>OX344750.2:13282052-15782052 GCA_947034885.2 Thuidium tamariscinum | reverse complement strand
CTAATGACATTTATTGTGTTGCTCAAAAACTCTTTGCAAGGTGGGGTATGCAATCTTTGTTTCATGGTTTTTCCAATTTCCAACGGAAAAATATTGAATTTCAAAGTTTTTATACAAACTCTTTAAAAAACTATCTAGACTTTATTTTTATTATATTGTAGCAACAATAAACATGGAGCATACTAGCAATATTGATAATGATCAATATTTAGGGGTTTTAAAAAATTATACCAATTAATTTTCAAGCAATAAGTCCATTATTTTCATTTTTTTTTACTTTGAATAGAAATTCTACAAATTTTTTCACTATTTTTTTAAAAATGCTTTCAAATTACAATTGATATTTTCTCCTTTTTTGTTAGCTAATAGTGAACTAACTAGCCATTCTCTCCAAACATTGATAACAATAATGATAACAATAATAATACTAATAATGATAATAAAAAAGGTAATCCATACCTTAAGTTACGTTGCTTATCTTTTTCTTTTCTTTATTTGTTAGATTGAATCTCCTAGATTGTACATCTCTTGTTGTTGTTTTTGTATTGTCAAAAGCTCTCAATAAGGAAGGATGCATTGGCCTTGTTTTGTGATGTTTCAACGTATGATGAAAAAGTTATTGAACCTCAAAGTTGTTATGAATTGAAAAATTAGAAAATTACTTTCACTTTTATTTTGGTTATAGCATCAGTACATGACATAGCTCATTTGTAATAATGATGATAATAGTAATATTCATCTCTTATAACTTATAGTGAAAGTGATTTGTGTCACAATTTCAGTTATCATGTTTTCATCTGCAAAAATTTCATAATTTATACATTATTGCAATATCTTAATGACATTCAAACATCTCTTAAATTCTTACTAGGCCACCTCTAGGTAGTGATCTTCTTTTCTTATTTGGCAATGAAATTTTGTTTCATTTGTTAAAAAAACACATTGTTTCAATGAATCTTTGCAACTTGATAAATCATTTTGTCATTGTTGCATTGCAACTAACTCTATTTTAGTCTTAATATGTAATAGTAGTACTTCATATAGTTAGAGTCATCAAATTTTTTTCTACAAATGGATGCTAAAATTTTAGGAACTCTTTTTCTAATTTTTATTAGTATGGAATTTAAAAAATAATTTGTAGTCATGTATCAAGTCTAATTTGCGAGCTTTGATTAACTATTCAACATAAAATGTTGAAATTATCACTGGATGCAGCAATAGTAGATAACAATGATATTTGGTGTTATTCTTCTTGATTAATTTTATTGAGAAATTCATATCACCATTTATTGGCTTTAGATGACTTTGATTGGCATTCTTGAAAAAAACTTGTACTATGAACTTTGAATTAAAAAAAATTGTGTTAGATGATTGTATTGAGAGTGTAGGAAATCTTGTTTTATTTTCATTCTTTAAAAAATTGTTAAGTAGAAGTAGGTTCAAGATTGAGAGAATAACTAAATTGTTAATAGCCCTTAGATGGGATTGAAAAATACAATAATTCCATTGGTGAGATTGTTTCAACAAAAAAATTTAACCTTGTTGAGCATTTTTTTTTGAAAAATTGTAAAAATTGCATTCAAAAATGAATCCTATAAGTTATTATGTCCAAAAAAAATGCTCAAACTACTTGAAAAATAAGATTGTTCCTAACTTTTACATCACTAATGCAAATGGATAGAATCAAAAGCTTCACATGTAGAAAAAAAAATCAGTGACAAGAAAAATTAAAAAATGAATTTAAAGTTTTGTGGAATTATTCTTCTACCTACTAAGTTGAAGTTTTGGCTTTTTGTGGTATAACTTTTGCTCTTGAGCACTCATTGAAATAAAAATTATATTCCCAAAAAGTTAATTAGTTTTTCTACCTTCTAAAAATATTTCAAATTTTTTTAGAAGAAATTGAGTTCACTAGAACCTATCCTAAAACTCCAAATTGTCTTCCGACGGTGCAATGAAATTGCGTACTCAGAAATTGACCTATATAGATAGAGCCTTATATAATATAACATCTTTTTTATTTGGGACTTTGGAATACAGATAGATAATTCTTTGTCTTCCAAAGAATACACATTAGCTTATATACATGAAACATAGGATATGTGGTTTTAAGGAATGACCCTTAAGAAGATCTACAACTTATATAATTAGTCATGTGGATCACCCGGGGAAATTACTCACGATTTTTAGAAAACTACATGAGTTAAAAGATAGGGTTTATTTAATTCAAAGGGGATAAATTTTATGTAATATGTAGGAATACTATAGGGTCCTTGAAATGTCACATATCCTATTATATATAAATTAGGTTATGTATAGAAATTTTTATTAATAAATTAGCCTTTACAAATAGAGTTTGTACAAATTTTTGTTGTACAATGAGTATAGATGTAGACAAATTTTTTAAGTGAATGATAAAACTTATATAATTTAGTAAATCTAGGGATATTTTTCAAGAGATTTTTTGTTACTATCAAATAATTCTAGCCTATATATACAAATTTTTCTATAAGTATGCCAACTATGTGGTGGCATGTAAGAATCTACTGTTCTAAGACCAAAAAATTGAGCTGTAAATTTACAATGAGGTTGTCCTATAGAGATTTGTGTTCACACAAAATACTCGTTAAGAAATTAGTGTATGGTTTGCAACATTTGCATGGAATCTTTTCTATACTTTGACACTATAAACTCTAGATTTGCTTCAACTACTTGAACGTATGCTTGTAAATGATTAGAATCATCTATTTTTTACTAGTGTTTAATAAACACTCTTTCATTTTTTAATTCTAAATCCAAAACTATTGCAAATGCATATGTATAGATAAAATATATGGTCTTTATATTATAATAGAGGTCATATTATTGTGTTAATCTATAGTGTTTTTAGAGAGTCAATTTCTCATGTTGTTCATGTTATATTGCTAGTATTGGTGATTTTCTTAATTTTGGTATCATAATTGTGTTTAATGTTTTTATGATGTTTATTATTCACCATATCATGTTGTTTAGAATACATGGCATAAAATTTAAAAATAGTACTACAATACAAGTAGTGCATATATATATATATATATATAAGACATTACTTTTATAGTGTGTTGTAAATGGGTATGAAAGAATCAAACTCCAAATTAGACATATAAATTTTATATATAAGATAGCTTAACTATAAAAACCAAATGATTGAATTTATATGTAAAAATACGATCATTTAATTACTATAATGAAGGTAAATAGCCCCATGTCAAATACCCTCATAACTCACATGTACGCTTAAAATTACAAGGAGTGATTTCTTGGGGTGGATCATCTCATAGATGATTTCTCTTGTCTAATGACTAGTAAAATTATTTGTCAACCTAAAAGAAAAATTTAGGTGAAAAGAAAGTATATAATTCTCCAAGTTCAACAAGCTAGTTTGCAATTTATACACTAATGTCTTTAACTCCAAAATGACCCTAAGGACATAATCCATTCTCAAATATTCTTCAAACTCCAACAATGCAAAATTAGTTCAGTATTTGAAAAAGTTATCAATTGCACAATTGTAGGGCATAAAATACTAAATTTGGAGGTATTTTTATATTTTCAAGTTGACATGTTTGTCATTTTATAATGGAAAAGTGGTAGGAGAGCTTATTTGAACATGAACTCATGAAGGGATGTATTGTGCCACCTCGGATTGCATGGACCGAGCAACATGGGGAAGAACTTGACTGTTGAGGGACACTATTTGTCCTTTATGACTTAGAGATTTCTACCAAGGTTTTAGTATTTTTTTTAATATGCTTCCTAAAGACATGCCCCCTTCCAAAGGTTTTGAAGTGACATTTTGTTTCAACTTTGCTTCACGAGGGTGGTGGTCTCATATTGGGCATGTCTTCTATTGTGAACTCCTACAAAAACAATGCCAACCACTTTGATGGAAATTTCAGCGTGGCGACTCTTTAGTTCTTAGCTTTGTTTGGGTATGATTAGTGAATTTGTGTAGAATCGGGTAGGTCTTCCTTGCTTTTGTTTTCTAAGTTTTGGCTTTTACTTTTAGTTAGTTACGTGGAGCGTATTGGACCTTTTCAATGTAGCAATATTGTTGCGCATATCTCCTTGAGGCAACCCTTATTTTGAAAAGGTAGGTGAATGAATTGCTAGTTTTTTTTAACTTGATTAGTGTGATGTATTGTGAAAGCGCTTTGTTAGATTTTACTTGCATGTCAGTCTCTTCTCATTGAATGACTGAATATGAAATTCTAAATTGCCTTGTCTTCTCTCATTGTTCATGAAAGAAGGAGCTAGGTGCTCAACAAAGGAGTACAACGTGCGTAGAAATTCCCGCAAAAAGCAGTTGGTGGAGTTGCCTCAGTGCCTCTTCCTTCCAACTCCAATCTATTCATGTAGGTAAAATATATGCATGTATAGTCTATTGGGCAACTACCATGCATACTTACCACAATGCTTAGAGCATCTCCACTCCTCACTCGGGAAAGTGGCCCGGCCAGGGACCACTTGGCGTGGCCAAAAGCTTGGCCGGGCCCAAGAAAAAAAAATTCCCCACCTCCAAACATGGGAACAAGCTTACCAATAAGATTTTCTTCAGAAATTGAGGCACTTTCTTGGGATCCATGTGTTTTTTTAACTGTAAAGCACCTCGGAACAAGGAAACAATACAAAAAGAAAGCCATCTTGAGTTGACTTGAGCCAAGCCGGGTGCTCTGCATTTCGCCGTGTACACGGGAAATTCCACTGTGGCTGGCTGTTTCTCGAGTCTTATTTTGCGTGCGGTGGGGAATTTCTTGCGACCTGGCTGGGCTATATAGACAATTTGTGTCATATCTTGCGTTGGAGTAGGGATGCTCTTACTCTCACATTCGCCAAGTTACACCACCAAGTGCTACAAATTTGACTTTCATACAATTGTAGCATCAAATGTAGTTGATTTTCTTAATAGTTAGTTATACTATACATTCTTTTTTGCACCATTAGAATCATTGTTTTGTATTGTCTATTTTTCCTTATTAAAGATGGAAGTCATTTCCTCTCTCCGGACCCTTTTCAGTATCTTGTGTTTCAAAATCATTTCTAACAAACAATGTTGTCTCTTTTGAATTTTTTTTTATAGTACTTGCTATTTCGTGAATTACTCAAATTTGTTGATTATCTCCTAATTGTGTTGTTCAATTGCCTTCTAGCATTGTTTGCATTGCAAGATGATGGTGCAAAGAACATATTTTGGGAACTGTGCAATGTGACAACCATGTCAATCTGACTTTAGATTTTGAAATTTTGAAATCTACAAAAAATCTATTACCTCGCAAAAAAAATCTACTTCAATTTATATGGTTTGATTTTATCATTTAAACATTTCCATAATTCTAAAAATCAAAGTCTAAGGGACTCTATGTTGTGGCTCATAGAGCCCAAGAATTCCAAGGGTGTTCTTCGGTTAAGACTTATTATTTTATACCATTCAAAAGTAAATTAAACCTTAAATAATTTCCATAAAGTTTTCTCTTAAAGTAAGTAGAGATCATGTTATTCATGTATCCTACAAAAATGCTTTTGTAAACAAAAAAAATGGCATATGGTTCACCAAATTCACATAGTTAAAGTTTTACTAATGAAATGAACATTACAAGGTGTTCTATTTTGCAAGCACTTGTTTGTTCCTTTACTTTGACCACTAAGATCATACACTCTACATTGCCAATTTAAAAATACTTCATAGGTGTCCATAGTAGTCTTGCACAATTATATATGCATGTACATATATATACATATATACATACATATACAAATATGCATATATATATATATATATATATATATATATATATATATATATATATATATATACACATATATAAATATGTATGTAAAAAGAGAAGGAACTAGAAAATATTATTCATAAACAATTTTTATGGAACATAGTATTTAAGGAATACTATAAGGCATGAGATTGTACAAATGCCTATATCTCTTGCCTCTACCTATAGAAAAGGTGATGACATTTGGATTAGGGTGAGTGTTTTTAAATAAAACTCACTTGCGGCCAACCTCATGTGTTTCTTATTGTAGTGAGATTTTGTTTTGTTCACTCATTGATAAATTGTTGTTAAAATTAGAAGGATTACAATAATAAATTTCAAATTTAAGAATTCAACATTCAATTGATAGACTTTTCAAACTCATTCTTTCATTGGTCCTTGGTTTGGACATTTTACAATGAAAATCTATTTACTATTTTGATAAATTAGGACCCATTATTGTATAGATTCTTGGTTTCAGTTCAATAGTCTTTAAATCTTTTTCAATCATCTAATAAAGCAACCAAAATTACAAAGGACCAAGTGACAAAAGCCAATCACATTATTGGAATATAGACAAAAATTCCTTTTTAAAATTTGTTTGATTGTATTTCATCTATTTCGTACAGCTCCCTTGCACTACAAAAGAAAAGGGTGTTTAATTTAAGTATAGTCCTAGAGATAACATTTTTAGTAATAACCTTTATAGGAGATTTTAAGGAAGAATTAAGTGTCTTTCTAGTAAAATTTTACTAAAAAGATATTTAGTTCTTACTTAAAACCTCCTAGAAAGGTCATTACTTAAAATGTTATCTCTAGGACTTTACTTAAAACACCCCTTTCTCTTGTAGTGATGGTAAACTCTTGAATAAGGCAATGTCTTTTATAGAGGTCATAATATTTCTATTTTTTAGAAAAAATATATTTTTTCATATCAAAGTAGTATGATAATGAAGAAATAATATATATTTTTTAAATGTCACTAGAAACAGTGTGATACAACGTGAATCCGTGCGAGGTTCAATGCAAGAATCTACGGTAGAAGATAGTGACAATGATGGAGAAAGTCTTATAAACTCAGCTCCATTAGCCCCTATTGAGCCTAAACTTGAAGTTGAACTTGAACCGGAAGAAGAAGATGCAGACCTTGAAATAATTGAAAGTATGTCTGCATCTACTTTCTTGTATTCCTACTTCGAGTTGACTACCACCAAAAGAAAAAGAATACAGGTATGATGCATATTCTCTACATTTATACCTTACAAAAAAAATTGAGTTTTTTGTGAGGCAATTTTTGGTAACATCTACCTATTTTTATGTTAACAATAATGTCAAATGTAGGAACCAGATGTTACATTTGATTAGTTTGAATTATTTTTAATATAAAAACAAGAGCATGTCAAACTAACATACATTATAATATATGCTCAATGTGATAACTCTCAATAGTACTCATCATATTACTTATTCCAAAATTGATTTGTACAAAAACACTTGTTTTTATATAATATTTTAAATTGAAGTGTAAGTCTTGTAGCCCTTTTAAAAGTTATGCAAATTTTGTAATAATGATTACATTGGTTCTATAAGTTTTAAATTCTATTTTGAGCAAGGATTTTAATTTATTATTAGTTTTTTAACAACAATCTAATCAATTAAAGGTTATACTCTTAAAGTTAGATTTGTGTTCTTTTTTTCCTTATTTTGTAGAGTCTTATTACAATTTTTATTAGAAAAAAATAATATCAAAGTTGGGCCAATGTATAATAGCCAATGATGTGAGAGCTTGTTCAATTGATCTAAGAATCTCATAATTTATAGAATTTATAAAGTCCTCTTCATATTCACAAAATACAATATATATAGTATATATAAATAAAATCAAAAGAATAAAATAAATGATTCATTTAAATATTACAAAAAAATAATTGCATGATTGGGTGATTGCAAGAAACACTTGTCCTTTTTTTTGTCCCCTTGACCTCTACTAGGTAGTTTTTTGCTCATAACTTTTGCATTTTTTGCCCTATCAACTTCAAATTTGGAATGAAGGTGCACACAGAAGTTTTCTATGTTGTGTAATGTTTTCAATTTTCTTAAAATTAATTTATTATTTTTAAATTATCCCCGGTTGGCTGTCTACCTTGGCCATTTGGGGGGGGTTTTAGTCCTATTTTTGACTCAAAAATATGAATTTGAAGCCACAAATTGGAAAAGTTAGAGGTCTACTAACAATTCAAGGATTGACGGTGAGTTTTTATCAAAATAGTAAAATATCTATTGTCCACATGGGGTCAAAGTGATCTTTCTTTGTACAAAGGCTACAAAGAGGGCAAAAAAATTTAGAGGAATTTTTTGTTGCAATGTGTGTACAATTTTGTTTAGAAAAATGAATTTTTTTAAAAATAATTTTTTGATTTTTTTTAATTATTAAAAATAAAAATGTCCATAGACCCTTTTTCTACTATTTTTTGCTCCTTGTGGCCTGTGAAGTACTTTGTAGTAGTCTGTAGTACTAAATAGTACTAAACTGACGGCTGAGATCTACAAGCACCCGAAATTGACGGTTGAGATTTGTAGGTGTGCGTCATACGCGCTGTACTGTAGTACTACTAGTATTATGCCCCAAAACAACATTTTTGAGCCAAAAACGTGAAGAGTTTCTTGCAATCACCCGATTAATAAAATATTATAACAATGCTTAATTGATGAATCAAATTTTCTGTACATGGAATGTTATTTTGAAAGAAGAAAAAACATGCAGAGGCTACTTTTGTATATGGTTCTCAAAGATATTCGGATAGGTTTCAACAAAAAACTTGTTGATGCACGAGCAACCAAAATATCCCACATCTCCAAAATTGCAGAAATGAAAACTATAATTCTTGATCTCCATAAAATGTTGTCACAACCGGGAGAATATTCATGGCCAAATTTGAATGAAGTAGTTGATGTAAGCCTATTAGTAACTTTATAAATTTAAAAAAAAATGGAAGCATTTCATATGCTATTTTTCCATTCTAACAAAACTTTGGTCATATGTGCTCATTCATTTGTAGTATATGTTGAACAATATGGCAACAAATTTTCTAAGCATTGCTACTATAAAGTGCCTTCTTGAACTTAGTGGGTGTCTCCTTTACAAATCATTTAATATATTATAGTGGATTGAATTAGTCTAAAAAAAATATCGTTAGAATAATAGTATCAATGTTACACCATAATTTTGGTTATCTATAATTACAATGAATAACTTTCTATATAGAAATCAAAATAATTTATAATTTTTTCAATTTTGAAAAATGTTGTCTATAGGGAATGCCTAATATTTTTGAAGTGAAGAAAGAAGAAGTCTTAGTGAAAAAACACTTGAATAAGGTTGAAAGAGCTAGAGCTGAAGAACTAAGGAAATTTGAGGAGCAAGAAGCAAGGTTTAATAATTTTTTGTGTGAATATTTCATAAACTTTGGAAAAATAATTGATACCAATGTGTGATGACATTATACAAAACTTTAGACTATGAAAAAATTGCTTACTATTCAAAATCTAAATGACTCGGAAGAAATGAGAATAAAAAGTCCAATTGTCATTTGGACTTTTTAAATACTCTCATAGAGCTACTTTTCTACCAAGTTAATGAACTTCAGATTTTGAAAGTTTGGAAAGGGATGAGGAAATAGTATTAAAATTGAAGTGTAGGCAATTGTTCTACAATCCTTTTACCCACATCAAGCACTATTTTGCACCTATAATTTTTAAATAATGTACTATGCATGCTCACCAACATCCAACAACATTGTTTTGGCTTTGAACGACTATTTAAAATCTACAAGCACTTCAAATCAAGAGAGTGTCTTCAAAATTGAGAATAGATTAGTATTAAATTGGTACTAGATTGGTTGTGAAATAAGACAACCTCTAGAGTATTTTAGATTTGATTTAATTCTTTTATTCCTAAATTTTTTTACTATTAGTTTTTTTAATTTGGTACACCTAAAATATCTTGTGTCTCTTTTTCATAGCTTTTAGAATAATAGTTAGTTATAAATACAATGAAGCATTGACGACATAAAGAAACACATCAATGAAGAATCTATCTTATTGTTGTGACTCTAACTTCACAACTCTATTCTTTGCAATTTATTGTAGAATATTGTTTGAATCTTAGGAATTGCGGAATAGTTTTTTTTAATTGTTATTAATAAATGTTTAAATGACTACATTAAATTATATTGGTTTATAGATTGCGTGCAGGAAATAATGCAACAGAGCGTGCTTTAGTAGATATGATGGGAGGAAAATTAGAAAAGAAGCTTGAAGTTGTGGCCAAAAAAGAAGAAATTGTTCGTCCCAAATGGATGGAAGGCAACCCCAAAAAATTTACAAAAGAACAACATATGGAAATAAAAGCTTTTGATGCCATATTGAAGGTACACAAAAATTTCACATTTTCATTTACATAAACTCTTTACAATATGTGTATATTCAAACTAATTACAAGTTTTGATAGTGCCTTCTAATATAAAATATAAATTAATTATGGTTTCAATTTTTTTAATCATAAATATAAAACTATGCTGTTTATTTATATTTAGAATATAGAATTTAAATGTGTATCAATGTTTTAAAATGACTATAAATTTTGTATACTTTAAATTCAAGCAAATTTGTACAAAATATATATATCATATAGTGCAAAAAATTTTAAGGAAATTAAAACAAAATAATTTTCTTAAAATTTGGTATTTATTGTAATCTCTAGCAAATCAAAGATGAGAAAGAAAAAAAAACAAGAGGGCAAGAAGCTGAGCAAAAGAAATTAAGAGCTAATGTTGATGAATTATGTAGAACTTTCAATAGTCATACGGAAGATCTTTTCCAGCAACGCCTTATTGTATGATAGATCAACTTCTATGTAAAGCTTTATTGTTGAAAATATTCACTATTAATTTAAAAGTCTTTCTAAGAAATGTAATCAAATATTTCAAAATTTAGAGAATGAATTGTGCATTTGTAATTGTACTTGAATAAAAAATAAAAAAAATTTAATATATCAATTGTTAATTGTTTACACACCTTGTTTGTGATGATTATTAAGAATGCTATTATTAAACTTAAAAATTTGGACTTTTTGAAACATCTTTCAAACCCAGAAGGACTAGTTGTTCAAATTTTTAACAACAAATGTATACATGTACATTGAAACAAACAAAAATGTGATGTTTGATTGCAAATTCTTAGGTTTTTGTTTTTGAAGTAATCTATCATTCAAAAGATTTAGGTAAGTAATTTTTTCAATTTAAAACATGATTCTTTAAAAAATAACTAAATTTAAAAATAAAAATAAAAATGTTTAAAAATCATTGTAATTAAAAATTAAAATTTTGAGCTTCAAAGAAAAAATTGTTGCAAAATCCTCAATTATTCAATTTACAATTTTTGGCTTCAAAAAAAATTGAAATTTGTGTACTATTTGTTTTCATTCTATAAATACAACCTACAAATTAGTCTTATTATCTAGATTACCAAAGGTTTTGTAAATGGGACTGTTTTTTACAAGCTCTTTGATTGCAATGTAGTTCTAAGAAACTTTTAATTGTTCCACAAAGCAAATGACATTGATTGAATTTTCAAAGGCTTTTTATTCTCAAAAATGATTTTTTTTTTTAAAACACTAGAAGAATTCCTTGAAAATTTTTGAGCTCTAAAGCATGTCAATGAAGCAACAAATTGTAAATCCAAGAAAATAGTGAGGCTTGAAGGGAATATAACTACATTGATTTTCTCAATTCCATCATAGAAATTTTTCATTTTTTTCATAGGTCTTCACCATTTGAACAAAATTTACAATTCTTTTGTATGTTTATTCATGATTCTATGACTAGAAAGTGCTTTTAAAGACATCCAAGACAATGTCCAATACATATTCAATATGTATATATGTGTGTTTCGATCAATAAACAAATAATAGTCAAATATCTTCATTTGAACATAGTGTATATATAAAAGTATATAAGTTTTTTTCTACATAAATATCATATTCATGTAAAAGATACTTGTATAAAAAACTACTTCATGGTCAATCCATTGAGTCATAAATATTTAAATAAATAATAAAAATAATAAAGAAACAATAAATCAAATATAATGTGTTTTTTGTAAGTTGTATCTTACATTATATTAAAATAAATTGATTTCATTTGTTAAAAAATAAATTAGGATGAAACAAGTTGTGTAGCTATCGAAGAGACAATATCAAGGCTTAGCATTGGAATTGAAATTGAAGAAGTTGTAGATGAAAATACAGAGGCAAATATGAATAAACAAATGGAGCGATTGAAGTCACTAAAAGCGCAATCAATTTCTTCTTTCTCTAATTTTAAAAAAGAAGTAAGTTCTTTCAACGCTATTTGACTATATTATTTGTTCAAATTATGACATTTGCTAAATATTAAGTACCCCTAATTTGAATCCTTTAGTTAAATCTTTTCATAGAAATATTGATATAATTTGTTGCAAACTAGTGTCACTCTAATTTGTGCAATTTTGTAGTGATGAAAGATTTTATTATGTAATGAAAATATCTATAATGCAATCATTGGTTTGAAAATTGTAAACGTAGAATCTTATATTAGATAGTAGATAGTGCACAATTATAGGAAAATATAATTTGCAAAAGTTTTTACACATAAATTACAAGGTTCTAAATATCCATTTTGACCATTTAGGAAGGTTGATGGTACAAACAAAGATACATTTAAAGTGAAGTTATTGTTTGTAATATTTAAGTTTTTCCAAAGTTAGCTTTTTACATTAAAAATATAACCTCATTTTTTTTATATGATCAAATATAGAACTTTAGTTAGGAAATATGAGTATTTAAAGTGAATGGTGTCTAATGTCAAAATAGCTCATGTTGCAATCAATATATAATTTTCTTTCTAATCAATCAACAAAATTATCTAACACTCTTTAAAAAACAAATTTATTCTATGAATTTTGGATTGTTGATAGATAATAGATATTTAAGTTTTGGTTATGATATTTACTCAAATAGTCTAAATTATAATTTCTAATTGACCTAACAAGCATGACATAAAACAAAACTATAGGAACCCACATTTTAAGCATCAAACATCGAATTTAGGAACCTGTTTTTTAGGTAGTGAGAAGTTAATAATTAGCTTCGTTGTTTTTAGAATAGGGAAACAAACCAAGAACTCAGGTATCACATTTTATGACAATCCTATGGGCCTAAAACAAAAAAAAAGTACATTTTATCTCTTTTGGATTAATTTAGGCAAGCTAAGTGTAACATCATTTTGGTTTTAAAATTTGAGTATTTCTTCTAAACAAGAGTCTATACTCAAATGTGAATTCTCCAAGTATTATTTGTAGATAAAATTTGAGTTATGGATTCAAAATGCCAACAACACCACATGACCACATTGTCAAAAAGCTTACAAAGTCTTGAAAAAAACATTTTGCTTCACTTTGAAGGCTTTGTTTACCTACATTATACTATAGGTCCTAATTTGTTTACATAAAAAGAATGAGATCCTTAAATACAAATTTTCTTAAAAGAGTAAAATTTTATTAGTAAAATTTTTTAAGAAAGTGAATGTTTGCCAATTTTATAAGTATTTGTAAATTATTTTAAGTCTAAGAACAATTAGGGATTCACTTCTAATTGTCAAGACTCACCTCTAAAATTGACAATTTCAAAAAAATCCTCATAAAGCTCTATTTGGAAGTAAAATTTGGAATTGAGATACAAAGCAAAGTTGTAGAGTTTAAGTTTTAGATTCTATATACACAATTAGATTCACCAATGCTATAACCAATATTTTTCTATAAATTTTGAAATTCAAAATTCAAAATTCTTTATAAATTCAATTACAATCAAAATATTATCATTTTTTGGGTAAATTTTCTTAGAAAGTATTTGAAATGAAGTTCTCTTGGCATAATTAGTTTTTGAAATTTCTGTGTTATTTGATTCTATGACCTCATTTTTGCAATTCCACGTTTGAACTAAAGTCAATGCAAGTCAACTACTTGATAAACTTCCATTTTTGTTATTTTAGAAAAATTTGTACTCTAGTAACACCAAATCCAACCCTTGGATAGGAAAACAACTTTATACAATATCTCTAAAAATTAAAATGATTTTCATCCAATCTATAATGAGAAAGAAATCTGAATTTCAATATGTACATCGTCTAGAAAGTGGACGTCAGCATATTCTAGATTAATATCCCATAAATAACACCAACATTGATTTAGTTATTTCATCTAATTGCAATTTTTTGTAAAGTACCGATTTTCAAAAGTAGCCTAAATGATGCACTATTTGGGAGATAAATTTACAATTAAATTTATAATCATCCAATGCCTATTGTGAAATAGAAATTCTAAACAATTTACCTGCACAATAAAAATCAAATAATGATTTTTAAATTTTATATGTTTTATTCATTGCAAGTTTAGTCTTGAAATCACAACTTCAAAGAGAATTTTCCCTAGACAGTGAAAAATTCATAACCATCCAACAGCCTAAAAAGGATATATTTGTGTTGAGAATAGAATACAAAACAAAATAGCAAAGCAACAAGAAACTCAAAATATATTGAAAGAATGATAATCTTCATTAGGGAGTTTGAAGTATATACAATGGAAGAAAGCAAAGAGACAATGAATAGTTGTCTTCTCCTATTGTTCATAATGAATTCACCTAATCCTCATGACATGTGTCACTCACCATATTATGGTGAGCATTCACACTACGGTTCTTAACAATCCTCCTTGCTCAATACAATAGGAGTAAAATAATATAAAATAAAATTGAGAAGTGAAGCAATTGATGGAGTCTATAAAATCAAAGAAAAACTAGTCACAGTCGCCAAGTCGTGGACTTGGTCGACTAGTTTCATACGTCGGTGGTCCACCAATTGGTTTGAGGTTCGAAACTCATCAGCCTCGTCGACTAATTTGGGAAACTTGCGGCTTGGCATCGCTAGTGAGGCAAGAATAAACAACTGACCCGCTGTCCTACCCTTGAGTTGTGATATGATAAGATGCAGGGCATCCCAAGATGGTTAACAGGCTCTAGCATTGATCCCAAACCGTGGTTCTCACCATGACCCCCACCTTTTGTATATAGTTCCATAATCTCGTAAATTTACGATTGTTGCCTCATTAAAACCTTATCTAGGAAAACCTTGATTATAATCAAAGACAAAACGACAGATGAAGGAAAAAGAGTACAGTACCTTTATCAATCCATTTTCATAGTAAAACCCAGTGGAAAAAAACTATAGAAGGATATCAAAAAATTTACAAATTTTCATAAAGAAAACTTATTGAATCTCATGCTCCAAAATATTAAGTCACCGCATACTAATGTCATGCATAAGTTGACGATGAACAAATAATGGAAGAACCTTGGTAAAGAGATTAGCAAGATTATCAGTTGATGCCACTTTCTTGATTTCAAGGTCTTTGTTGATAATTTAGTCGTATGTAAAACTGAAATACTTTGAGTCGATATATTTTATTCGATCACATTTAACAAAACCTACTTGCATTTGTACAGCACAAGCACTATTGTCTTCATATAAGGCAGTTGGAGAATCATCATATGATAATCTACAATTTGTTTGAATAAATTTGTCAATTGACCTCAACCAAATGCATTCCCAAGATGTTTCATGCAAAGCAATAATCTTTGCATGATTTGATGATATTGCAGTAATAGTCTGCTTTACAAACTTCCAAGATAATACAGCTCCATGTCGTAAGAAAACATAACCCGTTTGAGATTTAGATGTTGTAGGATCAGATTTATATTTAACATCAGCATATCCAATCATGTTGGATTCACTAATCGAGAGTAATGTAGTCCCAAATCTCAGTTCCTTTCAAATAACGGAAAAGATGTTTGATAACATTCCAATGTCGTAGAATAGGTCGGGAACTATACCTCGCAAGGACACTAACTGCAAATGCAATATCAAGCCTTGTAGATGTAGCTAGATACAAAAGTGCTCTGATCGTTGTGAGGTATGGATATTGTTCACCCAATATTTCCTCCTCCTCCTCACAAGGGCAATAAAGGTCATTTTCTTTTGTACTAGAATCAACCAAAAGTGAAACAACGGATAGGCATCAATCATATTGAATCTTTTGAGGATTCGATTGATATACATAAACTGTGAAAGAAAAATACTGTCATTTTTCATATGAAGAACTTGTAAACCAATGCAAAATATAGTTTTTCCAAGTAACTTCATCTCAAATTCACAAATAAAAATTTGAGTGGTTGCAACACATGCAGATTTGCTACCTACGAGGTTCAAATCATCAATATAAACAACAATAATTACAAATTCACATTTGTCTATTTTGATAAAGAGACGTGGAAGTAGGACATCATTTATAAAACCATGCTCAATCAAAAATTACCACAACTATTGATACCACATATGTTCAGATTGCTTTAGACCATACAATGCGTGTTGTAATTTAACGCCACGATGTTTGTTTGGGATAGATGAATTTGGGCTAGTAACTCTAAGACCAGGAAGAATTTCCATATAAATATTTACATGAAGTGAGCCATAAAGATAAGTTGTGATCACATCCATAAGATACATCTCAAGGTAGGCATGAACTACCATTCCAAGTAAATATCGGAAAGTAATGGAGTTCATAACTCGAGAATAAGTGATATCGTAATCAATACCAAAATTTTGTGTAAAGCCTTCAGCAACCAAACAAACTTTGTAACGAGTAATGTGATCTTTGTCACTGCATTTGCATATAAATATCAATTTGTATTCAAGAGGTCAAATAGTAAGATTGTCCACGATAGGACCAAACACCCCTCTTTTGTTCAAAAAAATATACTCCTCCTTAGCTACAACTTTCCATTTTGGCCAATCTAAGTGACACATCGTTTCTTCAATTATATGTGCCTCAAGATCATCTTTCTTGTAAGAAAAATTCTCTGCAATCATATAAATGAATAAATCATCAATATTAATTTTTGTTCTATCCCATACATCTCCTATACCGCAATATATCACAAACAATTATATATTTAACTTAGACTTCTCTTGTTCATGAACAAGAATATTGCTTTGAAAAGTAGATGGACAGTCATTTGTAAATGATTTGGTAAAATTGGCAGTGGATGCTGTAGGTAGAAAATGGTCGATAGCATTTATAATTGCTTTTCGTTTCCGTTGTCATATTGCAAATGCAGAGTGCAGAAACCATGTAAAAATATGTACATCTATATATTTTAGGTAGATTTTGACATTTGTAACGTAACAAATAAAATGACATCATTTGAAATAGCGTCAAGGTGATGCCTTTTCTTTGTTGTTACATACAACTATAAAGAAAAGGATTCACTTGAGAGTTTATCACATTTGATTTTAATTTTAATTGTTGTTTGTTTAGATAATACTATGTCAAATTGGAGGTTTTTTCTCAGTCCCAAGATGAAGAATCTCAACTGGAACGTGAGTTTGAATTTTCTTTATCGCAATTGCTGAGTCAGCCACAACTGCCACTAGGTCCTTCTTTACTATATAGGCAGCCAGAAAACGAAGTTGGACCGTCGCGACTATCAAAACAACCTTGTGTAAAAAAACAACGGCACGACAATCTACAACGTGACGCTTGAGCATTGATGATTTTATTGTAAATTGAATGTGTTGAACCCGGCAACCGTGAAATTACACTTTAAGAAAGTTTTAAAGGTATAAATGATGAGCAGTATTATGGCATGGTGAGGCTTATCGAAGGTAGTCGTAGTCACGAATAATTGTTAAAAGGGCTAGTCAGCCCTTTAATTAAAGCGAATTGTAACGATTATATTGTTGCTACCGTCAAACGCATTCTCAAGTTCTTGCAAATGAAGTGATATTTTGATTAAACCTCTAGTTTTTAATTTTTAATAGATGTATGTTGAGTTTTAGTTCTTTATTCCATACTTGGAGTGATTTTCTATAATAATTTTGTATTTGTAAAGTAGTTGGAGCCTTGAAGGAAAATATTCAAATGATTTTCCTTCTAAGTGAACTTGAAGTGAATTTCCTTCAAAGATAAAAATAAAGAGATAGTTGTGAGGTCAAATAAGTGTTTAATTATTATTAGAGGAGTTTGAGGAGGGAGTTAAGGGCTGACCCCACTTTTGCATCAACATGAGTGTAGTGATAAATCACAAGTTTCCTCTAGTATCATGTCTAAACGAAGGCGAAGAAAGATTCAGTGCCCTTGTCGAACATGTGTGAGCGCAGGAGGAAGATTAGTGAAGGTATCAACTGTAATAGAGCACTTGCGAATGCAAAATGCTGTTGATCGTGTCCTTCATCAATTTGATGGGAGGGAAGTGAACGGGAATGAAGCACAAGAAGATTTAATCCAAGAAGATAATAATGAGGTCAATGAGCAAACTGATGAAGAACACTTTGAAGTGACTAATTCTTTTACTTAAGCTTCTCATTTTTAATAGGATAAATGTCGATAAAAACATTTAGGGTAGTTGAATTTGTGTTTATAGAGTGAAGATAGGGTGGAGAGAAAGGTGGATGCTATTCATCTTCTCTCTCGTTGTGAGTTTAAAAAAAATCCGAATGTTTGAGGAGCCGTTGTGTTGTGAGTTTGAAGAAGTTTGAAATGAAAATTGGAGGACTTGTGTATTATGGTGTGTAGTTTTTAAATTGATCTCACTTGCTTAATTTGGAGTTGTGAGTTGAGAATTCGACCGACCATAGAAGACGGACAGTTTCTTGGTTTGCAATAAAATTGAAAGGAAGTGTAGAAAAGTAAGTTAGATTTCTAGGAATATATCAGTCATTCTATTTGGAGCTTGTATGAGTGAGTTGTGAGTGTAGAAGTGAAGGAGGATCTGTTGCCTTTCATGAAAGAGGGTTGAGACTTTAACCGACCATAGAAGACAGACAGTTTCTTGATTTGCAATAAAATTTGGAAGAAGTATAGAAATTTGAGTTAGATTTTTAAAAAGATATCATTCATTCTATTTGGAGCTTGTATGAGTAAGTTGTGAGTGTAGAAGTAAAAGAAGGTCTGTTACCTTTTTTATCCTAAGGCCGAAACTTTAGATTACCATAGAAGTTGGACAGAGTTTTAGAATCACTTGAAATTTAGAGTAGAAGTTTGTGTTAGCTTTCTAAAAATCTATCACTTAACTCATTTGGATCTGTGAAGCAACGGTAGAACTCTTCTAAAGTTCAGCTTGGGAATTGGAGTTGTAGTTAGAGGAGTTTTGAAGACCTATGTGTTTGTATGTATGCTTATGGCTTTATAATCTTTGTTGTTGCGGGCATCTTTGATAAACCAACGCTAGGTTCATTTTGCATCGTAGGCGACAAAGTGGGGTTAATGATCTACATAGTCAGGACTTGCTTGTTCTCACGGTGAAGCTTGTTTCTTAAAGCTGATCATCAAAAATTTGAAAGTTTAAAAGCCAATCTTTCGGATGGCTTAGTTCGTGGTCTGGTCGTTCTGTTTTACCCGACCGAGGACTTGTTTCTTATCACACACCCTTACCCTTAGCCCTTTAAAACCCATAGAAGATAGGTCAACGGAAGACCAAGTGAAGAATGAATCAAGCAAAGATTCGAGTTTCAAGACATTCATGTTGATAATCAATAACTTGCAGCCAGACACCCTAAGCACGCTCCTCTCAACACGACAGCATAGCTGCTTATTTGGTTCACAAATTCGTTTGTTCGTCGATTGAAAAGTTGTTGTTGCTGTAGTGTCAGGTATAGAAACCCGAGCAGGAAGATTATGAGCTTCATTCAGCAAATTTTTAGATCCGTAGTGCATCATGAAAACCACCAGGTATCTGATTCGCAATCTTATGCAAATGCAAAATCTTAGAAATCTCAGTTTCAGCTATAGAAGTTCTTGGGTCAGGATTTGATGTAAACGTCTGAGATGCTTGAAACATAAGGTCAATAGAAATTTCTTGAGTAGATGCTCCGACTTTTAAAGATGAAAATACGTCTTCTTCAAATCAACAATTAGCAAAACGGGCACGGATTAATGTACTGGATGATGGAGTAACACAACAAATAATACTTGAGGAATCGAAGCCAATATAAATACCTTCTTGGTGATGAGTGCTAATAGTATGCCGTAGCGGTTTCAGAATTGGAACCTATACATGACAACCAAAAACTCATAAATGAGATATATTAGGAACACGATCCGAGACAAGTTCTTGTGAAGAAGCAATCTCCACACTTGAAGGCTGAAGGTGAATTAAATCTGCAGCATGTAATACTACATGTCCCCACATAGACGAAAGCAAATTTGCATGAAGAAGCAAGGGCCAAGGGCCTCGTGATGAGCTGAATTCGTTTAATAAAAGATTCTGCTAAATCATTTTGAGCATGCTCGTATGAAACGAAATAAGTTAAGTCTATCCTCGTAGCAGTACAATAATCTTCAAAAGATTTAGACCGAAACTCTTGAGCATTATTTATTCGTAATGTTTTGATTGAATAATCAGGAAGATGAGCCTCGAAACGAATCAACATAGAAAGTAAATTGGAAAAATCTAAATTTCTACATGATAATAAAGATACATGTGATTGTCTGCCCAATGTATCTACTAAAATTTAAAAAATATCAGAATGGTTCAGACATAGGAGATATTGGGTCACAAATATCACCTTATAGTCTAAATAGCGTCGGTAGCAATTTATGGGGAAGGTATAATGAAAATGGCTTAGCAATGAACTTACCTTGTACACATGTATGACATACTATCATTGAATTGACATCATTTGGTTACAAATTATGACCAACAACACAAGGAATAATTTTGCGAAACAAAGTTAAGTCGAGATGGTCCAATCTTCTATATCAAAGGGAAGTTTTATTATTTTTAGAAGATACAGTAAAACCAGAAATAATATGTGGTCGGATTGGAATCTGATACAAGCCATTTGTCGTAATAAAGGTTTTTTCGACAATTTTATTGTTCTGTACAAAAATCAGAGCTTTTCGCCTATCTATAGTTCTAGTTGAGAGGTGAAAACCATTGGTGCGCACATCTCAATAGTTAATCACGCTCCAAGGCGCAGAGGGAGAATACATAGCACTCATGCATGTAATGGTAGTGCCTTCAAGTAAAGTCACCTTTGCTAAGCCCTCCTAGAAACGAAACACATTCGATCCAGCCATAGTCATTCAATTTTTTGTTTGCCAAGTTGAAATATTATTAGCATCAAAAAATTGTCTATCCCGCAAGATTGTATAAGTAGTTGTAGAGTTTAGGAGTGGATCACAAGACTCACTAGTGGAGGTATCCTCAACAATATGTGATTCTGGGTTGACATCTCCATATGGATTGATGAACGCATCCATGGTATGAGCCTCACGACCTTGGGTTGAAGCTTCTTATTTTCTTATAACATCTTCACAAAATAGTCTGATGTGCGGCGGACATTTGCCAAATGTCCCACTTTACCACATTTGTGACAAGAATGTGTTTTTGATAGATGTTTGTCATGGTTATTAGTAGAAGAAGAGGTGTTCTTCCTCTAAGCATACTAGTTGTCGCGGCTATAACTATCCAATTGATTATGACGATTTTTAAAGCAATATTTTTTGTATTTTAGGTTTCGCAGAAGAAACTTTAACAACATGAGACTTTAGAAGCGGAGTTCCAATAAGATGGGCCTTCGCATTATGCAAGAGGATCTCGTTTTACTTTTCAGTAAGTAGTAATAGAGACATGAGATCTGAGTGATTCTCAAATTTCATGTTTCTATACTATTGGACAAGTACAACAGAAATTGGTGGAAATGTTGAGAGAGTTTTCTCAACCATTTCTTGTTTGGTAATGGATTGACCACACAATTGTAATTGTGATATGATGTAATACAATTCATTGTTAAAAACAACGAGTGTTGGAAAATCCAACACTTATAAATGAGTCCAATCGTGGAGAGCCCTAGGAAGGAACATTATTTTTTGATGGTCAAAACAAGATTTGAGCTTTTGCCAAAGCTCATTTGGTTTTCTATCTCTAATTATTGATGTTGTAAAGAAGAAACAACATGGCAACAAAGCAAAAGTAATGCTTTTCAAGAAATGGTAGCAAAAATTGTGGTTGCAGGAGTAACGACATTCTCAGTAAAGCCTATGGCAAGAAGAGCAGTGGTACTTACAGTGGAGGTAGTGTCAAAAAAAATAGTGTCTAATAATTGCTCCGCAAATATATGTGCTTTGACAATCTGTGCCTATAATAAATAATTGCTCCCATCCGCTGCAAGTTGTGGAAAAAGAAGAGGCTGAAGTTGTGGTGGTTCAGTAAGAGTAGCAGCCATCGGAATAGTCGTAGAAGTAGCAATAGAAGAAGTTGAAGTAGTCATGATGATAGAATAGAAAAATGACTTGGGAAAAATTAGGGTTTTGAATAGAGGATAAAGATAAAGATAAAGATAAGGTAAAGATAAAGATAAAGATTTAAAAATAAATAAAATTAAAGATTAAATGAAGATAAAGATAAAATAAAAATAAGATAAAGTAATAATTTAAAAAAAGATTAAAGTAAAAAATAATAAGTTAAAAATAAATTATAGATAAGAATAAAGACAAGGATAGAAATAAAGATAAAGATAATGACAGTGTTTATACTTTAGAAAATAATTACAAAAGATTAATAAAAATAAAAATAAAAATAAAATTTGTATGAGTTTGAGATGTGCATTTGGAAGAAAAAACCGAGGAAGTAGAGAAGGGAGGGGATCTATGCTTGAGGGATTGTCTGGTTTGGAAGAGAGGCCGGAAGAGAGGAGTGGACCAGAAGTTTGGGGGGGGTCTGGAGAGAGGTGGCTTGGGGGAGATAGCGTGGGTGAGGAGAGACTGAGTGGAGAGGGGAAGGGAGTCGGGGCCAAAAGGGAAAAATAAAAGGTCGGTGGAGGGAAGACAGAAGGAGTTGCTAGAGAGGGAGAGCCAAAGGGTCTGGCAGATGGAGGAAGGGGGTCTTGAAAGAACAGAAACCAAGGAGAACTGAGTGTTGAGAGGAGAGGAAAATTGAAGTCCATGTAATTCCTTGGTTATTCGATCGGGTTGCCTTGGTTGTTGTGTCATGTCAGTTCAATTGGGACCCTCAAAGGTCGTATGTTTAAGGAAAAAAAATTGAAGTCTAGAGAAGATTAGGAGACAGGAATTGAGGTCAGGAGTGACAGAGCTAAACTGAGAGAAAGCTACCGTAGTGAGTGAGAGAGTGGGGGTTTGCAAAAATAAAAACTCCTTCCAATTAAAAACTAAATCGGAGTATAGAAGTTTAGAAAGTAAAAACTAAAGTACGGAGAGCGTGCTAATAATGTGTTGAGAATAGAATACAAAACAAAATAGCATACTCAAAATACACTGAAAGAATGATAATCTTCAATAGGGAGTTTAAAGTATATACAATGGAAGGAAGCAGAGACACAATGAATAGTTGTCTTCTCCTATTGGTCATGAGAAATTCACCTAATCCTCATGACATATGTCACTCATCATATTATAATTTTAACAATTTGCAAACCATTTGCAAACCATTTTGCAATGTTAAGATATTTTTAAAATCAAAAGTTGTAGAGATTGTAGTAATAATAAGGTACAAAAACCCATTTCTATCCTTGTATTCATTCATGAATCCTAGAATATCACTAACTCTATCCCTAATCATTCATTAAAGTGTCTTACAAATGTTTAATTCTAATTTGCTGATGCAATTGTAAGACACATGTATAATTTTCATTCAGTGACAACTAATTTTAACAGAGTTCAGTTCAGGGTACACCTAAAGGACGGTTCCACTAGTCTAGGGAGCCAACTCTTTGAAAATTTATAGAAATTACATATTGCATCCAATTGTTTTTAATATTCATGATTTTCACTTGCTAATATTTTTAAAATATTATTTTTATAAAAAAAAATGCCTCCAACTATGCTGAATTGTTTAAACTGCCAATTTTAGGTGTTTCCACTATAATGGTTGTAACGTGTTTATTTCTATTTATCACAAAACATGATTGTTTACTTTTATAAAAAAAACATTGTCATAGGTCTTTTTAAAGGATATAAATAATTTGAAAAAAAAATCCATAGGTTTCATGTTGATTGTGTGTTTTCAATGAATTTCATAAAATTTCATATTTCAAATGATTATAGAGAGATCCTTCAAAAAATTTATACAAGTTGAAAAATGCTTGAGAATTATATACTATATGTATAATCCAAAATTCTAAAATCAAACTTAACAAGTGAAATGTGAATTTTTTTCTTTTGTATATTTCTCAATGTAAAATTAAATTCTAATGTTTCATATATTTATATATATACAAGTTAGAAGTGAAGACAAAATTAGTTGTTGTGTATTATGAGTATTTCTGTAATTGAATATTGACATGCTAAGATGTACAATAGTTGAACATTGTATGCGGATTTAGGTGGAAGCATTTGAAAACAAATACAATATTGCTATGAATGAAGATAAGGCATTGGATAGGAATTTTCGCAAAAACTTTGCAGATTGTGGTGATGCAATCAATGTTTTATACAAAAAATTCAAAGAAAGACCAAAGTAATAGAAATATCACTTAGATTTTAGTTTTAAATCTACTATTGAAAGTTACTAAAAAAAATAAGTGTGATTGATGTATATTTATAAAGCAAAAGAAATTATGTAGCCATAGTGCCACACCTATGTATACATATAAATGAAATAAGTCACTGATGCTTCATATTTTATAAAATTTCCAAATATTCAAAAGTTTGATGCACATCAATATAAAAATTAGGGAAAAAAACTCAACTAAGCAACAAGTAACTATTCCAAGAGTTTCAAAAACACAATCACGCAAATCTACAAAGAAAACACCTCGGTCATCTCATAGCCCATCTCGAAGTCCATCTCAAAGAACTTCAACCACTATTGTAAGAAAATATTGTTTACTCAATTATTTTTAATTTTTTTAATTTTACAACATTCTATTCAAATACATTGTTGTATCATTAAAATTTTGATGACCAAATATTAGTATATTATAAATTAACAATTGTATCAAATGAATTTTAATTTCTATGATATAAAATGATTTTTATGGAAATAATTTGTCTATTTCTAAGAGGATTTTAGAATATACTTTAGGTTTTGATGTATGCCCAAATGTACGGTGTGCATCTTCTATATCATATATTTTATAAAAATAGCATGCCTTAAGATATAATATTTGTTGAATGATATGCCATGCTTGGAAAAAACAATTCATTCATGAAAAGGAATAGTACAAATAATAAGATTTTTTTTTGATAATATTTCTACTCCAAAAACTTTTATGGATTTTTCTATGTCGTTTGAAACTATCAAATCTTTATACTAGCAACTATAGTATACTAGGTGTAAATTTTATATACCTACAAATTTTTTATCAATCATTAGTTTTGATTTTTTGCTTTCAAAATTTGTTTTCTAAGAATCATTTGCAATCAAATTTTCTTTTGAGGTTTTGGTCAACCACTACAACTAATGGTTGTGACTTTATTGTACGTGGATTATATTTTTGGATATACAAATCAAATGTAAATTCAAAATTATAGCTTGTTTCTATGGACAAATGTAAAATGCATTTTTAATGTATTTTTGCAGGATTTGGCCTCTAAAATTCAATTTCAATAATTATTGAAAGACTACACAAATTTAACTTTATAGTGCAAAGTGACACTAATTTACCAAAGTCACACTATTTTGAGATTGTGCAAGTTGAAATTTTTTTTGTATTGTAACTCAACTCAATATTATTTATGACAAATCAATGTAGTATAGAATTTCTAGATTGAAGTTATAAATACTTCAATTTTTTCTTTATGTTAATTGTATATTCAGCCTATGGTTGGCATCCCTTCTATATGAGTAATTGAAGTTTGCAAATGAAATCTAAGATATACTTAAAATTAAAAAAAATTGTTTAACATTTAGGAAAATGATATTCTATACATTTTTCATTTGTTTTTAGAATTTTTTTTCCAATCTTGACAACTACATATGGTTTAACCAAAATATTCAATCTTTTGTATTTTATGTTTTTTTCTAAAATTATTGTCTTTTGCTCTATAGTTTTCATTTATTGCAATTTTTTTTATTAGATTTGGATGCTAGAAAAGGAGGCTTTGCATTAACAAAAGTTATATGAGAAAAAGTTTTAATACATACTAGAATCACATAATGTGTTAATGCTAAAGGATAAAGCCAATGATAGTAGAATTGCTTCTATAGGTTGTTAAAAAATATATATTTTTGGAATTATGGTGAATTTATTGATGTCCTTTGGTATTTTAATTTTTTATAATGTAAGGTGTTGAAGTCTTCTTTAATGTGAATTCAAATTTTGATTTCTTAGTGTACTAGTTTTTTATTAAAGCAAGTAGATCATACTAAAGATACAAATTGAATTCTAAATTTAAATTTTGCATTTGAGATACACCAAAGGGTATGCGGGGGGACAAAAACTTCCTACAATCACATAGTTTTACAAATGACATTGAATTTGAAATTGAATTCTTTCGCGTGTTCTATATGAAGGTGAAATTAATTTTTTATTTTTAAAATTTCCATTTTTTCCACCAAACAAAGTTGAGTCCAATTCGACCAATTGTTTTGGTTCAAAATCAATTAATGCAAATCAATTGAACAATTAATGATGATTATAGATTGAACTTGAATAGTAATATTGTCAGTGAAATGTTTATAGTCTAAAGAATAGTCCTTTCAATGTTTTTTCAATTATTTTTATTTTATTACATTTGTTTGACTAAGACACTTGACTTTCTTAGTGTAAACTTGCCAATTGCTACATACATGAAATGAAATCCTTCTCCATGATCTTATAGAAACTTACAAGGTGTGAAACTTAGCACAATGAACCATTGCTATATTAAGATTTATTTGCAAAATGTAGAGTGCCAAGAGGTTTCCACTTGCAAGTCTCATTCCAATTTAAAGCTAATAAGGCTAAAATCTTGACCAAAAAAATTGCACCTTTACCTCATAGCCTAAAGTAATTGTATAGTGGCACAAAATTCATAGGGAAGGATTTGATATTGTATAAGGTTTCAAAGATTTTAATATTGTGTAGCCCATAACTAATCATTAGTACAATCGTTCACTTGTCTAGTGATTGGAGTTGTTTGATTGGAATGGCATGTTTATTCTAAATCTAAATTTTTTGTTTTGTTTTATTTCATTAATTCTTTTCATTGTGGTAGTTAGTACAATATTTGACATGGTTTATATTTGCAGAATCAAAGAACTTCAACAACAACAATTTCATCTACAACAGCGGCAGAACTTGTGGGAGATCCTTTTCTTGAGAGGCCACAAGTAAGTAAAATTTATATCTAGTAACCTTTAATTGTATAAATTTTTTTTCTTAAGCAAAACATAACCATAACTACACTACTATTATTATTACTACTACTACTAGTAGTAGTAGTAGTAGTAGTAGTAGTAATGTTTAACCTCTAAATGCCCAAGGCTTGTTTTGAGCTTCTTGGAGTTTGTTCTAAGTTGAACAAAATGCCAACATTTTTATAAGTTGTATAAAAACAATTTCAATTGTAACTATACAGATTCAAACTAGACATTTTAGAAATTGTATAGGAAAAGAAAACACAACAATAGCACTTATAGAGTGAAGGATTATAATGTTTGACCATGAGGGTGTTAAAACTGCAAAAGTGATGTAAAGTGTTTCTATCCTTTTTTCACAAGTCAAATTTAATAATTTGGTGACCAAAAAAATATGAGGTCAAAGGGCCTAACATGCATAATTCCAATCAATTTATAGCTCCTCAAAATCTACTCTACAATTTTTGTAAATGAATTTTGAATGTGATTTTTTCTCCAAGATCTAGTGCATTTGAGGCTCACTTTCAAAAGCTCTTAATACTATGGAAAGTCAAGATTGCAAGGGGTAACCTTGCACAAAATCTTGATAGAAAAATCACTATCATTCATTTTCTAGATCGAATTTTTGACACTCAAACTAGACTTCTAAAAGAACTTTCCAAAAATACAAACTACTAGAAATAGAAAATTGATTACTTCAAAGTTTTGCAAATATGAGATTCTAGTGCCTTAGGCATTTAGGGGTTAAAAGAACATTGTAGTGCTATTCATAGAATCAAATATCAAACCCTCAAACATTTAACTAGTCACTATAGTAATCATCATTTTTAGTACCATATAAATCATTTGCTTAAGAAAATCCAAGAGCACTTATAGGAGGTTGAAATATTGTACAAGACCTTCCTTTTTCACCCAAAATTCCAAGGATGAACATTTGCACTTATGTCTTTTGTAAAGGGATTATCTATCATTCATCAAAAATGTATCATTTGTAGCAATGGTATAGGATGAAAACTTCTATGTAAGAAAATATTCATGGCACTATACCCTTTAGATGGCATGGATGTTTTTCAAGTTACTCACTTATAAAATTACCACATTATGCATACCAAATTGGTGTGGTTTGTTTTCTAGTGTCATTTGAAATTATTGATATGGAACAAGGCATTATTGGAAAGTATACCCTACAAATATACTAAGCATTGAATTATAATGTTTTCAAAAAAATAAGATAAAAAATCATTTTTTGAAAATCATTTGGATTTTTCAATATAAACTTTTTTTGTTAGTGTCCTAAACCAATGAGTTGTTGAGCAAAATGTGGAAAACTTAGAACTAAACAATTTGAAAGGCAATCCAATTGAACATACACAATAGTAAAAGATTGTACTTTGTGTTTGTACACCTATAAACAAAATTCATTTTAGAATGATTGTTGAATGTTGTCAAATACATTAGTAATTGTAATTTAAATTTAATTTACGTAAATGATGTGAATAATATTTTATTTTTCATATATAAATCCTTGTATAGGAAGTAAGTCCTGTCCAATGGAAGAGGCTCCTTATAGCTCGTGGAAAGAAAATGGAGCAAGAAGAAGAAATAAAACGTCTCACCAACATTATGAATAGTATGGGAGGCTTCCTCACCAAACTTACCGAAACAGATGAAAGTAATCGGAAGGCAATTGAAACATGTCTTCGTACAATTGCTGGTATAATTGAGTATTTTTTTTACAAATATATACTCCTCCATTAGTCTTACTAAAAATCTCCAAAATGGAAATAGTGCAAGTACTAAGAGCATCCACATGCCAATTTGGCCAAATTATTGCCCCATGGCACGCAAAATAAGGCTCAGCAAATGGCCACAATCAAATTTGTCAAGCAAATGGGGAAAGGGCATGTGCCCAACTTGGCTCGATATGTGCTTTCGCGCGGCTTCTGAGGTATAATTCACGTATGTCTGAGAGGACTTTCTCATTATGACAACAAATAAAAGGGCTTGGCCACTTCATCCCCACATCACATTTTTCCTCAAACACCATGATGATCCCCCCTTCTACCTGATTTGGTGAGTTGCGTAGTGAAGCAACTTCCCTCTGCAGTGGCCAGCTATCGCTTTTTCAGACCTTAGCCGGGGCATTTTCCCAACTCAAGCGTGGAGATGTTCTAAGAGCATCTCCATGCATGCACACCAAAGGGCTGAAAATTGTGAATGTGGTGTGTTTGGCTTGGGGAACTGCCCCATGCTAGACACGCCGAACATAAAATTTTGCCAGCAAATACTTCAAAGTAACAATGGCATTGAACTGTTGTGTGTCCCATGTGGCTCACTATACCTTGATTTGCTCAATTATGGCACATTCTCAGGGAGTAATTAGCCATTCGGAGCTCCAAGGCCCAACACTTGGCCTGACGATTCTACCTGGCTTCTAAATAGTGATTTTTTGGCTTGGGAGACGTGTCTAGTGAGTGAATTAACAGTGTAGGCATGGGGCATGAAGGACCTTCACTAGTCATCAACCCATGTCAAACCCCACTTGGCGCCCCTGCTTGAAGGGTTGGCATGGGGATGCTCTAATGAAATTGCTTCATATGTTGATTTTGATCATAGACTGTTGACCAAGCCATATGGACTTTTTGAAATTGATTGATGATGAATTGATTTGAATCCCATATTGCTTGCTCAATGATCAAAATCAACATATGAAGTGGCTTCATTAGTGGTATAGTTACACTATTTGATTTAGAAGATTTTAGTGGAAGTGAAGAACTAGTTTTTTAATCTATTGTAATTGTAGACTTCTATTTTATAAGTATTATTTTCAAATATTTTTAGATTATGTTAGATGATAAACAAGATCCAACAACAAAGTGAATGAATGAAAGACAATTTGTCCCTATCGATAGTCTATACAAAATCTAATTTCATTATCTTGTGGTATTAATTTTTCAAAGTTGTAAAAAACTGAAAAAGAAATTTAATTTTTAAAATAGATGAAAAATGAATCCTTAATCCCCACAACTTTTTAAAGTCCAAAACATTTTTAGATTGTTTTTGTTACCTAAAATGGAATAGCAAAAAGTTTTGCATACATGCATGGATGTCATTCATGCACTACTCTGAAGACCTAAATTTCTACATGTAGTTGCAACACACAAGTGTAGGATGAGATCCTACATTTAAAAATTCTTCTAATTGCATAAACTTTTAGTTACAATTATTTTTTAACTATTTTTGTACAATTTTGAGAGCATTTTTTTATTTTTTAGTCAAGGGACTTTAAGAGTTAAATGTACTTGGAAGTCGGAATACTCTAAATTTTAAAAAAATGCAAAGATGTACTAATGTTTTCTTTTTAATATCATGAAACATTACCATTGAGCCATTTGGGTATCATTAAACATGATTGAATGTGATGATGTTACATTGAATTTTATTATATCAAATCAATTTTTACACCTCACTCATACAACTCCTAACTCAAACTATAGATGAAGGATAAAAGTTTATTTTAGAATCCATTAGGGTGAAAACTATCTTTGGCCTCTTTTGTGGTTCATAATTAGGATGTAAATTCAACTTTGAATTATTGGCATTGTAAAAAAAATTTACTATCTTTATTCTTGACTTATATTCATCTTTTACTTTAAGATGCTTACATGTTTTTTTTGAAGATTTGGGATTTACAAAATTTTACAAAGAATGCCATGCCTTTCATTTGCTTTAGTAGTATTTTTTTCAAAATGTGGATTGCATTCATTGTAGAACACACTCCCTATTGTTGTTATCCACCTTCAAGAGGGACTCAAAGCTCTACATGTTAGGAAGTTATAAATATAAAGACCATTTGTTCTATTTTTGTTTAAGGATAAAAATGATCAATACTTTTCTATACAACCTTCGAGATTAATTTTTTATGGACATCATTCATCTCTAATTCCAACAAAAAGGTATTCAAATGAACAAGAATAGGTTCTAATATTCTAATGTTCTGATAGAGGTAACAATAAATTCGATAAAACAATTCTTGGTTGAATTTGATTGCAAATCCTAAGAAAAACATGTAAGAATGTAAGCATATATAATAAAGGTAAAATAATAAAGAAATAAATTAAATTAAATAATATGGATATAAATATAATTTTTTTCTTTAAAAAACAATAAAATAAAATAAAATCAATATAGATTCTAGATCGAATATTGTTGGGTTTTATAATGATTTTTTTGCCTTAAATTTGTAATTATTCATAGTTGTATAGCTTGTATTTATGATTTTTATCTAAGGCATTTTTTTTTATTAAAGTATATTTGGATATCTCTTTTAGAAAAAAATTTAATTCATAAAATGAAGTTTATTTGCATTATTTATTTTAAATATATCATATTTATTTTTTAAATTATAAATTAATATCATATACATAATTACTACAAAAATTTATAAGATATGAATGAAAATAATATGTTTTTGTTTGTGAGGGACACTATCACTATCAATGCATTTGGCATGTGGTATCAAGATTCTTAGACAATTAAAACTTACTAAAAGAATTAAATATTTTTGAACAAATCAATTTAAGAAAATAAACATTTGATTTAGTTCTTGAAATATTCACATTGTAATTGATTTAGACCTATTAATCTCAAGAAGCACCTATTTTTAACATCTAGTAAGTTTAACCCCTAAAGGACCAAATTATGTTTTTTGGCATCATAGCAATATTGGACAGTTCACTATAGATGAAAATTTTCTTTTTTCTCTTTGAAATTTTCACAAAACATGCGCTCACAAGGTATCTTTAAGTCCCAATAATTTTCATAACTTTTGACTACATGGTTAAAAAGTTATTGCATGATATGTGATTTTTTGTTGTTTGGCAAGTAGTCCGGGCAGCTCAAAAACCTTTTTCAAAAAACCCTTTTTTAAGAAATAAAAATTTGAAACTCGTTCTTTAGATTTTTATAGAGATGGGAAGCTTTGAATCATGCCATTTCAATTAATGAGGTGAAAGTTATGAAGAGTTTTAGTTTGTGGGTAGAAAGTAGGAAGTTGTGGAATGTCTACTCTAAAATATATTTTGAAGTCCTTTATTTAATTCAATTTTTAATATTTTTGAGAAAAAATAAAAACATTGAGTGTAGATTTTTTGTTACAAGATTACAATCATTGGGATTGGAATCTTTTCATTCAATAAATTAATTGTTAACAATTTAGTATTTTAAATCATTCTCTACTTCTTTCTAATTACTATTTTTTGGGTACATGTTGTACAATTCCAAATGGTTTGAAAATTTTCAAGCATGTAGCCAACTTGACTTGAAGAATGAATCCAAAGAGTTACAACCATTTTGGACATTTTCTTTTATAAATGTGACCCTTTGAAGTGCAGCTGCCTAGATTTCCGCAGTAATAAAAAAAGGATTTTTGTAACTTCTAACACGAATATCTTGCAATCTACATGGCGGAAATTTCTGAAATTTTTTCTACATGCTCTTGAAGTAGTGCACTCAAAGATCCTATAGTTAAATTATTCTAAAAATACTTTTTTTCTAAAATTTTCTAGTTGTTCTACAAATGATAGTTTTGGAGCAATTTTGGTGAAAACATAGTCAAAAACCTTTAGGGATTAATTGCAATTGGTGTTGGAAGTGGTATAAATACAATGAATCTAGTCCAAAGGTAATGTAAATTATTTCATAAAAATTTAATCAGCACCACTATTAATACTACGTATAAGGCTCTCACTAGGTTCAAAGTTTAGACTTGATTGATTGTAGTAGGAGGTTCGAAAACCAACCAACCATTGTATAAAACGCTCCTACAAAAGAGTAGAAAATGTTGCATGGTATTTTTTGAATGTATCCAATTTTGGATTGTGGGCCCAATTTTGAACAAAAGTGAGTCCTTCTAGCACCTTTATGAGGTCATTGAAATTGCAATTCAGTTTCATTTTGTGAACAAGTTATGTTGGTAATTGAAAGACATTATAAAAAAAAATTTTAACAAGTGTTTTGTGATTAGAAGCACATGTATATCTAATGTCAGGAGTCCTAACTTCTTTTCAGGCCACATACAGAGTGATCCATTTTTGCTTGTTTGCCAAACTTTATGAGCACTTCCAAAAAGTTTTATTGGCAATGCTTTCATGCATTCTAGGATGTCCTTTGTTTCCTCACTGCCACTAGAGTGCTCATTATAATTTCTACCCTTGAACAATAATAGACACCTACTATGTTATTCCTTCAAAAATTTGTAATGAATGTTTCCTCGCTCAAAAAATTCTCATGGAGGTTGCAAATGCTACGTCACTAATTTTTCTTTGCATTTCAATTTCAAAAATATTCATCCAATGCCTTCATTTCTTCAGAAAGGTCTTCTTCTTCTTATATAGTCGCTTTTTGGACCTCCTACCATATAACCATTTCATTTGGTAATGAAATTCTCAAAGTTTGAATGAAAGATTGTTAATCTTTACATTTAGTCTATTGAAGATTCCAAATTAAATTAAAAATTCTAGGTGAACTATAGCAAATAAAACAAGATTCGTGTCTTTGAATAGCAAAGTAAAAATATTTTAGGTAATTTTTGATGTAAAAATTATAACCAAGGACTTATTTGGTAATTTGACATTGATTCATCATTCATATTTGTATTTGATATGACATTATTAAATTAAGTTGGATTGTCTTTGTTGTTTTCATCAAAAAGATAAAGTTTGATAAAAAAAGAATTTACAAAATAGATTGAAAAAACTTATATTTGTATGAAATAAATAACAATGAACTAATTAATGCAATTTATAAAGTCAAGTTCTTCACGATTTATTTTTCATTCTATCCTTGTAATGTTGAGTGTTTGGATATTAATCATTAAAATTCTAGAATTTGTTGTGATTTCTTTTTATTGAAATGAACTATTGCAAGAAACACTTAACATTTTTGGCCATAGGAATGTCAATACTACAAGTTTACAAGTATTATGCAAGAGTAATGTGTTTTAAGTTGTAAAATTGATATATGATTTCGGGTGATTGCAATCTTGAAACACTTGTTCTTTTTTTTGTCCCCTTGACCTCCAATAGGTAGTTTTTTGCTCATAACTTTTGCATCCTTTCTCTATTTAGCTTGAATTTGGAATGAAGGTGCACACAAAAGTTTTAGATGTTGAGTAATTTTTTCTATTTAAAAGAAATTAGTTTACTATTTTAAATTGTCCCCAATTGGGTGTCTACCTTAGCCATTTTGGAGGTTTTTAGTCCTATTTTTTACTCAATAATCCGAGTTTGAAGCCACAAGTTGAAGAAGTTGGAGGTCTATTAACATTTCAAGGATTGGCAATGAGTTTTTATAAAAATAGTAACATGTCTATTGTGCACAAGGGGTCAAAGTGACCTTCCTTTGCACAAAGACTATGAAAAGGAAAAATTTCCTAAGGATTTTTTTATTGCAATGTGAGCACAATTTTATGTAGAAAAATGAATTTTTTAAATAATTTTTTGAATTTTTAAAAAATTACTAAAACTGAAAAGGTCCACAAACCCCTTTTCTACTATTTTTTGCTCCTAGTTGCCTGAGTAGTACTTTGTAGCATTGCATAGTACTACATAGTACTAAATTGACGGCTTAGATTTACAGGCACCCGAAATCAACGACTAACATTGACAGGCACAATGCAAACGTGCAATACTAGCAAGATTGTGCAAGTCTACCAATCCTATGCGAAAAAATTGTGTTTTTGAGGAAAAAAACTGTATTTTTGAGACAAAAATGTAAAGTGTTTCTTGCAGTGACCGTTTCATTGAACAAAGAAAAAATTATTAATAATTATTTTAAATGGATTAAAAAATCAATGCAATAGTTTCATACTAATATTATTGATTGGTAAAGAATATTGCAATTCCAAGAGACCAAATTTATAAATAAAAACATATATATATATATATATTGATATTTAGTGTTAAAAAAATTGTCAAAAATACTCTTAAAAAGGGTCATTTTTCTTCCAATCTACTAAATCTAAATTACAAAAAATACTTTGAGCCCATGTATATTCTATACATGTCAAAATATACATAAAAGCTTGTCATTATTGTATGCAATCTTAGAACAACAACTTTTTCAATTTTTAGCTCCAAATTTGCATTTTCAACTTTAAAATAGTACAAAATTCCTTTGAAATGGCAAAATTAGAGTAATAGACATCCAATTGGGGACCCTTTGAAAATTGTAAATTAATTTCTAAAAAAATGCAAAAGACTAATCAATGTCTACAACTAATACATGTACCTTCATTTAAAATTTTATATATTTGAGTATAGAACATAAATGTTCTAGGGGAAAAAAGAATGATAAGTTTTTTTACAACAACCTAAATTTCAGATTAAAAAATGTCTTTGAAACGGGTTTTTTTCTAAGATGCTTAAGATAAATAATTTAGTAGGTAGTTTTCTAAGAAATTTATCAAAATAATTTGTTCTAACAACAAATAATTGAGTGTCATGTACTAATTTATGCATATTTTAATACTAGAATGTAAATATATTTGGTCCAAGAACATTTTTTTTCAATATTGTGAATACTATTTTTGAAAATTATATAATATGCTAAATTACTTTGTAGAATAATCAATCATTCAAATTTGAGTTGATCAATACATTTACATTCAAATTTTGTTAACAATGTTTGAATAGATTTAAGAGATACTCGAGATAAAAAAAGAAAAAATTTGGAATTTATACTTATTCTAAATGGTGGACTTGTTGAAGCAATATTAAATCCTTTAGAAGGTGATTATAAAGATGTTGCCATGTTGCCTAGGGTACTTATTGAAGATTTTAACAAACTGATTTTGTATGAAGCTGATACTAAGGTGAAAAAATATAACAAAATTTCAATTGTATAAATACCATTTGACTGATTGTACAACTTACTTGGATCTCTTAAATTATTAATGAGAAACATTTAACAAATGGTAAATGTATAGACATGGCTTTGACAATAATATTGTTTGAAAGATCATTTCATTCTTCATTGCCTAAATTTATTTTATAAATATGTAATACAATACATTTGCTTTTGAAATAGACAATTTATTCATCATGAACATATATGTGCCTTGTAAATTTAAATTTTTTTGAAAATGTTTTAGTATTATTTATGTGCATTAGATTAGTTTTAGTTGTGCATTGGATTCAAAGTACTAGAGAAACTGTTTCTCTATATAGGATTGCATACAAAAAAAATTGAATGCACTCATTTGAATAGAGAATTAGAGTTAACCCCTACAATTTCATAACTATATTTTATGAAATTTAAACATTTCAAAATTATCTTTTCTATTGCAAGAAAAAAAATCCTAAATATATGAATTTTTCGTATATTTTATCGTAGAATCTTGCACTATACTAAAATGAGTATGTGTGGAAGAAATTTAGAAACTTTGATCTTATAGATTGTAGTATGAAACATTTTAAAATGTAAAAATGAGCTTCTTAGTTCTTTCCTTCATTGGATTATAGAACTTTTAACTGTCTTTTTCACTTCAAAATTCTATGGTAAAATATTTTTATTTTTAGTTATTTTTAAATTATCAAGTAGAATTAGGTACAAGAATATAAAAAATATGAATAGTTAATAACTATAGGATGGAGTTAAAATACAACTATCTAAAATCCAAATTTTTTTTTATGGAGTTTAGTTTATTCAACCCTCTTTTATTTCAAAAAAGTGCAAAAATTGAGTTGAAAAAGAATTTATACAACTTATTCTTCTTAAAAAAATATGAATTTTTAAGAGTCATTGTTTATAGCTTTACATCACAAATTCAAATAAAATAAATTAATGATCTTTGTGTTAAGAAAATTTAATGTGCAAGAAATTAGTTTAAAATATATATTTTAAGTCTTTGTGATTATTTTATTTCTAAGGCCTTTCTATTTTTTCTTTATATGTCATAACCTATCCTCCCAAACATCAATAGAAATCAAAAATTATATTTCTATAAAGCTCATATACTTTCCTATCTTTTAAGAAAAATATTAGAAAATTATGTCCAAAATTGTAGGTATACATCCTAACTTTCATTTGTCTACCAAGGGAAAAGTGGTCCCTAAATGAAAACTTGTTTTTTTCCATTAACTGTAAGAAGATGCAATATAGTTTGTAAAATAAAGAAAGATGAAAATAAATTTATAAATACAATTTAAAAAATGAAATTAATTTGAGACTTCTTTTCCTAGTGCAAATTAAAGTGTTGATTAAAACTTTGAAAGCATTTCATCATGTAATTATATCATATTTTCTTGTACTAAACTTCTTTAGCTAGAAAATTGAAGTCAATTTTCTACTATCAAAGCAACACTTAGCTATAATCTAATATTTTTTTTTTAATTGTGCATTATTTTTCAAAAAATCATTGTTTTTCAAAAAAATTGGAATCATCTCAAGTGAAAGAAATTCATAGAAAATTAATTTGCTAGAAGTACAAATTTCTATATCAACAAAACATAATTTATTAGTAACCACCTTTAAAAACAAATAGGATATAAAATTATATTAAAATAAAAATATTACAAATAAAAATCACTTAGATTATGTAACTCTTAAAAAGTTTAATAATATTTCATTTTAATTATGATTTTTCAATTGAAGTTGTATTTAGATTTCAGAGATCGTTTTTTCTAGCAAATGCATGCTTAATCAAACAATGCCTTTAAGACCCTCAAGTACAATAACTTGTCATATATTTGAAAAGTTAGACAACTTGTAGAACCTAGCCTTTTAAGCATCAAAGTTAGTTCAAAGTTTCTAAACTTGTGAAAATGTATTATGACATGAAACTTGGAAAATAATTAAACCATGTATATACAAATAAATTGATTAATGCACCTGAAATTTTTTTTAATAAAGTTTGAAACAAAATTAAAAATATAATTCCTCTTGAAGTTGATTTTGTGAACCCATGTACTAGCAAGAATACAATTTGTGTAGACCTTGAAAACAGCTACAAAAAAATACTTAAGCAATTAATTTAATTATTCATGCGCATCTTTACTAAAGTAATTTTTATTGTCTATGCTACCCATTTTTCTATTGCTACTATTAATCAATATAATAATAGAATAGAAGGAAGTATTTTTGAGGTGTACAATTTGAATTTTATACAATTTTCATTTTTACAATGGATTACATTGAATTTCAAAATTTATCATCAAAATTAGTTTACATTATTTTCTACTTAATGTTTCATTAGAAGGTTTGGTATTAGTCATAATTATTGTAAATAATGTAAATTTTTTGGCCTTTTTTTATTATATAGAATGTTTTTCATTTATTTTATCCAAATGACCTATTAATTCTTTATATTTTAATTTTAAAGATTTTTAAATTTGAATACCAACTTTTTTAATAGCTGATTGGAATGAAATCATAGTATACTTTTATTAAATATGATTCTTAAGAATATTATTAATTTTTAATCATATAAGGATATTTTTGATATGAATGCAATTTAGAATGATATTTCAAAAAGAAAATCAACCTACATACAAAGTGTATTTTTGGCATTATAGATTGAAATGTTACAAGTTGCAAAACAAATCAAAGCTGAGAATCATTCTGTAGAATGGGAAATTACCAAGAATCATATTTGTCAACAACATGTTATTGAAAAGATTCGTGCATTGCAACTTTTGCGTGTTACAAAGGGTTATTTTATGGCATTGATTTTATAAATATTGCTCTCTCTAAATATTATGCTAATATTATTTAATTCATTCCAAGTAGAAAAAAATATTTAATAGGTAAAAGTATTTGGATAGCAACATTACTTAATGTTGAGGTCCATAATATTTATAGGATTTTAAGACATGAATGTAGATATATTAAATATCTCTTGAAAACTAGTAAAAGTATTGTGGCCTTTTCTTGCCAAAAAACTCTTAAAACTATTGTATCAAGTTAAAATAGGCAATAAAATTAGAAATGATATTCTAAATGTAGGATCTTCTATTCTACTATTATATAGACATGTGGCAAAAATCTAGCAAAATTTTGACAATAAAGATTGTAATATTTTTGCAATTTAAGTAAAAGAAATAAAATTTGAGTGATATTTGATATTTTTAAATAATTTTTACCTTTGTTTTTCAAGATATTTTTCCACTATGTATTTTGAATGTAAAAATTGGTTATACTAAGAATCATCTTAGACACATTCTACCAAATTTTAGAGGCATTAAAGACTAAGGCATCCAAAATATTCTTGCAATACAAGAATCTACTAAGTATTGACATTAAACAAAACTTTTCTTACAAATTAACTTTTTGAAAACAAAACTTTAGTGTTGGATGAAAACATTTAATCAATTTTTAAATTCACAAAATAGAAAACTATAAATGAAAATAAATCTTTCAAAATCTTTTTGAAATGAAAAGACATATATGAACATCCAAATACTCAAAATGTCAATTGGGCATCTTTGAATAAAAGGTCCCATTATCTTCCCTGCTACTCCCAAAATATTGCTCATAATTGCATCTTCCTACAATTTTTAAAATTTTTATAATCTTCAATATAGTTTGTTTCTTTCATATCATAACATCCAATTGTTTTGTCTTTTTTTTTTATCATTGTTGTGCACAACTTTGTAAATGACTCAAGTTGTAAACTGAATAGAAGCTCTATGGATGGTGAAAATTAGTTCAAAATACATACTTCCTTTCACTACTCACACTAGTGCTTCCTAAAATCTTTCTTCACCTACTCCTTCCTTCAATAAGGACTCAATATTGCCTAAATTGCCCCATTTTTTGCCCATTGTAGATATCAACAAATGTTCTTATGCCTATCATGCTAAATAGAGACTCTAACTTTTAGACCATGAGTGTTTTTTCTAAGTAAATTGTACAACTCGTCAAATTTATAGTTTAGAGAAAAATTTCAAAATATTGGATCAAATATTGTAATCTTAGAAGCACATCCAAATTCCATTTTGTGTGCAAAAAAGATTATAAAAGTTTAGAAATTTAGAAAGTTATTGAATTCAATAATAAAGGTGCATCTATACATGAATAGTGCACTTATATTTACAGTAGATTATTTTAATTCAACTTCTAAAGTTAAAATATTAATCAATTTTTACTATGAATATTAAAATATATTTATGAAATGAATTCAATAGTAATTTTATAGAAAAATATTGGATTTAAAATGACAAACTTACCTTGTTTTGGTTATTTCAATGAAGCATAATTTAAATTTTATATCAAATCATTATAAACACTATTTTCAAGAGTGCAAGTTAATACATTTATATTTTTATAAAATAATAAATCTAAAAATCATTGCTTTGCTAATTTCTTAAGAGTAAATTTATCCTAACATTATGTCTTTACTTATTTATGTAGCTACACAACAAGTAATCAAGATTGGAGAAGATCCAACTTCAGCTTCAGAAAGTTTACAACTTGAAAAAAGGTTGTCATCTGATTTATCAAATTAAAATTTTTTTATCATGCAAAATGTACAACAAAAAGTATATGATTTTAAATATATTGTTTATTACATGAAAAAATTAAACATATCTTTTCATTTAATACAAATTCAATTTAATAAATAGATTAATAAATATTTCAAGAAAATCATACCATTAATTGGAGTATAGTTCAACATTTTGTTTAGATATTCATTTGTAAATAGAAATAAATATTATAAGTTATCATTATATAAATGAACAGATTAGAATACAACATTAAGATGCAAAATTATAGAGTAAAAGACAAAAACTATGTATTTGATCAAATTCAAGAAAAATGTAACAATATTAAGTTACAAAATGCAAAATTACTTGTTAAAGCAAGACTCTTACATTTGGAACAAAGTTTTTTGACACGCCTTTGTAGTAGTGGTTGTAAGTTATATCATTTTATAGTAAACTTTGTCATATATAAATATTACATCTTTAAGAAAAACTATCATTATATACAATATTTTTCAATAAATCAAGTAAAATGATTGATGATATATATAAAAAATTGAATTAAAATCAAATTATGATTATATTCTAATTGTAAGTAAAATTATATTTACTAAGAAATTATTATTTTCCTTTTATATTTGATTATTATTAGAATAAGACTTCGGACAAGTTTCAATGCAAGCCTTCTTAAATTACTTTTAAAATTAGTGTTGCCAACCTATCATAAGATTTTACAACATTGAAATTTAAGATGAATTCCTAACTATCATGAAATGAAATTTTTATGTAAATTTATATGCATTAAACACTTATTAATTTTTATTTATTGACAAAAATCAAATCTAAATATTCATTTATATTAATAAATTTAATTGAGATAAAATATTTGTCAATTATTTGCTAATCGAAAAATATTTTACCATTATAAAATTACTCATATTCTTATAGTTATAATAATAAATATATATTTAGAGGATTTCCAATGTAAAATACTTGAAAGCTTGATTGTGAATGATACAATCAAAAAAATTGAAAAATATTTATCTTAGATCCCATGTAAAGAATCATGATTTCTTACAAAACACAAAGAATCTAATATACTTATACTTCATTACAAAATATGGAATTTCTAACCATAAAACCATACCTATCGACAAACTAAAATCCCTTATAACTTTCATCTCGTCAATTATAATGGAATGATTCAAAGCTTCCCATTTGCATATAATTCTAAAGAATCAATTTTTATTTTTTATTTTTTCAAAAGTAATTTAAAAAAAGTTTGTTTGAGCTACCGAGGCTACCCAAAGATCAAAGATAATCACATATCATGCAATAACTTTTTAACCATGTACTCAAAAGTAATGAAAATTATTAGCACATGTTTTGTAAAAATTTCAAAGAAAAAATAAATAAAAAGTCCATTTGTAGTGAATTGCTCAAAATCACTACATTGTCAAAAAGTGCAATTTAGCCCTTGGGAGTTAAACATGATTAATCCAAAACCATTTCAAATGATAGTGGTTTTCTACAAGGCACACATTAGTTTACTCCAACATGTATTGAGTTCCTTAGACCCCCTTTCTTTTCTTAAAGTTATTTTTTGGTATTTCTAATTATTTCAAATTACTATAAATTTCAAAAATCATTCATTTTCAGTCTATATGTAAAATATCTTTTAAAATCAACTTTATTCTTGAGAGCTAATTCATTACCTTAATTAAATTTCCAAGTCTATTTATAGTGTATGAATTTAATAAACTATCCATCAAAAAAATAAATTTTAAGTGCATTTTTTTAACCTATATAAAAAATAAATTAGATTCCTTGAATATCAAAGTGAATGGAAAAAAAGTTTAAGAAAGAAAAAGGACTTGAAAATTACAACCCCTACTTTTATAAAGACCTATATTACAATCCTAAGTACTAATTAAAATAATAAGCAATGATATTTCTAAATTTAAACAGCATAATGAACCATGAAATAATGTTCTACTAGTGCTAAGTTTAAATTTAAGTTTAAGTTTAGATTTTTTTTATAGCAAATTCAACACCTTAATCCATTAAGGACCAAGTCAATGATTGCAAATGAATATCTGATTGAAGTGACTATTAATGAAAGTGTGTCATTTTTTGCCAAAGTCATCAACTTGGTCCTTAGTGGATTAAATAGTTGGATAAATTTGGTGTAGAAGATTTTCCTCTACCTAAAATTCAACTTGCATTCTTTAATAGAAATTTTCAAAGTTCCTTAAAGAATGCAATGTACTCCATTGAGACAAAAGTATTTCAATAACCTAGCTTGTAAGCACTTTATTTTTAAAACTGAAATTGTGCAAAGTTTTCAACATGTACACAAACAAATGGAAGCCTCTTTATGGCATTAAGAATATCCATACTTCTATTATAATTGTAGAAAATTTTTTCTATATATAAAATATTTTTCAAAATAAAATATAAATGTTTTAATATAACTTCTTGTTGATAGAGGAAAAAATAATGCACCATCAATATATTTTACTACTGAAATGATAGATATTAATATGCTTTATATTTTTTTGTTTTTTTAAATTTATAGTAGCCGCACAACAAAAAGAACAAGCATTAGAGCAGAGATTTCAAGCTATGTTTAAGAAGGCCCAATTGAAAAACATAAGTAAACGTCTACTAATATTATAATACATTCTATTTCTGGAAATAATTTCTACTTATTTCCAATTATTATACAAATATCAAGTGTAATCTTTAAATATAAATATAATTTTTTCAAAAAATCTACTAATGGCATTTCAAGTCTTCAAAGTTCTTATAAAACTCATATATAAGATCATGAAAAAAATCATTTTCTTACTAAAATGATATAGATATAGATAATTTATGTTTTAAATTATAAGAATTAAATACAACATTTAAAATGTATATGGAAAACTGATGTAATGATTATATATTGCAAGTCTATTAATTCTAACATTAGAATGGATTGTGTATATACTTTTGTAGCAATTCAACAATATAATAAAATTCAAGCCTTAAGTCAAGAATTATTGAGGACAAAAAACAAAATTTTACCAGTATTAAATGAAGCAGATTTGTTGGGTTATGACTTTGTAGCTAGACCATTACATTCTGAAGTTGGAAAGGATGTAATAGAAGCAAATAAAGAATATTTTAGCTCTCTATATTTTAGACCTTGAATTAAAAAAAGATAGAGCAAAGTAATGAATTTGCGAACAATAATATCACATTATCAATAAATGGATTAAAATTCAATTTTTATAGTTAAGAATACACTTTTTACATACATTATTCTATTCACCATTGTATGTGATCAATTCTTGAAATGGGTCACATGAACCAACCCCCTTGCTCATTCCTAAAGGTAAATGCCAAATTTTTTAATTTCCACATATGATAAAATTTGCACATTTTGAATTCAAATTTGCAATTAGGGTTTCAAATTAGCTAGAAGAGTTGTATGAGATAAGCCAATCAATCACAAAACACAAAACTTTTTTCTCTTGCACGTCTAGAATGATTTAGGGGGAACAAGCAAGGGGGACCGTTCACCTCACTAGTGCTAGGATGTGAGCATGAAAATATAAGCATGTAAGCCTTGAGCATATATATGAGTAACTATAATCATAGAAGGTTAATTTCTTTATTAAAGACACTTATATTATAGGTGTATAGCCTTCTAGGCTCATGGGCTTGTACTCCGAGGCTCACATAATAGCATCCCTCCAACTCTTGAAATTTAGTATTACAAACCATTGACCAAAATTAAAGGTCACATGGTATATGTGTATATAATATCTATTTTCATATAATGATAAATCTCATTTAAATTTAATATGAAAATTCATATGGTTACTTTATAGAAATATTTCAAATGTTAAAATAGTTTTTCATTTATAAAAGATTAGCCTTAAGAAAATAGATGCTTATTATATAGTTTTTGAATTACTACTCAAGAAAATAGATCCTAGGTACGCATTTTCAAGTTTGATTCTTATTTATTTATATTAATAATAAATGGAGGATTATAAATTGCTCAAACTTTCCAATATACTACTAAAAATTTAACCTATGCATTGCAACCTTGATAATATCAATTCCTTTAGTTTGTGCTTTAAATGTGATATAGCCTTGAGGGAAATATATTAAGTAGTTTTGCATTTAGAGAATTTAAGTGACAATTTTGAAATTGCTAAAGTATATATGATAATCATTCTTTAAAGACTAGTAAAACTCTTTTTATAGATATGTCTCATATGTAAGGTACATAAAATTCTATTTGTACTTTACAATATTGAAACTCAATCATTAGAATTGAAGAATCTATTGGTAAATTGTATATTGATAAGTTAAATGGAGGATTGATTGGTGATTACATTCAGCTATTAAAATTAGCAAAAAAAATACTTTTAAAAATTGATACCAAAAATCTAAAAAAATTATTTCTTTAACCCCTCACCATCCAAGGGGAGCAAAAGTATCCTCAACATAGTCTAGCAATCAATTTCAAAGTGCTACAACTTTTGCATCCAATGTCCAAATTCAATAAAATCTTGTTGGAAAAGTTGTGCATACTAGTCTACTTTTTGAGATAAAATTTTCAAATCTATTTAAGATGTACTAAGTTTTTGAAAGCCATTCATAGTTTGCAAGTTCAATTTGAGTTTACCACACTACATTAATATGGCTATAACTTCAGGGCCTTGTATCTTTTTCATCAAATGCTAGTATTCAATAAAATTTATTGGATTTTGTTTTCTATAAAGTCTACTTAATATGGTAAAATTTTCATGTCAATATATCCATGTTGTTTTAAATGCTTGGGAGCAATTCAAAGTTCAAAATTGAGACATTTTCGCATTACAGTGAACTTCGTTAGCTTACAACTTCTTCAGACATGGTTTGTTTTCAAAAAAAATTGTTAAGAAAGCTATGAATACTAGTCTACTTGATGTAATAAAAATATCATATCAATCCAAGAAGTTATGATTGATTGATTTTGTAGAGGCAAGTCCAACTATAGATGTGTTTTTTTGCTATTTTTTTCACTGCTTTTTGGCATTTCAAATCAATTTTACAAATGTAAAGTTTTTTCATTTGAGTAGGTTTAGAAATTGAATTTGATCTCCAAATTTTTTTTAGGAAAATTTCAGGATCTTATTTCAACACTAAAACATTACAATCTTTCAATCTATGTGGTCAAATGATCCCAAATTTGATAAGCAAGGTTGTTTTCTGATATGGTTAGGCCTTCAACGCTAAGGGGTTAAAAAAATATTTAGATAGAAAAAATACAATATTTGAAAAATACTTCTATTATAGCATTTTTCAAAATTTTCAAATTTAATGCTAACCTTAATAGAATAATAGCAGAGTTTAGTAGTAGATTCTAAAACTATCATGCAAATATATATTAGACATATTTTAATACCTAATTTGAATTGAAATTTGGTTTATTGATATAATAGTAATGATATTCTTAAAAACAAAACAAAATACAATGTCTTGAAAAGTAGTTGCACACCCCCGTCAATTAATTAGCCCCCCCACCCCCACCCCATTTTTCAAAAAATTTACAAGCCATTGATTTTTTCAAAAGAAAATGCTTACCCTTAAAATCACCGTTGATTTCCCAAAAAATCACAAGCCATTGATCTTGTGAAATTTAATCTAAATATGGTTACGGATACAATATTGTATATGAATACTAGATATAGATATAATATTGTATATAAATATATAGTGAATATTGGATACGGATATGGATATGAATACTAGATACAAGTACGAGTATGAGTATAGATATGGATATGGATATGGATATTGAATACAAATATAAATACGGGATGAATTGTCCCATAGTGTTTGTCAATGATATTGGTTTTCAAAAATTACAAGAAGGGAGGAGGGGAATGAAAATTTTAAATTTTAAAATTAAATTTTTTTTGGCAATTTCTTCCACTTTTCTGGACATTGTCACACAATGTCCTAAAAAGTGGCAAAAACTGCCAAATCCAATTTTGTACCGGTGCTAGAATTGATGGAGATATCAATTAGAAAAATTTGGTTTAGAAAATTAGATGTAAAATTTAGATGACAACTTTGGAATGTTATTAATAGTAGTGGAAATAATATTATTGAAGATAGATTATTAGATTGATCAAAGTTAGAAAGTGCAAAAATTGCATGCCAAATATTCTTTATTTTGATGAAGCCATGCTTTATATTTTAACCAAATACACAATTTTAATTTAACCTATTTAAAAATAATGCACATTGTATACAAATTGTTGTTTAAATGTGCAATATGCTAATACTCAAAGATTAGTAAAATGGATAATTTTAGTCTTTAGATGTAATGTTTAAGTAGTGATTACATTTGATTTGTAATATGATAAACCTTTGTATTTCCCTATCTATCCATTGAAGCTTACAATAGGCTCTAAATACTCTTTTTTTTACATAATACAATAGAAGAGGTGTAACATACATTGAATGTTCACTAGAGGAAAGACCATTGCAATTAGATGGCATACCATATGACATATCTATTGTGGAGATACAAAAATTATAGCTACAAATCTTTGTGGATGCTACCATGATAGTGGACTATGTGCCAAAGGCTTTGAAGCATTTTAGGAATAACATCCCCAAAATGCCCCTCATTTTTGACAAACTTTTGCTTCAATCCTAAAAAGATACAAAAGTCCTTTGCATCTACATAGTATAATTATTATGAATGCAATGATTTTTCATAAAACAAAAACAAAAACATTGACTAAATACTTTTTTATACAAAGTAAATCAATGATCATGATCATATGTAAATAAAAATATATTATAATTCACATATTAAATCACAATTGAATATAGAAAAACCCTAAGGCCTTTTTAGGGTTAAGATGGACACTCTTTCAATTGACCACTCCAAAAACAATCCCTCTTCAATGAAATTGTATGAATTATTAGACATTGTGTCACTAATCTTAATCCAATTTTATGTAATATTAAAGGAACCTTGTGATCATCAACTTTGATTGATATTATATTTGCCTTACTCAAACAAATGCAATGAATTTAGAATAAAAGACACTACTTCATACAATTCAACTTTTTAAATTATAAATAATTGTCTTGTATAGTATATTGTAGATGAAGACAAATTATTGATTTGTTTTCACACGTTGTTACATTGTAAGGGTATTTGTAGCTAATTGTCTTTGCAAACAAATTAGACTAAGAAGAGCAAAAAATTACCTTGCATTTCTTTTAAGACAATTGACTTAGTTTTCTTTAGTTTTGTAGATACAATTTGGAAAATTGGAATTCTCTTCCTCCTTTATGCTCTGTCAATTTTCTAAAACAAGTTGCCCGAGTCTTTGTATAAGGAAGTCTTTTATAGTATTAATATAATATGTTGTTTCTAGGAGTTTTTGTTGGCATTCTGGTGCAATCTTGCACCATGAAAAAAAAATATTTGGCTAAAATTGACAACAAATTGTAAAGTTTTTTCCTAGAAAATTTTGAATTACAAAATTTGTTTTACCTAATACAAGGATGAATGTTGAAATTTGAAGCACCACTATAGCATTTTACATAACTGCTTTAGCACCTTGTAAATAAATAAATAAATAAATAAATAAAAGGCAATGATTGTTACTCTTGTATGTACCATATAGTGCAACAGTTAGTCTATATAACCTTGTATGTAAGAGCATCCCCATGCCTAGCACGGTGAAGAAGCCCAGCCAAGTGGGGTATGCCGTGTGCAGCAAAGCCGGCCTACCCATGTACTATCAGGCTGCCCCACATGAACTCAAGGAGGCTCATGCGGGAGAAGAGACAAATACGGAATCCCCCAAAAGACTTTGGTTTACTATGAATGCGGGTCCACATGTTTGTCAAACTTCAAGTGGGGTAACGTGCTTGGGGTCCTTCGGTCGTTGTGGTCTTGAAAGGAACCTCCAGTCCTCCATTGAAGCTAGTATGCTAGGGACTCCCTCATTGCAATTCTTCAATTCACAAGTTCACAGTTCTTTGTAGTGAATTGAGAGGGAAGCAGATGATGTTGACTGAGGGAGCTTGAATTGGTGTTTTTTTAAGTTGTTGAGCAATAGATGGAAAAGAATTTTATTTGAAGGTAGTTTATAAAATACAATGCTCATGGAGTTCACAGTTGAAACTAATGGATGGATTGGTAGCTGAGTTCATGTGGAAGTAGAATTGAATTTTTGAAGACGACATTTGCTAAAACACAGGTAGCACTGAACTCTCTTTCGCTTCTAATTGTGTTCAATAAATTGTTGTAGTGGTCATTTTCTAGTACTGGTGTTTCTTGGAGGGGTTGAAATTGGTTTTTACACTGCTTTGAGGTTGTAGTGGCCACTTCTATTAAAAGTTACTACAGAACTAGTGAGCAATGAAATTGTATTCCAATTCTCTATGGATTTCAATTTTTCAAAGGACTTTTACATAGCTATCTTCAAACTCAATGCTTGCTCCTTCGTATTTAAGGTTTTAGCCATTAAGGTTGAAAGTCCTATAATGGATGAAATGAGGTTTGAACTCTATTTTGGGGAGGTGAAACATCTTTAAATAAGTTTTAGTAAATCTTCTTTGAAAGAGAAGTGAAATTGACATTGAACCGAAGTCCTTTCATATATGTTGGAATTTTTTTGAATGAGTTAGCAAATTTTGAAGTTAAAAGGGCATACTGCTCGGAAATGGTATCCTAACTAAAATGTACACTATCTATACACTACTGAAAGCTATGAGAAAGCAACATGTACAAATAATATATACTTAAGTGAGGGCTCAATTTTAGTGACCACTCCATTGTTGGTCATTTTACTTTACTATGGTGAAGAACTTCCGCCTACTTGAATCATAGTTGCTCAATACTAGATTGTACTCTTATTCATAGTCATAGTGGTAGTTCCATTTCTTAGGAATACACTTTCAATTTCAAGTACTCTAAAACTATCATAGTCTTCAAAACATGTTCTTTCATTGTACTTCACAAAAGAGGGCTCAAGATTTCATATGACTTTTTTCCATTTGAAATCCTCTTCATCTTTTGAATTTCAGGAGGTTCAAAACAATAGTTGGGCATTTTTTCGTGATATTGTTACTACACTTATAATCTTACAATTCATAAGTGATATTGTGAAGTTCTCATTGAATAAGTGATTTGAAACATGTTCAACTACGGTAACTATGGTTCAATTTTGAATTCGGTACAACATTGTCATCATATAGTTGACTTTCTGTTCATTAGAGAACTATATTGTTCAAACTATATAAAAGAGTCAAACACTTTGAGGTTTTGGAGTTGCACTATCACTATCAGTTAGGAAAGAACCCTAAATTTTTTCCAAACTAGTACATTGATAAGAAATTCAAGCTTCTTATGTTTTTGGCCTATAATTTTCGAAAAGCACTTCCTTCTCCTTCACTTTTTAGGGAATTCACTATAGGCGATATTGATATCGTGCTAATCCATTCTTCTCACAGAATCATTACAAGAAGCTTGAAATCTTGAATATTGAATTGTAATAAAAGACTTCTTATATTTTGACATCCTTGTACTACTACATGTGTTTTATAGGTATGGACTCTTGGCGAGCTACATTAGCAAGCCAACAACAGCGGCTACGTGAGGATGACGAAGAAGACATCGTTTTCAATATAATCTTCAACCACAGTCTGAACGCAGCCTCTTCTTCATCCATAAATCCAATTGGAGGATCAAGACCTGGTCGACGGGGCAATTTGGACAGAGATAGGGAGGATGGACACCAAAGACTATACGTTGATTATTTTGCGGACAATCCTGTTTATGGACTGGCCATATTTCCACGTCGATTTCGGATGAGGCGAGAGTTATTTTTATTTATTGTGGAGGGTGTATGCAGGTAGGACCGATATTTCCTCCAAAAACAAGATGCTGTAGGGTAATTTGGCCTTTCTTCACTACAGAAATGCACAGCAGCATTGTATATGCTCGCTTACGAGGTCAGTGCTGATGTTGTTGATGAATATTGCAAAATAGCTGAATCCATGACTATGGAGGCTATGAAGAGAGTTTGCAAAGCCATCCACAAAGAATTTGGCCCTCACTACTTAAGACATCCTACTAGAGCTGACTTACAAAACAACTAGCAATTAATGGTGCTAGAGGTTGGTCTAGCATGTTCGCTTCCATAGATTGTATGCATTATGAGTGGAAAAATTGTCATGTTGCTTGGCAGGGCGATTATGGGAATAGAGATGGATACAACTCCATCATCTTAGAGGCCATAGCAGACCAAAGTCTCCACATCTGGCACACTTTTTTTGGCATCCCAGGCACCAACAATGATTTGAATGTTCTTGATTGCAGCCCTCTCGTGCAGAACATGTTAACCAATCAAGAACATGACATGGAGTTCGTTGTAAACGATGTACAATACATCCATTATTATTTACTTGCGGATGGCATCTACCCTCTCTGGTCTTGCTTCATGCAAACTCTACATGCACCAAACGATGCCAAGCAAAAGCATTTCGCTGAGCAACAAGAAAGTGCTTGCAAAGATGTGGAGCGCTATTTCGGTGTACTGCAAGTGCGTTTTACGATTATCCAAAACCCTTGCAGACAATGGAGTGAAGAAGTATATCAGATATCATATTGGCCTGCTGTATTTTGCACAACATGATTGTTGAAGATGAAGAAGAAGAGAGATTGGATTTGGATGTTGATTTTTACGGCGTGCAGTCAGTGTAGCGCGACTTCACATATGGATAACTTGTCATGGGCACTATGCAACTTGAAAACGAAGACACATACTACAACTTATGTGGAGACTTGATTGAGCACTTATGGGCTTTTAAAGGAGCTAGTGCACACTATTGATATCATTGTCTACAGTGGATAAAGACAGTGCAAGTACTCGTGAAGTACTCAATTCTCAATCATATGAACATGAGCAGTCACTACTTAGTCAAAACATGATTTGTAACAAGAGAGGTATGCATATGTAACGTGTAGACAAGAAGCATACGACATAGACTTAATTTATAGCATGTGTCATATATATTTTGTGTAACCGTATTAAACAGCAAAAAGGTCTTTGTACATGGGGAAAAAAATGACCTCTGCAAGGCATGCACTTTCTGTACATCATCTGTCAAACATGGTAATTGTTACTGTAAGAAATACCTATAAGAAATACTGAGAAAGCCTTCCCACTATAGAAAAACAACTATGCATAGAAGCAACATTTATCAAAGAGTACCATTAAAATACTAACGAGTGCAAAAGGAAGTGACAAAAATGAACATGCCATCTACATTCCCTGTATAGGACATGGTAACAAATGTTGGGCCATCATGGGTGATAGAAAGCATAATTCAAATTGAAATCACCATTGCCAATGGACGGGTTGCACTCCTCTGCTTCTTTGAAGTCTAGGTGGTTGACACGGTGGCAGTTGTACTGATTTGCAGCCACGCTTCCTACGTGAACTTCCTCGCCTTGCTCAGTGTCACTAGTACCATCCAAACGTGTGACATCATCATCCCATCCAAAGTCATAATCTCCAAAATAGCTACCTCCCATGTCATGAGTGCATGAAGTGCGGTTTGTGCCAGTCGTGAGATTGTGGTCATCCTCAACAAAGTCTTGGTCATTGTAGTCTTGGTTAGCAGTCCGACCATCTTTTGTAGACTGTCTGTAATGAAGATAAGGGTCGTTGGCAAGTGCTTGGCTTTGACGTCAAGATGTGGGAACAGTTGCACAAAAGGAACGATTTCAAGTCACAATGTCATTGAAAATGCATGCAATGGTTCGAGAGCATAGGAACATGTATTTCAAGTTTGTGCATGATGAAGTGAAGCACATGTGAGTTTTGTACCGTCATTAATAGAAAATGAGAGTTTGCAGGTATTGTAAAATGTATAACGACTCAATGGAGATGAAGGAGGTTGTTCATAAGGAGAGAGAAAAGAAGTGGAGGATGAAGGTTCTTGTTACTTCACCTTGTATAGCATTGTTGGAATCAAGGGACTCCTCGCCGGAGGGACTGCATCGTACCCTTCGAAGCGCTTTATGAACTCAACGTTGCAAAGTTTCAGGAGTCTCCACCAGGATTGGAGGAGGACAGTTCTAAACAATGGCATCTCTAGCTTTCTCTTCAGCAAAGCGAGCTTTCAGTTTCTTCAGTTCCTCTTCTTGACATAGTTTCAAGTATTCCGCAGTCGTTTGTGAAATGACTCCACCTGGTGCATGAGTCATGAGCATTAGAACATTCTACTCTTCCATAACTACTATCTTCTTGACTATAACATTGGCCATGGCTTGTGTGGCCTTAGCTTGAGCCTTGGCATTATTGTCGGCGGCAGCTACAAAGCGGTGGTCTTGCTTAGCACGCTTGGATCCTTGAGGTCGCGGCCTTGGAGAGCCGGAAGTTGACCCACCTGCGCCATCCGTGATGGAAGTTGGTTGCTGAAAAGTGCTATCCGAATCCAAAGGTCTGGTATTTCTCTTCATGATGGGAGCACTCACTTTCTCAGGGGAACCTTCAAATGCCCAACAAGGAATGTCCTTCACCAACTCCCATACATGTAAGTACATGAATTCCGCGTTTTTGGCACTTTTCAAACAGTACAGCTCCAATGCTTCTCTTTGTAGATCTTCAACACTTGTACCTATGGGATTGAGGTTCGTCACTTGTTGGAGGACAACAATGTATTTAGAGACGTCGTGTTTTATGGTACCCCACTTTGTCTCCAAGGATCACATAGGTCTGGTTTGAAGTGGTCGTCGTTCATTGTAATGTTTCGCAATTCTCTTCCAATAGGCAAATGCCTTCTGATTTCTGCCAATGGTAGGATCTTGGAAGATGCTTAGAATGCTTCATGTTAATTGACGTTCCTCCTTGGGTGTGAAATTCTTCCCTTTCGTATTCCTCTCCCTTGTTTGAGCTTGACTTTGTGGTTCAATAGTACCATTGACATCCTGCAAACAAGAACATGCCATGGACGTATGTATGCATTAAGGTCAACCTTAGTATTAACTGAGGTTATGGAGAATTTTAATAAGCCACTACCCACTAACGCGACCTCCCTTGCACTACAGTATGAGTACAAATTCATGACGCATCCTCCCTCGCGCTACAGTATTGTACTGTACACGCCCAGAGAGTGGATGTCGTGAACTAAGCGTCAGTTGAGTCAAGAGGAGCCTGCACCACCCACCGCTCCTAATGAAGAACTTAATTTCTACGGCGTACACTACTGTAGTCTGTTGCCTGCGTTTGCGGTCCTGCGCTGAAATAGCTGAGATCCTCCAAGGCTAGATGAATCAGAAAGGTCTTATCCTAGCTCAGATTTTCCATTCTTCACATGTCTGTTTACTTGCAATATATCTGCATTCATTCGAGGTTTAATCACATCTTCTATTGAATTAGCTACAAGTTCTTATCTGATTTTGACTTGAGGAATCGTTGCCCAAATTTAAACAGAGCAACATATACTACGAAGGCAATGGACGTGAATTCAAGATGATATAAAATATTAGTCTAACTTGTCTCAAGTGTGATTTCATAATTCTAATGGAGACTTTGTAGTCGTCATGGCAAAACGGACTCAACGAAGGGAGGCCGCATTTAACTTGTCAACAAAATTTTACTAGAAAGATACTTATTTCTTACTTAAAGTCTCCAATAAAGGTCATTACTTAAAATGTTATCTCTGGGACTATACTTAAAACACCCCTTTCTCTTGTAGTGCATTTTTGTTGAAAACATAATCAAAAGTCCTTAGGGATTAACATTTTTGTAATCAAATTGTTGATTTTTCTAAGGAGGCAAGGTTGGATGGGATAGGATGCATCTTTTCAATGGATAATGGGTAGTGAGAATCACTTTGTTTTTTCATTTTAGAAGAAGTGTCATAGTGGCGATATAAAATGTTATAGTGGTGCTCCAAATTGCAACATTCATCCACTTATTGGATGTATAGTATTGTTTTCATCTACAATTGGGTGATTTCATCTAATATTTTTTGAAATTTCAAAGTTGTTTGGTGATTTCATCCAAGTTTCTTGGCATTTTTTTTTGTATTTTTAGCCAAATTATTTTTTCTAGTGCAATCTAGCACCAAAAAGTAAAAAAAAAAAAGCCTTGGTGAGAATTTATTGGAGGATGTCAACATGTTGAAGTATGGACCAATTGACATGTAATGGAAGATAGATTATTGAGAAAAATTCTATAAGGTAATTTGGTGTTAATATGGAGCATCCAATAAAAGGTATTACAAATTAAGGTAATTCAACCACTGCATTTATAATTGGGTGATGCAATATTCAACCTATATTTGAGATGAAACAATATATAATAAAAGGTGGAATCATATAAATTGTCTATGTGAAATGTTTTTGTTTTTGTTTTAAGGAAAGCTCAAGTATAGTTGAGGTTTGTAATCAAGAGAAAGGTAGTGGATGTAAATTTGGAAAGAAATTGATAGATTGTGAATTATTGGTATGTTAGAAAATTTGTCTTAGGCATTTGCAATTAGGGATGAACATTTGTAAAATAGTCATTTTGTAGTCATTTTGCAGTCATTGTGGACAAGTCATTTGTACCCCCATTTTCTTGTAGTATTGTAGTGCTTTTGTATAGCTAATGTTTCATAAGGAGCATACATAACATATCATTCCATACATTAGATAGGATTGAGACTAGTTTGAATTTGCATCATAACTAGTAACTAGGAGCATACATAAAACATCATGCTATACATGACCATACGTGTAAGTATATTTCAGCAAGTTTGGCCAAAATAATTTATTTTTCTTAGTTTGACAATTCAGCAAGCATATTGAATTTTTTTTTGTTTTCGGCACTTCATGAGGAAACTCCTAATTTTGGATTGATTCTTTCTATTCATGGATAATTGTATTCCTTTTTCTATTTTTTTTAAAACAATTTTTTAGATTTTCAAAAATAGTTGTAAATAATTTCTAAAATTTTGACATTTTCCAAATTTTCCCAAGTTATTTACAAAATTGACCTACACATACAGTAGATAGGATTGAAACTAGTTTGAATTTACATCCTAACTACTCCCTCTATCCTACTAAAAGCTTCCCAAATTTTTCCTACAAAGACTATAAATTAGCTTAATTAGGAAGCTTTTAGTGGGACAAAAGGAGTAGTAATTAGGCTACTAACTAGTTACTATGACAAATTGTCAATGGTAAAAATATCACAAGTAATTAAGAATATGGCTCAAATATATACATGTATATTGGCATTTTGATTATTTTAGATAGTACAAGTGTAAGAGAAATTGTGTTTTTTCTTGGATAATTTACTATAAAGTTTGAGTTCCTATTAGGCACAACTAGAATTTTATACATCCTATAAATAGCATGAATAATGAATAATAAAAAAATTATTATCTTTAGGGATAAGAATGAAATTACCTTTACATGTAAACTTGTATGTACTACACTACTACATAATGGCCAAACCATACTCAAAAGTATCAAATTTACCATTGTTTTGCTAGGATTGGGTCTAAAGTCTTTTTTTGAACTTTTAAATCTACTTTGATGATGTCATATTTTTAATAATTTTTTGGATGAATAGTATTGCAATGCATCTTTGTAACAAGTTGGATAAAATCTTTAAAATAATATAAATCAAAAATTGCAAGGCTAAATTTAGTATTTATATTGTAGTATCAAAATTGAAGAGGATATTTTTATCCAATTATTTTATACTTGTCAAGTATACAACTATTACAAAGAATTTTTAGTGATTAATTTTTTAACACAAAATAAAGTAATTTTAAATTAATTATTTAATTATTTCCCAATTATTAATTTATTCTAATATTAAATTAAAACACTCAATTTTGAAACTAGTGTATATAATGCACTAGGAATAAATAACATATACATTTTTGTTTTGACATAATCGGCATTTGGATTGTGTTTTAAATTGAGAGGGATATTCAAATATTTTGTTTTAGAATATTATAGAAAATAAAAAATATTCCAATTGTGCATAAGAAAAAGTCTTTCCTTCTCTATAAGTCTATGATATGACTATGTATTTACATAGTTTTTGAATTCAATCACATTAATATTCATTAAGTATTAGACACTTATTCTACCATTGAAAAAACTAACAAGGTGATATCTAAATTTCAATTGGAACATTTATTAGAAAATTATGTTCTTTTGATTAAAAAAAACATGTTAGTCTTAAATGGACTTGAGATACTAGTCAATAAAGGACTTAATTACCTATAAATAGGAGATTGAGTTTGAAAAACAATAATTAAAAAATGAATTGTAATGTAGTTTTGGGGGATTTGACCCTTTTGTGGTACCTTTGAGTGTGATTCTCAAGGAAGTTATTAGAAAAACATGTTTTAATTGTTATTCAAAGTTGCAAGTTTAGAGTAGGCTTGCAAAAAGTGGACATTATTGCATCATGGCTCCTAATATAAAAACACGCCCTTTGTGCTTTCAAAGTCAAGAACCTTGATCCAATCTTCCAATTTAAAATTCAAAGTGAGCATTGTCCACTATTGCAACCTTGCCTAAAGATCTCTAAGTGCTTGAGAGTAATATCATCCATTGCTCTAAGTGTGCTCACTATATTGTTTGCACAATTTAGATGACATTTTTAGGACCCACCAATTCAATAAATGTATTGGTATATAGTTCATTTTTTTAATCCAAAGTATCAATGGAGTTGAAGTATACATCACCAATGGGGCATGACATCATTATGATCATTAGTAGCCTGTGACTAGCACTATCTCAACTACTAATTATGCAAATTGTCATCCAATAATTTTGACCACAAAATCTATTTTGAGTTTTATCTTAGCCTTGATTTACAACTTTTTGTGGTTCAATAAACAGAAGTCTCAACTGACTATACAAAGTTGGCTAGTATACACACCATACTTGTCCAATTGCCTTCACCACCCTAATGAATATTGGATTTTTGGCCATGTTGAATGTTATATTCGCTTCATAAAAAAACTTGCCTACTTTTCATTTTGATTCTATTGTTGCAATGCAAATGGACCAATGGAGTCAACTATGTGTTGTCAATGTAACAATTAAAATCTCATAGAATTGGATGCTACATGACTTGCAAATTTGTGAGAGTAAAACTAAGCTTGGTTTGTTTGAATTCTTTGAATCTCTAGTTGACCTCCATATTGCTTTGTTTTGAATAGACTAGCTCTAGCTCAAAAGTAGAACTACTCTAGATGAACCACTAGAACTAGACTTTAAATCCTACAATTCTTTTGTATTTTTTTGTTCTAGGACAAAATTGGTACATTTGTCAAATTTCCTATACACAATATCAAGTAGATGAGTGCACAACAACCTCACTAATTTCAACCTATATCTAAGGTGCCCCCCCTCCTTTTATATTTGTAATTCAAGGTCGCATGGTAGAAAATGCAAGAATCTATATTTTTATCTTTGAAAATATCAAACTACAACTCCTAATCTTTTGTTCCTGTCCATGAAATTTCCGATAGGATTGTAGATGAGGGTGTATCTTTTCTTCTTTAGTATTGGGTATAGATTTCTCTTAAATTATAGAATTTTGTGTGAATAATAACTATTAGTGCCATTCATCTACTTGAAATGATTTCAGCATCACCATTGTTAATAACTAGCCATAATAGCTTTTCATTCAATAGCAAGCAAGGAGCTCAAAATGAAGTCTAAGACAAGAGGCATGGACAAAAAAACATGAGCTCTATTGTTATTGCCTACTCTTTTATGTCTTAGCCTATTTAATGGAAAACATGAAATATATACACATTTAAAAATTCAAAGATGTAATTTTGAATGCCAAAATTCAAAAGTGCATTTTTTGAATTACATCGTTGCACTATATCTATATCAATAAAATGCTAAGCTTAAATATAAATAATAAACAATTTTTCTCTATTAATTTCTTCATGTTTTTCAATATTTCACATTGATTTTTCAACAATCCATTCTTATTTACAAGAGAAATGAATATGAATTGTTGGTAATACAATATATTCATCTTCAATTTCTATGTTCATACTCTATTCATTCTAAAATATATGTTGGTTCTATATAGTCATTAACATTTTACATAATTGTTATAGTATTGTATGTGATCAATCATACTAAAACTAAATTTTCATTTCATTAGATTTTTTTTCGTCTACAATTTTTCAAAAAGTTTAAATAGTAGATAAAAAAATTATAATCCAAATTGTAAGGAGTATTGTTGACAAAGTGTATGACCAAAATAAAACCTTTGAAATTTCCATCTCACCATTTCCATGTAATTGAGCAATTGTGCCTATACAAAATATAACATGAATGGAAAAATTATAGTCTAAATATTATGTAAGTAAATATTTGAAGCAAAAATTCTGAAAATATAATTTTCATAATATTTATTAATGAAATACTACATCTCTATTTGATTTAAAATATTGACCATAAAAGATGGTAAATTTAACATGATCATATTATAACAGGTTATTTTCTTTAAAAATTCAACGTAATAAATTTCCAATACTCAAAAACATCAGTATTTATGTATAACTAATAATTATAATATTCATCTAAATTAGTGACATGTATTAAATTTTTTAATAATAAAAACTAACCAACTTGAAATTATTTTGAGGTCCTTTATACTAAAATGATATGGTACAATTTTATTTTTTTAATTATTAAACTTGCTACTAGACATGTAAAATGTTAGATGAGTTTTGCAAAGAGGCATCAAAATTTAGGTTGAACCTCAAAAGGTATATAAATAGCCAATTCTTAAATATTTTGCTTGGATAGAATTTTGAAGAGTTAGTAATAATTTAACACAAAGACTTCGATGTTTGTCATTCTAGTATCCATGGCGTTCAATTGTTTATAATCATAAAATCTAAAATCTGAGAATTTGTGAATTTATAAATTGAAATTTTTTTTTAACTGTAAAATTTTATTTCTGGAATTGCAAAAAACACATATTAAAAAAAATTGAAAATTTTATTTTTATTCTTAAATTTCTATTGACATTGAACAAGTCAGTAACTTAGTCAATAACTTAAGATACATTGTCATCAGTGCTCTTTTGAGTAACAACGGTCATTAATTTATAATGATGGAATTTTATTTTTTATATTTTTATTTTATTAAACAAGTGTGTTGAATACCACACAAGTGATCTCAGAACAGATTTAGGTTTTTTAGCCAAATGTTCATTTTTGAAAGATTTTTAAAAATTTATACAAAGGGCATGAAAAAATTAAGTAGAAAATGAACGAAATTTAGCCAGTTTTGGAATCACTGACACAACAAGGATGTCGATCAAGAACAGGGGATTCTTTCACACCAAGTGAACAGAGCACGTTAAAGAGAACCATCGAAGCCCTCGTGGAAAAACGCTGAATTTTATTTTTTTTACATTTTATTTTTTTCAAATTCTGAATTCAGATTCAGAATCAGAGACCCCAAATTAGCTAGGGGGACCTTGAACATACCAAAAACCCAAACACAAATATAAACCCCAAACCCTTGTCAACCCCTAGTAAAATGAGATTTGCCCCGCTGGACCCCCTTTCGATGGTTCTCTTTAACGTCCTGCCAAGTGAACCACTGAGCACTAATGTGTTTTTTTTTGATGATTTGGTGTAAAACTTGCACCAATTTTTTTGGCCTAGCGCCAAGTCTATAGAAAATAAACAGTAAAATTTTGGATGAAATTGCCAACAAACTTCAAATAGTTTAAGAAAATACTAGATGAAATTGCCAAATAATGGATGAAAATAGAATGATAGACATGTATTATGTGATAATATGGTATTTTCTACTTGATATATGGATGAATGTTGAGATTTGGAGCTCGATAGTAAAATAAAGTATTGGCACTTTGGCACTTCACAAGAAATGAAAAAAATCCATTGCTTAGCACTATCAAGTTTTGAACCCACAACCATGCCATTTGATTTGGGTACCTCTCCATCGTCATTTGGTAGTTTATGGTCATCTCAAACCGGAATTCTAAAATTCTAAATTTGTAAAATTATGACTAGTAAACTTAGAATTTTAGAAAGTTGTAGTTCAAACATTTTAAATTTGGAATGATTCAAATTGAAAATTTTCGAAATTGGTTAGTTAATTAATTAATATGATTAAATTTTAATAAATTTGGAGACAAATTTTGAAATCAAATAGTCTTTTTTCTACATATTTTGTCAATCAATTTTATAAAACTAGACCAATTAGACTAATTTCTTCAATCACTATAAGAAACATGTGTTTTAGGTGATTGATTTCAAATGACACCCAATATAATAACACGTGTTTTACATTAACAATAATATTTGCCATAATATCTAGATGTTATAGTGTATGTCAAGATATTATAGAAGACATCATTGTTGATATAAAAACACAAGTTGTTACAATAGGTGTCATCTAAAATTCATCACCTAAAACATGAATTTCTTACAATAAATGCAAATAAATAATATATATTATAATTTCTTTATTATGGATCAGGTCTAATACATTGGAAAATTTCCAAAATAAAATGATATATTACTATTTAAACTTTGAGCCTATTACCATGGTCTTTTGAGTCCCTAATTATAAATTATACAAAAAATTTGCTTACAACATGGTATTTGACATTGTAATATACACATAAGATTTTCAAAAATATAATATTTTAAAGAATATATGAAATTTCTTCATATTTTCTTCAAAAATTCACAAAATTTTCAAAATTTTCAGAGTGAAAATTAAATTTCATCTTTGAAATATAAGTATAAAAAATTTATAAATTTTAAAGGTAAGATGGAACCTTCAAAGTAGAAGAACTTAGAATGCAACAAAGTGATCATAGGCTTTAGCATTTGAAGGTTAATATGTGTCAATATTCAAGTATATTAGTATATTAAAATAAATTTATAAATTTGAATATTAAAATATTTCATTGCATAAGTATTACTTTTAAAATCTATTCAAATATTGTATTGAAATTTTTGCCAAAATCAATCAAAGAATAATGATTTTTCTAATTTTCAATATTTATTGTTAATCTTGTTGTAGAATATACTAAATATATGATATCATTGTAGAAATGCATGTTATAAATCCAAGACATAAAATTAGGCATAACAAGTCTATTCTATAAATTGCATCTTCATCAATTATTTTTATATGTTTTACTAGGTACTTAAGCAAAGGAAATGTAAATAATTACCTTAAGTTTTTTAGAAGTAATCAATTGTTAAGCATACATGTTTTAATCAATCATTCAAAAAATTTACTAACTTAATATATGAAAATTACTTTAAATTGTAAATTTTACATAGTAGATTTTATTCACTTTATTTCTTAAAATTCATTTTAAAGAATATATCAAAATTTATAAATTTAATATACCTTAATAATTTCAAATATTAAATTGTAATTAATTCTTGAAATTAGATGTAAAGATTAGAAATTTGAAATGATAATCTCACATTGAGCTATTTTTATTTTTAATTTTTAAAAATGGATATAATTGATGATTAAATATTATAAGTATTCCTCTAAGAATCCAAATATCCAATCAAATGAAAAGGAATACAAAAAAAAAATTAGAAGAATTGATAGTTAAAAGCATGTGCAAGACTAACTTTTAGATCAAAATCCTTTGTGGATGGAAAGATAGTGCAAACTTCAAAAATTGTACAATGGCTATAAAATGCAACCTCTTGAAATATAGTTTGATGATGATTGTCATATCAAATTTATAAATATGATCTATAGATCATATCCATATAGTTAGGCTAATTGCTACACTTACCACAAAATTTCAATAAAATTTTAATTTCAAAAACTAAAGTTCTTTCAAACTTGATTGTAGACAAGATATTGTAATTTTCAAAAGATTTTTTTTCAAAAATCAAATTTTTTATTGTAATTATGGTGATTTTTGAAGATATATTCATTTGATTTTTCATTGAAATTGTTTTCATAGGTCATTTTTTGAATTAGAATTTTTTATTTATTTAAACTACAAAAGATTTACAAAAAACAAATAGTAGGAATTTATAACACGAAATTGCAGGAGAAATACCATATTACAAATCTATATGTATTTAGATGGATGAACAAAAAAGATTTTGTATACTTGATACATATTTGTGTTCATTGTTTGATTGTTGCTTTTATAGAGATTAAAATTTATAATTATAATTTTAAATATCTTTTTATCTTTCAATTTTTCAAATATTTTGTAGTATATTTTTGATGGACAATGGTTGTGGTGGAAGATTTGAGTTTGTAAGAATACTAATTATTTAAAAAAAATGGAGATCATTCAATTGATTAAAAAATGATAGTACATTTGGACCCTATTATATACCATTTGTATTGCTGAAGTTCATTGCTTTTAATTGTTTTTTAGAATTTCAGAATTTTCTTTGCTAAATTCAAATTGAATTTGAGATGAAATTATGTTTTTAACAAATGAAGTTTATCCAAAAATTCTAATGTATATAGCTACATTGAAAACTATGTGAAAAACATGTACAAAAAGTTGTACAAAGAAAAAGGCTTTATTATTGTGCATTATATACAAGAAAAAGAAAGAAAATTAACATTGGTTATAAATTGACCAGCGTGAATGAAGAATTTATTGGGGATAGTTCTACTATCTAAGCCATGTAGGCTCATGTAGTGAGTGCTATTTGTGGTGCCTCTTTTCAAAGGTAGACTCTATAGTACTCCGTATGAATTTTTAACCAATAAATGGTAGCTCGTATCTAATAGTATATATATCTCTTGGATAATTGGTCACCCTATTGAGTTAGAGTACGATGCGAGAGGTGGTGCCATTATACACACTATATGTAGAAATGACATCCATTATAATTGAATTAATTTTTCAACTTCTTAAAGTATATGTCATTAGAATCACAAAGATTTTACTTAACATAGTCATTTGATTCTAGGATTTGAATTATTTTCAAAATTTTAAGATTGAATTTTCAAAATTTAAATGATTAATTGAATTGAATTTTTGAATTTGTAAGAGTGAAGTTTGTCTTTTGGAGTAGGAATATTATAAATTTTTAATATCCATCTAACTTTACTAGGAAGTTTTTCTATACTATAAAATCTATATATTTGTATTAAAATATTATTTATTTATCTATTTGCATAGAAAATTACCAACATTGATTGCGGTAGGCATACAAAATTGGAGAAGAAGGACAAATCGAAATAGTGGATCATTTGGAATCAATTTTAGATTTGATACACTACTAATAAGTCCATAATCAATTGTTGGAAGGAATAAAAACCTTGTGAGAAGAATTCCAATCAAAGTTTGAACTTTCATATTAGAGTCATTTAAACCTGCTATTATATTTATAATTATTCATTTTCTATATATTTTTTTATACATGTATAAATGAAATAAATATATTTTCATTATATTTTGGTCTTGTAGTAGAAATAATATCTACCATACACAATTCAAAAAATTACAAAACAAAATACTAATGTTAGTTCAAAAATGTATGAATGTCAAATTAATTTTGTTTGTTTTAAAACAAATGGAATAATAAGAATAGTTGATTTGGTCTTCAATTGATGAATGATCAAGGGGTGGTTGTAAGCTATGGTTCACTAGTTGTAAGATAAGCTTCTTTGTACACTTGTGAGCTCTTAGTGTACATTCTTGTCTATATTGATAGAGTTTTGATTTTTAAACTATTTTTCAAAAATTTTAGCATTCAATAATTAAAAAATTCAAAGATCTACCCAAATCTTAATGTCCTCTATGCACAAAGAAATAATTAAAATTTTAGTTTTCCAAAACATATTATTTTGAAGGTATAGAATTTTGAAACCTCTAACTTAATAATGCTTTGATAAAACAATGACAAGTATGTGAAGATAAAAAGGCTTTTTGTATCTTATATTTAGAATTTCATTGCCAAATCCCCTTAAAGATTTCACTAAAAACTACATCCAATAGTTTAAATAAAATGATCAATGTAACTCTTTCTAATAGAGAAATAATCAATCAAGTAAAAAATTAATATAGAAAAAATCAATAATCCAAAAGTAGAAATAAAGCATCTAGTAAATTTTTTTTGACACATTTGTCTACTAGAAAAATTTATAGTAAGAAAACCCAATTACAACCACCTTTTTCCTTTGGATTAAATTTTTTTTTTTATTACATTAAGGCAATGTGACAATGCACCAATTTTATTCTACTAATTTATGCTTCATTTCAACTATTTAAAGTATGTAATTTCACAAATTTTAAATTTTTTTCAATAAATGATACACCTTCTACCTACACAAATATATTTTTTGTAAAATTGTGAATTACATTTTAATAGTTGACAACTTGAAAGTTTGAAAATTTTGAAAAGCAATGATAATTGATAAATAATGCATTGTTACAAAGAAAGCTAGTACACCAATGCTCCAAGCCATATGTAGATGATGAAATAACACCGACTTTTGTTGTTTGGTAAATGGTGTGCAATTGTACCATAAAATTAATAAAAATAAGGGAATTAGTATAAAACTACTATTGAATATGCATATTGAAGACAATCTTTAAGCCCAATTTTAGTTTTAAAATTTAGTTTTTTGTTGAATTCACATTTGCTTGAATATTTTGCATACCATTATTTCATTTCTCAAAAATATTAGGTCTTGTTGTAAGACCTAGCATAAGTTTATGAACTTATCTAGATTTTTAGAACATTTTATGAATGAATTCAAAGATTTTAAAGCATTAAAATTAGAATAGATGAAATGAGATTGAACATTTTAGAATTTAGATGTATATTTGTAGGGGAATTTGTTTTGAAAACACATTACAATTTCGGATGCAATTACTTTAGTGAAATTCACAATTTTTGAAAACTCATTCACTTCAACATAGCTTATAAATCTTGCAAAACATACAAATCTTCTAAATATCAATATGGATACAAAAGTATTTAAATTTAAGCTCAAGGAACAAAAAAATTGCAATTCCCATGTCTTTTAAATCAAAATTAACCACTCTTAAAGGAAGTTACTACTACTATAACAAATGATGACAAATAGTAAGAGTAGTACTTGGAAGCTAAAACAATAGATATTTAGAATTTATTCATCATTATATTAAAAATCAAATATATAGAATTATACTTGAAATGATTTCCTTCAAAATTTATCAAATTTTTTGAAGTATTATAAAAATAAAAAACTATTAAAATGATATTAGTTTTTTAAAATTAATTAATTTTATGAATAAAGATATTTCAAACCATTAATAGCCTATCTAAAATATTTTTGTAAAATATCTATCATTGAAATTTTATACAACACAAAAATCATTTATAATATAAAAAATTGTAATTTGAACTAAATTATAATATTTAAAATTAGATATGACGATTTAAAAAAAGTGATTCACCTGAAACAAGGTTTCCACCAAGGATTAGATTCATGCATGGTATGGCCGCATCTCTGTAGGATTACATTAATTCTAAATATTAAAAGATTAATAAAATTTAATCATATAATTAGAAAGTTCTTATTACATATGTACTAAGATGTTAAATAAAATAAAATTTATCAAATTGAATAAATAAGAATGTATATGGTATATGAAATTTCTTCAATAATTGATTCTATTAATCTACAACTAACCACTAATTTTAGATAAATTTTAGATGTCTTATAATATATATAATTCTATCATTTTTAAAATTAAATGTATAGAATTAAATGTAAGAAACAATGTATAGAAATAATCCATTCAATTGATTTTGAAATGTGCATCAAATAATATTCATAAAATCAGGGTAGAATCATTTATTAAAAATACAAATTTTTACTTTAATGACATTATATTAATATATAAAGCTAAATTATGAGGTAGTTATAACAATCTAATTGTTCTACTAAATTAATAATTTCATGTGTAATTATAATTCTTTGAATACATTACATACAATATCTTTGTTATAAAAAAAATTAAATAATACTTCTAGTATTGTATTTGTGTAAATGGACATTTAGTGTTTAAGAAAAAATTAGAATAAATGAAATATGAGTCAATTTTCTAGCCAAAACTTTCTTTCTTTAATTGCTAATTAACTCAAAAATGCAAACTAAAGAAATGAAGAATATTTGTAGAATTTTACCTTCTAACTAAAAATCAAATAATGTAAAATCAACATATTCATTTTTTATTCTATCTAATTTCATAGACTTTTTTTAAATTTATTTTGTAATTGTATGAATATTTAACTTTTCAATATTACATCAATATTTTTGCATGACTAAAGTAGAAATAGAATATTTTTTTTAATATAAAAGATGCATTGAAATAATACAAATTTTGCATGTGATACATATCAAAGATATAAACAAGTTGTAGTTGTAATTGTATGTGTGATGATGTGTTTATCGGCTTATTGCATATATATATATATATATATATATATATATATATATATATATATATATATATTACTTTGAATGCATTGTTTATGTTGAAACAATATGAATCCTTCTATCCTTGCACAATCACATTTAATTTTTTGCAATGATTTTTTCAAATTTCATTAGCCAATTGGCAAATATTTGAGGCTAATCAGTAAATTAATTGCATTGCATTTTTTCACATGACACCCAATTACATTGTAAAAATCAAACAACATTACAAAATTTTAGATGGAATTAAGAAAAATCTTCATAATATTTATGAATGTCTATTGTTTAATTTTTATTAAGTGTACTATAAATTTCAATTGTACTTCAAAAAACACAATATTATGAAATATTTTCCATTCTTGCATAGAACATACTAAATCTTATAACAGGAATGTCACTCATGTATTATATCTAATCATCTCTACTTGTAAAATTCATAAATTTTTGCTAGCATTTCATTGTTTACACCAATTGTACTTTTTTAGTGTGCCGGCATAATTTTGTCAACCCAAATCCTAATTTCTTACATTCCACATGTTTTTGTACAAAATGAAGAGATTTATTGTAAATACATGAATGTTGAGAAACAATTCTATTGCGTCTTTTATATATAATGACAAAAATTTGGGTACCTTTTGTATACAATACTTGTAATTGTCTAAATAAATTGTCTAAAACAAATGGTAATTGTTTAAAACTATTTCCACTAGATATCAAGTGCTTGGTTTGAATAAGTTAAGACCAATATTGAACCTCAATAATAAATTGGTAAATTAATCTTCTATAAATTGTATATAAATTGTAAGGGGGAAAATTGTTTTGCAAATTTATTATTATTGGGAAGTCAATGGTTGTTTTCATGTCAAATCTATGCTAAATAATAATTTAAAAAAATTTAAAAATGGAATTCAACAACATAATTCTAACATCAAAAAATATTCTTTTTCAACATTACAAAAATGGAAGACGTTAATCCCTAAAAGATCAAGTTGCATTTTTAGGCAACACAATGATTTCGATTAGCTTATTGCAAATGGATTCACGGAGTAGCTTCAAGATGCAACAATTTCACAACTTCTAACTACATGGTTAAAAATTTATTCCATGACATGTAATTTTCATTCAATAGCAAGTAGTCCAAGCAACTCATAACACCTTTTTAAAAGTCACTGTAAAAATACTAAAAATTTGAAACTAGTTTTGTAGAGTTGTATATATGAAAATTATGAAGAGTTTTAATTTGTGGGTAGAAAAAGCTTTAGAGATTCCATAATTACTTGCTAAAATTGCGTGTTATTGAATGAAATTATTTATCATGCAATAATTATTTAACAATATAGTCAAAAGTTATAGAAATTGTTGCACCTTAAAGCTATTCCTCGGGTACATATTATAGAAGAAATTCAAAAAATTCAAATTTTTATTTATTTGTAGTGAATTGCCACCCCAAATTCTTGTCTTGCCAAATAAATACAACTTATGATGATTCAATGGTTTAAAAAAAATTCAATCAACCTTCATTTTGAATCCCAACTTAGGCAAGGTGAGTACTAAGCAGAGCATTATTTGACTTTGAAGATTTTTATACCTCTTTCTAATTTAAGTCTTTATTCAAACTTAAGCTCTTAAAATCTTCTTTGTAAAAGAACTTGAGTTATAGGGCTTGAAAGCTTGATGTTGCCACATTGTCAAAAGTTTGAGCAATGTTGATAAATTTTTTTTTGTAAGTTTAGTTTTAGTTTTTCACATATGCATTGCTCTCATACCTCCAAGTTTTTAAATAAAACACTAATAATAGTCTAAAATAGATTTCATGGTAATAATTTATTAAGTTTCTTATAGCAATTTTGAAAATGTTTGTTAGTTTTTGATACTAAGATTTTCATAGGTTAAAATTATATCAATTTTTCAACTAGTTGTATAACATTTTGTATTGATTCGACCAAATACCAAATATAATTTCAATGTTATGACTATGTCATTTAGTCCTTTTTAAATGGTCACCATCACTAAAAAGAAATATTCATGAGAGTATATGATATACTCAATAATCAAGTTCAACATTTCCTATCAAATAACTAATATTTCCAAAAAATTGACATCCATTTTACATATACATATATTTTATTTTACCATGTACAATAATAGTATTTAGAAGTGATTAATTAAAGGCAATTTGTTTCATGAAATAATACTAAATTTTTTCTAAAAATAATGTATAATATATAAATGGTTAGGATTTCATTATTGAAATGAAATAAAATATTTAAATATATTTAATTTATTTGGATAGAACTTGAAACCTCACCCCAAAATACCAAGACTATCAACAAAGAAATGCAATGGTGCATGAGGGCCAATGATAATAGATTTTAGAGATACAAATCCACCAATTATAAGGGCAAGGATCTGTTATATTATAGTCCATATACTAATTTAAATTTAAATATTTTATTTTTACAAAAATTTATAAAATTTTATTAATTTTTAAATTTGAAAAGAATTATACAATATTTAATTATCAAAAAATAGTATTTTGAAATTAAATGAAAATTATTATTTATGACTTTCTTAATATTACAATTATTATTTTAGGAAATTTTCTTGCAACAATCATTTAAATGAAGCATTATACAAATAAAAAAATGACCCTCAAATATGATATTGACCTATATTCTATAGTTTCTAAATAAATAATCACTACATCCTATGTTAATGTTGGGTGAACGCATTTTAAGACAAATTAATTTTCTCTTTTCGTTTCATTAGATGTGAGAATTCAAGATCTCCATGAAACATATAATTGAATGATTATAATAAAAAATTTCATAGAAAGGAAACTTTAGATGGTTTAGAGATATTATTTTATAATTATTTTGGCATTTTGGATATATTTTATATCCGAATACTAAGATTGTTGCCCTTCTAAGCACAACTACATTATGAACAATACTTTTATAATCCAAAGGTACATTCATTCTATTTGTTTGCACAGATACCAATTCAAATGTAATTCAAATGCAATCTCCAAATAAAATCTTTTAACCAATGCACAAAACTTGAATTAAATGTTACTAGTATAATACATGTATGTTTTTCAAAATGATATTCTCTTAATTTTTATGTAGAAGGTAGTATTACTGCAGATGTTGTTGGAGGCGTGAAAATTTGCCGAATGTATGATTTTACTAAAACTTTTGTACAATGAGATTTAATTGAGTTTAGTATTGATATCAATTTTCTTGAATTTGATGTTGTAGCTTTGCATCCATTCTAGTAAAACAACATCATGCTAGCATCACATGCATTTATATACATCATTTTGCAATTTAAGAGATATGTATTCAACAAAGATATGATAATAATATATGTAGATAATAAAATATTTTAGTACAAGTAAGTAGTTTCCAATTTTTTTAGGAAGTATAGGATTGAAGTATTCATAATGTGCAATAAGAAGACATTTAAAAAATTGATTGTTTAGATTTCAAAGAATCATTTGACAATTATGAAGAGTACTAACAAAGCATATTTGATTTGAATGTAAGCATTTTCTTTACTTGAACACATTTAATATAAATTGATCCTTTTTTGTTAAGATTTTAGAAGTGATTGTCATTAACTTGTTTAAGTTGGCAATTATTGCCAACATTTGGGTACATTGTGTGAACAATGTACCCAAAAGTGGCAATAACTACCAATTTTAATTTTTAAATTTTAAATTTTTTAATCCCCTCCCCCCCTCCTTGTAATTTTCAGTAAGCAACTTCATTGACAAACAATATGGGATAATGCATCCTGTATCCCATATCCTATATATGTATTTTGTATTGTATTTGTGTTATGTACCATATATGTATTATATCTATATTAATGCGCAAATTTAGTATTACTATGTATTTTGTATATTGTATGGTATCCACATCCGTATTTGAACGGCTTAGATTAAATCTCACAAGATGAAGGGATCCTGGTTTTTTGAGAAATCAATGGTGATTTTGAAGGTAGGCAAATTTTTTTTAAAACAATCAATGGCCTAAAATTTTTTTGAGAGAATGTGGGGCTAATTAATTGGCCAAGGGTGGTATGCCACTTTTGGATACATTGTTTAAGCTTCAAAAATAATAATTGAAAATAATTTATATTGAATAGAGCTTTTGCATTCTTTATAACTTCCATGTTAAGCCATAGAGAAGTGTCATCAGTAAGTCTTCAAAGGGATCATTCACCACAAAATGGTTCATTTTTTTCTAATTTATAAAACAAAAGGCATTCAATTACAAAGAACTTTATCTTTAAGACCACATGGATGAAAACATTAGTTTTTCAAAAACAAAACCACTTTAACAAGATTTTTTTTATTGCAATACCAACTCTACAACTATTGAACTAATGATGAAATATTTTTTGAACTACTAAAATTTAAAAGACCCCTAAAGAAAAGATCTACTTATTGAATTTTCAATCATATTTGAACCAAAGTGGTGGAATGGACACTAATTGAAAGGAATTCTTGGATAATTAATATTGGTACAATAAAAGAGCCAAGATTTAGTGAGAGAGCTTGGTTATACATGCTTGTATGGGCATGTACATTGAATTATTTAGTCACTGCATAACAAACTATACAAATGAGTGGGTGCAAGAAATATTTATCCTATTTTTTGTCCCCTTGGCTTTGGACATTTGAATTTGGTTGTAACTTTTGTAGTATATAAATAATGTGTTTGAAATATACATATGTGTCTAATGCATGTGATAGTTGTAGACATTAAATTGTGGGGAATGTTGCTACATAAATGTGGAGCATAGAGCTTAGAGTGGGGATTTCAAGTCATTTTTTTTCTAATTTTAGAGTTTTGAAAAGTGAAGACCTATATCCAATATTGTGAAGGACCTAAAACTATGCAAGAAATAGGTGTATTCAATATGAATGGATGTCAAGGCTAAATAATTTAATCAATCCTTAAAGGATGGACTAATGATCATAGAAATCATTCATTTTGATATTGTAGGAATTATTGCTTTACATATATCTAAAAGCACTCATTGGAAGTCAAAGTATTATAGAAGATCTTTCCTTCCCATACAAAATTCAAAGGATGAGTAGTTGTTCTTCTATCCAACACAAAAAGATACTATATGATCAACTAGACACTAAGCATCTATCCAAACATTTATGGGTTAATATTATTTGACTATTTGACTCTTCTATATTGCATATTGTACTTTCATATTGAACTTGCTACAAAATAGAAGTATAAAAAATGCATTTTTAAATTTAAAAATCAATGAAATAAAAATGAGCATTGACCATATGAATCTTTCAACTAAAGCCTAAATAAAAAATAAATTCACACAAGTTGTGGCCTTTGTTATGCTACCTTTTGTGAGGAATAGATTGACTTGCTATTATGATGAAGTATAAACTATAAAGATCTAGTAGATGAAGATGAAAGAGATGAATTCATAAATTTGTCAACATTATATGCTAATGTTATGTATCATATCAAAAATTAAAAGCATATCCTTAAATGAAGTTGTTTGTTTTGTTTTGTTTTGTTTACTTAATTTGTTACAATGACATTTTTGGAACCATGCATCTCATTGTAATATTTTTTGTACTTTGAAAAAGCTTGCTATAAGGAAGAATGCATGGATTTTGTTTTTTGACTTTTTGATTGACAAAAACTAAATTTCAAAGTTTATATGAATTGAAAAATAAAGTAAAAAGATTTTTTTTTTAGCATTGCTGCAATGCTATAGAGCTACATCAAAACTTGTATTATATACAGATAATTAAAAGTCAACTATTAAAAACAAGTATTTATTAAAGGTGTCCTAATTAAATAGTTCATTAGTTGTTGTTTTTATTGGGATTGCACTTGTTGATCAAAAGCTTGTTGAACTCTTTGAATTCCATATGTTTTAATACAATGCATCCCATGAATTACATTTTTTTTAACTCAACCATTTTCAATGGTTTGCATAGTAAATAAGAACAATTGGCAAGGCATCATATTAATGAAGTTTTTAAAATAACAATTTCACTACATATATACAACATGACAGGGATTTAAAAACAAGGTGCTTGCAAAACGTCTTTTAAGTACTTATGTCACTTATAGCATCTTATAAAAAATTGATTTTATAGGTTTAAATAACATTGATTCTATGAAAATAATATAGATCAATTGACTTGTTTGATTTAAATTTTTGTAATATAGATTGCTTTTATTTATTATGGATGAATTTTTCCTAAATGAAAAACATGTAATCACTTAAATGAATTTGATTTTCATTTAAAGATGCTTGGGCATTGAATGTAGAATAAGTTCAATTATTTGTATCAAGTACTCATTAATAATGCTAATACATAATAACTTGGCACTCATTATAAACTAAATTATATAATTGCAATTATTTAGCTTAAATATAAATTTAGATGTAATATAACTATTTTCTGTTCAATCATTATACACCTTTATTCTTGTTTACTATCAAATCATTAGTCATGCTATTTGATAGAATATGATGTTCTTGTAAAGTTGAAATTGAAGTATGGTTGAAGTTGACAATAGAAATTAAAAAATTATTGCATCTTGACTAAAGACTATTCTAAAGCTTAAAGCATTTTTTAACTATAAGATACAAATCAATAAGTCCTTAAAGCAACTAAATATTTAAAATTCTAAAAAGAAACAATAATCAACTTGTAGATTCAAAATCCAATTCAATATCAAGTAGGGCAATATTTTTAAGTGAAAATTTATAAATTTATAAATAGATATCCTTATATTGAACTGGATTTTAGCAAAATATTAATTCTACTATGCTCAAATATACAGAATTAATTGTAGTGAGAGAATCAAATAAGAAAATCTATTTATAATAAAGTGAATACCCTATTTAAACACCAAATATTACTAAATTTGGTTTAAATGATGGCATGATGGTCACCACCACAATCATTAATGAAGCTTAAAATGTAATTTTTCCTAACCATTTTTACATAAATTGTATCTCGTTAATTAAACAAAGAAGAAAACTTTAATATAGTTGATGGTTTCATTGATGTGGAATAATTTGCATTTAATACACCAAATTTGCTTCAAGACAGTAGCCCTAAAAACATTGCAAGTTGCAATTAAAACATGAATGTAGGAAAAATATGTACTAACATCATTATACATTAAGAGAGATTTGAAGCAAGAGAAAGCCATTTCAGGCCTATTTTCCTCGCTATTCTCAAAATCGATGTCATGTTATATATTTGTACATAGTATAAAAATATTATATAATATATTTTATTAAAAAGCTTCAAGGTGATGCCTTTTTGTTCATTAGCTTTAAGGTGAGGTTTTGTTGTTGAGTAACTTTAAAGTGATGCCTTACTATTGAGGTGCACGATATTTATTTAAGAAGATGATTTTACCTTAAAGCTTCATTGAATTTCATTAATAATATTTTTTTTTACTTTAAATTTAGAATGTCAAACTAGAGGATTTTTTCTAAGTTTCAAGATAAAAAGCTTGAATCGGAGGTTGAATTTGAACTTTCATTATTACAACTGCTGAATCAACATCTTTTGCTATGAGATTTTGCATTGCTACACGAGCATCCTCAAGATGAAGCTCAGCCTTCTCGACTACGAAAGCAACCTTGAGTGGAGCAACGGTGGTACTAAAACCTTCATCATAATGTTTATTGCTCAAGCATTAATAATCTTGTTGCAAGTTGGATGTGTTGAGCCCGGTAGCCGTGAAGTGACATTTGAAAGGTGTTTTTCAGGATTTAAACAAAAACGAATATTATTGTATGGTTAGGCCTATTAAAGGGAATTGCGATCACAAACAATAGTTAGAAGGGTTTGTCAATTCTTTAACAAAGGCGGATCATGTTGATTATGTTATAGTAACAATCAAACGCATTCTCAAGTTTTTGTAAATGGAATGAAGATTTTATTGAAACTTTAATTTTTTACCTCTATTAAACATTTATTGAATGTTAGTTTTTATTCTTACATTTGGATTATTTTATAAAAATTATAGTGAATGATTGTAGTTGTAAGGAGAAAAATCAGTAATGACTTTGTTTTGTACTTATTCACTTTATTTTAATTTATATTAGCCTCTGAAAGGCCTATATAGTTTCTTTTATATTAAATAAATTAGTTAAAGGAGTTTGAAGATAAAAGAGAGTGTGAATGAAAATATAGTTATAATCTTAATTAAGTGGGGTCTTTGATAGGGGTATGAGTTGAAGTGTCCCACCCCTCATCTTAAATGGAGAGAAAAAATAGGAAAATATGCTTTAACTTGTGTATAAGGGAGAAAAATGGTGTATAGGAGTTTTGGGATTTGAAAGCCAAACTACGGGGTGATGTAACTTATGAAGCATGAACTTTTGAATAATGAAAATCTGGAATTAAATGAGACACAAAGTACATTTTTTGAGCAAAGATGGTATGATACATGGCCATGTAGCTCTACAGTTTCTCACTGATTTAGAGATTTTCATCAATGAATTTATTGTAAACTCTTCCTTTGCTAAAGTATTACAAGATCCTTTACCTCAAGTGTACTATAACATTTTATACTTCATTGATAAAATTTGTATTACATTCATTCACAAAGTATTTTTGGGTTTTTATTTCTTTCTTATAATTTGATTTATTATTGATTGTATAATTAGTTCTTAGCACAAGGGATCTAAGGAGAGTTTTTTCAAGGGAGTTTGAAGCAACAAACCTTGCATGAAATTAATTATTGTAGACGTGCCCAACAGTCTACTAGTTTCAAACTTGTTTATAACTACTACTACTATTCTAAAGTGAAATATGAACTCATTAGAAAAGAATTGAACCCAAAAAGAGGCCTTGAGTTTTCTTACCAATTTTAGCACTAATTGGATGTAATTGCATGTAATTGCATGAGTATGAGAGCAATCATATGTGGCATTACACCCACCACTTGGCATGTCCTCCATCCTTCATGAAGAGACAACCACCACTTGGCATGTATTCCATCCTTCATGATGAAATCATCATGAGATTTATGATATCTTGAAGTTGTATTGGGTAATGATGGTGAATTTTTGAATTCATAGTGCAATTCTTGGCCAATTAGTGAATTTAGAAGGCTCTTCCCACCCACTAATTCATGAGATCATGGAGATGGATTGAGTAATGATGACTAATTTTTGAATTCATCATAGAATTCTTGGCCTAATTAGTAAGTTGTGAAGGCTCTTTGCACTCAAATTTTTGCATTACAAAGCGGCCTCTTTTTGGGTTCAAGTATTTTCTAATGCTTTTATTTGGCTTCAAAAAGTTTTTGAGTTTGCAGATGGATACCTTCATGATGAAGGAACTTTCATCATCATTCATCTCTTGATAAATAAGACTAAAGCCAACATTTTAGAATATGCAGCATCATTTTTTTTTAAAAAGAAAGAATGGTGGGGGATGAACCGGCTTCATCTTGCTTTACATGTTTCTCTTTCTTCCACAATACTCTCATTTCAATAAATTTTGATACTTTATGAATTTGTTTTTTTGATGAAATTCATGTTGGCTTCACTTTGTAATTTGCATGCTTATTTTTAATGTTTTTTATAAGGTAATTTCTTAAAAACATATTGTTTTACAAGTACTGTGATTGCATTTTAATTTTATTTTCTATCTAAACTAGTTCTAATTCTGTAATTTGTTTTGTACTTGAATTTGATAAAGTTTGAATAAATTTCTTTTGCAAACACAATGGTTTGGAATTCTATTATTGATCAAGAGGTTTGTAGATGGAAAACCTCCTAAGTTTCAATTTCAAACATGCCCCAAATTGAAAGAGTTAGGAATGAATGTTGTTGTTGATGACATTCTTCAAAATTTTATCAAATTTTTTTTCTGACAATGGACATCAACTTCAAGTCTTGGAAAGAAGCATAAGAGAAGGATCCTTGTTTTTTGTAGATGTTGATTGAGACTTCATCTCTCCCAAGTGATGTTGTTATGGATTGTATTGCAACAACAAATAATTTATAAGTCTTTTTCTATTTCTTTTCTGTCATGCTAACTTTTGAAATTTAATACATTCTTCCCTCAATTTCTAATACTTTCTTTTGTTGTTTATCTATTTCTAGGGTCCCTTTATTCACGTCTGCACAATTTTGAATAGGCATATTATTGCACTTGAAATAGACAAAACCATCTTTGATGTAGTTTTGGCACCAATAATTTGTGTAACACCTATTGTTTCAACTTCAACTGAAGCAATTACAGTGCTTTCAGACATTCTAGTTGCAGAGGATATTGAAGTCCCACACATTGTGAATTTTTTTTGTTTTAGTAAGTAAGTCTATCCATATATTACACTTTTTATTTATAAATGTAAGTTTAAGTCTTTATCATTTTATTTACAACCGCTATACATGTTTATTTCAACATGCAAAAGATACTTTATTTATTTCTAATATTCTATTCTCTAATTATAGTATGATTTGTAGCAAGTCATCGACCATTCTTTACTTTACTTGAATTATTTTTTTAAGCCTAGAAAAATTCTATATATTGCCTCCGTACACATCGGCGTTAGCTTCATCATTTGCATCTAAGGAAGATATTTATAAGAGGATTAAGTCTAGAACTTTAAATCCTAGAGTTTTATGGTATATGGATATGACAGCCATAAAGTCATCAATTAATAATGGTGGCTATTTTGAGTCTATGTCCATATTATCTACTTTGATTGTATTTTTGTTTATATTACAGCACTTGACTGATTTTGTTCATATTATATTGTGTGTGTTTTGACGTACTTGTCTTATAATTAGTCTCAATATAAAATTGTTATGTTCTCTACTTTTTCTTCCTTTTCAATTTTAACAATTACACATGCAACCCTATTCACTATATTATGATATTGCACAAAAATTGTTTTTTCCACTATAATTGTGAGATTCCCCTCGGCACCAAGAAATACTAAGAAACAAGATGGAAGAGAGTAATTATAAAAATTTAAATTTGGATGGAAAAACCTCATTTGGTTTTTAAGAAATTCAAATTAGTCACCGATTTTTTTCTTCTTAAAATCTAGCAAAATACAATAAATGGTATGACCAAGTTGTTGAAGGAACTATGGTGATAGGTTTGCAGAAGTAGGCCCTAAAATTTATTAAAGTTAAAAAATTTTGCCAAAAATTTTAGATGGAATCTTTAAAAAATTAGATAGGCTCTCAAGCTCTAAGGCTCATACTCACAGGCTTATAGAATAGCAACCTTGTTTAGCTTTCATAGTTTTGTTAACTTAGTGTTTAAATGTTTTTTTTGCATTGCATTAAGTGAAAATGATTTTTAGTTAGAACAACTATTAAGAAAATACCAATATGTCATGACCAAAAAAATTTGTGTATATGAAAGCACATTCAATGATTGCGATAGTTAATTTTGTCCTGTTACCTTAAAAACCATCCAACACAAATTTAGGGGTTCAATGTGACAATTCTTAAAATTTCCATTTCCATTTATTGTTTGCATTGCAAAAATGACTACCTATATAGACCATTAAGAGACAAGGTTCAAGTTTTTAAATTAGAAATTAATAGAATATCTATTTTTCATGGTTTTAGGGCAATTGCAATCCATAGTCATTAGTACAACTTATTAGTGAAATTAGAAAAATCTCAAAACATTTTCAACTTTTCAAAGGAAAATTGACTAGTTTGTAGTTGCGAAAATAATTTTCAACAACACTTTAGTTTTCTACTCGAGTTTCCCAGTTCTAGGCTCCAAGCTCTATACTCTTCACTTGCATATTACCTTTATTGATTAAATTGTTGTTTTTTTGCACTTTTTGAATAACAATTAAGAATTTAAGAGAGCCTCTAATTGGGTGTCTATTTTTGTCATTGGAGAGATTTTAAACCCTATTTTTGACTTGAAAATGTTATTTTGGAGCCTAAAATGACTATACAAAAATGTAGTAAGAAAATGCTATCAAAATTATCTATGGTTCAAGACCTTTTCTACATTATATTATACAATCCAAAATTTTGAAATTGTAGCCAAATTTTTTTTTTAAAAGTCACCTCATATCTTTAGGCAATATATACAGGACTATTAAATAAAAGAACAATAGTTGATTTTGACTACAATTTTTTTATTACTTTTTGGAATATTGAATAGGGGACATAGTACATAAATTATACACAATGCTAATGAGGTTTTATGCATTTTTGAAACAACAATAAGTGTTTCTTGCAATATTTCATGAATTTAAGTACTAGTAATGTCTTATCAAAACTATAGTATAACATAAAAAAACATCATTTTCTACAACTTTTGAAATCAAATTTTCTTAGAATTGATCATTTGTGCATAAATTTTTTATTAAAAAACATATTGATCTTATTATATTTTTTGATTTGAATACAAAATATAACTTTAAAATCTTTGAAAAAAATGTATTAAAAATATTTCATAATATTTAAAGCTAACAAATTCAAAATTTTATTTGTCATAAAGGTAACTAAACAAGGTAAGAATTGTTGTACTTGTATCAACAACACAAGCTATAATTGATATGATTTAATACATAAATTAAAATAATAAAACATAAAATTTAATTTTAATTTCAATTGTTTATGACAATGTGTAAATCAAATAAATTCAATTTATTTTTGATAGCTTGATCCTAAATTTTATTATAGATATCTTATATTTTTTATAAATTATATTTTTATTTTAAGGTACTTTTATGTACCAAAATATCATTTTGAAAAAGATAATTACAATCAAAATACTTTGAAGTCATTTTGAATATTTTAATAGTACTTACTTCATTGTTTGGAGTTTGAAGTAAAGACATTTTTTCATTGATGTGTTCACCTAATCCATCTTTGCTTGATGAAGCCATTTCATTACTTAGCTTAACATCCTCATTAACACTTGCCTCATTTTTTCTAAGAGTTTCATTTTGACTGTTTTTGCCTTCAATAACAAAAATGTCTTCACTATTCTTTTGTTTGGATTCTTTATAGTCTATAGGTTCAATACTTGATGTTTGTGGCACTAGAAGATTATAAATAAATGTCCATACAAGTAAAGTTGCCATCTTTTTTTTATTTCAAAAAAATAAAATTTGGTATTTAAAAAAATACATATTTGCACGTATTATAGCTTCAATTTCATCATAAAATTTCATAGTGCAATTTCATATTTAAGATATTAAATATTGGATTCAAACTCAATAAAATTTTATATAAATTAAAATCTAAAATATTGAACTATTGATATTTGAGAATTAATACAATGATGAATAAAATATGCTAATTATGATATAATAAGTAAAATATTTTTATATTTTTGTAAAATTATTATTATTATGCTAATTCTTAAAAAATTAGGCAAAAAAATGAACTTTAGGCCTATGTTTTATTCATATCAAGTATGATATTTTTGGAAAGACACTTAAAGAAAGTTATTTTACACTACACAGACTTAAATAATAAGTGTTATTCTATGTCAATATTGTTGTAAATAAGAATATAATTTGGAGGGAGGGCCTTGGGATATAGTATAATCTAAAGCTAGAAATATATCTTAGCAACAAACTTTTTTTTAATCTTAAAGACCTAATCTAAGGCTTGAAAACAATGGTCTCAAAGACACTAGAACAATGGATTGATAGACACATCTTACCTTCTAGAAGAAAGACTATTGTAATCTATATTGAAGTCCTTCATCTTTACTTGCAATTTTAAACTATTAATTTTGATTCACAACCCTCTAGGCCTCTACTTATGGACCATTATCTAAAGTCAATGGCCTTATTAGAAGCTTGAATTGCTTTAGGCAATATGATTTTTCAATCTGAGTTAATTATAAAAATATATTTCAAGTCCAATATGTTTATACACCTTTACAAAAATTCAAACTCAAACCAAGTTTGGTATCACTAGCAAAAATTATTTTTATTTTATTTTATTTGGCACAGATAAAGGCAAACCTTTGTTGTAAGAAAAGAAAAATACAAAGCCTAGTTGGTCCAAATTATGGCATGGGTTAATCCTATTCCAAAAGTTAAATTATAGTAATAAAAAAAGAAACATAAAAGTCTGAACACAAAGTTGTAGTTCAAAAGTATTGAATGCTTTTGCAAATATTTTGAAGCAAAATGCAACCACAATTCAAAAGCTAATGAATTTCAAAGTTTGCAACCCTTTAGATTCAATTATAAACTTATACTCAAACAAATTCTAAAATTGATTTTTAAATATGACAATATTATCTATGTATCTTAGTATGTCTTTATGCATTCTATAGGATTCACCTCCACTAAAATTGTTAAATTTTGATCTTCAAGCATTTGAATTTTTTTGAAACAAGAGACTGCAATTGATACTTGAATTAATGGAATTTGAGTCAAAGGTTTGAAATCTTTTTGCCAATCATATATAATCCATATGCTTCTAAGTAGATCATTGTTAATTTGAAGTTTCAATGTTTTTTACATGAATGTCATCTCAAGACTTTTACTTATACCAATTGCATGTCATAGTATACAAAATTTAGGACACACTCAAAGTACATAAAACTGCTTTCTTTGAATTAAAGATTGCTTCACACTACATTCCAAGATCCAAGGCCATCATGTCTCCAAAATGTGTACATCACAATAATTTTGAGAGTTTTAATGCCAAGGAAGTGGGACTCGTGGGCTAAAATTGGATTTAGCAAAAATAAAGGTTCAATCTTTTCCATTATTATTTTGAATATAAATTGAAAAAAATACTATATAAAGCATCTTCATGAGTTGAAATTTTGTCCAAATTTGTCATGTGTAGATTTGATACCAAGAGAGTCTTAAAAATGACTTTTTGACTTTTTGATTTTTAGATACATATTAGAGGCATTTGATTAATTTGCTATACAATATTATACATGAGACAAATTGGAAGTTTGAATTTGATCTTGAACATGGTCTATCTTAGAAGGTTGGAACTTAAGATGTAGTGTGAAGCAACTCTATATATCCATCCTTTTAAGTTACAACTAATGCACAAATATTAAAAAAAATTCAAAATAGTTTTCAACTTTCACTTTGTATAAAACAAATAATCAAAGAAACAAAAATAACAATATTAACCCCTAAAGGATTCTTTATCCCCTTGGAGGACAATTTGGGTTCAAATAGGTTCCTATTGTTTCAATTTTTAGTGAATGTTTTTGAAACTTTTTAAGGATGTGAGGTTTTGTAAGAGCTTCATGGATATATTATTTTTTTGAATTTCAATCAATGTTGGGTGGGCAACATAAAAAAATCACAAAAAGTGCAAATATATTTTGAATTTCTTTTACTAAAAGATTATATTTTTGTCTACATTTGAAGCTTTGATTCATTCTATATGGCCTAATAATGAGAAATTTATAGAAAATCTAATTTTTTCAAGCAATCTAAGCATTTCCTAGAAAGAATTACTTGTAGAATCCATTTTTGAATGCAATTTTCATAATTTTTCAAAAACATTGCTTGACAAGGTTAGATTTTCTTGCTAAATAATCTTGAATAGTTTCTTTTTGCAATCTTGAGCCTACCTCTATTTAACAATTTTTTGATGAATAAAAATTTAGTATTTTTTTTCCTAAATTTTTTTGTAGTTTTTCAACTAAAAAATTTAATATAAATAAGTAGACAATCAATATTAGTAGTGCAAAACTTTTTAATTAAGAAGATACAAAGCCAAAAAATCTAATCAAGCAAGGTGCAAAGAAAGCTTAAATTTTCTTCACTTTAAATGCAAATATATCTTGCAATCTACTTAGTCAAAGTTTCTAAAGTTTCTTCCACCTATTCAATTACTACTCAAATATAAGATTCTATTATTTCTATAGTTGGATATGTAAGAAAAAAAATTTAATTTTTCTCTTTGCAATAGAAATGACAATTTTGAGTGGATTTTTTTAATAGGAGAATCACCTTGGTCCTTTAAGTGGTATTATTTAAATCCTTAAAATTTAATATAAGATATGAACATTGAAGCTAAATATAAAAATTCCAAAAATCTTAAATGATTACAAATATACAATATTTTTTATGCTATAGAATTTAATGTCAAGAAATTAAAAATACAATTACAAGTGCAATCAATGAGGTGCAATTTGAAGGGCACTTTTTATCTAAGAAATATATAAATTTTGAAATCTTGGAGTTTTTATTTTTAGGTGGTCTTATAGCTACAATAGTCCTTGTCTCTACAAATTTTATCCTCTATTCCAAAGTTAATATGCATTTTCTATAGCAATATTTCAAGTTTATCAACAAATCATAGTACACTGTGACAAAAGTTTTAAGTGTTATATCTTGCAAATATCATATTGTTAATAAAACATTCATTTTCCACAATTCATATTCAACATTGATGCATGCTACTATTAAAAATGTCAACTTTTTTGCATATTGGATTATATTTTATGATCTTTAATTTTTATATTTTTTGCATAATGCAATGACATAGAGCTTTTGAGAAGTCTAAAGTGTTGCAAACTTTGAGATTTTTTACATAAAGTGCATTGAATGATTGCATTTTGCTTCAAATTTTAATAAAATGGGATTTTTAAGCTCTTACATACAAAGGTTCTTATCACAATATACTATATAACAATGTTGTTATTAATTTGTAAAATGTCAATGAAAATACCTTGACTTAGAGAATACGTTTTGAAAGACTATGGCTATCCAAACCACATGACCACTATCCCATAAAGTGTTTCAAACTAAAAACTTTATTGTTTATACAAATAGAATACTTGACCACAATACATCATATGAATATATTTTAGAAATTTTGTTGGTAATAATTCAAACAATTTGCTCATATAGACGAGCATTTTCATACAAAATATTTTCATGTATGTGTCCAATTTCTTACAATGAAGTTTATGAATTAGAATGTATGGCAAAAGGGGTGGATATTATAGTATCATTTGGAGCAAGTATAAAAAACATTGCAAAATTAGTGTAAATCAAGCAATCCTATATGACTTGATACATTGTAATTATCAAAGTATTCAATATCTTACATAAAACAACTATTGTGTTTATACTACTACAATTTTTCTTCTTCTCTTATTATATGCCTTTAGTATATAAATACCCCAAACATTGATTTGATTTATTGAGTTAGTGTAAGAGCCAACCATGTTTTTAATATATTGAATTCTAACCCTTTTTAATTAAATTTTTTTTAAATGATGATTTTATAATGCAATAATTATAAACTTTAGAATATAGTTGAGGCATTTAGAGAAATACATATGTAATTTTTACTTCATTATTATGACTTGCAATAACAATGAAAATTGTGGTTCCTTGTACATTTGGTTGCACAAAGTCCTATCATGCACTCAAGGTGCATAGAACTACTATATTTGCATTAGTTTGGCTTGGATATTCAAAATTTGCACCAAAACTTGTCCTAGCATATCCACTCCTTTTTGCCAAGGATAATTTATGACCTTCAACAAAAAAAATTCAAGACCAATCTCCTACTACAATTTGAATGAAATGCACATTTAAAGTATTAAAAAAAATATTATTTTTAAAATTGTTAGATTTTGAATAAGAATTTTGAACTTTAAAGTCAAATATAAAAACTAAAAAAAAACTAAAATACTAAAAATATCAAAAATACAATCTTTTAAATTGTCAGGGCTTATATAAATTAAAATATCTAAAAATTATTTCAAAACTTTTCAATGAGATGCCTAAATTTAGTCTGTATGATGCACCATAAAAAAACCTTGTTTGAATGTAAGCTTCTCTAATCTTAGCAATTGGAAATCAAATATTTTTGAATGGAAATATAGTCTAAGTCATCATCCCTTGTCTTTTTGTTAAATTTCTTCTCCACTTCAAGTTTAATTTGCATTATATTTTTCAAGTTTAACAAAGATTGCATCATAACAAAAGCTTTTATACTTTTGCATACAAACAATCTTGAAAGAAAAAAAATTACTAATGTTTTTGAATTTTTTGTATGAAAGGAGTGATTGGCAAAGATTTGGATTAGGATTCCAAATAGCAAATTGAACATGCAAAATGTTTATATTTGGCCTTTGTTAATGAAACTATCTATATATTTTGATTTTTTCTTTTAGTTATTAACAATTTTAAGAACTAAACATTCAAAAATAAACTAAATAGATATTAAAATAACAATACTTTAAATTTAACTCCAATTATTTTCTTGAATATAAATTCTAAAAACTTAAATCAATGTATTTCTAAATGATGATATAAAGTAGAATTATAATCCAAATGATTAGGCCATAAAGGCAATGTAGTCATTATTGAAATTTGAATGTAATTGTAATTGGTCCTATGTTTGCTTTTAAGATTTTATTGACAATTTTATATTTTGTAAATTTTTTTTGAGAAAATCTCATGAATGTATACAATTTTCATACATATGATTTTTCTCATATTAAAGATTTTTTTTTATTCTTTCAAAAATATCATTGGCTATTGAGAATAAAACATTCGTAAATAGGTGGCAATGTTACACTTTATTGTTATTATCAAAGATTTTTTCAATTACGTTATTTTATTTTCAAACGTGTATGTTATATATAATTATAAATATTTTCAAGATATATCTTAGAATGTGTATAGATACCTACCCACATACCAAAAGAGACATATGCCACTACATCTAATGAACATGATAAATTTTTACCAAATGGATTATCATCTTCTTTACAAATGCCCGGAATCAAAACTAAAGGAATATTTCCTGTGTTTCCTATAAATTATTAAAATATTTATTTAGTGTAAAATCAAAATATTATATATATATAAATAATATAGTAATCCTAAAAAGAAACTAGATGCACCATAAACTATTAAAGGCAAAGTTCTTGAAAATATCACAAATTAATTTAGTGTAACATTTAAAAATAGAATGCATTATGTTCTAGGAACTAATTCTAGTGCATATAATCATAAAATTGAAAACAAACAAGGATGCATTCAAATTTTATGAAAAATATGCAATTTATTTGTGTATTTCAAAGAAAAAAAAACTTACATTTTTTTCTCTATGCATTATACAAATGTTGTAAAAGCTTTGCAATATTATTAAAAAAATTGTATATTTTTCTTTTATATTAGCATACTAGTTTTTATATTAATATCATATTAAATATTATCATCTATCATCTATAATTTTTAGATACAATGATAAATTTTGATTAGAAAACAACACATATTGATTATCAATGCAAATTCACTACTTATTTTTTGCAAAAAATTTAGGTTTTTATTAAAATAATAATAATAAATAATATCAAACTGTAATGTTAACAATTTTTTTTATAAAGCTAGTACTTTAGTAGTTTGAAGTCACAAATTTCAAATTCACTAAGTATACAGAGTGACTTTGTTTAATTTTAAATATACTCCGCTCTTTCAAATGTCAGTTTTTCATGTATTACTTTCGAGATTACTTCAAATTTTCTTAGATTTAGAATGCTCATTATTTTGGTGAAGATGTAGTTTTGTCTCAAAAGACTTTAAAAGATGAAGTTATGATACTAATAGCAACAAACGGAATACATAATTGAGATCATTAAGAAAATGATGAAAATATCATCAATGAATTTTTAATTTTACATTATTTTTTTCTACTGACATTTATTCTTCAAATTTCATCTACAACTTTATTATAGTGATTTTTTTATGCCTTTGAGGTACATCTAAAAGTAACTTCAATGCCTATATGACTTGTTTAAACTACAAAAATCTAGATAATACAATATCTTATTAAAATACATTGAATAGAAATGTACAATAAAAACCATGATATAAAAAGAGGCTAAGGAAAAGTGAGAGGTCATAAGAGTTTCTATTGTCTTTTAAAGACAATAGAGAAATGAAGCTAGTGTATACAAGTAATAAAAGTTAGTGTAATTCTAACTTTAAAAGAATTGGGAACTTACAATAATTAATGTTAAAACACCTTAGAAAATACATTTAATAGAAGAAAGGATGTAGAGAATATATTTAGAAACAAGAAGAATATGGAATCAAAATCATATTCTTTTCAATCAATGATATTTTTTAATATTTTTCATGGTGGCACATTACCCTTGTCTCTCGCAAATACCATTTACATGAACATTATGTTGCCATGGATCACTTATCATATAGTTGTCTGTAGACAACATTATATAAAATCAATGATCTTCACTCACTAGTGTCAAAATCTTCTATGTTTAGAATTTTTGGTATCAATAGATAATGGTAAAGCAACTAATTTTGTAGTATAGAAACAAAAAAAATTGCCATTGTTGAATTTCAAAATAATTTAAAAGGTTGTGAAATTGTTTTGGTTTAATAATTTAAATGTATTATTTAAAATTAAAAAAATTATATGTTAATTCTATATTAATCCCTAGAGTCACAAAGTCCTTATATGAGACTTTTGGGATTTTAGATAGGGTTGCATGATCTCAATTTTGGATGTGATTTTATGAAACTTATTTTGAAGAAAGGAAGTCAAATTAGTTATATAAGAATATAATTTTCATTTCAATTAGAGCCCCAAAACAAAAATTATGGAGGAGCCCAAAAAAGAATTTTTCTCCCTCAAAGATTGCATTTTTGTCAACATTTGAAGTTTGATTCATTCTATTTGGACAAGTGATGAAAAGGTTATAGACAATCTGTTTTTTCAAGTAATCCAAGCATCTATAAAAACAAACAAACTCATAGAATTTGTTTTTGAATGCATCTTTTACATTTAAAAAAAATTGTTAGACATGGTTAAGTTTACTTGCTAGAACAATCTCACCATTGGAATTATTGTGTTTCAATTCCTTCTTAGAGCTATTAATAATTTAGATTTCCTTTCAATTTTGCACCTATTTCTACTTAATAATTTGCAAAAGTTAAGTGTTTTTTGGTTCAGTTTTTTTGGATTTACAACTCAATTTTTCAACATAAAAAACATTAGAAAATTAAAATCAATAGTGCAAAAATTTGAAGGAAGAAGATTCAAAGCCAAAGAAATCTACTCAAATAAAGTGCAAAAAAATTAGTTTTCTTCACTTTAAATGCAAATATTTTGCAAAGTTCTTGAAATTTCTTTCATGCACTCTTATTATAGTCTAGACAAGATCCTACGATTAAATATGCAACAAAAACAATTCAATTTTTTTTTCTTTTTACAATTGAAATGGCAATTTTGAGTGGTTTTTGATGGAAAATGTCTCTAGACTTTAAGAATTAATCAAAATAATTTGAAAAATGTAGATCCCCTTAAATCAAAACTGATTACAAATTCAAATTTCCATAGAAACATTAAAAATTCTATTTGTGCAAATCTAAAAATCTTATATTTGAAATTATATTTTGTCTTCAAACCATTGAGCTCTAATACTTTTTGCAAAAAGTTTTAAATTTATTTTAAAATTTATTTATAAGAAGATGAAATGACATGCCTAGGCCATAATTGCAATTTTTATTATGGTATTTGGCATAAACTAAAAACTTCTTATTTACAATAGATGTATACATATAAAAAAAAGCTAAGTAGTTAAATTCATTAATTTTAAATTTTGATATATGTAAACAAAAATTATATGATAGAAATCATTTTTGACTTGACAACAAAATCTTTCAACAATAACCAATAGTTAATAGTAACAACAAACTTTTAATTCATACCTAACTTGTCATTAATTTTAGTTCAAAATTTTTTAATTACAAATGTTTTAAAATATGTATATAGAAACCTGCTGCACAACATGCAATGGTGACATTTTCCAATTGGTATGAAGGTCTTGTATACTTAATAACAATGAGGCCTATAGATGCTCCTATTGCAAAACTTAAAACTACATTTAATGGCATAAACCACCTACAAAACATTTTAAATAATTGAAGAATCTTTTTGGTATAGTATTAAAACAAAAAAAAATTCATTGTCAATGAAATAATTGGCTATTTAAATCTGCATTTGAACTTTGCATATTTTGGTGTTTTAATACTTATTAAATATTTATCATATATAGTCATATTTATTAAACTAAAAAGAAATGCACATTTTGAGATTTCACCCCTACTATTGGAGACCTCTATTTTCACTAGGAAAAATTTTAGGCCTATATATAAAAGGCTATGAGACTACATGACAATAGTGCAATTATAAAAAAATTTATATTTAAATTCTTTTTGGAGGGGAAATGACAAGGCACTACTACTACCACATCAAATTGGCTAAAATGTTTTTTTTTAATTTTTTTTCTAAGAAAAAGATATTTTTTTAAATTAAAAAAAAATCTTTCTATTTGCATTGCAATTAAAAGTCAAGCAGCCTTCTACTTGAATGAATTAAAGATTTATCAACAAATCAACCTTTAAAAATCAAAGATTTATAAATGTATTACTACATTAATGTCTCAATTTTTCAAATTCTCTTGATATTCTCTTAAACACTTATATCATCTAAATGTAGGGTCAAAGATAATATGAAGGCTACTTCACACTTTGGATGTCCAAGTTGAGAGGCCATGGTTTTCTCAAATCTAATTGGTAGAAATCTTTGGCCATAGTGTGAAGTGCCCTTGAGATTGCAAGTTGTTTTATTTCAATGAATATGGCCTTATATAAAATTTAAAAATTTTGTACACGTGTGCTTATTATTTTTGGATAATTGGTTTTCAAATTATCAAAATTTATCCATTCTCTAAAGGCAAAGCATATTGTTCAAGGATAACTTACTTTTGCCTATATTAGATTGTTTTATGACTATTGTATAAACATTTTTTTCAATGGACATACAAATTTAAAAAGAACATCAATTATTTAAGTGGAAAGAATAATGTTTGTATTTCTTCTTTGCAACACTTTCAATGGTTGGATTTTCCATGAGTATAATAGACTTACTTCAGAAGAAATTATTTTTTTATAAGATATACAAATGTTGTAAAGTAGATTGAAATTAACTCACCAATTGCTTAAAGGTAATGGCATCTAAATTTGTATACAAAATTTACAAGTGAAATCCTACTTTAATCATTCACAACCAAAATACTTTGGTTGTATAAACAATACTCCTATACACAACATAATACAAAAATTTCATTAACTAAACTCAAATATTTGAACTAATCTTCCTACATCTCCTCTCCAATATCCATAGTACAAATTTTCATTCCTCTTCTCTACTCACATAATTTTTCTAAACAACTCCAATACTTCTATTACATGCATATTATTATTCATGATAGAGATCTAATTCACATAGCATTGATTACACTCATCAATGAACTAGCTATATATTGATACACCTACCTCAAAAATCCAAACTAATTGCTTAATTAGGTTGAGCTTCCAACATATTTAAATGTAAAAAAATTTGAACTATTCATATTTTTTAACTCATGATATTATGAAAAATCATCACTTTATTCACTTTGATTCTTTCAAAGAGACACATTCTAGGATATTTTCAAGCAAATACAATGATCTACAAAGAACCTACAAGTCCACCATTTAAAGAGGAAATTTCCTTGAATCAAATGATTTATACAACCTTTGTATATACCATTTACCAACTCCACTTGGAGACTACACTTTACTTTCAAACATTTGCTATCCCACAAGTCCTAAACTCATAGCTATAGTCAAATAATACTATATACACTTTCTTTTAACTTTGTCTATGATCTATAAAAATAGAAAAAATTTAAAAACTATCTTTTGTATTCACATCAACTCAACATTTTATCTCCCATTCTTCTACTACTATATAATATATTTCAATACTAAAATATTTGTATAATATAATTACTATATGTATGGTTCTTTCATTCCACCCAAAGAATTGCCACTTAGTCTTAACAAATAGATAGTACAAGGAGGGGATATAGAACCTACAATCCTATAAAGGTTGGTTTGAACTAATTATTATATAGGAGCAAGAAGAATAGGGATTATTAACTATGACAAGTGAACAAACTCTAGCCGAATGCGCTAGCTCAACAAACCAATATATTAGAGAGGCTATTGTTCTTGGAATAGCCTTAGTATTTATATATGCAATTGTTCCAGCATGTTGTCATTGGACTTAGTAGCCAAGAAATTGTTAGAAGAAGTATTGTTTACACTCGATTGTACATGTGATTGTGGCAATGACTTATTGTTCCATATTCGTTTATCTTAATAGGGGTCCTTCTGATTCAACATTTATGTTAGTGCAGCTTCATATTGCATACTTATGCCACTTGTTGCCTAACATTTAGAAGTAGACATAGCACTTTACTAATACACTATATAAGTTTGGCAGTGCCTAAAATCGCCCCTTGGTTTGAATTGACTACATCTATACCTTCTATAATGTTGATTTTACATCCCCCTTTAGATTTGAAATCATGACAATGATTTATAAACTTTTCTAATTCCTTGCTATCTATTGTTCTACTAAATCATTTCATATTTCTACATAAAGTTTAAATAAAATACACATCTTCTTCCATCAATTCTAGATTCAATTTCCAAATCAATCACCCATCTAAAATTATAGTATTCATTATGGCTTCACTCCTATATTCCCCAAATCTCACCTTTTTACATTCACAAAGTTTAGGTACAAACCAACATTTATGACAATAAATAAGCAATCAATTTTGTTGTTTGTATTAACAAAAAAATGCAGTTGCTTATTCAAAGAGGATTAGAACATGCACGTCCCTCATTCTTTGATCTATTCAAAGACCATGATCCCCCTAGAACTCCTTACAAAAGTACTATCAAATTTCTTTAGCATTACTTCAAAAAACATGACATTCAAAACATTAAATTGCTTGCTAATAAATTCTTTATTATTAACAAATGAACTAAAAGTTATAACATTAATGCCAAAATTCCTTATTATTTATAGGTAACTTCACATATATCAAATGTTGAAATCACTCACCTCACATTGTAGACAATACATGTTTCAAACTCAAAAGCACTTATTTTAGCCTAGCTAATAATGCCTTTCCATCACATGTACTCTCTACAACCAAAATCAAATAGACACTTGGCTTCAACTGCTATCTTGCTTTTTTGTAGTACTTGTCTTTACATCAAAGTCATTCAAATTCAAATTCAAAACAAAATAGTCCATGAAAGCTAAAACTAATTCAATCCCTACAATACTTCAAAATGTGATTAACCCCTAAAGGACCAAGGTGCCCTTTTTGGCAACATAACTATTTCAGGCAAGTTTGTATGACTAGAGATTTCCATGTTTTGGGACCAAATTTAATAGAAGGTGTGGATGAGGAATATCTTTAAATCCCAACAATTTTTGTGACTTTTGACTACACAACTAAAAATTTATTGCATAATATGTTGTTTATTTCTCAACTTAGGCAATTCGAGTAGACAAAAAAACTCACTTTTTTTGAAGAAAAAAAAATTGAAATTGGTTTTGTAGATATATATATATATATATATATATATATATATATATATATATATATATATATATATATATATATATATATATATATATATATATATATATATATGTGTGTGTGTGTGTGTGTGTGTGTGTGTGTGTGTGTAAAGCTTTGAATCATTCCATTTAAACTAATGAGTCAAAAGTTATGAAGAGTTTTAGTTTGTGGGTAGTTATGGATTCTTTACTCTAAAATAAACTTTGAAGTCCTTTATTTTACTCAATTATCAATATTTTTGGAGAAAAATAAAAAGACTGGGTGTAGATTGTTTATTACAACATTTGAACCATTAGGATTGGCAAGTTTCAATTTTACAAATAAATTCTTAACAGTTTAGTATTTTGAATCATTCTCTACTTGTTTTTTATTACTATTTTTTTCCTATATGTTGTACAATTCCAAATGATTTGAAATTTTTCAAGCATGTAGCCAACTTGCGTTGGAGAATGAATCTAAAGAAACACTACACTAAAATTGATAAATAGTATTGGCAACACTAATTTGTTGAGATAACACTAATTGTGATTAGCAAGGTTAGTGTTAGAATATTATTTACCCATTCTAATACTATTTTAGCTCTACAATAAATTATAGTTTTCTAGGAAAGGGACAGATTTTTGTGGTGAAAGGCAAAAATTACAGTTTTCTAGGAAAGGGACAAATTTTCACAGTAGGAGGCAGAAATTATAGTTTTGCAAGGAAGGGACAGATTTTTACGGCAGGAGGCAAAAATTATAGTTTTGCAGGGAAGGGACAAATTTTCACAGTGGGAGGTAAAAATTACAATTTTGCAGGGAAGGGACAAATTTTCACAGTGGGAGGTAAAAATTACAATTTTGCAGGGAAGGGACAAATTTTCGCACTAGAAGGCAAAAATTACAATTTTCTTGGAAAGAGACAGATTTTCATGGCTAGAGGCAAAAATTACAGTTTTGCAGGGAAGGGAGAGATTTTTATGGCAGCAATTAAGTGCCCCAACACTATTTACATATAAGTTGAAAAATAGTGTTGGGGGTAAAAAACAAAGAACAACACTAATTATCATCCAATACTATTTACCAATTTTAGTGTACCATTTTGGACTTTTTTTCATGCAAATATGAGCTTGTAAAGTGCACTTGCCCAGTTTTTTGCAAGGCCAAAAAAAGGATTTTGGTCAATTCAAATGCTCATATCTTGTAATCCACACTGTAGAAATTTCTGAAACTTTTTCCTCATCTTTTCAAATTAGCATACTACAAGATCCTATGGTTACATGTGTCCAAGAACAATATTTTCCAAATATTTGGTACTTGTATTAGAAATGATAGTTTTGGAGGTTTTTTGGTGAAAACATAGTCAAAGAACTTTAGAGGTTAAGTTAGAAATAGAAATATATGTAAAAACAATCTATCAAATTACATAGTCTCCAATTAGATTCATTCATGCATATTTGTCAACACTACCAATTGTTGTTGTAAACCACAATTATCTTTATATATGCAATATATCCAAACAATCCCATTTAAAACAAGCTCATTTCACAATATCTCCAAACTAAATATTAAGATTTAATTCATTATTTAAATCCACATTCAACACTAACGAATTCTTTACTAATACTATAAGAAAATGGGATTATAAATGAATTGTCCACAATGACTGCAAAATAGTCATTTGAGTTGAGTAACACAATTGAGTTGAAAATTCCGAAATACAATACATAACAAAGAAGATGGAATTTCCAATGGTCATTCATTGCAATCACTATGAGTGCGTATGATATAACTCATTCTACCTCCTTTCATAGTCTCAAAATGCTTCATCAAGATTCAAACATCTTTAGATTGTCAATATGAAACATCTTTTTCAAACTAATAACATTGCTATTAAATATTCTACTTACATATCACATTCAATACAATTGCGAATTTGAACACCTTTAAACATTTCCCTCTACTGAATCTACACTAATCATTTTTTAATACTACAACAAATCAAACTTATAGTTTTGTTTATATAAACAATAAATGACCTCCCTACAATTCATCCAACTTCTTCATTCAATATATATATCCCTTAATAATTTTCTATTCATACTACAACAATCACAATCACCAAGTATCACCATGTACTTCTCTACCCCCTATTTCTTAATTTTACAAAATGCTCCAAATAACATTATAGACCAACAATTAGAAAACAATCTTCTTTCTAATAAAGGTATATAACATAATTGTTATTTGTCAAAATACTCAAAATTAGGGGACACACAGTCATTGCTTCTTTTGAGAGTATAATGAAACCATATTAAAAAAAATGAAAACCATACATGAATTACAAAAAGGGTACATGTGTCAATTTTCTATTGGTTGAAAAATTTACATGTATTTAACCCCTAAAAGCCCATTGTCCCCTTGGGGGACAATTTGGAGTTCAGGCAGGTTCTGTAGACCACAATTTTTAATGAATCTTCTTGAAACTTTCTCATAAGATAGGAAAACTGATTATTTTGTGGGAATATAATTTTTATTTCAATTGGTGCCCAAGAGCAAAAGTTATACCACAAAAAGCATGGATTTTAACTTGGCGGGCAGAAAAATAAATCCACAAAAACTTGAAATTTTTATTTTTTATTTTTTAGTCTTATAGATAATATTTTTGCCTACATGTGAAGCTTTGATTCATTTCATTTGGATTAGTTATGTGAAAGTTATGAACAATCTTGTTTTGGGGTAGTTTTTGAAAAAATAACTTATAGGATTCATTTCTGAATGCAATTTCAACAATTCAAAAAAAAATTGCTTGATAAGGTTATATTTTCTTGCTAGAACAATCTCACCATTGCGATTGTTGTGTTTCAATTCCATCTTAGAGCTATTAACGATTTAATTTTTCTTTCAATCTTGGACCTACCTCTACTTAATAATTTTTTAAAGAATGAAAATCAAGCATTTTTTTTTAAAAAAAATTCCTAGAATTTCAACTCAATTTTTAAACACAAATTTTTTAAAATTCAAAGTCCATAGTGTAAAAAAATTCAAAAAATGGCAATCAAAGTCATCTGCAATTGCTAGACAGTGTTTAAAAAAACTATGTTTTCAAACTTTGAATGCTCATATCTTCCAATCTACTAAGTCAAACTTTATGAAATTTTTACCACATGATCTCATAAAAACAAAGTAGAAGATCCTATGGTTAGATTATATAAGAATTTTTTTTTAAAATTCTCTTAGATGAATGCAGCAAAAATGGCAGTTTTGAGTGGTTTTTGACAGAAAAATGGCCTTGGGCCTTTAGGGGTTAAAAAAGGGTACACTACCCATTTTACTAGTGAATGTAAAACTTTCACATTCAATCCAAAACCCTAATTTCTTTAACAACTTTGTCATTGATCTCATGTCTCTTTCTCCTTTGTTGTACCCTTTGGACTCCTAAATTGTCCGCAAATGAAGGGGAAAGCACCATAAATACAAAAATAGATGAATTAGAAAGCATTAACAACAAGAATAACAAAGACGATCAATTAATAATAATACAACTATAATAAATTGTCAACATTCAAAATTATAAATACAATCTAATACAAAATTCCTTATTCAAAAATCACAAGCATTTCATTCTATTGCAATCCAATTGAAAGCATCAACACACTCACAAATCAAAAAGAAAATTGCCAAATCCTAAATATTCTAATTCACCTTCAAACATGTAGTGATGCAAATTGCCTAACATGACATTGCAATGCAAAATCTTATTCTACATGCATCGAGCTAGTTGACTAACTTTGAAGTTAATTTCAAAATTATTAAATTTCAAGCGGGTACAAAATAATTTGTAGTTGGCTCCTTGAAAAACAAATAACAACTAACAATTTATCAAAATACTTTAGACGCTCTATTTCATCTTTGGACTACTTTTTATATTTTGTTTTGTTTTGTCTCCTTCCATAAAGAGCTTAGTATTGTGGAACAATATAAAAAAATAGCAAATCATAGGTCCTAGCTCCCAATATATTGCATAAGAAATAGCATCTAAAAATAGAAAACTTCAAATAGTACTTGCAAATATTGCTCGTTGAAAGGATCATTGCCTTCTAGATCATTGTCACAGCATTTGAACACTCTACAATGATTACAAAGAACATATGCATCACTCAAATCTACTCTACATTGAATTTTCAAATTTGGAATAATTCTTTACATTTGTCAATTCCAGTAGTAAGAACAACAATCATAAAAAAAGAGCAATGATCATGTACTAATAGGAAAGAGAGATGTTGAAATAGATTTGAATGGTCAAGTACCATTAAGAAGAAAATATACATCTTTTGAATATTAAATGATATACTTGTAAAAGCTTCCATTGGCCAATGGCTTCAATGATATTTTTTAATTCACATTGCATGCAAAAAGTAAGTTAAATTAAATTAATTTGAAATCAACCCCTTCCATCCCACTCTATTTGTAAAATCAACAATTCTCAATTGTTAGCAGGCGGGGAAGGGGGGGGGGTAGAAGAAATGGTAGCACATCTTGTGCTGCTTCTTTTTGGTACATTGTTACTTGTAATAAGTCTTTGAAATCAATTGTGGGCTTTGGAGTGAACAAGCTTGTTATTTATACCAACCGTGTACTGTACATAAAGGTCTAATTTGGCACCATGGGTACTAAAATTGAGTTTCCATGTCAAATTCTCATGGGTTTAAGTCACATCATGCCATTCAAATAATGACTCATGTCATTGTTTTTAAGAAAATGATTTAAGGCAAATCGCCAAATCTGACCTTTGTATACGATAATATTATTTCCTATCTCTTTTAATTTTTTGGTTGGTTCTAGCTCAAGCATGTTAGAGCATCCCCATTGGCTGCAAGATATGATACAGACTCTGGGAGTGGGCATGCCTCAGTGCCCGGCCACCGTGGTTGCCCTACGGGAGGCACTTGTAGGGCAAGAAAGTGGCCGGCCACGGGCAAATATAACAAGGAGACAGCCAAATGGTGAAGCCAGTCCGTGGCTCGCTATGTCAAGTGACACAGCCTCCAAGGTTGGAATGCGACTTTTTCCCACATACTACACAAACTACTTGTTCCTTGAACACTAGTCCATGACGACATGGCACACAGACATTTTGAATCCCGTGGCGAGTCCCCTTCCCTACATGTAGTGGTCGCCATCTAGTGGATTTGAATAGTTGCTAGTGGCCGGCCAAAGAAATGGAGCACGCCAAGCATCCCCTGCCAGTGCCTCATGTATGCGCAGCCCGTGGGGATGCTCGTAGATTCAACATAATGGGTGTAAAAACAAACCATTGCAAACCATAGGTCTTATTTCTAATTAAAGTCAATGATATGAATAAAAATTCAAGAAAATATTGAAATTAATGATTTGTATCTATTACATATCAATATCACCATACTTAATGGTCACACTTGGCATTCTATGCCATTTGTTTAATTAAAAATTAGCAAATGTGATTTGGTAGATGATTTGGTAGATCCTAAAACTATAAAAATAAATTGTTTATAATTTTTATTGAAAAAATGAAATCTTGTAAATTTTGGCATTTGTTCTTACAAATAAAAAATTTCTATTATGATGACTATGTGTTGTATTGGATATGTTTATTTTGTTTCTTGTGAATGATGGTAGTTGAGACCTCGAGAAGTCAATGATGCTATCAAAATAAGGAGTGAGTTTAGTGAGTTTTCAAGGATAGTCCTAGACATAAAACTATAAGCAATGACTTTTAAGGAGATTTTTATAAATTTTACATAGACTTAATTGTTCTAAAAAAATATGAAAACATTTACAATTGAATCCTTATATGTAATTTCAACAATATAAAACTTATATATTTGCAACAAATAAGGAAAAAATAGCATCAATTTTTTGATTATTTTGAATAATATCCATATTAGCTATGACAATATAATTTGTAATTTGAATAAATTTAGAAATAAAAACTTTACACCATTGTTTTCATCTCTATTTTGAATTTGATATTCACAATTGAATATAAAAACAATAGATACAATCATACAATGTATTAGTTTCATATCTATTGTATTTTATTATACAAAATTTGAATGAAATCTAGATGATATTATCAAATCATATATATATATAATTTTATTGATTGAACTTGATTTTTTCTTCAAATTTAAAAAAAAAATTCTTTTGTAGTTTTGGTGTATTTCTCTCCCTATATATACATATATGCAAATATATCTAAAAAATATTGATTTTACAATAAATGATTAATTATTGAAATTGAAATTCTTTATTATTTAATTTAAATAATAAAATTATTGAAATTATCTATTTTAATCTAAAAAATTAACTAACCAAACTATGGTCACTATCTAATTTTTATAACATTGTTAACCCCTAAATGCCTAAGACTTGTTTTGAGTGACTTGAAATTTGCTCTAAATTGAACAAAATGCCAAAGTTTTGATAAGTTATATCATTTTTTTGAATTGTAACCATACCAATTCAAACTAGACATGTTAGAGATCTCATAGGAAAAGAAAACACAACAATATCACTTACCAAGTGAAAGATTATAATGTTTGACCATAAGGATGTTAAAATTGCAAAAAAATCTCAATCCTTTTTTCACAAGGCAAATCTAAGAAAATGGTGACCAAAAAAATATGAGGTTAAAAAGCCTAATATGTATACCCCCAAACAATTTATGGCTTCTTAAAATTTGCTCTATAATTTTTTTAAATGAATTTTGAATGTGATTTTTGATCCAAGATCTAGTGTATTTGAGGCTTAGTTCCAAGAGCTCTCAAGACTACGGGAAGTCAAGATTACAACGGGTATCCCAACACAAAATCTTCAATAGAAAAATCACTACAGTATTGATTATTTTCAAGATCGGATTTGTGATGCTAAAACTAGACTTCACAAAGAACTTTTCAAAAATATTAAGCTACTAAAACTAACAACTTGGTTAAGTTTTGTTTAACTTCAAAGTTTTGAAAACACCAAATTTTAGTGCCTTGGACATTTAGAAGTTAACCATTTCTAGGAGATTCTCTTTTGCTTCTAGCAGAAGCAACAATCCACAAGCAATACAACTTCTTAAGTCATTGTATCCATCAACTAATTATATTATTGACCTAGTAATAGTTTGCAACACCTATCTAGCTGCATAGCCAATAGTTCACCATCCCCTCAACCAATCATTTCATTTGAATTATAATTGAAGTTTTGGCCAAAAATCTTGGAAGGATTATCCCTTCTATGTCAAAAAAAGGACCCCCTCAAAAACAATGTTATATTGGACTACATTTTGGACTTGAGAAATTACTTTTTAACTTCAATTTCTATTTAATTTAAATAATGGTAGATGATTACTATCAACTCCTTTTTCTTTCTTTTTTCTTCTAAGAAAATGCTAGGATGGTGATCACTTAAGATATAATGAAGCATTGCATTTCAACATTCATCCACCTTTGGGGCCAAAAACACTTTTCAATCATAATCATGTACTTTTTCATTCAAATTTGGTGACTTCATCTACATTTTTATATTAATGGAAAGTTTTTGGTGAAAAAAAGATTAATTTCGTATAGTGAAATGTAGACATTTATTTAAAATGGTGCAATCTAATCCTTTGGTGTCCCCCAAAGGTTGATTATTGTGTGCAATAAGCATTGATGATTCCATTATTTGTCCATTTCATGTTTCCAGAAATCAATTGAAGCAACAACTTTGGCCAATTGTTGAAACTATGAATTTTTAAAAATAAAAATGTTGATACCATTGAATTTTTTAAGTTGAATTTTGAAAATTTTCTCTAAAATAAATCTATAAATATTTACCCAATTTTGAAAGAATGGTTGATTTCTCTTCTTTATGCTTAAAACTGTCTACTTTGCTTCAAAATTCACAAATGTTATAAAACTTTATTTGCATTTTGTAGTACATTCTTATTTTGTTCAAAAGTCTAAGCCTTTAGGTATTAAAGTATAAAATTACAAAGTAAACTTCTTGAAACTTTGGATTGTTTGATACTTGACATATTTTACATACACTTAATTGGCACAATTATGTTCAAAATATATACATAAATCCTATTAAATAGTTTTGCATAGTTCTACATTCCAATTATAAACAACTTTATATAGAAGAATATTAAATTACACCATATTGAAGTTTACAATCTAAAATATATTGAAAAATAAAAAAGTTATAAATATAATACACATGAATTCACTCATCAAATATGATTTTCAAAAAAACAGCGCAAACGGATTCAACTTCAATTAGAATAATATGTAAACAATATTCTTGGCTAAATTTCTTAATTTAAAGAACTTATGTCATTTGAAATGATTGATGCCTATATCTAATTAATATTTTAATATTTTGTTGACTATTGTTGAAAGAAGATATAAGCATTTTTTTCAACACATATACATATTTTTTTAGATTTTGATGTTGAATAAAATTTAGATGGGAATATACAAAATCATAAATTGTGATAATTTTAGAAGATTTATGCATATTAATTCAATAAATAAATGTACCAATCAATCAACTTTTCAGAAGTCACAGCTTCAGACAACTTTGTAAAAATTAGGCTTGGCAAAAATATCAAAAAGACCAATTGCAATCATTTAGTAAGATGTTTGTATCAAAATTGCAAAGAATGTTTACATTCAAAATGATTGTGAAATGGTTGAAGGACAATAATAAAATATGATATAATGCCTCAAAAAATTTATGGATCTTTTTTATATTCATTTAAGTACTCTTTAAGTAAAAACTTAATATAAATGATAGCATTTGTTAATTTAAACAAACTTGATGACAACATAAAAATCTAGTCAATTAAATGTGATGCTCAAATGTCTAAGTTTGGATTCTAATTGTAAAGAAGTTTAGATTGCACCTTGTTCATATGCTTACGTGCATCAATAGGAAATGCATTTATTGCTGGGGTAGCAAGTAAATATCCTATTCCACACATTACTAATATTTTGATGATTGGTATTGTTGCCATCACAATAATTTGCTCTGTAGTTGGCATTTTTGTAAATTGTATTCACATTCAAATGTAAATATTCAATTAATTTTGTAACCGATGAAGTTTATTAATAGTGATTTTAAATGTATATAACAAAATTGCATAACATTCTAGATCAAAAATTACATCATACTAGTGCCTAAATTGCATCAATTTTAACTTCAACTTTGGATATATTGTGTAAAGATTCTAAGCATTTGTTAGATCTATATTAGGTCTAAATAGTAAATTTTCCTATTTTACAAGCACACTATCCAATTAAAGGAAAAGATGAAAGTTTTGAAATATATAGAGAACATTAATATTGTATTTCATGAATTGAAAAGTAATTCATTCATTGAGATTCCATATTGTCATGAAAAAACGTGAGTAGGAAGAAACATTTACAATTTTCATACTTTGCAATCAAATTTTTATGCAATCTAAAAGAAAAAGAATATTTTTTTTTGTACTTGCAATTGTTGACCACGAAAATGGCTTGCAACATAAATCAAATTAAAATTTCAAAAAGTATGTAAATATTCAACATAATGATGCACACAAAAATTGAAGGTATAGGATGGGATAAGAAAATTAAACACATTCTACAATCATTACAACATAATTTTATATAATGGTCTAAGTTTGCAAAATTACAATTCCAAATAAACAATGAAATAGTCATTTCTAGAATCAATTATTGGATGTCTATAAGAAAATGAATACAATTTTTTAATGAAATAATATAAAAGTATACAAAAAATGTATGTATTGTTTGTAAAGTTTAATATCTAACCATCTAAGGGGCCAAAATGTATCTCCTAGAGATTTTCTAAGCTACAAGGTTGGAAATGAAGAATGGGGCTTCTAGGGCATATGCAATTATGATCTCTTGGCAAACAATCCTTGCATTGCCAAATGGAGGGCATTCCACAAGGCTTCCATTGAACTAGGGTTTTTTAGAACAAATTGATTCAATGCAAAGCCCACAATTTAACCCCTAAAGGACCAAGGTGATTTTTTGCAACATAGAAATTTTAAGTAGGTATGTATGACTAGAGATTTATATGTTTTGGGCTCAAACTTTAATAGAAAGTATAGACAAGGAATATCCTTAAGGCCCAATAATTTTTGTAATTTTTGACTACATGGCTAAGAAGTTATTGCATGATATGTTGTTTCTTCTTCAACTCAAATAGCCTATGCAATTCCAATTTTTTTTGAAAAAATCACTTTTTTTAGAAACAAAAATTTGAAATTGATTTTCTAGATTCACTTATATAAGGCTTTGAATCATTCCATTTTGATAAATGAAACAAAGTTATGAAGAGTTTTAGTCTGTGGATAGTTATTGATTCTTTACTCTAAAACAAACTTTGAAGTCTTTTAGTTAATTCAATTATCAGTATTTTTGGAAAAAATAAAAACTTTTGTGTAGATTATTTATTACAACATTTGAAACATTGGGATTGACATTTTTAATTTCATAACTAAATTCGTAACAATTTAGTTTTTTGAATCATTCTCTATTTCTTTCTACTTATTATTTTTTGTCCTATATACCAAATGTCCAAATGATTTGAAATCTTTCAAGCATACAATCAACTTGACTTGAAGAATGAATTTTAAAAAAGCATCACTATTTTGAACAAATTTTTAATACAAATGTGACCTTGTGAAATGCAGCTACCTAGATTTTTGTAGGGTTGAAAAATGGATTTTTGTTATTTCAAATGCTAACATCTTGTAATCTATACAATATAAAGTTTTGAAATTTTTCCCCATCTTTTCAATTGAGCTTACTACAAGATCCTACGGTTGTAAGTGTCTAAAAATATTTTTTTTCAAAAAATTGGCACTTGTATTAGAAACGGCAATTTTAGACCATTTCTGGTGAAAACATAGTCAAAGAACTTTAGGAATTAAACATCAAGTGGATTTTTTTGCATTATAAAAATAAATAAAGGACAATATTCTACTTAAGAAAGACTTTTCATACAAACAAGGGAAGGTTGCATTGATTGGCACTCATTTCAATGCCTAAAAGGATATGATAACAATGATTATTCCTACACCAAGCCATTTTGCGTGTCCTTCACATTTTGCAAATTTGCTGCTATAGAAGTGGATGGGCCCATAATAGTTGCATTGGAGTCAATTTTTAATTAGAAATGACAAAGCACTTGCTACAATATTGATATTGTGCATGTTTTTGAAAGTATTGTAGATGCTCTTAGATTTGCAATTTGAATAGTATCTTCATTGGACTAATGAATTCACCGCATTAATTGCATTTTGCTCTTCAATCAAAAGATAACTAACTAGTTGGAGCTTTGTGTCCATTTTATGACTAATTAAAGGTGACTAAAGACCATTGGCATTGGATCTAATATCTATGTTTACTAAATGAGTACATGTTAAATTGCACCATGTAATCTTGTCTATGAAGCATGATGGAGAGACAATGTTATTTTGTGAGCATGATTGCATTTGTGCTCACAATTGGGAAATTACATGGTAGTGACAACAATGCACGCACAAATTAGGGTTTGCATGGATACACTCGTATAGCTATGGATTTTGAGGTGTATTTGTTTTGAGTTGTTTTATGCAATTGGAGGGGGTGTTGAGAAGATGATTGCACAAAGGCAAGCATTTGGTGCATGTTCTTGTTGTCTTCTCTCTATGTAAGAAACAATAATGAGTAGTTGTATAGCTTTAGGATATGCATCAAATTCTACTCTTAGGTAGAACCACCCATAATTGTTCAAATAAAGTATTCTAGACATAATCTAGAGTAGTGGAAGACAAAATGAATATTTTCAAAGGTGCAATGATAGAAATGATGGAAATTACAAATTTTTTTGTAATTTTGTTGCATGAATTGAAAATATTATGAATTTTGAAATGTATAAAGTCAGCTAGATGCATCGTCAATTTCTTGACTCTTCTAATTCGAATCATTCAAAAAACTATTTTTCTACTTACTACTTTTTACTTTCTTCTACACTACTTTAGAAAATATGTCATGAACTTTTAATTCCAACTTTGAAAAAGAAAAAGAAAAAACTTGTTTAGAAATACATCAAAGTACTACTTGGCTATGGGGTGTTGGTTGATAAGGGGCGGTTCTACCTTATTCCCTACAATTTATTTGAAGCAATGCAAGATGGGATGACAAGAAGTGACGGACAACCCACCTCTATGTTCAAGGTTGCCCTCTTTTGGGTGCACAATTTGCTAGAGCTACAATACCATGACACTATGTTGAAGGCAAGAACAGCAACACCAAATAAGACTAGACAAAGTATTTAACTAGATCTTCAAAAGTTGTAAGAGCAAATTTGTTGTACAAGTCATCAATTGTTTTCAAAAAGATTTTTTTGAGTACTCTAAACCCTTTAGAAATCCCTGTTGACCTATTCATTTCAATCCTAGAGATTGAAATATCTTTGTAGAAGACAAATTTCTAGATTGGCACTTTATTATAATAAAATTTAATAAAAGAATAACTCTAATAATCTTCTTCACAATGAAATTGATCTCAACATTACTAATTGCACAAATCATCAAAGTTTGTTGAGGTTTAATAAGTCATACTAAAAACTACAAGTGTTTTTCAATCTTTTACTTGTACACCTAGTTTTTTAACCCTTAAAACCAAAGTTATACTAGTTTTTCAAGGATACCACATACAATAAAACACGCACTCAATCATCTAAGGACTAATGCTTCAAATTGAGAATAAGAAATTGAACAAAACATCTTCCTTCCATATATATAAAAAAATATTATTTTCACCCATCCAAGGAAATGTTTATAGGTATTTTCTTATAACTTATATAATTTATAGAATACGTAGACCTAAGTTTTTTAGTTAAATAAAATAAGGCCTTCTACATATAACTTAATAAATTCAAAAAATCTTTGAAAGAATAACACAATCAAAACTTAGCTTTCTGAAGTTTTATAAAAGAATCTTATAAATATCCTTGATAATCAATCAACAATCAATTTTATAAAAAAAATTGAATTTGTTGATAATATATTACAATTGTAAATATGGTTGCATTGATGTCATTAATAAATTTCAAGTTTAAAACATTTGTTTAAAAACATCATTATTTTTTTCTTTTGTGTTTCATTTTATAACACATCTTCAAAATGTTTGAAATTTTAACAATCTTGAATCCTTACAAAGGTCAAAGGGTTAGAATAAGGCCTATGTACCTTAATATAACTACTCAAAGCTTTGATGTGTTTGTAAAACCATCCCTTCTAGATTATTGCTTAAATATATAGCTTCTATCTAAGAATTAATTTGAATATGTTTGTTATTAACACCTTAAAAATTCATAGTTTATTTGGGTACAATGTTAAAAAAAAAGCATTCTAAAAGAATCTAAAATCTCTTCAAACATACAATAAAAATTGATAGTTTAGGTGTATGGATTGAGCTCAAATGTATATTAAAACAATAGTAGATGCTCAATATATTATTCTACAAGTGTATGTTACACTAATTTGTAGAAATAATTCTATTTTGAAAGCATTTAATCAACCTATTCTATTGAATTCATTTCCATAGTAACTATGAAGCTATGAGAGGCTTTGTCTTTATAGCAATAGCTCATTTTTAAGAATGTTTGTCTATTTGAACTTCTTCACATGCAACTATTGTCCATGCAAAGCATCCTCTCCATTGGTCCAAAGCTAATAAATATCTACATTAACAATAGTTTTACACCCTCATAAATTAGTGTAACTATCTTTGTTCCATCCAAGACAATACCTTCCCTTCTTTGTCCTAAATTAGTGCTAAATAATTGAAAATATGTATAAATCTTTTTAGATTTGGATGAATGATCTTAGAACACCTAGTTACTAGCTAATACAACTTAGAGAATATAATGACCAACAAATGCTTGTAAAATTTTCTAGCAATAATTTGGATTTGTAATGATCATGGGACTTGACTTATAAATATTAGAGAAAATCTGGATTCTCTAGAAGGTTGTCAAGGTTTGATAAACCACTCTTTACAGAGAGGCTTACTAAACTAGAAAAGTATAACCTTTGAGTTAAAACTTTACCTTGTGTGAATATCTTCATTGCCAACTTGAGTATGTAAATTTTCTACATCTTTCTTCCAATTGAACACAAGTGCTCATGTACCAAGGCTTTAACATTTGGCTGCACTATTGTACAAATGACACTTGGTGCACCGGAACTATAGGGGAAAATTCTTGCCCATGGTAAATAAATGTCATCTTAGGCCCTTTGGTACTTCATTGCAACCTTTTGGAGAGTCCAAATTTTCTCTAATGATTTCATACACTATTCTCTTATAAAATTCCAACCTCTCCCTATAAAATCTTATTCCCTAGCATTAAAATAGACCATCCTATTGCCTCTTTGTGCCCTCAAATTTCATCTAATGCTTGGGGTAAATCCTAAGAAGGCCAAACATTTTTTAAAGGTGTGCACTTGTTTCATGAATCAAACTCAAGTGGGATTATAATTTTCCAATCAAAATAATATTGTAATTTGAGCAAATTTTTGAAGTGGTTAGGATGGGGGGATTTTAGGTAGAAATGGGGCCAAAAATAAGTGATGAAATTGGATTGTTTTACTTGATGGAGTTGGGTTGCAAATAGCTACGGACTGGGTTGGTCTATTGCTTAAGAGAAATTCCTTGACATTCTTGTAATATTCCCATAGCAAAAAAGTTAATTATGAAGTGTATGCAATGAAGAACTAGGAGCTAGAGTTCAGAAAAAACACAAGACAAATTTTTTTGAAGTACCAAAACTCAAGTTTGATGGACTTTGGTGTTGTGTTTCTTTTCTACTATTTTCAATTATACCTCCCTTTGACACCATTAGATGTTTTTGAAGGATTAGAAGATAGTTTTAGGCTCGTTCCCAATCTTGTGAGCAATTAGAATAATTTAAAGAAAGAAAGAAAGAATTTTTATTTTTATTTTTTTAAATTAAATTTTTTTAAATATTATTCTCTAACATGGCAGTCTTTGTGCCACGTCAAATGACATATGGAGCAAAGTTCCCACAACGTTCCCACAATTGGCAACTTGCAATCTTCTAATCAGGAGAAAAACATCTAATGCTGTGTTTCAAACTTGGGTTTCCTTTGTGATTAACTATAAAATCCACCCCATTTCTTGTTCTACATTCTAATTGTCCCTTAAAAATGTATAAATTGGCAAGGATTGCTCTTAACATTCGTAGCAATGAGACCTACGTCATGAGTAAAAAAAAGGCTTGAAAACCATTCAGACTCAAAAACTATACACCTTTTCAAATGTACGTTGTTTGTACATGTTGCTTTGTCATCTTTACAGGAATATACAAACAATGTACATTTGAGAAAGTAAATAGTTTTAGAACTCTATGCCATTTTGACTTCAAAAAATCATAACTAACTCCACATAGCTCCAAAAAATATGAAACAAGTTGGGTTTGATGCCAATTCTACTTGCCTTTTAAAAGAAATTTACTGAAAAATAATTCATGAAGTTTCACCTCCCCAAAATTTAGTTTCAGCTCTTGGATGGCCACTTTATGGACCTCCTCCCTTACATACACCGCTCTCTCAAAACCCCAACCTCTGTCCACAGAATCGCCGCTTTCATGAAATCAACGGACGGCCCAGATGCGACCACATCTCGCACCCCGAACCTACGAGAAGCTACGAGAGCCAAGGTGCAGGTCCAATAAAATGGTCCGCGTGGAACCCTCTGGAAGCGGGCAGATGCAGGGTTTTGGGTCAGCGAGAGAAAAAGGCTCCATCGCGCAATCGGTCGGTAATCACACCACGGCGCGTCCACGGGCAGACGGGCAGCGGGAGAAACCATGTTCCCGGATAGGGTTGTATGGTTCAAGCTTCTGGCGTCAATGCCTCTTCTCCCCATTGTCTACTTATTTCGGACTCCTGAGGCTCTGAGCTCGAAGAATTTGTTCGCAGTGCTTCGAATCCTGCTGCGACTGTCGTTGCTTGGAGCTCAGATTGTTGTAGAGAATCTGCTTCTCTTTCGAGCTATATAAATTTTTCTGAGAGCGACCTTGTATTTTGCCATTTCCAGCAGAGTTTTCCTGTTAGGGTTGTTGGAGAAATGGCGTCCGTTATGAATGCACAGGTAATGGCCGCTGCGACCATGGCTGCGGCTGTGGATGTGAAGAGGAATGGGAAGGTCAGCCAGCACAGGAATGCGTTTTTCGGTGGGGATTTGAAGAAGGCGGGATTCCGTGGCGAGAAGTTGCGGGTGAAGTCGCAGGGCGCGTCGAGGCGGTCGGTCGGACCTTTGAGAGTCGTGGCGGAGAAGGTGGTTGGTATTGATTTGGGAACGACGAATTCGGCCGTTGCAGCTATGGAGGGAGGCAAGCCTACGATTGTGACGAACGCGGAGGGGCAGCGCACCACGCCATCTGTGGTGGCGTACACCAAGAATGGTGATAGGCTTGTTGGTCAAATTGCCAAGCGACAGGCCGTTGTCAACCCTACCAACACGTTCTTTTCCGTGAAGAGGTTTATTGGACGCAAGATGAATGAGGTGGGCGACGAAGCGAAGCAGGTGTCCTATCAGGTGATTCGGGACCCGAACGGGAATGTGAAGTTGGACTGCCCAGCAATCGGGAAGTCTTTCGCGGCGGAAGAAATCTCTGCTCAGGTGAGAGGCCTGACATTCGTACCTCGCAGTTGCAATTCTACAGTATTTTCTTATTTGAATCTTCGAATTTCGTTCACAATTTAGAGAGCAGGAGTGAATTAGATGATGTCCTCTGTTATTTTATTGCTTCATGTGCTAACATCCTTGTGACCTATTTCCTGTGACTTCAGGTGTTGAGAAAATTGGTGGATGACGCGTCGAAGTTTCTGAACGACAAGGTTACCAAGGCTGTTGTCACGGTGCCGGCTTACTTCAACGATGCGCAGAGAACTGCTACAAAAGATGCTGGTCGAATTGCTGGGGTTGACGTCCTGCGAATTATTAATGAACCAACCGCTGCTTCCCTTGCTTACGGTTTCGATAGGAAGGCTAATGAAACTATCCTGGTATTCGACCTTGGTGGTGGAACATTTGATGTGTCAGTTTTGGAGGTCGGTGACGGAGTTTTTGAAGTGCTTTCCACGTCTGGAGATACTCATCTTGGAGGAGATGACTTTGATAAAGTAAGTTGGTAGTTTGAATTTGTCTCTTCCTGCTCATGAAATTCATGGTGTTCCCGGTTAACATTGAGTGAAGCTGCACCTATGCAAATATCTTGAATGTCGAGTTTAACAGGTTTGGATTGCGTTTTTGTTTCAGAGAATTGTAGACTGGTTGGCGAATGATTTCAAGAAGACAGAGGGCGTGGATTTGTTGAAGGACAAGCAAGCCTTGCAGAGACTGACAGAGACTGCTGAGAAGGCGAAAATGGAGTTATCTTCTCTTTCTCAGGCTAGTATAAGGTGAGTAATGAAGCTAACCTTTCGAAACACTTCGCAAATAGTGACTATAAACTGAGATCGTGGTGGACAGGTAGTGATAAGAATTGGTGATACTTTCTCTAATTACTATGTTTGGCTGATGCTAATGATAGTGCAAGGTGGCATTGGAATTATGCTCTGTGGATTGACTTCGTAGATTGCTCAGAGCCAAGTAACGTATATTAGGTTCTCAGTAGTGGCATTGATCTTTGTCTACGCAGTTTGTGGTGTTATTATGTAGCAACACCTTTATTGACAATTTTTTTGTATTTGTGTCTCAGCTTGCCGTTTATCACTGCTACTGCCGATGGACCCAAGCATATTGACACGACGCTGACCCGAGCCAAGTTTGAGGAGCTTTGCGATGATTTGCTATACAGGTATAGACGAAGATGGGCTTATATCGTCATTCTTTCTCTATTACTGTTCTATTCTGTTTCTAGGATTTCGTTTATATTTTTGCCGTGTCCTGGATTTCTGGCATTTACGACGTTTTTTCTGTGAATTTTGTTTGGCAGGTGCAAGGTTCCTGTGGAAAACGCTATGAGGGATGCCAACCTGTCATACAAGGACCTAAATGAGGTCATTCTTGTGGGTGGTTCAACTAGAATACCAGCTGTTCAGGAATTGGTTAAAAGAATTACAGGGAGGGACCCCAACGTGACTGTGAACCCGGACGAAGTCGTTGCACTCGGAGCCGCTGTGCAGGTTTGTAGTTATAGCCATGTCGTATCACTTTTTTTTATACAGTTCAGTCTGTTTTATTTCAGGTAATTCACCTTTGATTTTCCTGTACTTGCAGTGTTATGGTAGTACTTACAAATATTATGGATATACTATTGCAGGCTGGTGTGTTGGCTGGAGAAGTTAGCGACATTGTCCTTCTGGACGTAACTCCTCTTTCTTTGGGTCTGGAGACATTGGGTGGTGTTATGACCAAGATTATTCCCAGAAACACAACTTTACCCACGTCGAAGTCGGAGGTGTTCTCTACAGCTGCAGATGGACAGACCAGTGTGGAGATTAATGTCTTGCAGGGTGAGCGTGAGTTTGTCAGGGACAACAAGTCTCTCGGAAGTTTCCGATTGGACGGCATTCCACCGGCTCCTAGGGGCGTACCTCAAGTCGAGGTCCGGTTTGATATTGATGCCAATGGTATCTTGTCCGTGAGTGCCTTGGACAAGGGAACAGGTAAGAAGCAAGACATCACCATCACGGGAGCCAGTACATTGCCCAAGGATGAGGTTGAGAGAATGGTGCAAGAGGCCGAGAAGTTCGGACAGGCTGATAAGGAGAAGAGGGACGCAGTGGATACCAAGAACCAAGCCGATTCAGTCGTTTACCAAACGGAAAAGCAGCTTAAGGAGTTGGCTGATAAGGTACCAGCAGAAGTGAAAGACAAGGTGGAAGCGAAGTTGAAGGATTTGAAGGATGCTATTACTGCCGATAACACGCAAAGCATCAAGGATGCAATGGCAGCCTTGAACCAGGAAGTTATGCAGCTAGGACAATCGTTGTACAACCAACCTGGCGCAGGTGCTGGGCCAGCTCCGGGAGGTGCACCAGAGGGAGGAGAGAGTTCTGGGCCAGCTACTGGAGGGGATGATGTCATTGATGCTGATTTCACCGACAGCAAGTAGATTTAGGACTGAACTTGTAGAGAACTTATCTTGGAAGGCCAGTGAGCTGTATTTTTTCAATGCTGTTCACAATTCGTAGAATGGGGCGCTTGAATTATTGTATGTAGGGTTTACTTCGATTCTGGGATTTCTTTTGAACGATGGAAGCTTTTTCATCATGTTCGAGAACTGATTTTAACATTTTTGCCTCAACATCCCTTTGAATGAGAAATTGAGAATTTGTAATGTTCTTTCATATTTTTTACTCCCTCTGTCCAACTAAAAACCTCCAAAAAACTTCCCCTTAGAAATTATCTGTATTTTTTAGTCATAGCAAAACATGCATTAGAACTAAGGTATCTACGTGAAAATCCCAGCTTAACTTTTGCCATTTAGGCAATACCCAAAATCCATAAGGAAAGTATGGGATGTGAACATAGTTTGTGAATGGGATTTTAGAAATGTGGTCTTCAATCTAAATATTTGTAATAAGGAAATTTTATGAACAAATTCTTTGTAGTGTCTAAGTAGATATTAAACTCATTGTCAATACTACTAGTTGAAGAAGCAACAAGTACAAGGTGCTTCATATGGGCAAGGTAAGCTTGCTAGGCCTAAAAATTGCTCTCAAATCATTTAAGTTATCTTTACAAGATTGTATAACAAGGTGAACAATTATTCAATGATCAAAATTAAGAAGTGAAGTTATTTAGTGGGATAAAGGGAGTACTTTCTTTTGCAATTGAAATAGGTGTCATTATTGGATGAGTCACAATTTTGGTTGCCTTACACCTTGCAACGCTTGGGAGGCCAAAAATGGTTGTTGCATGACACTTAGCACCTTTGATAAGTAGAAAAAAAATTTCATCCAAATTCTTTGGGTTTTAGTTGAGTGTTTTTCTATTCAAAAATGAAGCTTCAGGTAAAACCATCTATAAACAGATCTTTTAAGGTATTCTTGACATGATGTGGTATAGTGCAAGGCAATGTAAATATTTTTGGAGGTACAATGCTAGAAATGATGAGCATTGCAAAAACTTGGGTAATATTATTGCACAAATTGAAATTACTATGGATTTTGAAAGACAAAAAGTTCACCAAATGCATACCTAATCTCTAAATTTGTCTAATTTTGATCATTCAAAAAACTACTTTCCTAGATATTGCTTCCTACTTTCTTGCACACTACATCGGGACATGTGTCATGAACTTTTCGTCTCAACTTTGAAGAAATACATTCTAGTTTTAGATGGAAATATGTCAATCTACATGTTCACTTGGCTATGAGGTGCTCGTTGGGAATGGGTGGTTCTATGCTTCCATTTGATTCAAACAAGTGAGTGGTGGATTTTTAGCAATCCAATTTCATAATAAGTGCTTGTAGACGCAACATATTGCACTAGGTTGACTTGTCACTGTATTTTCAAAACTACAAGGGTTAATTAGATTGTTGACTTCTCTTCAAGCAGTTGTATTAGCAAATGGTATGCACTTCAATAGCTATAGAGAGTGTGTATGTATGTGTATGTATATATGGAGGTAAGTTTATAAATAACTCAGGAAAATTTAGAAAGGTGTCAAAATTTTAATATTACTTACAACTATTTCTAGAAATTTGAAAAAATTGTTCTTGAAAAAAATTAGACTGAAAAGGAACACATTTATGCATGAATATAAAGAATCAATCCAAAATTAGGAATGTTCTTATAAAGTGCAGAAAACAAAAAAATTCTAACTGACTACCGAATTGTTGAACTAAGAAAAGTAAAATAATTTAGTATGAACTTGCCAAAACAAATGTATTTATGGTATATATAATTTCTTTTTGCTCACTTCTTCTACTTAGTACTATGGGACATATGTCATTACCTTAATAGTCTCAACTTTAAAAAGGGCCAAAATTAACTCATTCTAAGTTTTGGTTGGATAGTATTTTGCAACCTTGATTGGAAATATTGTACCCTTAGAAGTTGGTTGTTGGATGTAGTTGACAATTGGTGCTTCATTTTTTAACATATGATTGAAGCAATGAGAATACAAAATTCATAAATTGGTAGTTTTTTGGCTTTTTTAATCAACTCCTTAGTAATGGCATGCAACCCTCTCTAAAGTAGAAGCACCAATAGTGGATTATTAAAGCAATTTTGGGGTAGATCCTATGTAATACAAGGTAGTGGAAATTTTTCTCATGTAGGAAGATATGAAATAAATATTGGGATAGCAAAATTTTGAAATTTTATTTTGAAAATAGAAATTTTTGTAAATTTTTGGGGCCAAAAAGTGCATTTCATCAGTAGCCAATGTCTTGAGTCTTCTAATTCTAATCAATGAATTTGGTTGATTACCTTGAGACATGTGTCATTACCTTGATAGTCTTAACCTTGAAAATGATACAAAACACACATTCCAAGCTTGATTCTAATTTAAGGTTGGAAATAACTCAACTTACAATTTGGATATTAGGTGTAGTTGACAATTGGGGCTTTTACCTTAGTGATACTCTAAATTGAATGTTTCATGAGTAACCTTTGAATTTGCCATGTGGGTTTATCTTGCCAATCACCACATAGAGCAAATTCAAATTATTCTCCACAACACAATAGGAACCTATGGTAGAAGTACTTATTGTTGACCCCCTCCCCTCTTCCACTAACAACAAATAGGATACCCTATTCCAAAGAAGATTGGAATGGATTTCTATTTTTTCCTAAGAATGTGTATCTTTGTACTTTTCCAAGGTTTAGACCAATAAGTCAATGACACATAAGTGAGCATAAATATAGGAAGTAATTAGTGGAAAGTAATCTTGAATGATTCAGTGAAATTGGATGACTCTAGATGTTGGTTATAGATCAAGTCCAACTTTTGCCTTCCAAAATTCATAGTAATTTCAATTCAAGAGATAAAATTACCAAATTTTTTGCAATCCCCATCATTTCTACCATTACTCTTCTGGAAATATTTGCTTTGCCTTGCACTACCCTGGATTATATCCAAATGTGCTTATTTGATCAGTTATGGGTACTTCTACCATACAAACTTTCAAACTTGACATAATTATTCAATGCTATATCAAAATTCAATTCAAAAAAAAATTGCAAAAAGGTTTCCTTTTGCAAATTTTTTTGCAACTTAAATGCAACAAGCTTGAATTTTTTTGAAAAAAACTATGTTACCCTTCACCACACAATGTGTACTTAGTGTGTGGTAGTCAGATTTCACATTCCATTTGCTATCCGATTGAAGTTCCAATAAGGAAAAAACATCATCCATTCCCGTCCATGTACCTTGCAGTGGACTGTGGAGGCAGTCAAATGCAATGTTGTTTTTTTGGGCCTCATGGGACTAGACTCTAGTGTTGTGGCATAGTCACAATGGTTTAAATCTAGAGGGAACATCCTCCATTCACTGCATGTTGTGTAGTTTGACTAGAAAAAAAACCCTTGGTCAAATAAATTCCTAAACTGCAATTAATGTATTTGCTACATGTCTGATTGTAATTTCCTGACACAATTGAAGGACACATAGGAAAATGTGGTTGGCTGAGTGTTGATTTTAGCAGGGTTCAGTTTTGGATGCACCTATTGCACACTTTCAATGGTCTAGGGAGCCATCACTTCAAAAAAAATTAGAAATTACATACAATGTCGGAAAATTCTATTTCTTTTTTTGAATATTCATGATTTTCACTTGCTAATACTACAAAAATATCAGTTTTAGGAAAATCTCCCTCCAACTATGCTGAATTCCTTATTTGGACGGTTTTGGGTGCTTCCACTGTATTGTCCAGTGATTAGCAATTTCAGCATCCAGTGATTACAAGTGTCTTGTCAATGGTGGATTTACTCTACACATGTGGTTGAAGAAATCTCAGCATTTTCCTTCAAAGAAAAAGAAGGTCGTCAAATAGAAATTGGGGAGTGGGAGCAAAGGAGGTTGGAGGGAAGAAGTCAGCCCCCTCATCCCCTCATCCATCCATCCAAAGTGGGGCAATGAAGGGGTCAATTCACCTTGGCTTTGTGCAAAGAAGATGGAAACTTTCTGGTGTAAGGTATTGTTGACTTTTCTATAGAGGTACTAAATGCTTAACCCTTAAAGGACAGGCCTATGACCACTGGTTGGAAGCCCCCTTGCTGGTCACTCAATTTGATACCGTTTAGGAACCAATCAAGTATGAATTTTTTTTTTCAGAGATGGAAAGTACATGTCTTCTGCACTTCACAAAAATTTCAGATTCTTTTGAGGAAAATTGATTCTTCTGAGATTTTTTGGAGAAAAAATGAAGAAAAAATCATAGGAAATAGAAAATTATCCCAAAAAATCTGAAAATTTTATGATATGTGTAAATTGTAGTGACAAATATCATAGTGTAAACTCAACTTCCGTGTACACCTATTTATAGGTTGCAATGGACATTAAAAATGCAGCCAAAATTCAAATTGCAATAAAAAGATTCAATTTTACAAATTTTTCCCAAATTCCAATTGAAGTAGAAACTAGAAGAAAAGACCTTCGTTTCATTAGTTGCGCTCAAACTCAAAAAATGTCATTTTCAAGGAGAAATTTTAGATTCAATCAATTTCTCAAAATACATTAAAATGGCAAATTCTGCCATCCATTTTCTCTAATTACTTCTCAACTACATGAAAACAAATAGTAGTTAGACTAAAAACATAATTGGAGACTCTTTACAACTCAACATGAAAGGTCATTAAAAAAAATGGATGAAAAAACTACTGTTCAGGTCTTCTGTTGTCCTTGCGAAGTCATTCAAACACCAAAAAATGGCATTGGCGTCGCTTAGGGGTTAACCCTATGATGATGCAGTGGCTTAAAAGCGTTCAATGATAAAGAAGAATTCTTCTATGTCAGAAGTGCAAATGTTTATCTTTGAAATTTCTATTCATATTTGGTAAAAAAAAAAGGAAGATCTTATGCCAAACTTCAACCTCCAATGAGTGGTCTTGATTTTTTTTTAAGCAAATGATTCACATAATGTTAGAAAAGATTATTTCTACAATAACTAGCCTTGCTTCCCATAGTTTACGTTAGAATGATATTAGGGATTCTAAAGGTTTAATAGATGACTTCATTGTTAAACATGGAAACAAAGATGTACCTAGTGATTCAATAATTTGAGTATTTTTTTGACTACCTTGGTTGTATAGGGTTGCATCCTTCTAAGGTTAATAAGCGCATCAAAATGAATGTATTCTATTGTAATTTGGAAACTTTGAGCTCTTTGCTTGTAATGCAAATTTGAGTCTTAAAATTGATCTTTTTTTAACTTAAATTTAATTAATGAAATGAATTTATTGACATGTGGTTTCTACTCTAATTTGAATTTATAATATTTTATATTATACCTATATGGGATATAAATCACATACACTAATATGTCTCATCACAAAAAACAAAATTACTATCAAAAGTTACAAAATATTTATATTAATTATGGAAATTATACATTTAAAAACATGATTTCTTTTGTCACTAATTCTAGTGTCAACCTTTAGGTCAAAATTTATTTATTCATTTGGTGTTTTAGAGAGAGAGAGACAAATATGAGGTCCTCTATTTGTGAAGAATCACTTAGACATGACTTGGGCATAAAGTCATGAAGCCAAACAATTGAAATGATTAATTAAAGCTATACTTATGATGCCACACAACTACTATAGTCATACATGAAGATAAACAAGTGAAACCACAACTATTTGGCTTCATATAATTTAAAGGTCTCTTCACCTAGATCATCCACAATTGCAATGTTTGAATCAAGATATAAAAATATGTAATAAAAACTTAATTTTGACCTTTAACAACTCAAAAATGATTTCAAGACCAAATTTGATTATATATATATACAAAAATTATTTTGTATTGCATTCATTATTGCTAGCTTTGATAGTAAGAGTGTTTTATTACTAGGACTTTGCTACTATCTTGCTCTATAAAAGACAATAGACTCAAGGTCTTAGGTTCCATTTTAGAATCAAGAGACCTTGACAATGAAAAGTTTCACATAGCTTTTGGAGGATAGTAAGCATTAGATTTCCATTGGAAATCACATTTTCATTGATATTCTTTGTCTATTCTTTTGTAATTCTATTCAATCCTTTATGTACTAAGAATTCATGATTTTAAATTTCAAACTTTAATTGATTATATTATAGAAAATAGAATCTTAAATAAAAATTTTATTGTGTCATCAGCTTGAATGAAGAATATTTGCATGCATTGGTTTAAATAAATAAAAATTTAAAATAAATAGTGATCCCCATGTAAATTCTTCAAAGTCGCTTAAAAAAAATATGAGGGCCAATTTGGGCTTCTTAGTTTATAAAGGGTCAATTCCTTGAGGACCAAACATTCAAATTTTCAAAAATAGATCAATGAAAATGTATTCCAAACATACAAAATTGCATTTTTGCATCCATTGATTTTTTTGAAGATTTTTGTATTAGTTCTTCAACATTTGTACAAGATATACTCTTAAAACTTTGCTTTGCAAATATCCTATAATTTAATAAGTACTAGTAGATAAGACCTCAAAAAATAACTTTTCAATTCAAAAAAAGATTCTTTGAAAATGAATTGAATAAAAAAGTAAAATTTAAATTTAAAAAAAAATTACAACTAAGATTTAACATCATGAATTTAATAGATAAAAATTCTTGTAAAAATAACAACTATTCAATCTACAATTGATTTTAGTAGAAATTATTTTTCAACTTTTGTCTTCAAATTTTATTGAAAATATTATTTTGTATAATAGTTGATCTAACCATATGCATATATTCTACGAATCATATTTTACAACTATTGTTTGAGAGTCATCTTTAAACTATTTTTCTAAATTTTATTTTATAATACACCTTCAAAAATTTTGAAATTTGACCAATATATTTTAACCCTGGGCCCTAAAGTGATTAAAATATTCTAACTTTGTTTTCATAAAAGATTTATGTTTTCTTTGTAAAATGCAAAGGAAACACAAAAGTCTTTTTAAAAATAGAGGGAATACAATTTTTTCTTAAATATTGGCTAGCAATATGGAAAAATGAATTTGCAACCATAGAGTGTTAATTTTCTACTTTTAGAATAATACAATAAAAATGCACTATAATGTTCAACATTATAATATAATCCTATATAGATTTTCAAAACTTTTGTGCATCAATTGCATTTGACAAAAATGTTTTATATTTGTCTTAAAATTCAAAAACAATTCAAAAACAATGCACATTCTTATAATTAATAGAAGACATGTAATCACATCTTTAAAAAATATATAAAAATACAAAAATACAAAATATAAAATTCACATTCATAGAATCATAGTTAATTTCAAAATAAAGTTTAAGAAAATATTTATAGGCTTAGTCATTGAAAATTAGAAGTCTTTAGGATTCAAGTTGATGTGCAAGGCTTGGCAAATATGAATTCATTGTGTTGGACTATGGAAGTGTATGTTGATGAATACCAAGCATTTTAACACTATATTTGTTGATATAGAAACCCAAAGATTAGGACATTATGGAAGTATGAATGCAAAGTAGATCCTTTCAACTCTCATATTTTTTTAATCCAAAATTTGAAACAAAATGATTATAGTATTTGGTTTGGAAATAAATTAAACTCTAAAGGTTTCCATTGTCATCCTCAAATTTCTTTTCAACTCCATTGATTGAAAAGATTTTCAATTCCTTATAAATGTAGCCTCCATGGTTGCAAAATGAACCCTTTCAACTCTTATGTTTTTCCTTTTTTAATTCCAAATTTGTCTTGACTTCATTCCACCATTTACATCTTGACTTCATCTCATTTTTGTTGTAATGCCTTAATGGACTTTCTCTCATAGCAAAGTTGACCTTATATATGTCAAATATAAAAATTTTAAAGGTCATTCAATAATTGGCAAACCTAAAGGTTGTTACTAGAATTAAGGTTCAAATAATCTATAATTAACCACATATGAGAACATTTGTCATTTTGAAATAAAAAAATCTTTGTCCATGCAAAGCCTTCTCTCTTCTTGCCTCTTGTCTTTAGTCTTAACACTACTAAAAAATTTGTAATCAAAACAACCAAAAACTATTGTTTGTACATGTTGTTTTGGTCAATATTAGACCAAAATCTATTGTTTGAGATGTATTAGTTTAGACAATACAAACTTTTTTAGATTTCCATGTCAACATGGTAATCTCATTACATTCGTGGAATCAAAGTGCCACATTAATATCCGTGACAATTCCATTGGCTGATCCTAGGACCTTGCTCTTCTACACTAAATTATTCATCCAACACATCATAGTTCAATTTACATATGTACATTTAAATAGAAATTTATTACTTATAATACATATTGGAATTTCATTGATTTAGTTTTAAAAAATAGAAGTTTCTAGAGCAGCAAAGATTTGTTGGCATCTTTGGAAGAATTAGTCAAGTCAAGTTTGCTAGAGTCCAAAATAACAATGCTAGTATGTGAGTACAAAGATGCCAGGATTGCCAGCATATCAGCTTTGAGCCATTGAGCATGTATATAAGTAGATATACAACAAGCATTGATGGTGATTATGATATAAACATCTATAATATAGGTATGTATAACATAGTTGCACTACAATTATAAAAAGAATTCTATACTATAGACACCTATACCATAGGTATAAAGTCTTCTAAGTTCATGAGCTCACACTCTTAAGCTCACATAATAGTAACCCTCGAGCCCAGAACAATATAATGTTGTTGCATTTTGTTGCTTTAGTTACAATTTTCTTAGAAGTGCAATTATATAAAATGACAAAAGTACATTCCAAATTTGATGTCATGCATCAAAAGTCAAAGCTCAACACTTCGACAAGTAGAGACTTTTTAGAAATTGCCTCAAGTATTAACAATGAGAATACACTAGGAAGGACTAGCATTAACAATGCCTTCATATTCTAGAAAGAGATTACAATGTAAAATAAACAAATTAGTCATTCAATATGTAGAAAAAAATATTATCTATAAAAAATATTGTAACAAATACTTCAAGTTTTGGTGACTTCTTTTATACCAAAAACTAAACTATTTTGAGCTTTATGTAGCACAATTTTTTCTCCCAAGCATCAATTAAAATAAAAAAATTATATTCTTTCAAAACTAATTTGTTTTTTTTGTTTTTTTTAATTTAAAAATTCATGCCAAAAATTGAAATCATAGGAACCAAACTCCCAACCTTCAAGTGCTCCCTAGAGGGACACCTAACACTTTAAGGGTTATGAGGTTTTGACGTGATGTAAAAAAATGAATTGAAGGTTTTTGAACAATCATCAATCTATACAACAAAATTAAAAAGTTAGTGAATATTTTTTAATGAATTTACTAAGATGCAGCATGTAAGTGGAAATTGAAAGAATGTTGTTATGACTTTTGTAATATCTTCCTTTCAAATGTTTTTGTTTAGAATTTTGAAAAAATATTGTACGCAACATAGACTTTTGTTGTAAAAGCAAAATTTAGCCTTCAACATTGATGACTTCTAATAGAAGATGCTTAATTCATCGTCACATATGATCAACTTGCCTTCATTACTATAATTGTAGCTTTTACTTCATGCCTAATTCAAATTTATTATTCTACTGCACGTTTGTTTTATGTAGGAATTAAGGCATCCTATTTTAGTGACCATTCTTTTTGGTTTTCCAAATATGAATCAAAATGTAAAGGTCAAAATTTTGCCACCAAAGCCTCTTGAATTGGAAATAGAACCTCAAAATTTTCACCCTCAATGCACATTATTCATAGCAAAGAAAGTTGTGAAGCCCTAGTTAAACTATTTAACAAATATATTGATTTTGGATAAAATTAGAATTTAGTTGGAAAAATAATAGCCGTACATTCATTGTATACTCTTTCTATTTTTGAAAATAGTCTACATTTCTTTTTAAATTTATAAAGGAAATATAGGTCTTTTTAAAAAATGGAGGTAGTAGTGATCATAATTGATTGTATTTTATTGTATTTATTTACTTAAAAACCTTTTATTGGTCCTTCCGTGGACAAATAAACAATGTATTCTTTGAAATCTAAATAAAGATAGATTTCCAAATTCATTTTATTCAATATTTTAAATCTTTAGCATTTCTTGTAACTTTCAAAAATTCAACAATATAATAGATCATAAGAAATTATTAGAGGCTTATACATTAATAAAGTTGCAATGTGGAACAAGGTTGACTCACTTGTGTACTAATGCAAGCAATAGAAATACAATTTGTGGATCCAAACACTTAAAATTAAACTAATCTATTCCAAAATTATTTTTATAAGAGGTTTTTTCAGAGGTTTGAGAGATTGTTTCAGCCTTGTTCCCCAGTTTGTGAACCCGTCAGATTAAATAATATAAATAAATAAAAAACATTATTTAAATATGATTTAAAATTTTTGAAAAATTGAAAAATAAAATTGAAAAACAAATTTAAATATTAATTAAATATTAATATCTGATGTGGCAATCTCTTGGCCACATTAGATCGCCTCTGCGGCAACTTTCAACAAGTTCTCACAGTCCAAGAACTTGTGGTCTTCTACATAAGCTGAAAAACCTCTTATGTTGAACATTTTATTGTGCCCATTATTAATATGTGAAATGAAGAAATAGTTCATGAATTTCTCACAAGATTATTATAATAGCAATAAACACTTTCTTAAGCAAATTTAGATCCATTGTTTTAAAGGGTTTTAAATCATACTAAACTAAATTTGATAAAGTCAATGAAGTTTTCTTGTTAAATAAATATATTAAAACAATATTACATCAATGTCTTCATTACTTTAAATAACCTTCTTCCAAATTATTTTAAAACTTTATTTAGAAAGTTGTAATGTTGTTGTATTGCACTAAATTCAAAAAGCTTCTTCAAAAAGCATACGTGCTGCTACTAAAAAAATGAGTATAAAGGAAAGTATACCTACAGCTCCACTTGTGGGTAAGCTCAAGCTTTGAATTTAGATGTTACTCAATTTAGGTTCAAGTTTTCTTTGCCTTATTCTTTCATTGTACTCTTTTGTTTGATTTATTGGCTAATGATATTGATTTTCTTTTCTATCAAAGGAGGTAAAAAAGGAAATGGAATCCCAAATGGAGGTGAAGAACCAAAACCTCCTCCAACATTTGATGAAATGTGGTTTGATGACCCTATTGAGGTACATGCCAAATCTAAAACATTCTATATTTATAGTTTTATATAGATGTCAAGGTTTTCTAATTAAAATTTTCAATGAACAATCATGACCACTATTTGCTCAAATTTCAGAATAGATTGGAAAGTTGATTAAAAAAATGTAAACTGATAAATGATTATCACAATTTGTTGAAATTTTAGATTTTAGAACACTACATTTCACATCCTTTAAGATTCAATTCATTTATGTTATTAGGCTCATCAATTTTTTTTTAAAGTAAAAACATGTTCAAGGAACAAATTGAGTGGTATATTTTACAACAATGTATGCAAAAATTCATCTAAATTAAAATTTATTGCCTTACACAATGTAATTGCTATTGTTTTTATGGCCTTTGCCCAAATTATAATTGCATTTTAATTATTTTAGAATATTGTAAATGCTTAGTAGAATGAATAAAGCATTGGTACACCACCTTAATATTTTTTAATTGATAATTATCATCACGATTTTAAAATGATATAACAAGTCCATTTCAAAATTCTTTGATATAAATTAAGCTAAAGTTACATTATATTGAATAAATGAATGGGTCTAATTCTAAATCACTCTTTGAAGTCTTTTTCATATCCTAGCTTGTGTTTTATTATACACCTACCTTATTCTATGTCTTTAAAACTTAAAGGGTTCTTATTTTGTATATATTGTAACCACATACTTTTAAATGGTATATTCTAAGATGCTGTAAATAATAAATTTATTTAAATGATTATTGGTTTTTATAGGAAAATTTATCAATATTATCTTGAATATTTTTATAGGGTCGGGAAGCACAAAGATTAGCATTACAAATAAGGAAAAATGTAGTTTTACGTGCTGAACCTATGAGAATTTATTTGGTGAGTAATATATATTTTGTTTATAAGTTATTTATTTATATAAGCTCATGGAAATACATCATATTTTGGGGTTAATATTTAACATTGTGCACATTCAAGATACAAATGAAAAGAATTTAGATGAGGAAAATAAGACTTCTACATTCACGTGTGAAAATGATTAGCTTTTATACGTATTATACAACAAAATTCAATCATGAAAATTAAACTCTTTTACTACAAAAACCATAATATCATAAAATGTATATAAAATATTTGAATTTCACCAATATATTTAAATTTTATATTTTGATTTTTACTTCAAAATATTTAATTTATATAGTACCATTTGATTTGTTGTTTATTTTTTATTTCTTTTTGAACAACAAAGTATTGTACATTACTTTAGAATGGAAAATTTTAAAGGACAATATTTTGCAAAATAAATGTAGGTCTTGTAAGAATATTTGATATTAACTATGATCATTAAATATATTGGTTAATACTAGTTGATGATATTTTTTTGGTGCTTAATCATACATTCTTAAAGAAATCTCATTGGAACATTAGATTTTCTTAATGATAGTTTCAAACTACTAAACTAAGATAAAAAGCTACAAATACAAGCAAGTCATTGTATACATATTCTAAAACAACTTCATTTAATATAAATAGTTTTTGTTTTTTAAGTCAGCAAATTGTTTGCAAAGTATCGACAAGGAATGATGGGTTTCAAAACTATCAAAACAAAAAGTCTACACCATTCTTAATAAATTTATCTTGCAAACGCTAAACACCTTAAAAGCTTAATGATATATATTGCATCATTGAATTTTAATTGCTACAAATAAAGATAATTTCAATAGTCTTTTTTTGCATTTATCTTAGATTATTATGCTCCTATTTGTGCTTATATTGTAAATGAAGAAGCTTTCAAGAAATAAAACATTCAAGTCTTATTGCAAGCAATTTGCACTGAATAGGGATTTTAAAGGGTCTCTTACTAATTAACTAACATTTCACACTAAAAAATTCTCCAAAGTAAGTCCCTTTAATTTTTTTTTGCCCTCTTAAAACTCCTATTTAGTGTAGAAGATTCCTCGGACATTGATAGTAGGAAGTCTATTTGTTTATACAAATTTCAAAATTCAAAATTCAATCTCATACCTCTATAAATCAATCAATTCATAAAGAAAAACATTTGCAAGTAGTATCAATTCTATTGTCATAGATGTGGATAAATGCATAGCAAGATCACTTGCCTTTTTGAATTTAAAATATATTCATTTCTAACTGAAAAAAACTTCACTTTCAAAGTTCTATAAATTAAATGAGTCAAAATAAGTCAATGAAATTTTTAATCTAATAAATTTTGATTAAAGAGATGGAACAAAAGGTTGAGGTAATCCTAATACACATTTCACTAATGTTTGTTCTACTTCTTTCTTGATTGTATATTTGTATGATGTCAATGCCTTTTCACATTAGGACCGATTTGAGAACTCTAGGAGCCCGCAAGTTCCTACAGTCCAAAAATAGGGAAACTGCCGTAGGAACGTAGTTTTGCAGGAATCCTATGTGGTCAAGAGAGTGCCATATCATTAAAAAAAATTGAATTTTTTTGGGCTTTTCTTCATATTTTAGGACCAAAAAAAATTTCAATTTTTTTTTTTTTTTGGGAAATGCTGGCTTGATAGCGGCCAATCGTTCCTAGACTAGTTTTGGGAATAGTCTTGAAACGACCCTTTGGAGCCCTCAAATCCCCTCTAATGACACTTTGATAATTTGTTGTTCAACCCCTAAAATCTTCACAACTTCAAAACTGATTATGGATAATCAAAATATTCAAAAAATTTAATCATTTACATTCTTTAAGGGATACTTTATGCCTTGTTGAATTGTACCATGCTTTTTTTTCTAAAAGATTGATGGTGGATGGTAGGAGAGAACCGGTATTGTTCCAATGTTGTTGCAAGGTCTACAACACTTGGCAAAAGCAAGGTAACAATCATTTTCCTTCTCATTCCATTCATTTAAGATATGATATATTTAAAGTATTTGTTTAAAATTGTAGTTTTCTTGACAATATGAATCTTCATGATGAAATAAACCAACTCAAATTTTTTTTTCTAAGTGACTTCTGTACCATTTATGTTTCATTCAAAAGAAACCAATGCAAATAAAATTACACAATAATTGTTGTATCTCAGGCCAAGTGATCCAGCTGAATGGTTGGCAGCATTTTTGCTTAAGAACAATCCACGTAGGGATATGATAATCACTCCACCAGTTATACATGATCCCGATAGTAAACCCGATGCTACAATTGAAGTTGCACCTACAACTAAACCTATCATTGAACCCAAAGTTGATCGTAAAAAAAATAACAATGATAAAAAATAAATAAAAGTCTCAAGGTTAAGTGCCATATATATATATAATTTAACCTCTAAAGAACCAAGCTGCATTTTTTTGGCAACATAGCTATTTTGGGCAACTCACTATGACTAGAGTTTTATTTATTTTTCTTTGAAATTTTCACACAACATGCACTGAAGGAGTAGCTTTAAGGCCCAACAATTTTCATAACTTTTGACTACATTGTTAAAAAGTGATTGTATGATATGTGATTTTTTAAATCTTTGGGCAACTTGAGCAACTCAAAAAAACTTCTTTGAAAATCACTTTTTGAAAAAATAAAAAATTGAAAATTGTTCTTTAGAAATATATGTATGTGGGTGGCTTTGAATCATTCCACTTGGATTAATGAGGTGAAAGTTATGAGGAGTTTTAGTTTGTCCGTAGGTATGGTTTTCAAAGACTTTATGAACTACCCACAACTAGTCCTTTTAGTAAAATTTTACAAAAGAACTTACTTAAAGGTCAATACTTAAAAGGCTATACTACTAGGATTATACTTAAAACACCCCTTTCTCTTGTAGTGTCAAATACAAAAAAAACAAAACATTTGATTTAAAATATCACTCTCCAAACCTAAAATCAAAGAAAATAATACCTAAAGTATGTGTACCAATAATCATCTTTGTCTAAAACATATCCTTTATGACTAGACCAAAAATGATGTTGAAATCTAGATTTTGATTTGAGATACATACAATTAGAACACAAAAGCATAATTGAATTTAGTGTCAATTTTTATACATCTACAAGAAATACTTTGAAATTTTATAATTTATGCATATAATGTCTACACTATAGTACATACTAAAGTGCAATGGAATCCTCTTCTACTTGCAAATAATATACAATTAGAATGATTTATGTTTTACAATAATGAGAACAAATTTCATGTTTTGTTGGAAATGGAAATGAATTTTGAGAATTTTCTATAGTGGAAATTGCTTTTGTCAAATTTCATGATGCTCTCACTTCTATGCAAGTAGGGAGAGACTACTATAATGGATAGCTCTACCTCTTTTTTATACTATAACAACCAAAAAACTCAACTCGAGTATGAAAATAGTCTTTTGAAAGTTGGAAACTTGCTTCTCTAGCTTTTTATTAGGCATAAACAAAAAAAAATTCACCAATAATCCTAATTATTTGATTATGTATAGCCACAAGTGTCATTCAAAACATCAATCAAAATTAATATAAGAGATTGTCAAAAATACCTTCTCCTGGAATGGAGAACTATTCTTAAGATATACAAGTAGTTAAGCAATTCTCATTCTATCTTGAGGGAGAATTCAAAAAGGCGCATGCATCCAACAAAAAACTCAAAACTTTATAAGTGGCTAAATCACCATAGCCACAATTCCTCAACAAATAAGCTTTGTCCCCCTAAAATGTATACATAGATTAACTTTTATAAGAAATTCTAAAATAAAGAGTTAACAAAGTCTTAACTTCTATATAGGGCCTAGTAAACAACACACTATAATGTACTTTATCACTTGATAGTCCTCTCTCAATTGTTCATCACATCCATATAGAATTTTGAGCTTTTTTTTCTATTTTCTATACAAGATTTTATTGATTTCAAGTGCATGAAAATCCACCCTTATTTGCTTAGTTGCTATTTGTGTTGATTATAGGTGCACCAATGGTAAAAACACATGATTGTGACCTTTGTCTAGGCCCAATCTCTATAAATTCTTGCCTAAAATATACAAGTTCTATTTATGAGAGCCTATAGTTGCATTTAGTTACACCTATTTTCAACATTTAGAAAATTCATAGTTTATTAATATGGTGTTTAAAACATTTACAAGAGGAAAAATTAGAATCTCATTTTGATTGCCAACAAAAATTCAATATTGTAATAGGAACTATGCTAAATTTCTTATTTAGATGCACCAAGTTGAGCGTCAAGTACACAATAATCTTTCCCAAAGAAAATAGCCTAATGTAAACCAATGATAATTAAAAAATACATAAATGAATGAAAAATTGAACAAATGTAGTGCATATTACCTATTAGGGAGTGATGAAAACCTGTTAACTGGTGCCATCAAGTCTCATATTCATGTTGCCAACAAGTTACTTAGCATAATGAAGCCATAATCTACAATTGGATGGGTTTCCATTCGTAACTGAAGATTATAGATTCTTCATCCATGATTTTCATCTCGGATTGATTCTCTTCATCCAATTGCAATTTCCTAGCAATGGTTTATATTGATCAATGCCTCCCATCCTTGAAGATTCCTCAATACATGATCCTTGGTTATGATGGTTTTCCCTACGAGCATAGGAATATAGGAAAATCCATCTAGAAAATGAATAGGTGTGGATTATGTACAAGGCAATGTTTGAGGAGGAGGGGATTGAGGAAAAGAATATGCCTACCACCAGGGCAAAGCTTGACAAGGAGGTGCATTTTTTCCTACAATCCCTGACTATGAGAACATTGTCCAATGTAAATGATTACCAAAAAATCAATAGATCAAATGAAAAATCAGGATGAAAGTTGCAAATTGGATGAAAAATTTGTAATGCTTGATTATGCGGGCAAAATTGCATAATCAACCATTACGACCTAATTACGCAAAAAAAAGCTTTCACAAAATCTATGCAAGATTTTCAACTAGGAGTGGTTTATAATGATATTACCTACCTAACCTTATTATTTCAGGGAAAGTGAACCCTCTCCAATAACTCAAGTTTCATGGCCAATAAGTTTAATCCCTAAATGTTGGTGGCACCACTCTTTGGCATTTGGAGGACAAGAAAAGTCTCTAGAGAGAAACCGAAAGCATTTTTTCATCCATTTTTTTGCTTATTGACCTTTCATGGAGGGTTATGAAGAGTACCTAATTGAATTTATAGTCTTGCTAGTGTTAGTCTTCACGTGAATGAAAAGTAAGTAAAACGGATGGCACAATTTGCTATTTCAATGTATTTTTCTCCTTGCTTAAAATCTGAAATTTCTCCTTGAAAATGACATTTTTTGAGTTTGAGCACAACTTATGTTATGAAGGTCATGTACTCTAGTTTCTAATCCAATTTGAATTTTTGAAAAATTATAATATTGAATATTTTATTGCAGTTTGAATTCTTGGATGTATTTTCAATGTCCATTGTATTCTAATTATAGAAGGACACAAAATATGAGTTTACACCACGATGTTTCTCACTATAATATTCACATATGGTGAAATGTTTAGATTTTTTTGAATTAATTTTCTATTAAATATGATTTTTTCTTTATTTTTCCTTCAAAAATTCTCAGAAAAATCAATTTTCTTCTAAAAATCTAAATTTTTTGCAAAGTCCAGAAGACATGTAATTTCATCTTTGAAAAATAAATATAAATTTTTTCATACATGTCTACTTCCAAAATGGCAACAAACTGAGTGATGGGCAATGAGGCCTGAAAGCAATGATTATAGGTCCGTCCTTTAACCCTGAAACGCCGGGCCTATGACCACTGGTTTCAGGCCACACTCTCTGCCACTCAATTTGTTGCCATTTTGTAATCAGATGCATATGAAATTTTTTTTTTTTTTTTTCAGAGATGAAACTGCATGTCCTCTGTACTTCACAGAAATTTCAGATTTTTTTGAGGAAAATTGTATTTTCTGAATTTTTTTGAAGGAAAAATGAAGGAAAAATCATATCAAATAGAAAATAACCTCAAAAAATCTGAAAATTTCACCATGTGCGAACATTACATTGAAAATCATCATGGTGTAAACTAATTTACTGTGTACATCTATAATTAGAAAGTAATGGACATTAAAAATACAGCCAAAGTGCAAACTGCAATAAAATATTCATTTTTACAAATTTTTACAAAATTTCAATTGGAGTAGAAACTGGAGGAGAGGACCTTCATTTCATTAGTTGGGCTCTAACTCAAAAAATGTCATTTTCAAGGAGAAATTTCAGATTTTGTCAATTTCTCAAAATACACTAAAATGGTAAATTTTGTCATCCGTTTTCTCTAATTACTTCTCAACTACATAAAAACAAACATTAGTTAGACTAAAAACTCAATTGGAGACTCTTTAGAACTCAACATGAAAGGTCACTAAAATAAAATGAAGAAAAAAAACTACTGTTCATGTGCTCTTGCGCCCCTGTGAAGCTTGCCGAACGCCAAAAATTGGCGCCGGCGGCGCTTAGGGGTTAAGGGGTAATTCTTCAAGCGAACTGCCCCAGGATAATCGGAGGTGGACGGGATCAAGACGACGAGCCGCGCGGTTCCGCGCCCCGTCCCCCGCCCCATCCCAACCGCGCGCGCGAGCCCGCCAGCCAGCCAGGGCTTCCATCGGGGGCTTCGGGCGCCTTCGCTTTCTTTGCGCAGGCGGGCGTTTGTTGTGGTTTCCCGAGGTCTCCTTGTTGCCGCGAGTGGAAGTGACGCAGGACTCTACGGTCCGGAAACGAAGGGGAGAATACTTGCTTGCAGTTCTGGCGGACGAAGTTTAGAACAGCAGCGCATAGTGAAAAGTAGAAGCAGGGAGGCCGTAATGGCCACTTCTAGGGCCGGGCCTGCTCCCACGTCCACCACCACAGCTCACAAAGCGACTTCGTCGTCCAATGTTTCCAGACACAACAACAGCAGCAGCAACAACAACAGTAGCAGTAACAGCAACAACAACGCCAGCCTCAACACCACCAAGTACCGTTCCTCTCCCATTCTGCTTTAGGGTTAGAGGCTCCACGCGAGGGCAATGGATTTGCGTGCTCTTGTGGAAATGTGCTACATGCTTCTTTGTGCGTTAGGGTTAACAATCAAGATGAGCTTGGATCATTCGGTGTGCGTGCATGGATGTGTTCAGCCAGATTGCGCGTGGTTGATTGGTTTTCTTTACTCGTAGGGTGCAGGGTTAGGGTTAATTAGTGTTTCGGTTTCGGAGAACGTTTTCTTGTTTTATGAATGCGGGGAGTGTTTACGTCTGAGTAGCAATCAAGTGTTGGAAGGAGCTGAAGGAACGAAGGGGGGCTGACATCGTTGATGTTTTATTTTTGAAATCTTTTTTTTTCCTGGTAGATCCTCGTGTGGTGCTTGCTGAATATGTATTACACTGTGTGGCATCGCTTAAAATGCAGTGGGTGCACGTGAATTAATTTTTAAGGGAATTGCGTGAATCTATTGTACAGCAGTGAATTTTATTGAAGGATTGTTGTGATTGGTTTGTTCTCGGTTTTTTCTAAGTCGTGGTAGTGCATTTTCTCCGGTGGGTTTACTCAACTTGTTTTTCCTGAGTTATTTTGGTATTCATTAAGCATTTACATCTTTGAAATCATCAGTTGAGTGTGGGAGTCGAAAGTCACTTCTGTCAGACACAATGTTTCAAATTCTCCTGTTTGTCGCTACAGAAAATTCGCTTGTGACCTTCATGTGCGCAGATTGACGAATTTGAGGATTAATAGTGCGTATCTCATGCCTCCTGCTTAGTTGATAACTTTCTATAACCTGAAATCTCTGTGTTGCTTTGTCATTCCTGTGAAGTTTTTCGTGTGGTCAGATTTTTTGTTGTAATAATTTTGAGACTGTGATATAATCAGTTCCACGGAGTAGATGGCTTTACTCAAGGAATTAGCCGATGATTGATATAGGTACCTGTGAATTGAGGATATGGTCCTTCTTTTTTCACTAGTGATGATTTCAGACGATTAAGCACAAGGGTTTCATTGTTAGAGACTGAGAGCTTGCTATCAAGAGCATGTTTATTTGTATTTATGTGTTCAGTTCTTTTGGTCATATTTCTGTTTCCAATCTCTCACCTTCTATTTCAAAACGATTGTTAGCAGATGGCTTTGCACTTCTGCGGAGATTTTTGGTTCAGTTTTTGTTCATGGTCTTCGCTGAAGTCATGGTTCGCGAATTGAGATATTCTGCAGAGGCGTTGCTCTTAATTCTTGAAGTGAATGCTATTTATGATCTAGTATGCTTTCTGATTTTTATTACATGGATCCGTGTGGTTTAGTTCGCAAGATTGGAAAGCACAACTGAAGCTGCCACCTCCGGATGCTCGATACAAAACCGAGGTGAAATATACGAAGTCTTCAGAACTTTTTCGTATTCTATTTTGGCAGGTCATGGATTCAGGAAGAAATGGTTCAAGAGTATTTCTAATATACATGTTTTTGCAAGTTCTTTCTGCCGCAAATTCTTTTCAGTATCTGAATACGTCTGGACTTGACGAGTTTCAAATATTCCTACAGTGTTCATTTTTCTAATATTTCACATGTCTTTTGCAGGATGTAACCGCCACAAAAGGCAATGAATTTGAGGATTACTTCCTTAAACGTGAACTCTTGATGGGTATCTATGAGAAGGGTTTCGAGCGACCTTCTCCTATTCAAGAAGAAAGTATACCCATCGCTTTGACAGGAAGTGATATTCTTGCTCGTGCGAAAAATGGGACTGGGAAAACCGCGGCCTTCTGCATTCCTGCAATTGAGAAAATTGATCAGAATAAGAACGCCGTTCAAGGTTTTGTATTTCGCTGTCAAACGCATTCGCTTTGATTTTGATTTTTTAATTGTCTCTTCACTATTGAGCTCTCGGGTTTGCTTAAATCAATAAGTCCTGTATGTATTGACTTTCAGTTAGGGTAGCCTTGATTGGATATTGCTGCAGGTGCTCTCTTCGACTTTGAGATGCTTTTATTTTATTACAAGGTACTTGATACTTTGATGAACACCTTTTAGCAGGAAACTGGATACCTTTTTTGCTAAGTCTTACAAAATGGTGGGCTATATTTGCAGTTTTGCTTTTAGTACCTACAAGAGAGCTTGCACTTCAAACTTCTCAGGTGTGCAAAGAACTGGCCAAACACCTGAATATACAAATTATGGTAACCACTGGAGGCACCAGTCTTCGTGATGACATTATGCGTCTGTACCAGCCAGTGCACCTGTTGGTAGGTACACCTGGGCGCGTCCTAGATCTTGCCAACAAAGGAGTCTGCAACCTCAAAGAATGTACCATGTTGGTCATGGATGAAGTAAGTTGAGCTTTAGCACTCTTTCTCCTTGCAACTCGTTACTCTCGTTTCTTCTTAACCTTCAACGTCACCACTTCGCCATCCTAATTAATGTCAGTTGATAATATGAATTAACTTGGGTCTTAAGGGAAACCATCGGAGTGGATGATTTTCCCGGTGCTTTGGTATCTATCTGTGTTATCCCTCTCCTTGTCTATGACATCGTTGAATGTTAGAGTATATCATAGTACTAGGAATATATATCAAGAGTGAACAGAACTGATGTACGATCACAGTACTAGGTGTTTACCAAGGGCTGTATTGTTCATTGATTTTCTTTGTGCAGGCCGACAAGCTTCTGTCTCCAGAGTTCCAGCCTCTAGTGGAGCAATTGATCGGTTTTCTGCCTGAGAACCGCCAAATTTTGTTATATTCTGCCACATTTCCAGTTACAGTGAAGTCATTCAAGGACAGATTTTTGCGGAAGCCTTATGTAATCAACCTCATGGATGAGCTGACTTTGAAGGGTATCACACAGTACTACGCGTTTGTGGAAGAGAGGCAGAAGGTTCACTGCTTGAATACTTTGTTCTCCAAGGTACTTCGTGGTCCTTTAATCTTTGTCTTGAAGTGCGTGTGCACCAATTGTGACCATGTCCTTTTCAGTCGTATTTGATAATCCTGCACGACACGGCGTGGTTATTAAAGCAGTTGTATCGAATTTCTGGTGACCCCTGCATCTCAGTCACTGTGATCAAGAACATTCTTTAAGATGCATCCCTTAGCAACGAGGAGCTTCAATCGGATTACCTTCATCATTGGTGCTGTGATGAGTTCTGCTGGTGCACAGCTGAGTTCTTGACGAAAGCATGACTTTTTAATCTGTAGCAGTTGTGGGATTCTAACCAACGAACTCTTTGTGATGTCTCGCAGCTACAAATTAACCAGTCGATCATCTTCTGCAATTCAGTGAATCGTGTGGAACTGCTCGCGAAGAAGATCACCGAACTTGGATATTCTTGTTTCTACATCCATGCCAAGATGCTACAGTCACATCGCAACAGAGTGTTTCACGATTTCAGGAATGGGGCTTGCCGAAATCTAGTGTCTTCAGGTAACACTCTTAACATGCGTACCATTCGCATGTTCTTGTTTAGCAGTTCACACTTCCTGTATTAATTTAGAAAAGGCTCGAAATTGGGAATATTGCTATCTGCAGTGTTCAATATGTCGTCTAAGATGGTGTCAGGTTAAAGTGATCGCTGGCAAGTGTTCAAGCAGGTCCTGGTAACTTAATGCTTAGAGCAGATATTTCTTCCCGATGAACTTAACTTGTTAATTTCTACTATATTACTTACTAATAGCTTGGGGCACTGTTGCAGCAGACACGTCTCTTCCGTTCTTGCAATGATTTGTATGACCTTGAATGAAATCAAACGGTTGGATGTTGTCTTGCTTAGATCTGTTCACAAGAGGGATTGACATTCAGGCTGTGAATGTTGTCATCAATTTTGACTTTCCAAAGAATTCTGAGACATATCTTCACAGAGTAAGTTCCCGTCTTTCTTTTTCTGTGCCTGTAATACTAATTAGGAATATGATTTGAGGTTTTGGTCAGGGCTTCTTTGAGCAGTGAATGAACTAGAACAGCACAATGAAATAGTTATCATCATTGTCCAGCTGGAGAATCACCTTTGGGAAACAGGGCTTTAAGGTTTTTACTGGAAGCATCATTCTCTTAAATTTGTAAAATGGCAGAATATACAATTTTCTTCCACTTCTTAGGAAGTCCTTTGTAGAAGCTTTGTACTTATGGCTGAGTAATGTAATTATGCATTTAAATGGTGCCCTTGTCTACTTTATATTCCATACTTAATACAGCGGCAAGATCACAGTTTTTTCTCAAGAATAATCGTTGTCATTGTCAGACCTAGATTATGAGATTTTCGCTTATGTCTATCAAGTTTTTAGAGTTAAGAAACAGCAGTGTTTTTTGCTGTTGTTTGATGGATTGCCCTTAGCAACAACATCCAAATGACTACATATCATAGTACATGAAATCTATACTCCTACTAGTAATGTTTTCCTTCTTTTTCAGGTGGGTCGCTCAGGGAGGTTTGGTCATCTTGGGTTGGCGGTGAACCTGATCACGTATGAAGACCGTTTTAACTTGTGAGTGGAGTATTTTCTTAATCTTCAAGTTGACTAGACTCTCGATCTCTTTGCCATCTCAATATCTAGTTATCATTGAGATGCTTAGAGCTATCACTCCCAGTTAGTGGTTCTTGTTTCCTGACCTGAAGGCTTGAACTCGTGAATTTTCTGCTTTACTTGGGCGTCAGCTGCAGGAACGGTAAGTGATTCTTTCCTGCTTGATTAAAATGTTTCAAATTAGCTTGAAAGTGGCGGCGAATGTAACGGTGGAGTCTAACATGCAACAGGTATCGGATCGAGCAAGAGCTGGGCACGGAGATTAAACCCATTCCACCCCAAATCGACCGTGGCATATACTGCCGCTGATTGGGTACACAACGGGTTAGAATTGTCTGAGACCAATGTTTGTATGTTCCATTTCGACGGTGAAAGAGTGACTGTCTGCGAGCGAGATTCTGGTGGTGAAGGTCCAGTACAAGGGGTAGCAGGATGACTTAACATGCTTAATGTGAGCCTGAAGGGCCTGGTTTACATTACTTTGAATGCGGTGTCAGGATCTTTTTATATCGATTATCCTGAGCAGTATTTGAAGAGAATGAGCTTTCTAATCCGAGAATGAGAAGGGTGAAATTGTGCCAGCAGGTTCATTCAGGAACTTAGATTGCTTGGTAGCGACATTTCTGCAGCACAATCTTTTTCCTCGGTTAATGGAGTGGGAAGAGAGCTCGAGGGCTTACATCTGAGTGGTCATGGTGTGTCCTGAAGTCTGTTTGGTTTGATTATTAATCCACTCCATTCAGTTGGAAGGACGTTTTGTTGTGGATAAAAGAAATCATGTCATGGTTGAAAGGTGTTTCTCGGGTTTCTGGAGCTCGGATGGTTCCTGTATCACTCGTTTCTTTTTTCATCGACCACTATGCTATTGTCAAATGGCAGGGGTAGACTTATTTGTTGCTACAGGAGTGCGTAGTTTGTACATGGACTTTTCTGCAATTTGTCCTGCAGTGTGTTGTGATATTTCCCAAGTACATGGGCACATTTTGCATGTCAACCAAGCTTTCTGCATATTGAGGATGCATGATTTTCATCCGATTCTTTGTGTGCAACTTTATTGAAGCTTTACAGTGGCGCTGAAAATGTTTCCAACTCTTTAAAAAAATTCAATAGTAGAAAAATTCACTTTATTTTACTTGTACTTCAACATGTCCAAAATTTGTAGAATCAATTTGATTTACCAAGTAGATATGGCAATTTTTGAAGTGGATGAATATTTATGTGAATTGTTGTACAGTATCCACATCATATAGTTGTCATTTTAGTTGTCTATGAATGAATATTGTTGGTTCCTCCATGGTGCACAAGTATGAAAGCGTGCATAAGTATTTCCAAATGAAGAATGTTACGGGGTAGTTCATACCACAAATATGAATTTAAAATTTGCAAATAAAAAAAGCTTGGAAAATTACAAAAATTCAGTGTTTCTCAAGGGGCTGAGGGAGGGGGTCATCAATTCAAGATTCTGCAGCGGCAATGCAACTGCTATGCTTCAATTCAAGGCAGGATGTAAAATCCTACCACTGAAGGTGGGCCCAGCAGGGTAAATTTTGGGTTTTCTGGGTAAAAGTGAAAAAAAAAGCCCCATATTTTTGGCCCAATCTAGGTTATGCTAAGGACTTTGCCTAGCAAATTTGGGGTCTTTGATTGCAAATATGAATTTAGAATTTGAAATTTTTTTTTTATTAAAAATAAAAAATTGTTGCATTTTTCTTGAGATAAATCCGCTTGTTGGGCCTACCTTTGATGGTGGGATTTTACGTCCTACTGATTCAAGTGGGTTGGGGTGAACTGACCCCTTGCTCGGCTACTTGGAAAAACGCTGAATTTTTTTTAATTTTTTGCAAATAAATTTTCTTGCAAATTCTAAATTCATATTTGCAATCAGTGGCCCCCAATTAGCTAGGTCGAGTATTTAGAGTAAATTAGTTAAGAACAAAATAGGGGGCTTTTTGTTTTACTTGCACCCCTATAATTACTTGGAGTGGCCGAGCGAGGAAGCCAGTTCACCCCAACCTTAAAGGGGCCGGGGCTTTATATTGTGGAAGGTATAGATCCCAAAATTGGCTAAATTATTGCTCGTTTGCTATTTAGTTTCTTCATGCCTTTAGTGTAAATTTTTTTTTAAATCTTCCAATAATGAACATTTGACTTCCAATGGAAATTCAAAATGGAAATCCGCTCAAAATGTAAGTTCTATTCTGGGATCACTGGTGGAGGAATGTCACTTAATAGAATGCTATCAGGGTTATTTTTCTAGCAATTTATCACCAACTTCCCTCTCTAGCTCACTAGTGTTTGTGGCCCCCCTCCCAATATTGGCCTCTTGCGGAAGGCCACAAAGGGCTTTATTGTCATCTATAAGATAGTACCAAAAAAAACCCTGAATACTATCAACGTCTCAAGATGAGATCATGTGAGGTTGATTTCAAGTCCTAAGACTTCCTATGACCCACTGACTCAGCCAACAAGAGATTACCAATTGGAATTCAATAACTTTTATACATTAAGTTAATCCAGGGTTGTTTTGTCGAATAGGTTTTTGGGTTTTGTTGTCAAGTTGTCTGTTTGACATTGCATGTCATATATGACAAGTGTTAGTCATATATGACAAGTGTCAGTCATATATGACACTCTCGTGGTTGCTCCACCCATGTGCACCTAAATTTTCAAAATTTCCTGCCCACGAGGCAATCCTACATGGAAAGTGCAAGCCACGTTAGCAATGGCAATATCGGGTGTAGGCATGTGTAGGTGGGGTGACTTCAAGTCTGAAACCCTAGGCGACCGCGGGTGTAGGTGCATGTGGGTGGACGACAGCGCATCTGAAACCCTAGGTGACCGCAAGTATAGGTGACCACGGGTGTGGATGACTGTAGGTGGGCTACCGCGGATGTGAAACCATAGGCGATTGTGGGTGTTGAGGGGACGACTATAGGTTGTTAGGGCAGCCAAAATTGCCTTTTGAATTTTGGACTATTTACTCATAGAAAACTACTATTCATCCATTTTGGACAAATAGAATACAAAGGCCCACATACATTGAATCTATAAATGGTGAAGGCCCTTTGGTAGATTTAACAATTCGCTCACCATCAAATAAAAAGACAACATTTTCATAGGCTTTTTATATGAAGAAAAATGAAATTACAAGGAATAATTTAATTTTGAGCATACATTAAAAGTAATTTTTTGGAAAAAAAAAATAATTTAATACATATGTCTTGACCACAATGTCTTCTTTTGATTTTGGATAAAATTGTAATTATGTAGTCATAATAATAGTAGCATGAAAGTAAAAAGTCACAAAGACAAATAAGTATTCTTTTCGGAAGGGTTTAGGGATCTTAAATCTCTTTACAACTATCAACATATACCAACAATAATTTTAATTGTTGATTAATAGGAACCACATTAAAACCTTATTTCAATATAGATTGATATTGACATTACTTCAATGTAGGAACTCATTCCAAATGTACCCCCCCCCTACTTCTAACTGAAATTGTACTTGTTATGATTCAAAATAGTCTCCTTTTTGGACAAAATGTTGTAGATTGCACTTGAAAATAACAATTGAGGGGGGGGGGGGGGGCATTTGTAAGGATTAGTAGTGGCCATTCATCTAGCCATTGTGGCATAATTTTTGAGCTTCCTATGTTGCTATCTTATTGTTTATGTAATTGTGCATTGTTTATGTCATTAGACATTGAGATGAAATACAATTTGAAGAAAAAACCTTCATCAATTTTGCCATGAAAAGAAAACTTGAAAGTCATCTTGAAGTCAAAAAATAGAAATTAGTGTGTCTCACACATGTCAATTGTGCTGCTAGTCCTACATGTTCTTTGGTGTGGATTGCTTTTAAATCTACAAAGTACCTTACAAGGGTGGATTCTTAGTAACTAGTGATGATGCAAGCCATCTTAGCCATTAGATGAGATTGAGGTCTTGAAGAAGGTTGCAAGTTTGTCACATTCATAGTCTAATGTGCCTTCAACTACATCAAATTATAATATATAATTTAAATTTTAAATTTTTTTTAGACTTGAATTTTTGAATTTTTTGAATTTTTGAATTTTTTAAAATTATAAATACTTTTTACTATACAATATTCTTTTTGTGTATCGTTGGTTCAAAGCTTGGAAAACAAGCCTAAAATAGCCCTTATCTTCCTTCAAATCTCATCTAATGGTAGTTAACCCCTAAAGGACTAAAGGCCCTTCAAGGGACACATAGGATTTTGAGTAGGCTTATGTGACCTAAATTTTTGACAATAGGAAATGAAATTAGCATTCTCAAAATATAATCTTCAATCAATGTCTAGGAACAAATTTTATGCCATTCTAAGTCTTGAAAGCAATTCACTAGGCAGAACAAAAAACATACAAAAAATGTTATTTTTTTCAAAGACTATGACTTTGTCTACAATTAAAGCTTTTATTCATTCTATTTGGACTAATAATGAAAAAGCTATGGACAATCTTGTATTTCGGGCAATCAATGCAACTTCTTGAAAAAACAATTTATAAAATTCATTTTTGAATGCAACTTTTTCAATTTTCTAAAATATTCTTTTTCATAGGATTAAGTTTGTTTGCAAGAAAAATCTCATTGTTGGAATTATAGTGTTTCAATTTCATCTTAAAGCTAATAACAATTTAGTCTTTTGTTCAATCTTATAACTCCTTCTACTTAACAATTTTTTTAATGAATAAAAGTCAAGTGTGATTTTTTTGAATTTTTTTCCCAATCCTCAATCCAAATGTTCAATATAAAATAATTTATATTCATGGTCTATATTACCAAAAAAATCCACAAACAACAATCAAAGTCATTTGAAATTACAAGCTAGAATTTTTTCTTAAAATCCAACTTTGAATGCTAATATTCTGCAATCAATTTAGTCATATTTCAAGAAACTTCTATCACATCATTAGAAACAAGTGAAGTATAAGATTCTATGGTTATATTCTAAAAAAAAAGGTTTATTTTGGTTTCTTGGATAAAAGTAGCAAACATGGCAATTTTGAATGTTTTTTGAGCCAAAAAATGCCTTGGTCCCTTAGAAGTTAAAGCATTCATGAATATATTTTGATATATTTAACTCATAATAAAAGTTTCATACAAAAATTTCACCAATTTCTTGCCTATGTTTTCGAAGAGCATCTCCTGCAGCCCTCCATCTTTCCCCGTTTTGTGATTCGAGATCTGTCCAAGGAAGAGGAAATGGCCACTTGTATCCCCAACAGTGCAACTCCATAAATATACATCCAACCAATCACAAGTCACACAACTCCCCAAAATATGCTCCCAACCAATCACAAGTCACACAATTTACATTTATTATGACGACTTGCTAATCCCAAGATAATTGTAGGAGATGGGGCCGGCTCATGCCCTTGTAGAATTGGCTTTTTGAGAGGGCCTGAAGAAGTTTGAGCTTGACAGATGCTAGAATTAATTATTTTTCATCCAAATTGTGGAAGAGAGGGGTTATCTGGAGGGCTGTAGGAGATGCTCTAAGTGCAATTGGTGGTTTTTCCACTTTCTTTGGCCGACTCTAAATTAGCCACCAATTTTTCCCAATCATTGATCCTAACCTTGTTTGACACCAAATTGGATTGGTTTTGTTTTTCAACACAATCGGTGCTTCCATGGAGGTACTCATGAGATCAACCTACCATTACTTGCTATTGTTAACAAGTATTATTTCTCTTAAAGTGCAAAGGATTCAATCTATAGCCCTTCCATCCTTGTTACATTGCAAAGATAATTTTGGAGCACAAAATAAATGGAAATTGGAAGATCATTATGCAAAAAAGAAAGTATTCTACTTTAATATCAATTTTTCTTTGGTAACTTACTACAAATACCAATAGATATTCAAATGCTATCATTTTAGATCTAAATAAAATTCAACATTTGTAACTAGAAGAGGTATTTGAGTTATTCGTAAAGTACCCTAAACCGGGATTTAAACCCATGAGTTTCGTGAAAAATCCGGTTGAGTTAAAAAAGTTGAAATAAAAGTGGGTATGAAACTTATTTTTCCATCAAAATGGTGCCTAAAAAAGTTTGGTCCCCACTTTTGAAGTCGTATGACATAAGTATCTTGCAAAAAAGTTTGACGCTTCAACTATAGTTGCCTTCTCAACTTCAAAAAAAGTCATGCCCAAAGTGGGGGGGACTTTACAAATAATTCAATTATTTGAGAAACTTTCACAAGATTTCACTTAGGATTGACACATCTTTTTGAATTGCTAGTTTCTTCTATCAAAATGTTAAGATTGCAAAGATTTGGCAACAAATAAAGGTTCAAAAACAATCACTAATTCACTAGCATGACACAATGATTATTAGAAAAAATAAATTTTCTTGACAAGATTCAGATATACTCTCCTTTTGAATGCTTATTTTTTTTAAAAACAAATGCAATATGAACACATTGAATATATTTAGTCCAACAACAAGAGATGGATGGTTGTAAGAGAAGTGAAAAATGTGGTATCTATAGTTCCATTGTTATACCTTGCCAACGTCTTTCTTGCATGTCTTCATATAAATTGTCTAGAGCCTATGTATACACATTGCATGGACCAATAATGAATGTTAGTGGTTTCTTCTATACAATATTGCAAAGCTAAATTATTTTTCATAAATCATACATAGTAATTTTTAAAATCATCTTTCTTTTTAAACATTTAAAAAATATGATGGACAAAGACAAAATTACACTAAAGAACTTCACATGCTACAATTTAGAAAAAATTATTAAAGTAGGACACAAGGCTCTTTTTAATAAATAATTTGTGACATATATATTTTATACATGAAGGAGACAACACCAATTGAAGAACAATTGAATAGGCAAGAGAATAAATTTCTATCACCTAATTTCTTTGCCTTTGAGTCTTAAACAATTCTAATTATTTTGGTATATTTTTTGAATTTAGATGAGCTACAGGGAAGAAAGACCTATACTATTCCTCATAGTACTTAACTAAAATATTTATAATTTGAATTATTTTTATTTAATCAATAGACTTTTATGAATCTCTACCTAAATAACTTTCATTAATAAATATGAAATTCACTTACCTTCAATGGACAAGGAACTTAGTTGGGTTGTATCATGTATTACACTATCAAAGTTAATCATGTCCTTCATAGGAAAAGGCTCAACTTCATCAAGCTTCATATTTCCTTGCATTGCACTTTGTACATCATTCATGGAAGGGCGCCGTTGAGGAAATTGTTGAAGACAAGAAAGAGCTATGTTGATTAAGAGTAGTGCCTTTCTCACTTCCCCCACATGTAGGTGCAATGATGGATCAATTAAATCCTTCAAACTTTTTGTTTCATCCAATGACCATGCCTGCAAATTATCATAAAAAAATAATCCTTATTTAATCATCAAAATTAAAAACTCCATTCTTTCAAAACAACGATATGTATTTGTAAATTAAGAAAATTTAGAACAACCTAAAATCACTATTGCACCTGCTAGGTATATACCTTCAAAAGTTTTTTAAATATGTTAAAATTTTTAAATAAATAATGAAACAAAATTTCAAGAAGTATAACACAAATTTTTTCTTTCTAATTTTGGAAATTTGATTTGACATTACATTTTGAAAATTTTAAAATAACCAACTTGGCTAAATAAACAAGGACAAAAATAAATTGAATTTAAGTAGGATTCAAATAGTCTAGAATGGTAGGCCGTGTTCCATTGATTATATATATATATATATACACACACATAAAGACATACACATGCATAATTTTCATTTACAAGTTGCAACTAACAAGCACTATAATCAAAATTAGAACTCACACTTATATATTATTTTGTGAAGTTCTATTGTGTTATATATACAATTGTCAATATGAGTGATAAAAAGACAAAATGATTCATGAAATATGGAAACCTCAATACTATCTTGAGTACTAGCAATGTTATAGACACTTAATAAGATTCTTTGAATAAGCTTAGAAATAAAAAAAGAAAATAAATACCAAAACTATAAGAGAAGAGTTTATGTTACCCAAGTTGCCAAATAAACTTCATTTGGAGGCTTTGATTGATCAATGTTTTTTCTTCCGCTCACAATTTCCAAGCACAACACTCCAAAACTATAAACATCCGCTTTGTCACTTAGTTGTCCAAAGCATGCGTATTCTGGAGCAAGATAACCTCTGCACAAAATTATAGTATAGTACCTTATATCAAAAACATATAAAACCACATGACTTTTGTTTTACTTCAATCATTGACTAATCAAAATACATTATCAACAACAATTTTGCTTGTTAGATACTTAGGTTTTATTGCAAATCAAAAAAATTGTACAAGAATGTATTTACTTGGTTCCAGCAATAGTTGCAAGAGAGATGTGTGTCTCATTATCTGGAAATAACAAAGCTAGACCAAAGTCACCAATCTTTGGCTCATATTGTGCCCCCAACAAGATGTTGCTTGCTTTGATGTCTCGATGGATCACCCGAGGCCTTGCAATTTCATGAAGGTAGTGTAGACCTTGAGCAACTCCCAAACAAATCTTGAAACGCACCGTCCAAGTCATTGCTTCTATGTCTTTACCAACTATCCATGCTCACATTTAAATACATCGAATGTAAGTAATTTAAACACACACACACACACACACACACACACACACACACACACACACTCTTTTTCTCTACAAAGATTTGAATTCACAATCTACTTGAAGCTTCCCCTCTTGCATTGGGTGTGTAATTCTATTATAATACATAAAGAACTCACATGTATCAATATCACATTAGATGATTAGAAGCTTGAAACTTACAAAGAAGCGATTGTTCCACATCCATGTTTTCAACAAATTCATAAACCAACATCCGCTCTTTGCCACGAATGCAATAACCTTTTAGATTTACCAAGTTTGGGTGCTTCATTTTGGTGATGAAGGTCACCTCATTCAAAAAGTCATCTACTTCACCTTGTGCAGCAAGTCTTGGCTTTAGTTTCTTTATAGCCACTTCATTTCCATTTAGTAGTGTACCCTGTTCAATAGTCATTCATTTAATAAAAGATGAAAAATGCATAAATTTATGTACTAACTATGCCAATTTGAATATAAACATATTCAAACCAAAATATTTCTATAAATTTCAAAAATTAACACACTATTATATACAAAGTCATACTCAAGAATTTAATGAGCTAGAAAAGAAACTTGTTGGTGTACGTACACTAAAATTGAATAACAAACACATGGAATGAAATATGAGAAGATTGCATAAAGCTTAAAGTCCAAACCTTGTATACTGTCCCAAAGCCTCCTTGCCCTAACTTTGTACTTTCATTGAACTCTAATGTAGCAATACGGAGTTCTTTATATAAGAATGGTTGAGGGTTCACCTCCAAATCTGCAAATTCTGCACCAAGTACCACAATTGTATAAGTATCTTCAAAAAGCAAGAAAAACATCCTTTCACTCACTACTCAATCAAAATTGGAAGATTTTTTACACTAGCCAAGCCATACATGAAATTACACTTCATACTAAATATCAAGACATAAAAGACTCTTTCAAGTGGGATGTACCTTGATTGTGAGGCATCTTACATCAATTAATAAATAGGCTAAGCTAATTGAAAATCATTCATCACTTTGTATCCCATGCAAACATTGAAATAGAAATAACTTCCTACATCAAAAGAAAATCATTGCAAAAAATCAAATGATTGCAAAATACTCCAAGACTTAAAGTTATACAAAGAAGCATTGTTTACTTTGTTTATATTGATCTTCTAACTTGGATCGTTTGTGTTTTGCAAGCCTCTTGATGATCACTCCTGTAAATATTGCAAGAAGGAAAATTGTGCCACATATGATCCCAATTATCATCCCTTGAGGTCGTGGTGGAATACTACAAGCTTTAAAATCTCCTGCACCATCCACAACATAATTCATCAATTGCTAAGAATAAATAGAAAACTTTCTAGGAAATTGTTTAGAAATCAATTCAAGGTCATGTTGCAAATGAAATTTATAAAGCCTAGGATTCCTAAGCCAACTTTTTAGACGTACCGGTGAACATTGAATAGGGAGAGGAGGAAAAATAGCAAAGAAAGTCTTGTTGACATAAACATCTTTGGATATCATCATATAAGTCCATATAACCTGCACAATATGGATTTCCTAGCAACCTGTTCATCACAATCAAATATCATTATTTCTTGAGTTTGTAAAACAACTTCCACCTCCAAGGCTACTACATTGAACTTTGATCCTAATCAAAGGTAGTTTCAACTTTAAAGTTTCATTAATTAATTCCTCTAATCAAACACTTTGACTAATTGTAGTCAATCTTGCAAAGGTAAAGTTAATGATTCTTTTATAAGCCAAGACACAATCAATGATATAAACAAGTTATTTTTATGGTGGAATCGCCAATTGTAATAAGAACAAAAGAGTGGTGTTCCCAACTAATATTATATTTAAAAAATTATTATTATGGCCAATTGCAATTCCTTACTTGAAGGTAACTTTGGAATGAATCGGCAAGCTACCACCTATGAATCTAACATCCTTGATGTTGTTGTTCATCAAGCTCACTGATTGATTCATGTATGAGATATTATATGTGGCACTTGTAGTGTTCAATAGTTCTAGGATTCGATCTACATCCAGAACCCCTGAGATGCCATTTGAGTCAAGGTTTCTGCAAAAAATAAAATAAAATGTTAGATGTGGAGTTTTGTCAATGAAGGTCTCCAAACAATGCTTTGCTAAATATGTTACAACTAGGTTTGGAACCATGTTGAAAACTAGGACATATGAAAGAGATTTCCTTCATCTCAACTTCTTTTTTATATTATGAATTGTTTTCATTTGACCTTCTGCAAGTACTTGTATATTTTAATCATTGAAGCACATACTTCCACCATCCTAGATTAGTTTAAATCCCTATGGATTCAATTTTTTAATCAATTCAAATATAAGAAATATAAAATAAGAGATATGGAGGTTAGAAGTTGATCACTAATTCATTGAACTTTGAAAGTTGAATGAGAATCAAAGTCAAAAATATTCCATTAGGTTAGTTTTGACCTTGCAAATTTACAATTGTATACAATTATAAAGCCCTCTTAAGATATTCTAGTCTTCTCAAGTACATCTTGTGGTCAAAATGAGAGGTATGAAAAAAACAAAGCATGAATCCTAATATGGTTATGCTTAACTAATCTAATTATGGAATATATTTTAATTGTTTCTCATTCACAGCTAAATGAACTCATGATCAATTTCCAACTTCTAAATCTCTTATTCTATACCTTAAAAGTTTCAATTGATTAAAAATTTAACTCTCTACAAATCAATTAGTCTAAAATGGTACAATTTATTCTATTAATTATCAAATTCAACTACTTGCAAGTCATCAAAGGAAAAAAAACTCATAAAAACTATAGGTTGGAATCAAAGGATATGTCTTATCTATAGTACAAAAACTCACATATTAGCATAGATTTGGATGATCATATAAATTCTTAGACTAGGCTAATGAAAGGCAACTAGATGTCATCAAAATTCAACGAAAAAGACTTCATTTCAATAGCCTCCCAACTATCTAGCAAACATTTCCACTCAAATAACATCAATGCACTCATAAGGTTGTGACTTTTGAGACCAAATTGTTTTGATGATTAGATTGAGAGACTTACATTTTAGAGAGGGAAGGAAAGCTTGCAAGTGATTCTGGATATGGTTCACTTAAGTAGTTGTCATTGAGGTCACTGCACAATGTGTACAAAATCACTATGCAAGGCAATTTGTAATAAAAGGAGAACTATTATTTCCATTTTAGGTCAAAAAAGTTGCACATTGAAATAAAAGAACAAAAGAATAAAGTAATTTTTTTTGACAAAATTAAGACAAACTCCATTGCACAACTATAAAAGAATATTGTGCTTAAATGAATGGATTTCAATCAAGAAAAATTTGGACATACAAATTCTCCAATTTGTTGTAAGAAACATTAGTAAATGGAATAGGGCCCTTTAATCGGTTATGGCTCAAAGTCAAATTGGTAAGAGTTGGAAGACTTTCAAACTCTTGAGGCATGCTTCCAGTTAAAACGTTGTCATTAAGATACTTGTAGTAATAGACCAAAAGTATATCTCAGTCAGTATCAAGAATTTTATAGACTATGTTTTCTAAATGAATACTGGTATGTTCAATAATATGTTGTACATTCTTGAATAAAGCATACATTCTAAATCTAAAAGATTACTAGTATATCTAATACAATTCCAAAAGTAAAATTCTTCCAATTTGCTTAAGATTACCTATAGCCAACTTAGCTCACAAAGATATATTCTTATTACAAAGCAAAGAAATAATAGGTGAACTTGAAATCTATGGAGTTTAAGGAAGATTGAATATACAAATATTCCAATTTGGTAAGTTTGCTTAAAGAAGCAGGGATGGAGCCGGATAAAATGTTTCTTGATAGGCTCAAATAGGTAAGAGATGAAAGGTTTCCCAACTCTTGAGGTATAGACCCACCAAATTCGTTGCCATCCAATATCCTGTAATAATAATTTGGAATTTATACATCAAATTCAATCACATTTTAGTATGCAACTTTCTAGGCTCAAAGACGGACTTTAGATTTGATTTTCAAAGTAAACACTCAGCAAAGGCAAATGTTTTTCAAGAAAGATGCTTTGAAATTTGCTACACAACTAGTAAAAATTGAGCATGCACCATTACAATGTCAATCTATCGAGAATTTAGCACTAGAACTCACAAGGAAATAAGAAGTGAAAGTTGTCCAAGTTCAGGCACCAATGGCCCTGATATTTGAGCATCTTGAGGATTTCTGGCAAGAAAACAAGTATAATTTAGTTGTATGTATAAAATATAAATTCAATTCTAGAAATCATAAAACAAACTATCAAGTATTGCAATTTGAACTACCTTTCAATTCTACCCAAAACATGTGGTTAAAGTATTTCAAAATCTAGCAATGCACCAAATTTTAGGTGATTTGGTATTTAACAAGGTGGTAGAGGTTATGAAACATTGAAGCACAAGTACAAATGCATCATGAAGGAGTAATTGCAATTAGGGACTTACATACTCAAGACATTGCTGCTATTTCCACATGAAACTCCATACCAATCCGCATTTGCACTACATGGATCATCCAAATTATCCCTCCAACTTGCTAGCGCATTTGACGTTGAGGTTATATTGCGTAACCAATTCCTGAGTATAGTACCTAGAATTTTATTCAAGACATCAAGCAAATAAGGAAATTTCCAATTACAAAGATCCTCCATTCTAAGAAGAATTGCAAATTAGAAATACTTGCAAAAGATATCAATTTGAACAAATGCAATGCAAAAGATAAAATATGGAAAAAAGAGTAACAACTCAAAGAGTGATGCACAGTATGCACTCAATCAAAGATTCCAAACAATTTTCTATAAAACAACTCGAAGAACATACAATAATACTACCTCCAATACCCCTCAAGCACATGGCACTTATTTTGAAGTTCCTCATGTTAAAATTCTTATTCTTCTCAATATCTCAAACCGTCAAAAGGGATTCTTAACAATTCCTTTTGCAAGAGTATTTTGTGTTTTGGATACATTTACAAAAAGTGGGAATATTTCAACCTTAACAAAATCACCCCAACTCACCTCCCTCCAAGGCTCCAATCTCAATCCTCAATCCTTCTCAAAGTTAGGATATTTCCTAGAGGAGAATACACCTTTGTAGGGAGAGAAGTGATACCACAAAGGATTCTATGAGGAGATTATACAAGAATAATTACATTCACATGCAATGAGATATCTCAAACTTAAGAGGGACAAGATAACAACGAGTTGCAATCAATCAATCTACTTAGCCCCGACTACACTTCCCACCAATCTTAATCAATCCTCCATCAAATTATGTGTAAATTTTTTTCCCTCTTAAGACTAAAATATTTCTTTGGTGGAAAATGTCATTTTGCTAGGATAATGAAGAAGACTGGCCCTAATTGTTTACAAAAGAATAAAAAAGAGTATATGAAAAGCTCCACTCTATTGGTAGTATGGCGAATTTCAAAAAAATGGCGATATTCACAATGCCATTTTTTGGACCGCGCAATCCGAACTAAAAGCTAACATCTAGGATAGGTATAGGATTTCAAACATCTAAGACATATGTAGATTTATAAAATCTACGACAGTTTTATAGTTCGGACCTTGCGGTCCGAAACATCTTGGACTAGTATAGATTTCAATCATCTACAACATGTATAGACTTCAAAAATATATGACAGGTTTAGATTTTGGACCTCGCAGTCCAAACTGTAAAAAGTGCCAAATTAATGGCATATCACCGTTTTAACGAAATTCGCCATTAGTGAAGAATCCTCTAGTCTTTACATGAGTGACCCTTCAATTTTCATGCACAGGAATTGTCAGGCTCTTAAAATTCAACAAAGAAGTTGTTCAGAGTGAAGTATTCAGTGATTCCATTCATGCTTGAATTCCAGACACCCATTGCATTGGTCACTAATGTTTTTTTAAGATAAAACTAAAAGTCTAAATCATCTGTGAACTGTGAAATCGTGTGCAGTAAAGAATATTGAGCTAAATAATTGTATTGCTACTCAATTGAGGCTCAACTTCAAACTTCCTATTGACTCAATTATGAACGCCAATCAGTAAATGCAATCAACACTTGACCCTGAAGATAAGCTTAAATTCTGTATACTTCTCAGAGGCGAACTCTTTGCACCGCTGGTCAAAGTCAAATGGCCCTCTAAAGAATATAAACCATATGCAACGTACCACAAGAATACAGCAGGAATGGCGAATTTTACCATATTTAAATGGTGGTATTCCACCTGCCATTTTTGAGACTGCCAAGTCTGAACTAAAAATTGACATCTAGGATAGGTATAGATTTCAAAAGTGTATGACACATTTAAAGTTTAAACTGTACAGTCTGAACTGTAAAAGGTGTCAAAGTGATGGAATTTCACCATTTTATGCGAGGCATCTATGCGCCAGCAGCTAGCGTTCAGAGAAAAAGTTCTAACCAGACTCCGAATTCTGAGTTTCTAATTGCCAAAAATTCCAGTCGAAGAGAGCTAAAATTTGAAACAACTATCAAATTGAATTCCCGTAGAGCGCAGCTTCGCATCTTTGATACAAGGGACCACAATTGACAGCCCGGCCCTCTGAGATCATGATATGATTATCCTCTTACGGATCCCAATTATCCATGTTCACATCTGCCTAGCTACCGTAAGTGGAATCGGTTCGGACTTGCAGACGAAATCGGATCGAGTTTGATCCCGCACACGCATCATAACCAAGGATTTCGGTTCAGTCGGTCCGTGTTTCATTTAAGAAGTTTAATTTCTAAAACAACCAGCTTGTCAACAGGCTTGTGAAGGTACTCTATATACGTAGTCGAGGATCGATACACAGTTCATTAAGCTTACCCCGAAGATCTAAGTTGAGAGGGTTTGGAGCTGTATCAAGCTAGAATCATGGAAACGGATATTTCGTTAAAATGGCGGTATGCCACAAACTTGGCATTTTCAGGTTTAGACCATGTGGTCTAAACTGTATACCTATCCTAGATTTCTAGACCTTGAAGTCTGAAATCTATACAAATCCTAGAAATTGAATGGAAAAATGGCGTAGGAATACCGCCATTTTAACGAAATATCTGTTTGGAGGACGACCAGTATATTCGATCGGACACATGTATGCATTCGTCGACCCCAGCAATCCATTTCGAGATCGAATTGTGGAATGCATGACCTCGTAATCAGTAATTAAGGCGAAACGAAACAGCATCAAACCTGGACATCAATCCACCAGCGTACCTTCCTCGGGAGTGGCTGACACTGGATCCGGAATGGCCAGCAAAACGAGTAGCAGACAGCGCCACTGCAAACTCCGGCGAAGATTCGGAGACTCCATCTTGCACTAGTTACCGCTACCAAGACTTCCGGTAACGACTCCCTCCTTTCCAACTTTCCGTCCTTCAAGCGAGACAACGAACCTGCGATCCCTGTCAGTGTCCAGCAATAAGTCATTGCTCCAATTAAATGCTAACCCCGTAGACTATGGGTTCCTCGCTGATTGAAGTGTAATATAAAGCTCGCCAATGTACTAAACCACCGACTTGTTGAGGCATACCTAGTTCTATGTTTCTATGTTAATTCAGAGTTCTAATTAAGTTCACATAGAACAGTTGATCGACACGGTTCAACATATTCACATGGTTTCTAACTAGATACCCACAACTGAAGCCGTTATCACTGGTGATCTTGTGGCAAGTGAGCAAGATGGTAGTTAGAACTGCAGTCATATACAACATAGAGAAAAAAACCCAGAAAGAAACAGCATGAGGGTAGAAGCCTAGAAAACAACAGACAAAAAACAGAAAAACCTGCAATACCCACTTGAAAGCGAAAACTGCAACTAGTCGCAGACTGCGAGACACCGTCCTGAAGCACAACCACGAGACAAAGATGTCCAAGGGAAAATGAGAGCAGGAGACCGCAAGACTCCGACTGCAACTGCAATTAAACTAATCTTGCTCACGGTCGCTGACTTATTTCAAGTCTTGCCACAACAGATCGAAATCACAGGGATGAATCACACCCACTGTCAGTACAGTAGTATCAACAGTAGTGCAGGTCGGACGAGCCAATTGGAAAATAGAATGGGTCCCTGTTCATCGATCCAGCTCCTCCATCGCCGAGATTCAGGCATACTGGCTGCGAAGGCTTTGACTTCGTGGCTTCAATGAAACGCGGGTTCCGTCATTTGAGGTGCCATTTGATCCCATTGACAGGGACGACCTACAGTAATTTGAAACTTCCGGACAACCGAAGAAGTCGATCCGTTTTTAGTACCCACAGTGCGCAAGTTGGTGATGTAATGACTGCAGTGCGCGTTTCTTGTCGATGGCGAGAATAGCAATTCCGTGACAACCGAAGTGATTCCCTAAGCGCTTCTGCGGATACCGATGGAGTGAGAACAAAGTCCGACGGAATGAGATCAGTGAAAGTGGCCAAGTGGGAAGAATCAGCCAGATCGGGATATTTTTGGAGGTTTACCAGTGACAGTCGGTACAGGCTGGCTGTACTGTAAGGAAGACATGCCTACAGTGGAAGCACCCAGAACCGTCGAAATAAGGAATTCAGCATAGTTGGAGGCAGCTTTTTCTAAAAATGATATTTTTCTAGTATTAGGGAGTGAAAATCATGAATATTCAGAAAAAAAATTAGATTTCTTGGATTCAATATGTAATTTCAATAATTTTTCAAAGTGTCGGCTTCCTAGACCACTAGAACTGAACTTGAACTATAGGTGTACCTTGAACTGAACTTTGCTGAAATCAGCAATGAGCCAACTAGATATTTATATGTATTCTTGAAATGCATGAGCCGATTAGAATCAAGCGTGTAGCAAACACATTAAGGAGACTCTACTGACATATTTGGGTGAATCTACAATCCATTATAAGGGACAGGTTTGGGAATGGATGTTTCTCCCTTATTACAACCTTGATTTGCAATCTGGTGATGCTAGGGAGAGGGGCATATATTTTTCAGAGGTGTGCGCAAGTTTCACAAATCAAACCCAAATGAAATTATTATTTTCTAATCAAAATTGTAATTTCTATAAATTTTTGAAGTGAATAACTTTGAAATTATTGAATTGCCTCTAGACTAGGGTCATATAAACATTCTTTAACCACTGAATCAAGTATTAGATATTCTTTATTAGAAGAATGACATGTTATCCCAACATGGGGTGAATGTAAAAAACACATGGATTGTACTATTTTCCGTCACAACTTAAGTGCTGATCTATTTTTTGGCCATAACTTTTGCATTTTGCTCAAAATGACTCAAGATTTCTAAAGAAGGCACTCATGACTATCATACACGTTACATAATTTTTTCATAATTTTCAAAAATAGTTTAATACTAAAATAGTACTAGTGATTAAATGTCACAAATGACAATTTTGAGGTTTTTACTTTTCAGTACTAAGGAGTACCTTTTTTTAATGATTTTGAGATGAAATTTAGATGAGATGGTCTTCTAATAGACTTCTAGTTTTCCGCTGAAGTATTTTAAAAGATACTCAATTTTATATAATATGGAAGTCTATAAAGTGAGCTTCTTTTTGCTTGAATTTTGAAACATATAAAATATTATTTTGGTGATTTTTTTGGTGAGTGGCCATCTCTGTAGAGTTGATCCAAATGGACACTTTTAGTTTTTTGTATTTATTTATTTTTACTATTTTTTCCAAATAAAAACATGAAGATATGTATTTTCGTAAGGTTTGGCACTTTTCAAGTTCTCCTACTTAGAGGATTTTTCTATACAATTTCTTTTGTGAGTACTTTTGTCTTAAAGGTGTATACATAAGTCAATTTTTTTAATTTAAAATTAATTTTTTAATTTAAAATTAATTTTTTAATTTAAAATTAATTTTTTAATTTAAAATTAATTTTTTAATTTAAAATTAATTTTTTAATTTAAAATTAATTTTTTAATTTAAAATTAATTTTTTAATTTAAAATTAATTTTTTAATTTAAAATTAATTTTTTAATTTTATAGTACTCCAGAAAAAATCATGACTATTATAGTAGTAAAACGCAACAAATAGTATATGTGTCTCTTGCATTCACCCCTTGTTATAAAATCCATGATTTTGTCGTAGAAAACATTAATTTTGTCATAGAATGAAGGGAATTGGGGAAAGGGAGGATTTTAGGTGCAAATGGGACCAAAATTAAGTGACAAAGATGGACTAGTCTAATTGGTGGAATTGGATTGCAAATAGAAATGGGTTGGTCTACCTTAGTGTATCATGTGTTATTGTCACAATCAAAATAAATGGAAAAGTAATTTCTAATTTTTCTAATTCAATAATAATGAATTTGAATAACTTTCAAATTGGACAAAGGTCCAAATGTCATAGAAATGCAAAGAGCTTCTCAATGGTACCAAAAATGCAATCAAAGGATCCACAATCTAGGAGATCACACATTGACACCATAACAAAGAAATAAAACAAACAATCTAACTTCAGAAATGGATTCAACTAGTTGGTGATTGCAAGAAACACTTGTCCTTTTTTTTGTCCCCTTAACCTCCAATATATAATTTTTTCACGAGTTTTTTGCTCATAACTTTTGCATCTTCTCTCCGTTTGGCTTGAAATTTGGAATGAAGGTGCAAACAAAAGTTTTAGATGTTGAGTAATTTTTTCAATTTAAAAAAAATTAGTTTACTATTTTTAAACTTCCCCCAATTGGGTGTCCACCTTGGCCATTTTGGAGGTTTTTAGTCCTATTTTTGACTCAAAAATCCAAATTTGAAGCCACAAATTGGACAAGTTGGAGGTCTACTAACATTTCAAGGATGGGCAATGAGTTTTCATGAAAATAGCAACATGTCTATTGTGCACATAGGGTCAAAGTGACTTTCCTTTGCACAAAGACCATGAAGAGGGAAAAAATTTCCTAAAAGATTTTTTGTTGCAATATAAGCATTATTTTTTTTAGAAAAATGAGTTTTTAAGAAAAAATAATTAATTTTTTTGAATTCCTAGAAATGAAAAGGTCCACATATCCCTTTTCTGCTATTTTTTGCTCCTAGTGGCCTGAGTAGTACTTCAAAGCACTTTGTAGTACTACATAGTACTATATAGTATTAAATTGACAACCCAAATTTACAAATGTTTGAAATCAACGGCTGACATTAATAGGTGTAGTGCAGACGTGTAGTACTACACTAGAAGAAAAGCCTCCAAATCTGCGTTTGTTTCAACATAATGCGTCAAGTGAGTTATGTTGAAACAAACACAGAGAACGTAGTGAAAAACTGGGAAAATGCAGAAAAATGCACTTTTCTATGTTTTCCCAGTTTTTCACTGCATTTTCTGCATTTGTTTCAACATAACTCACTTGACGCATTATGTTGAAACAAATGCAGATTTAGAGGCTTTTCTTCTAGTGCTAGCAAGATTGTATAGAACTACCAATCCTACACCAAAAACTACATTTTAAACGTGAAGTGTTTCTTGCAATGACCCTAGTTTTTCAAGTACCAAGTCAATTGCATTTGACCTTCATATATCATGACCTCAATACTTGATTTGATTGAAGAATTTGAGTTTGTAGGAAGGAAATTGGTCTAATGGACTAGGATTTGCTTTAACGAATTATCAATAATCACTAAAAAAAACAAATGTCCAGAATGACTTGTCTACAATAACTAAAACTAAACAATGATTGCAAAATGAGTGTTTTGTAGTCATTGTCAACAAAAAATGACTACAACAATTATTATGAACAAGTCATTTATACCCTCATTTTTATGTAATGAATACAAGTATCATAAAGGTGAAGAAAAATTAGAAGATGGAAACAAGGTGTCAATTGATTTTCATCTTCATACCCCTTTATTTCTTTGAAATGTAGATTTTGGTGATTGCAAAAAACACTTATACTATTTGTTGTGTTTTGCAATTGTACTCATGATTTTTCTTGAAATACTTTAAAATTAAAAAATTAATTTTTTTAAATTTGATAAATACAACTTATGTATACACCTTTAAGACAAAGGTACCCACGGAAGGAATTGCATAGAAAAATTCATTAAGTAGGAGAACTTGAAAACTGCCAAACCTCAAGAAAATACATATTTTTGTGTTTTAATTAGGAAAAAATAGTATAAATAAATAAACACAAAAAAATAAAAAATATTCACTTACAACAATTCTATGGAGATGGTCATTAACCAAAAAAACTACCAAAATAATATTTTATATGTTTCAAAATACAAATAGAAAGAAACTCACTTTGTAGACTTCTATACCACATAAAATTAACTATTGCTAAAAAATCCTTTCTTGGAGAGCTAGAAGTCTACTAGAAGACCATCTCATCTAAATTTCATTTCAAAATAATTTTGAAAAAAGGTACTCCTTAGTACTAAAACCTCCTAAACTACATGTGTTACATTCAATTGGGGTTTATTTTTTGATAGTAAATTATTTTTGAAAATTATTAAAAAATTGGAGAAAGTGTATGACAGTCATGAGTACCTTTCCTATTAATATTGAGTCATTTGAAGCCAAAGCACAAAAGTTATGGCCAAAAAATACATCAACATACATTGTGTGACACAAAATAGGACAAGTGTTTTTTGCAATCACCCATTTGTACATTTTTAACAACACAATTAACAAAATCGACTCAACATTGTTTTGTTTATTACAACATACTTCTCTAATAGTATTAATAGACAACTTCAATAAATCAATAATTGATTTGATTGAAGATTTGAATTTGCAAAGGTGCTACTACTTTATAAGGATATAAAAAATTTAATTTTTTAAACAAAATTTATTGTTGGAGCAAGGTGAAAACATAAGGTAGAAAAATAAAAGATCATGATTCAACAATAAATTCTATTCTCAACTGAATTTGGAAAAAATATGTTTATTTTGAGAATTTAGTTCAAAGTTTAGGAATTAAATTATTGAGATTATATGCAAATTAGAATTATTACATGAATTAAAAAGGGTTTCAAGAAGGGGTCATTGCAAGAAACACCGGTCCTATTTCAAGTCACAATGAAAACCACTTTTTTGTTGTTTACTATAACTTTTGGAGAATAAGTCCAGTGAACATGAAATTTTTATTGAACATACATAACTTGAAGGTTATTAGATCCCTTATTTTTCAGAAATTAAAAAAAATCATTATATATTTAAAAAACATTTTCGTTGAGCTGTCACAATACTACATTTATGGTTATCATTACATTCGCAGTGTCTAAATTTAATGATTTGAAGACAAAACTTTCATGGTTTATTTGCATAGGTGTAAAATCTATAAACTCCAAATAAAAATCTAAAAATATGTTTTTTTATGTCCTCCACATGAGTACAAATTTTTTCCCGTGGCACGCAATTTTTGAACATTGATGATGGTTCTAAGATCGTTCTTTTGGTCAAATCTCATCAAAATCAACTTTCCTCAAATGGCCAATTTTTAGTTTTTATTAAAATTGATTTTCCTATTTCTTACAAATTAAAATGTAGAAGTACTAATTTTCATGAGATTTTGCACTTTTCGGGATTTCCTACTTACAGATTTTTCCTATGCCTTTCCTTTCTAGGGTACCTTCTTCTTAAAGGTTTATACATGAAACATATTTTTCACTTTTTTTAAAACTTGTTTTTCTAATTTTAAAGTACTCCCGGAAAAAAAAAGACTACGTTCAAAAACGCTACACTTTTTGGTCGATGTTTCTTGCAACAACTCGAAGACTCACCAAAATAATCTTTAGACCAATTGATTATAAAGTCTTCAATCTACAACCAAGTTTGATGCCAAAAAGTAAAGTATTGGCATGAATTAGCCCCGGAATTAGCACTTAGCTCTTGTTGAAGAAATAAGGTATTTACACCTATTATGAATCCTCAAGCCAATTACATTCCTATCTACAATTTTTCAAAATGTTAGAAAACTATAGACTAAGATGCAATTGGCTTAAGGGTCTATAGTAGTGATATCAAAATGGGTTCAAGGTTTTTAGCCAAATGTTCATTTTTGGAAGATTTTTAAAAATTTACATTGAAGGCATGAAGACATTAAATAGCAACTTAGCAAAATTTAGCCAGTTTTGGGATCACTGGTCTATAGTAGCAGGTATTCAAACTTCAATCTTCACCAATTAGTTTAGAGAGATTGCTAGAAACACTTGTCCTATTTTATGCTACATGTTTGACCCTAATCATTGGCTATAACTTTCACATTCTTATGCCAAATGACGCAAAACTTATAGACAAGGTACACATGATTATTATATACATTGTTTTAATTTCTTGGAATTACAAAAATATTTTACTATCCAAAAATAATCCCCAATTTTACATCACTATACTCAATTTTATTTATTTATTAACAAAGTAGTGTACAAAGAAAAAAATTTGACCTAAAATTTAGACAAGATGGTCTTCTAGTAGACTTGTAGCTATTGTCCAAAGGAATTCTAAAAGTAGTTAATTTTATCATTTTATGTGATGTAGAAGTCTACAAAACGAACTTCATTCAATTGGCATTTCTAAACATAAAAATATTATTTTGGTGAATTACCATCTCTATAAAGTTGCTACAAATGAAAAGAAATTGTTCATTAGTTAATTTTTTTTCTAATGTTTACTAATTAAAACATCAAAATGTCTATTTTCTTGAGACTTGGCACTTTACTAATTTTCAACTACTTAGAGAATTTTCCTGTGCTTTTCCTTTCATGGTTACCTTCACTTTAAAGGTGTATACATTGTCAATATATATTTTTTTAATTCTAATTTTAAAGTGCTTTGGAAAAAATCATGAATATAGTTAAAAAAGACAATAATTAGTAAAGGTGTTTCTTGGAGTCACCCTTTACAATCAAAAAATTCATGAAGATTGAAAATTAGAAATAGAAAAAAAGAATCATTAGCATTTTAATGAAGAATATTAGTAAGTACCATATATTGTAGTCAAGGTCAACATTCTTTGATGAATACTTTATTAAAGTTGAGAAAAACTATTCAATGCATGCTTCAAAATGAAAAATGAATTCATCTTTTTCCTACAAATAATAATTTTTCAAAAGTTATAGCATCTATTTCTACAAATATTTTTTTGTCAACCACAAGCACTAGATTTGGTTGTCAAGAATGTTTGTAGTTGGTATTACAAATTGTTCCATCTATATCTCACCCAAAAAGACTAGATGCTCAAATTTCAAACAATAGATGTGTGGAAATATATCTTAATTATATAGAATCTTCATTTTATCATCCATCTAAATATTTGTTGAGGTCTTGAATTAATTCTCTTGCATTTGTATATTATATATATATATATTTCCCTAACTTTTCCTTACAAATATCACATCGTTGAAGGGATGTAGGTATGTTTGACCTCAAAAACTAACTTTTTTAGTTTGTGAAAAGATCCTTTAAAAACAAAATGAATAAATAAGTATAGAAAATAAAAATCTAAAAAGCCATGGGAATTAGAACTTGACATATTGAATTTAAAGAAGAAAAAATCTTATGATAGCTAGTTAGCTACAAATACTCAATCTCTAATCATTTTTAGAGAATTTTTTTAAATTTTGGTTTCGAATTTTTATGAAAAGGCAATTTTAAATAATGATCTAACATTTTGGAAATTCTATCCCGGGGAGGACACTTCTTGTGTATTTGGAGGACCCACGTGCGGCGGTGGGGTATTTTTAGAGGGGCTATCAATTACTTGTAATCATTACTTGGCAACATTAAAAGAGCCCCTATTTTACCATAAAGCGGAAAAATCAGCCATATTATCATCCCTATTTTATTTTTAAAACACTTTGCCTTTTTAATGTCCCCTAATTTATATGTAAATGTTTTATAAATTTTACCTGAGATTATTTAAATGTACCCTATATTTTGCCGCACGTAGGTTATTAAAAAACGGGAAGTGTCCTCCCCTAGAATTTTATTCACTACAAAAAACGGAGTGTCCACAATGAGTGCAAAATGAGTGCAAAATGACTACTATAGTCATTTTGTAGTCATCTTGTAGTCATTGTGGATACTCATTTTTTTGTAGTGATTACTATATTTCACAACTTCTATTTGAAAGCCATCATTCTATTATTAATCTAAATTACATTATATAATACATCTTCACAATTTGGGAATTGTTGACTAATCTAAGCACATATCATTGAAAAAGTTTCAAAATGACTATTTCACCGTCGTCTCGATCGAACCCAATCGTGGCTAAATTTAGTGTCTTGTTGAGATTTTCAGTTGAAATTAAAACTTGCTCTTGTTGGCATAGGACATTAAAGTGGTCATATGAAGTGGAACTTGTAGTTTGAACTTACTCTTAAAAAAAAGGCAAGAATTTTTAATTTGCCACGCATGATAAAATTTGGAAATTTTCAATTCATATTTGGAATTAAAGCCCCAAATTAGCTAGAGAAAAGTAAAGAACATAGAATGAATAAAGTAAAAAATAGGAAGAAAGATTTTTACGACCATTCTACAAAACACAAAATTTACCATATAGGATTGATTTTATATGACTACTTTAGCGTCCTACTTTTGATATCAAATAAAGCATGAATAAAAAAAACAATCATTCAAATAGATTGCATGGGTTATATACAAGGTAGATTAGCCTATTAGCATTAGTCATCTGATACTGTCAAACACTAGGCCCTTCCATTGCATAAAAAATAGACATCAACCATTTTCTAAAGAGTGTGATTCATTTTCTTTTGGCAAATAATATGGTGCTATTGTTAGAAAATAATAATAGAATCAAATCTATTCATAGAAGATTCAAGGATAAACAAGAAATGATTTTTTTAACCCTTAGACAACAAATTAGTCACTATAGATATCATCCCCTTTTGATACCATGAGAATCATTGGTTTAAAAAATCTAAAAGCACTCATTGTAAGTCAAACTACTATAGAGGATCTTCCCTTTTTGTACAAAATTTCAAGGATAAATTGTTGCACTTTTGTCCCACAAAGATAGATTCTTTGTCATTCATTGGACACTAAATGTCTGTATCAACATTTAATTGTTAAAGTTGATTCAAGTGAATTTAGTTGTAAACAAATGCAAGTTAGAACAAGTTACAAATTTAAGCAATCAAAAGAGGGGCTTTTAGAATGTTGAACTTGTGATTTCAAAACACTCTATCATTAAACATGTTGTTCATTAAATGTTAGTTCAAGTGGTCTTAGTTATAAACAAATACCTATTAGAACAAGTTACAACTTCAAGCAATAAAAGAAGCACTATTAGAATGTTAAAATTGAGCTTTCAAAACACTCATTATGTTGTTCATTAAATGCTAATTCAAGTGGGCTTCGCTATAAACAAATACCTATTAGAACAAATCGCAACCTCAGGTAATAAAAGAAGTGCTTTTAGAATGTTAAAATTGAGCTTTTAAAACACTTATTGAACAGGATTAGAGTGGCAAGTCACTAGTCTTGAACCATCCCTACTCTTAAAACTATTTCAGTTCTTATTGGATTAATATGATCCCAATTGTATTTCAGTTCACTCAACTAATTATTTCCTGAAAAATGCAGGTAACAAGAAGCACATCGCAAAAGATACGCTAATTGACCTTATATCACTGTTACAAAGCAAAGCACAAGTTGCAAATCTCCGACAGCGGTTGGTTGGAATGATATGAAGCCCAAAGAGCAAATTGCAGTATGATATCCAATTGAAGGAAATTTTCAATATGTCAAAGTGAAATAAAAAAACTAGATGCGGTAAACTTCATTTCATTGGTTGGGATAAAATTCAAAGTGGCAGTTTCAATTTGTACTCAAAGCACGCTATGATACAATCACGGCATAAGCACCACCTTTTGTATGGAAGTTAGTACTCCGTAATAATTTCCAACACCATCCACTGCAGCCACCACATTCAAGAAACTCTCAACATAAAAATCTGGAAGAAAAATTGCCGTCCTCTGATCCAGTATTGTGCATTCGAAATCATCAAAAGATACTTTTTGGCTCACCTAGGTGATATTTCCTAACGAGAAGTCCAAAACAGATCGAAAGATTGCTCATACGGACCAAGAAGTTCGGAACAAACTATTTCAGAGTTCCCTGCGTCCACAGGTCATAATCTGCGTTCTCAACAGCATCTGGTATCAAAAGAGCTCAGTTCTCAACAAGAGTAGCAGTATCATAAGCTAAGTAATCAGCAATGGTCAAAGCCTGCGACTGCTGCTGCCGCTAAGTCCCCTTGTCAACACTCCATACAACGTGCAATATTTCCTTGAATTGGTCAGACTTCAAAACTCCCTTTCCTAACCAAGGATGCCAAACCCCATTCCAGCATTTTGAGTTCTGCAGAATATCAAGTGCACAAAGAGTGTTAGGGCCCACTTAGAGAAGTTCATCAAAATATCAAAATCAGTTGACTTGCAATCTTCTTAAGTCATGACCAGCGAGATATAGACCGTATTGTGAAAAGTATAGCTTAAATGTCTCCAAAATTATATATCACAAGAACAAGAATCATTTAAGAAATCGAATGTGTTGGTCAAAAAGGAAAAACACTTGGGCAAGAGAAAGTCTCCATATTACCTACTCAGAATGACTTTAAAAGAAAAAGAGGCCCATTTTGAGCTTCTTGATCCTTCATGGATAAACTTCACGTGTTTACACGCAGAATAAAATTATAAAAGGAATTCAAGGGTCTCAAGAAGACTCACCAAAATAGCCCCCTCTAGATTGATGGCCAAGTCCTCAACCCGCAACCAGGTATGGCAACCGGAGAGTAAGTTTTGCTATGAAGAAGCACTGAGCTCTTGCGCTGAGGAAATAGTCCTCACCAACGAGGTTACACTCCAAGAAACCAGAAGGACACATGAATGTAAGATATGATTGCTAGAAAAAGAAAAAGCTCAAAAGGAGCTTAAAAGAACAGCGTTTAGTCAAAAATGTTTTGAGCTGACATTACTGACTGCTCAAGTCTCTGCATGCTGTCATGACCATCTGCAACTGTGTCCACATCCATCTGTGAGCATGGCAAAATCGCCATCTATCTATTCAGTGCCTCTGCAGCTTTCTTTCTCAATGGCAGCCTGATCTACTGCTATAGTTCATGTAACTGAAACTAGGCTCGAGACTTGGGTAAGTTGATAGAGAACTGCACTCGAAGAGCTTCTAATACTTCTTCGACGGACTTCTTCCCAAAATTCTTGATTCTCATCAAATCGTCCTGGGTAAAGTCCAACAAATCTGACACAGTATGTATGTTGGCTCGCTTAAGGCAATTGTAGGCTCTAGCAGGCAATTTCAACTGATCGATAAATATGTGTTTGTAAGTGACGTCTTTCGTGACCTGCTCGGCTGACGGTAGAAAGGACGAGAAGAAGGACATGGTACTAGAACCATGCTCGTTCTCAGAATTGTTGGCTACTTCTTTCTTTTCGTCATGTAAAAACGGAAGAAATAAATCTATCAGACATCGAGCAGCCTCATAGAGGGCTTCCTCAGGGGCTATACTGCCATTGGTCCAGATCTCCAGGAATAGGATTTCCTGGGTGACATCCTCATTCTCGAAAGAATGGACACTGTAATTAGCGTTGCGAACCGGCATGAAGACAGAATCTAAGTAAAAATGTCCATCTGTGGACTTTGACGGTTCAGAAATGCGGTAACCGCAACCCTTTTCCACTTCTAACTCGAGGTCGAAAGGAACAGCTTTAGTCAGAAGAGCAATGTATTGCGATGGATCAGTTATCTCAAGGGAAGGAGGCAAAATAATATTCCCGGCTGTCACTTTACCAGGCCCAATTGTTGATATGAACGCTTTCTGAGGCTCCTGAGAATCGCTCCGGATAACAATTTCTTTTAAGTTGAGCAAAATGTCCAGTACTGTCTCTTGAATACCGTCTACGGCCATATACTCGTGTGCCACGTTTTTGAAAGAAGCACACGTGATCGCTGATCCCTCCACTTCTCCTAATAATGCTCTCCTCATCGCAATGCCAACCGTGTTAGCTTGACCAGCTCGAAAAGGGGAGACGGCAAACCGACTATAATGAAGACGATCACTCTCTCTATTCGACTCCACACACCTCCACTGCAGTGCACTTTGGCTGCTCTCTATTGCATTTTCCGCACTGGAATCCGTTGGAAGCCTATCAGAGTCTTCGTAAATTCGGTTCGGAGCTCTGGGAGCCATTCTGTCAACCTAAGAGTAGAAAAACAGTAGCGTTAACTTCTAAAGAATGCACTTCGAAACGCTCAAGCAGGAAAAAGTCTACAGTTTAGCAAAAACTAAACCAAGAACTGAACTTCCTGTCGGTTCACAAATAGTGGGCCACAAAATTGACGACGGGTTCCAAAATCTTCAGTGAGCGTTAAATCAGAAAGATCCTCTACGTATAACGTTTGCAGTGGGAAAAACTTCTTCGTAATTAGGAGTACCACAATAATTACAATGTTCGATGTACAACTTCGATCCCAAAATACGTTTGTGACAGTTTTCATAAATCGCCGGCATAGAACCACTAGGAAGCTTGATTCAAGCCTTACCTCGTTCAGATCTTTAGAGGAAAGCGTTTCAGAAGTTCGCTGCCTGCTTCATCCAAACACACGAGACCTAATTATTACGCCAACGTCATCCGGATACAAGAACAAGTTCATAGTTCAAATGCCAAGTCGTTGTCCAAAAAATAAATCGACTTCTCTCAAACAAGGAAAGAGAGCTAATCATACCTATCAAGCAAGTCAGAGCAAATCTCCATGAAAATTTCGCGGGTAAGAGTGTTGTCAAGGTGTAGTGGTCCATCAGCGGTGGCAGTAATGAATGACAAGCTGTGAAAACACCCAACATTGCATTTTGAGCACTATCAAGAACATCCAGTAGCCCAATTAAACATCAATAATCTGATGAGAAACTCCCTCTAATATTAAGTACAGTATAATAGCTACCACATTATAAGTCATTTGGAAGAAGGCAGTTCCATTTTAATTCTAATCCAGCGAGTAACGCTTACCTGATATTAGTTTCCTGGGCCGAGGCCAATTCGCTCTTAGCCTTTGCCGCAGCCTCTGTCAACCTCTGTACAGCTTGTTTATACTCCAAAAGGTCCACGCCATTCTTCATTTTAAAATCCTCAGCAAGCCATTCCACAATTCGCTGCATGTAACACAATAATCTACTAAGCATTCTCATCGTGTACAAAACAGCTCAAAAAGCTCCTCTAATGAGCATTCTAAACCCAAGAAAATTAATAAAGCTAACCTTATCAAATTCGTCTCCACTGAACTGCGCGTCCCCCGAAGCCGACTGCACCATCGTGTAATTTCCTCCTTCCATAGCAGCTACAGTGAAATTCCTAGAGCTAGATTTCAAAACTACAAACCTATCAGCCACCGTTCTCAGTGAACCACCCCTCTTCACCACCAAATCTTCACCAAATCCGCCCCTGCTCTTCAAATTAACAGTTCTCAAAATTCTGCACACGCCACTGTTCCTAACTTTCCTCACATCCGCGGAAGCTCCAATGGCAGCGGCCATAGCCTGCGCGTTCATGAGAGACGCCATCCCTAAAACCCCAATTCTCAATGGAAAAAATACCGGAAGGTCCCTAAATTTATACCGGAAGAGGAAAATAAGAGCTTCGAAGAAATCAGAAGCCCTGCGACGACAGCCGCGACAGAATCGTGAGAAACGCAGGTGCAAATCTTCAGAGAGGACGCTGGAATCTGGAAGGGGGAGGCGAAGCAGGGAGATGCGGGGAAGTATTAGCTTGAACCCTATCCGTAAACATGTTTTCGTCTGACTGCCCGTCTGCCCGACTGAAGGACTGGGTTGAGAGCGCCACCCGATCCTGCGATTGCTCTTTTCTCATGGCTGACCAAAACCCCGGTGACTCCCCGGATTGAGATAGTTAGCGAAGCCAACTCTGGATAAAGGTAAAGTAGATGGTAGACTTGAATTTTTAATAAAATATATAAAATGTGATTATATTGAATGAATAAGCTAATCAAATAGTGGGATCACATTGCGCTCAAGCTAAATTAATAATGTAAACCACTCCATTCTAGATAAATTGTGAACAAGCCTATTGTAGGCAAAATTGTAATGGTAATGTATATTTTAGAATTTGAATGTAGATCACTATTATAATTTTGTTTGTAATGGGTTAGCTCCCATTAGACTTGTAATGGGATAGTTTATCTTACTTGGGGCTTGTAATCTAAGAGTCTATAGTTTGAGTCGTGCATTTGAGCTTAAAGTCTGCATGTAATCACTTTATATGTTCAAATATAGCATCTGAATTTTTTTAGTAATAAAATTCATAAGAAATATACAATACTAATATATTTGTAGGCCCTTTCTTTTTAGTGTTATAAATGTACTTCTAAATAAATTCCCCAGCTTTGCAAAATGAAATATTGGAATCCATCAACAAATTCAACTAAAGATATGGAATAATTTGCTATATGTATATTGAATCCATATATATGTTGTATCTATATGTATAGAAAATGATATCAATATGCATACTTGTATTGTATGGCATATATTCAAATATATATATAAACAAGTATTCAAAATTCTTTGTAATTTTGATTGTATGTTTATTTTGTAAGAAATTCAAGTCCACCATATAGAATGTCTATGATCTCTCTTCCTTTAGAAAGTGTTTTATGATTTTTATACTCAAGTGCAAATAAGGTATAAATTTTCTATTTAAAACTTTTCATTAAAAAATAAAATATTAAAATACACATATGAAGTTTATACTTTTCTATTGTTGATACAAATACTTGCAATTAGCTCTAATCAAATGCTACCAATTTAGTTTTTGTTTTGTACTTTATTTCATTTTCCTCTTTCAATCATAAGGTCAATCATCAACTTTCAACCTCCCTGTCTCTATTATGTACTTTCAATGTACAAACTTAAGTGATAAAAATTTTAATTTTAGGAACCCAATTTTTTTTGGAACTATGTGATGTAATCCCTTGATTAATGCATACACTTACTTATTTATAGGAGATTGAAAGAAAAACAAAATAAAAAACTAGAATTGGACATTAAAGATGTTTCTAACAATATAGTGAGTTAACTAATATATTATTTTCTAGGAATAAAATCACTTCAAAAGTGACTACTTCAAAATCTTGATTTTATAGCTATTTTATGAAGAGGTTGTAACTGTTGTAAATGACTGATATGGCCTGTATGATGTACTCATCATATTCACTTTAAGATAGTAGAGGGCATGGCAAAGGGGATGGTGGTTCTTTTAGGCTATTTGGACAAAATACTTGAAATACATTCACAACAATTTATACTTTATTAAAAAAAATATAATTTCAATGAGCATCACCTTCTTCTACATGAAGTCAAAATTAAAATTTTAAATCCTCCCATAAAAGGCACTTCCCTCCCTTATGCAATGCATCTTCTTTGTTCACAATAAGGGCCATCTACCTTAACCCTTGAAGGATGGACCGGTGGCCATGGAAATCATAGATTTTGATACCGTGCGACATCATCTACTTTGAAAAAGCCATATATCCTCATTTGAAGTCAAAATATTGTAGAAGATCTTCCCTTTCCACCCCTAATACTAAGGATGAAAAGTTGCATTTCTATCCTAAAAGGAAAGATTCTTTGTCATTCAAAGGACACCAAATGTATGCGGAGGTGTTCAAGGGTTAAGATATAAACACCTCATTTGGATTTCAACACCACTATTTATTTATCCCTTCAAAAGTGTACTTCATCTATCTCTTTTAAATTGACTTTTTCTACCCCAAGTGCATAGATTAATTAAGTTAGTCTTGTTTTAAATAATTTTTAGCCTCCAAATGTCATCATATCCTTTCAAGGGTGATGAACAATTTTCACTACTTACAATTGTTATTTCATCCATTCAATTTTTTCATGAAGAGTACATTAATTGTCCAACACTTCCATTATCATTAGTTGAAATTTGAAGCCTCCAAGAGATTGCAAGTTCCTACATTTGGGAACGTACAAATTGCATAATTGCAAGAATCTGACATAGTCACGACTATGCCATTACTAAATTTATTTTTTTTGAAATTTTTTTTGGACTTTTTTTTGCATTTCAAGACCAAAATTTATTTATTTATTTTTGGTAAATGTTGGCTTAACAGCACCCAACCATTTTAGGAAATGTTTTAGGAATAGCTTGAAACGGCCCTTTGGAGGCCTCAAATTTCATCAAATGACACATTCAAGTTCTCTTTTGTACAAAACTCTAATTTTCCTAGTCTTGAGAAAATGTTTTGTGACATTTCAGAAAAAATCAATTGTGTATATTTTAGCACAATGGCTACAAGAGAATTCTTTCGGCTATCTCATTGAAAGAGTATTTTGGGGCCAATTTGTTGATATACTTGTATGAAATTTGAAAAAATTACCAAAAAATATGATAAATATATAAAAAATGATAAACGTAGCAAAATTGCTAGAGCTCTATCGTAGAAGAATTTAAAATGTTCTATTAAAAATGGCTATCAAAATTAAAAGGTAGAAATAGTTATGCAAATCTTTTAAAAAAACAAAATAAAATCACTGTAACCAACCAGAATGGCCCAAATGCCAATTTAGTTCAATCCTTTTTTTCAGCACCATGGGACTAGATTGCATCATTTCAAATTAAATGTCTTTTTTTTGCCAGATAAAAGTAATCTTTTTTCACTGGAAACTTTCTAGTTCTCTTTAAATATGGATGAAGTCGCCAAATTTGGATGAAAAAGTGGATGAACATGATGAAAAAGTGTTTTTAAGTCCAAAAGATAGATGAATGCAGAAACACAATGCTTCACCAAAATTGAAGTGATCGCCATCTTGACACTTTCTCAAAAAGTAAAAAAAAAAGGGCCGGTTCAGTTTTGATAAAAATTCATTTCCATTTCAAATTTGAAAATGCTGACATGCCTTCAGCCCAGCCGGCGCCGGCCCAGCAGCGCCAATTTGAAATTCAAAAAACACAAGAACGCGAAAGTAAGGTTGAATTTCTGGGATATTCCGAAGGCGCCAATTGTCGGTGTTTCCTCAGCTCCCACCATTTTCTCTTCTCCTTCTTCCCCGTCTTCTTCTTCTTCTTCTTCTTCTTCTCCCTCCTCCTCGCCTTCGAGTTTTACAGCGTCCCATCTCCGTTTGGAGTTTCCCCTTGAGCTTGGGAACGAGAGCGACAGAGAGACTGTCTGTCTCTAGGGTTACCCTCACCGAGCATTACATGCAGACATTACCAGGAGAGTAACCGTGTGGTGGTGAAACGCGTTTGAAAACCCTAGCTATGGCTGATGGGGTAGACGAAGCGCCGGCCCCAACTCGACCTCCAGCACAGCCTCCGCAGCAACAAGTGTTCAAGTTATGGCCCCCGAGTCAGGTTACTCGTGAGGCTGTGCGCCAGAAGATGGCGTTGAAGCTGTCGTCGGCTTGTTTGGAGTCGCAGTCGTTTGCCAAGATCGAGCTCGCGGAGGCGCAGGAGCAGGCCAAGGTGATTGAGGAGGCGGCGTTCATTGCGGCGCAGGAGGCTGATCGGAATGGCGAAGAGACGGGGAGCGCCGTGGTTATGGTGTATGCGAAGCACGCGAGTAAGTTGATGTTGGAGGCTTTGAAGACGCAGGGACCGGAGAACGGGAAACCGGAGAATGGAGAGCCTGTCGCGCCGTTGGTGGCTACTGGAGATGAGATTGTGGATAGGGAGAATGGTGTCGTTGTTTCGAAAGGTGAGGCGATACGTCGTTTTTGTGTATTAGCGGATTTGAACTGGGCGAGGGTGGATGTTGTGTGCACTGTTTTGTATAGTATGTTCTATAAGATGCAATTTTGGTCTTGTTATGATCACTGGAAGAAGAACCGAGTGTGCTCTTCTCCCGTACTTCTTAGAAAATTTGAACGTGAATTCCAATTCTAATTGATAAATGCTGCATAAATTATTAGTGTCTCGCTGTACTTGAAGTAACGGTGTAGCAATCCGCTTGGGGCGCGGGAGATGAGATTATGGTTAGTGAGAACGGCACCGTTGTTTCGAAAGGTGAAGGATATATTCGGTTCGTTGATGGATTCGAGCTGTGCGAGGTTGGATAATGTGTGCACTGTTTTACATTGTATTTCCTATGGGATACACTTTAGTTTTATTGTGATCTCTTGGAGAACAGATGAGTGTGTTCTTCGCCCTTGCATACTTAAAAATTTAAACATAAATTCAACTCTAGTTGACAAATGCTGTGTGAAAAATCAGTGTCTCACTGTATTCGAAGTAAATGGTGTAGCCACCTGCTTGGGGCGTCGCATTCAGGTTTTATGAATTTTGCTAGTAGTATATTTGTAATGGAACGAGTTCATGAAATACATTGGGTTTGTGCTGTAACAGTGAGAGGTTTGGATTGCAGGAGTATTTCTGAGGATTTAGCGAGTAATTTGTTCGGCAGCTAGCCTTGCTTGCTGGCTCATTGAATGTTGCAGGGTTTTGGAACTTCTCTAGTGACTTACTGTTTTTTTTTTATACATTTGGTTATTCCATCACAAATTCTGAATATGATGCTCATGGTTTCAGACGAGGAGCAAGCTAACGACAACACTGTTACAGTGAACGAGGAAGAAATCAAGGAAACAAGTAAAGCGTTCGATATATCGGGAGGCACAAGGGCATTTCTGACCAAAGAATATGCTGAAGAATTGCTTCGACCATTATTGGAGGAGAACTCCTTCACTCACGTTTGTCTAAGCAACTGGAGTTTTGGGGATGGCTCTGCAGAAGTGGCTGCCCGCGCTCTTTCAGCCTTGAAAAACAAACTTGTAGACGTGAACCTTGCTGATATTGTTGCTGGTAGGCCAGAAGTGGAGGCCTTGAATGCCATGACTATCATTTCTTCTGCTCTTGAAGGCAGTAAGCTTAAGTCCTTGAATTTATCTGACAATGCCTTGGGAGAGAAGGGCATTAGGGCATTCTCTGCTCTTCTGAGTTCACAAGATTCATTAGAAGCACTCTACTTCATGAATAACGGTATTTCTGAGGATGCCGCTCGAGCTATTCGTGAAATCCTACCTTCGTCTAAAGAGCTTCGCACTCTTCGATTCCACAACAATATGAGTGGTGATCAGGGGGCACTGGAGCTAGCTGAGGGGGTGATTGGAGATGCTCCTCATTTGGAACATTTCCAATTTTCTTCTAGCAGGGTAGGAAGTGAGGGTGGCATAGCATTGATGGAGGCTTTGCGAGGTGGAAAGTCTCTCAGGTCCATCGATATCCGGGACAATATGTACGGTCCTGATGGCGGTGCTGCTTTGGGTCAGACTTTGAGATCGCACGCCTTGTTGACCGAGGTATATCTAAGTGATTTGGGTTTAGAGGATGAGGGTGCTTTAGCGGTTATCGAGGCATTGACTGAAGGGTCCTCTCAGGTGACAATTCTAGAGCTTGGTGGCAATGAGATCACTGAGAAGGTTGCTCCAGCTTTGGCAGCCTGCATTCGTTCTATGAAACACTTAAAAAGGTTGAATTTGATGGAGAATGAACTGAAAGACAAAGGAGCGGTGATAGTGTCTAATGCTATTAAAGACGGCCTTGACAATCTGTGTGAGCTGGATTTGAGTGTGAATGAAGTAGGTCGCATTGGGGCTGTGGCAGTTGCCCAAGCCGTAGCAAATAAGGTCGATTTCAAGTCTCTGAACCTGAATGGGAACCAGATCTCGGAGCAAGGTATTGAAGCTTTGCAGGACGTACTTGCGAAGGGCGCGTCAGGTGTAACAGTTTTGGGTCCTTTGGATGAGAACGAGGCCGAGGAGGACCAAGAAGACGAAGATGAAGACAAAGATTATGAGGATGTCTCAGCTGACGAGAATGTTGTTGCAGGGTTTTCTGATTTGGATGTTGCTGATAAAGATGATTGAAGCGTATATGACTCATGAGTTGGTGGCTGTGGCCGGCTCGAGTCGCTTAGGATGCAAACTGAAATGATCGTGGCCTAATGTCTGCGAAAGCCCTCAATTTTACAGGGTATTATAGGTTCAAAATACATGTAATGAAATTGTAATGTTTGATGGTCTACGTTGATTTGCTGCGTAAGATCTAATGTAGGATTATTCCTTCGTCCGGGAAAGAAGAGAGGAGGCGGAGAGGCTCATCTAAAAAAGCAGCTAATTGTAGTTTTGCGCTTCATATGAACTTTCAGGTCTTGACTGTGCAAGATTTGTTTATCAGTCTACTTCAGTGGTTGCACCCTCAGGTTACCGAGGTAGTGAAGATTCACTGGACCTATCTCACCTCTATTATTAATTTTCATTTAAATGAACATTCATGAACTGTTTTTTGCAGTTTTGGCATCAAGGCCCTGTATTGGATTAGAATGGTGAAAAGCAAGAAGTGCAACTGTGGACTTGATTTTTCAGATGTCACAACCTTTGCAATAGTCGACTTGGAATGCCATCAATATGACTCCAGACCTATCCTTGAAGCTAAAAGAGTTAATAGTAAAGTGCCTAATATTAGGGACTAGGAGTACGAGTTCACAGATGTCAAAAAAAATATAGGATAAAACTCTTTGAAGCAGCAGATTTGGGTTGTGATGGTGTTTGGTGTTGTGTTTCTTTTGTATTATTTTAGTTAAGCTTTAATTTGATAGCCTTTGTATAAACTATGGTGAATTCTATACTTAAGCTACAAACCATATCTTTTGACTTTTGACATAATAGATCTATACGTGACTATTGGCTATAGAAAGGGACCAAAGATTTTGCAATAAATGTAGTTTATGACCAAATCCACACCTAGGAGAAAAAATACCAATCACCATTTTTTTTATGAACCTAGAGTATGTGACTATTGGCTATAGAAAGGGACCAAAGATTTTGCAATAAATGTAGTTTATGACCAAATCCACACCTAGGAGAAAAAATACCAATCACCATTTTTTTTTATGAACCTAGAGTATATTCCAAGAAATAACAGAGAACAAGTGATGGAAGCAATCACCTTCAAAAATCATACCTACTTGTAAACTAAAATTGCTCGTAACTTATGACTCCGTAATCCAAATGGAATGAAACAAAGCTTCCCATGTATGTAAAAACCTAAAGAATTAATTTGAAATTTCATTTTTGAAAAAAAAGTTTTTTTGAAGAAGTTTTTTCAGCTGCCTGGGCTGCCCTCCGAGTAAAAAAAATGACATATCATGCCATAACTTTTTAACCACAAAGTCAAAAGTTACGAAAATTGTTGGGCCTTAAAGCTACTCCTCGGGTACATCTTGTGTAAAAATTTCAAAGAAAAAAAATAAAAACTTCATTCGTAGTGAGCTACCCAAAAATTTATAACGCCAAAAAACACACCTCAGGGCTTTAGGGGTTAACAAGCATCTTCTACTTGAGTACTTACAAATCTAATCTATAATTACTGTTCATTACTTCTATTGCCAAAGAGAGGACTTCCACTCTTGATGGATTTTTATTGGTTCCTATACTTATGAAGGTCTAGTACTTTAATATTTTTGTTTTTAAAATTGATTTGTTCAACAATGTGAATTTTTAGAGCTAGGGTGGTTTTGATTTTCAAGTGGGAGTTTATCAAAGTTGGTGAACTTTTCTACTTTAGTTATAGTTTTTAAACCAAAGATAAACTACATAATTGTAAAAAACAAAATAGAAGAAGCCAAACCACTTGAAGACAAATACATCATTAAGCTCATTTTTATTGTTGGCTTTCATCAAATTAGCCTTTCATAGATAGGATCACTACACCTATCAAAAATGAAATGGGTGCAAAAGAATTCTAATTTCAATTCCTACATATTTTGGTCATTAAGCTTCATTAATAATTTACACTCTAAGTTGGATTTTTTTCTACTAGTGAAACAAATTTTAACTTTTTAAATCTAAATTAAATCTAATAATATAAAATATTTGAAAGATCATATTTGTTAATAGAAAGATATTTTCTTTTAAACTGACTCTACATAGAAGTATTATACAATACAAGACATATTTTTTTCTTATCAAGTGTAGAGTCATTTATGAAAATTTTATAAGAGAGATATTATCTAGTGCAATATGGTTTTTGACCCATAATACTTGCAAAACAATGACATACTCATTTTTTGTTCACAAATAAATAAAATTTCAAAGAATTTTTTTTTGATAAATTCCATTATTCAATTGTGTCACCTAAAGAAATAATTATCTTAAAGTCTAAAGTGAAGTTTGTTATCGAAGACCTTACATTGAAAAGAAAAGGTTATTACTATTTGTCAAAATGATACTAAAAAATAAATTAGTATTTTTCTTTAAATGGACCAACACCAAAGAAGGCAAAATTAGTTCAATGTGTGTAACTATATTTTTTCTTTGATTTTCCAATTTGTATTCTCTAAACCAAATTACATATGTTTGATATTTTTTCCTAGTGACAAAGTTCATTAAGGAATGAGTAATACATTAAGATACAATACAAGTATTATGTTCTAATACAATATGAAGCATGGCTAAATTTATTATTACTTATTTAAATATCTTACTAACTTGACAACTTTGTAAAATACAAAATGTAAGGAAGTACATTAAATAGAAGATTTACTTTATACAATATTAAGATGATTGATGTCTTTCATTAAATAGAAGTCACATGTTGATAGATCCATCCAAGAAAAAATATATGTACAATTAAAATGCAAAATATTTTTATTTTTGCAATAGACCATACAAGAATGTATTCAGTTATTGCAAAAATGAAAAAATAATTTGAAATTTGTCAAAAAAAATAAAATTTACTTGGGCCTAATTTTAATAGACATTCATTTTTATATGATAAAAATTGCAAAATTTAGATGATTTGACATATTTTGCTTTGAATTTGATTGCTTGTGAAGTATATACCGGGTTTTATTTTTAGAAAGTTCTTTAAAAAATTGATTGGTGCTTTCAAAGCATGAGTAAGTTTGAGGCACATATATTTTTAAATATTTTACACAAATATTATTTGACAATTTTTTTTTAAGTAATATAAATCTATGTTCCTTTTTCTTATACATCTAGTACATTCTAACAATATATATAGTCACTACGAGTGAAAAGGGTGTTTTAAGTATATAGTCTTTCTAGCAAGACACATATTTTTTACTTAAAATCTCCTAAAAAGGTCAATATTTAAAATCTTATATACTTAAAACATCCTTTTCTCTTGTAGTAAATATACATACACATTTACTACAGATTATTGCAAGTAATATTCAATTCACATTTGAACTTGAAAAAACATTGTATATTTTTCTAAAAATTTAAAATACAATGAATTCTTCTTTTCTACTAAACATATACGTGATTCCATTAGGGTGAGTTTTTCACAAGACTCCAAATGCTAAGGCATTGACCTTTCAAGAAGATATATAATAAAATAAATGTAAGCCACCCTTGTTAGTCAAGAAGACATTTTGGTCTTTGTAAGTGATTTTAATGAATATCTGTCTATACGCTAACAAACAACAAAATATAAACTTTAGTTCAAAAAATTCAAAACTCATTGATTAGTTTGTTGCACATGCAATCTAAAAATAAATCTTCTACTAAAGAAGTTATATTTTATTTCTTACAAAAATTTACTTAAGAACAACTTTCAAAATGAATACTTCAAAATTAAAAATTGTAATAGGGAATAGTCCTTTTCACACCTACATATAGATCCCTAGGTCATTTGGAAACCCAGATTCCAAATCTTGTCTTCACCTCAAAAGTTGCTCAAGAGAATGGGGGAGAGCAATTATATTTTTTGAATGTTTCTTTTAGCATAGTCTTTCAATATTGGTTGGAAAGCTAAAAATTTAAAAGAATTAAAAATAAATATAATATTAAATGTAGGATTAACTTTCTCATAAATATATTATCCTGGTATCAATTTTATCTTTTTAATGTAAACAAAAAAATAGGGATTTTGAATTTAAAATCTTTGTATATGTTGAATCCAAGAAACATTGCATTTTCATAGATACCAAATTAAAATAACCAATGCTATATATTGTTAAAGATGAAAAAAATATAAAATAAATTATGGAATTTATGGAATTTAATACTATATTTGAAAGATGCAAAGTCCAATGAACTTAATAAATATATCTCCATGTATTATCACCATTTCATCAATTTTATTCTCACTGCTTGTATTGTGTGGTATTGAATTGACATTGAATAAGGTTAGCCTTTGAATTGTCATCCTTCATTTGAGTACTTCAACAAGGTAAAATAATTGATAGTTTGATCTTGCATCAGTCAAAATATAAACTTTCTTATCATTTTTTATTTGTCTTTCAACTTGTACAATCCAAGTGAACCATTAAATTACTACCAATAGATTCATTGGTATAATAATTGTTGTGCATTTGCATTTGAAAATGAATAAAATATGAAACTTGTAAATAGTTATTTGACATGCTCCTCAAATATTTGTATGTATTGTAATGATTTCTTTTTTTAAATGACAAGTTTCTTTTGCCAAATTTTTGAATTATAGATATTTCAATTGTATCATCCAAACAATGTGATAATGAATACCCTTTAGTGAATACCCCTAAGCTATTTGTTATTTTTCTTAAGAAAATAAACTATTCTAATATCCATTCAAGTGAAATATTCTTTTATGTGAGACTTTTTAACATGCAGTAGACAAAAACTTTGTGTAACATCATCTATGATTATGATCAATAAAAATGACAAGCAAGCCTTTACAGTGGTCTTTTTTTTGTTGAAATATAATTGTAAAATGGTAGACTCTATATATAAATCCCTAATTTTGGACCAATTTTATCTTCTTAGCTAGAATAAATTTTTATTTCCATTTCATTAAATTTCATCTAAATTTCATTTAGATTCTTCTTCAAGTCAATAGTTTAGCTTGTACAAATTTATAGCTCCCTCTATGAAGGTCACAATCAACATAAATTGAATAATTTTTAAAAAAATGTACCACATGTTATCTTGTAAATGGTGTGAGGTGATGTGAGCCTCAAAGAATTTGATGTAGAAATTCAATTTTACCACTCAAGTGTTGATTTAAACCTTCACATGGGATAAAATTACTTCCGTAAATTAGTATTACATACACCAATAGGATACACTACAAAAACTAGATTTCAAGTTTTTTGGAAAAAGCCTTGCAAACAAATTGACTTAGCATATTAGTAAAGGTACAAGACTAGTATTTCTTATAAATTATGTGACACCTAAGAATTCCTTTTTTTGACATTTGATACCCCCCTATGAAGATACGCTGTTTGTTTGGATGTTTGTTTGTTTGTTACGTTGAGATCTCCTAGACCGTGAGTCCCCCAGGTGCGTGTTTGGTACCGGTGGAAAGCCCTCGGTGAGGAGGGGTGCACGGGATTTGATTCATGGTGTTCCAACCTACGGCATGAAAGTTATTGAATTTTGAAGTTTCTATACATTAAAAAAATTAGACCGTGGCAACGGCATGGGCCACCCTAGTAATACAAATATATTTCAATGCACTCATTTAAATGAGTATGACTTTGATGAATTAGTGCGACTTCAGTATATTAGTGTTGGTGAACTCTCAAATTGTTCAGTTTTCAAAATGAAGAATTTGTATTGACACTAATTTTGCACTCTTATAAATAGGACGATGAAGTGGAGCCTTGCTGGCCGAGCACGTGATAAGGGAGAGTCGTAGATGAACGCCATCCGTCGATTCGTACCAACTAATTTCATCCGTAGATCCTTACCGATGAATCGCTGCCGTAGATAGGAATCGAACGGCTGGGGTAGAACAGACTTGCTTCGCGAGAGATTAGGGTTCGATGCTTTTACGGACTGTGAAGTCTGTAGTCTTCCGTTTTCTCGCTAGTGTTTGTGGTGGTTGCCGGGGAGCAGGGTTTGTTGAAGACGTCGACTGTGTTGCTGTCGCCCTTTCCGTCGTCGCCACGCGAGTCTCGTTCTAGTATTTTTTGCCCTCTTTCTTGTTTCCGGTTTTTGTAGTCGGAAGTAAGAGAAGCGCGGGGTTTTTCCGACATCAGACCGTTCTCGTTGCTGCAGCGGTCTCACCATGGGCGAACCATATCCCGAAACCGAGGAGTTGCTCGACTACGAGGAGGAGGAAGAGGCCGCGCCTGATGCCGTTGCGGCGAAGACCAACGGCGAGACCGTCAAGAAGTAAGTCGCTCCTCCTTTCGCAGTCGTCGCGTGGTTTTACGGTCGGTGCATGTTCGGAACCTTGCTGTTTGTTGGTGTAGTTTAGTTAGGGTTGCGCGACTGTTCTTAAGTACAATATTCTCTTGCGCTTGCTTGAAACTGGTTTTTTGAGATGAGCCGGAGTTTTTGATGATGTTGGAAATAGAGCGGCTTGATAACTGCGATGTTTGGGTATTCGTTATGGTTTGTTTTCTGGAGGTTGTGAGTCCTCTGTTTATTTCGCAACTATTGTCTCAGTCTTATTGTATGTTTTGGAAACGTGATTGAGTTATCACAGTACATCTGTTTGTCGGGTTTTACTCATTGAGTGGTGTTTTGATGATGCAGGGGCTACGTCGGAATTCATAGTTCTGGTTTTCGGGACTTCCTCTTAAAGCCTGAGCTTCTTCGGGCTATTGTTGATTGCGGGTTTGAGCATCCGTCTGAAGGTATAACCATTTAACCGGGCATGCATGAGATCTGTGGAGAGATTAATAACTTGTAATAATTTGAGGAAGCAGTTGTGTACTTCGAGATCACGCCTTGTTTATTTCTTTTATATGGTGGGCCTGGTTATTTGTCTCAGTGGTTATGCTGTGGTTGTCAATGTGAAATTGATACAGTCGCGTTCGACTCATGTAACTATCCGTTGCTTCGGTGCTTCAGTTTCGGTGGAGGTTATGTCGCTTATTTCTTTACTTATTTTGGGGACGTTTTGTCAGTGACTAGCTCTTAAGTCGATTGTGTATATTTAACGCTCATGTGCTGTTTTTCGCAGGTAATAATTATCACCAGTTCCTTCGTCTGCCATTTGGAGGCGTTTTTCTGAGCTTAAACATTTTAAACATCTTTATGAGTGTGCCTTCTTAACACGGGCAATTCCATTATGGGTGGTGAACCAGTTCAACATGAGTGCATACCACAGGCCATCCTTGGGATGGACGTAATTTGTCAAGCCAAATCAGGAATGGGGAAGACTGCCGTTTTTGTGCTCTCGACTTTGCAGCAGATAGAGCCTGTCGCAGGGCAGGTTGCGGCACTTGTTCTGTGTCACACTCGAGAATTGGCCTACCAGGTATACCGCGCATCCTGATCTATCCCTAAATTTTTCTTTTCAGTTTTAGAAAATATATGAAATCTGGTTGGATCCTAGATTGGCTCTTTGAAGATAATTTCAAACTACCGAGATATGCTGGCTTATGCATGTGACATGGTTTGTTTTCAATTCAGTACATTTTGTTAATTACTTTTCTTTACGAGATTGAGTTTTCTGAATTTCCCATTTGCACTCCGTTCAGATTTGCCATGAGTTCGAAAGATTCAGCACCTATCTTCCCGACATAAAGGTGGCGGTTTTCTATGGTGGTGTCAACATCAAGACCCATAAAGATATTCTGAAGAATGAATGCCCTCACATAGTTGTTGGAACTCCTGGCCGGATTTTGGGCCTGGCGAGAGATAAGGATTTGAGCCTTAAAAGTGTGAGGCATTTCATTCTTGACGAATGTGACAAAATGCTGGAGTCACTTGGTATGGTTTTACTTCTTGACGTGGCAGTATCTTTGCTGATCTCTTCATTTTCTAGCGCAAGAATTCTGGTTCATGTAGATTTTGATTACTGTTGGTTGGATGATTTCGAGGTATTTCTCAATTTTCTGCGGAGTGGTTGATTATTTTTCATCTGTGTAATTCGTCGTTTTTCAATTGGTGGGCAGAGTGCTGCAGAACTGACTGCTAGTGTTTTGTAGACATGCGAAGGGATGTACAGGAAATTTTTAAGTTGACACCCCACGACAAGCAAGTCATGATGTTCTCTGCCACATTGAGCAAAGAGATTCGACCTGTCTGCAAGCGATTCATGCAAGATGTAATGTCTCGTGGCCAACTTTTCCCTCCACCATTTCCGGGGCACTCTCTTCCTTGCTTGGTGATGGCAACCTGCTAAGGGTCTTTCTCCGGCATGGCTGGTTCTTGTCTAGTGGGTGGTCGATGCGTTCGGTTTCTGGCCTTGTCCAGTTTACTGCCAGAGGGGGGCCGGTCACTTCTCAATCAGCACGAATATGGGATACGTGGTGTAGGTTGATATTCCAAGGCACAGCACTGACTACTAGGTCTAGATAGCTGGAGCTCAACATGTAGAGGATGTCGTACCATATCTGCGTAAGACTGGAAAGGATATTTGGAAGCACGTTTTAGGTTCAATGTTTGCGAATCAGGAGATACCAATTAGTCTTCTGCTTTTTCCTCTTGCAATATGCTGCGGTGATGAGGGGGTGCTTTGGAGAACGCGTGTCACTTGTTGCAAAGTCCCCAATCGTACATTTACTTGCGCATTTGGGGGTGAGAACCAGCTTTTCATTTTGGAAGGCAACAAAGACACTATGTCTACACGAAGACGTCCTTCATATGATCCGTTTACAGTAGCTGCAGTCTTTTAAATGCTGGTATCTCTGGGGTTACTGGAAGCTGCTAAGGGGAAGCATACAACCTGGAAAGATATGGGCTACTTTATGTTTGATTGTGGCAGCTTTGGGAACTCAAATTTGTCATAAGGCGCTCGCGATGGGATCCCGAGACATCCAGAAATTCCTCACCTCTGTGTGTGTGTGTGGTCCTTTGTTGCTTGCTGGCGTTTCATCTGCAGCCTATGGAGATTTATGTGGACGACGAAGCCAAACTCACCTTGCATGGGCTCGTTCAGGTACTGATATTTTTTTATTTCGCTCTGAGCATTGAGTAATAACTCCTTTATTGTTACTAGTTCAGACTGTTATCATTTCTGCATTTCCACTTCAGTAACTTTTGTACAACCTAATTTTCCTTGATTCCCCGAAAGCCCTGCTCCCTTTTAACAGAGTATGTGCAACTGATAACAGCATTACATCAAGTTGGGCGAGGTGGAGAAGAATCGCAAGCTCAACGACTTGCTGGATGCTTTAGATTTCAACCAGGTGGTGATTTTTGTCAAGAGTGTTAGCCGTGCTGCGGAGCTGAACAAGCTACTGGTGGAATGCAACTTTCCTTCGATTTGTATCCACTCTGGCATGTCCCAGGAGGAACGGTATGCTTCTTTCCCGTTCTTGTCTTTTTGCTTCTTGGTTGTGGATGATCTTTTTGTGCTTTGGATGATCTTGTTCTAGCATTTTGATCTGAGGTCACTGGTAATTTGTGCTGTCAGATTGACTCGCTACAAAGGTTTCAAGGAAGGCCACAAGCGTATTCTAGTGGCCACTGATCTAGTGGGTCGAGGCATCGATATTGAGCGTGTCAATATTGTCATCAACTATGATATGCCCGATTCTGCGGACACGTACTTGCACAGGGTAAGCTCTGAGTCTTCTTTTTCCCCTTTCATCAAATATGATAATTCTGTGAATAATTTATCTTACCTGTCGTCTAGTCTTGCCTGTCACTTTCTGGAAATTGTATTAACCCGCTGAATTAGAACCATGTGCTGTAACTGAATGATGTCCTCATTTCCTTGCGGTTACTGTAATTGGAGCGCAGGTTGGCAGGGCAGGCCGATTTGGAACTAAGGGTCTTGCAATCACGTTTGTGGCCTCAGCTTCTGATTCAGATGTTCTTAATCAGGTACAAACATTCGCAGCTTAGTATCTGTGATTGTTTCGTCGTTGAGGAATTCATTCTATGTTGATTTTGTCTCGGCATCAGTGGCTAAGGTGTCATTTTTTTCCAGGTGCAAGAGCGCTTCGAAGTGGACATCAAGGAGCTGCCTGAGCAAATTGACACAACCACATACAGTAAGTTTATGTGATTCAGTTAGAGCTCTTAGTTTTGGCTTGCGCCTACTGCATTGTAGCATTTTAACCCAAAATCAGTTCGCCATACAAATGTGTAATGTCTTTTCAGGTTGTAGGGTGTATATTTGAATTCGCACTTCGATACGCTTTAACGTGCATCTGTGTTTTCTGCAGTGCCATCATGATTTGGAAGCGATCGTGGCTTTGACATCTGGGCTGGCTCGTTCCACATCATCGTTAGCCTAGTTGGTTACTCTGTTTAGCTTAGGTACCACGTTGTGGGACTTTTTTCGGAAAGTAGTTCTAGTGGTTGGTGCAGATGGTTCGACGTTCATCCGCTTGGTCACTGAGAGTGGATTTTCTTCACTGCGGATTTGGCGGGAACTGTGCCAAGTAATTCTCTTTCTGTATGTTACAAAAGAAACTCAAAAGAAATTGTCGTGAGTATTGATTTTATTTTAACGGGTTTTCCCAGCCTTTTAAAGCTCCAAGAGTCTCTGTGAGTTAGTTGTTTTGCCTTCGTTTTTCTTTTCCTTTTTTCTTTTTGCATTGTTCTGTTTGGGACCATCTTCAAGGGATTGATGTCTAAATGTCTATGGGTTTTTCGAGCTTCTTGTTGAGCTTCTTTGGATTTTGGTTTAACCCTAGAGCGTCTGGAATCATGTCCAGACTCCAGAATTGACGATTTGGGTAAAATCATTATAAAGTACTACCCCCTCTGTCCCGAAATAAGCGTCTAAATCTCTTCCCATTCAGAGATTAACTCTGTTTTCAATCAATGTGCCAAAAGTTTGGGCATTGAAGAATGAATAACCCATGTTTAATGGAGAAACACCCATTTCCGTCCCTGTACCTATTCTTGGACTCTAGAGTACCACTAAATCTGTCCATAAGCATTCATTAAAGCGTCCGACAAATGTTTAATTCTAATTTGCTGACGCAGTTGTAAGGCACATGTATAGGTTTCATTTATTGACAACTGATTTCAGCAGATGTTCAGTTAAAGGTACACTTATAGGACGGTTCTACACTAAATAGGGTATTTAGTGTTGGCAACACTATTTGCGAACCATGACACTAAATATCATTTACCCTACTAAAGTAAGTAACACTAAATGTAATTTCTAACACTAAAAGTACTCTAGCAAATCTGAAATATGAAGAGGTTTACATTTAGTGTTAGAAGGTAAAAAGTGATATAAGAGAATTTTCAGCTGGTTTACAAGATTGCGAGTTCCCAAACGCCGGGAACGCATAGGGAACTCTGGGAACGACTGCCACATCAGAAAATATTAATTAATTTAATTAATTAATATTTTAAAAATATTTTTTTGAAAAAAATATTTTTTTTAAAATCATTTTCTTTATTTCTTAAACATTCTGAAAAAAAAAAAAAAATTAAAATTTTTTTTTTTTCCAAAATTCAAAAATCCAGACCAGTAGGGGGCTGGTCTGCAGCAATGGGAACAGTTTCTGGGAACACCCTTGAAACAATCTTCTTCAGGGCCAGAAATCCTCTTATGAGACAACATGAAGGTAGCACATTGAAGTTTAGCACTACGCTAATCATCCTAAAATTGACATTTAGTGTAGGGTCAAGTAGGGTGGTAATTACACTAAATGTAATCCAACACTAAATACCCTATTTAGTGTAGTGGTCTATCTTTAGAGTGGATAGTGTCATATTGGGTTTTATATATAATATATAATAATAAATACACATGTCATTTTTTTATTAATTGTCAAATTTTTTTAAAACAATTTCAAAATTATAATCCATGTTTGTTCAATATCCTTTATATTCAAGACCTACAATATAGTACTTTGATCATGGTAGATACAACATGTGATTTCTACACTATAGACTAAGCTCTTGTGAATTCCACAATCAACAGAGAATACAGGTGCAAACATCACATACTTGCGTGAATGAAAAGATTAGTCAATTTTGTCTTTGGTCATGCATGCCGGTGATAGTACAAGATCTTGAATATTGTTATCATTGTCATCAATTAGAAATAAATTGTAAAGTAATTGCTATGATTCCATAATCTAGATAATTGAAACATAAAATGATTTAGTAGTCACTGTGAAAGTTTTCTTGAAAGTGTGCAATAGGTCTTTGATTTCTACATTTAAAGTGAATTGCACATTTAATTTTTGAATTTAAAGTGCATTCCACAATGAACTTTAAAAATTAAATTGAAATGGAGAGAGGAAATATGATTAATGTATACTATGACATTGAAGTTGCATTATTCTTTTAAATTTAGGGTTGAAGTTTTTTCATATTGAAACTACAATATATTGCAAAAATTAGAAATGGAATTTACTAAGACATCTTATTTGAGATTTATCTCTTATAGAAATGACTTTGAAGATTGTATAACAGAGAAGAAATTCAATCGAATGTTAAATTTAGTGTGAGAAAGAAACACATATTAAATTTATAACTTAAGAATTTACATTTACTTACATGCCCATCTCTTAGTTCATACATTCCATCAACTTTGAAAGAGCTCTCTTCTTTGTTCAGCCAAAAATATGATTGTTAGACACATTGAATATTGAGATGCTTGAAGAGACATTGAAGAACATATGATTCAATATACAAACACATATTGAATACAAAAAGTCAAAAACATATTGAAAAACTTGAAATGTAGAATATTTGGATTTAATTAATGTAGTGTGTAATTGAAGTTCTTGAAATTGAATTGCAATTGGAGAAGAACCTTCATCCAAAATACACCCCGTCACGCCTCACTCACAAAGGATTTAATACAATGAAGTACCAACTATATTGCCTAATTGTTGCGGAGAGATAAAAAAAAAGTTCAAACCTTTTTCACGGATTCTTTAGGGCATGAGCAGTTTATGTTTTTTTAAGATTGATGGCTAAAATAGTAGGGCCTTTTTATTTTAAATCTCAATTGGATGGCGATTGATTTTTGGAATGGGTGGGAAGTAGAGGTGGTAGGATTTATCAATCACCATAGATAATATATTACAAATTATTTCCTCCCTCTTTGAAAACAACCCTTAAGGTAGATTTTTAGTGACATTGGAATTAACACACCTTCAAATTACAAAAACATACTTTCATATTTTCCAAAAAGCATATAAAATGAGCAAGAAAATGAGAATTTCTTCTAGTGTTTTAACTCCTAAATGCTTGAGGCTTTTTTTGAGGTTTTGAGAATTTTCTCTAAATTGAACAAAAAGTCAACATTTTTACAAGATTTATTATTATTTTTGAAAGGTATCCATAAAAATTTAAACTAGACATATTAGAAATTACTTTAGAAAAAATAGCACAACAATATCACTTATCGTTTGTAATGTTTGATCATGAGGGTGTTAAAACTACAAAAATAACTCAAAGTCTTTGAATCCTCTTTTCACATGTCAAGTCTAAAAAAAATTGGTCACCAATACAATATGAAGTTAACTCCTAAAGTCCTAAATCACATTTTTTTGGCAACACAATGATTTTGAGTAGTTCATTACAAATGGAGTTTTTATTTTTCTTCCTTTGAAATTTCACAAAGCATTTTCCTAAAGAGTAGCTTTAGGCCCAACAATTTTCTTAACTTTCGACTACATGGTTAAGAAAATATGGCATTATATGTCGTTTTCTTTACTCGATGGACACATTAGAAAGCTAAAAAGAACTTCTTTAACCCCTAAATGCAAAAACTTCATTTTTTAGTAATATAATGATTTTAGACAGCTCATTATAAATGGAGTTTTTATTTTTTTTCTTTCAAATTTTTCCACAACATACACCTAAGGAAAAGATTTAAGATCAAACAATTTTCATAACATTTAACTACATGGTTAAAAAGTTATTGCATGATATGTCATTTTTGGTGTTGGGTGGGCAAATTTAGAGCAATTTCCTGGAAGCTCATAGAAGGCCTTTGGGCATTTAAGCGAGAGCGTTCTAAGTATTTTGCCGTACGAGCTCGAAACCCTAATTTCTCGTCTTCTCTCCCGTCTCTCACCTCAACGCTTTGTACTTGGCGTTATTGCTGTGCACCTTGATCCGTTTGTGGCCGTGGAGCGCCGGGTAAGTTGATTTGAGTCCTTCTGTATTGGAACAATGTCAATAGGTCTCCCAATGCTGTCTCAAATTTGGATGCGACCTAAACGCGAATGTCTGTTTTCTGTTTTCGTGTTTACGACGATTTCAGTAATCCGTGAATTTCCAAGGTCGAGCTAAATTCATGGCTAGGGCTCTTCTCACGCCTCTTTGGTACATTCGCGAAGGTTGGCAGGACATCGAGATTTCTTTGTCCTGGATCCGTCGTTTTAGGGTTTGATTTCTTCAAGAAGGATCCTTAGGTGCTGTAACGCACTCGTTGGGTGCTTCCTCAGTTCTTCTCGAGTGGTGGGTTTTGAACGATTTTCTCGGATGTGTTTAGGTTGTCGGTGGTACTGAAGGAGGAGATTATTGTTGAGAAGGCGTTGGAACGCAACATGGCGGGTGATATTCAAGGCGCCCTGCAGAATGCTGCTGGCATTAGTGACCAGAAACAGAAGATTGATCACTACAAGCTTCTTCTGTCGTCCATCATGTGTAACAACAATGTGGAGCATGCCAAGGCATTTATTGATCATAGTAAGCTTAGCTTTGCAAATTCTACATGGGGTTCTGACTAGTGTGAAGAGTGATTTTCGGCCCATTCAGACGTTCAAGATTAGTGTCGATAAGAATTTCTTGTAACTCTTCGTTTATTACGAGGCCTCGTTTTTAGATTTTTGGTCTCGTCGTAGTGTCAATCAATTTGTACACGTGCTTCAAATTAGGGTTTCTGTGTTGTTGAGGTAGGCGATAATTTATGAGTGGCTTCTAATTATCTTTTTCTAGCGGTGAAGCTGACTTCCTTTTTTTCTTTGTTGCAGTGGTGACTGACGAGGTTCCGTTAGTGGCGTCTCGTCTACTTTTACAGATCTTTGCACAGGAACTTAATAAGTTGGAGCCTGAAGCACATAAGGAAATTGCGCAGTATGCATTGGCCCAGATTCAGCCTCGGGTGGTATCGTTTGAAGAACAGGTGTTTTGACCTGCCTAGATTGTCATTATGCAAGCACTTGTGTTTATTTTGTTGATATGTGGGTTGGTTGTCTTTAGTCTATCCTGTGCGTGACAAGTGATAAGTGCGTCTTTGTTTCAGGTGTCTATTATACGAGAGGGACTTGCTGAGTTGTATGAATATGAAGAGCAATGGTCGAAGGCTGCTCAGATGCTGAGTGGAATTGATCTGGAATCTGGAATAAGGTATGATTACTTAGTATGACGTCTGGCTGTGTGTTCATTCTGAATGGCTTGTCTTGGAAGTTACCGGCTTTGTAATCTATTCTTGTTTTGTTTGTGAGCTTTAGATATAACTATGTAACCTCATTATCAATATGTGTTAGCAACTATACGAGATTATCTGGTTGTATGGACCTTATTTGATATGCCGGTTGGTCATTACTGTCGTCTTACAGACATCGTTCTTGACATGTCTACAGGATGCTGGATGACGCGTACAAGTTGGAGAAGTGTGTGAAGATTGCTTTGTTGTATCTAGAGGTAAAATTGCAACCGTAGGCGCTGTTTCCTTGAACCGGGTCCTGATTCATCTGAAGCTGGAGATCCATTTCTTGTCTCTTTTACTGTTGACGCATGCACCCCTTCAATTACAGAGCTTAATTACACTGCGCAGGATGATGATGCAATAAATGCTGAAATTTTCATCAAGAAAGCTTCATTTCTGGTCAACAATTGCAAAGACGAAGCGTTAAATCTACAGTACAAGGTTTGATTATGTTTTTCACTTCGTTCTGTTTTTGGCCTGAAGAAGGATTGATTATGTTTTACAATCTTTACATTTGTTTGTCTTCAACTGAGACGTGAAGAGCAATAGTGTGATGCAAGCATTGTGGTGCCAGGTGTGCTATGCTCGTATTCTGGACTCAAAGCGAAAGTTCTTGGAGGCTGCCCTTCGTTACTATGAACTATCTCAACTAGAGAAAAGGGAAATTAGTGGTAGGCGGGTAGACGAGGACGAGTTGCAGCAAGCACTCAGTGCTGCGGTTACGTGCACCATTTTGGCAGCAGCAGGACCCCAACGCTCAAGGGTGCTGGCAACTCTCTACAAGGTACCTTAAACAACGCTGAGTTTATTTTTCAATAACGAATTGGATCTTGAATGCTTTTACATTGGGTTGGTTTGTGCTAGTTTTGCACAGTTTTTCCGTATGTTCCCTCAGAGTATTCAGGGCAAGAGGATGACAAATTGATATCATAAGCAGAATTCAATGCTTTCCGAGAAGGCTTAATTGAGGTTGTTGGGGCAATAATTTTTGGTGCATTCTAAGCTCTGCAATACAATCTTAAGAACATTACTGGTATCTTCTTGACATTGCATCTTTTGTTTTCAGGATGAGAGGTGCTCCAAGCTAAAAATATACTCCATATTGCAAAAGGTTTGTCTTCTACCACTTCTGAATTGCGATTTCTGGACTTCAGCTGCTTGAGTAGTTGGCTTGTCACATTTTCATTTGTGATTGTATCATGTGGTATTGTTAGCGGACGCGTGGTTAAATTAAAGATTCGTTGAGGGTTCTGATCTTGGCTAAAATTTCGACAAGTCGATTGCCTTAAACAATTAATGTTTGTTATACTGTTTCAGAGCGACAGTTTCAGCCATTGAGTAGCAAAATTCATGGTGATGTTTCCGTGTTTTAGGTTTACTTGGAGAGGATATTGCGAAAACCTGAGGTTGATGCATTTGCCGAGGAACTGAAACCGCATCAGGTTAACATTTATCTCGGTTTCTTTGTTTTGAAAACTCTTTCATTCACCATATCTTTATTTTAATGAGGTAGTTCTTCTATGCTGACATAGTGTTATAGCTTTTTGTGAAATTTAGAAAGGTTTTAGTGTTTGAGTGAACTTGGCTTAGCTTAACGCGCTTTACTTTGGTCTGTCTTTGTAGAAAGCTTTATTGCCAGACAATTCAACTGTGCTGGATCGGGCCATGATTGAACACAATCTTTTGAGTGCAAGCAAACTGTACACCAATATCAGGTACTCTTCACATTATGGATTCTGCACCTGCATTCTGTTTTACTTTATATATGCTTTGTTAATTCTGCTTAGATTTGAATTGAAGTACATGAAGCTACCTGTGTAATTCATCTGTTATTGCAGTTTCGAAGAGTTAGGAGCTTTGCTTGGCATCGGCCCTCAAAAGGTGATTGCCTTAGGTGGATCTTTGTGTACTATTTTCCTTACAATTTGTACTGCTTTCAATTCACCTATTTGATCAACTCTGCAGGAGACCTGTAGAACGTTTCTGGTTTGATTTCAATCTTTCTCCGTAGTGTGATGTGGTAAAAGCATACCATTTTGATAATGGTGAAAATGTTTTCTAAACGAGTCTCTGATGGCAGGCTGAGAAGATTGCTGCACGGATGATCTCTGAGGATCGGATGCGTGGATCAATTGATCAGGTAGAAATTTTTTGCTGCAATTCCAATCATTCGAGTACCGATTGTTTTCCGCAACTCTAATGCACTGTACCACAGAACCTCGTGCTAGTTTAGGATCGTACCATGTTTACGAAACCCTCAACTGTCAGAATCTTTTCAAATTGATTCTTGCTGTTCAGGTCGAAGGAGTTATTCATTTCGAGAATGATATTGAGGAGTTGCAGCAATGGGATCATCAGGTAAAGTCTGCCTTCTCAGTTCGATTCTTTTCTCCTGCTGTGTGTGCAGCTTCTGTACATTTCCTCCTTTCTTTGCAATATTTTTACTACTTAGCTGATCGATTAGGCATTGTTATGTTTTGACATTGGTGGCGTTTCCATTTGAATGCCCACTTTCTGCTCGGTACTAAGTGTGTCATTATTTTGTCACAGATCGTGAGTATTTGTCAAGCTCTCAATGATGTTTTGGACAGTATGGTGAAGAAGGGTGTGCTAGTTGCTGTTTAGTCTCTCGCTACAAGGGACTATCTGAAAGGTTGGGAGGTTTTAGGGTGGACATCTTTTAGCAGGTATCTAGTGAAGTAGGTTGCAATGAGGATTGGGATTAAGTGTATAGACCAAGCTTATTTTCTTGTCAAAGCTTGGATGATAGCTTCTTCGTCTCTTGCAGAAGTGCCCTTTCTTTCTTCTCCTGTGACCCGTCGGGTATGTATTCTATACAGTGTTCGTTTAATATTTCAGAATCAGAGAAGCAAGTATTCCTGTATTTACTCCCTCAGTCAGACGTCTCAGTCCCAAGTCCAAACCATTTTTTTTTGTTTATCCGACCAACGGCTCTGTGGCCTTTCTTTATTCCCAGCCCCCCCAAACTGAAGGATCCAGAAAACTCGGAACAAATATGATCTTATTTTTTCTAATCATGTAGCAACTGGCATTAATAGGTTATTGTAGGGAGTTAGATTAGGCAACGACTTTGAGAATTTTGTTGTAAAATTGGCAATGATGAAATTTTTAAAAATATGGTAGAGGGACCCATAACTGATCAAATAAGCACATTTGGACATGATTTGGGGTAGTGCAAGGTAAAGCAAATATTTTCAGATGTGCAATAACAGAAATAATGGGGATTGCAAAAAAATTGGTAATTTTATCTTTTAAATTGAAATTACTATGAATTTTGAAAGGTTAAAGTTGGACTTGACCCATGACCAACATCTAGAGTAATCCAATTGAGATCATTTAAGATCTATTTTCTTGCCCATTGTTTCCTACTTTCTTGTTTACTTATGTATCATTAACTTATTGGTCCAAACCTTGAAAAATTTAAACATGCATTCCAAGGAAATAATGAAAATCTATTCCAATCTTGGTTGAAAATAGAAAATTCTATTGATTGTTGATGCACTTGTTGATAATGGGTCCTTCTAATATATTTAGAAGGCTACAACAATAAGAATAAGAAAGTGCAATTGGACTTCATTACATTTGGGATTTAGTGGTGAAGGATGCATTTAAGGGAAAACATGCACCAAACCATTCAGTTGAGAGAAGCATAATACAAAAAGATTACACATTTAAGGTAGGAGCACCTATTAAGCATCCCAATGGTACCATAAAACCATCCCCATGCTTAATTATGGTTGGTGGGCTTTGATTTTCTTTAAATTTTGGTGTGAGAATCAAGGTAGATTTTATAGGAGTGTTGTGTTAGGTGCCTAGGGAGTCCTACTTTGAAAATTCTTTAAAAAATTAGATGCTTTATCCAAAAATTATTTTTTTCTTCAGAAAAATTCATGATTTTCAATTGCTAATAATACAGAAATATTCTTTCTTGGAAAAGGCGTATGCAACTATGTTGAAATTGCTTAAATTGGAAATCATAGGTACTCCTACTAACATTGCATGGCCAAAAGAGATCAATAAAGGAAATCACCGAGAATTCTAGACATGAAAAAGTATTCTTGTCTTGGAAAATGTTGGACATGCAAAATAAAAACTTCATTTTAATGCTTAAGAAACTTATGATTTTTAAGTTGTTGTAATCAATGAAAATGAAAAATAATTAGTAGTTGGAAGGAATTTGAAACTGAACAAAGTAGGTATAATTTCTAATCTCTTCAAAACTTACTATAAATTCAAGTTCAAGAGAAACAAAGTTAAATAGCACATTCAATATTGAATTGCTACACAAAGTAAAGAACATTTGCACAAATTAGAAAGCAAAGTGACCAAGTGAACACTATCAAACTTCAAATTGAATGATGGTGCTCCAAGCAATGAAGCATCCATTTTAGCTACAAAATCCTACACACATTACTATGAATAGAGTTTCATAGAAACATAATGCTCATAAGTTTAAAAAAATTCAAAGAGCAACAAGTATTTTCCATAGATTGCTACATCAAGTTGCTATGCCAAACAAATAACTTTTCTAGTACAAAATCAAGACTTTGCAAGTAAAATTTGAAGAGCAAACTTAGATTTTGGATTGGATGATGATGTTTCAAGTAGTGAAACATTGATTATTTATCATATCAAAAATCCTAGGCACAAAGGTAATTAACAAAAAAACTTCATTGAATCAAAAAATTTGCATGAACAAATTCCAAAACCATGCACAGAATCACAAATGATAGAAACTAGAGGGACACTTTTCAAACTACATTCTAAGCAACTCAACAATAATTCAATCACCACACAATGACAATGAACTATTGCACTACACCTACAAGGTCCACAATCATTGATAGAGTTCTCTAAACTACCAAAATACAATCAGTATGATAAAGAAAAAAAAAATGTCAATTGAATACAATCCAAATCCTTGACTTAGTATAACAAGAGTCCCAAGGAAACTACTCTAAACTATTGAATTACATGAGTAAGCTAGATAAGATATCAACTAACAAACAAAATATAGCAAATATGACATCAAATATATCAACTCTTGCTTTGCTTTGGTGGATATTGGAAACTTGTTGATTTAAATGAAAATATGCAAATGTAGTAGTACCTTCTCAACTTTGGCAACCAAAATTCGATGGATCCTATACAATTTTCACCAACTTCAACTTTGTTAAGAGTATATGAATCTTTTTACCATTTTTGATTCCATGATGCTATGCATGAGGTTGTTGCTTTCTAATGCGGAGACTAGACTTAAAGATCTATTGTTTGCTTCTACAAGGCCTATCAACATGCAAGAATGCTAATGTCATGGAACATCCAAATAGATCACATGAAGGTTCTTTGTAAGAGCGTATGTCATAGATATTGCATCTTGCATTCTACTTAAGATGCCAATCTATATTGTCTTGATGATAAGGGCACAACAATAGAATCATGCCATTTTCTAAAATCATTCTTGCTGATTATTTTACTAGGATTGTGGTATTTATATAGAATTTATGTTGCCAAAGTCTTTGGATCCTATGACAAAGCCCTCAAATCTTTATTTGGTCATCTTCATTGATGCAAAAAGCAACAAAGCATTGGAAAAGATTGGTGGTGATCTTTTAATTTTACAATATTATTTATTGCAGTATTATATATACATTATTGATACTATGTCATTTATATTATTATAAATAATAATTTTATAATAATATTAGTAGTTTGAGTAGAATTACACATCAAAAACGTAATCACTTATTCTCTTATTGCATACTTAATAACATTGTAGATGAACAAACAAGCAATACATTACATAAAAATTCAAGTAGTATATGATAGGCCATAAAGTGTAATGGATGCAATTGTTATGACTTTGCTTGCTACTTTTTATTTATTGTGGCTTCCATTCTATGGCTTTGAACTTAGATTATGTCATAGCTTCATTTTTTGAACTCTATTTCACGGTTTTGGTCATGTCTATTCACACATAGTGCACCCTATATTTGTCAATACAAAAATAAATATAGATATATGAGATTGCAAATATCACTTGAAATAGTTTTGACCTAAATTTTGTCACTCAAATAAAATAAAATTTTATTATATTATGATATCATAAATCATACAAAGATATCGATGGATCATTTCTTGAAAAAACATGATTGGCAAATTTTATTGCTTTTGGTTTGAAATTTCAAAAGTTATGACAAATAACAAGGTAAGAATGTAAGATGATATTATTTTGTATAAGAATGTTTTAAAATTTCTTATAATTGAATTTTCTATTTAAAAATATCACTCAAATTTAAAACTATACTTAAGGTTTGTATTGTAATAATTGGTTTAATGCAGATGAATGAAAGATGTTGCCAAATTTATATTTAGCAAATGCTAAATGAAACCATTTTGAGTTATGGAAAATAAGGTACATAAAGCAAGATCCTATCAAATTTAAATTGCTTGATGGATTTTTTAGTACAAAAATTAATATAACTTTCAAAGAAAGTTATTGAAATGATAGTATATTATTGTTTTATACTTGGAGTAGAGTCAATGATAATTTTTGTATGTTAATGAACATATGTTTATATGATTGAAATTTGAAAAGCAATCAAGAGTTGCAAGTGTCTATAAATTTTTTTATAAATAGAATGATTTCTATCGTATAAACATCATATAAAATAGGAAAGCAATGATTGTGGCTATAATTAGATTTTCTTAATACTTCAAATGCACGAGGCTTATGGAACATGGCTAAGTTAAATATTTGATTTGATTTCAAATTGAATTTATTGAACAAATAAACACTACTTGTATGTATTACTTGTCTAAATTTTACAATTTTCATGTATGTTTCATTTTGAAGCAATACTCCATTCTTTCTAGTTATATAGAATATGAGGGCCTAATACTTTCCATTGAATTTATTAAAATTTTAATTTGACATGTTCAATCATTTTTTATTATGAATGATTGATTTTATTACTTAAGATAAACTTTAAGTAGTAGTAGTTTATAAGGTAAAAAAATAACAACATTCTAAAAAGGCATTTTAGAACAATCAAGCATTTTAAATGGGTAGAAATTTTTTAAGTTTTTTATATAATTTTGTTGTTTATAATTAATTATTTTTTTATTTAAAATATTATTTTCAAGTACATACTTCTATTTATTGTGGATGTATTATTCAATAAAATGTATATTTTGATCTATTGGAATTTTGATGGGATGGATGTGTAGGTTTTGTTATGGTTTAAACCTGAAAAAATAGGATGGTTACTTCTTCGCCGTTCTAAATTAGAAGAGAAACAATGGAAAAAACTTCATTGTATGATAAAAGGAAACAAATTATATTATATACAAAAGTTGGTATAATAAATTACATCTATCTCTCAATTTCAAATCTCATAGACTTTATATTATTACTATTGATATTAACAAAATTTCAAATGTTGAAAGTGGATATATTTTCTTTTAATCACAAACTTTTCATGTATATCATTACAAGCTCTATAACCTTTGATATTAAGACATTTGTTATAAATTGCTATATTAATACAAATATTAATATAAAATTTTATTATTTATTATTTTAATATAGAATCGTCTAGAGCCAACTGGGGTTTTGCCTTTAGAAGGAAGTATGGCTGAAATTGCTCGTCATAATGATAAAGAAACAAATAAACATTGCTTCATTGTTATAATGAAAAACCCCGTCAATGAAAAGAAAGTGCATATCCACAATAATTATTTGTTTGCTACAAAATCTATAGAAGATTGTCTTGGTTGGGTGGGTTAGTTTTATTCCAACTTTCTTTTCATAGATATTTTTTATTATGTAAATTTGATGAATAAATTTTAGCCAGTAAAGAATAAATAGTTTTGTTTATTAAAAAATTGGAATTAAGTTTATTAGTTCATTGAACAAATATTTATTATAACATTGTAGATGCTATAAATGTAGCTGCAATTTCAACTCATATTATAAGATTGAAGTTAGAATTTTCTCAAAAAGAGGTTAAATAAAATTTTCAATATTCATTTTTCTCATAAGTTTTAAAATGCATAGATAGTATGTATACATTCAAATTAAAGATTGTTTTTAAAAAAAAATTTATAAATTTCTTTTCAAATGTAATGGATTGTGTTTCTATTACTTCAAGCAAATACAATGTAAATACGAAAATTATAAACCTTAACCCCTAAATGCCCAAAGTGCTTTTTTGGCAATATATCAATTTTAGGTAGCTCATTACAAATGGCTTTTTTGTTGTTGTTGTTGAAGATTTCACACAATATGTACCCAAGGAGTAGCTTTAAGCCTAAAAAATTTCATAAATATTGACTATATGGTTCAAAAAAATATTTTATGATATATGATTTTCATTACCCAACAACAATCTGGGCAATTCAAAAAACTTCTTTAAAAATCACTTTTTTAATAAATAAAATTTCAAAATTGATTCTCTAGATTTATAAATATTTGAGAAACTTTCAATGATTCTATTTTGATTAATGTATGAAGATTTTTAGTTTGCATGTAGGTATGAAGTTTCTAAAATGATAAGTGTGCAAGTTGTTGATTTACTTTAGTAGTTTAGTTGGGAAACTTGCCTATACAAAATTGGAAAGCACTCAATAGAAAATGACTTGCAACTAAAAAATCTTTTTAGATACCATATGTGAAGGTCTAATTTGGCACCTAGGGCGTAGGAATTGAGTTTCCACATCAAACTCTCATGAGTTCAGGTCATATTTGACCATCTAGCTATAAGATGACATGTGCTATTTTTTTTCTAAAAAATGTCTTAAGTCCTACTAAATTTGATCTTTGCGTATGGTACAGTGGTACACCATATATCCTAGTTAAAAAAACTTAATTAAAGATGATCCAAAATTTGTTGTTCATTATTATTATAAAGACTTAAAACTACTTCAAAAATTCAAAATGAATCCAATACAAAATTCAACTCATAAATTATAGCAATTCAAATTTTTTTTAATTGTTGCTTATAGTCTATAGATATTATTTTTATAAAAACAATCATAACTATCACTATAGAATAATAATATCTATGGTTGTTTATAACATTATTTAAATTCAATTTCTAAATGAAAATTGTATTTGCAAGAAGAATTTGGTCTTGAAATCAACTAAATGAAACAAAATTAAGAATTTTATTTATTTTTAAATTTGATAAAGTATATACAAAAAATTTATACTAATCTTTCAACAAATTTTTTCTTTCTACCTAATACATTGAGTTTTCAATTGAATTGAATAATGATTATAGGTAGAAGATTTGATGGTTCGTTGGACCAATTTAGAAGAAGATGATGCTCAAAAGGTCAACTATGGATCTCTTTTTATAACTATTACATTTCTACTATACTCATTTTCTTCTTAAAACCATGTTTATCCATCTTCATTTGTTTTTTTCATTTATAGTTGATTGTTTTATAAGAATATGAACACTTTCAATGCAAATGTTAAAGCAATTAACTTTTGAAATGGATAAAAGGGCATTTAGAAATTTTGAAGATAAAAATAAAAATATTGTCATCCAAGACTTAAAATAACACTTTTTTTAGTGTTAAATGTGTACTTGCAATCAAAAAATCATTTTGCAACCACTTGAGTTTGCAATAACATTAGCAAGATTCCTTCAAATCAATGCCATTGAAGTCTGTAAAGGATTTCATGACTACCAATTTATCCTTGCAAGGCTTCAAAATTGATAAGGAGTTGCCATTTTTGTGCAAGTGAAGTCCTAAAATTGATTGATTAAGTATCTACATTACTAATAGATTTTAATTTTAAAATATATTACAAATTTGATAATAAACAAGGGTTCTATATATGAAGTTTGAATACATTTAAGGCTACAAATAATAAAGGTGTTGGCAGCTGGTAATAATTTTATAAATTAAAGGCCACAATATTGTTTGATAATATTAGTGATTTCCAACTCTTCTATGCAAAATATTTCCCCTACAAGCACTTTCACCATATGACATGGTCTTTTATTGAAAATTTGATTATTTAAAAATTAAAACAATTTCAAAGTTTATTTCTAAGAGTATATTAGAATATAATATAGGATTCCATATACAAAACCTTTGCATTTATATGTATAAATAAATTTTACAAATCAGTTACAAATCACAATTATTTTTTAAAATACACATTACTCTATTTTGTGAAAATATCTAAGCATTTGTTTCTTAGTGTTACAGGAAGTGGATTCAAATTTTTCATATAGAGAAGAAAATCCACTTATATTACAAGCTCTTGCAAATGAATTAATGGAATTGTACCACTCAATGACTTTGGCTAAACAGGAAACTTTTGATTTGATTATGATGTCTTTGTACTTTTGAAGTGTAAATAATTAGTAACTTTGTAGTATTATATACATTAAAAAATTATATCTTAACATTCAAGATATTGAATGTATCATGCAGAGTAAAATAGCTGCACAAAAACAACTCTATGCAACACATAGTTATATTGCAAAGCTTCAACAAGCAACAATATTGTATGCATTATTTATCTATCTTAAAAAGTGAATTTTATAAGCCGTGAAGAGTTTCTATTGTTACTTCATGGTATGGATCTATGTAATAATCATTGCAAATGTATGATTACAAAAAATGTAGTGGTTTTACAGGTTAGAAGAAGAAGTTAAAGAAAAACATAAAACATCAATTCAAAAAGGTAAAAAGTCATCCATTGAAGATAGAAAATTCATTTATACATAGGATCATATTTATGAAATCTATAAAATATGTTATTTGAATTGTTTAAATGATGCTTTTCTTCCCATTTTGAATGTAGATGTAAGTATGGTCAATAAAAGTTTGAAGCATCTAATACTCCTAAGAAGTTCTTTACGTGATATTGCAAAAGAAGTAAGAAATTTTTATAGTTTAATGATATTTTGTGAGATGTTTTGGTCTTACATGAAATCAAAATTGTTTAAATAATTCTTGTTTATATATGTTTATATAAAATATTTTACAAAGAATTTTTTTTCAAATATAATATACCATTTATTATAATATTGGATGTAATAAAATAAAATATAAAGTATATTTTTAAAATTTGATTGTAACAAGAGTCTACATTTATCAATATATTGAGAAAAAAATTCAAATCTTTACTCAATGAGAATATTAAGTTCAATGATTAGTTTTTTTTAATGAAAATATTTGCGTGAATGATCTACATATTACTTTCAATTGTGCCAATTAGATAAAAGTACTTGAAGGAAATCAAGAATATGGACCAGAAGTAAATGTTATGGGATCTAGTACAAAAATTCTCAAGGTTACTTTGAAAAAATTAAAAAAACTACTTGAAAAGAAGGTATTGTCTTCAATGATGGATTCATTAATTCATAAATATTGACTAAATTTTACATTAATTATTTATAAAAAATTTGAAGTGACTTTGTTGTACATGATGCTTTATGGTCTTTCAATATTGTATATTCAATTCGTACATTCCATGTATTTTTATGCTAATAAAGACTACATTTGTGTATATAATTTAGCTATCAATAATTTTACTAAGAAATTTTATTAAGAAATTAAATTTTTTTTAGTAACAAAGTTATTTTCTAAGGATTTTATTTTGAAATCTAGGATTTTCTTCCCTCAAAAGGTAGATTACCCAATGAAGGTGAAATTTGGAAAATTTGTGAACAAATCAATGTTATTTATGAAAATGAACGTGGTCTTTTACAAAAGGCTCTTCCTAAAGAGAATCTAGGATATATATCTCAACAAGGTAGGCATTCATTGACTTCTTATGCAGTTGTACCAACATTAGAAAATAGAACTGGAAAAAATCAAGAAGAAAGTGATTTGCTAGAATTTGATGAAAAACCTTCAAATACAAGGTCATTTCAGTCTTTGATAGGCTTCAAAGACATAGATGATGATGTTCAAAGTAATATTGCAGCTTGAATAAGTGGTAACGAAATTGAAGAAAATTAGATTCTACAAAACTTGGGTACAAAGAGCATGTTATTACCTCATTTACAAGTTGGAGTTCATCAAAATAATACTTCAAGTTCATTGTTGACTACCAAATATAAAGATGAAATGTTCAAAGCAAAAAGAAACAAAAAAAATAAGTTTAGAAATGCCCAATAAGGAAACAATTACAAATTCTTCACATGATGAAAACAAGTTGATCACCCAAGATAGGAATAAAACTGTAATTCATGTAAAAAATACTTCATCCTGGATTCAAAAATATTGAAAAAAGAAGAGACAAGGATATTGGAGAATGTGTTTACACAAAATGATGAAGCAAACAAAATCTTCAAAAAAACATTGCCACAAAATGATGAAATAGATTATAGAACACTAGAGAAAGTATCTCCACCAATACAAACAATATTGCCTAAAATGTTACATGTTGAAAACAAGCTTGATGATAAACAAAGTTTGAATGAAGGTGTTAATAAGAAACATCTAAACAATGCATCTTCATCATCAACACTTGAGGTTCCAATAAATGATCCAAAACCAAGTCACAAAGGAATAACAATGACTTTGAATGGAAAACCACCTACTATAAATTTTTTTTTTTTTTTTTTTTTTTTCATTTCACTGAAAATATTATTTTCCATGTATTATGTACCTTTCTCAATACAAATGATCTTAGACACTAATTCATTTTGTATTCATTTCATATAAAGAAAATAATTTTTAAAAATAATTGAGAAATGCCAATTCCAATGAAGAGAATCTAAATTTTTTTAATTTCTAAAGTCATAAAACCAAATGCTTTTAAAATAAATTTCATAAATCATTTTTTTGAATAGATTCAATCTACAATTGTTGACAAAATCAATCTTTTCATAATTTTCATTTCATCATTAAAAAAATTATTTAAATTTTGGCTTACTTATGTATACACCAAGAAAATTGAATTTTTTTATATAAATTTTTTTTAGCATCCAACACTACTCAAGTTTGTTCTCAAACCAAAAAAGTTATAAATTTTACAATATTCATCAAAATTGTGCAAAATAAAGTTTGATATGAAAAGAATGATGATTATAAATTATTCTATAAATATCAATCGATTAATTAGTTTTTCAAAGTAAATATTGCCTACCCAACAATTCAAAACAAATAGAAATTAAAATAACTCAATGTACTTTTATAAATTAACATTAGTAGTTTTAAATCAAATGAAAAGCTCTACTTTTGTTAAGAATGTTATATCAAACGAACTTTGTTAAAGAGAATTTTCTTGAGGTTTTAAGAATCAAGTTCAAATTTAATTACAAAGTTCTTTTAAAATGTTTAATTTATCACTTAGACACTAGGAATACTACTGTAAAGCATCCATTATAGAAATAGAAATGAAGTAATTATTATTTCAAAACACATATCATTGTACTAAATCTATTTGGAAAATGAAGAAGGATTTCAACACACCTTAGTATGCAATAAGTTATTTGGACATTTTTTACTTAAAGATTGAGGTCACTTTTTTGTCAAAACCACTGAAAACTATCGTTTCTGCTATGTTCATTCATAAAAAAATAAAAAAATCCATATTTCTTAGAATCTAACCATAGGATCTAGTAATTGACTTGTTTGAAATCATGTAATAAAAATTTCATGAATTTTGACCCTATAGATTGAAAGATTTGAGCAATCTAAGTTATTTTTTTCAAAAGATGCTAAACCTACTAAAAAAGCCATTATCATCTATAACTGAATGAATCAAAGTTTCAAATGTAGAAAAATATATATACATTTAGGAAAAATAATTATAAATTTAATTTTATCTTTTTGCAAAAGAATTTATGTTGGCTGCTGAGTTTTGTTTTGGAATTTTATATTTAAAACTTTTGCTTCTAAGCACCAATTGAAATAAAAATTAATTTTTGACAAAGCTAATCAGTCTTTCAACTTATAAGCGAGTTTCAAAAAGTTTCACAAAAAATTGAGCTCAAAATTCATTTTGTCCATTGAAGGGACAATAGTCTTTTAGGGATTAAGTGGTTGAAACTTCAATAATATTGTTGGTAGTTGTACATCCAAAAGCAATACAAGATCTTCCTAGGCTCTCAAAAAGGCTTTATTTTTTGGCTTTCTAGTACCAAATTGTACCAGAAAAATTATTTGGCTAAAAGTTGGTAACACATTGTGAAGGTTTTTGCCAAAAGACTTTGAATTACAAAAAGGTTTTGGATGAATTTGCAAGATTGTAGATGGAAACAAAACTATGGACATGTGATATGTACAAATGTGATATTTTCTATCCAATATGTAGATGAATATTGAATTTTAGAGCACGACTATAACATTTTACATAGCCACTTTGGCACTTCATAAAAAATGAAAAAAAAGTAGTGTCTCTCATACCCTAATTGTGTACGTATTTGTTCTTAGTATCTAAATTTGAGACCCTGAGTGTTCCACTATCCATTAGATGAAAGACTAATGTTGTGAAAATGTGCATTTTATCCAATTCATATGCATTGAAGAAATGTTGAGAAAAATCACATTGTAAACCAATGGAAAGAAGAAAAATGTATTCTATTTGAATCAATGATATAGATGCATTGGAAGAATTTCAATCATGACAAAATGTTAAATGAATAAGGCTCTTTTGTTATTGCAATCTTGAAATATGATTGGAATTAATCTCTTTCTTGAAGTTTTTTCAATTACTAATTATAAATCTTTGATAGTAATATTGCAATCTTCAAATTGATTGCTTTGGGATTAATGTTTCTTTTTGGTCCAAATGTAGCCATTACATTCTAGGTGTACAACATACTAAACAATAAGATCAACTTTTCAAATGAATTGTTGAACTTGAATTTCTACAACAAAAATTTGAAAGGTCCTAGATTACCTTAGACCAATTATAAGATGCCATTTGACACTTTTTATTCACAAAAATAATTTACTTTGTAGAACATTGACAATTTAAAAAAATAATATTAAATTTTTCATTGAAAATTAATATTCTAAAAATAATTAAATATTTGACAATGTTCATTTGGCCTTATTTATGGAGGAGGTATAATCCCTCCTTGGATGCTTGGGAGGAATTTAGTTATAATATAAAGAAAGCAATGTCACTTTTGTCCAAATTGTGTTAGTGTGTGTGCGTCTGTGACTATGAATGGCTATATAGTCTAATCAAACAACTCTTTTATAAGTTTTAACCTTGGGATGTTTCTGCTTTTTGGAGAAGCAAGAAGCCCTTCTAAGTTGGATAACAATACTATATTTAAAATGAACTAAAAATTGAACCTTCCATATCAAATTTTAAGAGATCTATGTTTTGAAAAGTAAAATGATTAAATTTTAAGAAGTCTATGAAGGACGGAGATAGGAGCCCCAATAACTTGAGTGGTGATGATCCAACAAGCGTAACTTAACTAACATCAAGTGGAAGCAACAACAATATGAAAAAATGAAAAGAGGTCTATGTATTGAAAAGTGAAAAAATGATTAAATTTTTTTTCCAAATTAAATTTTTAATAATTAATTAATAAATATTATTTGACATGGTACTCACCCAACTATGTCAAATTGCTGATGTAGTAGTGTTCCTAATGTTCCCAACCTTGGAGAACTCAAAATCTTCCAAAGGCTCAAATCTCCCCTAATGACAATTGTACAAGCATCCAAAACCATCAGTATAAGCAATTCAACATGGTTGGAGGCACATTTTTCTAAAAATAATATTTTTGTAGTATTAATAAGTGAAAAATGTGAATATTTAAAAAAAAGTTTTTTTTTAATGTGGTATGTAATTTCTATGATTTTTCAAAGTGCTAGCTTCCTAGACCACTAATGTTGACACATAGGTGGATCTTCAACCAAAATTTTAAAAAATGAAAAATTAGCAAATCAAAGTTAAGTATAAGTACTTCAAATGCATCAATGAATTAGAGTTAAGCATTTAAAGGACCATTGACAAAAGTCTACGGAATAGTATAGAATGCAAGAATGAATATTCTTGGGTGTTTCAACAATCAATGTCTTACATGACAAGAATGGAGTCATTAGTGACCTCAATAGGAACTTCCTACTTTTCAATGTAAAATTCATTGTAAGAATTGACTTTGTAGGCCTTCTATATTAAAGAAATATTGTAACTGCTTTAGGTGGGAAGAAGATGAACATTATAAATTCAGGTTTTGTTGATTCTAAGGTAGGGGAGGAGGCTCAGTAATGGACCATCTAAGGGAAGAATGCTCTATGTGTGGAGAAGGGTGGTAGTTCAGAGTTTGGAAAAATATGGTAGGGAAGGAGAAATTGAAGAGGATTCAGAGCGACTTTTCAGCATATTTTTCTGAGTCATCTATTTTTTTAAAAAGCTTAATCAAAGTGGAAGTGCCTTAGGTGGCTATTAAAATTCATAGGTAGAGTAGTAATGAAAACCAAAATAATTGTAAACAGTGCAAGTGAGGTTCTTAAAATCGTGCACTACTAATGCTTATTTTATTCACTGCCCATTTTCACAAGCAAAGTACTATGTGTCATTTACTGCACTTCCATCCCCTTCTGGTAATTCAAAATTCCTACTTTTATTGGAAACCACTCATCCTAATCAGTGAATGCACATGCAATGTATCCATAAATCGCCCAAGCCTCTTTGTTATTCACTGCGATTAAAAATTGCACTCTCTGGAGTTCATCTTCTGCACGACGTTTTGTAGGGGCGGTTTGAAAAGCCTGAGCGATTTTTGAACCTCCTCCTATAGTCTACAGACTCTTTTGGACCATGATGCACTCAACACTTTAAAAATTCATAACAAATTCATACTTTGTCAGAAAAATAAAATTTCAATTGCCCATTCTGTTTCTCACACTTGTCTTTATGTGGGAAAAAGAATATTGAAAAACTTCAACAACAGCTTGAGGCCAAACCCCTTATTCTGATCAAAATGGGCTGTTTCCACTGTAGTCCCTCTATTAAACCCCAAGGGTAAAACCACTCAAGGTTAGGCTTATCTCCCCGCCGCCCGACCTTTCCCTTCCCTTCCCCTGTCAAGCTCCGAGACCGAGGTCGGTCGGCGAAGCAGGCAAGCTCGCTTTTGGCTTTACTTTCCACGGCCTCGTCCCCAGGACGGAATCGCAAATCCCAGCCACATCTTTTCCGATTCCCTGCCCCGCCCCTTGCGGCGCTTATTCATCATCTCCAGAACAACAACCACCTTAACTTATTCTTCATTCTTCTTCGCTCGGGCTCTCATCATCAGACTAGCAGTCTCTCATCACACACTTCTCAGGTCTTCTTCTTCTTCTTCTACGCCTCAACTTAATTCCTTCTGCTCCTGCTTCTTCTCCTGTAAGGTCGTGGTGGTGGTGCTACTGCGGCTTCCACTTGATGTCAGTTAAGTTACGCCTGCTGGGTCATCACCACTGAAGATATTAGGGCTCCTGTCTGCTTCCCTCCGGACGCAGAGTCGCAGACATCAAACCTTGCCGGCTGCTTGACTGAACCCTTGAACATCACCAAGCCAAGCCAAGCCAAACCCAAGTCAAGTTCAGTCCAAGCGGAGTGTTTTAAAATCTGTGACGTTGAAAGGGTAATTCCTTTTACAATTTGGTGTCGATTTGGACTTCCTTGCGAGAATTTCAGTTGGGTCGCTCTCGGAATTTGCGACAGAGCACGATTTCCCGAAACTTTCGATTTTTTTTGGAATGTCTAAATTTTTGTCTCTCTCGATTCTTTTCGATTTTTATCTATTTTTTTTCGAGTTCTTTGACTAATGCGACTTTTATGATTTTGGGGATTTCTGTGATTCTTGCAGTTTTTTGAAATTTTGAGATTCTGCGATTTTTGGGATTTTTTTTTATCGGACCAATACTCCGTCCGACAGATCCGCTGATTGGGGTGTTTGTGTGGCCCGGCGTAGTGGCGAGGTGTGTTGCTGCTGTGTTTCGGTGGTTTGAGGGGAGGGCCGAGAGAGAGCTATGGCGGGGGCCGCGGCCAGGATGGTAAGCTGGCCTGTTGCGCAGCAGCATCACGTTAGAGGAAGCGGAATTTGTGCGGCGAGCAACAGCAGCAGCTGCCATGCGTTGTTGCGGAGTTTTCCCGATCGATTGGACCGTTGTCTGCCGTTGCCGTCGCTGGTTTGGGTGAAGCGGAGCAGTCGGGGGAGTGTCGTGATGTTGAATGGAAAATTGAATGAATTTCGAGGGAGTGCGCGGGCGGTGATCACGCAGGTCGGGGAAGCCACTGCGGCTGGGGTGCGGGAGACGGTGGCCGACCTGGAAGTCGGCGGCGACGGGCATTCCCGCAGTTTTGAAGGAGTGGAAACGGAACAAGGTGCTGACCCTAGCTTATACCTGAGTGGCATACTTTGGGTGTAGCCAAGTACTCCCTCTGTCCCACTAAAAGCTTCCCAAATTCTTTCTGCAAAGACTGTAAATCAGCCTAATCAGGAAGCTTTTAGTGGGACAGAGGGATTAATGTTTTTAGTGTTGTCCATAGTTTCTTTCATTCTTTTAGGTGAGAATTGCTTGTATGAGGGATAATCATTCCACTGTGTACTCCTGCTCCAGAGTTTCGGACACTTGTCGTTAGTCTGGTTATGTCATACATTCGTTGGAAGCTGTATACCAATCCTGTTTTGTGTAATCCTATCATGGCAGTATGCCTGTGCTTGAGTTTAAGCCCTTTTTTCACGTTGAGGCATTCTTCTAGTTTATATCTTCAGCCAAGTAATGTTTTTATCGTTTCCATAGTTTGTTTCATTCTTTTAATTAAGAATAGCTGCTTAATTTATGGAGGGATAATCATTCCACCGTCTACTTTTGCTTCGGGGATTCGGATACTTGTCTGGATGTGTCATACATTCGTTGGAAGCTGTATGCTCAACCTTTTGGTATAATCCCATTTCAATGCCAATGCATTTAGCCAGTATGATTGGGCTTGAGAGCTTAAATTCATTTGTGACCTATCTGAGTTTTGAGGCTGAGTAAGAGCGCCGAACTTAATGCATCCACTGATTTTGGTCTGATATGAGGGGTTGTCTTGTTCTTTGATCCTTCACTTGGGAGTGTTGATATAAATTGGGCTGGAGTATCATTTTAGCTGAGACAATTCGTTTGAGATGCAGAATTGCTCCTAGCTATCGCCAAGGAGGTAGATTCAGGTCGATTGCCGATGCGTGCTGGGGAGGGAATGGAAGAATTATATCGGAATTATCGAGATGCTGTAGGTTTTCCAAGTCTACTCTGTGGAGCTTTAGGTAGTAGAATGGTTGGAGATGCAATTATGTTTACTGTTGCACGATGTCATACCACTGTTATCTGCTGTTGAGTTGTAGAGTGGCAATATGTTTTTAGTAGGCCGGATCCTGAAGGACTCTTTTTATGATTGACGATGCATTGTCCAAGCAGGTGGTTGGCAGTGGCGTGGAGAATGCTATGGAAATTGCTGTACGGGTTATGGCAACAGTTTTGGACCGTATTCTTCTGCAATTCGAGGTGGCTACATTTTCCTCTGAGTCTTTTGATTTCTTAAACCTTTTTTTCCCTGATGATTCAGACATACACTTTCAGATGACGGGTTCGAGGAACTAATGGCAGTGTTTGGTGGGTTGTTTTTCCCTGCAGGATCCTTTCACATTTTTAAATTATCACCCGAGGATGACAGACCCTTATGATTATTATACGTTTGGCCAAAATTATGTGCGTCCGCTTCTAGATTTCAGGTGGGTGCTCTCTTGCGTTTCCAGAGTGGCAGAGTTGATTTCAAATCGATTAAGACCGCTTGCTGAGGCCTCGGTGATTTGACTTTGGGATGACACAGGAATTCATACCTTGGAAACTTAGAAGTCTTCGACCAGATTGAGAAGAGCCTGAAGGAGGTGAGACTCGTGCGACTCGAGTGCTCTTGAAGTTATGGAGATGGTCGAAGCTTCTTGCACACGGGTGAAGCATTGATGTCATGCTTCTAATAATTGTGAGTGTGTTATGATGACAGGGGCACAATGTTATTTTGCTATCCAATCACCAGACTGAAGCAGATCCTGCTGTGATGGCTTTGTTGCTTGAGCACAGTCACCCTTACTTGGCAGAGAATTTGGTAAGATTTGAAAACTTTTTATTAGTCCTCTGTTTGAACTCTTGTACTCTTTGAACAATTTTTTTTGAGTGAAATTTTGTTGTCCACTTTCCAGACTTATGTGGCTGGAGATAGAGTGGTGTTGGATCCTTTCTGCAAACCGTTCAGTATGGGCAGGCAAGTTTCTATCTTTATAATCTAAAGGCATTATGTTAGTTTCTGAACTGTCTGCTTGCCCCAAGTTGGTGGGTTGTCGTAAGTGTCCACGCTAGAAAGAAGTCAAATTTGGAAGATAATATCGATTTTTGTAATTTTCAATACCTATTTCTATAGTTCAAAAGTTTTGTCAAATGCTCTCTGTTTCTATGGATATATTTTGTTGCCTGGAAGTTTCCGTACTGGTTCACTACAACCCCTTCAGATATGGAGGTTGTCACACTTGGCCGTTTTTGCGCATAAATATCCTCTGTGCCATGGACACAGGCATACCGCATACCCTAGTTTGTCCTTCATTGTCAAATCACAAGAAAGTTGCTCCCCCTCATGTCTGATTACGTGTGTTCTGTCGGGATTCAGGAACCTCTTATGTGTGTATTCAAAGAAACACATCAATGATGTGCCGGAGTTGGCAAAAATGAAAGTCAGGGAAAATGCCAGGACTCTAATGCAGATGTCGAAGTTGCTGAAGTAAGAGAAGGATCCTATTTTCCACATAATTTTTTCTTCATTTGGTGTATATTTCGGTTTTGTTGTGCTGACTGGTACAACTTTTGGGATGTGTTTCCAGGGCGGGAGGCCAATTGTTGTGGGTAGCTCCCAGTGGTGGACGCGATCGCCCTGATCCAGACACTAATGAATGGGTTCCTGTAAGATCGCTCACAGAATATTTACTTGTATTTGGATGACTAGTTGTGTGATCATGGAATGTAACCTTCCACGAGGCCATGTTGCGTCCAAATTCTGAATTTGTCGCTTGAGTCATCGAGTTAAGTTGTGCTGGATTTGATGGCGAATGTGCAAGTGCTTGCCCGCGACGTTCTGTCAAGTTTCCAACGTTAGGTCAATTTGTGCAGGCTGCATTTGAATCTTCTTCTGTGGAGAACATGAAGCGACTTGCGGAAGTTGTGCGAGTGCCTACCCACATACATGCCCTGGCCCTATTATGTTTTGAAATTATGCCACCTCCTGTCCAGGTTAGTTCACTTAACCCTTAGTGCCTTGAACTAAAAATTGAATCTCTAATTTGAAGCTCGTATCCAATAACTGTACCTCCGAATACATATATTGTTCAAAAACTCACATCTCTAAAAAGTCCCCATTTTTATTGTCATATCACATTCACATGACTTTCGTCATGAACTGCAACACAGCACTAGATGCGACTTTGTATGACTGTCATGAACTCAGCAGCTTTTTAAGAGTAAAAGCTTCAAACACTTTGCAACTGAAGGGAGTTTTTGGAACCCCTCTGTTTTCTAAGGAAACCCTAGAGTTAAAAAAGGTTATGGAAATCGTAACTCTTGAAAAGCTCCTGAAATTCCAATCCATTTGTAGTTGTATTATAGACATATGACAATGGCAAAGGTGCTAGTGGTATATTTTGCTACCTTGAATCCTCCTGAAAGGTTCATTCAGCTCCTTAAAATATGGAAGTGGCCGCTTTGGGCCAGTTAGGCACTTATATTTCATCGTAACTGATATGATATTTGCATTTAAGTCTACCCTGGCAGAGGTTGTTATTCGAACATGCTCTAGATCTAAGAAACCACTTGTTGCGATTGTTTGTTGCAGGTGCAAAAGGAGCTAGGCGAACGAAGAGCAGTAGGTTTTAGTGGCGTCGGTCTAGGGGTTTCGAAGGAACTTGATTTTGACTCGATTGCCAAGGGAGGAGAGAGCAATATTGTTGATGTGAGTTACACTGTGTCCACTATCGTATCTCTTTGCTATATTGGAAAACAAGCTACCCCAACCCACCCACCCCAAAAGAATGTATTGAATTTTTCTTTGTCCACCATCTCTCTTTGCTATATTAGGAAACAAGCTATGAAAACCCCTCCCAAAAAAAATGTATTGAATTTTTCTTGACTATTATTGGGTGCAGGTGAGAGACGCACAGTCACAAGCGGCATGGAACGAGGTGAACAGTATGTACAACGTATTAAAGGCAGCCATTTATGGTGACCAAGGATGTGGCGCTAGCTCAAACTCCTTGAGATTAGCTCAGCCCTGGAGGGAATGAAATCAGGTATTATTTTTATTTTTATTTTCCAAGACGTCCCCATCTTGTATAACTATTAAACGTCCTCATTGCCATTGGCTTCAACGCCGTCCGTCGAGCTCCCAGTCATGCATGGATTAACTTAGAAGCGTGTTGACCATGTGCCCTGGATGATGCCTCACATTGGCAATCGTAAGTTAGGTTGGTCATATTTGTGTTGCGCCCGCCCCAACTGGCCCTCATTGGGTGTTGTATTCTGCTCAAAATTTGCACCATTCTCGTACATTGTAAAAGCAGTTGTAGTACTGAATTGAATGATTGATTGATTGATTGATTGATTGATTGATTAATCGATCGACTAGTTTTTGAAACTTTTTAATTATAAACAATGTTGAAAACGATTTTCGAGGATTTGGATTGTCGGATCCTAATCAAAGTGGGCTGCTCCGTAAGCTTATATGCGCTTCTTGTGAAACGTTTGAATGATGTCACTGTGTTCGGCTGTATTATCATCTAAATATTTGTGTACTAGTACTCGTGTGTAATAATTTCCTCGTATATGTTTAATGCTTTCATGTGTTATCTTATTTCTCCCTCAGTACACATTTCTTGTGAAAAATATTAGATTGTATATTTTTATTGCTCTCCCGTGTGGTACTACGTTGTCTGTATTGAATTTGTGATAGTTGTTGAACATGAGTAAGGGCAAAACACCCCAAACCGTCCATTTAAGGAATTCAGCATAGTTGGAGGCATGTTTTTCTAAAATTGATATTTTTCTAGTATTAGCGAGTGAAAATCATGAATATTCAAAAAAAAAATTTAATTTTTTGGAATCAGTATGTAATTTCTATAAATTTCCAAAGTGTTGGCTACCTAGACCACTGGATCCGTCCTATAGGTGCACCTTTAACTGAACACCTGCTGAAATCAATTGTCAATGAATGAAAACTATACATGTGTCTTATAATTGCATCAGCAAATTAGATTTAAACATTTATCGGATACTTTAATGAATGCTTATGGATAGATTTAGTGACACTCTAGTAAACAGGAATAGGTGTAGGGATGGAAATGGGTGTCTCTCCCTTATTGAAGTGTTAACCCCTTAAGTTTCTTGACTAAGGGAGAAACACCCATTCCTGAATGTGTCCCTTGCAATGGACTGTAGACTCACCCAATTGTGTCAGTAGTTCCTTTAATGTGTTCACCATATGCTTGATTCTAATTGGCTGATGCATTTGAAGGACACATATAAATATCTGATTGGCTTAGTACTATTGTTTTGTACCATTTTGATATGATTGTCACCTTTCAAAGTACAACTACCCTTTTATTTACAAGGTGAAAAATCACATGCTAATGTCTTTCAATAAACACAATGGAAAATTCTGAAATTTTTTCCACATGTTTTCAAACTAGTTCACTACAAGATCCTAAAGTTAAAAATCTCAAAAAACGATGAGATTTTTGGTTTTAAGAAAAATTTAGTACTAATACTAGAAATGGTAGTTTTTGACTATTTTTGGAATAAACATATGGTGGAAGCATCCAAAACTATCCAAATAAGAAATTCAGCATAGTTGGAGCTACATTTTTCTAAAAATGATATTTTTCTAGTATTACTAAGTAAAAATCATAAATATTCAAAAAAATAATTTCAAATGTTGTATAAAATTTCTTTGATTTGCCAAAGTGTTGGCTCCCTAGACCACTAAAACTGAGCAATAGGTGCACCAAAAACTAAAGCCTGCTAAAATCAGCAGTTCATTGGATTCATTAGGTGCTTGCTTAACATATTTGAAATTGTACAATACATAGGAAGTAAATCATAAGTAGAAAGAAGGTAGTACTATATAAACATGTTGCTTTCTCATAGCCTTCAACAATGTATAAACAATGTATTCCAGAGTATATTTTAGGAGGTGCTCCATTTTAGAGCCCTATGCCATTTCAACTTCAAAGTTATATAAGTATTTCTAAAAGAGTCCAAAAAAACAAAATGACTTGGTTAGATGTCAATTCCACTTGTCTTTTAAGGGAAATTTATTGAAAAATATTTCAAGATGTTTGACCTCCTTGTAATTTAGTTTTAGCCTATAGATGCCCCATTTATGGACCTCCTACCTTACTTAGAATTTGTTTGGTAGATCAGGTGTATTTTTTGTTTTCGACAATGCTCCCATCACTTCTTTTCAAGTTCACTTATTTGCACAATGGGACATGATTCAAGTAGAGATGGCTAGGTACTATGCCATTCTTAAGACTTTCGTCAAGTACAAATTTGTCCTAGTATTTAGTTGTGAAGAAAGTATTATGAAAGAAAATTATTTTCTTTTTAGAGCCCTTGATTATATGTTCAAAAATGGTACTCCCATTGTTTTAAATAAATTTAGGGTTTCCAAATATACTTGTCTCAAAATTAAATTTGAAATTGGCTCTTCATAAATTGATGAACAACAACTAAAGCTAGTTTGAACACCTTGAAGCAAAAGCATTTGTTGATACCATGCTCCAAAGATTGTACGGCTATTTGATTCTTGCAAAGGAAATAAAAATGAAACCTTTATCCAACCAAAGGTGAAGAATTCAACCCACAACTATACAAAAACCACTAAGGTGGGTACATCCAAAAGTGCCACTTATTCTTACTATGCCTAGTTCCTATTATCATATTGTTCAGATTTTTATACAGTCTTGTTGGTGAGTGAAAGCATGTTCCAATACACAAAGAACAAAGGATTTGGATTCTGTATACAAAATTTATTAACTGTCAAAGTTTGTTTCTAAAAGTACCATCTACAATCTGGATACATGACTGATTTGGGAAATGTATGCACATTGTAGATGGTGCTTTAAGGTTAGGTGTTATTTTGGGTGTACCTACCTTAGTAATAAATCTTTTGTTGAGAATTCCATGACTTGAATTATAAAATATTGTCAAAACTTAATATAGAGGATTGCATCAACATTGCTTGGAGAATGATTGAGATTAATATTATAGGAGTAGTTTTGAGGAGGACAAATTTTTTTAAATTTTAGTGCTTGTTTTCATCATGCACTACTTCCTCTATTGATTAGCATTCTTTCATACCTAATGGGGTTCAATAGAAGTTAGAAGAATTATATAATCTTCTAAAAATAGGAACAACTCACGCATTAACCCCTCACCGCCGAGGGAGCCCAAAAGTGGCCACAACAAATTGTAAAAAGGGTCTCCAAGCGGCAGGTGGGGGCAAATTTCACCTCCCTAATCTTGAATTGCATCAAGGCAGTTGTCAAGAACAAGCTAGTGCAATTGAGTGCGAGAATTGGAGGACAATCTGTGAGTGGGAGCGCTCCGATTGAGGAGAAGGTAAACATTGGACACGGTGGTTTGTCCTAGTTTTCCAATTTTTGAGCGGCAGTAATCAGTCGTAGACCGTTGCGCTTTGGATGCGTCTAAAAAGAAGGGGTTTGAGTATAGGGCAATGCCCGAGGAGGAAGGCGTTATGGGAAATAACGGGTCGATGAGGAGGGCGGAGCCCGACGAGGAGGCCTGTTATTTCCCATAACACCTTCCTCCTCGGAGCTATTGCCTGACGTAAATCACAAGCAGAGGATGACAAATGGAGGATGAGAAATTCAAGTTAGATGAGGAATCCGTAATCCCCGATTACTTAGGAAAACCCACGCAATCGGGCATTACGTTGCAGAAGCTTCCGAGGAATGAACGGGGAAGTCGCTGGGAGTGGTTTATGTATAGAGCAAAAGAGAGGCAAAAACGTTCTTGCAATTTTAGTGGTGCTATAGGGTGGGCGCACAATGCTGAGGGCAATATCAATGCATAGATAGCTTGCTCCAATTCCAAATTGACTTCCGTCATTTTGGGAAATTAGGTTTTCCTTCTCGATCTGTAGCGCTTGCATGTACAGCGGAACCCACCTTACTGAATTTTTCCGAGAATCCCGTAGTTGTGATTTGTCGTCAGTGCATTTTTGTCAGTCCAATTTTGTAAGAGTCATATCCTGTGGGGTGTTTCTGATATATTCGAATTTGATTTCTGTTTTGGCAAAGTATGGTGTGGGTGTTCAAATGTTGGGGTACACTGCAGTGGCTTCACTTCTCCAAATTCGTTGTTTTGATTTCAGTGTCCCTTCTAAGGTTGAGGCATCAGTAGCCGACCATTTAAGCAATTTCAGAGCAGATTTTGCACAGTATGAGGTGATGGGAATTTTTCCCATGTAGGAAGATAAGAAATATGGGGATAGAAAAAATTTCAGAATTTTATTTCTAAAACTGAATTTATAGTGAATTTTGGGAAGCAAAAAGTACTCTAGACCAATAGCCAATGTCTAGAGTCTCCTAATTCCGATTATGCTTTAACTGCTTTCCGTTTCCGCTCACTAATTTGGACATGTGTCATTACCTTATTAGTCTTGGCCTCAAAAAGGACCAAAACACACAATTCAAGGTGTGTTTGGAAATATGTTCTAAACTTGATTGGAAATAGACCCCCCCTACAGGTTGGCTAATGGGTGTGGTTGACATTTGGTGCCTCAACCTTACATTCCAAATGCAAGCTTCGTGGCCGCAAGCTTTGTAGCTATGACCTTCTTCTGCAGGTCTTGACGGACGTATTCATTGCAACCGGGAGCTACCTGCAGGGTGTTTTTTTTGGTTTTCGGACAAATGGTAATGTGGCATTCCTTTCAAGAAGGTATTAAGTTGACTGGCTCCTTAATTTAGGGGGCTTGAATTGAAGGAGGCCAATTTTAAATATATAATTTTGAATATGGAATTTTTTTATGGAATTTTGGCTTTGCATTATAGATGAAATGAGGTTCTAGAAGCATGTTGGCAATGGTACAGAGAGCTATTATTTTTGTTTGGCATTTTTTGTCACATTTACCCTCATTTTTTCTATAGGCTTGAAGCTACCCAATTTGCTTTTGAGGAAATTGGACATTTAAATGCCTAAAAAAACCCTGGCTAACTGTGACAAGCACAAGGTGTGTCTGGTACGATTGTCAGAGGAGCCTCAGAACTTGCGCATGACAAGCCAGAAATCTTTCATTTCACTTGTCTGATTGCACTGAAAATTTCTCCACTTGCTTATTGCAACCCTACTAAGATACCCACAAATTTTGAGGCCTGAACATCAATGGCTATGGTTGACAGAGATCACGACTTGGCCCCGAGAGCCAATGCAACCTCAAAATTTTCGAGAAAGTGCCAACATTCATGCCCATTTTTAGACAATGCAAGAGATGAAGAGTGCTGCAAAATTGATCTTGGACCCCACTTGGAAGTCATTCACCACTCTGTGAAATCACTCATTACATTCAGTAGCAGATTGTCACACTACCTCTCAGCAGATGAAATGGTGTGGAATATCCCACACCATTCCATCCAGCACCAATGGTATTCCACACCATTCAATAACTAAAGTTGCAACTCCAAGAAATGTCGGATGAAATTAGGTGATGGGGACTTCACCAAAGGGAAGGCAGTCCTTCCATGAGCTACTGAATGTTATGCTCCCTCATTCTACCCAAATTGAAAGTTACAAGAGAATTTCCAATGCAGTCCCAAAATACTAGTTCCACAGTGTAGTAGAGCATGGGCAATGAAGGGTTAATCTAGCCATTTATTTCAAGAAAACTTGAATTTATTTCAAGACAAAGGGAGTAAGAATTTGAACTTCTTCAACTATATCACCAATTATTACAACCTCAATTGATGTTTTCTTTTTTATTTCAATAAATACATCATCACTTCTTAAAAACTTAAAATACAATGTTAAATTTGATGGCATAATAATCACTTATCCATATTCATTGTAACCACATATACATAAACCTCATTTTGACTATGTTATTAAAACCAATACATTAATCCCCCTTCAAAGTCACCTTCAAAGATTCTAGAAGGTTTAGAAAGGTACCTTCAATCTTAATCTTTCCCAAGATGTTTTAAAATTAATTTTAGGATATGAAAACCAATTAATTTTCTAGAGATATAATTTTCATTTCAATTGGTGTTCAAGAACAGAAGTTATCCTCTAAAACATCTAAACCAAATGACAGTGGGTGACAAAATAAGCCACAAGATCTTGAAGTGATTTTAGTTTTTTATTTCTCATAAATTGTCTTTTTGTTTGTGGAAAGATTTGATTCATTCCATTTCCATAAGCAATTTGAAAGTTATAAACCCTCTTGTTTTGTGGGCAATCTTTAGTAAACTTTTGAGAAAATAATATATTGAATCAATCTATAAGCTCCATTTTAGCAATTTTCAGAAACAAAAAATTGCACATGGTTAAGTTATCTTTCTAAAACAATGTGGGTCTTGAGATTAGTGTGTTTCAATTCCATCTTTAAGCTTTCAACAATTTATGACTCTATGCAACTCTCCGCCTCTAAAGCTGCTCCTTCACAAAAGGAGAACGACAGTACCGCACATTCACGATATGAACATTGAAAACGATGCAATCGAATAGACAACCACACTGCATGCGCTAATCGTCAATGAAGTCCAGAGCACAACAAAACATACCTACATACATCATAGAGACAAACTGAAACCCAAGAGCACCGCACCAAATCCGCATAGCACAGAGTCTCTTGTCAACTATATCTATAGAAGTTCAGAAACAAATTTAGAGTACAACCACTTCATTTGTTTCTAAACAGGAGAACTGCTATTATTCTATCAAAGGGCTGCTCAAAGCCGAAATAGTGGATCAGGGCAGTGAACACTATCTGCCTGCCCCTTACAACTCTTTCCTGGCCACTAAGCTGACTCCAAAACGAACCATACCAGCGCCTTCATATTTGTACATTTTTCTCTACACACTTCTGCACACCTCCCTCTCAACTCAGAAGCCTATATACTTCCTAACATACACGACGACTTTCAAGAGACCTCTTCGCTGTGCCTGCTCGACAATCTCGATCATGCTGGCCAATACACCCAGGCGATACAATGAAAAGAGAACGAAAACATGTGCCCAAGGAAAAATTAGTGCTATCACAGCCGTCCTCACTTCATCTCATGGCCATCGATCGATCACGCACCTGGTTCTAACAACTCTCACTTGCATGCTGTTAGCATGGAGTTCACGACGTGCGTGACAAGTCGCATCTGGTTCGATAAATCTCCAGGTCCTGCGATGTTGGTCTGCCGCTGCAGGTTTGACAGCACTTGCTCCAAGATACTACGAACATGGCCAGCAACTGTGGGATCCTTGGGATTCAAGGACAACACGGCCTCTTGTATCCATCTCAGTTTGCCTTTCGTGTCCGTCTCTATTTCAACGCCCAACTGTTGGACGAGAGAAAGCAGGACAGTCTGACCGAGAGGAAGTGGCGATCTCTGGAACACCACCTGAGGATCGATCTGCAAACATGACAAACAAACAGGAAAAATAAACATTACGAGGTAGCTCGTACTGCCACGGCACGAATTGCAATGGGGCCCCAAAGAATCACAATTACTGTCCGAGTGATTTGCCATATCAGATCAGCGGGTCAAAAGAAACGCCGTAAAACCCTGAGCATTCTTTACTGAAAATCGAACAGGTTCTAATCCAGATAACACCAGAGTAGTGGAGAAGAATTTAAGTTGTTAAACTAAGAACCACACCAAGATATTAGATCGAGGTACTAATTGACCACCCTGAGTTTCAACGTTCCCTGGCATGACGGTATTACCTGATTGCAAAGCCAGGCGACCAGATCGACGTCATCTGCAGACAAAGCCATATGAAAGGCCTCCTCAAGCTTGTCCTCTTTGAGTAACTTCGAGAGCTTCACTGTTGGATCTATTGTCTCCTCCACATGTTGCAGAGAAAGAATCTACAAAAACGAACACAGAAACTCAGCACATAAATGGAACACACTAGACCATTTACAAAGTCAGATGACATTGACAGATGCACGAGCACTTGCATAGACAAGCTCACCTGAATGTGCCTTCAAATCAAAAGCAATAAGATCAGCGATGTCATAAAACATAAAACAGGCGGTTGCCGAGGTCAATCAATACCTTATCTAGGAAGGCGTTAGATTCGTTGCGGTTGGACCCGTCCACTGCGCCTAGATTAGAAGTCTCCACCAGTGCCGTAAGTCTCTTGTTGCTCTCCGCCAATTCTCCCTTCAGCGATTGAGCAAGCACTGATGCTGACATAACTGTCTCCTGCAATCCACAATCACATAATCGTCAGAGAAAAAGAAGTCACGCCCATCTTAAGGGTCTCAAATTAGTAAGTCTGGGCCTCCAAGAGTACCCATCCAAAAATGCACCCGATGATACGGTATCAACAGTACAGCGACAAGAGGACTGCAAGAGCGCCTGTCAACTGACCTGCAAAATTGAGGCAAGAGGGGAATGCATTGAAGAGAACTGTTGCTGCGCAATCACGACATGCTCCTCCATGCCGCGTTTGAATACAGAATCGACATGCTCGAACATGTTGCGGCAGGAGTGCTCGAATGTGGGCATTATGTAACCCTCAAAGGAACTCCGGATCGCATCCTGTTACCACATGCCAAATGACACCCATTGATTCCAACTCAAAATCGCCCCCAACACAACATAGCAACCGACAAATGCAAGTGCATGGCGCCACCACCCCAAGATAACGACAGGAAAAATTTAAGTGAATTGATTAAATACCTGCAATGCTTGTTTACCCACAGTTTGAAACTGAGTCTGCAACTGCCTTGAAATCGACACTTCCAGCTTCGTCAGAATCAACTTCTCCAGCTGAGGTAGCAGTTTATCAGCAATGCCCTTCTGCACAAAACAATCCAAACAAACCTAGTACAATCAATCCAACACTATCTACCGATAAAACTCAGTCTACTGTAATGTTATCTTTTCCTGATCTCCAGCCATGAACTTGCACAAGAAAAACTATCAGTCAAAGCGGTTGACGATGACACACAGCATGTTCGCAGACTAACAAAAGGCTCTTCACCCAATAAAAACGATCTCGTACCGTCCTGAACCAGTCAAACTTAAGGCTCTGGGATTGTACCTGAAAAGATTCACTTATGCCTGTGGATATAGCCTTCTGTATAGGAGGTAGAATAGCCTGGCTGATAGTGGGTATAAGGGCAAGAAATTCCTTTTTCATGCCACGCTCTATCACAGCTGGCATCTCCTTGCTGAAGAAATTATTCAGAAGCGTGGTGATCTGTTGCAGTCTCTCTTTTTCTGCCTTCTCCCTCTTCGCATTCTCCTCGGCCAATCGTGCCCACATGGCATCTACGTGTGCTTTCAGAACCTTCTCCATCCGCTGTCCCATGGCCACTGCTCACGAACAAGGGTGATAGTACTCAGTCACACATCTGGGAATAAAGGGAAAAACCTCAATGCACCACAAAGAGAGAAGAAATGTACATGTCAGACATCACTGCCTTCGGAAATCTTTGAGCCTACTTAATGGACCAGCGGATGTGACAAAAGTACCTTCCAGGCGTTTCCCTTCCTTCCCAACTGGAACGGAGACACTAACTGTCATCTGCTTTTGCAGCTCCGCCTGCATATTGACCAACTGAACCAACCCCCCAACAGCCAACCAGAGTCACTGCCATACAGTTACAGATGACGAGAAGAACCCATATTTGCTAGTGCAGAGTATCTGCGACCGCGAGAGAAAGCAGACGGATGTCAAATTTTAACATACGAAACTTGCAAATGAAGTAGAGAGTCATGTAGTGGACTCAGGTCTTACCATGCAAAGCAACGAATTTTACAATTACAGGTTGGGGAGTTAAAAGTGCCTAAGGATCTCATAAATATAAATCACTTAGAAGCCTTCCGAAAAGCAGAGAACCTCCAACAATTTGGGAGTAACGAACAAAATACCTGATTCAAAGATTCTTGCATCAACGCAACCTGAGTCGCTAACCCTGTTTCTGCGGAATCTGAGTTCCAGCTGCCGGTTCCCTGGCTTTCTGACACTATCACCGGGCTCAAAGTGGAAGGGACCGGCAACAAAGTGGATGCTGGTGGCACTATCATTCCACCGCTAGTTTTGTTCTTGTTCTTCCGCTGCTTGGTCACTGCAGACGCGTGGGAAGACACGCCTGATTCACTAACCATGTCGCCCAACTGAGCACTTCTCTCCCGAGAATGATCCAGACCATCGTCGGCAATTGCATCCATCAACCCCTCGTCATCAGCAGAGTTGAAATCTGAATGACCATATTCTGGAGAACCATACTCTTGCGATGGAGTTGCATCCACTTGACTCAACATTTCCTGCTCGTTGGACTCGTAGTCCGATGCATGCAAATCCTTGCTTGCTTCGGAAACTCTGGAAGTATTTGACTGCACACCGGCAGGCATTGGATAATTATTCACCTCTATCTGCACAGTTTCGACCTCTGCTCCTACTCGTGTTCCTCCAACCCCTGAACTATCCACCTCTGGATTTGTTGATCCTGCCTGTGCGGGCTTTGATCCATCCACGAGCGACATCAGTTCTTTGGGAGTGATCAGATGGTGATTTTGAGCATTACGGACCCCTGCGGGAAATGAGTTGAATGCCCCTCGTTGCTCCTCATCCTCCATTGAGCTGTGTGTTACAGAATCGAGACTAGAAAAGGGAGAAGCGCTGTCCAACGCAGTTGTACCTGACTGCATGGGCACTTCCATCATCCCAGACTCTCCCCGATTTTCTGACTGAGATCTTCTAAACCCAGAGGAAGCACTGTAGTTGTCCATGTAGTCATTCTCCTTTTCGAAGCTACCAGACGATTGTCGACCCAATCCAGTATTCCGTGGGCCGTTCACCTTGACGTTGCTCGACTCATCTGAAGTCGCTGGAGGTTCACGTCGCAGGCTACCAGAGCTATAATTCAATTCTGATCTCTGTCTGGTCTCTTCCACATTCTCAACATTGCTGGATGAGAGGCCGGCTGACACGGGAACGTACCTCTGGTCCACGCTTTTCGTTGGACTTCTCGGCCGCGAAAGGATCTTCAAAGGTGGTACGTGCCCCTGTTCCTGGTTTGCAACCTTCTCAGCTTCGTACTTTGACGCCGACTTGTCAGCTTGGGAAGATGGGACTTGAGGCCCCTTGGATGCCCCTGTCTGTGTAAAATTGGAATTCTTGGAATCCTCTGTTAAAGTCTCTGCAATTTCTATGGCACTTAACTTGGTGGAAGTTATCAGCTTCGTATTCGGCTGAGGCTGACTCCCATCCAACAGATTCTCGAATCCCGCTGTTACTCGTTCGTAACCTGGCGGAACGTTGGGAGCTGAGCCTGGCGCAGAACCACCGTCGTTCACTGGTGTCTTGACGTTATTCGATGTCTTCTCCAAGGGGGCTTGAGGGGTTGATACAGGAGCAGATGTTACCACTTTGACGGCCATTTTATCTACAACCGGAGAAACCTGTTTGACAGGCTTCTCGGTAGACATCGGCAGACATTGCGATACAAGTAGCGAGTACTGCTGAATGGCTGCTGTTTGCACACAATAAATTTGTACTGCTGCGCCTGGACCGGCTTCTGAACCACGTTGTTCTTTCACAGTCAAGCTTAGAATCGGAATGGTAACGGAAAATTCAGCAAGATAGTTAATTTGAGCTCTATCCGGTCGAGATCCAAACTGCACATGAAGCACATAGATGGCGTTCTTCTTTGCATTCGCCACTACGATCAGGTTGGCCTGCGGTGCCACAGCCACCTGGTTGAAGAAAGCACTATCCACGTCATCTCCCACAGTCGAGCTCTGGAATTCCACCGTCTGGATGCACTCCCACAAGACCTGGCTCCCAGACTTCGAGGGCGAAGCACTTTCTTCAGGAGCCCACAATTTCAACTCCCGATTCATCTGATACCCCTGCCAACACCCAGTAACATTGATTCCCTTCGATAAGAATATCAGAACCAAATAATAAACGCTATATCTATCCTTTCATTACTGGCCCAGAAACGAGCCTAAGTAAAACACCGCAAATACGTGCCACCCTCTCCCCAGAAGCAAACTCCTTCAATAATATCGTTAACAGCGAACTCCTATCCACAAACAAAAAAGGCCGACAACTGAAGATAACCTGATCAACGATTGGTGCTGGAAGAACGTGTACTTACCGCAGTGAGCAGGACTGAGTGCTCGGGAATCCCAGGGGCAGACAAGAAGGCAACGGCACCGACCATATCCCCCATGTGTGGAACGAAGGAGGACAGATAACCGGATTTATTCAGCCCCCAAACTCGCACCTGTCAAAAATTAATAGTACAAGTCCATCAATTGAATAGAGAACGCTCAGGAATAAAAGAGAACTGCTACTGCTTCTCCTGAACAACAAAAATCTAGTCTCATAGTGCAATATAGGGTGCTCATCAATATGATACGAGTTACCGACGCTAAAAGGGTAAAAGTATCTACGGAGAACCTACAGGTGGACTTCTTTAGTTACCTGACACTTTTGAGTTTATGCAACTAGCTCGCATTACAAAAATAAAAATCACTCTCAAAACCAAATGACTAGACGACACAATTAACTTCTGTCTACGGCACTATCAATCTAGAAAAATGCGTTTCCGACACACTATAAAGGTATACTGGCTTTTCTTGACGATTTCCTTGTACTGTGCACAATAAAGATGCAGGGAGACAGCACAGCACTGGTTGCAGCACTCAACACCCCCAATCCTGCTAAGCAGCAAGACTACAGCCATAAAGGCCAATGCCAAGGTTAAGTTACAAACCGAGCCATCTGCCGAAGAGGAAGCAATGTGGCCGGAGGAGAATGAGGGTATGGCTAAATCGGTCACGTCCTCCTCATGCTCGCCAATTTTACTGATACCTTCGATCAAATCGTTCATGTGACACACCGCCACCTTATCTACATTGAAGCCTCCGGTAGGCGCGGCTTGTTGTACCTTGATGAGATCGATTGATAAAATATACTTCCCAATGGCGACGAGCACAACGTCCTACATAATACAACACGGATTTTCTCACTTATGACCAATGCTCTACGCAAAGCTCCAATGTAGTCGCAAAAATTTTATCTGCAATACAGGATCTCATTGACCAAAAACGTACTTTGCACTTTAACATCAGCAAACGTGACGGAGCAACAAACTCCAATTTTTAGAGACAAGGAATTCGCAATCTCTACTCACAATTGTAAGTGGAACATACGCTCATGTACCAGATATGCCACATCTCTGCACATGCATAACTCCTACAACTTTCTAGGACCTTCCATCCCTGATGCACACAACCACATCTTAAACTGAAGTTTCACAAATCACACCTGCTTTTGCCAGCAGATCCGAGGATTGGTTGCTTCCCAGTTACCAATAAATTGAATGGCAGCGACAATGTGCTCTTGAATCAAGAATTTGCCGTCAGCAGCGCGAGACTCCATAATATGCCTCACGAATACTCGTCCATCCGTACTTGCACTGAAGATGCAATGAAAGTACAACTTTACTCGACAACTCGACAAAGAAGATGTCCAGTCGACATCTTATCAAGAACATACCAAACAAGTCTAGTTGTGGTGCAAGAGAAATGGCTTCAATAAGAAGCCAGATTACAAGTTAATCAACCCCGGGACATCCTAGGAAATTACCTGGCCAGACGATTCACGTTGTCTGCCGCAAAAGCCATATCTGACACCCTCTGTAGAAAGTGGGGAAAACAAGACAATCAGATGCAGTGCCACTACCAAGAACTCCCCGATATCCACAATCAAATTGCAAGAAAAAAAATCCCGGCGTATTTTAGGAACGCAACCACCGCACGTAATACGGGTTTGACTAGAGTAGAATTCACGTACATTCGTATGCCCCCGAAGCAGTGCCCGCAATTCTGCATTGATTATTCGAATATGTGCCCCTCGTAATCCGTAGCAGATGTAGTCATTGTTCACGGCTATTTGCCTTCCCAGAATTGGTGCAGGGTCAGATCCATACGTCGTAATAGGTCTTACTTCTAGTTGCGGCTGAGCTTCATCGGGCTTTCGAACATCCACGTCATAGACGATCCGCTCTCCCTTCAGTGTTCTTCCCCTGGGTAGCTTACTGTCTTGCAATGTCTTGGGCAAAGGTGCGGAGGCCATTGGAGGTGGTTTGACTCCAGCAAATTTTCCTTCAGAAGCTGCCAACTCCAGGTCAGAGAGGCCCGTCCCCACTTCATCTTCACCACTGCCAGCGGCCGCAGACTGCGTTGTCAAGAGAGCCATCAGACGAGCACCGTCCAGGGGAGAGCTCGAGGCTGGCGCTACGCCCCTATCTTGCATGATTGAAGCACCTGGCGTAGTGGACGTCGTCGACGAGGGGTGAGGTGGAATCGCGCCGCTGGGAGGAAAATCGATTTGTTGAGAACTAGGAGGGCCGCTTGGATAGCCAGAAGATGGCGGTCCGTGATCTCTCGCGAAATAGTAAGGATTTATGGATTGAGCTGATGCTTGAGGAGGGGCAGAAGCTGAGTTGAACATGGGCGCACTACCTGGAAGCGGTGGAAATGAGCTCGACTTAGGTGGAGCACTTGCGCCTGGGGGGAAGCTGGAGGGAGGGTAAGGAGATGGAGCTTGTTGAGGGTAGAAACCAGTCGAAGCGGGAAGATGAGGAGATTGACCTTGTGGCGAATATTGACCAGGTCTCATATACTTCTGCTCAACAAAACCCCCGGGGGGTCCTGGAGCTCCCATTTTATCTCGTTAGCACTTCAATGTCACTGCAAAGTCGTCCCAATCCTTAAGATACACCTGAGCCTTCCCTAACCCGTCACCTGCCAACCAGCAAGTACACGACATCAGAACAAATTTCACGATCTCATAAAGCACTTCCATCTCCGGAAGCTTTCTACCAAAAAGATATCTCCCGAAAGATCCGCTTCATAAAGACCACAATTCAGAAGTGCGTACGCGCCATTCAAAATCTCTTTACTTGGCCGTAGTCGCCCTACAAGTATCCTACAAGGCACATCTGTACGATGAGCCAAGATACCGAAAACTGGTCTCCCCAACCGAGCCTAATTGATCGATTGATCATACGACACTTAACGTCACCGCCACGATACAAGCCTTGTCCAGTCCCTTAAGAGCCGAATTTCAATTGTACACGACGGAGAGAATATCCGCAGCGCACAACCCCAATAACACCAAAATTTCCGCAATAAAAGCACAATCCCGCGCCACAGAAAATGCAGTTCCCGAAAACCGTTACTCCGACCAATGTCCAGCCGCAGTGGAATGACATTCAACAGCACACACCAATCACGATTACGATCAACCTCACAATCGCAATCACAACCAACAGACACAAACACCGATCCCCACGCCTCATCCAACCAACCAAAACCTGTGCATCCCGAACCTCAACACCCTGACACCAATTCCCCCCTCCCCTCCCCTTCCCTTCCCTTCCCTTCGCCAACAAAAACTCGAGCTAAACTTCGCCAACTAATAACACCTCCACCCCTCCCAACCACACATCCACCGACACCGCCTCCTCTCGATCGCTCCACAATCCCCCGGAGCATCCTCACCAAAACCAGATTCTCCCAAAACCAAACGGCTAAAACCACCACACCGAACACCAATTCGCCGATTAACAAACGCATAAGAACGACCTTCAGAGGCGTCATTCACTTACCTTCCAACAAAATTCGGCTTCCAACGGCACCGACGGCAGCGGAAGAACAGAGCAGCACCGCCACTACACTTCCTACCAGACCGAACGAACGGAGAACCAGCAAACCAACTGAACCCGAGTGAACTGAAAGCAAGTGAAAGGGAGAGAAACAGTACTAAGAGTGTGATGAGAGAAAGGCGAAGGGGAAGAGGGCGAGGAAGGAGACAAGGGACTCCTCCTGAAGCTGGCTACGGGAAGAAGAGAATGGGACCCTCCGCCATAGCTAGGGTTACGGGAAGGAAAAAATGACAAAGGAGTGGGGGAGTCCTCAAAGGGGCGCCAGGAAGCTCTCAGAACTCCGCCATCGCCAGGAAGAAAGGAAAAAAGGACCGACCTCGAGCGGGCCACTGATGAGCATTAGCTTAGTTTTGGCTTTGGCTTTGGCTTTGGCGTGCCTTTGTTTTGGCTGCCCCTTGGGATAGTCAAGATTCCTTTTCTCTCTTTTACTTCGCCATAAGGGAGCCCGGGTTGGGTTGGGTTAGCTTAAGCTTTACCAACCTCCCCTTCTTGGATTATGGGCTTGGAGTCCTTGTTGTTGTGGAGATATTCCTTGTGAAATTCCTTTGCTCATCATGAGGGTTCATTTGACCAACATTAATTTTTTGGTAGATGCTTATCGCTTTAGTGTTGATTTGTTATTTGTGTCAAGTGGAGAGAGAATTATTCATTGATTATTTGTTTTTATTTATTAAGATGTTTCATGGTAACTGTTCACGAGGTGTAGAGGGGTTTCATTTAAACCCTTAAGTACTTGGAAGTTCAAATTTTGGAATGAATCAAATGAACAAAGTGCTTGAGGGCAATGTTTGGGGAGTCTATGTGTAATGTCTTAGTTGTTTCATATTGGATGGTCATTCTTTAATTAAAGTCTACATTTGAGGATCTTCCTATGGTGATTTAGGGGATCTTATATGTCTTGATAGAATGTGATGGTATACTTAGATTTGTCATTGGAAATGTCAATGTCATATACACATTTCAAGTGGTAATTCCAAATAAATATATATAAAGATTTGCACACACATTAGAATGAAATTTAGCTCTAAAGAAGACTACAAATTCCCAAACTACATGGAATGAGGGAACTGTACAATAGTAGCAATGTGACATGGCCGAGACCCAACCATGTCATTTGCTTTGTTTTGAAAAAAAAATTGGGATTTTTTTTTCACATTTCAAGATCTAGAAAAAAAAATTGTAATTATTGGCCTGGTAGTAGCCAGATATTTTTTATTTGTTTCAAGAATATTAAGGGGAACAAACCTAAAACAGCCCTCTCTTGCCTCAAATCCCCTTTAGCATTAGAGATCTATTCATTTTCGATTATATAAAGGTTTTCAAAAATTGCTCGATAGAAGTGACAATAGAACTATATATTTTGTTGAAATAAGAACTTTGACTACAATTGAACCATTAAAAGTTTCAAAGCCTTTCTTCATCAAATTTCACTCAAAACTGCCATTTTCTATTGCAAAGTGCCAAAAAATTCGGGAATTGTTTTTTTTGCATATCTAAATGTTGGAACTTGTACTAAACAAGTAAAAAATGTTTGGAAGAAATGTCACAAACTTTGATTACAGGGAGTGTGAGATATTTGTGTTTGAAGCAAAGAAAACTATTTTTTTTGTAACTTATCTAACTTAGATTTTAAGGCTTTGAATCTTCTTTGCTTAAAAATTTTGCACTATACACATTGAATTAAAAAGAATTTATATTGAAGAATTGAGTTGAAAATTTAGGAATTTTTTTCCTTAAAAAGCACTTGATTTTCATTCTTGAGAAATTGTTAAGTAGAAGTAGGTTTGAGATTGAACCAAAAACTAAATCATTAATATCTTGAAGATGGAATTGAAGAACAACGATATATTCGAATGGTGAGATTGTTTAAACAAGCAAAACTTAACCCTATCAAATATTTTTTTTTGAAAAATTGTAAATGCTACATTTAGAAATGAATCATGTAAGTAAAGTTTTTTCAAGAAGGTGTTTAGATTGCCCAACAAAAAACAATATGGTCTATAACTTTCTCATCATTGATCCAAATAGAATGAATCAAATCTTTTGGTGTAAACAAGAGTATTTTCTATAAGAAAAAAAAATTTGAAAATTATATTTTGAATTTTAGTGATTCTTTTGGTTCTACCTAAGGAACCTTGTTTGGGGCTTAGGGTGGCAAAACTTTTGCTTTGGGCATTGATTAAAACAAAAATTATGATCCTAGAAAATTGGTGTCTTTTTATATCCTTAAAAAAATTCAAAAATTGCAATGACAATGATATTAAAGATTGCAAAAGCCTACCGAAATTCCATCTTGTTTCCATCTATTTGTTTCTCAAGGGGACAATGGGAACATTAGGATTAATGAAGAGTTGTTTCAAAAATAAAATGCACTAATTAAAAGTAAGGTAATAGAACTTTAAAATTGACCAAATATAGCATACATTTTTAAGACATTATATTAAATAAATATAGATTTCTAAAGTACTAAACATAAGTGTATTCAAATTAATCCTGCACTTTTCACAATCGAGGTATGAATATAAAGAAAACAAGTATAATAATTTGCTTCTTTTTTTGGTGTTAGAAACAATTGACCTAAGTGAATTTTAATATTAGTGGTCTCTATTTTATCGTCCCTTGTATACATTTACACCAATGTAAAGCACCCACCATGAGTGCAGGGCAAGATTGTCACCTATTTGCTAAACATATTTTATTTTGGAAAATTAAGTACAACCAATGCTAAAAATATAATTATTTTGCAAGTTTTTTTTCTATAAATTTTTTTTGAATTTTTTTCCACCGAATTTTCTTCATAGTAAAATATTAGACTAAGTATATTGACTAAGTGTGTAAAAAAATGTTTAAAGAATCTTAAGAAAAAGTGCATAGATAATATGTAAAAGAATACATGAAAGTGTTTAAATTCAATTCATTTATTTTAAAGCAATATAGAGATCTATTTCCATAGGTTGGTGGAGTATGTGGTTCTATTTGGTGAAGTTTTCTAGATGTATGGTCTCTTAGCCTTTCTTCAATAAAAGGAAAATTGTATTCAATTTTATTTGACTGTTTGTTTTTCATTTTTTGTGAAGTGCCAAAATGGCAATATAAAAAGTCATAGTGGTGCTTCAAATTTCAACAATCATTCATATATTAGCTAGAAAATATCACATTAACATATGTCACATGTTTATTATTTTGTTTCCATGTACAATCTCACAATTTCATCCAAGATATTTTCTAATTTAGATTTTTTTGACAAAAATTTCACAATTTTTTGCCATTTTTTAGCCAATTTTTTCCTAGTCCAATCTAGCACCACAAAGCTAAAAAAAACCCTAAACTTCAATTCACATCATCTCAATCCATAAGACATACGGTCAATAAGGTTGCTACTATATGAATTTAGGAGTATAAATCTAAAAGACTAAACACCTATATCATAGGTGTCTATTATTGAAACCTTGGATGATTAGAATAACTATCATATAAATACCTATATTACAAGTGTTTGTATTATATGCACCTTCAATGGTTTTAGGATATCTACTTGAATATATACTCAAGGCTCACATGTCCACACTTTCATGCTCACATACACTAACATTATTGATATGGTCAACATTCTCACAGTCAAGGTGGCATGATGTCTACATCAATAGTATTGACATGGCAACCTTCCAATTGATGTCATAAAGAGACCATGTACTTTTAGAAGATAGTCTTTTAGGCTCAACCGTACATTTTTATTAGCCATCACTAAACCAATGTGACCTATTTTATATTGAGAACATTCACCAAGTATACCATGAAGAAGGATTGCAATTTAAAGGGTTGTAGATCCACCATATCTACATAATTCTAGAGAAAGACTAAAGAAGTCACATATTATGTTTAGCAAGAATATTTGAATTCAAAATTGGATTCATTCTAAACATGATTATTGAAAAATGATCTTGTTGACAAGTAAATGTCATATAATCATTCAAATCCTATTTGATAGAGTATCAATGCATCATTCATCACTTGTATAGATGTAATGAAATTTTAGCTAATCAAAGAAGAGTATAGTCATATTATATTGACTTCTTCATCTTAGTAGGATTATTTTGTTCTTCTCAAAGGTTAGATCCTCCTTGGATTTTATAATAATTTACCAATAATGCACTTATTAAATTCCTCTATATTAACCTCTGAAGGTCGGAGGCATATTTTGGGTAGAATTGTGAAAAAGTTTCATTTTTTAATGCAATGAAAAAAACATATAGTTTGTTTTTATTCAAAATTCAACACACAAATTTGTACTAGACTACTTTGGGAATGCATGGAAAAAATTTCAAAAACTTTGATTGTATGGATTGAAAGATTATGTTGTTAAAAAAATTTTAATTGACCTTGCTTTATAGGGCAAGCAACCCTTAACTCCTAGAGTGAAATTTTTACACTAAACATGGTTACTTTTGGCAATTTTGGGTAGATTTGCATCTTGTATCATGTAAGTTACATATTTGCCAAATTTTAGCCCTATAGAAAAAAATTTGAAAAAGTTGCCTAATTAATTAAAAAAAAGGGTTGAGGCAACATAATTTTTAATTTGGGTATTTAATTTTTTAAATGAGATTCCCACTAAAGAAGTGCCTATACACACCTTAAGTCAAAACATTGTGATCATTTGACCAAAATTGACTTCATAAGAACCTACCCAAATTTTCAATTGTTTAGAATTTTGTATTGTCCATTCAACGGACAATTGCCCTTTAGGGATTAAGTTCTCAATGTTTCATAGTTGAGTTATTTCTTAATTCAAAGATGAAAATGTGTTAAATTCATAATTCAAAGATGAAAAAGTGTTAAATAAATGATATCAAGAAATCTTGTAGAAGAAAAAAAAAATGTGTTATTAGATGTTTTTTCTATCAATTAGAAGACTGCAAGTTCCCAACTATGGGAATGTGTTGTGGGAACTTTGCCACATATGCAATCTAACCTAGCATAGAGATTGCCATGTTAGATAATAATATTCAAAATAATTTTAAAAATAATAAATTCTAGAAAAAAAATATTTTTTATTTTTTAATGATTTTTACCTTCACATATGATAATTGCATGATTAATGATCATCTATAACAATTCTTATTCTTAAAATTTAGATTTTTTAGAATTTACTAATCCAAGTCAACAATGAGTCAAAAACAAATAAACAACCTTTCAATGTTTGTTTGGAAATTTAAAATGTTTTTTCATCAATTATATTTGACCATCCATCAATTATATAAATAGGGTTTGTATAATCAAAGTGGATGTCATTAGATGAAATTTGACGGCAAGAATAGAGTGTTTCAAGGTTGTTTCCTTGGCAATCCCTATACTAATTTGGGAACTACAAATCAACCTTGACAACCGGATATTCTAAATTTTTGGGGATTTATTTTTTATTTTTTTCAAAAAGTTCAAAAAGTATGAAGAAACTGAAAATTAAATTATAATTTTTTTTCAAAAATAAATAATTAAATAAATTAATGTTTGATGTGGCATAGTCTCGCCATGTTAAACTATTGATGTATTATTGTTTCCAGAGTTCCCATAGTTTAGAAACTCATGTGTAGTCTCTTCTTACCCTCAATTTTTGCTTGTATATATTTCAAAATAATACGAATTGGCTTTATTTTTTAGTATTTTTACTAAAAAACAATGTTAATTTTTATAACTCATTCAATATATGGATTTGTCTTTTTTTAGTGTTAAACTCCATTGATTGTCATGTTGAACTTTATACTTCAAATTGACAAAAAAAATTATCATGAACATTAAGAAGGAAAATTTAATTGTGTTAGTTAAAATTTAAAGATAAATAGACAATTTGATGTCTTCATTTGACCTACTTAAGACTATAAGAAAAATCTTGAAATCTAAATTGAACTTTTCAATGCATTGAAGAACAAATTATTCCAAAAGAATTTTTATTTATATAATTTTCTAATGTAAGTAATCTAAAAATGTGCTTTACATGAAATTATAAGATTATAAGCTCTACCTTCTTTACAACTATTAATCTTGTTAATAATTATGATTTAATTTGAAACTTCAAATTAAAGACTATGAATCACAATTTACAATAGAGTATTGTGGTATGCAATTCAATATTTTTAATAAGATATGAATTAAGCATATGAAATTCTACAAAAATAAATTATTCAAAATTACACACTAATAGAATAGTCTAAGTATATACATTCATTTTCAAACTAATATATTTAACCAACTATTAAGTCCACCGGCAATATTTAATAGAGTTTATGGTATACTCCATATTACATAAGAAACTTTGAATAATATATTTAGTAATATAACAATACAATTTGTAAATTTTAAATCACTAACTTGCTTGCATTGAACTATGTACAATCCAATCACTTTGATGAAAAGATAAAATTTTAATTCTTTAATAATTAAAGTAAAATAATAGGTTCATTATTTTTATTGTTTGGAGCCAATTAGAACAGTTTTCAAATCACATAGTTTAAAATTCCTTTATGCAGGGCATATATCTTTTTTCCAATTGGCATATTTTTTAGCATATTTTGTTACTATCATTGTAGCTTCAAGTATGATTCATTTCAATCTCCATAGATATGAAAATAAACTTGTTTGGCTCTTAAAAGCTAATTTATTTGGGATTTTGATGTAATTCACTCCAATCCTCATAGATATGAAAGTGACTTCTTTGGGGCCATTCAAACACTTGACGGTTAATTTTCCTTGAGTTTAGAAAGAAATAGAAAATCTTTCTTAGGTGCTACAATACTTTTGATGTAATTGTCTCATGTATCACAAAATATTAACGGTACAAATGAAGTCCTTGCTACAAAAACAAACAATATAATATAATATAATTCTTTAATTAGAAGATCCCTTAAGTATTATATTAGATTAATAGTATAAATCATGAGGTTCTTGTTAAAAAACAAAAACAAATAAACTATAACACGGAGTTAGAAAGGCCCCCTTTTGATGCAAACAAACAAAACTGAGAAAGATAGAGTATTTCACCCATTTCCAACTACTTAAGCAATTACCCATATGTAGAATGCAACTTTTTTTCATGTACAAAAATAGAATTTGGAAGGATGCCATATTTTTTTCAGAATTTTATTACTCAAATTGTAATTACTATGAATTTTTAATAGAAGATTCTCTTTGACCTATAATGGTAATATAGGCTGATAGCAAAATCAACCAAGGGCTAGTTGCATTTATAAAAGCCTCGGAACCAATTATAATGTGCCACAATTGCTCCGAGAACTACACCACAACTTCACAAAAAGAAAATAGCCTATTGATTGGAAATGGGGACTAATAAAAAATGGGTCGCCATCTTCTAAGGTAGCCAACCTATTTCCAATCACTTAAGCAATTATGCATAGTTAGAGTGCAATTTCTTTTATTGCAAATTTTTTCCTATGTACAAAAATAGAGTTTGGAAGGATAGCATATTTTTCTAGAATTTTATTATACAAAGCATAATTACTATGAATTTTTAGTAGAGGATTTTTTTTAACCTACAATGGTAATATAGACCTTACTATTTTTGACCATAGGCTCATTGCAAAATCGATTAAGGGCTAATTGCAATTATGAGAGCCTTACAACCAATCTTAATGTGCCACACCACAACTTCACGGAAAGGAAGCAACTTATAGATTGGAAATGGGGATAGATCAAAAATGGGTCGCCATCTTCTAATTCTTTGTATGAGCCAAGGAAGTTATTCCACCACCTCATTGTTGCATTAGGAGAGATTTGAAGGCTCTAGGAGCGCACGAGTTCCCACAGCCCAAAATTGTATAATCTGCCGCGAAAACACAGTTATGTAGGAATCCTACGTGGTTGAGCAACTACCACATCAATTACTCTCTTTTTTTTTAAAAGAAATATTTTTTTTGGACTTTTTTTAATATTTCAGGACCCAATTTATTTTTTTATTTTTTGAAAAATGCTAGCCTGACAACGGCCAGCCGTTCTCCAAATCAGTTTCGGGAACAGTTCCGAAATGGTCCTTTGGAGCCCTCAAATCCCTCCTAATGGATAAAGATTCCTTTCCTCAATACTTGGTCTCTCTTTCCATGTGAAACGAAATGGGACCCCTATCCTTTCCTTTCCAACTGAACTAAATGTTATGAATGATTTTCTCATCAAATAATTCTATCTTCCCAAAGAGTTTACAAAAACATATATATATATATAAGTCATTGGGGATCTATTAATCCCTAAACGACGAGCCGGTGGTCGTGGAATTGAGTGATTTTGATACCGTGGGAATTGTTGGTTCCAAAAAAAATCTAAAAACACACGTAGGAAGTCAAAGCACTGTAGACGATCTTTATTTTCCACCCCTAATTCTGAGGATGAATGATTGCAATTATATCCTATATAGAAATATTTTCTCGTATTCATCGACTAGAAAATGGCTTCAACGTCATTTAAGGGTTAACCCTTAAATGATGCCAAAGCCATTTTCTCGTTGATGAACTTTAAGGAATCTTTCTATGTAGAACATAATTGCAATCATTCATCCTCGGAATTAGGGGTGGAAAAGGAAGATCTTCTACAGTGCTTTGACTTCCAAGGAGTGTTTTTAGATTTTTTTTCTCAACCAATGATTCCCACAGTATCAAAAGTCCTCAATTCCACGGCCACCGGCTCATTGTTTAGGGGTTAATCCTGAAGCGCTTCAACGTCCATATTCTAGACGATGAACAGAGGGCTTCAAGGCATTGTTTCATTCAATTAACTTTTCATTTATTAAATGTAACACTTGAATCTAGAAAAGACAACCTTCCTTAATGACCAAATTCATTCAATTCTGGTAAATGATATCTTTGTACAAAGCTATAAGCGAAAAGACGCAAAAATTCAAAAAAGGATTGAGACATTTGAGGGTTAAATTTGAGTTTCTTTTCACTTTTAAAGTTTCTTTTTATTAGTGTTTCAAGTTAATAGTGTTTCCAGTTAAAGATATGAAAGGGATATTGGCAACTGAACCTCTGACAATGAAGGCGACATCAATCAATCATGATGAGACTCCTCCTCAGAGAATGAAAACTCCCAACAGGAGTTTAGTCAACACTCCACCCACTCACTCTCAGTTCAGTTTCCGAAAGATGCGCCCCCCCCCTTTTGCCTCAAATTCCTGTGGGGCCAATAAGGATTGTCCACGTGTTTCAAAAATATATTTTAAAAAAGAACCTTCTGTGGGGCAGCTGGCATTTGCCTACAATTTCACAGACATACAGCCCCACAAACCAGCCGCTTATTGGGGGAGGTGATTGGACCGAAAGTTGTTGAAATTTCTTTCTTTCTTTCTTTGAAATGCCCACAATTGGTAGTTTTTTCAAGACTATAATTCATAACTACCTTAGGTGGCCCACAACTGAAGAATGTGAAGAAACCGAAAATGTTAAACAAAGATGGCCCAAGAATGTGCATCTCCCATGAATTTGAGCTTCGGTTCTGGTGAAGGAACATGAAGGTTCGGTGCATTCCTTGCAATTTTTTCTTTTGGAGATTGTGTTTTTTGAGGTACGGTGGAAGCACCCAAAATCATCCAAATAAGGAATTGAGCATAGTTGGAGGGAGTTTTTTCTAAAAATGATATTTCTCTAGTATTAGCAAGTGAAAATCATGAATATTCAAAAGAAAAAAAAAAGATTTTTTGGATGTTGTATGTAATTTCTCTGATTTTTCAAAGTGTTGGCTCCCTAGACCACTGAAATTGTGCAATAGGTGCACCCAAAACTAAACCCTTGCTAAAATCAGCAGTAAGCTCATCAGATGTTTAGATGTGTCCTTGAAATGTGTCAGCCAATTGGAATCAAGCATGTGGCGAATACATTAAGGGAACTCTATTGACGCAATTGGGTGAGTCTACAATCCATTGCAGGGGACATGTTTGGAAATGGGTGTTTCTCCTTTAGGCCTGGAACACCAAAATTAAGTGTTGAAACTTGGTGTCAAAGGTATATACAATGGACATTAATCCTTGAAGGATGTAGCCCCTCATAACAAAGGTAAGGTGGAAGCACCCTAACTTGTCAATATAAGCAATTCAACCTAGTTGGAGGGACATTTTTCTATTAAATAAATATTCTTGTAGTATCAATGAGTGAAATCATTAATATTATAAAAAAAAAATTAGATTTTTTGGATCTCATATGTAATTTTTTTGGTTTTTTCATAGTGATGGCTCTCTTGATCATTGAAGTTGTCCCATAGGTGGATCCAAATCTTAAGTTTGTAAAAATCAATGGTCAACAAATCAAAGTTAACCCCCAAATGCTCAAATTGTGATTTTTGGTAACTTAGTAATTTTTGGTAGCTCACTACAAATGGAGTTGTTTTTTTCTTTCAAATATTTAGACAACATTTTCCCAAGGAGTAACTTTAAGGTCCAACAATTTTCATAACTTTTGACTATATATTTAAAAAATTATTGGATGATATGTAGTTTTCATTGCTTGGTAGGAAGGGTTGCTATTATGCAAGCCTAAGAGTATGAGCCTATGAGTTAGAAGACTATACACCCACGATATAAGTATCTATGATATAGAAACCTTCTATGATTATAGTGCATTTATATTGTAGATACGTATATTATAAGTATTTATGTTGTAAGTACTTTCTATAGTTGTAGGATATCTATTTATATATATATATATATATATATATTTCAAGGCTCACATGCTCACATTGACATACTAGGAGTGTTGGCTTGGTGGCAAACCAAGGTAGCCTAAAAAACTTTTTTTTAAATCATTTAAAAATAAATAAAATTTGAAATTGATTTTTTAGATTCATATTTAAGTGGAAAGCTTTGAATCATTTTGTTTTGATCAATGAGTCAAAAGTTATGAGGAGTTTTAGTCTGGGGTAGTTTGCTCGTAGTTATAGAATCTCTACACTACAAAAAAGTTTGAAATTTTTTATTTTATTTAGTTTTTAATATTTTGGGAAGAAAATTAAAACAATAGGTATAGAGTGTTTACTACATCATTTTAACCATTGGAATTGGTATTTTTCAATCTATAAATAAATTTTCTTACAATTTAGTATTTGGATCATTTTCTATTTTTTTTACTTCCTAGTTTTTTCTTATGTGTTGCATAATTCCAAATGATTTGAAAATTTTTAACCATGTGACAACTTGCATTGAAGAATGAAATCAAAGAGTACCTACCAATTTGACCTCTTTTTAATACAAATGTGACCTTGTACAATGTAGCTGCCCAATTTTCTCGAGGGCCAAAAAAACAACTTTCGCTACTTCAAATGCTAATATCTTGCAATCTATATGGCAGAAAATTCTGAAATTTTTTCTACATCTTTTTAAAAGAGCTTACTATAAGATCCTATGCTTACATACATCAAAACATGTTTTTATTGAAAGTTTTGGTACTATTAATATAAATGGCAAATTTGAGGTGTCTTCAATGAAAACATAGTCAAAACCATTTTAGGGTTCAATATGTGTCCTTCAAATGTATCAATAAATTAGACTTAAGCATTTGGAAGACAAATTAACCAAAGTCTAGGGACACAATTAGGTGCCTGAATGTAGTGTACAAGAGTGGTAACAAGTGTGTTAATTGGTGTTTCTACCTTAATTACTCAAATGCTCTAATCATTGGACCAATAGGTGTATTTTTTTGCTTCTACCTTTCAAATTTGTAGCATCTATATAAAGTTAAAGGGTCGTTTATATCAAACCACAAGAAAAGTTTCTTGAAACTTCTAATATTGGTTGATTAATGGATTAATGTACAAGTTGGATTTTAGAGTTAAGCCTATGCCCATGCCATTCTCCATGGATGAAAAATGCACTAACATGAAATTTTTACATGGCTATTGAAATCAATGTTACTCAATTTCTAGGTGTATGTTTCTTTCCTAATTGTTTTGGGTAGGACTAATGGAATTGTAGGGACCTAGGTTGGGCAAATCAAATATGGCAAGTGTCAATACTATTGATTTTGTCTATTTAACAATTTTCCATATTGTCTATTCAATTGACCTTGAAATCCACATTTCTACTTATTTTAGCTAGGTTAAATGGAATTCTTAAAGACTAAGAGAGCACAAATCTAACAATTGTCAATTTTGTCAATTTCACAACAACACATGTTGTCTATTTAATTGCTCTAAAGATCCATGTTTCCATTTGCTTTAGATAGGCTAAATAAAATTCTTCGAGACTAGGAGATATCCAATCTCACAGTTGACAATACTTGCCATATTGAATTGATCTTGAGATTCATATTTCCACTTATTTTAGGTAGGCCAAATGGAATTGTAGGAGTCTTACCTAATACATATCAAATTGTTTGTTTGCAAGTGTTGATTTTGTCTATTTGGTTGATTTTAGGATCTATAAATGAATAAATTTTGCCTTTTCATATAGTCTCTTAGATTTGCATAGAGACCATACAAAGGACTATCATTGTCACTTTTGTATTGAGACTTCACTTTTCATTGTTATAATGAACAAAACAAGGTATTGGTGCATTGGATTGGTCCATTTTTTTCATCTTGGTGTAAAACACTTTGGAGCTATTAGAGTTAGTCATGATGGTTGTCTTGTCCCTAGTCGTAACAATGGTTTCAAAGGAACATTTAACCAAGAATAGTTAAGAAGGAATACAATACCAAATTCCATCAAATCCAAGTTTGGATACTCTAACAAGTTTCATCCTATATTTTTCTCCAACTCCAACTCTTGGTTCCACATTGCATACACTTTACAATTATGTCTATATTCATTGGGGGATTTTGATACAAAAATTTGACAATTTAGTTAAGTGTGTTTTATCCCTCGAAATGTTCAATGCCCTCAATGTGAAGATTGTTCTTTCCTTTGAAGAAAAATTGCTATATCCCTCTTTCTTTTCCAATCAAAAAAATCAAGCCCGCCACCCACCATCCGCCATGACACATGGCAAGGCATGAGTGGTTCAATGTTCAGGCTGTTTGCAACATTGCCTCCCCTGCGCACATGCCTCATTTGCCACACCCTGCCAAACCACATCATTTTTATTATTATTTTAAAAAACCACTACATTTCAACTTCAAAATTTTTTAAGTAATTTTGTGAAGGTCCAGAAAGTATGAAACGACTTGGGTTTGATGTCTATTTATTTTTATTCTCTTAAAAAATCTACTTAAAATTGTCTTAAACAATTAAGCTTCCTTGAAAAGGCAATCAAGTATTAAATGGTATTTAAAAACCAAATTACATTGGCTTTGATGTGTTTCCTAAACAACAATGAAAAGAAACAAGCAATTCCACCATAAATGTTTTTTTTCAATTCTTTTTTAAAACTCATGAACAAATGAATGAGTCTTTTGATTTGTAACCCTTCCACGGAAAAGAGTTGCACCTTAACATAATTTTTCAAGCATGCATTACAATTCACTCTCATGAATTTAACTCCTAAATGCCCGAATTGCATTTTTTTGGCAACGTAGTGATTTTGGGCTACTTACTACAAAAGAAGCTTTTAATTTTTTTCTTCAAATTTTCACATAACACATGCCTAAGGATTTTCTTTAAGGCCCAACTATATTTATAAATGTTGACTAGATAGTTAAAAAATTATTGTATGATATGTAGTTTTCATTGTTTGGCAAGTAACCTAGGTTGCAAAAAAAACTTCTTTAAAAATTATATTTTTTCAAGAGATAAAAATTTGAAATTGTTTTATTAGAAAGCCTCGAGTCATTCTATTTTGATCGGCAAGTGAAAAGTTATGACGAGACTTTCCGATAGTTATGGAACCTCTACTCTACAAAATAGTTTGAAATCCTTTGTTTAATTCAATTATGAATTTTTTGAAAATAATAAAAATAGTACTTGTACATTGTTTATTATAACATTTTTACCACTGGGATTGGCATTTTTCAATTCCATTAATAAACTTTCTATTATTTATTATTTTGAATCACTTTGTACTTTTTTCTATTTAATATTTTTTTCATATGTGTTGCATAATTTCAAATGATTTGAAAATTTTCAAGCATGTAGCCAACTTGCCTTAAAGAATAAATCCAAAGAGTAACAACCAATTTGAATTTTTTTCCATACAAATGAAACCTTCTGAGAAGCAATTTCCTGAATTTTTGCAAGGCCTCAAAAATGATTTTTGTCAATTCAAATGCCAATATCTTGTAGTCTACATGGTGGAAAATTTTGAAATCTTTTCTACATATTTTCAAACTAGTATATTACAAGATCATATGGTTACATATATCAAAAAATGTTTTTTCCCTCTAAAATTTGGTACTTGTACTAGAAATGATAGATTTAGAGAATATTTAGTGAAAACATAGTCAAAAACATTTATGGATTAAGATGCCTTCTTCCGAAGAGCAAGCAACTTCAACATCATTTTCAACCATGACTTGGAGACAACATGAACATTGTGATAAATACACATCGCATCCTAACAAATTGTTTTCTAGATTCAATTAGAGTAATTTTTTTTACATCATTTTTTGAAAAATTGTAAAAATTACATTCAGGAATTGAATTTTATAAGTCATTTTTCTAAAATGATGTTTAGAATGTTGGAAAAACAAGATTGTTCTTTTCTCCACAAAAGCTTGTCAATTGAAATGAATGAAAGCTTTTTGTGTTGAAGAATATAATTTATGAGATTTATTTTTTTAAATTCAAAATTTTGAAGTTTTTTTTTGCTATCTAGTCTCCTTTTTTTTGAGCTTGTTAAGATATAACATTTCTTCTAGGGCACATAATTGGAAAACAAATTATATTTCCATGAAGCTTTTTAGTTTTCCTATCTTTAAAAAAAGTTCCAAATAATCATGATATAACTTGAAACTATAGGTACATGCCTCAAATCCCATTCGTTTGCCAAACAAACAATGGTCTTTTAGAGGTAAACTAGATTTTGGCATAGTAACTGTACCATCATGCTTAAATGTACAAAATTAGTTATCATTTGAAGGGCAAACTATAATATTGTAATTCTAAAGTTCAATCATATTAGAAATGCTTAAATGTAAAAATTCAATGTCAATAGAACAATTTAGTGACCAATGCATTTCAACTTCAAAAATTCATAACTATATTCACACATTTTCAAAAAAGTATGAAACAACTTTAGTCATATGCCAAAGTCATTTTTCTTCCTACTACTAGTTACTTTAACCCCTAAACCCCTGAACATCGTTTTTTGAGATTATAGATTTTTTGGGCAGCTCACTACGGATGGCGTTTTTATTTTTTTTCTTTGAAATTTTGATACAATGTGTGTCTGAGGAGTAGCTTTAAGGCCCAACAATTTTCATAACTTTTGACTTTGTGGATAAAAAATTATGCCATGATATGTCACTTTGTTTGCTTGGCCGGCAGCCCGGGCAGCTGAAAAAACTGTTTTTTGAAAAGTAAAATTTCAAATTGATTCTTTAGGTTTATACAAGCATGGGAAGCTTTGAATCAATCCATTCTGATCAATGAGTCAAAAGTTATGAAGATTTTGAGTTTGGGGTAGTTTGCGGCCAGTTATAGAATCTCTACAGTACAAAAAAAGTTTGAAATTCTTCATTTAATTCAATTTTTCATATTTTTGGAAAAAAATCAAAACAAAAGGTGTAGATTGTTTATTTCAACATTTTAACCATTGGGATTGAAAATTTTCATTTCCATGAATAAAATGTTCACAATTTAGTATTTAGGCTCATTTTTTACTTCTTTCTACTTACTTATTTTTTCCTATATGTTGTACAATTCCAAATGGTTTGAATTTTTTTGAGAATGTAGCCAACTTGCATTGAAGTATGAATTCAAAGAGTAACCACCATTTTGAATTTTTTTCACACAAATGTGACCTTGTGAAGTGCAGCTGCCCGGATTTTCGCAGGGATAAAAAAACAATTTTTGTCAATTCAAATGCTTATATCTTGCAATCTACACGGTGGAAATTTCTGAAATTTTTTCCACATGTTTACAAACCACCTTACTACAAGATCCTATGGTTACATGAGTCAAAATGTGTTTTAAAAAAAAAAATTGCTCTTGTATTAGAAATGGCAGTTTTGGAGCATTTTTTTGGTGAAAATGTTGTTAGGGGTTTAGGGGTTAAGTAAAAGAATTCAATTTGGCCCAAAAGGCAATTAGTTCTTGAGAGATAGTGATGGGCAGGCAGTTATTGCTTCTTTTGGATACATTGTGGATACATTGTCAGAAACATGTATACAAACAAAACAAAATTAAATTTCATCAATGGGGGTACACATGGCATGTCCTCATATGCCCCAAAGTTTAAAATTATGGGACAATTCATCTTGTTTCTAGTATTTGTATTTGGTACATGTATTTGTATTCATACCCATATCCAATAGCCACTAAGTATTTGTATTTGGTACATGTATTTGTATTCATACCCATATCCAATAGCCACTATGTATTTGTATACAATATTATATATATATATATATATAGTATTTGTATCCGTATTCATATTTGGAACACTTAGATGAAATCTCACAAGATCAATGGCTAGAGATTTTCTAAGAAATCAAAGGTAATTTCAAAGGTAAGCATTTTTTTTCAAAATCAATCAATGGCTTGTAAATTTTTTAAGAAAGGGAGGGCTAATTAATTAACTATGGGTGTGCACCCACTTTTGAGTACATTGTTTATTTTATAGTAATAAGCAAATTAAATTGAGTAAAAAAATCAGGTGGCATTTTACCAACACTAGCAATAGTAGGGCTCATTTCCTTCAAGGCTATCCCCTACAAGCCCACCTAAAAAACCTGCCATCTGCCATGAAAATGTGGCATGTGCATGGCCTCAATTATTTCACTAAACAATAGTATGATCTTCTAAATGGCTTAATCTTCTAAGGGCACTAGTTACTATAAAAGTTCTTTTAATTGAATGACTTCACTATTAACTATGAAGACGAAGAGTGCATCCATTGGTCCAACAATCAAAGTATTTTAGTAATTATCTTTCTCATAGAGGTTTGTGTCCTTCTACTATTAACCTTAAGATGCCATAGATGACTTTACTTGAAAGTGTAGATAGGATGAAAAAAATGTTTCTTCATCTAATGTTCTTTTGGAAGTTACTTGAGTAAATTGTTAGTGAATCCCGGGGGGTCACTTAGAAAATTTTATTAGGTATGATGTGATAAAAAATATGGTGGGTTTAATTTTTTGAACCAAAAAAATGAATTTTTTTGGAAATAATATAAGGTGCTAAAATATGTAAAAAGTTTATTATAACTAAGATATGGTTCCTAATAATACATCCCATTTTATTTTATTTTTAATCTAAAATATCCTTCATACAAAGGTTCTTGAGTACCCAAGTTTGGTATAATGAGTGTATACAATATAGCTAGGTATAAGATATAGGTAGGGATATGCTACAACTAGTTGAAAATTACAGTTGCAGGTATTTGAAGAATACATGAATGGTTTCAAGTGTCTTGGAATGGATGGAATGTGTACCTTGGCAAATTTGGGCAACTGTACCAACATGTCGAAATTGGCATGTTTGTGATTTGATTTGGGGTCACACCAAGTGAGCGTTGAATGGTGAATTTTGGAGTATATATGAGGGTAGACAACTTTTCCTTCTTTTTTCAACTCAGTTTGAGTGCTTGCAAAGTTTGTCACCATTTTTTGGTGATTGTTTGTTGTCTCGGTAGTATAGGTCGAGCGATGCCAATTTCTAGGCAGTTTGAACCCAAATTGTAACTTGGTTTGAATAGACTCTCATTTCATAAGAGGTGCCATTCTTTTTTGGAAGGGACATTCCCATTCTCTTTTAATTACCAATTTTTTTTTGGTGTTCCATGTGTTTTTCAACACAATGGAACACAAAATCACAATTTTATACTTGCACCATTTTCATTGTTGTTCTAGATTGAGATGTTAGAACTCATTTTCAACTCAATTCATTTCATTGTAATTTACAGTACTATATTTGGTATGTTCATTCTTCGTCATTAGGATTGTATCTTGTGTAGGATTATGGTAGAGCAAAAGATCATGGTGTCATTGCTATTTGGTTGAATGTTTGCAGAATATGTCGAATGAAGAAATTTGTGTTTGTTACTTGTACTTGTCCTTCAAAGTTCTAGTTCTGAAAAGTATATAATTTGCATAATTCAGTTTCCAAAATCTTGTCATTTTGTGCACAAGGCAACTTTGCAACTTTAAATCTTGTTTTGAGTACCCTTGTGTGGAAATTCTCCTTGAATTTTTTTAGTTTAATAAATAAATATTGAATGGTAGAAGATTAGTTGGAATTCTAATAGTTAGACATGTGAATTCAATGAATTCTATACTAAACATCTACATATGGATTTTGAACCTACTTAAGTCCATTTCAATACATTGTCTTCTATTGGAAATAATATATTTATAATGAAGTTAGGGTGTGAAAAAATTGCCTCTCTTTTGAATTCAAAGTAAGTGTAGGATACTAAAAAATAGGCTAAATTAGAAAATTAGCTAATGATAGGGTGTGTTTAATTGGTCCCCTCCATCAAAATACCCCCCCTAAAAATATCCCGTGTTTGCACGTGATATATGAACACCTTAAATAGTGAACCCCTCAAGTAGTGAATAGTATCGCAAATTCTTTCGTTATGGTATTATTGATTTTTCTAAAGACAAAGATGTTTAATCTAAGGATCACACTTATAATGTATTTTGGGCATTTCTTGATATTTATTCTTAATAAGAAAATTTACTACAAAAAAAATTTAAAAAAAAAATTGAGTTCATCTTATGAAATGAACCTTATCATATGCAACTTCCCATTCCAATTGGAAATATTGTAAAAATTCATAAATTTCAATATTTTATAACAATATGAATTTTTTAGTTTATAACTATGGTTTGTTGATTTTCTAATTTAAAAATAATTCAATAACTTTCATTACCACCGTGATGTTAGACACTATGATATACATCTATGGTGAAAATTTCAGATTTTTGAAATATATTTTGTATTTGAAATGAATTTTGTATTTTGTATTTTGTATCATTTTTTTCTTAATAAGCTCAAAAGAATTTCAAAATTTTTATGACTTATATTAGACACATGAAATCTCTGAAAAATAAATATAAAACTTTTCATTCACATGTAGTTGCAAAATGGCAACAAATAGAGTGATAAATAGTGAGGCTTGAAATGAATGGTTGTAGGCCCACCTTTTTAGAATTAAACACTTAAACCCTCCTCCATCCATCAATCAACCCCTAAAATCAAATTCAAATTTCAATATAATAACTACAACTAATTTTGAGCACTTTCTAAAATTGACCACTACAAATTCTAGTCTAAATTGCACTCTTCCTATTCATGGAAATCTATGATCAAATTTTGAAACACTTATTTTAAGTGCTTTGAAAATTTATAGGCTATTCATAGAATATCAAAAAAATGTTGATTCTAAGAAAATCTAAGAGTCCCCTCGTGAGTAAGGTAGGAACACCCATAACCATCACTGCACCCATAACTGACAAATAGAGTGTCTTTAAATTGTCTTCAAGAGTACCTCCAAATTATCACTCACTCTTAATTTTGATTGGTAAACTCTGAATTTTTTAGATTTTGTTGTGAGAATCAAGGTAGATTTACTAGAGTGCGGTATAGAGTGCCCTAGTGAGTTCCACTTCAAAAATTCACAGAAATTAGATGACTTGTCCAAAAAATCAAATTTCTTTTTGAAAATTCATGATTTTCAGTTGCTAATACTGTAAAAATATTTTTCCTAGAAAAAGATACCTTCAACTCTACTGAATTGCTTATTTTGACGGTTATAGGTGTTCCTACCTTACCACCAAGCCCCACAAGCCCCCCTCAATTGTGTTTTGGAACCATGCTGAATTGCTTGTTGGACAAAAATGTACTGGAAGGTCCACGTCACCTGCCCATCACTGTAATCATATCCAAAACCCGAGTACCATCCAAGATCCGGGCACGCTCCTCCCAGGTCCTCAACCCGGGTATGATCCCATCGTGTCGCCTCCTCTGACGCCCGCTCTGTCGACGCCAGAGTTCGGCAGCTGGCCCAGGAATCGGGCTCCTCCTCCTCCCTCGCTCTCCGATTCCTTTACCACCATCCACGAGTCTTGCGTTTCTGTTTTCGCATTCCTTCCATGGAGATTGACGATTCTTCGGTTTACTGTTTCCGCAGTAGCGGACTGCGATCTTGCTCTATCGCAGCCCCAGGAGCCTAGGCACGGAGGGGCCGCACACCATGGAGCTTCTCGGCTAGTGAGACATTCCTAGTGTCAGTAATGGCGGGGGCTCGAATCTTGGACTGCTGGCGTCGCCAGATTCAGCAGCACATTCGTTGGTAAGGGCGTCCATCTTTTCTTGGGGTTGGGGTTCAGGTGGCATTGAGTTGTTTAGGTTTTGGGTTTAATCGGGATTCGAATAATTGATTTTGGGATTTTTTAGACCTCGGGTGTGGGCGTTATTCGAATTGTTCAGGTTTGGGAATTTAGGGTTTAGTTGTCGTTCGGATTGTTCAATTTTGGAGTTTTGGGTGTGTGTGTGGTGTGATTCGAATTGAGGTTTTAGGATTTGGGCGTCATTCGGATTGATCGATTTGGGGGTTTAGGGTTTAGGCGTCATTGGAAAGTTCAATTTTCTTGATTTGAGGTGTAAGCGTCTTTCGAAGGTTCAATTTTGGGGGATTTAGGGTTTGAGTGTCTCAGATTGTTCGGTTTAGGGGTTAGGCGTCATTCCCATTATTCATTTTTTTCCTTCCGACAGTTGAATCTTTGGGATTCATTCACTTTATTCATATTACAGGCTTTTTCCCCAGCATTTTGAGAATCTCTCTTTCTATTCCGCCTTTGCGATATTCTGCATGTTCTTTTAAAATTTATATCGTCTGGTGTTGGTTTTGATAGCCCTTCTCGCGATGAAGTGGCCATTGCACCCCTCGGCATGCCTTTCTTCCGCAACCAAGGCAAAATAGTGGTTTTAACGAGTACTATTTTCCTGAGACCATTGCTGAAACCTACCAAGTCTGCTGTATGGCAACCGATTGCTCAACATTCCAAAAATATTGCCACCATTCAAGCGCGTGGGTACTCCTCAATCTCGAGAACTTCATGGATGTATACCACATCTTCTACTCTCCGTAACAAAACTCTCCAATGTAGAGTCAAAGAATTGCAATGTGAAGTGCTGCACGAGTTCAAGCAACTGTTGAAGTCCACCAGTGTGGACTTGCGAGCACTTAGACTTGACAGTCAGATGGCTTGGCAGCATCGCTATTCTGGCGTCTTTCTTCATCGTTCCCTTCGGAAACTGGCCACAGTTGCTAGCCTTGCCTGTGCACGTTCCCAAGTGATCCCACGCATCATTGCTGTCGTTCTCGGCGAGGCTACTTTAGCTCACCAAAGTGCTGCATCAGGAGGCGACTCTTTCCCAATTCGCCTAGAATCCAATCAACCTCATCATCCTGGTTACATACCTTCGTTTCTATTCTCTTTGATAGAGTTTGTCATACTAGTCGTCCGTGCTACCTATCTAGCAGTTCTGTTTACCCCTGCAGTCATTTTAGCCCCGTTTGCTGATTCATGTGGAGTCAGATTCCGAAAGAGGTGGATCTCGTTAGTGCACTTCTCCCTGGAGAATGCAGGTGCCGCGTTTATTAAGTGGGGGCAGTGGGCAGCTGCACGACCTGACTTGTTTCCACGAGATCTTTGTGCGGAGCTCTCGACGCTGCATAGTAAAGCCCCTGCTCATAAATTCTCTAAAACGAAGAAGATTATTGAAGGGGCGTTTGGCAGGAAGATTGATGAGATTTTCGAGGATTTTGAAGAAGAGCCGGTGGCGTCTGGTAGTATTGCTCAAATTCACAGGGCGGTTTTGCGGTACCGGTATCCTGGACAAATTTCGAAGCCCATGGTGGTGGCCGTGAAGGTACGGCATCCGGGGGTGAGCTCGGTCATAAGAAGGGATTTCACTATCATCAATTGGTGTGCGAAAGTGTCCAATTTGATTCCGGGACTGGCTTGGCTGAGGCTTGACGAGAGTATACAACAATTTGCAGTCTTTATGTTGACACAGGTACGTCGCTTGCCTGCAATCCATATTAATAGTACTTGCTTGCTTTGTGCTATCATAAATTCATAAGGGTTGATCAAAAACAGTGATGAATATTACTTTCTGGACGATTGTTTTTCTGCTCGTTATCACAAGTACTGGGATGTTTGCGTTCAAGATAGTCGGTTACTTTTGCCTAGCTCCTCGATACACGCGTCACAGAAATGCACTTCTAATAACGTAGTATAATCGCTAAAGGACCAAGGATTCTCGGTTTTAGAATGAGCAGTTCGATTGATCGTATTGCAAAGATATCATTTAAATGGGGTTAAGTTATATGTCCTTAGAAACATGGCATTTGTTGATGCGAAAACAAAATAAAATTGGACAATGAAATTCCGTTTATGACCTACTCAAATCTGCTGAAGAAATATGACGTCCAATTTGTGGGACAAGCTAGTCTGCTGGATTTGAGTTGTAACAGTCTTCACATGCTACAAGTTGCACCTGTGATGGTTCAAGCCTTTCTGGTAATTGTTGACTGGAGGATTTGTATGGCAGGTTGATTTGGCAAGGGAAGCTGCTCATCTAAGTCGTTTCATTTACAACTTTCGCAGATGGAAGGACGTTTCGTTTCCGAAGCCGTTGTATCCTTTGGTACATCCCGCCGTTTTGGTGGAGACTTTTGAGCAAGGAGAGAGTGTTGCACGATTTGTGGACAGGCGTGGCAAAAATCGTCTGAACAGCGCTCTGGCATCAATTGGAACTCATACGTTGTTAAAGATGCTCCTTGTAAGGCATTACCTGTCCCGTTTGCACTTGAGCTCCTGTTTTCGAAAAAGTCTTTCTATCAAAGCTCCAATTTGTGTTCTATTATATGGTTTTCATGTTGGCTTTGTTTTATAGTTTCCTTCTGTCTTGTCAGGTGGATAACTTCATTCACGCCGATCTACACCCTGGCAACATCTTGGTGCGTATTGAACCTGGAGCTCCCAACAAGAAGCTGTTCCAGTCTCGCCCTCATGTCGTTTTGCTGGATGTGGGGATGACTGCAGAGCTGAACGTTCAGGACAGGTCGACCTTGTTGGATTTCTTCAAAGCAATTGCTCAGAGGGACGGCAGGTCAGCGGCTGAGTGTACACTCAAATTTTCACGGGCCCAGAGTTGTCCAGACCCAAGAGCCTTTATTGACGTAAGTTGACGCAATCACGCTCGAATGTCACTAGCAGATATAATGTACGATGGTCTTTTCGTTTCATGTACCTGCAGACCTTTATTTTCGGTTTTCCTGATTCTCTTTTTCTCAGTACTTTATCGAGAACTACAGTTTCTGGTTATCTCTTTTATTGTTCTTTTATAGAGGATACTTTTGTTTCCTTTTGATGCGGATCTCCTCATAGTTTACGAAGAATACTGATTGGGTTAAATCTAGCTCACTCGTTACGGATTCTCCGAAAGTCTTCTCCTGTGAATTTTTTATTCGAATCCTTAAAGGTGTGCTGAGTGTTCCAGTGTGAATATTCGGTTGAATGCCACGAAATATCATTCGTTCGTTCCCTGATTTATTTTAGAAGTTTGGGTCAATATGTTCTTCTCTCTTGAAGCATTGCTGACATAGTTGGGTTGATACTTGTGGCTGGTTGCAACAGGACGTAGACAAGGTTTTTCAGTTTTGGGACACAGAGGAAGGGGATTCTTTGCATGCAGGGCAGTGCATGCAAGAGTTACTGGAGCAAGTCCGGCGTCACAGAGTGAACATAGATGGTGACGTATGTACTGTTATGGTGACCACCCTTGTTCTTGAGGCAAGTTCATTCAAACACTTGCTTAAAATCTTGTTCGTCATGCATACAGTTGCCCTGTGTCGTGTGTGTACAGTCGATTTTGTATTACTGTTTTGGGCACAAATATAGATTTTTTTAAAATATTGCAATTTTCTCCTCCTAAAACTCTACATTGAGTAATATCTAAAACGTGCTACAGAATCAGAAATTCTCCTTTTTGAGTCCCCTCATTTAAAGTGTTCTGCTCAATGTTCATGACATTTATTACAGCCATTTGTCCATATCCAGGTGACAATTTAATAATACTACGCTCGTTTCTACTCTTTTTTCCTAATTGATTTCACTACATACCTGACAAATCATGTCACTTAGGATAGATTCTCAGGAGAGTCAACTTTTTCAACATTCAACTCGAGGATTCTCGAGTTCACTCTCTTTTTTTTATTTTTTTATTAATGAGCTACAAATAATAATGCTTTCATATTTCTCTCGGAAGTTGATTTTGAATGATTGACCAGCTTTGAAAATCGTTTTGCAGGGCTGGCAGCGAAAATTGGACCCTGAGTTTAACATCATGGATACCCTGCGTCAACTGCTTTTCAAAGCGGATTGGATCAAGACATTGTCCTACACAATGGATGGAGTCATGGCGCCTTGATGTTAGAAGCTTGAGCAAAGAATTTTGTAGGCCCTTTTTATTTGGGTCCTTGTATGTAATAAATTGATCTGTTTCATAATTAATGGAGTATGGTAATGTTTCTGATTGTGCATAACTTAAAACCAGGGTACTGTTTTGATGTATATCCAAAGGATCTCGTAACTTTTGATACATTGTGGTTCTGGGAAGGATATAATTGCCTGGGGTTTATGTTCCTGCTTTACTGTAAGGTAGAAGATCCATAAACCGACCATGTAAGCGTTGGAACTGAATTTTGGAGAGGTAAAACATTTTGAAATTTTGCAGTAAATTTTCCTTGAAAGACAAGTAGAAGAAGCATCTAACCCAAATTGTTTCATATTTTTTGGAGCTTTGTGGAATTAGTTACAAATTTTTGAAGTTAAAAAGAAGTAGTCATTTGCGGTCATCAAAAGTGACCACTTCTTGAAATGTGTAGATTTGGTATATTGAAGAGAGCAAAATGTACTTTTATGTTGTGTTTGCTTTTAATACTTGGTTAGAGTTCGTGCCTCCTACCTTAGATATTTGTAGAACTTGGGTCATGAGTTGGTTTCTAGATTAAGGTAACATGTTCTTAAATGAAGCAGGCATTGAGAATTGTTCCTAGAGTAGGCCCTAAAACAATGTAAAAGTGGTTTTTGAGATTGGGCAAGTTCTTGTGAGGTGACAAAATGTGATTCCAAGGGCATGGTTTCAAGACAATGAGTAGTTTATAATTTAGGGAATTGTAGTTTACGTAATTTCTAACTCATTAATATTTGTTAAATTGGCTTGATGAAAATTAATGGTAAGATTGAGATTTGGTGGTTGGATTGGAGCACCTATGTATACTTGTGAGGATATGTTCTCAATAATTGAATGGTTGTCACAAGCTTGGATAGTTGTTGTATTGGTGCTTTATTCATCTTCTTAATCACTTTTCAAATTGTCTTGGTGTATTTAAAGGCTCATTTGATTTAATTATTGCTTTAGTATATGTGTTATTGTAACTTGTGTCCCTTTCCCTTCAAGAAATCTTATATAATGCAATTAGTTAGAAAAATATAGAAAAAATTGTCATTCAATTGTTTTCATATTAATCAAGTATAAAAAAAACTATAAGGTTTGTTAGTAGTTTTGTATTTTTCCTTAGATGGTTGATTCTTGAGCCTTTTACTTTAGTCATTGCTAGACTTGGTGCAAGGTTGTGATGTACTATAGAAAGTGTTCAATTATGATTTATCTTGTTAGTGTCTGTGACACTAATTTACTAATCTTTGCTACTTTAGTATTGTATTATTCTAATTTTTACAAAAAAAATTGTGATTTATTGAAGTCACTAATTTAGTAGGTAGCAATGATCTACTATGTTACTAACAATGGGATAAATCATAGCAATACAAAGTTTATTGTTTGATGCTTAATGGCAAGGGAACAAAAACCAATTACCAAATACTTCCTTGATTTCAAGCCCTATTTTTCGACCCATTTTCAATTTAGTGGTAATCCACTTAAAATAAAGATTATTTATCATTTGAGATATTGATGAACTCTCATCCTTTGGATTCCTATTGATATTCATAGGCTTTTAATTTTCTAATCTTAAAATGACACAATAAGAGAATTTGCACCATAATATTCTATACTATTAAGTATACTTATTTAAAGACAAATTAAGCATATTTTGTATTTGATATGAATTATTTTCACTTCTAATTAAAAATTCACAATAATATCAAAAATCCTTCCAAAAATCTACAATTTTTATGACTTTTAAAAGATATGCAATTACATCTCTAAAGATAAATGAATTTTTTTTTGTCAAATAGTTGAAGAATGGAAGCATACAAAGAGAAATTTCAAGGTTTAAAAAAATAGATATTGGCCAATCTTTTTAAGGTTATAATATAGGCTTCTATTATAGCTACTTTGATTATATTCAAGGAAAAAATGTATTTGAGCAAAGACATAGGCAAAAATGTGCAAAATTTTGAAAGAAAAGGTTTAAGCATTATAAATGAATAGAAATCAAGGAACTTAATCCTTGAAGACCTTTATTGTTGGGGCATATACTAGATATTTTACTAACCCCTAAATACCCAAACTACAACATAGCAATTCTAAGCAACTTATTACAAATGGAATTTTCATTTTGACTACACAGTTATAAAGTTATTGTAAAATATGTAGTTTTTATTTCTTAATAGGCAACCTTGGTGGCAAAAAAAAATTCTAAAAATAAACTTCTTAAGAAATAAGAATTTGAAATTATTTTCTTAGATTTATGTCTAAGCAGAAAGCCTCAAGTCATTCTATTTTGATCATTGAGTCAAAAGTTATGAGGAGTTCTAGTTTAGTGTAGTTTGTGGGTAGTTATAGAATCTCCATACTACAAAAAATTTGAAATCCTTTATCTAAATCAATTATTTAGTATTTTGGAAAAAAATAAAAATTACTAGATGCAAATTCTTTATTCAAACATTTTAACCATTGGCATTGGCATTTTTCAATTTCATAAATAAATTTTTTACAATTTTAATTAGTATTTGCATCATTTCCTATTTTTTCCTACTTATTAGTTTTTTCCTGTATGTTGTACAATTCCAAATGATTTGAAACTTTTCAAGCATGTAGCCAACTTCCCTTAAAGAATAAATCCAAAGAATAACCACCAATTTGACCTCTTTTTTAAAACAAATGTGAGCTGTGAAGTGTAGTTGCCTAGTTTTTTGCAGGGCCAAAAAAATGGATATTGTCAATTCAAACACTAATATCTTGCAATCTATATGGTGGAAAATTCTGAAATTTTTTCTACATCTTTTCAAACTAGATTACTACAAGATCCTATGGTTACTTTTGTGGGAAAAAAATCCCCCCTAAAATTTGATACTTGTATTACAAATGGCAGTTATGGAGCATTTTTGGTGAAAATATAGCCAAAACCAGTTAGGGGTTAACCCCTAAATGCCCAAGGCCTTTTTTGAGCTTCTAGGAATTTGCTCTAAAGTGAAAAAAGACAACTTTATGATGAGGGTGTTGACAATATCACTTATGGACTGAAAGATTATAATATTTGATCATGAGGTGATAAAATTGCAAAATTGATGTGAAGCCTTTTAGTCAAATCTAAAAAGTTGGTGACTAAAAAAATATGACGTGAAAGGGCCTAACATACATAACCCCAATCAATTTATAGCTTCTCAAAATCTACTCTACAATTTTTTGAAATGAATTTCTAATGTGATTTTTTCTCCAAGATCTAGTGTATATGATACTCATTTCCAAGAGTCCTTAACACTAGTCTTAAAGAAAAAGTTAAGATTGCAATGGGTACCCATAGACAAAATCTTGAATAGAAAAATCATAGTCAATTGTTTTCAAGATCAGATTTTTGATACTTCAAGTAGACTTCAAAAAGAATTCTTTAAAAATATACATGACTAAAAATTGCAATTTGGTAAGTTTTTTTGTAACTTCAAAGTTTTGCAAACACCAGATTTTGGTGCCTTGGGCATTTAGAGGTTAATTGTGCCTTTAGTAACTTATGTGTATTTCAAATTTAAAAAACTAATTTTATTATATTTTACATGAAAAGATTTTATTGTGATAAAGTCTAAGGGTGGATGCATAGTTGGGTGTCTCAATAACCATGTCACAAGATTGATTTCAAGGAGGTGCATGCATTTCAATGTAAATATCTCACAAAATATTGTAGTTAAATGTCTATCAATATTGAATTATTGACTCTCAAAGATAAATGTATGGACTGTCACAACAATTAACTGTATACATATGGACTTTTTTAAAAACACAAACACATAGAAATGATTTATAGTGACTAATCTATCAAAAAATGAAAACATTCTTTATCTAAAAATGAATTCTTTGGTGCCAATATCATTGTATCTCATATGGTTACAAATGTTTATAGAATAAAATTAGGTCCAATTTTTGGAAGTCATTTTCTTATGAATTTAATTTCTTTTTTTTACATAGTATATTTGAAGTTCTAAGTGGGTATGTTTTCCAATTGACCATTTATAAAGTCTATCTTTAAATATGTATATGTAGACTTATGAAGGCTTTCTTTAGTTGACTTTCCTTTATTAACTAGTGAATCAACTAGTGACAAATAATGAGACACCAAACCATGCATTCACCCCTAAGAAAATGATTTAGTGTTCTTCTATAAATCTAGTGCTTGAAGTTAGAAATTACTTCTCCTTGAGATCTCATTGGAATTATTTTTCTTCGATAAATACTTATATAAGCCTAATTGAAAGGCAAAAAACAAATCTTATGTATATTTAACATAAATTGAGATGCCCTATGATATTAGAGAATAAAAAGGGAACCTTGACAAAGGCTAAGAATATAAGAGAAACAATTAGTTTTCATAAGTAATAATTATTATGGTTTGATAAAAGCAGTCTTCACTTTTATTTGGAAACTAAAAAATTTATATATTAAATCTTATTATTTGATTCAATTTTCTTCATAATATACATTTTTTCAATAATTTTGAATTTTTTAAGATTATGAGTTGTATTTTTCTTATAGTATAAACAAACTACTAAAATTTTCAAAATTTTAGCCCAAAAGTGTTTTCTTGAAATGAAAGACTAATGAATTTGTAAACAAAAGCATTTAATTTTCAATGGAATAGATGTCATCCAAAAGTCATCATCATACTTTTCAACAACATGCATTTTATATTAACCCCTTGAGAACTAAGGTAGTCCGAATTTCCAAAATTATAGAGATATATTATAAAATGAGCTTAGAATAATAATTTAATGATGGCAACGAAACAAAAGTTGTAAAAAAATGATTCAATGCCATCTTATTGACAATGTTAAATCAACTATTGCACTAAACAATATTTTACAATTAATTTTGAAATTAAAATTTTAATTTAATTCTAAAATTGAAAATAGATTGAATTTTTTTAATTTTGCATTGGATTTTCTATCTGTAGATTTCAAAACTTTTAGTTCAAGTCATGGTGATTATTTAAGATTTTTATCATATTTTTTATACAAGCTGTTTTTGAATGGTCATCATTTGAACTAAAAAGTTTCACTTCTTGACTTGGTTTTTAAATTTATACATACTTAAATCCTTTGAACTATATAATGTCTATATTTGTTCTAAAATGTTTGTATTCTTTATATTTGTTTAAGATTTGAACATTAAGAACTTTAGAGATTAAACCTTTAGGTTTTCCAAAGTAGATATGAGTAAGAAATAATGTATAAGAAATATTTATAGCTAAATTTTTCACTTTGTTATCAAATTGTGTTCACCATATAATATTCTCAAAATATAAAATGATGTGATCATATGGAAATTGGTCTATATTATGATTGTCTTTATGATGAATTCATAAATATATTTGTACATCTGAATATTTTTAAATCCTTAAAAAAAATCCATCATTATATATAGAAGACCTATGATTTTATTTGTGAAAAAAACATAATAAACATCATTCAAATATAATAGCAAAATAGAGCATCCAATGTAAAAATTTTGAGTTTGAATAATTAATTGATTTGCAATAGGCTTGTTCCTTCAATATACAAACTTATAAACATACATAAATTTTTTTAATTAAAAGTTGATACAAAGTTTTTAAAAACTCACACTTACCAAAAGTAGATCAAATAAATAAAAATGTATTGGATTATTTTAAAATCCATGAGAGTTGTTGGAAATCAATAACAAATACAGTCAATAAATATGCTCATCTTCAATAGAAATAGTGAACAATTGTCAACCTTTTGTATATTTTACTTTGGTGTTGTTTATTTGAATATATTTGGCAATTAATCATAGAAATTCTCTTCATTACTACACTAAATATTCCCCTATAAAAGAAGTGTGCAAAAGATCATTGTACAAAGATGGAGAATTCATTTTGTCATTATTTGTATTATGCAATTCTAGTTGTACATTTTAGAAATGCTTGTATTGAATGATTTGGTAGAATGATTTTAGAAAATAACATTAATTAGTAGTACAATTTTTGCAACATTTGCAATAACCACCCATTACATAAGTAAAAAAATTGTATTCTCATTAGTTTGTTAAAACTAAATTTTAGACTCAACAATATTTCTATTATTCAGATGAATGTTTTTAAGCCAATTAAAACATTACCACCCCTTTGGTTAGAAAATGTGGCATTGTATACTTCATAAAGGATTGAATGACCATTGAACATACACAAGTGATTTTAGATAGGTGCATGTGAGGTCATTTTTAAGAGATGTTTTTAAAATTATGACAAAAGGTTTGGAAACATAACAAATTAGTATACATACATACATACATACATAGTTTCTAATTGGATTCACTAATCAAAATTTATCTTGCTATGAAATTTTTGGTTAGCGCGAGTACAACAGTGCTAGTATGTGAGTATGAAAATGTGAGCATATGACCTTGAATATATATATATATATAAAAAGATATTCTACAACCATAGAAAGTGATTATAGACACTTATACCTATAGGTGTAGAGTCTTCTAAGCTCATTGGCTCACTCTTTTAAGCTCACATAATAGCAACCCTTGGCCGAGGTAGCCTAGTACAATTTTTATGGTTGAATTTTGAAAAAAGAAAATGAAAATGTCATTGCCTTGAAAAGTGGTAGGTTTTTTCAATTTGTGTCCAAAATATGCGTTGGTCCTTTACGGGTTAGAATTGCTCTTTTACAAGCCATAATCTTTAATTAAATGTACCATATGTTGAAATTAGCTTTCTGACTTATAGTCCATACAAAATCATTTCTTGTTACACTGAGTTCCCTTTTCTTAAGTGGATTTCGAATTTTTATGATTTTGGTTCATGAGATTTGGAATATTTTAATGAGGTGACTTAGTTGACAAGCTTGAGGCTATTTCTTGGGGTTTTGTCTTTCTATTGTGTGAGTCCATGTTCTCTATATTGGTTTGAAGATCAAAAAATAAAAATTTAAAGAAAAAGAATAAGGTTTAGTAATATAATTGAAAATTTAAAGTTCTTATCCTTGTGAATTTGGCAAGAATGTTTTTCCTTGGTTTTAAGTATTGTTTCCTTCTATGCTATGGAAATGGCCCCTTAGATTTTGGTTATTTTGAACAAAATAACAAATAAAGATTCTCTACGAGATTATTGTTTCTTCTATCAATGAAAATTATCTATGTGTTTCAAGAAAAATAAAATATAAGAAATACTTGAGCAAGGTCTTCCATGCTTTATTGAGGCTTTGTTGCAATACTCAAGGCTTTCTTGACAATTTTGGGAATAGGTATTATTTTTCATTTTTTATTTTTCATTGGATGTTTTTGGGAAGATTCAAATTATTTTCATTAATGTTTTCTATGTTGTAATCTATTTAAGTTGTATATTACAATTTAAATCTATGGCATTAAATTTTCCATGTTGTAATCTATTTAAAAAAATATAGAATCTATAATTCAATAAATTTCAAAGTTTTTGTAGATGCATACAAACAAATATAATTTTTATTTTAAAAATGTAAAATAATAGCCCACTTCATTTTGTTTCAATAGTTTAAATTTTCATGAGTTTGTATATTTCCTTTTATTTAAACATATGGGATTTAGAAAAAACACCTTGCAAAATATTCACCAATTTAAAAAAATTAATTATACTAAAATAAACTTAAAGATAACAACAAGTAAAAATATTAATTCATAATTACAAACCAACAAATAGTTTTTGTATTTTTAAAGTAGTAATACTATTGAAATTTTTTAGATAGATAGTAAGTATTATGGTAAAAACTACAAGTATTTGTATGAAGAATGTTTTAGAAGTATTTATATCATAGAAACCAACAATCACAATTGCAATTTTTTTAATTTTTTTAATTAGATGTCATTCAAATTTATATTTATATTTGAGATACATTTTATTTTATGTACTATTTGATAATATAATATTGAGCTTTATTAGATATCTACAATCAATTCCAAATATTAAAGAAAAAAATTAAAAAATCTAAAAAATCTAAATATATATAGATTAATTGTAGTCTGTTAACTCCTAAAGGTTTTTTACTTTGTTTTCACCAAAATTGCTTCAAAATTGTCAATTCTATAGCAACTACCAAATTTAAGAAAAAACATCATTGGAATTATGTAACTGTAGGATCTTTTAGTGCACTACTGTTTGAGAATATGTAGAAAATAATTCAGAAATTTCCGCTATGTAGATTGCAAGATATTAGACAAGTGTTTGAAGTTACAAAAATCCTTTTTTTACTACTCCAAAAATTTCGACAGCTACCCAAATTTGTTTAAAAAAATGTCCAAAATGGTTGTAACTCTTTGGATTCATTCTTCAATTCAAGTTGGCTGCATGCTTGAAAGTTTTCAAATCATTTAGAATTGTACAACATGTAAGAAAAACATAGTAGATAGAAACAAGTAGAAAATATTGAATTGTTTATAGTTTATTTATTGAATTGAAAAATGCCAATCCCAATGGTTGTAATGTTGTAATAAGCAATCTACACCCAATTTTTATTTTTTTTCAAACATATTAAAAATTAAACTAAATAAAAGACTTTAAAGTTTATTTTAGAATAGACATTCCATAACTTGCCACAAACTACTGACAAAACAAAATTCCTCATAACTTTCATCTTCATTAATCCAAATGGCATGATTTAAAGCTTTCCATGTCTATGTAAATCTAGAGAACCAGTTTTAAATTTCCATTTCTTAAAAAAGTGTTTTCTAAAGAAGTTTTTTGAGCTACTTGGGTAGCCCGCCAAACAATGGAAAACACTTATGAGGCAATAGCTTTTTAACCATATAGTCAAAAGTTATGAAATTATTGGGCCTTAAAGCTACTCCTTGGGCAGATGTTTTGTAAAAATTTCAAACAAAAAACAAACAAAAAACTCCATCTGTAGTGAGTTGCTTAAAATTGTTATGTTGCCAAAAATGTAGTTTGGTCCTTTAGAGGTTAATGAAAGTATATTTTTATTAGTTTGTTAGGAGTTAATCATTATAGGTGTATGTATCATTTGGGGGGGACATAAAAACATAATAAAACTTTGAGATTTCATAAAATATTATCTTTATTAGTTTGTAATTTAATACCATGCCATGAATTTGATAAGTTTGCTTGTTCATACAATGGTCGATTATACAATTTTGAAGCGAAACTTAATAGCTTTCAAAACATCTTCACCTATATTAAGAAAAACGTTTTTTTAATTATTGCATTAGATTTGTATAACATAAAAATAGGTGGTTACAAAGTTTTAAATTTTAAATTTTAATTATTCATTTTTCTAAAGAATATGCACTTACATATGTATTGAGTTCTTTAAGAAATCTTTGATTCTCCATGTGATTCTAAAATTTTTTCAATGGGCATTGCTAATATATCATCTACTCGTATTTTATGTTTTGATTTTGCTCCAAAATGTTTCAAACGAGAACTAATTCCAATATCTAAAAGCATATAAATTGTTGAATTATATTTCAAATATAATATATTAAATACACTACAAATAACTACTATTTGAAGATTTTATTGAAATATTATTCTTAAATAATATGATAGAATATTTAAATTCTAATTTTTTTCATCTAATTTTTATTATAATAGTAATCATATTTTATTTAATTTGAACTATTACAGTTTAAAAGTAATTAGTAGATTCCAAATTTTTATTTTCACACAAATTTTTCTAAAATATATTTCATAAGTTTTTTCAACTAAAACTACTAAAATGATTGTTTATACCAAATTTATGGAATAAAAAATTTAAATACTACTAACAGAATTCGCAAAGAAAAATCATATAGCATTGTTTAAGTTTCAAATTTTACATCAAATATATTAATTAATAAGAATTCTTTTTGTTTTTTTACATTGTCTTCATTAATTTAACTACTACATAAATATCATTTGACTTGCCAAATATATTCTTTTAACATTTTTTACTTAAACCATTGGAATTACCTGACTTGTAAAATTTAAGCTTTATTTTTACTATATATCACATCATTCTATTTCACAAATTTGAATTATGTAGACTTAAACCAATAACAAAAAGTTTAAATACAATATGAAATAATATATTAATGACCCAAAACTTATACATCTGAATAAAATGAATTCAACTAAGTAAATATAAGTACAATAATTTATATTAATTTTATAAAATTATTAAAATATGGAGCTATGAAAATGATTACTTTTCTACTAGAAATTTTTTTCATTCATTATAATATTAAGGTATTTCAAATACAAATCATATAGGATAAATTTACCTATATCAAAATTCTGATTTGAAACCTCAGAAGGATACTCTAATAGGTCTTTGGTCATATTATCCATTGTTGATTGTAATATTGTAGCTTGTTGTAACAATGCCCTATTAAATTTAAATACTCAAAATACTAATACACAAACAACTAGCTTAATTTATATTTTCTTTAATAAAAAATAGAGATTGTGCAAGTATATGATTGTAGAAAAAAATATGCATTTTTTATTTTATTTTATTTTTTATTATAAAAAAAATTTGACAATGAATTTTACAATGTATTTGGGGTATAGTTTTTGATATATTAATTTTTTTATTATAATAATAATAATTTAATTTAATTAAATTAATAAAATTACAAATGAATGTACCAATGTTGGATTTAGTCTAGATGATACAAAATACATTTCAATGTTTAATTTTATATATATATATATATATATATATATATATATATATATATATACATTTGAATTGTTGTATAAATGTATCTTTTTTTTGTATTAAAATTAGAATTGTAAAAGAGTAAGTTGAAAGAATAACATACATGAGTAATGCTTGGCGTTGTTTTAATGTGAAATTTGAAATATTTGAATCACCTTTTTTTAGAGTAGGTTTAGCACTACTCACAGACAATTCAAATAATGAATGCATGATAGGGAGATTACTAAATATTAATTCAAATTTAATCAACTTGCTTTAAAGCTTTTCACAAGAATGATATTCTAGAAGTAAAAATATTTGTTTTTCAAAGTCTACAATAAAATAAAATTAGTGCCTACAAGCATGAAAGAAATAGTATTTTGAAAAATAATAGGTCAAATTTAAAGCAAACTTTTATCTACCTTATTGAGATACTTTCAATAGGAAGTTTTTCAATTTTTTCCAACTCAATGTCTTCAAGACATGCATAAAGAAATTTGATGGCCTCTGTTTGAATTGTAGGTGCTACAATCTAGATTATGGCAAACATGAAGCTCTTAAATATTAGTAACAACTTAAAGTTCTTTCTTCATCAAATTGTGAATAAGATTGTAGCATAAGTTTTAGTATCAAGTTTTACTTTTAAATTAAATTCAAATAGTAAAAAAACATCAAAGATGCATGTACCAAAACCTTTTACAATACAAAATCATGAATTGAATGCATGAATACTATATCAAATACACAAAACATGTCACCAATTAGACAATGCAAGTGTATTCATCCAAATATACAAAATTATTTACAATTTCTCTTGCATTCAAGTCATTTAGCTTGCAACATTGAAGTGTCAAATATAGATTTCAATAATAATTTCACAATACATTATTGTAGATAAAAGTAATACAAACCATCAAATAATAGTTTAGATTTCCAATAATGTATTAATGTATTATAAATTGCAACTTCTAAAGAGGAGTAATTTATTGAAATCTAATTCTCATTTTTTTTATTGGATGGATGAAAAACTTTATTAGTAATGATGAAATTAAAATTTCAATCTACTCATAAATTGAATTTTGGCTTTGCACCTTCAACAATTGAAGTTCAAAAAATAATTGAGAAAGTGCAAAGCAAAAAGATGGTTTGCAATCATTTAGGCACTTATTTAACTCTAAATTTTAGATATGTATGTAATTTCTTGAGACATGACAAAATACAGTAGTAAGAATAGAAATTTGAGAATTCACTCTTTAGAATTTGGAGAGCAGATGAAGGATTTTTGATTGTATTGTGCACCTCATCTTGAGGCTTTGAGTCTAATTGATCAATATCACTCCAAGAGCCTTTGGGTTGTCTAACATTGTTCTTTTCTTGATCTTCTCCTTTTCTATTGGTATTTGTTAAAAGCTTGTTTGCTTCTGCTAAAAAAAAATAGAAGTACGTATGCCACCTTTAGAAAAATATGCTTCATTGAAAGCATTGAAATCAAACTTATTGATATTATCAATCTCTAATAGTTTGCACAATGTTTTATTTTTTGGTGTTTTTACAATAGTTTTGTATACAAAGAATCTATAGAGCATATTGAATTATCTAATTTGATTGAGTAATTTGGTGTAGTCAAACAAGATTATGATTATAACCATGTAAAATTTTCATTTTTTTTTACTTTGTCGTACATGCCTAAAATTGGTTATAGGAGCAATTCAATTAGCAATATATGGATTGTAGGGGTTAATGAATATATGCATACTAATTTAATCACTTATTAAGCTAGTGGGTGGTGAAGTGGATGCACTTACTATTTTCTGATAAATGACATTCAACATCTGTACCATCAATTATATAGTTAAGAAATTTGGCAAATATATAAAGAAACTCAATAAAATTGACATTTTAAAAAGACAAAATATGTCTTCTTAACCTTTTAGAGGATTAACTAATATCCTAGTATTTTACCTCGAAGCTTGTATGCCAATATTCTTATTGTTTGTTGATACATGTGGTTTCGGCATGCCAAGTCTTCTTCTAACTTTTGTTCCAATTACATATGCAAAAGTCAATATCTTCACATTTTAATAGCCTTTTTGCAATAGGTTTAATTTTCTACAACTTCACCTTCACATCAAACTATCTTGGCATTGGTAAGGTAAAAAGCCTATGAAGCACTTGGGCCCTAAAAATGTTGTTTAATGAAGAAGTATATTTTGCTTTTCTTTCTCATTACACCCATCAATGTACAAATAGTGTGCATTTCATGAAGTGGACGCTTTTGGTGACCACTACATTTCAACTAAAAAATTCATAATTCCTTGAAATTCCAAAAAAATTTAAAATGAATTGGATTAGATGTGAATTCAATTTTCTTTTTGAGAAAATTTATTGAAAAATTAGTTTCAAGAAGTCTAAGCTTGCCAAATTGATTTACAACTCTTAAATGGATACTTTATAAATTTCCTACGTAATTGATCTTAGCATTCAAAAAATGGAGATGCCAATTTTGATTGTTCATTGATTCCACTTTCTCATTTGAAAAACAAAATTTACTATAGCTTCCTTATGACTTAGTCAAAAAATAGTTTTATAACAAGTTCTATAGGAAAGAATTGCCTAATTCATAAAAATTCAATATGCATGATACAATTTTGCATCTCTTTTTCATCAATAATTGTAAATATAGATTTTAAGGAACTTTGCTCTACCATTTTAATTTTTCTAAAGTACAATCTTTCAAAAATCTAACATATTTCTCTCATGCAACAATCCTTGACACTTAACAAAACCTTGACATACAAAGTAGAAAATTTAGGGTTTGGAGGTCAAGGTAAGGGTGTAGGTGCTTTAATTGAAAGTAGCAATATTTATCCAAATACTTTAAGAACAACTTAGATGAATGCCTAATTTATTTTGATTATATTTTGAAACTATCTTATTTCAATACATTATTTTTTAGATTACCAAATTTTTTTTCACTTAAGTTAATTATCAATGACAACTCTATCTTAGCTTTTAGAAAGCTACAATAAGTCAATTTTTAAAGGAAGAAACTAGAATTAAACAAAAGTAACATTTTTGAGAAGTTGCTTCGATTACTTAGAGAAAGAATCTTGCTTGCAAAATATCTTAAACACAAGATTGTAATCTTTGCTAAACAACGTGCATTTTTACTCAATTTACATATTCACTCAACATGTGATTTCATTTGATTTATTAAATAAAAAGTTTGCTATTATGACAAAGGTGGACATATCCACTCCCATCCCTTTAAGAGTTCTTCTTTCATGTACTAGTGGTGTACATATTCTTTCTAGAATGTACTCCATTAGTGCTTGAAGACAAAATTGAGTGCAAGGACAAGAATAGGCATGTCCATCTTAGTATGGATCTTCATCACTCTGGAGAATAGAGATTGAAATTATATTGTATATTTTATGATTTTTTACATCCCTTATTTGTAAATGAAAATCCCTTTCAATTATTGTAATTCACACAAAAGTATGCATTTGTAAATAATACCCTCAACAAAATTCAGTCATGAAAAAAATGGTAGTACTTGAATTTTTCTAAAATAAAATAAATGATTTTTAAAAGATTTAAATTTTAAATAAAATTTGTAGATGATTAACTAAAGAAGAATGAAATGCACCATATTGTAATATAGATTGGATAAAGGTGTAATTGATGTTTTGGAAAAGAAGGTGAATCCATTAGTGATTTAATCACAAATTTGAAACATTATTGATTATAAAGATAAGTTCATTGTATGAGAAAATTATGAAATTGCATTTCACCTCTTTAGAGAGTTGAATATTATGAGTGATGTCCTTTAATTCATTACTAAGTTTTTCATTTTGTTGCACTAGCACCTTAGTTTGTTGGGTGTGATATCCAACTTCTTTTCTAAGTTGTTCATTCTCTATAATAGTTTTTTTGGTTTTCTTACATACAAAACAAAACACTATTAGTAAAGGCAAATACATCTATGCTGATTGTTGATTCAAATTGTAAAGATGATAAGAATAAATGAAATGAAAACTACACAAAACCTTGACAAAATACAATACTTTTGCAATTGTTGATAACATTCAATAGCATGCCATGCCTCTATAATGATGGTGAGCCATATTCCACATCCAACCAATTAGTTACTAATGAACATTCTTGGGTGTGGCATATTCCACACCATCATTCTAGAGCCAAAGCAATGCCAACCTTGCTTTATGTTATGTCTAATAAGATATCAAGAATATGCATGATTTTATTTGTTTCATTTCATTAATCAATTTTTAATCTAAAAAACAAAATATTATAAATTTTTAGTTTTTTATAATAAAGTATATAAAGGTGGAACATATCATATCTCTTTAACCTTGAAATAAAGTCGAGGCATAAAATGGCCAATGGATTATTCATGCTTGTTGCAAAAAAGAAGAATACACATATGGATTCAAAAATTGGATGATTTTTGACAATAGAGCTAAGTGATAGATTCTATCTTTTCAAGGTAAAATATTTGAAGAATAGATTAAGTTTCATAAAGTTTATGGCAAAATAAACAAACACAACAACCACTAAACACATTGAATACTAAAAATCAATAAAAAATGTGACCATACAGAGTGAAGATGCTCCTTAAGTGTCTTGGACATTGCTTTCTTTGTCTCCTCTACTTGAATTTGTATCTCTCTCTTGAGTCGTTCTTTCTCTTGTACTGATACCCTTTCAACATCACTTATTGCCTCTGTATGGTCTCTTTGCTCCTTGAGCAATTGTTCTTTCAACCTGAATATGAAAAGCCCAATATTTAAAGGACAAAGAAATAATTCTTTATATGTGATTCCATAGACGAGTTCCACGATCCTCTTTAATAATATTTTCTATCTTTTGTAATTTTCAACTTTGAAATTGAATAAATTCTTCCCTCCAGAGCCAAATTGCATAAAACCAAGTTGATGGAATTCTCCACTGAATGCTTTTAAACAATACTTCATGAAAATCTTTAGGCCTCATGATCCAAGAGACCTCTACGTGAGAAAACAACACACAAACAAACAAACAAACAATCGAAATTTCCTTAGTAGAATTGAGGATAATAATTTCCCACAGAAGAAAGATGATGACATATACGTACGCCGTGTTCTCATCCTCTACGGCTTTCTTCTTGGCAGAAAAATCCTGCATTTCTCGAAGTCTCACATGTGCAGCTTCCAATTTCAACTTCATGCTATTCTGTTGAAACTCATGAGCGCTGGTAAGATCAGCCATTTGTTTATTCATTCGTGTCACGGTGTCTTTGCGATCTTGCTCCGATTTCGCATAGGCTTCATCAAGTTCAACGATTCTGGTATCTTTGATGTTTCCCTCACTGAAAGAACAGTTCATAAATGTTTACAAAACCTGGATCCACTCCTCAAGATTCGTTGCAAAAGTTCACTCCATCAAATACCCAGATAACGAAACCTTCAAACTGCAACTAGCGACTGAGCAACAAGTTTCAAGTACCTTGTAAGAAAGTCGATGATGTCTGTTAATGTGGCGATTTTCTCCCTTGCTCCGTTACTAAGCTTTTCCATACTCCCGACAATGAACTGGGATCTATCTTCAAGTCGCCGCATCTTGTCCGTGATTGTTATCACGTCAAGATCCTTCTTCAGCAAGCTGGCTTTCAGCATGTCCAGCTCGTCGTCGCCCTTTTCAGGCTTTTTCGCCATTTTGTCTACACTTACAGTTCCTAAAACAAAACAGGATCTGTCAGCTCCTACGCCACGCCTCTAAATTATCGTGCAAGAGTCAATCGCGTTCTGAGGCGATTTCTCGGGCAATCCTCTATTATAAAACTGCCTCTGCTGCATTCAATCACTACACTATCCAAATGCATACTAAAATTGACCCCGTTCAGCACCCTCAGCATCATGAACCTCCATAGATATTCAAGCCCACGGCAGACAACCCCATGGCCATCAACGAACTATTCAGCAAGACTCAGCATACGAACAAAACATCAGCTGACATGGTGAAAAGCTATCAGTGCACAAAGAAGATTTCATTTAGGTCGAACTCCTTTAAAATGGCGTGTTCCAGAGCGCCAGAGTGTTCCAGAATTGTGACATTCAAGTGCACAGAACTCTAAAACGAGGACTACTGTAGATTTAAGAGTTTCAGACGTCACGACTAGAAACGTGCCCTTGATATTTAGGCATGTTAACAAACATAACAATAACTAAAATTGAGGTCCAGACGCCTCCTCAAAAACCCACAGACGGAAGTGCATGAATTCGGAACGCTTTATACCTCATAGAATTACTTAAAAATCAAAACCCTAGAACCCGCGGGCCAAAACACTCTTCCAATAGAAGTCAGAGAGTGTACCTGGCCTCGCTTAAATCGTGATTCGGCGAATCCAGTGGCCACAGTGATACTCCGTCCTTAGAAACTCAAAGAGATTTACAAACCAGGCCTGCTATAATTCCAAGATTGTAGACAAGCGTCAAGAAAAGTGCCCTAATCCTTCAACAAAAAAAAATGAGCGATGTTGACGAATGTGCCAATATTTATCAATTACAGTCCAGACGTCTCCTCCCACTCCACACAAACTGCAGTGCATGAAATTCCAAACCTCACAAGAAACCCAAAACCCTTGAATCCGCAGAAATCGGCCAATGGCAAACCACACTTCCGATCCAAGCGAGAGAGCGCCCACCGCGCTTCAATCATGAATCGGTGAATGCATGAAGCAAGCAGCCACGTACCCTGGTGGGTGGATTCTTAATCAAATTATAGCAAGGAAGGATCGAGCAGGCACGATCGAGTGTGGGATGGATAGTGAGAGGCCGAGAGCGAAATGAATTGATGCGGCTCTTGAATCGGTTGAATTTGAGGAATCGGTTATGCAAAAAGGGCCATGCAAGGCGTACGTACGTGCGACCTATCCGGGAGAGAATGGAGGCATGTCGACGGGACGTGCGGGTGCGGGTGCGGGTGGCGATGGCGATGGCGGCTCCAGCGGAAAGGGTTTATTGCAACCAAGCGGTGCAGCTGCTTGCTAATGTGCCTTCACGGAAGCTTGAGCTGTGGCAAACTGGCAACGTGAGTTTTGTGTTTGGAAGGGAAGCGCGGAGGGTTGGGGAACGTCTCGTACAAGAGCCGGTTTCCATTAGGCGCCTGGACGTCCAGGCCCGGGACGTCCAGGCGCTTTCTATCGACGTGCTCACGTCCTGGACGTCCAGGCGGGGTCCAGGCAGGTCCAGCGTCCAGGTCTTGCTCCGACGAAATACAGCCTGGATGGTGGACTGGACCCCCGTTCTCAGATAGAAGACAAGTTCTTCCGCTACATGAGCGAGCTCGACCAGCCAAATCAAGTAACGAATAAAGCTGAAACCGACAGAGCCGACTGACAAGGCTGCTCACCGGAGGATGTGCCGCCTGTTCCTCCGTCCAGGCAACCCTCCAGCCCCTGGACCTCCAGGTGGGCAATGGAAACGGGCTTTAACAAGCCGTAACGTGTAACTTAGTATGTGTAAGGTAGACACACCCAATTCCATTCGTGTACCCAATGCCATCCAAATGTCACCCATGCATTCATTATAAAGCAAGAATCTAGGAGGGTACGTGATCTCTTATCTTTTTAGGGCTTGGTGATAAGAGATCATATACCTTCCTAGATTCTTGTTGTGAAATAAATGCATGGGTGACATTTGAACGGCATTGGGTACACAAACGGAATTGGATGTGTCTACCTTATAGGAGAGGGCTCATAAATCGTGCAGGATTTTGCACCTATTCACTAGGAGGCTTTGAAATGGATACAGTGGAAACACCCAAAACCATCAAAATAAGGAATTCAGCATAGTTGGAGGCAGCATTTTCTAAAAATGATATTTTTCTAGTATTAGCAAGTGAAATTATGAATATTCACAAAAAAAAAATAGATTTTTCGGCTATAGCATGTAATTTCTACAAATTTTCAAAGTGTTGGCTCCCTAGACCTGTGAAACCATCCTAAAGGTGCCCCAAAACTGAACCCTGCGAAAATCAACACTCAGCCAACCAGATTTTCCTATGTGTCCTTCAATTGTGCCAGCAAATTACAATCACACATGTGGCAAACACATTAAGGGAACTCTACTGACACATTTAAGTAAATCTACTGTCCATTGCAAGGAACAGGCATGGGAATGGGTGTTTTGCCCTTAGTTGATTGTGAGAAAATGAATTGTGGATTACATTGAAGCATGCTAAGGTAAGAGGCTCAAAAAGCGAGCATGTAAGCATTGATGTACCTTTTTTGTGTATCTCCTAGTATGGAAATTTTTTTAGCTTATTTTTCAGTGAAAGAAAAATAGATGAGGAATCTAACACAAGTTGTTTCATATTTTTCGAAGCATTATTGAATTAGTTATGAATTTTCAAACACAATCTGATGTAGGTCCTTATATGTGATCATAGGCCCTTGGAAACCCATCTATGCATAGTTTTAAAAAAAATCAGACCTTGTTCAAAAACTAGCATTGCAACATGTGTGAAGTAATTGAAATGGTTTCTAAAAGTGTCCCTTTCTAAATCTAGAATGAATGCTTCATTTCATCATTATTTCAGATTTTTCAATGCTTGTAAGATGGTAGTTGAACAATAAATTCTAATTTAGAATTCAATTAGTAGAGACCTAGCCACTTAAATAGGATTGAGCCAAGTGTGGTTCTTAAACCATCCATTGAAGAAGTAAAAACAAATCTCATCAAGCTCCATTGTAATCCAAAGTTCATTTTTCCAAAGTTCACATGTCCATTTCAGAGCCCCTACTAGATGGTTGAAAATGCCCGCTCGGTTTTAAAGTCCTCTCCTATAATAAGATTTGGTTTTTACTAATTGAATGGATGGTTTTAAAGTCCCAAATTCCCAATGTGTTCATTCCTAAATAATTGGATAGGTGTCTACTGATTATATTCAAAATAAGAATTGGTTGTTGAACTACCTTCTTTTAAGTGTTAAAAAATCTGAAATAATGATTTATTCAAGCATTCATTTCAATTTTAGAAAAGGACGCATTTAGAAACAAATTCTATTATTTTTTACACGTTGCAGTGCTAATTTTTGAACCAAGCCCATTTTTTTTTCAAATTGTGCATGTATGGGTTTGCAAGGCCTACCAATCACAAATAGGACCTTATGCAAGACTATGTTTGAAAATTCATAACTAATTCAATAATGCTTCAAAAAATATGAAATGACCTGTGTTAGATTCCTTGTTTATTTTTGTTTCACTGAAAAATGAGCAAAAAATATTACCATCCAAAAAAATACTTGAAAAAGGTAGACCAAACCTTAAATGAGTGGTTTCAAAGCCTCCTTCCTTAGGTCAGTTTTGTAAATAACTCAGGAAAATTTGGAAGATGTCAAAATTTAGAAAATTATTTATAACTACTTATAAAATTTTGAAAAAGTTGTTCTTGAGAAAAAAATTTAAAAAAGGAACACATTTACACATACATAAAAAGAATCAATCCAAAATTAGGAGTGCCTTTAAAAAGTGCCAAAGATGAAGAAATTTGTATTTGCCTATCAAATTATCAAACTAATAAAAGTAAAATATTTTGGCATGAACTTGCCAAAAAAACCCTACACATACAATATCAAAGGACGTTAAATCCTATTATCAAGGATGGATCCAACATAGTAGATTTACCTTTGGAAAAAATACAAGAATTTTTTTATTTTTTGTAATTTTTTCTTTCAAATTCTAAATTCATATTTGCAATCAAAGGCCCCAAATTAGGTGGAAGAGGTTCGGAACATACCCTAGATTCAATATAATATAGCACTAGAAGAAATCCCTGTTATTTTCAGCGCAGCACGTCAGGTAGATTGTGTTGAGGCCGCGTTGCTGAAAACGCGGAAAAAACACAAAAAAAGACATAAAACGCGTTTTCTATGTTTTTCAGCGTTTTTTCAACGTTTTTAGGATTTTCCTGCGTTTTCAGCAACACAATCTCAACACAATCTACCTGATGTACTGCGTTGAAATTAACAGTGTTTTCAGTGTTTTTCTTCTAATGTAGGTTTTGCTTATTTCACTTTTATCACTACAAAAAATAGGGGTATGAATGACTTGTCCACAATGACTACACTGACATCAATGAATGCAAAATAGTCATTTTGTAGTCATTTTACATTCATTGTTGTTGGTGCAGTCATTGTGGATAAGTCATTTATACCCCCACTTTCTTATAGTGTATCCAAAGAATCCAAAATTTATTGTATTAGCCCACCTTCAATGGTAGGATTTAACCTCTTGCTAATGTATGTTGGCACCAAGGCTAGGCTAGGAGCGAAATGATAGTTGAAGTCCTCATACTATACAACCTCCCTAATTCAATAAGATTAGGGCTAGTGAGATGCAATAGAAAATAAGAGAGGTTATTGCATTTAGAAAGGCCATAATCTTTGAATGTAGTTCATTTTGTTAAGTTGGAACTAGCAATCAATGTTCTCCAATAGTACTTTATTGAATTAAAGAAGATTGATTTAAGAAAGTTCTACTTATTTACATTAGGGTTTCCAAGATGTGCAAAGGATCACAAAGATTTATTCATAAGCAATAGGAGACGTTGGTTGTAAGTCTTGCACTAAACGAGATTTAGAATATGTAACATACACACAAAAAAAGTGTCCAATTCATTTCTTGGACAAGTTCCATACATAAGCAAGGTTTAGTGCCAATTTTGCCCACGCAATTGGACATTACACATTTTTCATCCCAATTATTTATGTTCATTCTACTATTTATCCAAATTTTCTTCTTGTGGTTAACATTTGGTAAAGCTTCTCATTGTCGGGCATTATGCAATGAAAAAGCGTCTTCATTGGGCTTTACTATCCTTGTTGGTCCTTTCCATGATGCAATGCCCTCTTCTTTGAACATTGTCCTTTATTAAAGCTCTTTAATAATACCAACTATTGCTTGAAACACTATGTCAAGCTAGGTCAATTTTTTTTTCAATCCTTCAATTTTTAGTTCAAGATTTAAATAGATATACTTAAAAGTAACAGTAGTCATTTAGTGACATCTAAAAAATGACCTAAATCCAAGCCCAATTGGATGCAAACTATAGTTTAGTGGGCTTGTAGGAAGTTGTCATGGTCATGTGGGTGGGGTTTGCATTCATTGGCCAATCTCCAATGCATGATATAAGCTTCCAATTTGTTGCTTTTAGGTATTTCCATTACCATTTGAATGTATGTTAGTAAAATTGTTCATAGTAGGTGCATTTGCACAATTGTTTCCACAAATTCACATTATATTCATACAAGCTTGAAAAAATACAAAACCTATTTTATTGATTTTCTAAACCATTTCTTAACAAGCACACATCATTTTATTGTTATTGTGTAGCTACCCTCAAAATATATAAGTCTCACACATGTTATTTTAGTTATGCCTATCTTGATTTGGAAATTTCTATAAATATTTTATAAACATTGCATGTGATAATTGAAGTTGTTGTAATTGGAACAATGGCTACATTTGCCTATGACCAATTGGTTTCCATATTTTCACTTCAAGTTGAAGAACAAAGTGCGTGAAGAATAAAATGCTTCCCTACTTAGTTTTAAGATGGAGCTTGATGTCTTATTTGAAATCCAACTATTGTCATTTTCAAAGTGCTTTGCTTGTCACTAATTAAATCTTAAACTTTAAATGGGCATTTCATGTTTGGTCTTGGTCAAACTTCATTAGATTTTTGCATTGAAATACAATTTTTCTTTTTTAAATTTGATATTTTTGATATGTAGTATTTTCATATTGTTTTGCAAAAGTATTGGATTGAAGAAAAATTTTGGATCTCACTTTTCATTAAGGTGATCTACTATAACCCTAAGTTTTGGATTTAGATCTTTTATGATTATAGATATATGAGGCATCAAAATTGGAATGCTTGAAATCTAAGGCAACGAAGAGGGGAATATGAAGGAGCTTGTTAGCAATGTAATATCTACCTTTGGTATTAAATGGGTAAAACCAAATTCTTAGTGTTTAACCTCAAAGCTCTAAACAACATTTTTTTTGGCAACATAGCAATTTTAGGCTTTTCATAACTTTTGACTACATAGTTGAAAATTTATGGTATGATATCTATTTTTTATTGATTTGTAGACATTCCAAGTAGTTCAAAAAATTCTTAAGAAAATACTTTTAAGAAAATAAAATTTGAAATTTGATTTCTAGATTTATATATACATAGAAAGCTTTAAATCATTCCATTTTGATTAATGAAATGAAATTTATCAAGAAGTCAACCTAGTACTTAAAACTATAATTGTACTTTGAAATTAAGATTCTATATCTTTTATTTTTTTAAAGTAATTGTTTTTCAAAATTTGAATAGACAATTGAATTTTAATAATAGAAATAGTATTTTTTATTTATTAAATTTAATTAATTTCTTTCAAAATTAAGCTTTTATGTTTTATTAAATTTCATTCTTATTAAATATATATATACACACACAATAAATTTATATCTTTGATTATGTTTGTAGTGATAAGTAAATAGTCAACATTTGTTTATAGTGTTATTTGATTGAGAATTCAATTGTAAGAAGTAAAAAAATATGAACTATTATTACAAGTAATCACTTTGGATTAATACAACCTTGGTGTAAAATTCGATAACAATCGCTCCATTAGTAAATTATATCTATAGCAAAATGACACTAATCACATTTTGCATTGTATTATTTTGAAGTCACAAGAGCAATTTAATATGGTTAAAATTGATTTAAGGAAACAAACTTCTAATTTCTTCACTTTAAAGTTAATGTTGTTTTAATAATAAAAATCAAGGCATTTAGATGATTAGAATGCAATAACATTTTTGCTTGTTGATTTGTATGGAGTACATTATATGGCAGTGATTGTTTTTTGTTACATGAAAAAAAATTGTTCTTTGGTTGGTATGGTAAAAAAAATTAATTTTATCAAAGACAATCTATATACCATTTTTCTTGAAAATTCTTCATTAGACTACAAACCTAGTTGAAATTCACTATAAATTTATTGAACCAAAGTATCTATATAAGATGTTGTACTCATTTTTTTTTACAGTACATTTATTAAGCACTATAAATCTCTCTCCATCTAATTATATATTAACCAATTTTTATATTCGAACTTTCTATATATTATCTAATATACCTTATAAATCTCTATATATTAAATCATTCAAAGTAAATTAAATCATTACAACTATTTTCATTGGTAAACATAAAAGAAAATCTACCAACAATAAGAAATTCATTGGCAAATACACATGCTAAAAGGTGATTGAATCACATAAAGCATCAACTAATAAAATTGATTGTGCTTCTATGAGTTTAGTTTTTTTAAATCACTACTAATAGAAAAGATAATTTCAAATATATTCCAAGCTAGCATGTGCTTCATAAATTAGTTCAAAATATTCTAATTCACAACATCCCATATAATCCTTCTTGATTTCAACGGAGCCCATTTCCACCTCTTGAAATAGCCTGCTTGGAAGAGAGCAAGGCAAGCTCCAAAAATCCACTTTGCTCCAATCTATTTGGTCATGTCAAACACAATTAAATAAGTTTGATAGAAATATTCATGATTAGGAAAATATTGTTTCCTTGAACACTTATCTATATTTAAGTGCTTGAAATTGTAAGTAATCGTGAGTATGAAAAACAAAATTTAATGTACATAGTATATTCAACTACCTCGTCTTAAAAGCATTGGAATGTCTAAAATGAGTAGAAACAATATTGGCAATTACTTTATCAAATGGCACTTTGGTACTTCCATAAAGCTAGTATGTATTTTGTTTGTTAAGTGAATTTTTGACAAGACATCTCCTTATTTTTTACCCCAAAAAATTATTTATCTTTGATTTTAAAATTTCAATTAATTAAAAGTTGACTATTTTGTCAAATTTTCATTTTAAGTTTAAGACACCCTTCAACTCTATATGATTTACCATCAATTTACATAACCTAACAACCTAACCAACACATACCTCCCAACTACTAGGTCATCTCTATTATCATACTACTAAAATCATAACTTCCTCTCTAATGTCACAAATGCTACCATTAATACTAGGGGCTAGTGCTTGCTATGCTCTGCATTCACTGTATCACATATTAATAAAATTTTGATATATTTGAATAGAATGCATGATATTGATTTCAGTGAGTCCTTAAAATAATTATTTTAAGAATTTTATAAGAATGTTTTCAATCATGAATACATGAAAATCTTATTGTCTCACAATGTGATATTACAGAAAAGGAGTAGCAATTTGCAATCACTTTTGTAATATCACTTTTTACAAAGAGTGATATTATAAAAATAATGTAGTTGTTGCAATGAAGGTGATATTAAAGAGGATTCACAAGAAGATATAATAGAGGTAGCAAATCCATTGGTTTTCTTGGCTTAATGCTTCTTTGCACTTCTATGATTTAGTGCTTTTGTGAAATTTGAGCTTTCATGATATCAATTTTCTAAATTCTAATGATGATTGCATAGCATAGTAAGTACCAACCTCTAGTGAAATACTAAAAGTCTATCATATTCAAAGCACGATTAAAAAAAAAACATATTCAAAGAGCCCAAATATTCAAAATTTTAGTCTTCCTTACCTTCAAATATCTTGTATTTTTAAAGGTATCTTTTTCAAAAATGATAAAAGTAAATCATTTTGTTACATTTCTATACTTCACAAATACTTTGTTATAGCTTTAATTTTGGATTATTTTACATTATTTTTCTTAAAAAATATTTCAAATTTTCTATTATATTTGTAGGTTGATAAAAATTGAACTTGTAATAGAACTATAGAGATTGAAAAATTGGAATCATTACTTGAAGTCTATTAACCTTGTAAGGACGCCACAGACTAGAATGGTCCAATGAATGACAAGAGATTCTCCCATGTAGGATATAAATGCAATCATTCATCCTTGGTTTTAGGAGTAGAAAGTGGAAATCTTCTATGGTTTTTTTACTTCAAATTGAATATTTTATTGCCAATGTGATTCCCATAGTTTTAGAAATGTTGAATTCTACATGGACCTCCTACATCTTTACATGGTTAACAAGAATATGAAAATTCATAAAGTTTGTCTTGAATAATGTAATAATACATCAATGTACAGACTATATGGAAGAATACATTAGCCCTGGAGCATGCCAAAGTCCACTTTCTAGATGATGTACAGATTGAAATTAAGATTTCTTTCTCAATACAGCTTTGATGAAAGTCATCCTAATTTTAGAAATACTTTATGAAGTTGTTGTCCTATCCAAGGGTTGGATTAGGTGTAACTAGAGTACATTTTTTTAAAATTACAAATGTAGAAGTATGTCAAGTAGTTGACTTGCATCAACCCTAGTTCAAACTTAGAACTTCAAAAATGAGGTCATAGATTCAAACAATATAAAAATTCCAAAAAATCACGATGTCAAGAAAACCTCAATTCAAATTTATTTCAATAAAATTTACCCAAATAATGATAATATTTTGCTTGTAATAAAATTTAGAAAAAAATTTCATTTTTCATTTCAGAAATTATAGAAAAATATTGGTGATAGCATTGGTGAATCTAATAGGATAGATAGAATCTACATCTCAAATTCTATAACTTTTATTTTCCTCTCAAATCCAAAATAATCTTCTAAATACTATTTTATGATAACTTTTCTAAATTTATCAATTCTACAAATGAGTTGATGATTAGGGGTTAAAACAAAAGAAATCAAACTTAAGGATAAAATTTAATAATTTTTCTAATTGAGCTTATCTTTAAATTATAGTGATTAAAAAATAAAAGGATATTAATATTCTATTTTTAGTTTTTCAAAACTAGACCTCAAATTTGGTGCAATTTTAAAATAAGTAGTCCTATACTTGGCTATTAAGTCAACAAAAATAAAATTTAAAAATAGATGCTTGAATTTTTCAAAAAAAGATTTACATAAAAAAAATATGAAATTGGAGAACAAATTTATATTTAAAACATTTGCTAAATTTGATTTCTCAACTTTAATTAAATATTTGGCATGAAATACCACCTCTAATAATCATGTACGGTAGTACTCCATCAATTAAAGAGTCTAAAAGACCAAAAACATAAAACAAAACAAACTCACCAATTTACGTTCATCAGCCTCCGGTTCAGCAGCCCATGCAAGGTATGTTGTAACATCTTTGGCCATCTGTATTTTCTCCACAAGTAACCAAATCAAATATAGGATTTTGGATTTAGTTTATCTTTGGTACAAGAGCACACAAATTAACTCCAATTTTTTCACATTAGAGGAGAGTTGAGGCCATTTGAAGACTGCAAGTTCTCGGACTGCGGGAACGTAGTTTCTGCCGCATGAACAGGAATCCTACGTGGTCGAGAGAGTGCCATGTCATTAAAAATAAATTTGAATTTTTATTTTGTTTTGGGATTTTTTCATATTTCAAAACCCCAATTTTTAAATTTAAAAAAAAATTGGGTAAATGTTGGCCTAACAGGAGCTAGCAGTTGCAGGAACAGTTTTGGGAATAGCCCCGAAATAGCCCTTTGGAGACCTCAACTCTCCTCTAATGCAATGAATAATAAAATATACCACCGCTATTTCAACTTACAAAAAGGTATGATATAAGGTGAAAATATCCAAATCTATCAAAAAAGGCAATTGAGTATAATTAAAGGGGCCTTTTTTGAGAATTTTTTTAGTGATATAATGAAATAAGAATCATGAGTTTTCAAAAATTAATAAATAAAGAATAAAATATGATATGTGATTATCACAAATTTTCAAAGTAGAAGATTCCTAGTAAGCCTTTGAAACTATCATATTGCTCAATCATAACATCAAAATCTACATAATCAATACTTCACCAATGACAATTAAGGAAAAAAAGGTTTAATGATACTTTTGGAGATACTTTCAATAAAAGTCTACTTCTTATTGTAGGAATGGGGAGAGGGACTATTTTGGATATTTTCACCTTGTGAATATTTACACCAAAGAAGAGACAATTCTAGGATTTGCAATTGATGATTATAGAGTGACTAAGTAACTATAACAATGCAAAGTATTATAAATTTTGGGTGTATGACCATTAAAGGATGTAGTCATCTTGGGATCTTAATAAAATGACACTTTGATCACATCAAGAAAATATTGCCATTTTAGTTTAGTAAAGTTTTTAATTATGTGTGTATGTTTCGATATTTTTGAAGGTGCACCAATTATGATTTTAGGCTTTAGGATATATCACTTCAAATATTTATAAAAATTTCACACTTTCTTAGGGAAAATACCAATATAATCCACTTACTATTAGTTTGTATATAGGTTTTGGAAAAAAATTGGAGCTTCTTCAATTTTCAAAGGAAACAAAAAATTATAGTCTATTATAGGATGGACTACCTTGTGCCTAACTAGACCTTGAAAATGTACTAGATATCATTTACAACATTTTTATGGAACTTCAAAGTCGGAGAAAAGATTGATGTATTTTTAGTGGCCTTTATACTTAATTGTTATTTTATGAATGACAACTTGTAATCATGCATCATGCAATTGAAAACCAGTGCATCACTAATACAAATTCAAGTTGAAAGTTTCATTGAAACCATAGTTTACAATTAAATCTGTATTTCTTAAAAGACAATTTTTATTAGTTTCAACCTAGATTTAAGACACAAACATGGTTTCAATGAATTTTTTTAGTATAGGTTTGTACTAGTGCAAAATAATTGATGCAATTTTCTCAATTATTTATGTAGGTTTTGACAACCCTTCTTGTGATTCTACAAAATGCATAGAAAATTCATTTTAAGCTTACTTCTTCAATCAAAGATGCCTTACATTGGTAACCTCACTCAATGGAGAAGTCTAATTATTCTATAAAAAATTTAATTCTAGCCCACCTGAGATGATGTTGCAGAAGTTCCATCATCAAATGTCACTCCACCATCATTTATAACCCTTGGCATTGCAATTGCGCCTCCAGGAAAATAGGGATTGTAGTATAAGCCTTGTCTAACCTACAACAACATATCACAATTTGCCTACAATTTCAAAGGTGTTGATAGCATTATTCAATCCCTAAATGCCTAAGGCACTAGAATCTGGTGTTTGCAAAACTTTGAAGTTGAATGAAACCTAACTAAGTTGTTATTTTTAGTATTTTGTATTTTTGGTAGGTTTTTTTTAGAAGTCTAGTTTTAGTGTCAAAAATCTGATTTAGAGAATGAATGATAGTGAGTTTTCTATTCAAGATTTTGTGCAAGGATACCCCTTGCAATGTTGACTTTCCATAGTGTTGAGAGCTCTTGAAAATGAGCCTCAAATACACTAAATCTTGAAGAAAAAATCACATTCAAAATTCATTTACAAAAATTCTAGAGTAGATTTTGAGGAGCCATACATTGAATGGAGTTATATATGTTAAGCCCTTTGACCTCACATTTTTTTGGTCACCAATTTTTCAGACTTGACTTGTGAAAAGAGGATAGAAACACTTTACATCATTTTTGCAATTTTAACACCCTCATGGTCAAACATTATAATCTTTCATTCCATGAGTGCTATTGTTGTGTTTTCTTTTCCTATGCAATCTCTAACATGTCTAGTTTGAATTTGTACGGTTACAATTTAAAAAAATTGATATAACTTATCAAAATGTTGGCATTTTGTTCAACTGAGAACAAATTCCAAGAAGCTCAAAACAGGCCTTGGGCATTTAGGGGTTAAACAATGATAGCACAATATTTTTTTCCTCTCTTGATCTAATGCATAGAAACAATGTTTGCAAGGAACCAATGTCTAATTCATTTTGAGCAGAAAAAGTTGAAGAAAAAATTCGTTGCAATTTGAAAACATAGTGAAAAAAATAGTAAAAAAATCTATAAAACCTCTAATAAGAGTAAAAAATAGAAAAATCTCTAACTTGTTATTTTTTTAAAAACAATTAAATATTAAAATCAAAGTAAAATAGCTAGTAAAACTAAAAAAACAGTACACCTAAATATTATGTTGGTCACACTATATCGTTGACCCACAAATTACTGTATTATTCACTAAACACAAAAATATGTTGTCAATAGCTTACACAAGTCTTACAAAGTAATGTGATTACATAACTTACATTGATCCCAGCAGGAGCCTCACGGTATCCAGTCAATAGAGCAAATACATAATTTGGCCCATTGTGCCGTGCCTGTCATTTAATAAAATGAATGAAAAAATTAAAATGGGATAATTGATTGATAGCAACAATCTAATCATTCTCTTTGATAAATGAACAAATATTGTAAGGTATGCGAGTCCATTTTGACCAAAATTATATTAGTGGAAATATATTTCCGAAATTGAATGTAAACCATCGTTACAATTTTGTCGACAATGGACTTGCTCCCATTTGTATCTACAATGGGTTCATTTACTTCAGTGTGTGCACTCTCCAATTCACTACTCCCTCTGTCCCACTAAAAGCTTTTCAAATTCTTTTAGCAAAGACTATAAGGGGTGTTTCACACTATCACCGTCCAAGTCGAGAGGCTATGATTTTCTCAAATCTGATTGGTGAAAATCATGGTTTCTCAAATCTGATTGGTGAAAATCATGGTTTCTCAAATCTGATTGATGAAATCAATGGCCTCTCCACTTGGACAGCCATAGTGTGAAACACCCCTAAATCAACCTGATTAGGAAGTTTTTAGTGGGAGAGGGAGTATAAAGTAAGATAGAAAGTGGTAAAATACATAGGTTCTAAAAGAGTTCACATGTCTTAAGAAGGTCATTGTAAGACATAAACAACCACCCAGCGCTTGTAAAATATTTTAGAATCATATTTGCTTACACCCCTCTACTTACCTACGCTTCAAATCATCTAAATAAGAATCTATGAAAGCTTTATACTTTATACTACTGCTAATTCATATTAAGCCATTTTAATAATTGAAAGTGGATTTCAAATTTCTGTAGCTTGGTCCTTTATAAAGCATGCTATGAACAAATCACAATTTTTAAAAAGTGAAGATTATAGCTCTCATGATGTAGCTCATGTTAACGGGTTCAACATTTTAAGAAATGAAACTACATGAAACAAGGTCAAAATAATGTATATTTACTTTTTTTTGACAAATTATGATTTGCAAAATACAACTTATTTGATTATCTTGCTATACTTGGATTTAGTTTAATAATTTGACAATTAAACTAAAAACTCTAACCTTACAAATAAGGCTCAAATCCGGAGGATAGGCTCCGCCATTGGCAGCTCGAGCAGCTTGTTCATTTGCATAAGGTGGTTGGAGATGGTCCGATGGCTTTCCAGGCCGTTGAAACATCTCACCTTCATCATTTGGTCCATCTTCCAACTGTGGTATGTTCATCAGTGCATTGCAATAATATAAGTTACGGTGGAAACACCCAAAACCGTCCAAATAAGGAATTCAGCATAGTTAGAGGCATCTTTTTTTTAAAAATGATATTTTTTTAGTATCAACGAGTGAAAATCATGAATATTCAAAATTAAAATTAAAATTTTTGGAATCAATATGTAATTTCTATAAATTTTCAAAGTGTTGGCTCCCAAGACCACTGGAACTGTCCTATACTTAGGTGTACCCTAAACTGAACTCTGCTGAAATTAGTTGTCAATGAATGAAAATTATACATGTGTCTTACAACTGCGTCAACAAATTAGAATTAAACATTTGTCAAACACTTTAATGAATGCTTATGGATAGATTTGTGATACTCTAGGATTCATGAATGGGTATAGGGACGGAAATGTGTGTTTCTCCCTTAGCAACCCTTTTTTCTTTTTTTTTAATTCCTAAAGAATCCAACTGCATTTTTTTGGCAACATAGTAATTTTGGGCAGCTCACTACAAATGGATTTTGTTTGTTTTTCTATGAAATTTTTACTCAACGTGTGCCCGGGGAGTAGTTTTAAGGCCCAACAACTTTCATAACTTTAGAATATATGGTTAAAAAGTTATTGCATGATATGTGATTTTCTTTGATCTTTGGGTACTCTAAGTAGCCCAAAAAAAATCACTTTAAAAAAAATCACTTTTGAAGAAAATGAAATTTTTTAATTGATTATTTATATATATATATATATATATATATATATATATATATATTTAAATGAGAAGCTTTGAATCATTCCATTATGATTAATGAAATGAAAGTTGTGAAGAGTTTAGATTTGTAGGTGGGTATGGTTTTCAGAGATTCTATAGGTTTGGGACCAGTTTGACACATGAGGTTAAAGAGGTTTATTGGTTGGACATTAAATCCTACCATCAAAGGTGGACCCAGAAAGGTAAATTTTAGGATCTCTAGGTATAAGTGAAACAAAGCCCCTATTTTTGGCCTTGTCAAGGCGGTATGTTCTAAAGTTTGCACAAATAATTCAGAGTGTATGATTGCGAATATGAATTCAGAATTTGAAAAACAACAACAACTAATCCTGCATTTTTTTCCAAGGTAAATCCACCTGCTTGGCCCACCTTTGATGGTAGATTTTAAAGTCCTATGGTTTATTGACTTATAGATAGCCAACTTAAAGAGATTATACTATATAGTGTATGTAATCTGTAACAGTCCTTTTGTCCCACTAAAAACTTCCTAATTAAGCTGATTTACAGTCTTTGCAGGAAGAATTTGGGAAGCTCTTAGTGAGACAAAGGGATTATCTTTTTACAAATTTGAACAAAATTAAAGACACTACTTTCTTAAAGAATTTTTTTGTTTTTGTTTTGAAACAAGTGAACAAATTCCATACATCAAAACTAAGGTAAAGGAAACCTTTTTTCTAGAAGTTTCATGAAATGAGCTCTTGTGTCATCACCTCAATTTCAGCTGCTAATGCTTTCACCTCACTTTCAGTGTATGCCACTCCAATGAGGTCCCGGTATGCCACAAGTGACATGGCATGACATGCAGCACAAACCTCTTTATAAACTTGATGGCCTCTTCGAATCCTGTGATCCAAAGCTAAACAAATCAACCAATAGGGCCCTTAATTTGGCACTTTTACCTATATACACCTCAATTACAAAACACGGAGCTCAATATTGTGAAAAAATCATCTTTTTGAGTATTGTGTGAATCATTTGCTTAACCCTTGAAAGATGGACTGGTGGCCATAGAATTCATGCATTTTGATATCGTGTGACATTATCTATTTTGAAAAAGCTAAAAATACTTATTGGAAGTCAAAGTATTGATAGTCCAAGATCTTCCCTTTCCACCCCTAATATCAAGGATGAAAAGTTGCAATTTTGTCCTATAAACAAAGATTCTTTGTCATTCAAAGGACATCAAACATCTGTAGCGGCATTCAAGGGTTAAAAAATACACCAAGAGTACTCATTGGAGGTCAAATTTTAAACAATACCACTCCATTTTTTCATTGTGAAACAACAAGTTAAAGTGTGTCATCATAACCATCATCCAAAAAATCATTCTTTGATAGGATGAAATAATTGCATTCATTATTTCTAAGTTTTGAAAAAATCGTTCAATGGAAATTTGAGTCTTTATAAGGTTTGAGTGAGGATGCTTTTAAAGTGCTTCCATGTATCAAAATTTTCAACTTCTAAGATTTATGACTAATTCTCCAAGACTCCGAGAAATGTGAGTCAAAATCATGGGTTGGATACAACTTCAATTTTCCCTCCCTTCTTCATAGAAGAAATATGGTTTGTAGTGATAAAAAATGTCTAAAAAAATACTCACACCTTATCTAATCAACGATAGGTGTTCTTGTAGATAATTTCTTTAGTCAAACTTTGACCATGATTTCAATAGTGAGATTTTTTGCAAAAAGTCTAATCCCTTGAAAAAGGGATCATAAGAAAACTTTTGGAAAATTTATCCTTTATTACAACCATACACAGTGTTTGGGAAAAAAATGTGAGGATTGTTATTATGTGAGCTTAAAAACATGTGCTCATGAGCCAAAGAGACTATACACTTATGATATAAGTATTTATGTTATGGTAACCTTCTACAATTAAAGTACATATATATTATAAATACCTATATTTTAGGTATTTAGGTTATAAGTACCTTCGATAGTTGTATGCTATATATATATGCTTGAGGCTCACATGCCTACACTTTTATGCTCATATACTAACACTATTGGGAGAAACATTAGTTAGTTCATTGTTATCTAGTGGAAATAAAAAACTAAAACTAAAAAATAATAATAAAACAACGAGTATAATTTCTATTAGGAGTAAAAATTAGAAAAACAACAACTCAATACTTGAAAAACTAGTTCAACGTAGGAATAAAAGGGAAAAAAAAGCTGATAATCCAAACTCAAAAATATATTCAAAATGAGTCATACACCATACTCCCTCTGTCCCACTAATAACTTCCTAATTAACTGAGGCTGATTTATAGTCTTTGGAGGAAAAATTTGAGAAGCTTTTAGGGAGTACAAAGGAAGGAGATTTACGAGGCGTGATCGTAGCTGCTGAACCAGCCATCATGAGCCCATGGGTAGGAGGGTGCAGGCAGACCATGTTCGGCCTCATCCGCGTAAGCCAAGCCTGCCATTGCAAGCATCCCTAATGCACCGGCCCCCACGATGGCCACGGTGTTCCATGCTTGTGAGCTCCTCTCCCGGTGCACCGGTGGACCTCCCGCGTAATTTGTGGTGCTCGTTTTCGGAAGCAAATTTGCAACCACGCAACCACAATAATTCTGTTTGGCAACATAAAATATCTTTAGATTTAAAACTTGCAATCATCACACAAGCAAAATCCAAATCTTTCTTCACATAAATATAAAGACTTGCATATTTTGAAATTTGGCATGAACATTAAATGTCATGTTTAGGATTCACCTTCAAGAAGAAAAAAAATGCAAAAAAAGAAAATTTTGCGAATCTTATTGCAATTTAAAGGCAATGAAGCTGAAATCTAGTCAAAAATTCCTTGCATCCCTTCACTATATAGTGTGCAATCATTAGGTGGTGAAATAATATTTGGTTCCCATCTGTATTGAATTTATAGTTGAGTTGTGTGATTTGTGTTTGGTGATTAGTAGGGTTTGTTGTGCGGTCTTTGGATTTGAATGTGTGGTAAATGGCCAGTTTACTCTATACCTAATTTAGGATACCCTATTTTTCTACCACAATTCAATAGCCTCTCTATTTTTGTACCACTATGTATTAGCAGTATACATTTCAAACTTTCAAATGTACTCTTCTAGTACACAATTACATTACAAAGTGACTCTAATAGAGTCTCTCCTGCCTTATTACAATTCAACTGAAATCATCTTTTGAACATGAGAGAAATTTACGTTTCTTGTCTAACTTTTTTTATTGTAAGAACATAGATATGCCATTTTAGGTATATCTATAATTAGTACTTTGAAGATTCATAGTTCATTCTTAGAGTGTAAAAAAAAGAATACATTCTAAGAGAATTTTGAGTTTCTTTCAAGGATCAACAAAATCCGAAAAAAACTTACAACAATTTGATGAGTGGACCTATGCTGAAATCAACTTCTTTAATTACACTCTTTAATTACCTAAACTCATGTAGTTGGAAAAAAAATGCCTGAACTTGCTCAAGCTACTTGATGCTATATCATTCTAAAATTATTACCAAAGATTAGGTTAAGTGAGTCCATTGCAGGTCAATGGGAGCAAGCCCATCGTAGGCAAAATTATATTAGTGGTGTACATTTCAGAAATTTGGTGTATGAAGTGAAGCTATCCACAACTTCTTCTTCTTCTTTACCTGTGAATGACATGAGATGTCTCTTTTATTTTTCCGAGCCTCCAAAATTCTTGCAATGAACGACGCACCCCCACTGCCATAAACCGCCCTCCTTGCCGCCATCGGAAGCCTCAAAATAGTCTCCTTCCTTTCAAAAAATTGATAGCCTCATCGCCAGTGTTCCCAAAACTGGCTAAATTTTGCTCGGTTTCTACCTAAAAAGTCCTTGCACTACTATTACATTGTAAAAAAGGGCCTTTAATGGAGCCATTTCAATCAAAATTACAACAAACAATAAAATTTAATAGCCAATTGCAACTTCTTTTATAGTAGAATTAGCATATATTTTGTTAATTTTGTCTTATAATACTCCCAATAATCCCTCACAACTTGCAAAATCCTTTCTTCTCTATTTTATTCTGATACTACTCATCGTCAAGATAGCCAAAGTTGATGCATGTAGGTACCATATTGCACTAAAATTTCAAAAACAGTTTTGGGATCACTACGAGTCACCGCACAAGTTGAAATTATATTGAATACATGGAACTATTGATTGATTTTTTTTTGGCATATTAAAAAGCTTTCATATATTATTCCAGTCACAAATCCACAAATTGAATTCATTCCTTGAGCAACAAAGGAACTTCCATACCCACCAATTGTAACAAGTGTATTATTCAAGTTTCGACTTCCTTGTTGCATTGAGAGAGAACATGATAATTGAAATAATATAATAGATCACCATCATGTTTGATTCTCCGAATTGTTTGGACACCACTAGTAGAGTCTACCTTTGGAAGGAAGCACTAAGGAAAGCACCTGCTACTCAACCCTAGAATGCCGCGGCGGACAAGAGAGAGAGGTGTGATGGATGACAAAGAATTTTTGCATGTGAAACAGAATTGCAATTGTTCATTCTTGAAATTGTGTGCAGAAAGGGGGAGGTCATGAATAGTAGTTTGGTCTAACTTACTATAAATACTTTTGAAATTTTTTACAGTAGATGATTTGCATAGTTTCAATAAGTATGATTTCCATAGAGACCAGCCTGTCTTTACATAATTAATGGGCATTTAGGGGTTAATCACACACTAAGTGGTCCCTAGCTGGGCTTTTTCATTGTGCTAGACACGGGGATGCTCTAACTTACTTGTCCAATGAATTTGTACATCCCTTTGGCACTCCAATTATATTGTATGCATGTGCATTATTCAATTTGACATAAGGTAGAACCACCTATAACCAATCCGCCCCCCATAGCTAACCTATTGATGGACGTATTTCCAACCAAGGCTAGAATGATTTTTTTTTCTCATTTTTAAAGTTGGGACTAAAAGTTCATAGCACATGTTCTAAAGTAGAGTGCAAGAAAGTAGAAAAGAATGAGTAAAAATGTAGTTTTTGAGTGATCAAAATTAGAAGACTCTACAGATTGACATTTGGTCAAGCACACTTTATGCCTTCTAAAATTCATAGTAATTTCAATTCATGTTATAAAATTACCAAAGTTTTTGCAATCCTGGAAAGTCCACCTCAAGTGCATGATTTAGTGCGTCCTCCAATTCCTCTGCGTAAAAATATGACTTGACATCAATGCTCCACTCCATAAAGTTGCTACCATCCGCCTCCAAAGCATCGAACAAAAGAGGTTGCACTTGGGAGCTAGTTTCCCGAGGGTGTTTTGCATCTAGTGTGGCCATCGTGGCTAATAGCAAATAGAAAATGGAATAACAAAAAGAAAATAGAGTAGAGAGACAATTGAGCTGATAAAGTATTGTGATGGAGAGATAGAACAAAGACCAGAAGTATATAATGCAAAAGAACTCTCAAGTATATTATGAAGGTTATATGATCACATATATATGGGAGGGTCGTAGCCTTGGTAGTATCATTACTAGTAGTGGGAGTACCACTTTTATTTTAACCTAAATCTCACTTAACCTAAGTTAATTGAGATCAAAATTCTTACTAGAAAGACACGTAATTCTTATTTAAAATCTCCTAAAAAGGTCATTATTTAAAATCTTGTCTCTAGGACTATACTTAAAACACCCATTTTTCTTGTAGTGTCCTATATTTTATGAGGGCAATTTTTGAGAGTCACAATTCATAGATTCATATAAAAAAATTAACCTAGGTAGAAAATCATATTGATGGTTTTGAATTACTATTTTTTTTCTTCTAATTATGACTATTTTTTATAAAACGGTGACTATTTTCTTACAAATCTAACAATTTTTTTATAAGGTAGTGCATGTGTTGATGTATAAGTCTATCCAAATTTTCATCAATGAAAGGGTTGTTGATGGGTTTTTTAGTTTAACCCTTAACCCCTAAAGATTTTGAAAAAAAATAACCGTAGGATCTTATAGTAAATTAGTTTGAAAAGATGTAGGAAAATTTTCACAATTTTCTATTATGTAGATTGTAAGGTGTGAGCATTTGAATTGACAAATATTCTTTTTTAAATTTGCAAAAATTAAGTAGGTGTGCTTCACATGGTCACATTTGTATGAAAAAATGTCCAAGATGGTTGTTACTCTTTGAATTTTTTCTCTAAAGCAAGTTGGCTATATGCTAGAAAATTTTCAGATCATTTGGATTTGTACAATATATAGAAAAAAAATAATAAGTATGAAGAAATAGAATATGATCCAAAATACTAAATTATTAACAATTTATTTATGGAATTGATAAATGCCAATCCCAATTGTTGTAATGTTGAAATAAACAACCTAAACCTAATGTTTGTATTTTGTCCAAAAATATTAAAAATTGAATTAAATAAAGGATTTCAATTTTCTTTTGTAGAGTAGAGATCCTATAACTACCTACAAACTAATCTAAACTAAAACTCTTCATAATTTTTGATTCATTGATCAAAATAGAATGATTCAAAGCTTTCCACTTAGATATAAATTTTAAAAAATAATTTCAGATTTTTATTTCTTAAAAGATTAATTTTTAAAGTAGTTCTTTTTGCTACTCGAGCTCCCTGCCAAGCATTGAAAACTACATATTTTACTATAACTTTTTAACGTAGTAGTTAGAAGTTATGAAAATTGTTGGGCCTTAAAATGTTGTGTGAAAATTTCAAGAAATAAAAATAAAAACTTCATTTGTAGTGAGGTGCCCAAAACTGCTATGTTGCCAAAAATTGCTATTCAGTGTTTTAAGGGTAAAATGATGGGTTACTCATTGCACAAATAATCTATTTTGATGTTGTAGGAATCATTGGTATTAAGAAGAAAAAAATCCAAAAGCATGCATTGAAAATCAAACTACTACAAAATATCTTCTCTTTTCACCACTAATTCTAAGGATGAATAGTTGCACTTCTATCCTACACAACCAGATGCTCTCTCATTCATTGACTAAAAAAATGGCCTTAGCGTTGTTTACAGGTTAATTGTTTATCTTTTTGCAATTGAAATTTTGGATGAAATTTGAAATTAAAAAAAATATGTTTATAAATGAAATTTTTAGACAATTTTTTATTTTTATTTAAAAATTCAAATAGAAATTTTACAAAAAATTTCCCAATTCTACCGTAACAATGACAATGAACTACAGTGGAAACACCCAAAACCGTCCAAATAAGGAATTCAGCATGGTTGGAGGCATCTTTTTCTAAAACTGATATTTTCTAGTATTAGCGAGAGAAAATCATGAATATTAAAAAAAAAATTAAAATTTTCGGAATCAATATGTAATTTCTACAAATTTTCAAAGAGTTGGCTCCCTAGACCATTGGAACCGTCCTATAGGTGTACCCTAAACTGAACTCTGCTGAAATCAGTTGTCAGTGAATGAAAATTATACATGTGTCTTACAACTACGTCAGCAAATTAGAGTTAAACATTTGTCAGACACTTTAATGAACGCTTGTGGACAAATTTAGTGACACTCTAAGGACCAGGAATAGGTACAGGGATGGAAATGGGTGTTTCTCCCTTAACCAGCGGTTCTCCCCCAACATCAGTGTTTTACCGCAAATAGAAAGGGAGTAGGTAAGCAAAGATGCCGCCCCATATGCCGTCTCCACAATATTCTGCGCATACCCAACAGGACCACTAACTTAAAGTTAGCGGCACTCACTCACCGCGCTCTCGCACACGGTTTGCCCGCGCACCGCTCGCGGCGTGGCGTGAAAATTCTCTTCCCAGCTTTTCCGCAGTTGGCTTCGTTCTTCTCTCCCGCGAGCAGAACCTCGCTCCTGCCATCTGCCATTTATACCATTCCAACAACCCAATTCTCCACCACTCTCATGAATCGAAATTTCTCAAACATCAGATCACAGCTTCTCAGAAACAATCTCGCTGTCTCCCTCGCAAAGCATCCCGCTCTCAGCAGGGATCCAAGTCCTTCTGGGAATCCAAGTTCTCTTAGGGGTCCAAGTTCGGATGAGTCCTCCGTTTTAGTTTCTTCCTCTCTGTCTCTCACCTGGAGAATTTGAAACCCCAGGTTGTAGTAAACCCTAGATCATCAACTGATGTACTCCTGGAATCGTTTCTCGCATTGATACGCTTAGAATCCTCCGTGGTTTTCTCTGATTTTCTCCTCACCTCTGGGTATTTTGCGAGACGCAGAAGAGGCCTTCCTTTTTGCGGAATCTTATGGATGCTTGATATTTGTAGTGCGGAGGTTGTGGTCATTGTGGGCGTGGTGTTTCTGGTTCTGGCCTATGGATAGGAGTGTGCTTCGACGTGGATGGATTCCATGTTAGGGTTTTGGAACAACTCTTCTTCCTTGAAGGAGAAAGTGGCCATGAAGTCGGGGTACCGCGATCGGTCGTTTGCGCGGTGGCGAACTTATGGGCTCAGCTGCACCGGAAGCGTCTACAGAATCAAGTTGTTGATTCTGTTGTGCCTCTTGTTAGGGTCTTTTCTTTTCATCAATCGTGCTTCAGTGATCATGGGGTGGAGTCACGATGATAAGACGCCGGGAACTGTAACCCCGAGGTGCTGGTTCTAAGCTTTGAAAAACCTTTCCAATTCTATGTTTGGTTGTGTTACTTCAGTGTTTGGGTTTAAGGCACGGTAGATTAATTGTGAAGCGAATGATTGTACTCTTTACTTTCTTTGGAGAAGTTTTGATTAGTTACTCGGTGCTTGCATGACATTATGGGGTGGATATTATTTTTGTCATTATAGAGTGGATGTTATTTTTGTCAAGCGCCTTGTATAGAATACGTTTCTTTCTGGGTTTTACTTGGCTTGGCTTCGCCTTTCGGAGCTTTTTGAGAAAGTCAGTGAGGAGCGACTTCACTGTATGCTATGTTTTAGATTTTGATCGCATGTTGTAGAGTTTGTTTGCTTGAGTACGTTATGCTCTAGGGTTTGGGATTTGTGGTTGGTGTAACATTCTTTTTGACAAGACTATACATGGCATATAATTTCTTAATGTGTTAGTTTCGTTTCCTGCGCAGGCCTGGGTTTACGGTGCTGATAAACACGTGGAAACGATACGATCTATTGAAGCGCTCAGTCTCCCATTATTCCGCATGCCAAGGGGTGGACGCGATTCGAGTGGTATGGAGTGAGCCGGATGTGCCCTCGGAAAGCCTCCGAAGCAAAGTGGAAGGCTTGGTACTGAAAGGCTCTCGGAAAACAGGTCGGCACGTCAGCTTTCAATTTGATATTCATGTGAACGACGATCTGAACAACAGATTCAAGCCGCTGGATGGACTCAACACGAATGCTATATTGTCGATAGATGATGATGTATTGGTGCCCTGCTCTAGTTTGGAGACTGCGTTTGATGTGTGGACGAGTGCCCCGGATAGCATGGTTGGCTTTGTTCCTCGTATGCACTGGGTGAAACCCAAGGTGAGCATGTGGATAAACTCAGCCTGTCTTCTTACCCCACAAGCGCTCCGAAGTCCGTAATCTGGATCATGTACAGAGTGTTTCAGAGCTAAAAGAACTTTCCTTTCATTCATCCAGAGTCGTACTTGAGTCTTTACAAGACAATCTTGAATCTTCCTTTGTGACGAGTTTCATTATTTGAAGTAAATAACGTACTTTGTTCAAAGATATTCGAAAACATTTGGAAATTTAAAAAAAATGGAATCAGGCATCGAAGGGCGAAGTCCGGGGGGAATTTATTGTCTGGATAAATTGCACCTGCTTTGTTTTAAGGTTCTTTTGCTAATCTCCTGCTGTATTATGAACTTGTTAAGTTGAAGTCCATGCTACCTCTGGTCCCGTTGCAATATGACATTGGCAACCCAGAGTGCACCTGGCCTTTATCCTTATGGTGCATATTCTTGTTGTATCTTATCTGGATATCAAAACCTATGTCCTGAATATTGAGTTTATTTTATGTTGTATATTTCGTTGGTATTTGATCAAGGACCAAACGTATTTTTGAATGTATAGTGATTGAAATTCAGTTCAGGCGTTCCGTTCAGGACTCTGTTTGTTTCGTATAGCATCTGTTAATGTGTGCATATTTTTCGTTCAAAGTTTATGTAATGGGGTTTTGTGGCACTTGATTGATGGTAGGAGACGATGAAAAGTCTTTGGAGACCCTAACCAGCACACTTGTTGACTTAATTTTTTTCCTTGATTTTTCCTGTTGGCCTCCCTACAATAAAATGTGATGAGTATTTGCCTTTGAAAAGGCTGATTATTCACTTCTTCTATGTGGTCTGCATGCTCAGAGGGATCCTCTAGGAAACGAGCAATACAGCTATGGAGGATGGTGGTCAGTGTGGTGGACGGGCACCTACAGTATGGTGCTCTCAAAAGCTGCTTTTATTCATAACAAGTATTTTGAGATCTACACAAATGATATTCCTATATCGCTTCGGAAGTATGTGAAAGACAGAAGGTATGTGGAAAGTTTGTTTTAAATAATCTGGGAATTATGAATTGTGTCTAATCAATTATATTTTCGTTGCTTGACCATGTTTGAGGAGGCTTTGGTTAGTCCTCGACCTTCTCAGGATTTAGTAATCGAGGTTCACACGGCGGGTTGCAGGAATTGCGAGGATATTGCCATGTCTTTCTTGGTTGCGAATGCAACTGGCGCTCCTCCTATATGGGTAAAAAGTATGTCAGCCTGGGCCATGCTACTTATCACATTTGTTTCTGACACTTCGGACAATTTTCTACACTTATCACGTAAATCATCTTTCAAGTTGAGTTTGCCTGTAGTTTAGTTTCCAGCTTCATGGTCCAAAATCTACAGCACTTAGTAAATTACGTCAATCAGAATATATCTGGCAACGAACAATGAACTGCTCCAAAACACACAAAGGCTCTGCTTTTATTGTCTATTTTAGCAAACATATTCTTGTAAATCGTTCCTACTTATATGTGGTCGTAACACTTGTGTACCGAAATGGTTTAATCTTGAAATTCAGATTGTACGAAATGTTATTTTTTCGATTTCTAAAATTCTGGCGTTGTAGTGTAGGTTTCACAAAGAACTCAAAACCTTAGAATTGAATTTTCTTTGCTTTTCAGATACTGGTTTGCAAGTTCATAAATTTCTGTACATGCTTCGAATTTGCTTCATAATTTACGAAGCTAACCCAGACGTAGGGAACCTTATTATCTCTCAGAGAATCTTTCTACATTGTAAGAAATTGACCACCTGCTTGTTGGTGTTGCAGCCGCAGTTTACGAGATTGGAACAACAGGTATTAGCAGCCTCCAAGGCCACAGTGAGCACAGGACAGACTGTATCAACTATTTTGTTTCTCTTTTTGGGTCGATGCCTCTCGTAGCCACCCATGTCAAAGTGGCTGATGCACGCCACCTCTGGTTCTGGTGATTTACGTTTACGTTGGTGTCATCTTCTTATTCGAAGAGAAACAGAGTCCATTTTTGTTTTTCTTACATCCGGTTTTGTCACGTAAATATGGATCAGTTTCCTTCAAGCGTGGCAACTCCTTGTACCACTACTTGGTTATCTAGCGTATTGTGATGCTGTTCGTCTGTACCCACAGCAGGCCCCTCCCTTTTTGGGGGGGCCTTGTAATTTGAAATTGTAACGAGTCTCCTTGATATTAGACAATTTTGTGCTGGTTCTTTGCTTTGCGCATGTGTCTGGGTCTTGTCTTTAGGACAGTACTTGGTATTCACTTGTCTGTGGAACCTGTAAAGTTTGTTATTGAATTTGAAAACGATTTACAGACTGTGCAGGCGATGACTGAAATTCTACCTTAACCCCTAAACGTCACAAACTAAACAACTCTGCAGACAGGACCATTCAATAAAAAACATAACTTGAACTTGAATTGATTATTGCCTTCTTCACCATACAGATCTATAGCCAACATCCTCATCAATCTAGACTCATTTCTTTTAGGGAAATCCACCATACGGATGCAAAAATTATAAGGTTTGATGAACCCAGTCTCCTAGAATCAAAGGTCTGAAAAACATCCCTTGTGACATTCAAGGGTTAGGGTAGGAACACCCATAACCATCAAAATAAGCAATTTAGTAGAGTTAAAGGTATTTCTTTCTAGAATTTTTTTTTACAATATTAGCAACTGAAAATCATGAATTTTCAAAAAAAAAATAGAATTTTTGGACAAGGCATCTAATTTCTATGAATTTTCAAAGTAGAACTCACTAGGGCACTACACCACACTCTCATATATCTACCTTGATTCTCACATCAAAATCTAAAAAATTCAGAGTTTACCAATCAAAATTAAGAATGGGTGATAGTTTCAAGGTACTCTTAAAGATAATTTAAAGGCACTTTACTTATTAGTAGTAACGGTTATGGATGTTGCTACCTTAACCTAGAAAGGATACCACAAACATTTAGTGTCCTATGAATGACAAGGCATTCTCTTGTATAGGACAGAGGTGCAACTATTCATCTTTGAAATTAGTGGTGGAAAGTAAAGATCTTTTACAATTCTTTCACTATAAATGAATTCTTTTGGTTATTTTTAAAACCAAAGATTCCTAAGACTATAGTACTGCACCTATGAGTTGGAATGCCATGAAACAAAACTTGTGCACTCTTTGTTGATAGCTTTTTGATGGTACTAGGCATGCAACTAGAGGATGTACAAGTTGGAAGATCTCAATGAAACAAACAATCTTAAGGTATAGATGATTTCTATAAGGAACCCTAGTGTCCATTTAGGGTTAACCTTAAAGGCCTCCAATAGGCTTTTAAATCATGGTGTTTAGTACTTTGAAATCTAATTTTTTGTTTGTTGTTTATGTTTTTTCCATTTTTAATGAAGTGCCAAAGTAGTTGTATTAAATGATATAGTCGTTCTCCAAATTTCAACATTCATCTACACATTATTGGATATAAAATATCTCATTAGTATATATCTTATATCCATAATTACATTTTCATCTACAATTTGGTGATTTTATCCAAAATTTTATTGATGATGTTCTAAAGTCTTGGTACTAGGCTCATTAATATAGTCCAAATTGATGACAAATCACTCCAAAAAATCCTTGGTGAGTCCTATAGTCCTTAGGGTTAGCCTAGGAATTTCATGCATGTTAATTTGTAGTGTTCAGATGACAATTATATACATTGAAAAAGTAATTGGAAGTATTTTCCTATCCAATTTTTTCCTTATTTCCCTTTTATATTGAATTTGGAAGAGCATACAATTGAGTTTGAAGTCTTACTAATGTTTGTCTTCATGAAAATGAGAAGTTAGTAAAAAATGAATCACATAACAGTATACTATTCTAGAATATTTTGAGATTGTTCCTTGCTTAAGATAAAACATTTCTTCATGAAAGTGATGTTTTTTGAGTCTAAAACCAATTAATGAAATGAAAGTCATCTACTCTTCTTTTTATTACAAATAGAATTTTGAAAGAATTCATAGAATTAAACATTTTATTGTAATTTGAACTTTGGATGTATTTCCAATATCCACTAAATTCTAAGTATAGAATGACACATAAATTGTATCTATACAATGATGTTTTTCTCACTATAATATACACATGGTGAAATTTTCAATTTTTTTCAGATTAATTTCTATTTAATATTCCCATTGTCTTAAAATAAAATTGGGGTTTCCAAATAAACTTGTCCCAAATTTTGAGTGTTTTTTGGCCCCCCAAAATGGTTGTAGTCCTTCCTGGGTTAATGTTTGGTCAAATCAAATGATAAAAAGTAGTTCCAATTTGTATCATTGTAACACCTTGTATATAGCTAAAAAGTTTTAAAGCGGCCATGTATTTTACTTATACAATGCCATATTTGAGCATAAGACATAAAAAGAAGAAACACCCAATATCGCACATATACTTTGTAATAGACCTAGCATAAGAGGATTTTTGGGCCCCCAGGAGACGGTTTCAGGGGTGTTCCCCGAAATTGTTCCCACTGCTGCCCTGCTGGTCTGAATTTTTGAATTTTGAAAAAAAAAAATTAAAATTTTTTTTTCCAAAAAACTTCAGAATGTACTAAAGAGCAAAAAAATGATTTAAAAATATTAATAAAAAAATCGTATTTTCTGACGTGGCAGTCGCTCGACCACATCAGCATCGCGTTCCCAGCGTTCCCAGCGTTTGGGAACTCGCAGTCTCTTAAAGCAGCTAGAAATCCTCTTATGACTCATCCAAAATCATCTCTAAACTGTAGCGAATGTATTCTCCAAATGTTCAACTGAAATTTGCTAATGTAATTAAAGGACACATATCAAAATCTAATTGGCTCAATATTAATTTTACCAGTGTTCAAATTTGGAGGCATCTATTGAATAGTTTTAGTGATTTAGGGAGCCAACACTTTGAAAAATCATAGAAATTACATACGACATCTAAAAAATCTATTTTTTTTTAAATATTTATGATTTTCACTCGCTAATACTAGAAAAATATTATTTTAAGAAAAAACTACCTCCAACTATGCTGAATTCCTTATTTGGACAGTTTTGGGTGTGCTAAAAACTACATTGAAATATAATATGTTAATTGTTGAATTCTCAATCCCATATTCTAAATACGTAATTCGTAATCCAAGAGTCAAATACGATACCGTATATACGGTTTCCTTCTTCTGCTTCTCTTCATGTGCTGAGTTTCAAAGTTTGCATATTCCCGCGCTGCCACCCGCCATGCCTGGTCCCTCACCGTCGTCGCAATGCTGCACCGAGTTAGGGTTTAACTGAGCCTCCGTTGCTTGCATTTTCCAGTGACAAATTCAAGTTAGGGTTGAATCTCCATTGCGTCCATGTTCCAATGATGGATTGATTGCGATCCCTCGTTCGAATTCCGCCATGGCGCCTTCGCCGTCCACTCTCACTCACCGCCGTGAACTTCGTCGCGCTGTGCGACAGCTGCGTGCCCGCGGCCTCGTCGTCGCGGCCAAATGGTAACTCCTCTCTCTCTCTCTACCTCGTCCTCTTCCTTTATTTCTGAAATATTTTAGTTTTTTCTTAGGATTACTTGATTTCTTAGGGGTTTTGCCTTTCGTCGCAGGGTTGCGGAGCAATTAAGTGGCCTCTGCATCTTCTTCGTCTTCTTCTCCTTCCACTTCTTAGGGTTTTAAGCTTTTATCTTAAAATTGCGGGATTTTTTAGAAGAATTGCCTTATTTCGCAGGGCTGCGGAGCAATTAGTTGGCCTCTCTGAGAAGCACCGCAGCGATAGTACTGTGGACTCTGTCAAGGGGAAGGAGAGTTCTGGATTTGAACTCCGAGCCAGACGAGGGGCTTCCGAGCCAGGGGCGGCAGGGGCGGCAGCTGATGAGGAGGATAATGAGGAGGATAGTGATCTGGATGACGACGCATTGTTGTTGGCCAGGTCCTATTTCGACACGCGAGAGTATCGACGCGCCGCTCATGCCTTGCAGGGATCGTCGGGAAGCCGAGCAACCTTTTTGCGTTTCTATGCTACTTATCTGGTGATTTAACATTTCTTTTTCGCGTTTCTGTTTTCGACGTCGGTTGTTGAATTCTTGTTAGATTCGATTTTTTCTATGTATCGTGGAAGTGAGTTTTGTTTTGGGAATTATCGAAAATTTTACGGAGAGGTTTTGGACACTGTGTGTCGGTTCGTTGCTGAAGTTTTCTAGCGTTGAGCACGGAGCTTTTGGAATGGGAGTACGCTCAGTTCTTGGAATTCTTGGAAGTTGCTTAGACCAAGCACTGTTCAAGTGCCTCCATGGGGAATGTTGAAGGGCGAGCCACTCTGGGCTTCGATACCGGACTTGGAAACGGTCTGATAGACCAGTTGCTGGAACAGTGGGGAATTCGATTTCATATTATCATGCTCGAAATAGCTTGAGTTCCTGATCGATTGAGTTCCTCAAGTTCTTCAAACTTCCAACTGAGTTCCAAATGTTAGTCAGGCATGCGCATCAAATGCGTCAGTCAAGATAATTACACAATGAAATTCGTTAACGGTGTCCTTGCATCCGTAGATTGTAAATTTATCTTCCACTCCAGCTTGTGAGCCAGTATTGCCTGGCATGAAAAAGATAAGGACACCCTAAAATCGCCACTTTCACTGGTGAGTGTAGTTTCTACTGTTACGAAAATATTGTATGTCCTTACACGAAGGTTCAAAGTGTTATTGGTGGATGATCTAGAACCGACACTTGCGACAATTGGTTCTCATCGATTGAGTCGACTTTGAATTATTAGGGCGAGCTTTCTGTTGACATCCTAGCGAATCCCGATTGCCTCGAAGTCTTCTTGGGAGACTGTTTTTCTTAAGACCGTTTGAATGTCAATTAGTATTGGTGGCTATTGAGGAGGTTTCTTCCACGTTTGAAGAACGGGTAATTCTTTGGCTGGGTTTCGAAAGCTTCTACTCGAAGCAAAGATAGTTTTCGACCTCGCAGCACACTGGAGTTTCATAACGTGAGATGCTGTGCCTCTTCTGTGAAGGCAGGGGAGAAGAGGAAGGAAGAAGATATGGTCGACCTGGCTGGTCCGTTGGGGAGAAGTGATGCAGTGAACTTGGAACTTGTATCATTGGAGGAAGAGCTTTTTTCTCTTCATCGGATGGGTACGCTGGATGCATTTGGGATGTACCTGTACGGTGTGATTCTGCGTGAGCGTGATAAACACGCTGAAGCTTGCGTAATGCTATGTGCATCAGTAAACGCTTATCCCTGGAACTGGAGCGCATGGCTTGAATTGCAGGTAATCTACTCATCCTGAGATCGGGGATAATTTCTAAGCATTTCGCTGACGCCTTAATTAGCCCGTCAGAGTTTTACATCTCCTTGATTGATGTGAGAAATATGTAGGATGTTTTATTCCTTCTTCGTTCAGGCTTACAGAATTTTAAGATTAGGATGTCAAATTTGCACGTGTAACCTCGACAGGCATTGCTAATTTGGTTATGCCAATGACCTGAATAATTTTTGCTATGAAACTGTTTGCTTCTTTAATTGTGTCTCTTTGTTCAGGATTCTGATGCACCACGTTCTTAGGCTCTGTGTACAGATCCAGATATCTTTCATAGTTTGGATTTGAAAGACCATTGGATGCGGGACTTTTTCGTCGCTAGTCTCTTCTTGGACTTGCAGCGTAATTCTGAAGGACTAGCACTATATCAGTCTCTTTATCTCTTATTTCCTGGAAGCGATCACATACTGGCTCAGACAGCAGTTGCACATTATAACTTAAGGGAATTCGATGATGCTGAGCGCCTGTTCGAAGAGCTACTTCGAGTTGATCCTTATCGAATTGAAGGTCCTCTAGTTCCTACCTCTGTACTTTTGGTAGCGTTTGTCGTGCTTGAAGTTCTTGAAAGCTTTTGAAGTACTGGGCTATCCATCACGGACACAAAACAGAATGCACACACTTATTCTCTTTACTGAGCTATTCTGTTATTTTCAGGTATGGACACCTACTCGAACATACTCTATGTGAAGGAGTGTTTTGCAGCACTAAGCCATCTTGCGCACAAATCGGTTCTCACAGAGAAATATAGATCAGAGACGTGCTGCATCATTGGAAATTACTACAGTTTGAAAGCACAGCATGAGAAAGCAGTTTTGTATTTCAAGCGTGCCCTGAGGTTAAACCCTAAGTTTCTATCTGCATGGACACTGATGGGTCATGAATTTGTGGAGATGAAGAATACTCCAGCAGCCATTGATGCATATAGGAGGGCTGTAGATATAAATCCCAGAGACTATCGGGCATGGTATGGTCTGGGACAGACGTATGAGATTCTTGCAATGCCCTACTATGCTCTCTATTACTATCGTAGAGCCACTCAGTTGCGACCTAACGATGCCCGGATGTGGTGTGCAATGGGACAATGTTACGAAAGTGAGCAATTGCAAATTTATGATGCAGCGATTCGATGTTACAAGCGGGCTGTGAACAATAATGACAGGGAAGGTATTGCCCTTAACAAGTTGGCGAAGTTACATGTCAGTTTAGGAAGACACGAACAGGCTGCTTTTTATTTTAGAAAGAACTTAGAAAGAATGGAGGCTGATCAGAATGAGAGCCAAGAGTACGTGGATGCTCTTCTGTTTTTGGGAAACTACAGCAAAAATAACGGTTCGTTGGAAGAGGCTGAGGTCTACTGCACACGGGTGCTGGATTATGGTGGTCCTGTAAGTCTCCCTTAACCTACCTTGCATATACCTTTGAAGAAGTTTTCACATCACTAACTTTCCAAACATATTGTTATTGTTTAAAACTGTTGTGTGTTTCTTTTAGTTCATTTTGGTACCTCCCTTGAACTTTCTAACCAATTTATTCCAACTTCTAAAATTATTGAAGCGGACACTTCGGCCATTGTGCACGTAGGGTTAACTTCTGGCTTATTTTTGCACCGACATTGTTATGCATGTGGAAACTGTCTTTTCTCTACGTTATGCCGATGCATTTGTCTATCATGGTTAGATTTAATACTTTAAGTGTGAAACTGACGGTGAGTGATGTGACACAATTTTTGTATCTAGGCAAAGGAAGACGCCAAAGCAATGCTGCGGGAGATCCGCAGTGTTCAACAGCATGAAGATAATTTGCTATCAATGGAATCTGAGCGTACACCATAAGAAACATTGGGTCTCTATTGTACATTTGCTGGTATTAGCGGGTCCTTAATTTTGTCTGGTATGGGGCAGACCTGTAACATGGTTAGAAGGGGAAGATCTCTGTATCTGTAAAGTCTTGCATCTGTAAGGATACATATTATAAGAGCTCTTCGCTTCTGGAAGAGGAGGTTCGAGTTTATGTGGTTTCGTAATGCCTTAACTATTTGATATTTGTGCCATTGGGTTCTTGCCGAAAATGATCTCTGGGTTATTGAAATCCCTCCAGGCTTTTTGACTAGATTCTGGAAACGTGAAAGCAGTGAGAATCCCGTACCACTGGAAGAAGGTTCATGTTAATCACAAAATACGTTGGAAACTCTGAAATTTCAGCGTAGGTATGCATCCACTAAGGATTTTTATCTTTACAAAACAGTGTTTTTATCCCTCTAAATATGGTTCGTGTAAATCCGACATTGGTTTGGTTTTCTTTATTCTCAAATGAAAATCTCTGTACCAAACGTGTGTAAGGGACGAACACCCATTTCCGTCCCTGTACCTATTCCTAGACCCTAGAGTACCACTGAATCTGTCCATAAGCATTCATTAAAGTGTCCAATAAATGTTTAATTCTAATTTGTTGACGCAGTTGTAAGACTTATGTATAGTTTTCATTTACTGACAACTAATTTCAGTAGGTGTTCAGTTAAAGGTACACCTGTAGAGCAGTTCCAGTGGTCTAGGAAACCAACACTTTGGAAATTTATAGAAATTACATACTGATTTTGAAAATTTTGATTTTTTTTTAATATTCATGATTTATACTCGCTAACACTGGAGAAATATCAGTTTTAGAAAACGTTGCCTCCAACTATGCTGAATTCCTTATTTGGACGGTTTTAGGTGTTTTCATTGTATCATTTTTAATTTGAACTGGCAGTTGTAGTCTTTCAGCTTGAAATTGCAATAAAAAATACTATTTTCTCAAACTCCATTTTGAGCTCACAAGATTTAGAGGCTCTTCATACTAGGGGCTCTTCACACTACGATGAACCTGTGAACATTTGTCTTGTTGCCATTAGCAAAAGAATTTAGATTTTTTCCGTACAAAGACAAATGCAAGAAATGAAGGAAGTAATCAAAGTTTTATTTTTTGGACAAAGTATGAATTTTTTATGAAATTATAGAAGTTTGTTGCCCAATTGACCCAAAAGAGTTCCTAGATTTCTCCAAATCAGTAAAATGTGTTTCTATAATGGTTGTCTTACCATCCAAAGCAAGTACAACATTTTCTACTAACATGACCATGACATGAAGTAAGAAAAAAATAACTTTTTATGACAAGTTTACATTAGAAAGGTGTAAGTGTCCTTTAAAAATCATTAGTAATTCCATATGCATCTCCTAAGGCATTGATTATGGCTACAAATCAACTTTATGTAATCCTAATCCACTTATTAGAAAAAGTCTATCATGGCTTCATATAAGCCTCTCATGTGTAGTTTTCTAGGAGCAAGTCTAGGAAGATTTGCTTATCATAGGCATGTTCACCTTATTGGGAGTATTTTGGAAAGCTAAGGTTTACATTACAGATTTTCACCTATTACATTTTTTAAAATCAAGAGTTTGACCTCTCAACCCTTTACACTAGAAGACATAAGTACAAAGGCCATTACCTTCTAGCTATTTGCATGGTAATAAGACTCTCAAAGGAAGTTTGGGATGGCTACAAAGAAAGATCTACATTATAGTTTGAAAAGTGCGGGAATCTTTTCATTTGAATTTAGAATTTGATGAGATCTTAATGCCCATTTTGGACTTTGGGGCTTGGCTATAAGAAGCTTCATATTATGAACTTGACCTTTGGAGGCTTAATACTATGTTTGGCTCTAATTCTAAAACATTACTTCCTATTTCTTTAAACTCTCATCAAAGTTTGAGCATTCAATTCTAAAACCTCTCAACTTGAATGACTGTGTAAAGTACCCCCTATTAGCTTTGAGAGATGATAATTTATCTTTTTTTTGAGAGTCCTCATCCACATTTCATAGTAAATTAAAGTTTATTTTAGTATTAGGATAGTGGTAATATATTTTTAGTGTTCTATATTTTTTGGCTAAATTTGAAACCGATGAGTCAAATATCAAAAAAATGTTAGGATGGTTTGCCACAAATCCAAAGAATCCTTTCATCAAATACCAATGTCATTTTAATCTACCTCTAAAACCTAATTTTGATATCTTAATGAAGAGATTGCTTCATTGACAATTGCAAGAATGAAGGGTGGAAATGTCATTTGTATATTGAAAATCATTGTTCATCATGAAGTATGGGATACTTCTAAAGACAAAGCTTGAACTACTCATCATCAAAATGCAAAAGTTCTATTTGAAGTAGAAACTCAAACCTCAATTAGGCAAAGTAGAATAATTCTTTTCAAAAAAGTTAAATTAAAAAAAGTTAAATCAAGCTAAATTTTATCTTCAAAAATCCATTTGTAACTTCAAGGGAAGTTAACTCATATACTATTGTGCCATAGATTCTTACTCTAGAATCAATGACAACCCTTGGTATTATACATTAAGCTACCTTACACATTTGGGAACGCAATTATAGAACCTCACTGTCCAATGCCTATTAAAATGCTAATATTTAGGATTTAAACAAAAAGATTTGAGAACAAACTAGACTTGAGGATGTCCATTTTGTTAGTTTTGCTTGAAAAACAAAAATCATACTGAATGTCAATATCAAATTTTTAGGAAAAAAAGATCAAAGTACAGATGTACACTAATTAACAAATAAAACCTAAAACGTAAAACTCAACTTCCTTCCAGGATTAATGTTCACAGCAATTACGGAGTTAAACCTAAGACTCGAAATCATTTCTTCCTTCCAGGGTTGATGTGCGCAGCACATACGGAGTAGAACCTAAGACTCAAAATCAATTCCTGCAGCTTCGCAAGCTGTGCCTTGGCACGCGCACCACCCACTTACTGTCCATAGTAACACAAGTCAAACGCTCCATATTTAGTACAAGTTCATTTTAAAATGAGGATTACAAACAAGTTCAAAGATTCTAAACGAAATAAATATGTAAAATACCAAGCACCATTGGTATAAAGTAAACGCACACTTTACATGACAGGTTTCTAATAACCCAAAAGCATTGATTATGAACAGCACTTCTTCCGTTGGTTAAAGTCATCACAAAGACTATTTCTGCACCTCACCAAGAAAACTCCTGTCGTCCGACGGTCCGAGTACGCAATCAACTACCACGACAAGCACTATTTCACATCTCGTAAAATCTATTATATGTCAGGGAGCAGATGACTAAAGATTCGCCTGCTCTCCCCTTACTAAGGATCAGCATTTCCAAAAGCTACTACCTTCAATGACGTGCTTGACCTCGCTTCCTCAAAAAACTTGGAATATTGATCCCAGCGCCATTGGACGAGCCATTGCCAACTGAAGATCGACCTGCTTGACCTTCCAACATGCGACTTACATGCTGCAGAAGATAGCAGATACAGAATCACGAACTTAGAGAAGATACTTGATGGAGACATGATAATAAACCAAGCTACAGACCTCTACTGAATTTGAAATAGTCATCAATCGTTAGAAATAAATTTAGAGCACTCAAAATATGGTGGAACATGCTACATCAAAAATCGCTTCTACTATAGACCACTTTATAGTCTGAATTCAGTTGCATATACGTCCTTCCATTCCTTATCGCCTTGGAAGTAATACCTCCTTGCTATGTAATTATGTTTAGAGTAGTGTACAGGAGTGAAAGTTGTGCAATACTAAAAGACTCCTCAGTCCTTCCATATCTAAAGGATTTGAATCAAATCATTCAGAAAGGGAGAAAATTATACCAACAGAAAGACGAAACCATACCGTATGTTCTTGAAGGGCAAAAATATGTTTCGGAGGTTAATAAAACTGACCGTGACCTTTCAAACGGACTTCCTATTTTTGTTCAGGTGCTACAGGTATTACTCATCGTTCAGCCAAATTCAAGTTTTTGATCAGGTTCGGAGCAGTGATCGACTTACCTGCAAACTACGCGCATCAGGTTCATCTTGAGCACTAAACCCTGTTGCTATCAAGGTTATACTAACCTGCACCACAGCATAACCAATCCACACGCTCAACACATTTCATTCTCACAAAATAAATGAATGACCGAAAACACAAACGACAATCCAAGCCATCTTTACGTAAACTAGGCCTTCCATAAGACATGCTTCGTCAGTTGGGCATCACAAGAGGATGGTGTATGAACCTCCGAAACAGAATTTCATAATTAACAACTAAGCAGTTGAGTGTTCACGAGGTGAATTAATGCTTACTTGTCCGTGAAGCGCTTCATCTACCACAGCTCCAAAAATCAGATTTGCGTTTGGATCCACTAAATCATAAATCACCTCTGCTGCAGCATTGACCTGACAAAAAAATAATCTATAAACATACATTCTTCAGAAATTCAAAAGAAGTAATAAGGAAAAATCCATCAACGAAGTCGAATATACCTCAAAGAGAGTCATATCACTTCCCCCCGTAATATTCCAGACAATCCCTGTGGCTCGCTCAATGCCCACATCCAATAAAGGAGACTGGATTGCACTCAATGCGGCTTCTCTGGCTCTCGACTTACCTGCAAATAAAGACAAAAGTTAGTACACTCGAATTTTACAGTCACCCAAATATTGATGAGGTAACAACGCATCAGATTCATTAAGGCTAAAATATTGTCAACAGTCACTACAACATCATTTCCTATTGTAATCAATGGGAACAGAAAACGGATAATTTTTCATAATATGACTATCCGCAGTCTACAATGTATATCAAGTACAGAGATTCAAGTGCGATGTTCTAGTTTCAGTCTGATACGTGTCAAAGTAGACCTTTCTTGTAGACCTTACAGTTTAGAGCTATCTCAAATAGTCTAAACTGCTTAATCTTTACTAACTTCTACTCCCACCTAATAACAGCGTGGAGCTGAGTTGCCGCGACACTCGAAAAATGTTGTAAGCTTGGGCACAATGCTGCTAGGTGTTTACATCTCAACTTTGGAAAGTACGAATCAATAAATGTCCCCATTTAAGTGTAGGACAGCGATTTCATCACAAATCCAATGAACAAAAAAGAAGCAAAGACAAGGGAAGGATAAGAACTTCGACGAGAATAAAATACCCGTGGCAGTCCCAATTCCCATTAGCGACGATCCTGCATTTGCCATTATCGCCCGCACATCAGCAAAATCCACGTTAACCAGACCAGGAACCTGCACAAGGACCGTCACCAGTTCAATATGAAGGATGTTCTCTACACATCAACTCCAAGAAGATGCAAAACCACTGTCCACGCATGCAACAAGAATTGGATTTAGAGTTCGTAATTATAAATAACAGATATGCTGCTGAAATGCATTGGACTAACTACACCTGGACGTGCAGATACCACTCACAGTGATAATATCTGAAATACCCCGCACACCCTGCCGAAGGATGTCATCAGCAAGATTGAATGCTTCTGTCACAGGGGTAGACTGCGCCACTGCAGTTAAAAGCTTGTTATTTGGTATGGTAATCAACGTGTCCACGTTGTTTTTGAGAGCAGCAATGCCTTCGTGTGCTTGAACAGCACGTCTTCGCCCTTCAAAAGCGAAAGGCGTGGTGACGATTCCAACAGTAAGTACTCCCAACTGCTTCGCCACACCTGCAATAATTGGAGCTGCACCGCTGCCAGTACCACCTCCCATACCTGCCTGCAACCAGCAGGGTAAACCACATACCGGCATTTGAGAATCGATATTGTCTGAAAATGATAATCGGACATTTAGCCTAAGAATGCAGACAGTGACTCAGACATCAATGCTCAAGGCTTCAGCATTGAGAGGAGCCGTACAGCCATTCGCAATTCTCTGTGTCCCTACAAAATGACCTATGAGCTGGACATGGTACATTGCCTCACCCACTGTCACACCGATCAACCTTGCACTACAGAACAAAAAATGATAAAAATAAAAAAATGAGTTCGTTGAGATGAGTCAATTCTGAATTCTGATGAGAAAATGTTTTCCAGTTGGAGAATAGGCCGAGCAAATTAAAAATAATAAGCTACGTTGCTCGACAAACCGCTACCATGGTCACTTCGCTTAGGCTCGTAAGAAAAACTTATAGACAACTGAGACCACATTCTTCAACAACATCAACATTCTTAAGAAAAGGGGAAAAGAAGAGGTAGTCCTCACAACATATTGTTACACTACTTCATCACCCGTCATACTCATCAACCTTTAAAATGTATGTAGCTCCCTGAGATGGATCAATTCTGAGTACAAGAAAACGTTTTCCGGACGGAGAGAATAAGTGGAGGAAAACAAAATCAAAAACCTAAATTCCATGATATCCACCGACACCAAGGTCAAAAGCATTCCCTTGGTCATCACTCACGCTAGAAAGAAAAGTTACTCGATTGACAGCGGACAACTGAAAACAAATTGCAAAAACATCAACATTCTTAAGGAAAGGAAAGAAAAAAAGAAAGGCACACGTACTGTCACGAACACCATATCCGCACCACGCAAGGCTTCTTCCACCATCGCTTTGCTTTCTTCCGCGGCGCTACAACCAATTTCCGGATTCCCGCCCGCTCCCAACCCGCGCGTCAATTTCTGTCCAATCTGCAACCGATTCTGCGCAGGCACCGGCGACAGCGCCATCGCCTGCGCATCCGTATTAACGATCCAAAACTCCACACCGTGCATCTCGCTCTCCAGCATGCGGTTCACAGCGTTCGAGCCACCGCCTCCGACGCCAATCACTTTAATTTTCGCCTCATTATACGACCCGAGCTCATACGCGCCTCCTAATGCCCTGAGCGGGCGGCAAGAAGCACCATGCGCAAACTCCAAACTCGCTGCCAACGGCTTCCCTCCAAGATTACACACCACAGCGCCTCGGGGAGGAGCGCCAAGGCAGCAGGCGCGCGCACGGCGAGGAGAAGAAGCCCCGGGAGAGCGCAGCGAGGTCGACGGGGAATCCAACGGGCAGACGCGGAGGCCGGACCAAGCAGGGGCGACTCCGAGGCAATGCGTGGCCATGGCTGCTCGCTCGCAAACTCGCAAGCTAAAATTCCCGCCGCAACTCCACCTCCGCCCCGGTGTCCTCCCCCTGGCTGGGGTTCCAAACGTCAATGCAAGAGACTCTGGCTGTATCGTCCAGTAATGCGAGTCCTGGCCGCGGTTCTGAAGCTTAAACCTTATTAGCTTCGCCTTCTACTACTGCTACAGCCTGCCTGCCTGCTGCCATCGCCGCCGTCGTAGGAAGCTTATTTATGCTGGTAAGCGATCCAGTTGCGCCGGCGCTTTCTTCTCTCTCATTCGTCCTCACGTCCTCGCAGGTTCGAGCATTGCCAGCCAGCTTCTTCTTCAGCGCTCGCAGCTGCGTCTCCCTCCTTCCCCACTCCGCTTTGGACTCCCTGTCATCGGCCTATTTCGGTCTTCCTTGGTTCGCCATGGCCCATGAATCCCTTAAGAGCCCCGTCCCGGAAGTAGGGGAATGCAGATATGGAGAATCTACACATAATATCTTCATTTTTGCAAGTTTTTTTTATCCTTTTTCATCCCTAGGTGAAACATAACATTCAGTAGCCTTCACAGTGGCTGCCTTTGCTTCTCTTGAGCTCAAAATGAACTAATTTCATCTTCCCTAGAGGGTCTATTTAGCACATAGAGTAGCGGGCAATAGGAAGGTAGGAACTCAAATGTCAGCTTGGCAGTGTAGTTTGGGTAGAGTCACTTGTTATTTATTTGGAAACAAATACGACTGCCATTAAGCTTAAGTTACTTACCCGCCATGTCAGTCCATTAAGCTTCACATCACATAAGTTCAGTGCTCACAATGACTTAGTCATTGTTCACTTTGCACAAGGTTTAAATCTTTTTCTGACGGAGCCTACCCGCCCTCTCAACTAGCTGAAACTGACATTCTGCCCAACCTTGAACTCTAAAATCAGTAGTTACTAATATGGTGTGGAATATTCTGCACCATTCCATGCACATGAAGGCAGGTTTGCTTGCTCCTACTCAATGTTATGAATGATTCAAAATCTGGTGTGGAAATCATGAAGAAATGAGTGACAATAGGGATAATTACACCTTCTTCACTACAATTGCATTTCACACAAAATGTACATGTGGTGTTTTTTTGTTGGCAATTTGTGGCACCCACTACTCCGATTTTTCAAGAATTGAAAGTGTCATATCTTCTCCTCCAAAGGTGAAAAAACATTCTTAGAGAATTTCTTTTGGTTGGGTTAGTTGAGTGTGAATTGTAGAGCTCCCACCTAGCTTTGCAAGTAAGAAGTTCCTCAAGAATCACTCCAAACAACAAAAAGGGATGTCATACCTCTATGTAACAACTTACCATTGGCTCCACTATTTTCTCTTGCCAATTTCTTTGACTTCAAAAAAAATTTGCTTCTTAAAAGACGTGTGACTATTCCTAATGCTAGTCACATTGGTGACAAATAGACAAAAATTGCTTTTTCAACATAAATGGATTTGTATTTCATTCAATCTTGCACCTCCTATAAAATTGAAGCACTTGAAAAACATTCATAGTTCATCCAAAAGATGATATGATTCTTGGAAGGTAGTGTACAATCACACATTTTTAAATTCACAATCGAGACCAATTTTGAAAATTGATAGAAATGCAAATTGTACAAAACTTACAATTTGTATGAAATGTTTTGGGAGTACACCAACCAAGTAGTTGAACTATATAAGTTTATTAAACTATATTCATAACTTCTTTTTAAGTATTGCTATGTTAAATTGAATTTTGTGCAATTTAAAAGTTAAGGCTTCAAATATTGTTATTTTATTTGTGGACTCTGACATCGATAAGTGCATTTTGTAAAGAAGATTTACATTTTTGAAATAAGTGTTTTGCTCATCATTAGCAAGTAAAAATATGTCAATATTTTTTTAATGGCTTCAAAGCTTTAATCTTCAAATACTATAAAACAATAAAAAAAAAATTTATCAAATTAAAAAAAAATGTGAATTTTGTCTTATCTAATTTCATTTTTAATTTGAATAAAGGATTTGGACTTTCAATTTTATAGTGGAAAAGTCAATATGGAAGTAGAATCTAGATTTTCTTTAGCCTATAATACAATCCCATGCCTCAATCTTCATTTTACATACTCTAAGACAATAAAAATAAAATAATTGCAATAATCATAAAAAATAATATGGTGTGAATTTTCATCACTTTTTCCTTAAGGAATTATGATGATGTCAAATGTTTCCAAAACATTAGAAACTTTTAAGACTTATCAAAGACACGTAATTTCATCTTTGAAAATGAAAATAAAAAACTTCAGCAAAGGTTTACATTATTTTGTAAACCAAAATTCTATATCATTATATATTTAAAACACAGGTGTAGGCTCCCAACTTCAAAAAACAATAATATAACTAATTCTATTCATTTACATACTACTAAATAGGAATAAAACTAGACTAGGGAAACTTTAGGATGTTAGATTTGTTCAAAGTAAAAAAACCCATATAGAATGTCAAGTTAACTTTTTAAGGCCTATAAAGTCAAAAGTCCTAAAATATATAATGCAAATTACATGTACCACTTATTGATACAATAGTATAACTAAAAGTAATCAATAAAGTATATTCCTTGAAATTATTTCATTGATGTAGATGTTTTATAAATAAAGGTATAAACAAAAAACTACATGAAAGGCATATCATCCATCTTTTTCAATGTAAAAAAGAACTTATTTGATAATTTGTAAGCTAGTTTTTTTTATTCCTACAACCTTACAAAATTGAAGAATAAGGTAGGATGACCAAAAATTGACCCTAATACAATTACATCTATTAAAGTTGAACTAAATTTTGTTTTGTTCCATATTAGTACCATCAAAGTTGTATCAGTCCCTTTCATATAGAGAGAGGTTGAATATAGAGCAAGGGCTAAAAAGATTGGAATCTAGCTATAAGCTTATACTTTTATGAACTCAATTAAAAAATCAATAGATAGAGCTACAAGATTCTTACAATTAGAAAAAGATGCATCAATACTTATCTTCTAACAACCTGGAGGCTTACCTAAAGGGACACTAAAAGATTATCATGGTGAGAATTAAGGGATTTTTAAGCCACATAAATATTATAAAACATAAGAATAGTTTTCCACAAATGACATCTATATGCTTTGCTTCAATAACCACCTGTAAAGTTTCTTCTAAAATACATGAATTGATAACAAAATATATAAAAAGAATGTTCTTTACTTTTTCATTTTGTTGTGATATAATATTTTCAAAATCCAAATGAATGCGCAACAAACAAGGAAATAATAATGGATTTTTGTATCTTAGTGTAGTCACCTAGAGCAACCTTTGACCCTCAAAGGACAAACTATAGATTGTGGAAGTCATCCCTTTCAGTGGTCTCTAAAAATCATTTACTTTAACCTCTAAAGGATGAGCATGCTAAATTTGGCAACATAGCAATTTTGAATAGGTACATATGACTAGAGATTTTCATATTTTGTGTCCAAATTTTAATAGAAGGTAGAGGCAAGGAGTATCTTTTTTTGTACAAAAAATCGAGACATTTGGAAATATGAGTCAAAAGTTATGGCTTGATATGTAAGATTTTTTGTAAATGGATAATTTTGGCAAATTAAAAAAAATATATTTTTTGTAGAACCAAATTTTGAAATTAGTTCTATTCATTTTTGTATGTATAGAAAGCTTTGAATCATTCCATTTTGATCAATGAGTCAAAAATTATCGGGGGTGTTTTTGTTAATGGTCAATCTTAGATATCCTACTCTAAAATAAACTTGAAGTCCTTTATTTTACTAAATTTTTGATATTTTTCCAAAAAAATAAAATTATAGGATGTAGATTGTTTATTACAACCCTAGGGAGATTACTCGCGTTTTTTCAAAAAACTACGTGAATTAAAAGATAGGGTTTATTTAATTGAAAGGGGATAAATTTTATATAATATGTAGGACTACTATAGGGTCCTTGAAATGTCACATATCCTATTATATATAAATTAGGGTATGTATAAACATCATTTAGTAGGAATTTTTATTAATAAAATAGCTTTTATAAATAGGATTTGTACAAAAAATTTGTAATTAATGAGTATAGATGTAGACAAACTTTTTTAAGTGAATTATAAAACTTATACAATCTAGTAAATCTAAGGATATTATTAAGAAGATTTGTTGTTACTATCAAATAATTCTAATTTGTACATACAAATCTTTTCACAAGTATGCCAACTATGTGACAATATGTATGAATCTATTGTTCCAAGACAAAAGAGTTGAGCTATAAGTTTACAATGAAGTTGTACTATAGAGATTTGTGTTCACCCATTAAGAAATTGGTGTAGGGTTTGCAACATTTGCATCAAATTTTTTCTATACTTTAATACTACAAACTCTAGATTTGCTTCAATTACTTGAACATATGCTTGTAATTGTTTAGAGCCATCTTCTTTTTACTAATGTTTAATAAACGCTCTTTTATTTTTTGATTCTAAATTCAAAACCATTGCAAATGCATATGTATAGATAAAATATACAGTCTCTATGTTATAATAGAGGTCATATTCTTGTGCTAATCTACAATGTTTTTAGAGTGTCAATTTCTCATGTTGTTCATGTTATTTTGCTAGTATTGGTGTTCTTCTTAGTTTCACTACCATAACTATGTTTAATGTTTCTATGATGTTTAGTATTCACTATATCAGATTGTTTAGAATACATGGCATAGAATTTAAAAATATTCAACACTATTGTTGCATTTCACATTTTTATTTATACTACAATACAAGTAGTGTATATAATATATATATATAATTATGTAAGACACTACTTTTATGGTGTGTTGTAAATGGGTATGAAAAAAATTAGACATATATAAATTTTGTATATAAGATAGTCCAACTATAAAAACCAAATGACTAAATTTATATGTAAAAATATGATCATTTTAATTTTCATAATGAAGGTAAATAGCTCCATGTCAAATACCCTCTTAACTCAGGTATATGCTTAAAATTATAAAGAAAAATCTCCCTAGGATTACAACATCTTGCTATCTACATGGTGAAAAACTCTAAATTTTTTTGCACATGTTCTCAAACCAATTTAGTACAAAATCCGATGGTTATAAATTTCAAAAAAATAAATTAGACAATGGTACTATAAATGGCAATTTTTGACTATTTTTAGAGTATCTATAGTCAAGAAATTTAAGGGGTTTAAAAATATTTATTGGAGGTCAAACCATTGTGCAAGATCTCTCCTTTCTATACAAAATTTCAAAGATGAATAATCACACTTGTGTCCTACATAGAAAAGATTCCTTGTTATTCATCAGTGAAAAATGACTATAACATCTTTTAAGTGTTAGATTCTTGTAGTAAACAATATACAACCAAATGTAAATCAATCACCCTATTTAACTTAGAATGCAAAATAGATACTAAAGTATGACCAAATTAAATAAAGATATGAGATAATTTACATCCTTGTCAACATTTGTATTTATTGTCATATTTGATATAGTTGTAAGCCATATTTGTACGTCTTTAACCTTTTTAATTTCCATACTTTGTACCCCAAACAAGTCATTATGTGAAATGGTATGGGTGGTGTTTTTGAGGGGGATAGTCATGCTTCATATACTCTTGGGAATTGGCTTACAAGTCGAGCATAGAAAACCCTAGAAAGTGAAGTCAAATGGAGAAAACCCTAAAATATTGCATGTCAACTTGACGGAATCGTCAGCAATTGAAGTGAATTGCACTGACTTCTCCATCGCCATCGCAATCATTTTCCCCAGTAACTATGCTTCATGTTGTCGCTCTTCTTCAGGCTTCCACCGTATTTCAATTACCTTATTTATTTATAGCACTCTTTTGAGAGGTTGCAAATTTTTTGTTGTGAGGATGTTTTTGGCACTTCATCGACAAATGACTACACATTATTGAGCACTGGTGAGCACGATCTTCGTTTTGAAGGCCATCATTTGGATTGGATTGTGGAAATTTCTGAGTACCATGGTACGTGATGGCCAGTGTGACCTGAAAACGGACTATTTTCGTTCTCTCGTTCCTAATTCAGTCATGATGTGAACTTTATAAAACATTTTGAACGCTTTCCAGTCTTTTGTTTGTGTATTTAACAGCTTCGGAACAGAGTCTTTAATAACAGTACAGATAAAAAACACAGATAGAGGGAATGAAAAGTGCTTTTAGAGATTTGTAAGAACGAGAATGTTCCGTTTTCGGTATCAATGGTGCTGCATTTCAAGATACGGATGATTACTGGTCTTTAAAAAAAATCGATTGATTTTTTGGGAAAATGTAGCAGTGTCTTGATGTGAATGGCACAAAGTTTTGCAAGATCTTAGTGCGACTTGAATGGCTACGAGTTGGATGACCATTAGAGCCAGTCATCTTGACCTTAGGTTCGAAAAAATTCACAGGTAAGGTATCAAACAATGACCAGCTATTGAAAGTTGAATCGCACACGTATGCAGTAACTATCAAGATTCCGTGCCTTCTTTGAACAGCAAAAGTTGTGGAGCTCTATATTTTCGTCTTTGCACTTGCTTGTGCAATAGTTTGAGAAGTTTCTCGGTGATACTTGCATCCCTTGATTATTATGTGAATCTGAGATTTTCAGATCGTTTATTTTAAGCATTCATTGCTCTTTCAAAAAAGAATTAGAGAGAAACTGCGATCGTCGTGAGTAGGTGGATTATACTTCGATCTTCCACAGGCGCAGAAGCAGATCTCAAGGAAGGCAGCTGTTGCAGCCTATTTCGAAAAAGCTAGAAGGTAACTTATTTTCTTTCGCCTACTGCAAAATCTTAAGAACGCTGCATCCAACATGGTTTGGTTGAATGAGCCCTTTAAAAGTTCACTGCCTCCAGCTGTGTCTGACCAGAATGCATGAAGTTCTGAAGATTTCAGCTGCCTTCTGTTCAGCAGTAATTGTATTTTTCGTGCTTTTTCACTTGTTGAAACCTATGGTCCAGGTGACGGCTCGCGATGGAGTCTTGCCAATGTTCAGGAGCGGTAAACAATTTCGGTTTGAGACGATGGTGACGTGAGGTACATGGTGCACTTTGTCTATCTATATCTTTTGATTGATACGATTTTAGTTGTACGTCGTTTCACGAGGTCCTCGTCATCAATTACCAGTTTCAACTTTACCCTTAGAATTTTGGAATTGTTGAAGCCAATGGATTGTCGTTGCAAGAGTAATAGCGTCAGCCATGCTCCGTAATGAGCTAGTGCAGGCTAAGTAGTTCCCGGAGCTGAGTTGCAAAACTCAGTGTACTAAACCAGACTGCCTGCTGATCCTATTATTAGACAGCGTTTAATTTCTCATTAGAACTTAAGCTCTGTCCGAAAATATGCCGTGTGTTTCCATATCCAGGTCTGTTGAACACACCTGTCGTAAATCTGGTTTCAAAGGTTCTTTCCGTCTGTAATTCTTACATTTTGATTCTGTGATCGAATTTCTTGATGGCGTTCGATTGAGAAATCATCTGAAGTAATGACTTGAGAGCCCGCTTCAGAGTGGGGATCAGATGCAGCAATGCCATTGCAGGCCGAGCTCAATTTCAATTTCGCTTTCCTAGACTTCGGGTTTACTTTTTAGGAGTTTCTGAGAGAACATTTTTCATTTGCGAAGCATTTTCACATTGGAATGAACTGTGCAGCACTGGACACTGGACGCTTGTAAGAATTGTAGCAGTGCTTTGACAGAACTAGAGATAGTGAGGATAAGATCGACATTGTGATATGAAATTGAGGAAAACTTGGACGCTGTGAGATGAACCTCGATGTGTCTCCAATTTTAGAGACTTTATTTCTACTCTCTATGTATTATTTCTTGTAGTGTGAGGTATTTGAAGCTTTTCTCTATGTTAAGTATGTGTTTCTAGAATCGTGTGAAGAATTTTTCCGTCCCTAAAAATTATTGTACGCAGACGCAAAATTTTCGTTTGAAAGAACCTGTTAGGGAGAATTACTTCTTCATGAGTGACATGATATTGTTTATGTGACCTATTGCAGGTGAATTATGGTTCAACTGGCGAGCGGACTATATTCCAGATGCTTCAAGTGAGAGTGCGGAGGTTTACACGAGGTTTATGGAAATGGTTTTGGGGATTGGAATCGGCTTTACACCACCACTGTTGCTGTTCAACTCTATATTGTACCTGACGGGGGCCTGCCTCGCCGCCTGGGCTTTGAACCGAAACATCGACAGCCAGAACGAGATAGCCCAAAACGATATCGGTAGGTCCGGTGATCGAAACCGGTTGACTTTTTTCCTGCAAGGTTCTTTAACTTAGTGACCGTATCTTGTTCAATGAAATGATGTCGAGTACCATGAATTTGAGGAGGCCTTTTGAATTTTTTTCCTGGTTTCCGACACAGGCGATTACGTGACGACTTGGTTCTTGCCAATGGCAATAATATCCTGTATGGTGGGTTTGGCATCGGTTCTCGCGGGTGTCCGCCATATCTGTTTGTCGAGACCTGAAAGCCTTGCATCGGCGGCAGCTGCATCCTTGATTGCTTGGGTCCTTGATCTCGTATCCTTGGGGTTAGTGACCTCATGCTTAAAGAAATTTAATTGTCTATTCTCTTATATTGCATTCCTCGGTCTATGTGACTCCTGAGTTCATGTGCACAGATTTGCAGTAAAGGAGGTTGAAATCAGTGGTGGCTACCGCCCGGGAAGATTGGTAAGAAGTCCGTGCCCATGTGGGTCTAATTATCGAACGACTATCCTGGATTGAATGCAATTCATCAGATTGAATTACTTGTGTGTCCCATATAATTAAATAATTTTTATATTATGTGACTTGTGAAAAGATAAATATTGATCATCTAAGTTCAGAAGTTTTAATTGTCTTGAAGTGATTGCAGAAGGTAATTGAAGCTTTTGTAATTGTTTTGGCCATATTGGAACTGTTCAATTTTGTGCTGCTCCATGATGCAAGTTGTGGTAATGTTTCTGTCAACAACAATTTCTTCAATCAAGGCAACTCAGCATGTAGGCAACCCAGTATGTTCAATCGCCCGAGCATGTACAACCAGGTTGGTGCCCCTCATGTGCATCATCATCATCCTCAGGGATCTATGATGCAACAACCTGTGGATCTATGACACTTACTGTCTATGATGGACATTGAATTCAAATGCCTTGTCTCGTTTCTCTTATAGCTTTTATTTAAGAGAGAACATTTTATGTTTTTAAATATACTTGCAAGTTTGATAAAGTGATGCTCCTATTGTTTGATAACTTAATAACATAATCATTAGACAGTAGAGTTCTGGTTTGCCAAAACTAGAGGTCACGACTGGATATACTGCAGCAGTCATTTTAGATGAGCAAAGTTGATTTCAAGCACTTTGCAGCGACAGGAGCTCCCCTCAAACAATTCAATGACGAAAATATTCACTAGGGATGCACTTGAAGTTCAGAAAGGCACTGCCCATGTACTGAATTTTAGAAATCTATTTAATTGAAGGGCATAAAAAATCCAATGACTGGTAGTGGTAAAATGTGCCATTTATTGTTTGACAATTTGACAACTAATTCTACACCCAACGTCTCATTCACAGCCTCACTTCTGCACTCATCTCCTATGAACAAGAATGGAAATCTCAGCCCATACAGACCTTGCAGGCTTGATCGTCACATGGGCTTATTTCTTTGTGTCCATGGAATGAGGTGAGTTTGTCTTGAGCTCCTTTGCATTTTGAAGCTTGCCCTTGCTCAAGTATTCATAGTGGTGTATGAGGACTAGGTGTACTGTTAAAAGTGATGTAGATTAGGTACGGGTTTTTTTTCTTATCAAAATGCAGAGAAGGCACACCTAATCACTATCTGCACCATACCATGCTTATTTCCATGTTTCCTCAGAGTTATGCTACATTGAAAATCTATGGAGTCAATTATCTTATGCATTACGAAGTAGGTGGTTTTGATAACGAACTGTGCAGTAAGGTTGGAAACATAGTCCAATGCAAATTGTTGAATGGCAACAATTGTTGGAGAACCTGATCCATGCATATTTTTCTCTTTGTTCATCTCCGTTTGGAAGAGTGAGTTTTGGAAATCAGAGACAAAATGAACCCAGAATGATAGCTCAATGCTCGTTCTAGAACAGAAAGAAGATAGTTTGGGATGCTCACTGGTGTTTCGTTGCTTCTTCCCTTTAACCCTTAGACGACAAGATCCATTGCCATCTAGTCAAACATCATGTCCAAGGTGAATTTAACATATTAGATGGCCTTCAAATATTGATCTTATATTTTTATTACTTCAAACTATGCAAAATGTAACATTATGAGAAATTTCAATTGATTTTGTAAAAAATTGTGATTGTTATTATTTTTGTTGCAAAAATTAGAAATAAATAAGTAAAAATAGAAGAAATGATCCAAATTATTTGAAATTTTTTCAAGAGTTACAGGTAGAGATTAATATTAGTCTATAAAAGTTTCAATTGACTATTCTATTTTTAAAACTCTAAACAAGCACAATAAAGACCTTGAAGTAATATTTGCCTATTAAACCACATTTAATACTTTATTGAATAGAGGTATAAAAATTTGATGTTTTTTATTAATAGAAAATTGAACTTGTTATTCATTCAAATTTTTTCAAATTTTTTGATGAAAACTACAAATTATTGTTATTTTTTAAAGTTAAGGATAAAAAATAATTATATCAACTAGAATATATATTAGAAAAATATAAAAATTTTACCATTAATGAAGATAATAATGGAAAACTTAATGTTGTAGTTTAAGTTGGAAATTAATTTTAAAAGAAAAAAATATGAATGAAAAACACAACAAATTGTGTTTTTTGGATTTTAACACATAGAGCTTGCAATTGCAATAATTTTTTCAATTTTTCAATTTTTTCAAAATTTCAAGTTGAAATTGAAAGACAACTTGTCAAACTTCATTTTGTTAGTCAAAGTCAAATTCCAAAAATGGTTATATTTAAAGTTAAAATTAAGGTTGACCAAAGCACATTTACTTTTTGGATGTGTATGCGCTTAAGGGTTAATTGGATTCGAAAGAACTTATCCAAATAACTCATGCTAACCTCACGAATATTCATTGATACTGATAATTCTGAGAAATCAAAGGTTGTGTAATCGATCTTTGAATTTATTACATCCATAATTCAAGAAAGACCCTCTGAAATCTGGATGAATCAATGTGTAGGAGTTGGCAAGGATAGCACATTCGATGACCACCATCCCCTTCAAAAATCAACAATAATTGTAAAATCTACATTGTGTGCATGCATTGTGAAAAAACCGCCATGTGGGATTGCTTGATAGAGCATCCCCATGCTAGACCCCTCAAGCAGGGGCGTCAAGTGGGGTTTGACATGGGCTGATGGCTAATGAAGGAGCTTCATGCTCCATGCCTACACTGTGAATTCACTCACTAAACATGACTCCCAAGCCAAAGAACGACTTTTATGAAGCCAAGTGAAAGATGTCATGCCAAGTGTTGGGCCTCCTAGTTCCAAATGGCTGAACATTCCCTGAGAGTGTGCCAGAATTGAGCAAATCAAGGTATAGTGAGCCATGGAGAAGACACACAACAGTTCAATGCCATTGTTACTTTGAAGTGTTTGTTAACTAAATTTTTTGCTTGGAGTGCCTGGCATGAGACAGTTTTATAGGGCAAACACATTACATTATCATTTTTCAGCCCTTTGGCGTGCAGGCATGGGATGCTCTTAGCGAAGTTATTGGAGAAGGCCCCAAAACTTGCTGCTGCTGCTTTTCACTGTAGTTGTTGAACTTGAGTGCAACTTGATTCTCATCTTAAGACTTTGGGTGTGCCAAGTGTTGGACATACAAGGCTCTCTAGGTGCCAGCGGCAGAAGAAACTGATGAAGAGGATGCATTGTCTTTCAGACCAAACCTGGACATGCTTGTATCTACGTTGGACTGAAATGGCAGAGGTAGGATATCAACACTTGAAAGTTTATAGTCACTTACAAAATTACTCAGAGCTTAGGGTTTAGGGTTTAAGGAGATTATGTCATGTTTAGTTTATGCATTATTTTCAATGATTCTTGAAAGCTTCTGGAATAATTATCTTATCATGGTTTATTGTTTATGCCAGTTTAAAAATATATAGACATCTATCTATTTCCATGAATGAGTGTTGTGCATGGCGTGTTTCATTTCAAATTACATGTAGAGCCATTTTCAATGTTTCGAAATAAAGACAATTCATAAGGTAAAAGGCTCAAAAACCGCTCATCTAAGGGCTGGTTTGCATTTTTACAGTATTTTTTTAGATGGGAACATTTTTAGTTCATTTTTCAGACCAAGAAAAATTGATGGGAAATCTAGTCCAAGTGGTTTCATATTTTTTGAAACATTATTGAATTACTTATGAATTTCCAAAGGAGATGTGTCCTAGGTCCCTATTTATGTTCCTAGGTCCTTCATATAGTGTTCACTTGCAATTCTAAAAAAAAATGAGGAAAGCAAAGACAATGATTGGCTCTTGCAATAAAGAATGCTTTTTTTCCTTCACTTCATTCAATGACTTGTGAGGTCAATTTAAAAATTGCATAATGTCCATTCTACAACCAGTTATAGGGGCAGTTCTTAATGCCCAAATTATTTTCGAACCCTCTACCTTAATACAAATTAATCTTCAAAATTGATCCAACTTTCTTCAATATATGATGTTGTGGGTGATTCTATAAGGTCTACATGTCTTGTAAGGAAAGTTCTATCAACAGAGTGTCAAAGTTCTAGTGTGTGGATTTTGACAAATAAGCAAAGAAAACTATTTGTCATGTATCATTGCAATGATGTCATTTGCACCTTGTGTACCTCCCTTCCTTCTCTGTAATACAATAGAACATCATTAATCCAATAGGACTCTAGGATTGGTTTGTCATGAAGACTTAATAAAGGTTTATTGGCTTATGGAGGGTCAAATGTAGTTGTAACCTTTGTAATGTGATCCAATCCAAGACCAGCTTGACACATTGGCTTACACAGGTTTGTTGGCTTACAAGGGTCAACTTTACAAAGGTTCTACTATACAAGGACCGAGGCAATTTTAATTAAAAACAATAGGTAGTATCCTACATAAGAGGATTTCTGGGACCCAGAAGACCGTTTCAGGGGTGTTCCCTAAAATTGTTCCCACTGCTGCAGACCAGCCCCCTGTTGGTTTGAATTTCTGAATTTTGAAAAAAAAAAATTAAAATTTTTTTCTTCAAAAAACTTCAGAATGTATTAAAGAGAGAAAAATGATTTAAAAAAATAATTTTTTTTCAAAAAAATATTTTAAAAATATTTAATATTTAATTAAAATTAATAAAAAATTATTATTTTCTTACGTGGCAGTCGCTCGACCACATCAGCATCGCGTTCCCAGCATTCCCAGCGTTTGGGAACTCGCAGTCTTGTACAACAGTTGAAAATCCTCTTATGTGCCTAGAATATTGAAATTTTATCAAATATTTTTAGTATCAAACAATTACAAAACAGCACATGCTAGTTTACTCTCAAGATGATTTGTTCCAAAAGCTAAATAATGCTAACATAATATTGATTGTGTCTCAACAAATGAGTCCATTGTAGTCAAAATTATGTCAGTAGACCATGTTTTAGAAAATTGAATGTACACCACTACTAATTTGGCTATTACCACCTTAATTTGCAATATGACTACTCGGGGAGGACACTTCTTGTGTATTTGGGGGACCCACGTGCGGCGGTGGGGTATTTTTTGGAGGGCTATTTACCTCCTAGAAAGCATTTAAAGGACCCCTATTATTACATAAAAACTACCCATATTATCATATCTATCATTACTTATAATATGTAGGCCAAAGGAATATATTAGAGGCTATTTTCTTTGTAAGGAAAAAAACTAACAAAAAAATAATGAGAATACAAGTGATTAACAAATACTTTATAGAAAAAAAGATTCAAGTTATAACAATGCATGAATACAAATACAACACAAATACATGCATGAAAAAGCAAGACATTAGGGTTGAAAAAGTATTGAAGAGATTTTAGGGACAAAAATGTGTTTAAAAACACAGACATGAAGTTCATCTGTGAACTATGACTACAAATATATGCCTCATATAAAAAAAATTACATCAGAAATATGCCATTCTAATGCCCTCCATTACATGTGAAAAAACAAAATCAAGCTCTATGACATAGTGCTACCCAAACTTCAGAGAGGTTGTTTATAGTACGAACTTCTGCACCCAACCAGATTGCAAACATCAATGGAGTTAGATATGACTTAACCCTTAAAGGACGGGCCTATTGGTTGGAAGCCCCCTTGTTGGTTACTCAATTTGATATCGTTTAGGAACCAATCAAGTATGAAAATTTCTATTTTTATTTTTCAGAGATGAAAGTACATGTCTTCTACACTTCACAGAAATTTCAGATTTTTTTGAGGAAAATTGATTTTTATGAGATTTTTTGAAGAAAAAATGAAGAAAAAATCATAGAAAATAGAAAATTATCTCAGAAAATCTGAAAATTTCACGATGTGTGCAAATTGTAGTGACAAACATCATGATGTAAACTCAACTTCCGTGTACACTTATTTATAGGTTGCAATGGACATTAAAAATGCAGCCAAAATTCAAATTGCAATAAAAGATTCAATTTTACAAATTTTCCCAAAATTCAAATTTGAGTAGAAACTAGAAGAAAAGACCTTCATTTCATTAGTTGCGCTCAAACTCAAAAAAATCATTTTTAAGGAGAAATTTCAGATTTCTGTCAATTTCTCAAAATACACTAAAATGGTAAATTCTGGCATCCGTTTTCTCTAATTACTTCTCAACTACAAAAAAAAAAGTAGTAGTCAGACTAAAAACTCAATTGGAGACTCTTTACAATTGAACATGAAAGGTCATAAAAAAAAGTGGATGAAAAAACTATTGTTCCAGTCTTCTGTTGTCCCTGCAAAGTCATCCGAACGCCTAAAAATGGCGCCGGCGTTGCTTAGGGGTTAAAGATATGACTTAAAGATATACCGTAGATGAGCTATAGATATACCACAATACCTGTTGAGCTATAGATATACTATAGTACCTCTATCTTGAGTTGTATCTGACTAGAACTATAAATATTGATTGAACCTACTAAATTTTTTTCCTAGGATCCCATTCTTTTGCCCCTAATTTATATCTACCTAAACTCTAATGGACCATATTTTTCGGTTCCCTATATTACTTATAAAGGACATGCCACTTTTAATGCCCCCTAATTTATACGTAAATTTCTTATAAATTTTACCTAAGATTATTAAATGTACCTTATATTCCGCCACATGTAGGTTTTGGGAAGTGTCCTCCCCGGGTATGACTATCATTGGGGCCAATTCCAAAAACAATACATATTTTTCAAAGGAGTGCATTTTTTTCACGAATCAAATCCAAGAGAAATTGTAATTGATCAAAAATTGTAATCAAAATTGTAAGATTTGTGAATTTTTGAAGTGTTTAGCCCTAAATTTCCAAAGCACCCATGACTAGGGTCTTGTGGCCTCAGTGGACTCTCTTGCTTCACCCTCCCCATTTCTCCATCATTGTCATCGTGTGAAGATATGAACTCTTTTTCGTGGTTTGTTGATATTGCATTTCTTGATCTCCCATTGCTAAATCACAATCTCAGGCTCCACAATTGAAAAATTCAAATTCTTTTTCATTTCATTATCAATTCCCTAGTTATACGTTTTGTTGGAGTGTTTTTAAGAGGGTGAAAAAAAAGGGTCAATTCCGTTTGAACTGAGGATCTGGAGGCAATTATAAGGCTTGAGGAGTTGTGTAACGTCAAATTACCTATTTCGGACAACCCCCTTTAACCCTTGAACGTCACGAGATGTTTTTCGGATGTTAAGGATTTAGATATTGTGTTGATAAGTTGTTATAATCTCAATATCCCCATAATGAATTTTTCTTAAAAGTTGTGTAATCACATTCATCAACCAGTTGATTTCAAAATCCAATAGTAAAGTCTTGAGTAATCAACGGAATTTCAAATTATTCTATTTTTCCTATCAAGCTCCTCACTTCTTACTATTCTTCTTGTAACATTTAGGGGTTAATGGCTACATAGATTGACCTATCGTACATTGAGAGCTACATAGATTGACCTACCCTACGTTGACGGCAGATTCTTCACACCCTGGACGAAATATTTTCTTTTTGCTTGAATTTTCCTTTCATTCTCCCCATTTAGAATTTTCAAGATTTGGTTTATTGTGATTGGGAATATTTTGTTAATTGTAGCTGTGGCCTTCCTGATTTACCACATCGCAAGCTCAATATGATAGAAGCTTTACAAAATCTTGTTTAACAAAGCTAAAATAAGACAGACTTTCCAAAATTTCACTATACTTTGAGTAATGAAGGCCATACAATCAATTCTCAATCTAAAATTAAGGCTTTACAATATAGTATATGGAATATTGTTTTATATTATTTTTTTATTATTTGAAACACATCAATAATGGGTCAAACCACACTGAAAGGGACCAAACGCATTACTTTACTAGGACATGACTGCACTCCTTATAAACGGCCACTATAGTTGCATGCCGTAGAATATATTGTCCTCAAATTTTTTGAATTATTTAATTCACCTAGGGTTTAGATTTGGTTGACTTCTGTACAGTTTCATTAGACGACAAGGATTTCGAGGGTTGCTTGGCAAGTTAGCATGTGCATCTGTCAGGCTTTTGTGCTGTGCTTGTTTGTATGTTATTTAGGGTCGTGGAATCTTCTGTCCCACAATTTCTGTGATAAAGCTTGTTTGAACATGATTTGGGGCTTTTAAAATCGGCAGCCTTTGGGTTTTGGTGAATTACTCTTTTGCAGTGTCTACATTCGCTGATTCACAGGAATTAGCTTTTAATACAGGGTTTAGTCTTTCTTTAGAAATTTTCAGTCATCTCGCACCTGTTTCTTCGGAGATGATTGTTTCTAGCATCTTTGCGTGTTTGGAGAGGGAGGTTTCTAGCGGGTTTGTGTCTGATGTATACAGGGTTCAAATTTTTCTGTTCATGTTCTCCATCTGTATCCGAGATGCACACCACAACGATTCCATGTTCTTTGAAAACCTAAGCAGGTCTTTGTGTTCCGAATTGTGCTTTACTTTGTCGCCTATTTTAGAACTTATTTCCAAAAAGTTCAGAATCGCACTGGTGGAGCTTTGGAACTTCAAATAACTTTTAAGGTATGGTATTCTTAGACTTATCCCTTGCGTTGATTATTTCTTTAATCATTTTCTAGTTCAACATCTAAATCGGTTGCTTGTTGTTGTTTAGGAGATGACGAAAACAGAAGTGAAGCTTCTCAAAGACTGGCCGAAGATGGCTTGGGCTGACCAAGACGAGGTTTCATCGTTGTTTTGATCTTCATTGTGTTTTCCCTTAATCTGACTTCAGTCTCTGAACACTGAGAATTTGGCTTCAATTTATGCGGTTTAACCAGGGGTCAGGTGTTGTTTTCAGAGGATTTGGCTTCAATTTATGCGGTTTAATCGGGGAGGGGGTCAGGTGTTGTTTTCAAGTGCTTTGTGGTCTATGTTGGTGAAAGGAGAAAAGGGACAAGGGGGAATCTGGGTGTAGGCCATCTAGAATTATTAGTACTTGGGATTAAAGTCGGAAGTTGGGTTAGAGGCTGAGGAAGATAGAATGTAAAACCTTTAAACTACAAGAGTAGAACTCCAGGAAAGGTAGGGGAGGAACGCGGGTCCGGATCCGAGGAGGAGTCCGAGCGGGGTTAAGCGTCCGCCTGAGGAATATACCACCCTATTGCCGGAAGGTCACTCTACCTGGAGAATCACCCAGCCACTCCATTTTATGTCTCAAGTCTATGTTCCGGAAAGTCTAAATCTGTCGTTGTAGTGTCTGTGTTCCGGGTAACTCTGAGTGACCTGCCATCTGGATTAGCTACCTGGGTGGTTGTGAGAGTTGTCTTGAAGCCGGACGCCACTTCTAAGTATCATTGGAGAAGTGTGATTTCATGTTTTGGTGAATAGGAAGTGTGTAGAATACGAGTGGTGGGTCCTCACCCCTCTAAAGATCAATCCAGGGCACCCTGAGGGTCAAACAGGGGAAAACCAAACCAAATCAGTGGTACAGAGTGGAAAGGAAGTTCCGGATTGAATCCGGAAAGTACTGGTTCCGGAAGGAATCCGGAATAGGGAGAGTTTCCGGATAGAAGACGGAAAGTGAGGTCTTGGGGTTGTTATTGGATAATCCGGATAATCTTTAGCTAGTATCAGCACTCAGGGTCCCTGGGACGATAATTCGTGTCATCTTGCAACATTTTCGTGTTGTAAGGATACTTACGGCTAATTGCGCGTACGACAGATGTTAACAAATTGAGGGACAAAATCCAAGAGAAGGACAACATCATCAATCAACAGCAACGTGACATGGAGGCACTTTGACACGCTCTTCAAGTAGCAACAATGGCCAATGTTGGTCAAGATCCACGAGGGGAAGCACAAGGGCCTTCTAATAATTCTCAAATTCCATTAGAAGATGCAGAAGTTGGTGCAACAATGGGTACTCAAGATGATTCATTGTCCTTCGGAGAATTATCTACGAATGTAGTTGCAGGGTTTCCAGTTGCCCAAAGCACGGAACTGACGGATGCGCTTGCAAAGAATTTGAGATTGAAAAATCAATTGCATGCGTTGATGGAGCAATATTACCAATGGAAGATGGCTATGCGTCTTCAGTGTTGACAGGACTAGGTAAATGGTGGAAGAATTCAAAAAAATAGACCACAATTACGGCGCATACAATCAGGAAAGGGTTTTTGTTTTGACATCGTGGGCCCTAGTGGATGATCATTTCAACATGGATTAAATGGCAACCATCGACATTGCTGGTGAACCAACAAACATCGATTGGTCCAAACATGGTTGGGATTTCAAGAATCAAATTGACTCTGCCGTCGACCATGAGGGCAATCCATTACTACTGTGGCCAAACCCTTCAACCTTCGTGCATGATGGAACTACATGTCCCATTTGCCTTAATCCATTTGGCCCGGAAGTTGGAATGCACCTAGGCATGTGTAAACATTTGTACCATCCATTCTGCCTAATTAGCTTGATGATTGTTTGCCGACATTGTTCATTGTGCAAGGCTCCTTTCCATGAGCGCTTGTATGAGTTGTTTGGATTAGTTCCCTACATGCCACCGCATTGGGAATACAATCAAGAAAATGCCCCTGATCATTCGTCGAAGTGGGGAACAAACTTGGTGTGGAGTTGGAAATTGAACATCCATTCGTTGGGCAAACAACATCTTTGTACCGAATGGGGTTGGTGTCACAATCCAAATTTTGATTTTTTTCTTTGTTATTCCTAAGTAGTAAAAATCCAACCGGAAGAAGCCATTCGAATCTGGTTAAAAAGGACGGAAGAGACAAAAGTTGAGAGAATTAGAAACTTATGTCCGGAACATGAGAGAACGGAACTGGAAGGTATTTCCGTCCTGGAACGGAAGAATAGAGGATTCCGGATCTTTGGAACGGAACCGGAAAAGTAATCATTGTTGTCTCAGAGTATATAAACCTTCAATTAGGGTTTAGAGCTCCCATTTGCTCCTTATCTCTTCAGCCTGTTTTTGAGCTCCCACCTGCGCCTTTGTGTTTTCTAGCGTTTCCTTCGTGTTTTCTGGTATTCTTTGATTGTTTTCACACTTGAGCGCTGGGAGATTGGCGATTGGAGTGCGTGAGTGTGTTTTGAGTTGTTTTTGAGTGGCGCGCGTTGAAGTTAGACTAGATTTGAGAACGGAAGTGAGCCGACTTGAGTTTGAGAGGGGAAGTGAGGAAGAACTAAGTTTCTGGGCTGGGATACGAGACGTGCGGCTAGGAGAGAGTGAGGTAGCTGAGTTTGGTGAGGACTGATGGTCCGGAAGGCTAAGGCTGCCACAAAACCCAATGCGCCTATGCCGGAAGTTAAACTTAGAAAGATAGTACCTTTGGAGCCCGGGACGGATCGAGAGAGGGCGATGTTGCTTGAAGATTTGCAGGCCATGGGCTGTGAGGGATTCTTGATTGTGCCTTGGGGCTTCAAGAATGAAGGAATGGTACAGGAGCTTCATGACGGAGCACCAAATCAGTTTATCAACACCATCAGAGCGGCTCCCGAGCAGTGGACGGGAGAAGTATGGAGGGGAGTGTACGATTTCAAGACCGGAGGCACCCCCAAGGCTACCTCCAAGGATGACTATGTGAAGGGAGTATTTCAGGGAGGAGCCAGTAGTAAAAATGGGTTTGCAGTAATGGATTGCATAAACCCACGGCACCGGAACCTACTAAGGTTCGTGCTCCCCATCCTCTATCCGGAAAAGCCCAAACAGGTGACTTACGCGGTGGGAAACACTATTTTTGGAGCCCTGAGCGGAGAGCAATAGGTCAATTGGGGGAAGTACATGGCGGACATGGTTGCCGGATTAGTGGCTAACTTGGGCGGGAGTAGGAATTCTCCGCTCTGCCCGTACATGTTCCACCTGTACAAGAAGAAAGGACTCCTCACTAAGAGTGAGGATAGTGAGTAGAGAGCACAGATGACACTCTCCAAGTACGGAGACTCAGATGAGGAAGGCTCTGATGCGGAGGAGAGCACACCACCAGTAGGGACGCCCACAAGAGATAAACGGAACTAGGCGGAAGAACCGGAAGAAGAAGAAGAGGATACTCCTGTGCAGAAGCCTAAACGACTGAAGCAGACGGTAGGACGCTGCGGAACTCCGGAAAAACCTAGGGGAGTTGCAACAGGAGTTGGAACAGGAACAGCAGCCACCGCTAAAACTAGTCCGGCCCAGACTAGCCCGAGCGAGGCCGGCCCATCCCAAGTGCATCCGCAGACCGGAAAGGCCAAAGGAAAGGGGGTAGCAACTGAACTCCCTATGGATACGGGGATGAACAGGCTCTTTGAGGAGCTGATCCGGATTTTTAGCGATCTTAAATCCGGATGCGTAATGAAACAATCTGTGCTAAAAGAGGTAGCCAGATTGGTGGGAGGAAAAGCTGACAAGTCTCTTCCGGAAACGGTGGCGAATTGTATCAGCAACCCGGACGAGAAACGGGAATTGGAGGAGAGGAACCGGAAGTAGGTGCGCCAGTCAATGGTAGGCCTTAGGAATCTAGAAAGTAGATAGGATGTATATTATTAGGAAAATTTTGCTAGGTACAAAATTGTAGCGAGATATCCGGGAGGATTAGATCCTACAATCTCGGCCGGATCCAGTGCCGGATTTTCAGGGTGTTTCCCCCCCTTGTTTTGAAAACTAAATTTTGTGTATATAAACAGAGTCTCACGATTGAGACGAGGAGAATTTCCATTGCAATTTTCTGTGTACTTTGTATTTTCTATTGTTTGTTCTGCCTTCCCATGCCTTGGCCAGGTGTGCAATTGAGAGATTGAGTGCTGGTAGACGGAATTGTGAAGTGAAGTTTTCCCCTTGGTGTTTTCTTGTGGTTGTCGTGTGCATGTGAGAGGGTTCTAAGTGCTAGGAGTGAGTCATTGCACCTCAGTAGGGTTTGGATTCTAAGTATTTCGGATGAGATAGCCATTGTGAAGCTGGGCAGTTGGGAAGGGAGTTCCTGATTGGGCTAGAGCGACCGGATGGGATATTTGGTTAGCGTTTGATCATTTGAGAGGTCTCATCAGCTGAACAAGCAAACGGAAGGAATCTGGAGTTTATTGGAACGGGCGGTCACACTTGTAGTCACCATATCTTCTCACGGATTACGAGAATTACTAAGGTCATTGTAGTATTGAGAGGGTCGTACGAGGGGTCTTCGTGTGACCTGCATCCGGATTCGTATCTAGGGTGTTGTGGGAGATCAAACCGGATCCTAGTAAGTTAGGGGATAGTAGAACATAGTGAAGTCTTCCGTCAATCTAAGATCCGGAAGGTGTGGTAAGCCAGCCACTCTCAAAACTAAGTGGTAGATCCCTCTGATGAGACAACAGAGGTAAAACTAAACCGGAGAATAGTTTTATGTGGATTAGGGAGGGAAATAGAAATGAGAAGTTTCCGCTCCTAGGTAGTGAAATCCGGAAGATCTCAGGAGCGTTCGGATGGTAGTGTAAGTCAAAAACAGCAAACATCCGCATTAAGCAGAAAAAAAGAGGGAATAAGTGCCTCCGGATGTCCTAAGTTTTTGAGTAAGAGGGAAATCCGTACGGAAAAGGAGCTGGAGCGGAGTGAAAGAATCCTTCTAAAGAACTGACCATAGAATTGAAAGATACTAATAAGACTAAACACTTCACAGAATCTCGTGGGTTCGATCTTTAGAGTCACTTTGTTATGCTTTAAAGAGGTTTTTGTAAGCATAATAGGGAATTTTACTTCTCTATGCTGCGACAGTTGGGAAACAGATCTGGCTAAAATTGTGGAGGTGTGCCACCACTTGGTTCCACTAAAGGACAACCGTAGCCAAGGACGACGGAATTTCTTCTTCCAATGCTTCAATGGGCATTGGAATGAGGCTGGACGATACTTCCAATTTGGCCCTCATCCTCGTGGATGGTTGTAGGGCGTTGATGGAGATCACATTACTAATGACCACGGGATGCGTACGGGGGGAGACATTGACATGCCAGACCCAGCTGAACTTGCACAACTATCGGAGTTAGAGTGGAGAGAAACCTTTCGAAATGAAGGGATGGACTATTTGATGGAACATCATAGCCCAGAAACTCTCCGATGTCTTGAGAGCCTCAAACAATCACAAATATTGAGGGCTATATTAGAAGAAGACGGACCAGCAAGGAGAACCCGATCCGCAGTTCGTAGACTTCGTTTGGGCTCAGATGAAGACCTTCCACTCCGCGCCGGGACAAATGACAATGAGGCTGGACCAAGTGGCAGTGCAAGCAGTCCAATGAACATGGACTGAGTACAGTTTAGAGTGTTTTAGCTAGTGAGCTTAGGTTTTTTTAGAAGACTTATTTTCCTAGCATTATATAGGCTTATATACTTTCCTACTTTGTATTACACTATGCATATGAAATATATATGATTTTGTTTTGAATGGTTTTGCCCAAAGTGACTTCGTTTATTTTTTGCACGTACTCATTTGGAACGACTTGTCCACTTCATACATATTAAAATTATTTATATCATGAAATAAAATGTCATTGAATTGGAGTACAATTCATTCCCAAACACAAATCAATGAATAAAATTAGGGAAGGACCAAAAATGTCATATACTAGGAAAAAACACTTTTGAAATGTCGTTAATGGAAATATATATATATGCAAAGAAAATAAAGAATGATGGAACCCCCAAAAATGGGATGGAAATAGTCAAATAGGTATGTATTTAATTGCAAAATAGGCAAAGGAATGATGGATAAAAGCAAAAAATTGGGAAGGAATGGTATACAAGACAATGAATGGCATTCAATTGGGATAGAATAATCTTGCAAATGAAGCCCCAAAAATAAAGAATGGATTTAGGGAATACAAAAATTAAATGGCCTTGGGTAGTTGGGTTGAAAACTTGAAATGGATCTATTTTGCTAATGAAGCCCGAAGAAATTAGGAAGGGAATGATCAATGAAAAAAAATGGCATTGAGTTGAAAAAGAGTTCATTAAATTGAGACTATTCAATAAATTGAGACTTCAAGGGCTCAAAATACTTGTCTAATTTTGGTACAACGGCTTCAAAAAGCAATAAAAATATACAATCCACATTTTTGCATTTTATTTTTTTGAACTATACCAATAAAATAGACCACTCAGAGGTCATCAAGTGAAACATTTCTTTTAAATGAGACTTCAATATATTAATTGAAGACTAATCTTTACAATGTTCATGTCCACACTTTCACTTGAAAAAGATTTAAATCGAAGACTATTCAAAATGAATACATTAATTGAAGAATATAAAGAAATATTATGGAAAACCATAAACTATTAATAGAAATCAACTTTTGATTCACAAATATCCTACTATAATAAAATGAACACTATATATGCTTGCAAATATATCAAAACATGTTTTTGTAGAGTCTATTCTACTTCAAACCCTATATTTTTGACTACTTATATAACTACAAACTATTCAACCTTCCATTGCAAATTCATCATTGTTTGTCTCACCCGCAAAGGCTACCACTGATGCTTTGATGATATCAATTTGCGGCTTTGGAATTGCCACCCTTGGACCTGAAGTCCCTTCTCATATGCGGGGCTTCCAAGCAGTCATGACACAATCCTTGTTTGACCATGTAGGGGATATTACTCGATCTTCGCGCCATACATTTCCTTTCTTGGTGTCCCATCCATCATATGTCTCCATATCGATGTATCTTTCTGCAGCTGGAGTCTAATACTGGATTTCAATCATATGCATATGCCCTGGATCCGGATTCGGGTTTGTAATGGCTCTGGCAAGCCAAAATGGCTTTGGGTCATCATCAGCAGGACGCACCACGACAAAGTAACCTACGAACGTATCGCGATCAATATTGAATGAAGGACGTGGGCGATCACGCCTGCGTCCAACGAATGGCACGTCCTGTGCATCCTATCGATGTGCCATGATTTCCCTTTGCCGGCGAATTGCGTCATCTTCTTCAATGATCTCCGTAGTGGGCCAAAACCCGTGTAGTAATGTTGCACGTGGTTCCAAGGGTGCATCTAAAGCAGCTCTCACACTTTTCCAATAATCTTGAATAGGACCATTGACCCTCCTGAAATCACCCGATAGCGGATCATCTGCCATTGCACTCCACACTGCAATAAACCCGTTCAAACCCTTCTTGATTTCTTCCAATGCTTTCAGCGGAAGCAAAGGTGGGGGAACACCGCTTGGCACTTTGGGAAGTCCGTCTTCGGTTTCTAACCATAAGCGAATCCCTTTTTTGTCATTTGGCAACCAATCGCTATCCGTACACAAGTTTTTATACTCCATCAAAGGCCATCCACTAGCTGAATCCATATGAAACTTGAATTGTTGGGATCTTGAATGGCCTTCCAAAAAATCTCCGCCGCTCCCAATGTACCCGTGCACAAATCGCTTGAAATCAGGAAGTTCCTCAATGAAATGAGGAATGACCGGGTACTTCTCACTAGTCATGAAGGACTACATAAGCATCAGAATCGTTGGGTAGTTATTTGTCTTCAATAAACCACTCCAATTGCCGAAAAGAGCATCAATGTCTTCGTGGGTGTGCCCAACAATGAAGAAGTTGATGTACACTTCACGGAAAATGCCTTTGTAAACCAAAAGTGAACAAAAAGCAAAAACCCACCTATTTTATTGTCACCAGATGCATTATCGAGTTGTAGAGTCAATATTGGTGGTAGAGGATGAGCAGGGATGGCTTCTGGAGGAGGAGGAAGGAGGAAGTCCAAACAAATGTCCGAGCCTTCCAAGATTGCCTTGGTTAATATGGACTGTGTCTCTCCCTCAGAAAATAACGTGCGAGATGAATTCTTTGGTTCTTGTTCAAGATCGCGCAACAATTTCGCAATGGAACCAATGGTATGATTAGAGTCCGTTGGAAAAATGTCCAATCCATAATGTGCGTATCGAACGTCCCCATGACCATGGGCAATCATAACCGTTACAGCAACAGGCATCTTCAAGAAGGAATCTGTTGCTTTGGTCTTGTGAGAGAAGTGTGGAGAAGCAGTCTTAGAGTGATCCATTTTATCATGGATGATGGTTAGCATCTTGTGAGGATACTTTTTTGAAATTTGTCGATTAGAATAGTATAGTTCTATATGGGCCCTTTGCCCAGCAATATGAGCATCTAAAATTTGAGACCACTTCTCCTAGGTGTACGAAAGAGGAGTGCATGCGGCCCTCAGTTTCTTGTATTGGTCACACAGACCACACCGAGCGAAAGTGTCTCCACGAGCCTTTGGAGCGTATTTAGGGAAAGAAGCCCGCTGAATGTTGCTCAAACCAGTAGAAGAAATTGGCGGCAAGTCGAGCGCTGCATTGGCTTCATTGATTAATGGCAACTAGTCACTCCAAAGATATGCTGACGGCAAAACCATTGCAGGGACTTTCTCACCCGATCCTAGCGTCCTTATCTTGTGTGGCATTTTGTCAGCATTTGGCACAAGAAAAGTTTTCAGTGTTGCAGTAGCCTACAAGGTATGCATCTTTGGTTTTTTTGACCCCAGATTTCCATGTTCCTCCCACTTCTTCCCCTTCTTAAACATTTCCTTATATTTGTAAAACGTTGCCTTAGAAATCCCATGAATGGTCTACCATGCAGTGGGGCACACGTTTCTACCTTTCAGAGTAACCCACTCCTTGCCGGAAGGGTCTTTGTGGATTTGACCATGCACATCCAGAAGACACCTCTTCCAATTATATACTCCATCATTGACATGTAGTTGAGTCCGAAGGGCTTGAATTTGCCCACGAGGAAAAGGCTGCAAGCAATTACTCTCGCAACATGTTTTAGTGGAAACTTGAGTGATTGCTCCAATGGTGAGAAGGGATTCTTTTTTGGGAGGGAGATCCGGCTCCACCCTCACACAAGTGGTTTCGTAAGACCGAACCCCTTTACGAACCCTTCGAGTAAGGGCATTGACGGCCATGTTGTAAATGTTCGTCTGGTCATGGTCGTACAAACTAACACCGTTGAGAATCACTTGTTTGATGTGCCAAGAACGGATGGACCACATCCATGCGCAAGGAACTACATCCTCACACAAAGACTCCGCAATTTGGACAGCCACTCGGTCATCACCAAGAGGCCTCCCGTCCATGTCCACAACAAGAGTTGGGTCAACATTTTGACAAACCCCATTTGCAACATCAAGCCCCGCTTCGTTTCGAAGAGTGATAGCCCGAGGGTGCCATTTCCCTCGAGGAATCCCTTTGCACTCGGCAATTCCAGGAGGTAATACAGGCACGGGACTGTGAATTCCTCAAGTCCATGCAGATCCATTCTGTAAAACGCACCTCAGTAGTAAGAAAAATATATTATCAAACTAACAATAAATATGTGGCATCCATCAATATCACATATTTGGATATTATATTAACGACTCAAATGTGTATAAGAGTATTTGTATTCTTGGCCTAGTAATACACAAAGAGAATACCGAGAAATCACTCCGGCTATGTCCTTTACACTATTTAATGTTGTCGACCCAACGATAAATAAAGACAAGACGCATACATTAATTATCGTCGTCTCGACGATACATAAAGAGAAGACACGTGATTCATTATTCATTGTCGTTGACCCCATAGAAGGTATACAGGTAATTAATTCTTTTGATGTAGTCGTCGACTGGACGATGAACAAATAGAAAACACATGATTCATTGCTGTCGACTCGACAGTGGACAAATATAGAACTAATGACACATTCTTCTCGACTCGAAGATGGACAAATACAAAACACATGACTCATTGTCGTCGACTCGACGATGGACAAATACAGAACACATGATTCAAAATTGTCGACTCGATGACGAACAAATAGAAAACACATGACTCTTCGTTGTCGACTTGACGATGGACAAATACAAAACACACGACTCAGGGTCGTCGACTCGACAATAGACAAATATAGAACACATGACTCATTCTTGTCGACTCGACGATGGACAAATACAAAACACATGACTCATTGTCGTCGACTCGACGATGGACAAATATAGAACACATGAATCATCGTCGTCAACTCAACGATGGACAAATATAGAACACATGACTCTTTGTCGTCGACTCGACGATGGATAAATATAGAACACATGACTCTTTGTCGTCGACTCGACGATGGACAAATATAGAACACATGAATCATCGTCGTCAACTCGACGATGGACAAATATAGAACACATGACTCTTTGTCGTCGACTCGACGATGGACAAATATAGAACACATGACTCTTTGTCGTCGACTCGACGATGGATAAATATAGAACACATGACTCTTTGTCGTCGACTCGACGATGGACAAATACAAAACACTTGACTCATTGTCGTCGACTCGACAACAATTAAACTGAAACATGACTTCGAAATTTGCGGCGGAAAAATAGGGGTGTTCTATCGTCGACCTAAAAATATATTCATGGAAGTGTGAAGAGAGACGATAAAGAAAGTCTCCTCAAATGTCTCTCAGAAGTCACTTCCAAGGACTACTAAGCGGTAGTCGCTTCTGGGGCGGAGCTCCGTGCTACGAATATCAGATACATTGAAAGCAAAGGAAGGACAAAGAGAACACATTGCGCAACACAGAAAAACAATCACAACTTACAAGAAAGTCTGGTCCACGTACGTTCAGATATCGCGAAAACTATGATACTTGAAGTGCGAAAAGGTAACAACGGACAAAACATATGGAGAACTGAAGTGCAACAAAACCTTCAGGAAGGAAGTGAAGTAGCGGAAGAATGAAAAAAAAGCGGAAGCAGAATTGGTTGGAAGGCCACATTGGGCGGCTTCAGTGGCTCAATGGGAGAGACGATGAATGTGCCGACGGGAAATGGGCGCGAACCGTTGAAGGCGCCAATATTTGAAAAATTGGTTGCCAGCGAAGCCTTCATCACTTTCCCAGATTCCCTCAGCACGTCTGGCATTTATGCCTTGTCCCATTGGGCCACTTCGCCTTGACTGTCAGCAAAATTCAAGGGCGCCGTTGAGGAGTCATGATAAGCCTCGCGTGCTTGCCTGTCAGCATTAAAAAAGTTGACTTCTTTGTCGCCAAAGTCGTCAAATTTTATGGCATTGTTGGAAGTGCTTTTATTAGATGTTTCCTTTGCAATCATCAATGGCGTTACAGGGTATAGAATTTAGGATTAGTAGGGTTTAGGATTATTAGGGTTTAGGGTTTACGTATTTAGGGGGTTAAGGGTTTATGTTCACTAGTGTTCAAGATTATGTTTTTATCCCTTTATCCTTTTCATGTTTTGGGTTTTTGAGAGTTTGTGGTTTAGGATTTTGAGTGCTTAGGGTTCACCCCTCACAAAATGCATGTCGAATTTCAACATTTGAACCTAAACCCTAAAGCTTCCAAATCCCAAAAATTCACACCCCCAAAATCATAAACTAAATTTTTTTTTGGAATTCTGATGTTGTTATTACTTTTCAACGAAAAAAGAAAGTTTAGAAAAAAATTCTATAGCCATAATATAATGAATTCTCTATTATCAGTAACAAGACAAATAGAAATGAGGTGCCCTAAATTCCTTTGTTGTTAAACGATAACTTGAAGAAATTATCACATAATAGACATCATTTTCCTTCTTATTAGACGTGTTTCAGATGTTTCATGCCAAAGAAGAAGCAATATACTACTGTCCTCTTTAATCTACAATTCATACACTCAGTAATATTTGTAATTAAAATAGGATCGCATCATAATCTTGTTCATATGATAGTAAGATTTCAACATTGCGGTGCGTTGTTCTATATTAAAGATTAATTAATGTTTTGGTATTTATAAGAGATGAACTTATAGGTGTGCGGCTTTTGCACTTAAACAAAACTAGATTTCAAAGTTGGCTCAACTACATCTGTATGACAAAATCCTATTTCAATTATTAGAACGTGTTCTCTAGTTTTTTATTTTTATTTTCTAAGAGAAGCATGGAATAAGAATGACTCCTTAACTACAACATTTGGAAGACAAAATATGCCTTTGGAGCCTCACCAACAAAGTTGTATATATTTTCTTCCACCTAAAGGTGGTAGAAACAAGAATGAGCCCTAAATTAAAATATGGAAATGAAAAGATGAGCCCTTTTCTTGATTTCAATGTTTCGGAACTTGTACATGTAATTTTTTGTTCTTCTTTTACGCCAAAAGAATAACTTATAGAATGATGTGATTTATGGAGTTCACTATAGGTCGGGTTTTTTTTTCCCATGCATTTTGTATGTATTAAGAAAATATGGAAATGAGTTGATGAGGCCTTTTCATTGTTGATTTAAGTGAATTGGAACTTGTACATGCTTTACAACTTGTACTCAATCATTTTTAGACTAATTTCATGTGAAGTCCTTGAGATTTTATTCTTTTGGGCCTTAAAATACAGGATTTTATTTTTTATTTCTCTTTAATTCAAGTATCTATGAATAAAAAGAACACATGAATTCCATATTATTTTTAATTTTTAGAAGAAAGAATGATTACAACTTTTACATCTGGGTACGCATTTCTTGTATTATAAGTTCCTGGGTCATCAACATAAAAAAGGCTTAGAACATTGCTTTCGTAAAAATTATATGAAAAACTATAAAAAATCAAGAATACCAAAAAGTAGGGTGAAGGCCAAATTGAAAATAAATAAAATTTAAGAAACGTTGGGTTCTATACTTCCTATTAAAAAAGTTCACAATGTATATAGATAATTAAAACAACTGTGTAAGTGTAAATACCTAAACACTACAAAAAAAACAATGAATAAATGACTCGTCCATAGAGTCACTATGGACAGCAGTGACTACAAAATGACTGAAAAATGACTACAAAACGACTATTGTTGTCCACAGTGACTCTATGGACGAGTCATTTATTCACTATTTTTTTTGTAGTGAAAACCTTAAAGTTTCAAAGACAACATTTTGAATGAATAAAGAGATGATTCAAGTGAACATGGAAGTAGGTACTACTTAATGACTAAGGTGTTATTTCAGTACTAAGTATTATGATTAGGATGTGGTTACACTTCTAGAGAGGTACGTAGTCACTTATTTCTAGTAATTAACTAAACATGATGACATTGAGTGTGTACAAAAATGATTCAAGACATAACCATGATATTTTACATAATTGATGAAAGTTGTAATTGTTGGTTCAAAGTATTATCAAGTTTTCAAAAAAAGAAGATAATTGAATTTTGGTAAATACATGCATTCTTCCAATCAACAAAATCAAGAATTATATGTAAATTTCTATAGGAAATTTATAGTGGAAATTATTCAAAGAAATATGAAACAATTTCATGTATTAGAGAAATGTGGTTAAGATTTTGAATGTGTAGAATTTCTTAATAGAAGTGAATTATTGATATGTACATGAGATTGAAATGTAATACCTACTTCATTCATTATTTTGTAGGAAAAAAAAATATGAAGTAAGGAATGAGGCCCCCATGATATTTTAAGTATTTCAAACTTGAACGTGTATTTTCAGACACCTTTTTACGTCAAATGTGAGACTTATGGAACTGAATATTTCTTTCAGGATTAGAGCAGGCCACTTTTCTTTTCTTTATCCATCTATTATTTTGTGAGGAAAAAAAAAATGTAGAAGTTCAAATACACCTCTACATTCATATTCTAAGATCAATTCAAACTTTATGTTACTTTAAATAGGAAATCCCACTAGATTACGAAAAAAAATTATACCGCCCTTTCAATTAACATGTGCTCGTACTTGTATGCTTATTTTTGTAAATAATTTGCCCCTCATGAATATTTATAAGACGTAAAAATACTATACAAGGCTTCAACTTCAAATCAGAATTAATGAAGTGTAAATAGCCATTAAAAAGATTTAAATACTTATGAGACATCGAAATATTGCAGATTCATATGATTTCAAAACACAAATCTAGATTCTTTAATGAGAAACTAGTGGTTGGTGCTTGCTCTGCTGTGCATTCATCATTAGAATTTCATTATACTTTAATTTGATGTATTTGATAAAATGCAAAATAAATTTTTTAATAAACTTTTACATAAAAATTACAGAAATCTTTCTATCATTATTTCATGAGTAAGTTCATATGGAAATGCACAATAAAAACTTATTGAATGATAATTAAAATAAATGTGATGTTGAATACTATGAAAGATGCAAGTACATTAGAATGCATTAGAGAATTGACTGCATTGCAAGGAGTATACTATTTCTGTAATATCACCCTTTGTACAAAGTCATATAAGAAAGGTAATTGCGAATTGCTACTCTATTCAAATAAGATCTCATCGTGTGAAAATATAATATTCTTATATATGCATGATTGCCCATACTTTTACAATATATTTAAAAAGTTATTATGATTTTAAAGACTTTTCGAAATCACTACTCTGCATTCTATTTCAATATATCAAAACTTTACCAATATGTCATACACTGAATTCAAAGCATAACTAACGCAAGCCCCTAGTATTAATGATAGCATTTGTGATATTATAAAGGGGCTCTTGTTTTTTGTATTACGGTAAACTATACGGTTTTAGACCGCAAATATGTAGTTTTCAACTCTCGCACATAATTAATCTATGTAGAATTTGGCAAATTTTTACGAAGCATAATAATGAATAAAAAACTTTTTCTGCAAATTTTCAGAGCATTGGATTGCTGTTCCAAAACTATCACAAATTGGATTTGTTCAAGTGTATTGCAATAAATAGGAGCTTAACATGCTTCTCTTAGGAAATGGTATCTTGAACCATAAATGCCCAAGGTTTTGTTCGAGCTTCTTTAAATTTCATCTAAATTATTCAAGAACCAAACATTTTGACAAGTTGCATCCATTATTTTAAAATTGTAAGCGTAGAAATTCAAACTGAACATGTTACAAATCACATTGGAAAAGAAAACACTAAAATAAATAGAGACCCTAAACCCTTTTCAATCTAGGTATTGATAACATAATTTTAGAATTTCAATTCTTCTTCTTATTTTATGTCTTTTAACCCCTAAATGCCCAAGGGCTATTTTGAGCCTTCTAGAATTTGCTCTAAATTGAACAAAATGTCAACATTTTGATAAGTGGAATCAATTTTTTTCAATTGTAACCGTACAAATTCAAACTAGATGAGTTAGAGATCTCACAGGAAAAGAAAACACAACAATATCACTTATGGAGTGAAAGATTATAACGTTTGACCATGAGGGTGTTAAAATTGCAAAAAAATTTCAATCCCCTTTTCACAAGTCAAATCTAAGAAGTTGGTGACCAAAAAAATATGAGGTAAAAGGGCCTAACATGTATAATCCCAATCAATTTATGGTTTCTTAAAATGTACTCTACAATTTTCTTAAATGAATTTTGAATGTGATTTTTTCAACAAGATCTAGTGCAAGGGCCATTTTCAAGAGCTCTCAACATTGCGGGAAGTGAAGATTGCAAGGGGTACCCTTGCACAAAATCTTGCATAGAAAAATCACTATCATTTATTTTCAAGATCGGATTTTTGATTATAAAACTACACTTCAAGAAGAATTTTTTGAAAATTCTACCTACTAAAAATAGAAACTTCCGTAGGTTTTATTTAGCTTCAAAGTTTTGCACCGGGGATTAGGTTCAAAGTTTTGCACCGGGGAGTTCGAGTTAGGTTCGGGTTAGGTTCGGGTTCGGTGTGGGAGGTCGTCTCCCTCGCTGCTCCCTCGCGATGTGTTTTTCCGAGTTTTCGTCGCGTCTGTTTTCGAGCTCTTGCCTCTGTTTGTGCAGCTTGAAAATGTGCAGCTTGTGAGTGTGGGAGTAAGCACATTTTGTAGTGTGCGCATCGTGTAAACGTGGAGAGTGTGTTGCGTGCAACTTATGTGAGTGTCGTGCAAATTCTGTGAGTTTCGAGGTTTTCTTTTTCTTCTTCTGAGGTGTGTTGGTGATGTGACTTTCTGAGTTGTGTGAGTAGCTAGGAGTTGCAAATTGGCGACTAGGTAGGGAATTCTGTGCGATTTGTTCGCGAACTAGCTTGTAGTTCCTATCTACAGACACGGTTTAGGGTTTTGCGCCGCCCTTTTCGGACTCCTCGAAGGGAGCTGTGTGCGGAGGGAGCTTTGCGGTTCAAGTGCAGAGTTGTGCGTGGCTTTCTGGAAGGAACGACGCTTGGAAGTTGACGCGCCACAGGTGAGATGTTTGATAAAGTTTTTAAGTTTTCACTTTCTAAGAGCTTGCAAGTTTTGCTTGCTGTTGCTGCTCTAGGTTTAGGAGCAAATCTTTCTTTTGGCACCTTTTTATAATCTTGCAAGAACTTGCAACCTACTGTTTAGGACCTGAAACTCTCCAAGACTTGTTCTAGAGTTAAACGAGGGTTTAGGAGTGACTGTTTTGTAAGTTTTGTGGGATTGTAGTGCGGACAATTTTTTTCTCGAGAGTTCTGCGAGTTGTTCTAGCCTCTTGCGGGTTTCTGAGTGACTGTTTTGTGAGGTTTGTGGGATTGTGTGTTGCATTGGGAGTTGTGGGATTGTGTTTTGTAGAGGTTTGTGTGTCTTTCAGAGTTCAATTGTTGTCGATGGTTTGCTCATGAGGCTGCGACTGGTTTTACTTTCAATCTGGCGAGGTTTAGGACTTGTGCTGTTATGGGGAGGAGTGACTGTTTGTCGCATTTCAGCAGTAGTAGGATTAGTTATTGAACAATCTATGTTTCGAATCCTTAGATCTGAGATGTTACTATGTTGGTTTGCTAATGGCAGAGACGTTCAAGTTGACGTTACTGAAGATTTCTTGGACTAGCCAGCAACAGTGCGCTTTGTTTGGAAGACGTTTCATCCCCGCAGTAAGGATTTGAATCGGGATTTGCAGGAGGGAATTGCCAGAGGTTTGATTGGCTACAGAGGTAAGGTTTTATCTGTAGCTTTTCCGTTTTTTATCTTTTCCGTTTTATTTTCTTAAAATTTAATGCTTTTACTTTCTGTCTCGTGTACTATAAAATTTAATTCTTGTAGTTTTTGTCTTGTGTATTATTAAAGGATGGAGAAAGAAAATACTGCCCCGAAAAAGCGCAAGGTCAATGTCAAACTGGACTTGAGCAACGCTCCAAAGCGGCCAAGTTCAAATCCCAGGCATCGCATTGGACGGTTTACCAAGGGAGAGGGTAGTATCGTGAAAGCTACAAACACTGAAGTCCGTCAAGTGTTGTTGAGTGTTGTTGGAGAACACCCAGTCTATTACCTTGCGACCTTTGGGACCAGAGGAGGCACAATTCTGCAGCCAGAACTCCACGTTGGTGGAGATGGAGGTAGGGAAAAGTCAGATACTGGAGCTGATTGATAACCAAGAGGCCTTGAAGAAACAGGTGGAGGTGTATGCTACTGGGTTTGCTGCTCTTCAGGTACATACTGCTGCTTTTGAGGTACGGATGAAGACAATGGAGGCAATTCTTGAAGAAAGTTTGCAGGTTTGTGGACGTGCCTTTTTTGACAAGTGTATAACGTCCTTTTTTTCATCTGCCCAAAGTCTTGGTTACTTGGGAGATGGTGACAACGCTTTCAAGAGGGCGTGGCTGGATTCTTCTCTAGCAACAGATTTTGCAGCTTCTAGTTGCTATTCTTTGGAAATCCGTTCTAATCACTCCTCATCTTTTGGAGCGTATGAGAGTCTTTAGAGGGTTGTCTTCTATGGTGTCCGCTACTAGTGCACATCAAACCACGTATTTGAATGTGGCACTAAGTGTTTCCAAGACTAGGAGTTTTCAAACTCCTCATGTGCTTGACATGTTTGGGGAGTTATTTTCAACTTCACCAAAGGAGGTTGTGGATGCTTTTGAGCAAAACCGCCTCAACCCTTTTTTTCTTACCAAATTTAGAGTCTACTAGGAGGCTTGGTAGGGTACATTAGGAGTTTAGCTTTCAAGTGAGATTTCTAGAACTAGGTTTACATGAGGGCCTATGGCTACAGTTGTGGATATTTTAGGACTTTTGTAATGGAAATTGAGGTCATAATGTACAGGATCATTGTTGATATTGGCTGGGACTGGTCGGGTCTTGTTTTTTCGGAATGGTATTGAGTGTTTTGTTTTCGGTGAGAGTAGTGAGCTAAGGGTTTTGTTATCTTCTGGTTTAAAACGAAGGACGTTTTGAGGTCTTGGTTCTGATCTCGTGGGGTCTTTAACTGATGGCTATGACGTAGTTTGAATGTGTGACCTGTGGGAAGTGTAGTTAGTGCACTTCTGGTGCAGGGGATTTGCTAATCAAGGTCACTGTCTTTCCTGATTTGTGAATTTGGCTCATAATCTCCTCGGGATCTGCAGTCCCCACCACGGTTGCCTTCTGTTGTGCATAACTCATAGTGTAGGATTGGATTCCTATACACATGCCATACAGTTGCTACAATCATAATCTTGACAAGCATCTTATCTTATGTAAGATTGAATATTTCGGATTGTGCTATCTAATTTAAAATTAGACTATCTCAAGAATTTTTATCACAAAGAGACTCATTGAGCAGACGCTAGACAAACAGATGCGAAATAAGCATGATGTAGTTCATAAAGAGACCTCCCCAATCAGATGCTACTTTGCGCTGTTTGCAGGGTGCTTACAGTTCTCAAGAGTTGGAGTGGAGGTGCTCTTATATCTCTCTATCTATAATGTTTAGTCCACAACATTTCAACAACTTCAGTGAAGTAAATGGGAGTCTCTCCATCAAGTACCAACATTATTCTCAACTCATTAGACACAACTCTGCCCATAATTAATGTCCGAAACACACTGAAAAGTCTAACTATACTGATAAACTCTCACCCACGGAGATGCCTTCATATTATTAGTACTTTGCTCAGCTTGGAAGAGAAGCATCACCTGAAACTCTCTTGAGACTTTTTCTCACACTCCCAGCACAACCTTCACAGTGCATCGTCACTTTGAATTCCATCACCTGCACGAATTTACACCTCGCCATTCAGTTTCAGTTTGCACGATTGTTCATGATCATAACTGGCCATAGAGAATAACAGTGTGAAGAGGGGTACAAGATGTCTCTTACAAAAGTTGGGACACCACACTATTGTCGAGAAGCAAAATCATATTGACAGACATTATATGGTGAATGCAATCGATCCAGCTAATAGCATACTTGGTGCGAAAAATATGTGGCTATTGCATGCATCTTCATCCACAGCATTGCGCGAGATGTATCTACGCTTGTAGCTTTCAGTGACCACTAAGAACAGAGACGAATGCTGTGAACACCCTATTAGGAAATCCAAAGAAAAAAAAACCATTGATTGAATATGGTACCACAGAGCACATCTTGTTAGCCTCAACTACCATACACTATAACCTCGGCGCTCATGAATTTGACTCGTTTTCGAAGCTCAAAGGCATATATTAATGTACCTTACCTCAATAGATTCCAGTAGGGCTGCAGTTAGAGAGAAGTAAGACTAGAGCTGGATTCGAGGATAAAGCAGCAGAAGAATTGATGTCTGTCGATGATTGCAAGCAAAACAAGACCTAGGGAGAAAACAGGGCAAAAGGAATTAGGCAAAAACGGAGTATGCACCTCAGCCATGACTAATCTTGCAATTATCTCCTCGATCACCTCCAGTTTGAATCGCTCCCAAGGTCCCGATGACCTCGCCTATGCCGCCAAGCTCTCAATTGAATTCTCCCGAAAACAAAACGGACATGACTGTTTGCTAGGGCAAGAACAGTGCACAAGAGTTTAGTTCCAATTCTCCTACACAGTGTACACTAGATGGCAAGAAAACCCCACATTCCCAGTCACGAAAACACGGCTAGCTTTCATTCTCTCAGAATTTGAGCGGAATTGAGGAAGAATTAGTCTAAGTTATGTGTCCCTACTGGTGAACGTTTCAGCCTAGGCAAAGGGGGGAGCTTGGAGACGAGGGCAGCCATACAACCTGCAATTATTTCGACGAGACTGGGTCACCTCATCACCTGAGTTTGATGCCGTCTCTCACGATCATGATGAGAATTCTCACGCCGTTGGTGGGGACATGTGGCAGCTAGAGAGTGGGACTACTGAATAACAAGAAAATGAAGAAGGGTGGCTCACTTGGTGAATGTAATTAATACTACTAAATAGCAATAAACTCGAATTGGAAGATGAGGCACACTTCACGGGATCTGTACTATCATACTTCTGTGTCTGTCCCTTCAAACTTCGAAGGCTAAGCTATGGAAGAGATGAAGTGGAACCAGTCAACAGTTCCTGGGAGTTGTCAGTGTGGCTGTGGGAATCATATTAGCTCTAGCTTCCATTATTGAAGCAGCCATTGTCCTGTCTGTCTGATAAATTATTAGTACGAGTTTTTGTTTCAAAAGCTGACCTTGCAAACAGATTGAAGATGGGAGCTGAGCTTAAAGGTACAGTACATTCAAGGATGGCGAGGAGTTGCACGGGACTCTACGCTCGAACAAAGCGATTAAGTACCGCTCTTGACCATCCATTTGTGCGTGTGACCGGACCTACAGTAACAGTTTCGCTTTCTATCAAATGCGATGGGCTAAGTTCAGTTAGAATGCCGGCACTCAGGATTGTGGGCAGAAATCACTGGATTTGCAACAAATAGTTGATTAATTGTGGGTTTCAGAATTTGTGGGAAGAGGATTTTTCTCCAATCTAAAGGGGGTCAGATTGACATGGCAAATTTAATCAGTGTAGACAGTGAAATGTGAATCATTAACGTTGGATAAGGTCTCGTTTTGTCAATTTTCCTTTCCTTTAGTAACCATTTCATTCGCTACTGTAGCGCTACGAGGTAGTGGCAAAACATGTCAGGTTATGAAGAATAAATGTTAGTTACGACTCATTGAGATGCAGCATCGTGAAGTGAATAAGTGATGTGAATTTTTGACCTAAGGTTGTTCTTTGTGACTTTGCCATTACTTTGCCATTACCTTGCCATTACTTGACTTAAGCTTAATCTCAATGCATGCGAGACTGAGCCCGATTGCCTTGAGATCCAGCTCAAAATACTCACACATGAAACAACTTTCAACTACAGTAGTTTGTGTATGAACTAGATGCTCCTGTGTGTGCATATATTTATTGCCCGTAGTCAAAACTCTATCACTATCAATCTTGCCTCACAACTTAAGACAAAACTTGCTTGAGGGTACATACAAGTTTATCTTTTTTAATGAATGAATGTTGTGACTGTTTGGTTCAATTGTTCAAACCGACCCACTCAACCGAAGATTACGTTACTATCTATTTCGGTTGTTGAGGGATTAGGCCGTTAAGCAGTTGCAGCTTTCATTAGCTTTAATAGTTGCATTGGAATTCGTTGACCTAGAATTGAAAATTTGCAGGTTGCGTGATGCGGTCTGTGATGCTCTCTCTAGGTGCTACTTGGAGACTTGTCCTGCATCTCAAGGTGCGGTGCTGCAATGGTCCCCATGCCTTCTCAAAGTCAAATGATCTGGCCACTCTTGACCAAGTCAGGAACTCCTTTTGTCACGAAAATTTCAAGTTGTGGATTGACACAAGTGTATCGAAAGGCCGGCCATTCCTCGTCCACTCGGACACAGTGATACCTTCAAAGACAATGAAGTAGTAGCAGCTAGAAGAGACTCTATCTGTGTTGGGAAAAAAGATTGTATTCAAACCCTAAATTACAAAGTCGGTCATATTCTAAATGATGTATAGAATGCTCTGGGAAAATATTCGGCCGGCCCTTCCTAATCCACTCATCTACATACCTTCAGAACAAGAAGCTATGAGAGGCTCTATTTGCATAGAGTGGCTTGCTTTTTGAATAAAGATCCTACTTAAAAATATGACTCATAAAAGTCATACTTCATTTTTTAAAAATATGATTTACAAAGCTTACATTTCATGTTAAAAAAACATGATTTTCAAGGGTCATATTTCATATCAATAAAAAATATGATTCACTAGAGTCATAATTCACATCAATCTAAAATATAAATTTACAAAGTCCATATTCCACATCAACAAAAAAATATGACCACAATAATCATTTATCAAATCAATAAAAAAAATATGATTGCCAAAAGTTATATTTCACATTAATAAAAAAATATGATTTACAAAAGTCATTTATTACATCAATAGAAAATATGACTCACGAAAGTCATATTTCACATCAACCAAAAATATGACTACACAGTCATATGCCATATCAACCAAAATATAACTCATTGTAGTCATATTCTACATCACCAAAAATATGACTATACAAAATCATATTCTATGTTAGCCAAAAATATGACTATACAAAGTCATGTTCTCTACGTTAGCCAAAAATATGACTATACAAAGTTACATTCTCCATGTTAACCAAAAATAAGACAATACAGAGTCATATTCCACATTAGCCAAAAATATGACAATACAGAGTTATATTCCACATCAGCCCAAAATATGACTATATAGAGTCATATGCCACCTAGGATTTTCTTACTTTACTCAGGTAGTTTAAAAAAAAGTCAAACCTCCAAGGACAGTCAATGTATATGCCATGTTGGCAAAAATGGTGTATTATAATTTCAATGTAGATGACTACAAATATGACTGGTTGGTAATGACTAGACCTAGTCATCCAACGCATCATCTATAGTGTTTTCTGCTAGAGTCATATTTTCAGATTTTACAACTCATTGCAATCATATTTTGCAGTCATAAAACGCCCATTTTGTTGTAGTGACCACATTAAATGTTCGACCTTCAACCCAAGTTCACATGAGTGCTAATGCACCCAAAAACCTTCAAAGAAACATCATCGAATAAGGAGCTTATTTAGATGTATACTTGTTGGCCGTTTCAAAAAACTGTCCTAGAAAATACATAGATTAACGTTTTAATTTATAAAAAATAGGAAAAACAATTTTGAACAAAACTAAAAATTGGCCATTTGAGAAGACTTCTTCATGATGAGGTTTGACTAAAAAAATGAGTTCAAAACTATTTTTAATGTTTAGAAGTGTGCGCGCAAGGAAGGCCTATTTGCACTCATGTAGAGGTTATAAAATAATGTTTTTTTTGGTGCCCTTTTGTAGGGGCATGTCTACCTACTATAAAAACATACCACAGAAATTTCAACTAAAAATCATAAATTTTCCCTACTCATCCGAATAAAAAACTCCCAATCTTGAAAGTGTGACATATTAACAATAATAACTTTTAAATATAAAATGATTTTTTAAAATTTTTGAAAAATATAGAATATCATTGGCATCCTGAACCCTAGAAATTTTTTTTTGGTTTGGACATTGGATTCATCAATCAAAAGTTATAGCATCAAACAAGAGCCACTTTTTGCAAAGTGCTCAAAAGTGGTCAGTCTTTCTTGAACTCACCCCCTAACATCACCAACTATAGTGTCTGAAAAATAGGGTACAAGTGGATTAAAAAAACAGTTGCACTTGATTTCTAGAAGTGAAAACTACAAAGTGAAGGAAAACATAATTGGATAAGAATTAAACTAGAAAACAATTGCACTTGATTCTTAGATGTAAAAACTACAAAATGAAGGAAAACATAATTGGATAAGAATTAAACTAGAAAACAATTGCACTTGATTCTTAGATGTAAAAACTACAAAATGAAGGAAAACTTAATAATTAGATAAGTATCAAACTAAAACATAGTTGCACTTGACTCTTAGAGGTGAAAACTACAAAGTGAAGGAAAACATAATAATTGGATAAGAATTAAACTAGAACATAATTTCTTATAATTCTTATATGTAAAAAACTACAAAGTGAAGGAAAACATAATAATTGGATAAAAACTCACCTGGAACAATATAGTCAAAAGAAGTTCCTTCTCGAGCACCGTGTAAAGTCTCCGCCAGCCTTTGCCTCCCTAAGTCTGCCAATTGAGATCCAGGAGTTGTATGCTCAAAAAAAATTTGTGTCACATCATCCAAAGTAATAGTGGATGGTTGCATCATACACTTCTACAATGCAGAGGCCCTGGTATATTCCATTCCACCTTGCCGAGGAGGAATAACCCATGAAGATGAAGGGATGTATATACCGGATTGTAGCATGGCCAAGAGTACACCAGCAAGTGTAGAGCCCAAGTGTTTTTTCAATTTGTATCTACAAAAAGTGCCAGCCCTCTCCAAGAGATTCTTGTGTGTCAAAGTGACATGATTCTTGGCAAACGGTGTACCATGCTTAACATACTCCTCAACACCCTCATCCATTTGTTGAGGAGTAATGTTTCGATGAATGCAATCAAAGTGATCTTCGCCTTTGTCTTTGATGCAATAACCAAGCATGCCAATGAATGTATGGAGACCTGTATTGCGAAGGGTTTTGCTCAAAATGTGGTGCCCTATTGGAGCAGTGGCAACTTTATCCCATCCAAGATGAGCCTTGATGCGTTTGCTAACAACAGCCGCAGAAGATGCCATGATTCGGCAAACCATTTGAAGATGGAGTCGCTGGAGAGCTCCTCCTCTCTCAATGGAACACAATCCACTGATGCATTCAGTATCCAGAAACTCTTCCATTTTCTGTAAATATGACAAAGGAATGTCTGAATTGCCAACAGAAATGGTAATACTTAGTTCCACCTCTTTTGGTGGGACCAAAGGTTTTTTCCTCACACGTTTTGGCAACTGTGTTGCCTATGTAGGAATTGCAGCTGTTAGAGAGACTAGGGTTTCTCCCAATCCCAATTGTACCTCTGGCACAGACACCTTTGTAGGTGTTGCAGTAGGAGTTTTTTGGATGCGTTTTGCAGTGCTCTTGGGAACTGGTTCCCTCACTGCTTTCAATTTTTTTCCGGATTTCTGTGCAGAAGCGGACGTTCCTGCACCTATAGTTTCTTTGAGGTTGCTTCCGCTAGCCATCACAGACACTTTCCCCTTACGGGCCTATGCTTTAATAATCTGTGATAGGGGCGGCTCCATCACTGAGAAGTACAAAAAAAGAAACAAAAAAATCAAGACAGTTGATAGAAATGAACCCCTAAACCCTAAGAAGGTATAGAAAATGAAAGAACAAAATAAAAACAATTGATAGAAATGAGGTGAAGACACGTTTTATACAAACATTGAGAACATTAAATTAGACTATGTGCAACATACTGCACAGTGGAGCTAACCTGCAGCTGCAAACTAAACCCTAAATTCCTATGCCTCTTTCCTTGTCAGCTCCAATCAGCAACTCCAGTTGACCTATAGCAGAAACAACAATAGTATCACACTTAGTACATGAAACTTCAATCAACTTTTGTATGTGCACAAGAATTTAACATCAAATCTTACAAAATCTCAACCAAACAGTCACCTTCATAAAACAAATTGCCAACAAAATAAGCTAATGCCAACAAGAAATTCTGATTCTAGTAAACTTCTTGCCATTCATAGCAGCAATGACCATTCACTTTTTGCATGACCGCAATTCATTATTTATAGATGCAATAAAGAAGAGAAGAGTCAAAACGTGAGGGACTAGATCCTATCTCTTATACTGGTCCAAATGCCATCAACAACAAGACTTATACTTGGACTTATGAGCAAAAGGTATACACCCGACTTGGCTAAATGGCTATGACCACTGATCATTAACTGAAAATGCTAAAGACAGAGCTTCTCGATAGGAAAGGAGAAAACTATAAAATTGAAACAGAGACGCTGATTGTGAGTAACTGGAACACCAAATTCAAATTCACTCACCTGTGTAGGTGCACAGGAATTTGCAAAGACATCAAATCTCACAAAAACATGTTGTGAAGTTCCTGATGAATTGTAATGAAAATAAAAACTAAACTTCATTTGCAGTACATCTGTGTACGTTATTGAAAGAAAAGAAGATTGCCTCTGAGCTATAGATCTAACAACCAATAAACTAATCATTCATACCCAGGCTCACCAATTGTTGTTTCAGCTCCACGCTTCCCAGATCATTACAAACAGAGGTGCGATGATCACGTGGCTGAAAAGGGCCCGGACACACATGGGTGGTATACCGAGTATTTTGGAAGGGCGGGATCTTGTTTACAAATGGACTCAGTAAACAATTTCAAATTAAACTATAAAACAAGATCCCAACCCTAATATCTTATCCTTCTACGATGAAGAATCAAGCTTACCGAATGTAAGAAGTTGTCCTGATGATTTAGAGCTATAATTTTCTGATTCTCTTTAGCAGAGAAGCTCTGGTACTAGAGGTTTGACACAACCTTGCTTCCCCGCTTGCGCATGACACCCTCACTGCCCGAAATCCTAAGTGCTTCCCAAAATGGCAATCCTTCCCCAATTGAACTCAAGTTTTGTACCAAACTAGTTAACGCCACTACCAGGGGTTGGACACCCCCTACCGCGGCACTATTGTTTGGCTGCGACTACAGTACCTAAGTTCCCAGGCCCTAGAGAATCGACCGAAAGCAAAGCTCTCGCGAGCACAACGACGAAGTGGTCGCAAAAACAATGAAGCGTAGGCAAAGCAAGAGGCCCAATGGCTATTGAGGCCACCTTCACCCCCTAACTTAGTGTACTGAGCCCTGCACCCGAAATAATTCGATTTGTAACAGATCTGGTTTGGTTTGCACACCATAGTGCTAAAGATGTAAACAGAGACTAGTTCCCTGTGATCAACAGACGCCATGAGCAAAGCTATGAATATACTTACGAGGTCAGTCACCCGAGCTATGACGTTCTCTGCTTTGTCGCCTTGCTCCTGCTCCTATGACCGAGAGAGCGTCTATCCAGAATGGCACGCGACTGCAACAAAGCAAATCGATCATCAAAGCTCCGACTAAGCTCAATTGACAAATCGAACTCGGAAATTAAACTATAAAAAAAATCCCAACCTAAATATCTTATCCTTCTACGATGAAGAATCAAGCTTACCAAATGGAAGAAGTAGTGTTGAGAAGCAGCCAGCTAGCCTTTGAAACTTGAGGCAGACCGTGCAAAACCCTAGGTGCACCTTGAAACCCCCAATGCTGGAACCAAAACACCAGAATTCAAGCTTCGCTTCCAATTTAGTCGTTGGTGCTCCAATCCTAGAATCCAATCTGCAATCTGCAATCTGCTCAAACAAACTTGAGTGAGTGAAAAAGGGTCTCCTTGTTGAAGCCAGGCCAAAGCTTTCAATACACATTTGGAAAACAAATTGTGCCAAATTTGAGAGGATCAACACTTGATCAACCTCAATCTGATCACGCACGGAGGTGAGCGTGCATGTCGCCGGATCGACCTTAGCGCGGAGGTGAGCACAAATCGATAAGTGTGAGCGTGGAGGTGCGTGAGAAACCCTCAGGTCGACCAATTTCAAAAACCCTGAGATCGACGGTTGTGGACATCGGACCACCACTGGATCAACGGTTGTCATTTTTTCTCTATTTGTGAGATCAACGATAGACTAGGCCCTACTTCATAATCAACGGCCCTGGTTATTTTTTGGGGGGGGGATTTTGATGAAGGGTGGTGCCATCTTTTGCCAGGATAGTCTTGATTCTCTTACTTGTTAGAAGGCAACCCTTAGTTTAAGAAGATTATATGTTTTTCCTTGATTTTACACCTTTTTGTATATAGAGAGATGTCTGCTTTACTTTTTAAGAATGTTTATTTTTGCAGGAGTGATAAATTATCATAGCATCTTACAAGCTTGTATGATCAGAAACTCCTTGATCGAATTGTGGTAGATGAAGCTCATTGTGTAAGCCAGTGGGGCCATGATTTTCATCCTGACTATCAAGTACACTATTGCATAGCTTGCATCTGTGAAGTCTCAACTTTGTTTTGTGCAAACCTAGTTTCATATTTGCTATTTAAATTCTGATTGATAGGTTTATTGAGCACCACTACAGTTGCTTTTCTTTCTACAATAGAAAGAACTCAAGGTCACTGCACCTAAATTCAACAAATTCATGTTTACTATTTGATGGCATTCTAGTATTGACAAGTTGTTTTATTTCTTTACACAAGTGCATCTTGTTTCAATTAATAGAGATTTTACATAGGTGCAGCTAGTTTAGGGCTTAGGGAAGGTGTTGTTGAGTTTTTATATTGATAGAACATATCTGTAAGAGTTATCTTTCTATAGCTCTTTTTAAAAGATTTCAAGAATAGTAGTTACATCATATCCCACCTATTTGAAGTTATTTCAAAATATTTTTTGTTTCTCCATGATACCGAGTTCTCGTTTTGACAATCAATTTTTACATTGAGATTTTTATGTTATCAATGTTGTGAACATGAACCTCTTCAAATGGACTCAGATTAGATACCTGTTTTAGTTGTACTATGTTTTGGATCTTTTTTACTTTGCTGAAATTATGTTTGTTTAAAAGGGTGTTCACAAATTAAATAACTAGTCACCCCTCCTTTAGAATCATATTTTGAGTTCATATCCTTCACCTAACTTCTATTGTGTTTCAAATATGGTAAGAGAATTTTGAAGTCTTGAATTGTTATTTAATCATGGTACAATGTCATATTTGTGGAAGGGCCTCTATGGAACTTAGTACATGAATTCTTTATCTCTCCTTCAAAAAGGGAGATGGTCAGATGAAAGACCACTGTTGTCAGAACAGTCAACAACCCCATTTCAATTCAAAGGCTATCAATGGCCATGGACATGCAGTAGGTTGTGCTTTTCAAATTGAGGGCCAACCAATTGTATTGCAACAAATGACTTGTTGTGGTAACAGAGGTCAGTATAGGAAATCCCCTAAAAGTTTCAGTGTTATCTCCCCAATATGCAATACATGTAGAAACTAGTAATGGCAGCAGGGCCACAATACCATAACTTTTTTAATGTAAAAATTTGAAGTCCAGCTAAAGGATTGTTGTAATGTGCAAATTCCCAATTCCTGAAAAACATCATATCCCTTTTCTACAAAAACTGGAAAGCTCCAATGAGCATGCATGTCAATTATGTATCATGTACAATAGCCTAACCTTATACTTTTCCTAAGTAGCTTATGTACAGAATTCCTAAAGTACCTCATGTTTAAAACAGGAGGCCTCATCAAAATGGCTTGTAAGTTAGCTATGGACAAGACCACCATTACCATCACATCGGGATTAATTTGTACCCAATTCAAAATGCATGAGATGTTGAGGCTGTTGGAATTCACAGATTCACAATGCACATCTGTAGATAATGCATGGCATCTGTAGGCAACCACATACACATTGATTAAAAATTAATTTAGTGTCCATGGCAAAGGAAGATCAACCATCACCTACTAAAATAACTTCTATTGATTAATTTTCAAATCCCTAAGGGTTTAGTTTAACTCCATGGACTAATTATGATACATGGATGGCATTTGAAAGAGGCCAAGGTGTCTATTTATTAGAAGCCATTAACCCATGTGGCTCTTATGTGTAAAGCTATCCAGCACCTTGATTACATAAAACATTGCAAATTAATTCACTTGTTGTGTAGGATTGCAATAGAGAAGCAGAACATTTTAGGAGAAAAAATAAAAGTACAATCTACTAATTTGAAAACATCAATTCAATTTGGAATAATTATGGACATAAATTTTTTAGAAATTCAAATATTTTTGTTCTAACTTATAAGTGAAATGTCAATCAGATGGCATAGAATTTACCTTGGGGTCAATTTGAAGTAGCCAAGTTAATTGGTTGGTCTTCCTCATCCTTCAAGCGAAAGTAACTTTCAAGTGCTGTCTGTGCTTGATGTTTTTCTGTGAGCAATTGCACTAGAAGGCGCCATTGCAATAAAATTGTATCATACTTGCCCTTCTTCATGTTTAATTTATTTTCACCAGACTTTACAGCAGATTCAATGTATCGCACTTCTCCACGATTCTCATCAGTGTCATCCCTGGATAAGATTGTCTTTGCATTTTGTAGGTCCTCCATCAACATTTTGATGGTTGCACTGGCTACTTCCAGTTCATTTCGACTTTGGTCCAAAACTGTTTTCAGTCTAGTTTTTTGTTCTTCCAATTCCTTGATATTATTATGGACTGCCCGCTCAATGTCATCCCGGAAAGAGTGAAGTGCATTTAGAAATGCTGGAGTACATCCAGATGGCATTTCTTTAGAATTTGTAGAAGGCCTACACAAATATAACAGTATAAAAGTTAGAAGGCAAAATTCTAATGAATTAGGACTCCAAGTAATAATGAATTAGAAGGAAAACCAAATAATGCAAGAAACAAGAATAATATAAGCAAATTTTGTAAAAAATGTTTTTATAATTATGTGGAATCAAAAGAGATGAGACTTACTTTGGAAAATTCATTTCTGCACTTGGAATTTCCAGAGGCAGTTTGCATCCATGATGGGGCTTTTGTTCAAAGCCTACTGAGGCCCTAAAAACAAAAAGACCACAATTCAAAAGTTATAAGGAGAGTAGTAGTGAAAGAATGTAGAATTATATAAGTGACTCCTAGAAGAGAGAGTTTAGGGTTTATGTAAAAAGAGTGAGTGAAGGCATAATTACTTTGGACTTTGAATTTGTGGTGTTGAAGTGCATCCATACCATTGAGTTCTCCCAATGGGTTCCGAGGCCCTAAAACAATAAAAATATAAAAGTTATTTAAGTATATTGACAATATAGAATTCCTTGAATGTCTAAGTTGCAATTTTTTGCAAGAATTTGGGGTTTAGGGTGTAGAAGAGAAGAAGTTGAAATTACTTTGTAGGTAGATGTGTAGTTGGAATTTCGGTTTGTGGAATTTGGTCATACTCCATCTTCACTCTCTTTGCACCACCCTGCATATATTAGTTTAAATTAGAATTATGAAAAAAATGATTTATTTTGAGAATACAAAAAAAAATATACAAATATAGCAAATGGGAACAATTTGATAATACTTACTTCAGTGGATGTTGTACTAGGGTCCTTCAAAGTTTGTGGATGATGCTCAACTACCATTGTTGGATGTACTGGACACACTTGCTTTCCACTTTTTATGTCAATGGTAATAAAAGGGTATGCATGTGCCCAATCACCATGTACTTGTGATAAGACTCCCTTAGAGTTTTGGAACCATGAAACTGTGTTGACTGCAAACTGTGCCCAATCCACTGTTTGCTTTCCATTCCGTTCCTCATATAAAAGGCCTTGGCAAAATCTCATGCCAATGTCGTTGTTTGGTGGCTTGTCAGTTTGATGAACACGTTTCCATAGCCAAAGAACACGGTCACAATACTTTGAATCTCTACCAACCTTGTATCCATTGTTTGCTTTTTGATCACCAAAGATGTCAATGCAATCTTGCTTTGAGATATGCCTCTCAGTAAGAGTGTGACCGGGAATTAGACCGGTGTCATTTAGTCCACATATAATATGAAACCAATCTTTTTTGCCATAATGGATCTTGCGAAGATTTTCAGGGGCTTTGCTGGTGCTTGCCATCTACCCCAACAAGCAAGTTTCCATCAATTAGTACATTGTACATAAACAAAGAAAAGTAAAGCTAATTGCAGTGCATATTAATGCATTTCAGCCCTTACTAAATGAACTATGTATCATTAGAGTACCTAGCATTTGAAACACCCGTGATGCATTTCCAATTCATGGTATTCAAGTAAATTTGAATATGGTCTTCAGGGTGTCAAGTTATGTCAATTATTAACATTAAAATGAATGATTCTAAAGCTGAATTCATGTATAATAAACATCAAATAATGAAGGCCATGATATATGACCTATAAGCATCCAATGGCCCAAAAAATTGTACTGAGCAGTTTCTTAAATAGTAAAATGATTGAATTGCCATATGAGTAAAAGAATGGCCACGAACCTTACCAATCCACTGTTAGCTTTCCAAGTCTTCTGCAAATGCTGCCTTTAAAGTGGTCCTTCCACTTTCAGGTACTGTGAATGTAAAATTCCCTTCTTGCCCAGCAAATCATGTAGCCCAGGGACTACAAAAGATCAGAACTTCCTAAATTTGAGCGAGCTACTTGTGAAAAAAACAAACCCTGCCATAAACAAGTACTACTGAATCTATATTGTCACCATGAATATTGCTTAGCAAAAAGATGGAGGTCCAAATCAAGGATTAGATTGCTCAATTTGAATTCAAAATCTATCTCTAAAGCAGAGATGAAAGATAGTATGAGGACTTCGATGTCTTCATGAGCCTAATGAAAATGATTAATTTAAGAACTTCACAATGGCAGTGGTGCAAAAATTACTACATCTTCTACCCTTCAGGTCAGTAGGTGGCACAGTAGATGGAACTTAACATTTAGCTTGAAATGTCCATAAATCTGAATTGGTAGCATGTTTAATACACAATAGAAGCATGAGTATGATGCAAATGATAGCTTCTTGTTCTAGTTAACTTACTGAATTCCAATGGCGATCAAGACACTCGTGGCACCCTTCACCTTGCTGGTGCTGGTGGTGCTGGCGTTGCAATGGACGTCACTCCACGCAAGATCTGTCCCGGCGACTACGACACCCAGCAGTACGTCCCCACCCAAGTAAACGACGAGCCCAGGTTCGCCAGCCACGACGCCCCTTGGGAATTCGACGCCACGCAAGAGTCTTTCACCACCCAAGATACGGTGCCTACGTTGACGGCTGACGCGAGCACTTTAAAGATACGACGACAACACTTTTGCTTCCACGGACAATGAACTCCCGTTTGACACCTTCATGGATTCCTGCGAGACTATCCAGGACACTGCTGCAAATTTCGCCGATGACACCGAATCCAGAGGCGCATACGCCAGCTGAGTATGAGAACAACAAAGTTTTCTTAGATACCTCCGATGCCGATACTATGTACAAGGCTAATGACGAGTAAGCGTCTCGATCGGATGCCTCATTCCGCTTTCGCGAAACCTCTCTGAACAAATTCTATTCACAGAATTCTCCCAAGGATTCGACCTCCGTCAATGTTGTTAATATGTAGATTCCGCCCCTCAGTGGAGAATTCGATTTGTGTTCTTGGAATGTAATTAAACTTCTCGGCAAAGTAACTTGTGAAATAATGCAAGAGGACTTCACATTTCGACAGACTGCGTTTAGTTACTCTCATCTGATGACCGGTGGAGGGTGCCACGAGTGTCCTGATCGTCCAGGACACAAAAAGGGGTAACTAATGGGGCGACAATCAAAAACCACTAGCACATGAAGTAATAGCATTGAGCAAACTTACAGTCACGTTTGGAAGCCGCAACGGTCGGAGCTCAGAGACGGTCGGAGCTCAAAGATAATATCTTCGGCAGTGCAGCGACGGTGTTGATTGCCAGTTGTATGCCTTGGAGCAGCTCGCAAGCATCCCACATTCAAAACTGGAGAAGGCCCTTACCCTACGTCAATACAGACGAGTAATGAAGCCCTCCAACCGACTAGCATGCATACAATCAATTGATCCGCTTCGTCTCCCCTAGCAGTATAGGAACCTTCACATGCAAGGTAAATGGTTTTAGACTCAAGCCAACAAATTGACAGTGGTGATAAAAAGTAAAGCTGATTGCAGTAGACTCGATTGAACTGGATGCATTTGGCAGCAAACTGCATTCAGCAGCCCCACAAGCTATAAAAAAATCTGACCACAAGTGAAGCACAAGAACTCCTCCACCTCCGTCCCACTCAAGAAAGATCAGAACTTTGTCGATGAAGCCACCTCCGTTCCACTCAGAAAATATCAGAACTTTGTCGCCGAAGCTGGTGCACCGATCAAGTAAAGGAACACCGCAGCTTGGGTGACACAGAGGTGACACTGCGAGTCTGTAGGGGGCGATGGAGAATTCGCAGCAGGGGTGGCACTGTGAGTCTGTGGCAGGGGCGATGGAGAATTCGCAGCAGGGGTGGCACTACGAGTCTGTGGCAGGGGCAATAGAGAATTCGCAGCTTTGTCGATAGAGAAGTCCCAGCCTTCTCGATGGAGAAGACAACATGGTTACAAAAAAATGGCTGCTCTAATTAATGACCCCGATCATGGGACGCCGTCTTCAGTGATCCAGCACATCCAATATTTAATCATCACATAAAATTTTGCCGTATTTCTTCTGACCCCTTGACCATCACATCGGCAGATTTATCGGAAAAAAGTCCAACACAAAAATCTATAAAACTGAAAACACTACCATCTAGCACTGTGAATGCAATTGAATGGTACTCATCCATTTAGTTACCCAATTCATATTCACAAGGGCTGCACTCATTGTTAAGAGAGAGTCTAAAATAGCTTGTTCAATGGAGATTTTGTTCTAGATATCTGGTTGAAATCCAAAGATGGTGAGAATTTGGGGAAATTCAATTGAGAACCAATCTACACTAAATTTTCAGAGAAATGACAAATAGAGCGAGTTGTGCCTACTCAGGCTCAACATCTGATCGCAAGGATGCGGCGATTCGATCCAGCAATATGAATCAGTGTAGACGAAATGTGTGGCAAACGAAGTCTTTTTCCACTCAATCTTTAAGGATATGTGTGAAATCAATGGCAGACAAGAGCTCCATCTAGTGTTGGCTTCAGTTTACTCAAATTACAAGGCTTGATACATTCCCTAATTTTGAGAGGCAGAGACAAATTTTGCTCTACAGATCATGACCTTGGTGCCTTGATTATGCAAGATAGATCAAGTGCAAGTGTACCCAAATCAGATGACCTGGAGAATCTGCAATTGAGCTGGAGATTTTTTTGCGTAAGTGGGTGGAACACCAAGTTAGTTTCCACTACAATTTCAAGATAGTTTTTCCTTCACTAGTACATCCTACCGAATTGATTTTTGAACACTAACTCCAAGCATACATCCAGGAACATGCACCATTGGCTAAATTTGCAAGAATTTTTTCTCTGATTTCCAAAGTCCAAGAGCTCTAAATCAATTAGTCATGTGGATGTTCAAAAACATGATTGATTGTTTCTAAGGTCTCAATCGACAACTCATAAGTAGGTCGATTACCTCTACATCTGTGGCGTGTAGGCAACATGGCAAACTTAGCAACTTTCACAAGGTGAGAGTATACATAGTCAGGGCCGTTGCTATCATCTAGATAGTATGTCCTACTTCCAGCCCCTAATAACTCATACCAATGACCTCTAATCACAAACTCTCCTGTTAGGTAGGTATTTCCAAATCTGTCTTGAAAAGTCCTAGCCACCTCATGAATTGACTTGTCACATTGGAAAATCCAAAAAACTTCACCTGATTCTAAATGTACAGGTACAACAACATTATCCCCAACACCAACAATCTCAGCGAGTACTTCACCATCTTCACCAAATTCCATTTCATTTAGTTGGTCCATAACCAATCTCCTTGCTTCTGAACAAGCTGTCGGCTGCAACCTCTTTAAACAAAATCCAGGAACATGGGTAATTTCTTCGCATTCCTCTTCCACTACTCCCTCACAAGCCAAACAAAAACAAGATAGTTGCCTATATTGCAGCAATGTCACATCTTGACATGACACACTCCTTGCTTGGTGCATGGATCGGCTACTAGGAACAGTGGAGCAGTCATATGGCATAGGCCTGTCAACAGCATCAACCTTAACCTCCCAGAAATGTAGATTCACCTCTTTGCGGACATTTGGATGGGCTGCATGAACTTTTGATGATTGTTGTCGCATGAACTCCACAACGTCGTGAGCATTTTGAATCTTTGAAGCATGTGGCTTCACTTTCTCTTTTCTGATCTCTCGCTTTAGAAGTGCACCACAACCATCCACTTCTCCCTTCCCATATCCACTAGCAAAATAATTCCATGTCATGGACATTCCGCCCTCCAATTCAGGACACATAGTGATTTGTGGATAACGTGATACAAAGTACTACACTCTAGCGCTCTTAAATTGGGCACTGCAACCGTCAGACCAAACAACGTGGCACTCTAGGAAGCACTTTTGAGTTTGCAAATATTGCCAATGTAATCAGAAGCAATGCTGCACAAAAAGGGTATCATGCTGTTTGTCATTTGATAGGTAATAGTGTACCTCTTTCAAGATGCGAGAAGAAGTATCAGATGGGCTACAGGTTGGATCTTGACGGTAGGTGATGTGCACAAGTATAGACACTTGGAAGTTATACCAGTGCATGTCTTGAACTTCATTCTGCATCTTGAAAGCATAGTTTTCACTGAAATCAATGCAAGAGACGATTGTATTAGAAGGAAATTTCTTGAGAAAAGACTTGAACTCTTGTGCTTGCCATTTCGAAATCCAATTGTGTGTAACAAATTCTGGCAACCTTGCTCTGAGGTAAGTCAATAGCTCCAATGGACTGCTTTGGATATACTCTAATCGAGCAGCTTTTCTGTCAGCACCATTGGCATCTTTGCCTACCACCACTTTCACCAACCTTCGCCACTGTACTGCCACATTGGTCTCCATTTCTTCTCTTGGACACACCTTGAAATTGTGGGCACCACAGCTTGGACAAGCTCTAAGAAGACATTCTCGTCGATGGAACTCAGAGTTTAAAGGCTTAGCACAAAGGATGGAACACCACAAGTCTGAAACTCGATTGAAATTGCAAGTAAAAGCTTGACACCCAAGTACCTCATTTGGTGTTCCAAGTGGGCGACAAATTTCACATATACAATGACAGTCATTGTGGACCCCTTGTCCTTTTGCCCTCATGGCATTAATCCCAACACGAAGTTCCTCCATTTCACTGTGTTTATGGCAAACACATGTATTCCATTCCGTTAACCTTTTCACAAAGTAAGGCTTCAAGTTGGAGAAGGCGGTCAGCATGATTTTGATGTCAGGGAATTGTTGCTTGAATCGTGTGAAAAAATCCAACTGCACAAACAGAAGAAGTCACAAGTGAATCAAAAGTTATAAGTTCGTTGAGGGAATTAATGTAGCATAAATTGAAGGATTTGGAAAAATCCAACAACGAACTAATCATTACAGTTCCAAATGATGAACTACACAAAAAGTATTAAAAATCTAATAATCTGTAAATTTGAGGTATATTATAAAAGATAAAAAATAAAAATAAAAATTTAACTTTACAAATATAATGAAGTAATAGAAGTTATCATGTACTTTGTGTGGATATCACTGAATCCTAAACAATTTGACTAAAAGGTTCTAGATTTCCTTTTTAGCAAATCAAAATTGATTCACATAAAGCCACTGGAAACTGAAATAGTAAACAACATTGAAGTCAAATATAACTTAGAAAACAAAAGTGAATGACTTTTGCAATGCTATGATAAACAAAGAAGGCTTCATGAACACATACAATATAATAGATATTAGAATTATGATCTATTTTTACTGAAATAGAGGAAGGATTGATATTTAAGTAAAAGGACTCAAAAAGTAAAGGACTCAAAAAGCATAAGGACTCAAAAAAAAAGGACTAAGAAAAGGACTCAAAAATAGAAGGACTCTAGAAGACAAGGACTCAAAAGAGAAGGACTCAAAAAAATGACTAAAAAAATGTCTGTCAACCACAGCACTTTAGAGCACTTAGGAAGGAGTCATGGAGTCATTAGGCAGTAGGTAGTCCTTTTTGTGCTTGAAAAAGCATCTATTCTTCATTCAAAATGATGAGGAAAGCAATGATCTCCTTCCAAAGGACTATATTCATATACATCCACCCTGCAAAGGAATCCTTCCTTTCCAACAAAACAAGAAAGCAGTAAAAGGAATATGAATCCTACTTGTGAAGCCACTCACAACATGCATGCAAAGACATTTGAAAACAGTACAACATTTGAAGCCCTGTTTGCATAATGAATTCTGACAATTACCAAAGACAACATTTGAGACTTTAAATTCTAAAGTTTGATTTTTGAGGTCTCTATATTTGATCTGAAGATGTATTCACTTTCTTTGCAAAGTCCAAAATTGATTCATTTGTTGTGAATTGTGAAACTATGTAATTCTAATTTTCAAAGTATTCAATGTTGCAATAGATATCTAAGTGATGAAGCTTACAAGAATGTCTAAAAACCAAAGCAATACACAATATTGAACTTATCTATTTTAACAGACCTAGAAGTACAAAGCATTAAACTCCATCTTTCATTACTCAATGTAAGAGATTGTCTTTAAGCATGTTGTCCTGGTATTTTGAATTGAAGCACCTTTACAACATAGATTGCTTTTTCCAATTAAAAGAATTGTGAATTCCTAATACTAAATTGTGCAAGAACTATGAAAGAACCAACATTCAGACAACTTAGACTTGTGTTGACTATCACAAAGCTAGACAAAAACAACAAATTTTACATTTGAAGCTGCCTTTCATATAATAGATCTGCAACTCTTATATTGAAATAAAACTTCCTTACATATCATACTTTGTTTCCTTCTTTCTACATTCCTAAACTAGACAGTATTATTACTTTGCAATAAATACAGAGTGTACACTGTAAGCAAACTGGGTCGGTACCTGGGACTCTTCCAAAAAATGAGTAGCATGTTTCTCATACAACTTGACACCAATGTGCAATCGCCGGATTTGTTTGCGGTTTGGTGACACTGTTGTCTCAAGTGTCCACCACTCCACGACTTGCAGTCTGACTTGTGTTGGCAAAGCATCACTCCTTGTTGCCTTCTTTGGTGGATTCCAAAAGGCCTCTACACTGTTGTCCAGGATGCGAATTGATAGAACCCGCATGATATTTCGTCTGTCAATGCCAAGTGCCTTAGAAGCACTTCTTTGGCTTCCAAATGATGAGGTTGTAGCTAGATGGCAAAGCATGTGCTTTGCAGCAACGGCTCTTTTTGATTTTGTTTCCACCAAGACCTTGTTTGTCACTCCTTCCTTGAAGTTTGAAAGTAAGATGTGGTTTCGCTTGATGTCTGGAATGTTCTGCAAGTACTCTAGCAAAATGGATTTCAGAAACGGATGGTAAATCACCTTCTCTAAGACCCTCGATTGCTTCTCTAGATCATAGCCTTGCAACGATGTCTTGATGTGCATTGCACAATCTTGTGATAATTTTCTCGTGCGACGTTCGTCATTTGATGCTGGTCCTTCACGAACAGAAGTTGATTCGGTTCTTGGAATAGCCAATTGAGACACTTCTATAGCTGCCTTCTGTCTTGATCTTGACTGTTGTTTATACAGGCGGTTCCTTTCTCTATGAGCTTCCAATTGCTCATCGTCCAGACCATCGGTTCTACTTACATTTTTTCGTTTGTTCCGATCAGAACCCATTGGTAGCTACAAACTGTATCTACGATGAATCGTGAACCTGAACATGGCATTCATTGAAGCATGTATGTGTTGAAGAACAAGTCAATAATCTTTAAACAAAATGGACAAAGAATTTGTAAAAAAAAAAAATCATTTCAATGACATGCAATCTTCCTTAAAAGCATGCAGGACTTGTACCAATGACTAACAAGACTATCACAATGGATTCACAATTTTTTTTACATATTAATATGTAGGAAACTGCAAAATAATACTCTACATCAAGATATTGTATTCAAAGCCATGATTCAATACAACTTTGACGTATAACAATACGTGATTTTCTGAATCATGATGTATGCATACCAGGTAGATATGTTAAGCGGAACCCAGACCGCTACTGGAACTGCAAGTCGGAGAGGCTGGCGAACGACTACGTTTTCTACTGGAAGTCTGAAAAAGATCTTTGTTGACAACTTTGACCTCTAAGATACTATTCGTGGGGACAGCCCTACTGATAGAAGTGTCTTCGCTCCTTGTAAACATTTCTTGTTCATCACCTCGCGCCCTCCAGTCACTTCTAGGTGTTTCAAACACTCTAGATAAACTATTGGCGGATCCTACAGCACATCCGTGTTCCACTGATTCTCGCTCTTCTGTTAGAGAAACAAGTTCTATAGTCCTATGAACAGGAGGATAGTATTGTGGGAGAGTAGACTGAACGTACTTAAAAGTACGAGGGTGAAAGTACTCCGTTATTTTAGTTTGCACAAGATGCGTTTCATTCCTCTCTATCGACATCTGAACTTGAAATTGAAATACAATACTCTACAGTGATGGACAAACAGAGAACCTCTGAAGCATGTTGCTTTCACATAGAACCTCTCATCACAAGTTGCATGTAATTCTAAACACCCGCAAGCAAGGTATCATAAAACTCCTGAGCAGCTGTGATCATGCAAACGAGTTGGTGAACACTAAACTTCACGTGGACAAGTCATTCTGGACTCAGCCACGATGTACAAACCTGAGCATGACAAGAATAATGACTGGAAAATTGACAACAAAGAGAGCTTGCATGGAATGAACAGCTCAGATTCTACAATCTCTTGAACACCAAGATAGTGAATTACCAGCCATTGATTCGAAAAGAGAATTTTGGCAGATCAAACGTCAGCAGCATTCATGGAGGAAAGCCCAAATTCAGGTTGGCCGCTATTGACCGCTGATACAAGAGCATGCAGGTACAGAAATTTGGAGAACGTGCGAGAAGATATCCCTAAACTTGGCAAACAAGCTATAACAAGACAACTGTAGGAGAATTAATTATCCACAAATTTTGCGGAAAAGGAAGGGCCGTCTATTGATAACTCTCCGAAACTCACTGGATTGAGTTACTGTTTTGTGTATGTCCACTGAGTGGCAGTAATAGAATATACAAATAGTAAAGAGCCGCCATGGTTGTAGCTAAACATTCTATTGTAGTATCTCAAAGAATGTGCAAGTTGTTGTTGAATCCAAATTTGAGAGCACTTTTGTATCAAACGTCACGATCTCACATTTTAATTCATTTTTGAAGATCTTGCCTCCATATTTAAAGGCCATGTATATTTAGTTCATATATTCATAATCATTTTGGATGTACTTATAGGGAAATTTTGAATGAATCAATGAGTTTTCATTGATAAAAAGGCTTATATTAGTCAATGTTTGGACATTAAACAACTTTTGTTTGATTTTTGTAGATGATAAGAATACTTGTTTAGTATGAATTAGACAAATCTAAGAACTTAATAGTATAATTATATTCTAGAAGGTTGTTAACAGAAAGTTTAGAATTTTAGACCATTAGTGAAAATGTTGAATTTCTGATATTTGTAGCATTTGTAACATTCTATTGAGAAATTTTTCAAAGTATAATATGTATAGGTAATAGAAGTGTTTAACTAATTTTTTCAATATTACAGGACCCCAAGTAAGAATTGATTTGTTATAGTAGTATATCATGGCAAATGTATTAATACACTATACAATGTTCAATGTATATCTATAGACTTGGTAAATTGAATTGGATAGCCTAATTAAATTAGAATTTTGTTATATGTATAGAGATGAAGTCTAATATCTTGATTTTATTTTTAATGGTTTTATTTGTTTGGTAATGGTACTCTGTCAATGCATGAAGATGGTCTTTGTTTTGGGGTTTGTTTTTAGATTTTGATTATATAAATGAAGACCTAGATATATGAAATCATCCTTAGTTTTACTTAGTTGCAAGTTTTTATATATATGAAATCGATCTTGTATATTTGATAGTCTTCATAACTATCTATATATTATATACAAAAAGATCTTTCATTATATTTATTGTAGTAATTATTATATTTTATATATTTATTATTATTATATATATATATATAGTAAACTATTTCAATAAAGAATGTATTTTAAATAACATATATAAATTAGAATTTTCTATTTAAATCATTTAAGTAACAAGGATTCTTCAAGGTAATTTGTTGCATCAATTGTATAACTTAAAAGTAACTATTAACTTAAATTTTGTAATCTCAAACACTCCAATTCTACTACTCTTTACCTTCATGGAACATTCTTAAATAGTACATCATCAAACACAACATGTACATATTTTTTAAACCAATATTAGATCTGCTGATACATTTTCATGAAGTCAAAACCTATAATTAAAGAAGTTAATTTGGAAATATAACCATGCAAGGACCTTCGTATAATAAAGATATGCAATTTTCCTGTTCACATGTTTTCCATTTGATATAATCTTGGTACCCAAAAGGACGTTTGAAATTTTTAACTATTAAATATTATAATAAATCAAAAATCCTTTAATTTCTAATATTAGAGTGCTTTTCTACTAATTTATATCATTATTATGTCACATTTTTTTTTCTACTAAAAACTCACCTTATTTTAATAGGTAATAGTTGCTTAACTTAATTTGAAAAAGCTGACCGCAATATTTTTAGACAAAATGTTGAGTATGGGTTAAGAGAAATTTAGAATTGTTAAAAAAGAAACGTACAAAATCAAAGTAATACTAAAATAAAAGTCAAAAAGGACAAGAATTAGCTTTATTTTAGAGTTCATGTTAAAAAATGAATGATTTGAAGAAAATTGTAGTGCAGGAATTTTTGTGTTTGACCCCTTTTGTGGTCCATTTGAGCATGATTTGACCCTAATATTATCTTTCATTTTTCATCAAAATCTTTTTTAAGATTTCAATTTGTTCTTGTTAATCTTTTTTACACTATTCAAATATGTTACACTATAATTTTTGAAAATTTCATTACATGCCATATTTATTTATCTTTGAATTAGTATTTGACAAATCTGACCCAAGCACATGGTATTGCGGACAACACTATACTACACAATTTATTGAAAAAGATTCTTTGTGTGTACCTTCTTGTGACAACACTATACTGCACAATTTATTGAAAAAGATTCTTTGTGTGTACCTTCTTGTGACAACACTATACTGCACAATTTATTGAAAAAGATTCTTTGTGTGTACCTTCTTGTGACAACACTATACTGCACAATTTATTGAAAAAGATTCTTTGTTTGTACCTTCTTGTCCAAACGTCTCTCTTCCTTTGGTCTCTCTTCCTTTGTTGCTGAGGGAGAAGTGTAGAAGTCCACACTAATAGGTGGGTCACCTATGACATTCTTACAGGTCCTAATCAGAAAATGTACATTTCTATTGAATAAATTTTCATTTATGAAGAAAAAGACTTTTCCTTTTCTTAAAGTTTATCATTCTTGTGTTTGCACAGTGTGCTCAATCTCAGTCAATTTTCCTCATGTTACATGCTGAAAATGCTTAAATTACCCGTTGTAGGTACTTCTACCTTGATTAAAAGCAACAACTCGGTAGAGTGCATTAGTGCTTGTTCAAACCATAATTAATTCCTTTTAATTCAGTGGGCTCGTCCCTCTTGTTTAAAAAAACACAATAAACTATATTTAATTCTTACTGCAATTGCGACTTGCGACTTGCGTCAGTTTACTGAACAAATTCTAAAGCCTGAACTCGACTGTTCGTGCTCAGCAGCAGAACAGGCCGGGTAACGATCTAGCAGATGGAACAAGTCTCTTTTCATACACACAGGAGGCACGAATTTCTGCTCCAAGCAGTGTCATAGGAAAATCATCAAGCGAGATCTTGATGTGAAATTTCTTATAATGAAAAAGAACTAGAACATGACAAGAGTAAACGTGTCCCATTTGTACAAGTTAACGACCCAGATTCTCCTGAGCGGAGAAACTCCCAAGCGCATGAGACCCAAGACCTGGCCGCGGATGTAAGTTCTACAATCACTATCACCTGAACTTCCACAACGACCTCCTACACACCAGAAAATGTGATCAAGTTGCAATCTGACTTGAATCCAATCCAATCCAATCCATCGAGGCCCCAGTGTTGAGAATCCAGGTTCTGAACAGTAGGAAATCAAGCAGTCGTCTGCCTAAAGAATCAACAAACATAAGGTGCTGACCTCGAGCTAACTTGCACGGGGGCCCAGAGCAGTCTGACGGTGGGGGACCCCAATCTCACACGCATTCACTTTGGCAGCGAATCTAAGAGAGCACAATGATTCGTTCAAGGACTTCGATTCAGGCGAGATGTTCACAAACATCAATGTCTTGGAATCTCCTCCAAGGCAAGGCTGAAGCAACAGACAGGTGAGAATCCGGTTAGTCATGACAGGAACGCTTTTCAGTGTGTAAACATGTGGTGTAACCGATAGTTAGATGTTTGTGAAGTAACTGTCATGTTTGTTTAGAATACTTTGGACACTACTTCGAAGAAATGATCTTTTAGACACGGAGCATGAAAAGAATCTGACAACACCAGGGTACTCTTGGAGTCTGTACTGCAAAGAAGAAACTCTAAGAGCGAAAGCATTAATAGTCCTAGCTACGAGTGAGATGAGAAACACGAATCGAGAAGTTTTTTTCTGGTTAACAGTTGTCCTGACACGAACCACTATCTGGAGGAGGTGACAAGGATTAAAACTCTCTGATCAAGTAGTTCAGGAAATCTTACTTGGAGAAGATAGGTGAGCTTCGAGTTCCGGAAAGGAACATGGGGGTCTTTGTTGGCAATCGCCATTATAACATCACCCAAGCTAGCCAAGCTCTTATTGATAGCCTGCGCCCAGAAAACTTGGTCAGTAGTCGACCATGAATAGACCACCAATGGAAGAGAGACGAAAGTACATCTCTTCGAGTCCACCTATGACAGCTCTCACAGTCCATCCTCGTTTGTCATACAAGAAACAGGAGACAAGCTCAGGAAGAAAGTCGGAGTGGCACCTGAGTTTCTTTCAGGCGGTCTCCAGTGGCACCACTGCGAGAAAGACGCTCACTTCCAGCTAAATCGATGAGGTTGAGAACTCCGTGAACGGCTTGCTCGGTACCCTGAAACACGGGCGAAAAACTTGAACAATGGAACGCAGGACTTCCACAACCATAAAAAACCCCAACGGGGTTCGATTTGCAGTGTACTCCATGGAAAATTGCACTCCGTGCAAACATGAAACAGGCAATCACCTCATTTACGCCAGATATTCGTAGAGTGAAGACGCAATGGCTGCGAGACGACTGCTCATTCATGTTCGTCTTACTGGTGGACCTGAGGCCATAGACAATTTTCACAAACGTCAAATGATGCACCTCAATGAATTTGCATAGATCACTAATGACATTGGGCGGGTCAGAGACGTCATCTATCGCAAGATACATCACAGTACCTCTGCTGAGACGCGCGGTGGAGGAGACTAGACACCTCTTTCCAGGTAGTGACTTCCACGAGGGTCAGGTCCGATACACTGGTGTTGCCGTTTGCGTCATGCTTCACCACGTACATCTGCTTGGTATCCCCATTGACAGGTCCTTTCACCAACAAGTCTCGGATGGTCTCATTATAAATTTCCAACATTGACGCCTGCAGAACAATAAATTTCACGGTTATGACACGACACTCCGACCCGACGTCCTTCACAATGTATGCAGATGGATTGTACAGGCACCTGCATAGAGAACTTCCAGCCTTGACATATCAGGGCCTGACTGGACTCGAACACCTGCTCCAATGACCGGGGAATAACGCCTCCCTCGTCAGGAATATCCGGGTTGCCTAGCATTGTGTGCGTCTTCCCAGATCCGGTCTGACCATACGCAAATATGCAAACCTGGAAGAGATAAACGAGAGGTTCTATTAATAGACAGGGAACAGCATGAACGTAATGCAGTACTTAACTTCATCAGAGAACTGAAACTCATGCACCTAGCTGTAACAAGCGCCGTAACACAGAGAAAGAGATCTTCACCTTGTAACCATCAAGAGCGCTTTGTACCAATTGAGAGATTTCTTCGAATACACCACCTTGCTTAACTTCGGGCCCAAAGACTTTGTCGAATTGGAAACAATGTTTCGATCCCCCTGCTGTTGCCAAAAGTTAAGCATGGGAATAAGTGATACTTGGTGTCTTTCGTGATGTGGCTACATACAGAACGCTCGAAACAGATTGATGTAGTTTGAGGTTCAGAAAACTGTGTCGACATAGAAGGGTCTAGATCTCTTCAAGACCATGGTTACCATTACGCATCAGGTATCAAGGAGCAATGTGCCAAAATGTCACAATCAATCAGAGCTTTGTAGTGAAACGAGAACGGAAGTAAGCGCTTTTACCTGATGATTGAAGAAGTTCTATTCCACGACCTTGTAGTTCAGTAGAAGAAGGATATTGCACAGTTGGTAACTCGTTAACGTCGTCTTCTTCAATCATTAACGGCCTTACTCTACAAAACACTCGGATGTTACCCTTCAGCTCCTGTGCAATCCAAACCCACAGAAATCGATCAGACAGGGACGTGTGTTACGAATACGAACAGATCATAAAGGGAAAGAGCCTCTGAACCATTAAGACAGTCTGCTTACCAGAATGGTATTGTGCAACTTCCTTCGCAATAGCTCACCCTCCTTCACTTTCTGCTCAGCTTCAGCCAGGCACGCGACGACCTCTTCATACTTCATGATCTGACTCTCACACTCACCACGACGAAGTTCAAGTTGACATTCAGCGGCCTCCAGCTTGCGCTGCGCAACGTCAAGTTGCTGACGAAGAGCCCTGATGTGCTCATTTGCCGAAGAGTAGCTCTCCTGCACAGGTGACTCAGTGGTTACTGCCTATCCTGAAGGATCACGGAGAAGTGAACCGATAGAAGATAGGAGCACACAATGTGACCTCAGGCTTCAGAGATATTACCTCAAGTGCAACGGCTTTGCTACTAATGACTTTCAATTCCGCCACAGACTTTCCAGTGCAATCCTTGTACATCTCGTTCTCTGCCGTGAGTACTGAAATCTGCACCCCCAACGTACAAACAAAACCTGAGTTCTAGAACTACATTGTGATTAGCTGAAGCTTTAGGAGTCAGTGAAAGGTTGGAGATTCAAAAGATTTAGCTCTTGGAAGAACCTGATTAGCCAATTGATCACGATCGTCCGAAAGGCGTAAAAGCTCCATGCGCAAACGGGCTGAATCCTCAAGAGTTTCCTTGTGTTGCTGGGCCTTCTCCTGTAGGCTGACCTGCGAATTCATGTGGGTTCTAATTTAAGATAACCTCAACGGCAATACGAAGTACTGCCCCTGCAGCTGACTAAGGACCACTTTATGAAAGTACACCTGCGAGTTCATTTCTTCCAGGATAGAAACTCTTGTTTCATTTCAAAGAAACAGTTTCGAGAAGTCAATAAAGACTAAGGTTGCTGAATCGTGAATGAAAACACTAGCAGTAGGACGTGTTCAGGGTAGAAAGGCATCAACCTTAGCAGTCGCAAGTTGGCCGTTTAAAGACGTAGTGGTGCCACGGAGGGTGCTCAGATTTTCCATGATAGCAGCCTTCTCCTTTTGAATGCGTGAGATTGCCTCAGCTGCATTGCTGGCATCGGCTTGCAACTTACTGTTGTATTGCTGCAAGCTTGTGTTATACTCTTGCAGTCGCTTGTTTATGTCTTGGAGGGAGGCAACCTGATTAGCCGCAGGACGTGCAGAAGGTAAATACAAAGCAAAACGAATGACATGCATTACATCCATCGGCTTTGAAATGATGTAAGGTGAAGGATGGATGGACATCCCAAAATAATGATTACCTGTCATGCACTTAGAGTTTAGAATCAACACAAATTATGTCAGAATTACTGACGTCAGAAGCCAGATGGATGTCAATATATTTGACTTAAAATATTGTTGGAGGGCTGCGCTATAATAGTTGATTTCCCCCATGAGAAGTTCGAAAGGCACATTTATGGAGGTGCATCGTACCTGTTTGCCAGAGGTCTTTAAGGCATCCTGTATCTTATCAATCTTTTCTTTCAGCGTAGCTTTCTCTTTCTCTCCAGCTCGAATAGTTTCCACATAATTCGCTTCGGCCCGCAAAAGTGCCTATTAAAGCAATCTTCCACAATTTAGGTCGTAGTAATCGAATGAAGTCGACAAAATATAAATCAATAGCTAGGCACCTCCGCCATTCGACATTACAGAAGACTAAAATGGTAACTCCGAAAATGATCTTGCAAAAGTTTTAAAGATTCAAATGAAAGGATAACCAAATTCAGAAACAAGTGAGCACCTGTTTCGCAGCCTTCTCTTTCTCTGATTCCGTTTCTAGGTGACATATACTAGTCTTGAGCTCAGTATTGCTCGTTTCTAGTAAGAGATGCCGGGCCCTCATTTCGTTCTCTGAGTTGGCAAATCAAGATAGTGAGTATCAGCAGGCCCAGGATATAACAAGAAAGCGTCACTACAGCTAGGTTCATCTGCACCCACTAGAAGTACGATACATGGGTCACTATCACTATGTCAAAACTTGAGTGACGGGGGAAACCTGCTTCAAGTCGGCGCTGTCTCTCATCTTCAATCTGCTTCGAAAGGTCGAGGTTATCCCGAGTGTGATTGGTGTCTAGCTCCTGAAACGCTCGAATACATGCTCGAAGTTTCTTGATATAGTCCATCATCTGCTCGCTCTTCCCCTATTCCAGGGAGGGGTTCAAACACGAACAGAACATTAGACTATCAGACAACACCTGGAAGGAATTTAAATAGAAATTAACTCCAGAGCTATGTTCAAGTTGTCCAGGCCATTGAATGTCAGATCTCGTCGGGCAGCCCGAGAACTGCAATCTACTTCGTGAATCTTCCTAGTATATCTTCAGGTCAAATCGAGTCCACCTACAGAATTACAACCGCACTCCGATCTCAACAAATTCCAGAGAAAAGAGAAATGTTCAGCCCTTCTGTAAGTGAGAAGTAGAGTTAATTGACGGCGTTGACATCACGAGACTGAACGGATCCGTGAATGATTCTGCTAAATTCCGTCACTAGCCACGAATCTGAATAGAAAAACAATTAATTTCAAGGTACTGAAAAAGGCCTTACGAAATTCATCATCTTGCAAAGGACAAAACACGATGCAAAAGGAGCCGAGGCCAGGCACCTTCCGGAGGACTAGGAGTCAGAAAATCACTCAAACCCATAGAGATGATTCATCGAAATGAAGCCTAAATTCTTGAATATGGACATCATCCTCTGCCTGAATACTGTCTCCAAGACTTAAATATCGAGGACAGAGGTCAGCCTTTGAGTCTCAATGTCGACTTTCTAAAAGTGACGCAAATTTTTCATATTAAACGCTGCTGCGATCAATGACCGAGTATTCTATAGAGGAATTATTGATTTCCATTTCTGCAGCTTATATTACATATATTATCACCGGTTTTACAACATTAGGTGTTCTTGAGCGCAACGCCTCAAAGCGTTGCGTGAGCGCTCAAATTTAACGCTAAGTCAGAGGGCGACCGAGCTCTTCGACGCCGTCCTTCGTAACTACCAAAGTAGCCAGCAGCTACTAAAACTCAGCTTTAACACTTGACAGATTCTAAACCAGAGAAGCAACGTGTGATATTTACCTTGAAGTCGAATTTCGTTTTGCCGACCATTTTCAGATTCAAGAGCGCCTCCACGGCTTCCGCGGAAGTCGAGGAGCCATCTACATTCACAGCACCGTTAGGAGGAGTTCCTCCCTCCATCGCCTTCCCCGCAGCACCGCCACCGTCAGCTCTCAGGTTCACCGCAGATAAAACAGACCTGTGCGACCGAACTTTCACGCCGGAAGTCGCGCTCCCTATCAGCTTGCGCTTCTTATCCATCGGAGTCTCATGATTCTCCTTCTGCCCTCCCCAGCGCGCCTTCCCGCTACTGAATGTAGCCATTATTGATCCCTCCCTCCCGCCCCGATCCCTCTTCAGTCACCTCCGCCCCGCTTCCCCTCCCTCTAGACTCCAAACATCGCCAGCAGGAAACGAAAATCAAATCCTCCTCGGCCACCTCAGAACTGCGCGCCAACGCAAAGAATGCGTCCCTTGATGCACAGGGCACAAACTTCCGCCGGATCCCGTCCCTGGAAACACAAAACGAAACCAGAGAGAGAGAGAGAGAGAAAGCAAGGGCGTGAGATGCAAGAACGGAAAAAACTCCTAAGAAAACCAGGCAAACAGAAACACAGAGCTCCTGAAGAGACCGAAATGCGAAGGACCAGTTAGATAAATTAGGCGCGCGAGCAGAGTACCATGAATTGGTGCGGGATGCGTGAGCGTGCGCGAGGCTGCGATCGCGGCAGGAATGCGGCGAGCTGCACTGGCGGGGGATGGTGGCAAACAAGCATCTGGAGGGAAAGGGGAAGAGGGCTCCAGGCTTGAACTGCAGGCCCAACGGCTACGAGACAAGGAGTGCGGGATGGAGCGCATTTCAAATATTTCCTGAACCAACGGTCCCCCGCCCCCTCCCCGATCCTCGCTCCCAAACATTCAAACTCACGTTCTCAGGTGCCCCTAACTGCGGCCTTGGGAACTGCTCCGGCTTGATTTCCTCGTATCTAGACCTTCCATAGATTTCAGAGGAGAATTGGGGCTTAGTGAAAACCTCCAAATGAGGCACAGGTTTTGTTCCACTAAAAAACTTCTCTTGATGCAATGGTGCAATGGTTCACCATTTGTTTTAAAAAAAAATAGCTCCAATAATTCATTTCCACCGTCGATTATGTAATCACCATGTTGAAAAGAAACAATCTACGAGTATTCCTCTAACCTTGTAAGCTTGCCATTTGCCTATATGAGGCACATTGTTACAAAAAAAACTTGCAAATCACTGCATAGACAAGATTCAAAATCAATCTCTACATTAATATAGAGACTTCCATATTTTGAAATGTTGCATGATTATTAAATGTCATTTTCAGATTCACCTTCAGTAAATAGAAAGCAAAAAGATTTCCTTCAAAATTGATTAATTGCCTTGCTCCGTCCTGGGGTTGTTTTTTTATTCTAATTCTAATGCAATTGATCTCCCATTCATTTTCAAGATGAGAATTTAAAAAAAAATTTAATTGATTGTCCTTAAATTACTAGAAACAACCACAACTTAATTACAAAATTTTTGTATTTTGATATATTGTATGTGTCTGGTCTAATCAATATCTAAGAAAAAGTAATGCTTTTTGGTCCAAAATATAGGACTTGTATTTTAAACATGGTCAATAGCTTGTACATAATTTATTAAAAAGATTTTTTTCTAGGGAATTTTAAGAGCCACAAATATTAAAGGGATACTTCAAGGAAATACTATTCATTTGATACAAATCAATTTTGAGAATTTTCATCCAAATTTTGAAAGGATTATGAAATTTTATTCTAATGAAGTTCATGTGACAAAGAAATTATAAAACACATAAAATATAATAAAGAATGTTGAAAAATATACACACTAAATATCAAAAAATATTATTTGTAGAATACCTAAGATACCAATTATGCTATATAAGATTTTTATTATGTACAAGGTTCAACAAGCATATTGCTTTTAGAGATAGAAGCAATGATGAATGCCAAAATAGCATTTCAAACATATCAACAAAAGGCCATAGTTTTCATCTTGAAAGGTTTTACGAAGATTATAGTTCAATAAAGCAAAAAACAAACCTTTGATATTCACATCCAAAGATTCAATGTAGAAAGTATAATGAGGATTATTTTTAGGTAGAAAAGATCTAGACATTTTATTTTTGAGTCCTAATGATTGTAAAGAATTGTGTGTTTAGAAAATTTTAATTACAACTAGTTATAGGGACTTTAAATTATTATTTTATTAGAATCTAACAATGGTTTTGTAGAAAATGTATTGATATAATTACAACTACAACTTCATTGTTTTAAACTTTTTCTAATCTAGCTTTTCTTTTAGGTCTATGTACAACTATTTACTATTCAATGCAATTTGGATCTAAGGTCTCGTAGCCATTTGAATATATAAGGTAGGTACATCCAAAAGCTTTATTGATCTCAAAGTACTTTCAAAAACAATCTTTGATCCTTAATTACTTTTACATATTGTATCCAAATACTATATTCTTCAGTGCATTAGAACTTGCTTTCACTAGTCAATAAGACTACATGAAATTCTAAACAATCTAATAAAAATAACTAGGCACAATACCAATAAGTGGCATTTTTTGGTGTACCCACCTTATTGCCTTGAAAATCTTGTGTTGTTGTATTTGATGAGGCTTGGTATTTCACTCTCGACTACAAAGAATATTAGCTATTGAAAAGATTGTGCTTGACCTTAAAATTTATTATCATAAGAGTAAATTGACCATTTACTACACAAATTCAAAAATTGCACAACAAACCCTTCCATTTATCCAACACCAACCACTACTAACAATCAACTTTTTGAGCTAAGCCACTATTTTGAAATTTGTTTAGTGTAATTTTCCTTGGCAATGAAGGTACCCCCTAAATTGCTACAAATTAGTACTATGCCTAGTAACTATTATTATTTTCATATTGTCATATTCATACGTTAGCAAGTGAAAGGAGGTCCCAAGAACATGATATTTTGATATAGTATGCAAAAGCTATAAAGGATCAAAGTTTGTTTCTGAAAGAGTTCCTTTCACATATAGTAGAGGTACCCATTGCCATTACACGCCCTTCAACAATAAATAGGGTATCCTTTTTCCAACCAAGATTGAAATGGATTTCCGTTTTTTCCTTTGAATGTGTCTTTGTATTTTTTTTTGAGGTTTAGACCAAGAAATTTATGACACATAAGTGAGCAGAAAAGAAAGAATTAAACAGTAGGAAAGTAGATCAAAATTGAACAATTCTACAGGTTATGGATTAAGCCCAGCTTTTGCCTTTTAAAATTCATAGTGACTTCAATTTTAAGAGATAAAATCACCAATTCTTTTATAATCCCTATTATTTATATCTCTATCAATGCATTCCAATGCAGATTTTTGCGTTGGAAACGTGGAACTCAACAAATTTCAGCCCACGCGTTTCGCAGATTTCTAATGCAGTTTCTTGTAGTGACTATTCTCTAAACACTAAGATCATCTAAAGAATGCACCCAAAAATTGCATGTGCTTTATAATTGCTATCTTCATCTTTAGTCTTTATACATCTTTACAATCAATAATAAACCTATAGTAGATATACCTGTAACCAATAAAATAAGCACATTTGGATGTGATCTAGGTGAGTTCAAGGCAAAACAAATATTTGCGCTGGAAAAGTGGAACTCAACAAATTTCAGCCCACGTGTTTCGTAGATTTCTAACGCAGTTTCTTCTAGTGAGTATTCATCTCTTCTTCAAATCAATTGCTTTCAATTTTGGGCTATGATATCCTTTTAGTTGAAGTTCTATACTACTAGTAGAAGATGAATATGCCATTGTAATGTGCATTAGACACGATAAGAGTATGGAAGACAATGTGGTCAAGAATCTAAGGCATACTTTATAATAAGTGGAAGATTTTGGTAGTAAGCACAAATTTTTTTTAAATCAATATTGATTTTTTATAAATACAAACTTTTATTGTTCAAAAGGTTGTCTGCTTTTTAATTGGGAAGAATCAAGGCCATTTTTCTATGAAAAAACTCTCAAGACTAACATTTCACCTACATTCATCTAAGAATACAAAAAAATATTTTCTTAAGGAATTTAATTGTAGGATCTTCTATGTAATTCAACTTAGATCACTTAATAAAAATTTCATAAAGTTTGATTGCATAGATTGAATAATATAAGCATTATACATTGGAAAAATAAGTTTTTCCAGAAGTATAGTTTGCAATTTCAAATGACTTTGACCACCATTTGTGAAAAGAAATTATATTATATAATTCAAATTTATTATTTTTTGTGTTGAAGAATTTAGTTGAAACTCTAAGATAAAAAATTTATAAAAACACACTTGATTACCATTCTTTAAAAGATAGTTGAGTAGAAGTAGGTTCCATAATTGAAAGAAAAACTAAATGGTTAATTGCTTTAAGATGGGGATTAAAATACAATAATTCCAGGAGGTGAGATTGCTCTATCAAATAAACATAACCTTGTCTAACAATTTTTTTGAAGAATTGTGAAAACTGCATTGAAAAATGAATTCTATAAGTTATTTTTTCAAGAAAATATTTAAATTGCCCAAAATACAAGATTGTCCATAGCTTTCTCATTACTTGTCCAAATAGAATGAAGGAGAAACTTCACCTATAGACGAAAATGTGTTATTCAAAAAATTAATTGATTAATTTTGACATTTTGCAAAAAAGAAAATTGTTACTTACCAGATTTAGTTTTGGGCTTTTTGTGGTATAACTTTTGCTCCCTAGCACCAATTGAAATAAAACTTATATTTCCTCAAAGCTATCCAATTTTTTTATCTTATACAAAAGTTTCAACACGTTTCACTAAAATTAAAATCATAAGAACATGTCAAAAATCCATTTTTCCCCTCGAGAGGACAATGATCCTTTAGGGGTTAATATACAAATGCATCATGACTTCACAATATTCAAGCACTTAATGCATTCCATAAAGTTTATACATTGTATATTTGAATGGACTATTGAGGCTCTATTTTTAACACAAAATTTGGGATCTCAGCCTTTTTGTTTGTAGTAGGATAACTTGTAGTTGTTGATTTATAGAAAAAAGTGAATGAATACTATTCATGAAATACATAATGTGATGGTTTTTTGTGTTGATGTACAATGGATTTTGGATGCATATGTTATTGAATAGCATTTACCCCTTCCTAGAATCACTAATTCCTAAACGTCCTACACATATTTACCAAAATCTAGACCCTTCTAAATTCATTTCAATCAAATTGTCACCCAAAACAAGGTTCACAAAAAATTACCATACTAATTGGTAGTGGGGATAGGTGAAAAAATACAAGGATATGTATAAAGACAAATGATTTGACTGTACTATTGAAAATATTATAAAAGTCAAACAAGGTAATCTTCTCGGTAATCTTTCAATTTGGAAAGACCATATTTGAGGTGTTGGGGTACTTAACCCCTAAAGCCCTGAATTACGTTTTTTGGCAATATAGAAATTTTGGGTAGCTCACTACAAATGGAGTATTTATTTTTTTCTTTGAAATTTTTACAAAACATGTATTCATAGAATAGCTTTAAGGCCCAACAATTTTTATAACTTTTGACTACATGGTTTAAAAGTTATGGCAATATATATTGTTTTGTTTGAATTGTGGGCAACCTCGGCAACAAAAAAGAATTCTTTAAAAATTTTATTTTTAAGAAATAAAATTTGAAATAGGTTTACTAGATTTTTATCTATGTGGAAAGCTTTGAAGGGTCATTGCAAGAAACATCGACCACTTTTGTAGTGCTTTGCAAAATTTGTTCTTGTCCAATGCTATAACTTTTGATTGATGAATCCAATCCCCAAACCAAAAAAATTATTTCTAGAGTTTTTAATTGCAATCATATTCTATATTTTTTAGAATTTACAAAAAAATCATTTTATATTTAAAAGTTATTTTTCTTAATTTGTCACACTTTCAAGATTAGGGCTTATTTTATACAATTGATTGGTTCAAATTAATGATTTTGGGTTGAAATTTCTGTGGTATATTTTTATAGTACCTAGGTAGGCATGTCCCTATCGAAGGCCATCTAAAAAACCATTATTTTATGACCTCTATATTAGTGCAAATAAGCCTCCCTTGCGTGCATACTTCAAAACATTAGATGTGATTTTGAACTCATTTTTTTAGTCAAACCTCATCACTGTAAAGTCTTCTCAAATGGTCTATTTTTAATTTTGTTCAAAATTGTTTTCCCTATTTTTTACAAATTAAAACATCAATATATGGACATCATCTTGGACATTGAATTCTAATAAAGAAAATACATACATTGATGTTTTAATTTATAAAAAATAGGGAAAACAATTTTGAACAAAACTAAAAATAGGCCATTTGAGAAGACTTTACAGTGATGAGGTTTGACTGAAAAAATGAGTTCAAAATCACATCTAATGTTCTGAAGTATGCACGCAAGGGAGGCCTATTTGCACTAATGTAGAGGTCATAAAATAATGGTTTTTTGGATGGCCTTCGATAGGGACATGCCTACCTAGGTACTATAAAAATATACCACAGAAATTTCAACCCAAAATCATTAATTTGAACCAATCAATTGTATAAAAAAAGCCCTAATCTTGAAAGTGTGACAAATTAAGAAAAATAACTTTTAAATATAAAATGATTTTTTTGTAAATTCTAAAAAATATAGAATATGATTGCAATCAAAAACTCTAGAAATAATTTTTTTGGTTTGGGGATTGGATTCATCAATCAAAAGTTATAGCATTGGACAAGAACAAATTTTGCAAAGCACTACAACAATGGTCGGTGTTTCTTACAATGACCCTAAATCATTCCATTTTGATAAATGAATCAAAAGTTTTAAGGAATCTCAATTTAGGGTAACTTAGTTTGTGGGTAGTTATAGAATTTCTACTCTACAAAAAAATTTGAAATTCTTTATTTAATTCAATTTTCAACATTTTTGAAAAGAAACTAAACCATTGGGTGAAGATTGTTTATTACAATATTTTAACCATTGAAATTGGAATTTTTCATTTTTATAAATAAATTGTTCACAATGTAGTATTTTCAATCATTTTCTACTTCTTTCTATTCACTATTTCTTTCTTATATGTTGTACAATTCCAAATGATTTGAAATTTTTTGAATATATATCCAACTTGAATCGTAAAATGAATTCAAAGAGTAACCATCATTTCAAGTATTTTTTCATACAAATGTGACCTTGTGAAGTGCAGCTGCCTAGATTTTCACAAGGATAAAAAAGGATTTTTGCTAGTTCAAATGTTAATATCTTGCAATCTACACGGTGAAAGTTTCTGAAATTTTTTCCACATCTTTTCAAACCACCTAACTACAAGACCCTACAATTAAATATGTCAAAAAAATAATTTCAAAAAAATTGCACTTGTACTAGAAATCACAGTTTTGTAGTGATTTTGGTCGAAACATAGTCAAAAGCCTTTAGGGGTTAAAGTTAATAAATTTGAAATAAGACTATGGAATGCACAACGTCAAGTATTGAGAACTATACATATTATATTGCCCTCCAAAATGCCTAGGGCCTTTTTGAAATTAAAACATCATTGCTTTTGAAGTGTTACAAATCTAAAATATCACTAAGGTATAGAAATGACAATTGTACAATCTTACAATGTACATGTTATAGATGATGTGAATCAAATTTGACTCATAGATTGCAAGATTATAAATTTTGAGTGTTGAAAATGAAGGTTGAAATTTATACCAACATATAAACATATTGGTCAAAAGAAATGTAATTCAAATGATTCATTATATCTACAAAATGACATTGAAATGTCAATAAATAGCAAAAAGAAGTTGCCAAAGACGCCTCTTAAGTTGAACCTGTTTCTTCTAAATTTTTGTGAAACACGTATAACTTCTTATTTGTTACAAACTTGTAACCTTACAAACCAATGTAGTATGTGCAACTTCCCCCAAAATAAATTATCACGAACATGCCACAGGAGTTCATTATAATCCCAATCTAACTCATCCGGATTTTGAACTACAAATGGCTCTCTCACGTTCAAAATAACTTAGATCATTGACATGAAAAAATTATGATAATAACTAAACTATAAAGGGACTTTACAAATATTGGATGAAGGAAATATAAGCTCAAAGTTAAAGTCATGAAAATGCAATTAACTCTATAATAGAAATAGTGTTTGCAATTAGATTAAAATTTGACTTTCATAAATTTAATACTTTATGAAAAGTGATTCATTGTACATTAGAAGACATTTGAGGCCAATGGGAGACCGCAAGTTCTTTGGAGTTCCCAAACTATAAAAAAGCGCTACATCAGCAAATTGATGTGGTCAAGAAACTACTACGTTAGAAAATAATCTTTTTTAAATTTGTAAGTTATGATAGAAATTGTGCTAAAAACAGAATTTCAAACCGCACTTAGGTATAGTGGAATAATTCTTTTCAAAAACATTTGAACTAAGAAAAGGTCAAAAATCAAACCCATTTCATTTCCAAAAATTTATATTTGAGATTTCAAGTCTTGAATTAGAAGTAATGGATGCCACTCCTACTAAATCCAAATCTTTAGAGGGACATAATTTTGTGAGTTATTGTCTAAATGGTATGAATGAGCAATCCATTGTAATCCCTTCATTGTGTAGATGTCCAAAATAGACTTTTATGTTGAATTTAGAGTTATGATCACAAAGTTATGTCATTTGAAGAGGTGGAAGTTCAAATAGTGAAGTAGATTGATAATTTCAATTGGAAATGGGTGGTCTTTCCAAACTCAAGTGGGTTTGAGGATTTTTTTTACACACTAAGGGGGGTTGCCAAATACTACAAAAATAATATAAAAGAGGTTGGTCTCCCTACTCACTCAATCTTGGAGCCTTAGTGAATCTTGTTAACTCGAGGTTGGAGATGTCACTTGACTACTAATCCAAGGTACCATGGAACACTTATATGTGTCTTGTATTACCGGTTGGATGGGGTCTCACTCCTTGCTAGGCCACTCTCAGGGGGTTTCACACTATGGCCGTCCAAGTCGAGAGGCCATAGTTTTCTCAAATCTGATTGGTGAAAATTATGGTTTCTGAAATATGATTGGTAGAATTGATGGCCTCTCAACTTGGACGGCCATAGTGTGAAACGCCCATCAATGTGCCACAAGTTATATATGTTGATTAGCCAAAGTTTAGAAGTAGTAAATACAAAATCAGTTATTAGTATGGAGTGGAATGCATGTCAATAGTGGTTACAACTGTGGTGGGTAGTACCACCACAAATCCTCTTACAATAAGATGGAAGTTCCACCCCAAGTTACCAAACAACATGCTTGATGTCATGAGGGAAGTGAGTCCTAAGAGTCTTGGGGACTAAAACTTAATAGAATGAGTTGGAAATGTAAACTAGTTTGTGATCTAAGTGATTTTGAAAGCAAAGCAAGGTGAACCCAGTCAGTTGTGAAGGCTTTCTAGCAGATTATTTGGTACTATAAGGTGCCCACAAACTTAAACTCCTAAGCTCACCATAATTTAACAACCTTCAAGATGTCTTTTCATGTACATCAAGTAGGTAAAGTTGAAAGGGCAAGTTTTAGTAAGCAATTGAGCAATTAGATTTCCATGTGGCCTTCAAAGGTGAAGAGAAATTGAGTGAAAATACCACACATAGTGATTTCCTTCAAATTTAATGTACCAATTTCCATCAATGACCTCGTCCACCGATTTTGGTGAACCTTGAAATCCACCTTCTCCATTCACTAAAGTGGTCAAAACAATTGGTAAGAACTTGTTTTCTAGTGTAAATTTTGTCCACATGGCTCACATGGAGGAAGGCCCTAATTAACTCATATAAACAAAGTCTTTACATAAAACTAACACAAAACAAGTTTGGATACTTGATCCAATACTCAAAAAAAGAATACAAATATATACTCTTGATGCCACAAACATGATACAATGACAATGACTTATCCCAATATTGTTCATCTCTTTGACCTTGTTGATGTCATAATCCACAACCTACAACCATCATTCCGCTTATATTAATAATGTCATTGTTCTACAAAATAAAATACTTACATCCTTCCTCCAATTTAAAACCCTAATCAATCATTAGTGTTCAATTGATTCTAGTTCCAAAGTTATCATTTGTAGGACAATTTTTAGGACAAGATTCTAAGGGTAAATAAAAAATGCAAATGCAAAATGAAAAGAACTAAGGAAATCTTGCTCTAAAGTTGACATCTTCAACTCCCCTTACTCCAACAATCAATTCTTGTGTATACACCTAAAATTTCATACCAAAAGTAGATTCTCCTTTACAAACTAGACTCCAAAATATTCTATGTTATGACACACCTAAAGTACCATAACGATTCCTGAACATTCATTTTCTTTAAAGAAACGTGAAATCCATATGACAAGATTTGCAATATTTAAGATAACTACATTTGAAATTGACTAAATAAGCAATCTTGCATGGTTTCCATTATTATATTGAAGATCAAACTTTTTGTGGATTAAGTCTTGTTAGTAGTCAAAAACGGATTCTAGATTCTCATAGAATGCAATTTTTGAAAATGGTATGAATTAACTATGAATATTTAAATTGCTGAAAATAATTGTTTTCAAAATCAACCTTAGAATTTTATAAATATTAGGAGAACATTTTAGACATTAATTTGTTGGGATTGATTTCAAACATGAGATCAAAATTAGGTGCAATTACCTTAAACCCAAACCTTTACAACAAGATACAAATGTAATAATTATTCAAGCAACCTTGCTACAATTTTTTAGCTTTCTAGTTCCTTAATGTCATTGCTAAAAAAAAGCATCCCTTGAAGACCCTTTTCACAATTTTCAAAACCAAAGAAAATTCTCAACTTGTCTATGTACAAAATTAAACATTGGTGACAATCCTCTATTACTATCTTGCTTCATGATTAAGGATCATATTGCAAGGTTGTGAAATTTTTCTCAAGGTCTAGCTTTCCACGTTTGCTTTGCAATTAGGGAAATTTTGAATTGCATCTTATCCTTCATTAATGCCATTGATAGTGCAAGCTTATAAAATCTAGAAATGCCCATTCTTGCATAAACATCACTTGTTATTACTATTGCTATTTTCTTTAGAAGTTTCTAATATGCCACTACAAGTGAAAGGGGTGTTTTAAATATAATCCTAGTAGTACATTCCTATCAATAATGACTTGAAAGAGGGTATTTTTAATATAATGTTACTAGAAATACATGTATTTTAAGCAAAATTTTACTACAAACATCCCTTTCATGTCATTTTTTTATAGGACTATACTTAAAACATTCCTTTCTTTTGTAGTCCTATGTTCTTTGGAATTTTGTGTAAAGAAAGAAGGTCTTACAAAATAGTTTGACCTCCAATAAGTGTTTTTTTAGTAGATGAATTCTACTAGAAAAGGATGATTTCCATAGTGACTAATTGATTTTAGTAGGGTTAAAAAAGAAGAAGATATATAATGGAATTAATCATAGAGTGGTAGTACAATAGGACACAGAGGCAAAATTTGGGAAAAAAGACACATTAAATGTTTTTTCAAGCAATGGAGGGATTGATTAGGGTCCACTCTTCTAGTTGTGAACCAATGTCTTGGTGGCCAAATTTTTAAATAGTTAAAATATCTAAAAATTTAGGTAAATATTTTTAAAATATTAAAATTTTATCATTAAAATATTTTTTTAAATATTTTTAAATTCATTAAAAATATTGTCTATGTTTATAGCAATTTCTTGACAACATTAGATTTTTGATGTTGCGAAGTTCGAAATCCATTGTAAATAAAGGGATTTTATTCTCCATTAAAGTTTTTTTTCATGTTATGATATTGTTGTGTATAGTTCAAGCATTGTAGTTTGCTGATTTCTTAAAGTTTTTAAAGCAAATTTTAGTTGTTTTTTCTTTTTGTCTGGAAACTTATAATCTTTTCATAGCTTAAAAAAACTTATTATAAGACAAAACTCCATGAAGCACCAAAACTAAGGTCAAATGAAGTTTGGTGTTGTATTTGTTTTCTACAATTCTTAGTTATACATTCTTCTACCACCCATTCACTAATAGAAAACTAGCTTTACAATTGACTCTACAAAATAAGAATCAATCTCTTTCTTGTAAGATAGTCATCCATCAATTGTGCTAGGTAATGTAAAACCCTTTTTGTTTGTAATAATTATATTAATTATTAAAAGAGATGAGATATTCATTCCATAAGAGATTAATGAATGGAAATCAACTAAAAGGAGTACACCCAAAAGCATAGCTAACCTTATAGCACCATTTACAATCTATGTACATTTCCAAAATTAACTATGTACTTATTTGGATGGAGGGTTTAAAATAAGAAACAAACCTTTGACCCTTCATAATTTTTGCATATTGTATCAAAATTTGCATTCTTTGATGTATTGGAACATGCTTTCAATTGTCAATAGGACTATATAAAAATCTAAAGAACCTAATAATAATGATTAGGTATAGTGCCAATTTGTGACCATTTTGGGTGTACCCACTTTATACATTGAACAATAGGAACTTTGAATATCAACCTTCTGTCGAAAAATATCTACTAGAAAATAACTTATTCATTACAATGAGCGAGTGAATTAACAAGTTGACTAACCAACGTGGCCAAAAAGATAACCCACACAAGAGGTAAAACCAATGAAACTCCTCCAGGGTGAATGCAAGAAACACTTGTACTATTTGTTGCGTTTCGTCACAACCTAGTTTTTTCTTTTTCTTTTAGCCATAACTTTTGTGTTCTAGCTCCAAATGACTCAAAGTTTATAGGGAAGCTACTCATAGCTATTATGTATTTAAAATGAATTTTGGGGATTTTTTTAAAATAATTATTATTTTTCAATAGCCCCAAAAATTTCTCATAGTATTCAATTTAGGGGTTTTTAGCACCCCGTTTCTCCAGAAAATTTTTAGAGAAAATGTTCTCTTAATAGACTTGTAGCTACTGTGTAAAGGAATTCTAAAAATAATTATTTTAAAGTGTTGTAGAAGTCTACAAAGAGAGCTTCATTCTGCATTTTTTTCCGAAAGGTATAAAACATTATTTTGGTGATTTTCTTGGTCAAATCTCATCACCAAAAAGTTTTTTCAAGTTTTGTATTTTTATGTATTTTTCAAAAAAATAATACTATTTTTAACAAATTAAAATGTCACAAGTTGTATTTTCTTCACCGGAACTTTGGACATAGGATTCTCATAAAATTCCGATGCAGAAAATACACCTTGTGACATTTTTATTTGTTAAAAATAATATTATTTTTTTGAAAAATACATAAAAATACAAAACTTGAAAAAACTTTTTGGTGATGAGATTTGACCAAAAAACTCACCAAATTAATGTTTTATACCTTTGGAAAAAAATGCAGAATGAAGCTCTCTTTGTGGACTTCTACAACACTTAAAAATAATTATTTTTAGAATTCCTTTGGATAGTAGGTATAAGTCTACTAGGAGGCCATGCTCTCCAAATTTTAAGTCAAAATTCGTTTTTTTGGAGATAAATGGTGCTAAAAACCCCTAAATTGAGTAGTGTGAGACATTTTTGGGGCTATTTAAAAATAATGAATTATTTTTAAGAAATCTCAAAAATTCATTTTAGATATACAATAGCTATAAGTAGATTCCCTATAAATTTTGAGTCATTTGGAGCTAAAACACAAAATTTATGGCTAAAAAAAAAAGAAAAAACTAGGGTGTGACAAAAGGCTTTAAGTGTTTCTTGCATTCACCGTCCACATCATTTCCTTTCTAATTCTAATTTCTGTGAGTTTGTCATTCCACTTAAGATCGCCTTGGTCAAAAAAGTCTAATTGGTATAATGGGTACAACCAATGATCTCCTTCTCATCATCACTTCCTACTACAAATTTTAAATCAAGGCGCGTGAAAGAGTCAAACTACCATAAATAGTGATTGTTTTAAGTATTTTAGATACTTGAGTGACATGATGCCACAAGGTTGGTAGAGACATCTTACTGGCTAGTTTTGGTCAAATTTTACCCACATTATTGGCTACAATACATTCATTCACACGGTGGATATGATGATTTAGTTTAGAAGGCACTTTTTTATTGTTTCAATTCTATTGGCAAGGTTTTCTATTTTCTTGTCATTGCAAATACTTGCAAAGTGCAAACTACAAAGGAAAGCTAAATTGTTGTTTCTTATTAACCTACAAAGCAAACACTAAAATATATACAACCTTGTGATTGGCAAACCTACATAAGCGGCAATCACAAAGAGTAACAAACAAGCAAATAAAACCTTAAAAGCATGAACTAGCTGGGTGCTAGTGCATAGAGGAGCTCAAGAAAATGAAAATGATCACAACCAAATGGAATCCAAATAGGAGTGGTACTCTGTCAAGGGAGCGAAAATATGTAGTGCTCTAGTGAGAAGAAAGAAGGCAACAATAGGAAGTGGTAAAAATTAGATGGGACTAAAGGCAAAAATGGCAATGGAAATGGGGCCAAGGTAGTTGACAAGGTACTTGCAGCCACTTCAGAGGTCATCATTAGGCAAACCCTAAATACAAATTCTCATTTTTATTCATTAAGGATAATTAGAGTTCTTCCACATAGCCAAATTTCTTTAAGAGAATGAGACATGGATCCTAAAGAAAAGGAGCCAATGAAATCTCTTAGTATATAGAAAAGGTGTGATATCCCTTTCCAAATTGACGAGTTTGAGGTTTCGTTTTCTGAAAAATGGGTTATTACTTGGATTGGATGGGGGATAACTCTGTTGATTTCCACGGAAGGCTATGGTGAAATTGGCGCAAGATGGATGAAACTATGGAGCCATGAGATGAAAAGTTTTGCTTGCAAATCATTCTTTACACCATTTATTCACTCTAGGAGGAAAAGAACAAACATGGGGAAGACTTTGCTATATATGGAAGAATATTCATTTGCCAAGGGCCACCCAAGAGCGAACCCTAAACTGCCACGTGACCATTTGCCCAAGAAGTTGGGTCCTTTGAAAGAGCTATAACTACCCTTGTTGTAAATTGATGAGTGGTTTTTCCCAAGCAATTTTTGGCCACAATTCACCACTAATGAAATCACGGGGCTCATTTACTAGAATTTAATGAATTTGCTCATTCAAGAAAGTTGTTTTTTCTAGATTCAAATGTTACATTTGATAAATGAGAAGTTAATTGGATGAAATAGTGCCTTAAAGCCCTCTGTTCATCGTCCTGAATATGAACGTCGGAGCACTTCAGGGTGGAACCAATGAAATCCCTCCTTTTCATCCTTGCAGATTCCAACTGCCGAGCTGGCTAAAAAGAGTCTAACTGGGACAAGCGGGTTCAGCCAATGAAACCCTTCCACATCATTTCATTTCCGATTCTGGTTCCCTCCCAGGGAGGGAAGGAGAACAATAAATTATTCTAAAGGGAAAGAAGTAAGGAAGGCGTGCGGAGGCTTATATTCCACCGTTTCCTGGGGCGGCCAACTCTGAGTTCGCAGGTTTGTGAAGGTTAGGTCAGTTACTTACGTTACCGTGTGCTGCAAGCTCGTGCGTCCATCGTGCTTTCCGTCTCCGTTAGGGACTTAGGGTGCGATCTTCGCTTCTCTGGCGTTTTCTTTTCTTGCATCGCCGACGGGTCAGTTGCGGCAAGCCTGCGCTCCCATTTTAAAATAAATTATTTTTCCATCTCGATTGCTCCATGACCGAGGTGGCGGGAGCGACCTTCTGTTTTGTGTCTAGGTTTTCATGATTCTTAGTCCTGCGATCAATAGCTTTGTTGCTGGAAACCGATTCCATTGCGGCGCACTCTTCTTCGTAGTGCCTCGGATTTTTAATTTTTTGGGGGAAGTGGAGGTGGAGCAAGAAATTTGCAGCGGGAAAATTCGTAAAATTTTACTGTGCAGTTGAGATCGAAGGCTTACTCCGGTAGCTCTTGTAGTCGAGAGCGATTTACGAGGTGGAAGGTATGCGAGGTTGTTTTGGTGTTCCAAGCGACTTCGGAGAGAGCGTGTTGCGGTTTTAGTGTGTGTGTTTTGTTTTGTTTTTAATTTTACCGACTTCAGAGAATAAAGGCAGAGGTCTCTTGATATGCTGGCGCGGGATCACGTAAGGAGAAGGTGTGCCTGTAGCGGCAGTCATGTCATTTATGTCGGTCCCTGCTTTGGACAGGTTGCTTGAGCCATCCGAGATTGAGTCGAGCTCAGTGCAGTCATGGAGCACAAGAGCTGAAAGAAAGAGTGCCTTAAACATGTCACCGTTGTTTCCATCTCAGCCTCATTCCCAGCCGTCACCGCCTCAGGCACGCAATTCCCCTCTCCCTTTCTCCCCTTCTCCGTATGTGCTCAATTTCAAAAGGCGAGTGTTCGATGGTGCGAACGACGTAAGTGCTGATGCGGCCAGCTATGTGTCGATGCAAACTGCCAGCGGCCAATTTCGCGAGGCTACTTCTTCAATCAGGGGGGAAAGAGAGGTCACGGGGAGCTGCAGTAAGACTGTGCCTAATGACAATGGAGTATTGTCGGTCAGGGAAGTTCAAGATCGACTTCGTTTGGGGGGGAATTCATTTGGAAGGCATGAGTGGCCCCGGGTCAAGAGTATTGATAAAGTTGAAAAGCAGATGAGCAACTCTGTGACAAAGTCAGTGGACGATAAAGACAATGGACAACGGCAGCAAGAGTCTGGATGGGAATCGAGGAGCCGGAATGGCTCTAATGGGAAACAGGATTGTGATTTATTGTCCATTTCTTCATCGAATCGGGAGGAGTTTTTTGACGCTCCAGAAGAACCATTTGATGGTAGCTTATGTCTCTCTTGCTAGTTCTCCTTACGATAATAGCACAGCTTCTCTGTCCTTCATTTTTTTGACCATGGGAATTGATGATGTCTTGCCCTGTCCTCATCTTTTCAATTTATCAAGCATCTGAGATTTTTGTATACAGCTTCTGATGTATTAAGTGTTGAGAAACAGTTTTTTTGTTCAGATCATTCCCTAGTTTTATAGTTCACTAGAAATCTTCTTGTTAATATTCTGAATGCATACGTCAGTATTTCAGAGCTATGTATGTTGGATAGTTTTGAAATCTTCCGTCCAACAGAGTTTGTTTTCTTGCATCACAGAGAGTACTAGTGACGAGGAGAGTATGCGAGCGCAGAGGACTCCCAGGTCGAAACCTGGTGGGAGACGTGATGTAGATGGAAATTTAAAGTCGCTGCTGGATCAGGAGATCAATCGGCGAATGGCTGCAGAAGATGCCATGGCAGTTCTTCAACTTCAGTGCGCTGAGATGGCCTCTCATCTAGCATCCGTAGATGAGGAAAACCGTGACTTGAATGATGCTGGTGGAAATGATTGCGACAGTGATTCCCAAAGACTGGTGGTTGCCAAGGTCGTAGCCTATTCTGTGGCCAGGGGAGCTGCGAGGGCTGAAGTTGACGTGGAGATGGAAAATGTGGTTGTCGAGAAGAACCGTGAAATTGCAAGGTTGCGGGACAAGCTGCACTACTACGAGCTTGTAAATCACGAGATGTCTCAACGAAATCAAGAAGCCTTCGGTAATTTCTGGTAACCCTGTGATATTGATATGAAGTGGAAATTCCTTTTTCTGAAATGGACTCTTGGATCGGAACTGCATACTTGTCAAGTTGCGTCCACAAGGGAATTCTCTCGCTTCTGTTTCGGTTATATCAAAATATTCGTATTTTGATGATGAGTGGTGTCCACCGTAACCCGCTCATTTTTATGGTCCAACTTGACTTTAGTTGGATGATATTTACGGTCATTTATTTAGACGTTGATGGGAAGCCACCTATAGGACTTGAAAGAAGTGATTCACTTTCAAAGGTTCGACTCCCTCTGTTTCGGCTTGGATGATCAAATCTACGAGCCGAATAGGCCGCTTTGGATGCTGTTCTGAAGCATAGCTCAGGCGGTTTACTCCATGAATTGTTGAAGTAAACTGTCGAGTTTTGTCCTGTGACGTGTTCCAGTGCCAAGTGGAAGTACGGTTGTTCGTGTTTGTTGATAGAGAAGGAAAGCACGCATAATGCCAAACCGTCCTTTTTGACGCGACTTATTCCACGCTTTTCGTTTTTTTTGCATTCACGAGTCGATGTATTGTGGTCGTTGGGATGACCAGGTTGTCGATTGGACGAATAATTCGGCTCATGTGTGGGGTATTTGTGACAGAACTTGCAAGAACTAGGAGGCACGTAAGGCGGAATCGAAACCAATGGCTCATGGTATGTGCTGGAAGTGCTATATGCGTGGGTGTCTCAGCAATTTTGGTGCGCAAGTTTGTACCCTGGTCATCTTCACAGTTTTCTGCCAGAGGCATCCTGCCATCTCGTATGCGGACAGATACATACCATTCTGCACCCTCTCATGATGTTTGAGGTCTCGGATTACACTGGCCAAATTGGTTAAATAGAGACCTTCTCCATAATGCTGGGACTTTTTTACTTGCGTAGAATTATAACCACTATAGCTGTATCATGAGCCCCAAGTCAACCCGCGTAACTGATGTCTCAGGTTGGTATCTCAATCCTGTTTCACAACGTCTCTCTTTTAACAATTTAGTAAACACAGTTGTGTATTCCTATTTTCGTTTCCCAGACCGTCCTGCTCTGCTTGTATTTGGTTGTCATTTTCCCCTAGTCAAATGTATGTGGAATTTTTCTTTAGCAGCTCTGTTATTTTCTGGTGTCGATTCTACAACATATATGTATGATCGCCTTCACGCTGTCAATTTATCGGAGGTTTGCTTACTAAGACAAAATTCTCCCATAACTTTGTTAATCAACGTGCTACTAGAAAATGAAGTAACGTACTTCCATGGGTCGCTATTGAATTGGGACAGTGGTCTTCAAACGTCTGACTTTTCCATGAGCATCCATGTATACGTTTCGTACAAGTTTAGGCGGAAGAATCATGAAAGTCTGATATTCCGACCGTGTGTCTAGATTTGTCCTGGAATACTGAACTATAATCCATACATTATCCATGCGTCCCCTATTCTTGCACTTGGTACCACGGGAAACCCTACGCTAGGACAGGTGCATGGGTTTTGTTTTGTAGCATTATGATTCACAAAACAAAAGGTTTTGTGAATCAGAATCTTGGGCATTCATGGATATAATGTGTTTGTAACAACCCTGGTAGGACTACTAAGCTACAAAGTAGCATTGGAAGGATTTCAAAGAAGCAATCGTGATGATGAACTATGGATTTTTTTTCTTTAGTGGAAACACCCAAAGCTGTCAGTTTATGCAATAATATCCAGCATGGTTGGAGGCATTTTTTTGTAAAAATAATATTTTTATAGTATTAGTGAGTGAAAATCATGAATACTAAAAAACAAAACAAAAGTAGATGTAGTATGTAATTTATATAAATTTTCAAAGTGTTGGCTCTCTAGACCACTAGAATTGTCCTATAGGTGTACTTTGAAAATTATACATGTGTCTTACAACTATGTCAGTATTAAATTAGAACTAAACATTTGTAGGAGACTTTAATGAATGCTTGTGGACAAATTTAGTGATACTCTAGGGTTTAGGAATGTATAGAAGGACAAAAACGGGTGTTTCTACCTTATGCATGTCTGGATCAAATGATGGTTGAAATTCATTCATATAGGTGTCATTGACTTCTTTACTTAAGAAGATATTTAAAATATAGATTATAAGAGATATTTTTTTTCAAAATTGCAATTCTTTTTAACCTATTTGTATCAAATGTTGGATGAAATTTACTCATTGAGGTACCATTGACTTCTTTAGAGAAAAAGATGCTTTAAATACAAATTACAAATGATGTTTCACCAATTTCTTTTGACAATTTGTACATCATTTTCAAATTTGAGTTTTAGCCAATATAAAGGGCTTTTTTCTAAACTTGAGCTCAACTTATAAAATAAAATACAATGTACAAGTGTCTTAAACCAAAAGGAAGGTTGTAGCCTAGAACATTTTGATTTTTGGAAAAATTGGAATATTGCACTATTCATAGTTATTTGAACTTTGGATCACTAACTACAATATTATGAATTTCTAATTATAAAGTGATATAGGAATTTGGATCACACTATGAAATTCTTCACTCTAATTTACACCTATAGTGAATTTTTTAGAATATTCAAATAATTATAATATAAATTTTCTTCACTCTTGTCAATAAAACTAATAGTAATTTCAAATCTTGACAAAAACATATGAATTCACTTAGGACTTTCAAAAATTATGTGAATCCATCTCTATAAAATAATATATAATAATTTCCAGTTGCACTTATTGTTAAAATAGAGCTTACATAGAAAGGTCTATTGAAGTTGTTTATATAGTTATAGGTTTTCAAGGTTAAGGTAGTTTAGAAACACCTAAAAGCTACAATGTTTTCTAGGGATACAATTTTTATGACAATTCAATTTTTTGTAGTTGTTCCTCAATTGATAAAAGAATGAGGTAAGTTGGATATACAATTGTTGAATAAGTCTTGTATGAAGCTTGCAATTCTTTGTCCACTCTTCAATTGTTGTTGAGGCTCTTGTTATTTGGAAACTTTTCTTTTAAATTAAATGGACTCATTCTAAATTTAGGCACACTCTACCTCCAAACATAAATATAATTTTAAATTTACATATATAAGTATGACTACAACAATGTAAACAACTCATTTTTAGTTGATTTTGATCGATTGCAATTGCAAAGATTTTTTATGATTGATAATAATATGAAAAATGAAAGTGCTTTACTTTACAGTCTCATACCTAAGACTACAACAATATAAACAATTAATTTTCAAATAATGACTAATTGCAACTCCAATCAAAAGTTCTATTATTGATATTTATATAATTGAATGAATTTTATTTGAGATATTCTCTTGAAACTAAATACAAACCACAGTGTAACATGTAAGTAGTGACATATGGTTACAAAGTAGTTGGAGGCCATGTTCCAAGTAACTTATTACTTCCATATGTCTACTATAATGTTGAGCAACCTATATTTCCTATTACTAATTGGATGTATTGCTCTAAGAGAAAATGTCACTTCATCATTTGTGTTTCTATTGACAAGGTTCCAACTAGCCTACATAAAAACCATTAGAAGGAATTTGAAGGTATTATAAGAATGTGAGTTCTTGGAATCTGGGAACTTTGAGAATTATACTATATCAACAATTTGGTAAGTCCAAAGTAGTACTAAGTTAGATATTAATTGAATTAATTAATTAATTTTAGATTATTATTTATAGAAAAACAATTAATCAATTTGAATTTATTGAATTTTTTTTAATTAAAAAAATTTCAACTTTTTTCTTAAAAATTCAAAAAATTAGGAAGGAAGGGCTAGTTTGTAATTCCTAAACATTATAGGAAATAGCTAGGAGAACAATCCTATTATGGCCTTTTCTTGCCTTCAAATTTCTTCTAATGCAACCCCTCTATCCTAAATGACTACATCTAAAATATTGTATATCAACAATCTATACAAATATATTTTGTTTTGAGAAAACACAATCTTGAATGTAATCATAAGAAATTTATATTTAATGTCATTTTGAATTTGAATCAAGGACTATGATTCAACAATTGGTAACCTTTGGAATATAATTTTTAATACAATGATACATTTGAAATTATGAAAATAAAGAATAACAATATATAAAATGATATTGAACTTAGATTTACATGATTTTACTACAGCAAACACATCTATTCTTGTGCCTCGAAGATCTACAAAGGAATATGTATTGCAAGAGTGGCCTATCCTATATGGAGTCACATTTAAAGAGATGGAGTTGCCATTGGTTATAACTTTTGGACAATGAAGCCAATTTATTTGAAATTTTTTATTGAAGATGTCTAAATTGATAGTTAATTAGATTCTATATTTTTCAAAAATATCCAAAAAACATTTTGTAAGTAAATTTCAATTTAGCTAATTTGTCACAATTTGTAGTTAAGGATTTTTTAGTATTGTGTAATACCCAAAATTGATGATTTAGAATTAAAAAATTTGTGGTCCATTCTCATTCTAGGTAGGCACATATCTACTAAAGGGCATTTAAAAAATATTATTTTATTTCTTCTATATATATGCTAATAGAACTCCCTTGGGTGTACACTTCTCAACATTCAAGATGGTTTCAAGCTCATTCTTTTTGAAAGCTCTTACTCCATGAAGTTCTTCTAAATTACCAATTTCTTTTTATGAATGATTTTTTCTATTTTTTACAAACTAAAATGTCAAAGTGTCTATTTTCTTCAAAATCTAAATCAATCTTTTTTGTGAATAAGTATTTACTTACATCTGTAGGGGTCTAAATTTTGCAATACGCTATTTCTAGAATTATATTTATTATTCATATTTTGTTTTGTTTTTAAATATTTTCCTTCAATAGGTCACAATGCATCTTCTACTAAGCCAAGTCACATAAAACAATAGCCATTTCTTGCAATAACCTAGCAATAAGTTATAAACATAGGGTGGTTGTAAGAAACACTAGCCATTTGGGATAGAATTTTGAAGCATAAATCCAATGAATTTGAATTTTTTTTGTGGATACAATCTTTATTGCAATTGTATTTTTTGTTTTTAGAATTTTAAAATATTTCTTTATATTTAAAAATCAATTATGGTGATTTGTCACATTTTTAGGGTTTAGAGGGGAGGTGAATACTATTGAGTACATTAAATCAATAATAGAGAATTGACATTCTTGGGTCTATTGCAACACTAGGTGGACTTGTCTTTGCAAAGGGACTTCTACAAATATACTCCTAAATGAGTCACTATAAGAAACCTCTGTCTTTGGTGACGATCCCTAATTTTTTATAATGGATTTTAGGTGATGTCAATGCTTACAACCTAAAAACTTTATGTCAACAAAAATGTCCAATGTAACATCAATGTTAACATAAAAACATTGGACTATCAACATTGATGTTACATTGGACATTTTTGTTGACATAAATTTTTGGGGTTGTAAGCATTGACATCACCTAAAATCCGTTATAAAAAATTAGGGCTCGTCACCCAAAACAAGAGTTTCTTATAGAGACAATTTTGATTGCCATAAAAATTTGACTACAATAACTAGTCCTCTAGAGGTACATAACCTAACAAATTTATGTTGAAAACAAACATTGGATGAAGGAGATACAAGCCCCCAAAGTCGCAGCCATCAATTGCAGTTTGGTGAATTCAAATTGATCCTATGAATTTTGATTGGTTCTCAAAATATTTTTACATATTGGATTGATTTTAAAATATTACCATGCAAATTAGACTAGTATGCACAACCTTTCTAACAAATTTTATTGAATTTGGAAATTGAATGCAAAAGTTCCAGCACTTTGGATGAACTATGAGGACACTTTTTGTTCCCCTAGATGATGAAGGGTTAAACAAGGGTTAAAGCTAGCCATACATCTTGAAGGGTTAATATGCTATAAAGACAAGAAATTTAATTACTACAAGTGGACAATTTAGTAAACAAGCATTATTTTAAAAGTACCTTTTTATTATTTGTTATCTACTTGATTATCTACATTCATAAAATGAATAATGATGTGAATCCTAGGACTATAAATTCATTAAAAAATCAATAAAAAATGTAATATTCTTATACGACAAAATCTAACAGTGATTCTATTTATAAGTATGAAGGCTTATATCTACTGATTCAAAATGTAGTCCATCATTTGTTTCTTATTCATAGCCAATTAAATCATTATCTTATATATTACATGACCATTAATCAAAGCATTAACTGAACCACTGTTATAGGTACAATTCAAGTTACAAGTTCCAAAATAATTGTAAATCAATGTTATCGATGCAAAGTAATAAAACAAAATTGAAGAATATAGATTCAATTATTATTGAAGTTAACTGTAAAGTAAACCCCAATTTGGAAAAGGTAGGTGTCAAAGGAAGATTTAACTAAAAATAATACAAAAGAAACACAATACCAAACTCCATTAAACCAACTTAGAGCACCTCCAATGCTTATCCTGAAAACAATACGGGAAATTGTAAGGTTTGGGTTTGTTGTCGTAGCAGGGACTGGCTAAGTTCATTTTTACCTTCCGATGCCCCAATGCAACAACAGATCCAAGATGGCAAACTCTCCTTCTTTTATCTTCTTGAAGAATCTTTGCACCTTTGAACCCCGGAACCACCACCAGGTGTCATCATTATTAGAGAATCTGCTCATGGAGTTGTATTCCGTGCTCGACAAATTGCCCAAATATGCAGAGCAGGGGCTCTTATATGTAGAGCCCTGGGAAATGTGGTTGGCAGTAGCGGCTGCATTGGGAAGCAGTTTTTGGCAAAGTGATGTCAAAACGCCTGTTTGCACCATTCCCGTGTTGTTTGCAAAGACGCATTGGAAGTGCTCTTAGGGTGCTTCAAGGAGTTTTATTTTCCTCTCCCGCATTGCACACTTTACAATTACCTCTATTATGCAACACTTGAGGAAACTTGAGGTACTATAAATGGCATGACATGTTCACTTGAAACAACATATGATTGAAAATGACATAATAATTTTGAGCTCCTCAAAGTTCCGTTTCTTGAACGCAAGGCCACTGATCGAATACCATATTTCATTTCTCTTATAGGAATGCATGCTTGTCCAACAAAATCATCATTTCCAAAGTCCCACTCCCAACATTCCAATCGTAGTATTGCTATTTCAGGAACTGGAAGTAAAAAATGTATTATATTTAGAGTCAATTATAAAAAAAAGCCTAGTTTGAAATATATGTGTTAAAGGAAGGCTTAACTAAGAATAATACATAAAAAAAGTACACCAAATTCAATTAGATTCTAGTTTTGTATTAGATGTTTTTTTGGCCAATTAGAAGACTACGCGTTCCTGATTGTGGAAACTCTATGGGGAATTGCCATGTATGTGTTTTGATATGGCTGAGAGATTGCCATGTCACATAATCAGGAACGTGTAAGTAGTTTATAATCACGAGTCTATTATCAATAATGTAAAATTTATCAAAGTTTCAATCGATAATGCAATACAAATGTCTAAAATATTTATTCTAATTTTCAATTATTTGAATTTTTTTAATAATCAAACAATTACGTAGTTAATCTGAACTATTATCAAAAAACCATGGATTGAAATATTAGAAAGGGAAACAAAATTCAAATATGATTTAGTTCATCTTTTTCTATTAAATCAGAAAAATTTAAGAAAATATGTACCTCGAAGTGCAAACTCAAAATGTTCATTCTCCCAATGTGGCTCATTAGAACGGTAAACTATTTGTGTTTGCCTTTTCGCCACATCACTTTTTATACCATGAATTGCAACCTAATGAACAAATCAATATTCTGTTTTACATTATTAGATTATAAAACTACTTACCATTCATTTTTTAGAATGATTTGATTTCAAAATCAAGCAAATTCTTGAAATGGTCAACACCGTAGTACAAAAATTATTTATCTCTTAATCATATGCATACTACAATAATTAAGGTGCTCTAATCTCACCTTCTTTGTACCTTCTTGTAGGTAACAAAAAACAAATGACTAAATTTTTATGTATAATTATTTTAATGCATTGAAAACTTTCAAATCAAAGTCTATTAGGAATCATTACTATAAACAATTAGAATATTTCACCCATTTCCAACCACTTAAGCAATTATACATATGTAGAATGCAACTTTTTTGAATGCGACTTTTTTTTCATGTACATAAATAGAATTCAGAAGGATGGTATATTTTTTCAGAATTTTATTACACAAATTGTAATTACTATGAATTTTTTAGCAGAAGATTCTCTTTGACCTATAATGATGTTAAAGGTTGATAGCAAAACCAACCAAGGGCTAAGGTAGGTACACCCCAAAGCGCCAGTTTTTCATACTGTGCCTAGTTCCTGCTAATATGTTGTTCAAATTTTTTTACAATCTCGTTGGTGAGTAAAAGCATGTTCCAACACACCAAAGAATAATGGATTTGGATACTGTATGCAAAAGTTATTAACAGTCAAAGTGTGTTTTTGAAAGCGCCATCTACAGTCTGGGTACATGACTGATTTTAAAAATCTATGCACATTGTACAAAGCACTTTAAGGTCAAGTGCCATTTTGGATGTACCTACCTTAGTTGCATTTATAAGAGCTTTACAACCAATCATAATGTGTCACAATTGTTTCGGATCTAAACCACAACTTCAGCAAAAGAAAACAACCTATTGATTGGAAATGGGGGTTGGGTTGCCATCTTCTATATTATACAAAATTTTATTTAAAAGAATTTATGTTAGATGCAATTTTTAAAGACAAAGTAGATTTTAAAGAAACCTTAATATAAAAATCAGGCAATTTGAAGAAGTCATATTTTCTATGCCAACTGGTACCTAACAGCACAGTCACCTACAAGTGTTGATATTTTGTTATAAGAAGAAGTTTATAAAAAATATTTATGGATTGAAATCAATATGTATTCAACATTTTATGAATATACTAATTAATGGTACAAAACCAAACAATAATATTGTCGCAAGAAATCTAATAGTTCATCATATCATTTGAAGTTCAATCATTTATGTTGTTGGAGGACTAGAGCATCATCAAAGAAGAGAGTATAAAATATTGCGCATGGTTCTCTTCAATGAAATAAATTGTAAAGAAAATATGTTATCTATATTGCCATTTGAGGAAGGATTCAAATATTTTGGGAATAAGATCATTGTATTAAAAGGTTGCTAGCATGTAAGCTTAGGATCTTGAGTCTATAAGCCTAGGAACTTAAATATCTATACTATAGGTAACTAATATGCTATTGACACCTTCCATGGTTTTAGGATATTTATGTTGTAGATACTTTTGTTACAAGCACCTTTAACAATTATTTATAGAATTTCTATGTTGTGGGTATCTATGTTATAGGCTCTTATGTTATAGACACCTTCAATGGTTGTAAAGTACTATTTGCACCCAAGATCAAGGCTTGCAAGCTTGCATTTCTAGGCTTGCATGCTAGCATCTGTAAAATATGCAAAGCTAAATGATATTTTAGAAAATGTTTGTAAATTGAAAGTAGAGAATAGTAGTGACCTTCAAAATAACCTTAGGAGGCAAATTTTGGATTTCTTCATATGATAATGATAAATAAATGTCCTCTTTTTTTACATAACCTGTATTACCATTAGCTTGGAAAAAACCACTTGCTAACCACACCGGTCGATCTCTTCCTTGGAAGTTGATAGCCACCATTTGGAAGCCATGACTCCAAGCAAGCATGGGATCGGCATTAGATGAATCAAAACGCAATCCAAATGGATACACTCTACCCAAATTTTTCTTTGAATACCTATACTATAGTGTCCATTAATTAAGATAATTGATGTAATGATAATATTTATAAATAGTAGATTATTACATTTATATAAATATAGTTTTTTCATCTTTAACCTCAAAATGTCTAGATACATTGCCTAATACTCAATACCTAATTAAAAAAATTCAATTCTTTAGTTGAAAATTAATTCTTAATGAATAGTTTAAATAGAAAATAAATTAACAATTTGAAATATTGGATTTATAGAAGCATTCTTATTTTTGGAAAACATTTCCATTTCAAATATAAATGATCATAATTATGAATTTTGAATAAGAAATGAAAAAATATGATGATTAATGAAAAAATGTATTTAATAATGATTATAGTTGGGAGGAGGAGAGAATGGGGATTTTAAAATTTATTTCATTCATATCAGCTTACTCAATTATAGAATCAGGATGTTTGTTGATTAAATTTTGGAATTGTGGCTCACTTAAATTGGCCATTATTGCTCTATCTCCACCTATTAAAGGTCCTCCGTGCACTTGTTTTTCCTTCATCTCTGATGGTTTTGCACAATAGATATAAATAAGTTCTTGAAACTCAATGGTTTCCGGCACTTCTATCTTTTCAACCATTATGGACTTTCGAAACACATTAGCTGCAGTATTAGCTACTTTTAATAAAGCCTTCTTATGAACACGTTTAAAATGTTTTTTAATTTTTTGTGCATGCCGTACATGATGTAAACTTGAAATATTTGCATCATCCAGTTCATCGTCAATAAGATTATCAGTTGCATCTGGATCAACTGCCAACTGTCTATGAATGTCATTTCAAAACAATCATAATTCATATTACAAATGAAATAACACACAAAATATTAACATTAAGATAAAACATATTGAAGGTTAATGATACTATTATTATTAGAAAACTACCAGTACTACAACATTCAATCAAAAAACCAAAAGGATAAATTACTATATTCAAAGCTTGAATGCAAAATAAATTAAAGTACTTCTTTATAAAATTTATAAACTACAAAAGATTATTCTAAAAAATGCAATTATCATTCAACTCAAAATCACTAATGTAATTTTAATTTTGAAACTAAGTTACACAAACAATAAGAGACTATTGCTATCATTGTCTTTAATAGAACATGTTTTTAATTCTATACAAGAATGAGTTTTAAGGTAAATTTTTTACCAAAATGTTTACCATTACATGAAAATAATAAATAAGACTTGTAAAAAATTGCAAGAACTTCAATTCAAAATAACTATTGTAAAGGGCTTTAGACTCAGGATCAAAACTATAGAAAATACTCTATAATAATTTTAAATTTATACTTTCAATTACAATAGTATGTGACAACTTGTATGTAGCAAAAAAGATATAAAATGGTCTTAAATGAATGTTAAAAATTCATAAACATAGCATGTTGTATTTCAAATTCATTGTTGGCATTCACTGTATGAAAATTGTAATTCTAAATTAAATGAGTTCAAAAGCAATAAGGCTAGTTTTAATTTTTAACTACCCTTTATTGTTTCAATCCATTTTTTAAATATATTTTGAAAATGAAATAATTTTTTCATTAAACTTTAAAATGATTCTATGAAGGAATTCAAAACCTTATACTGTGCAAATTTTGATAAAATCAAGTACAAGTCTAGCATACTGAATAACTGAAATGACAACTTCCAATATTGTTGAAAAAAATCTTTTTTCTTTAAAAATAAATACATTGTAATAGTATTGGTATTAAAATTAGAATTTACAACATCCCTTTGGTGATTTAAAAATCATCCATATGTTTTTTTTAAACAATCAAATTATTTTATTTTAAATAGAAGCTACTTTTCAATTGTCTTAACAATTAATGAAGTTATAAATAATAGAAATGTACTTGATCTTCAACAGTGTCACTTGGGGGTTGATCTGAAATAATGATAAATCCTTTCAATGATTCGGGGGACAAAAATTCAAGTGGTGGTCTTTGATCTTTGGTGGGATAAAATAGTCGGTCACCAAACACTTCACGAAGTACCTAATATATTTTATTTCTTTTAATTTTGGATTTTGAAAACATTATAACTTTGACATATTTCCACATAGTTTTTTTTTGCAACAATTCATTTTTATAATCTAAATATTAATAGATTATAATTATTGAACATAAAATTTAAAGAAATTCTTAATTGAATTGAGTATAATCATTATTTGTTTAATATTTTTTTCTAAAATAATTTATTTTATATTTGATTTTATGATTTAAAATTTTCCATTTAGAATTTTACTTTGCTTTAAAGATATTGTAGCTTTATTTTCATATAAAGTGATTGAAATGTTAAAGATTAATGCTTTATTTCAAATCATTTAACATTGATTCAATTAATCAAAGAACTCACTAGAGCAGCTTTTTTTTGTAGGTCTGATCCAAGATGATTTTCAATTGTAATAATAACTGGATATTCTGAAGTTAAAAATGCATTTTCTTTTATTGCTAATAAACAATCTTTGAAAGCAATTGCACTAGTCAATGTACTGCAAAAACAAGATTTAATAGAAAAAATTATTCTTACAAAATCATTTGCAAGAATTTGTAGACAATCTATCTTCTTACTTTGAAATTAGTAAAGCCTATTATATGACATCAAGAGATGGATATTAAAGCATACTTGCCATGAAGAACCATAATATTGCCTCGTCGTTCCCAACAATCAAGTTCAATGACTCGACAACCATTTCGGAGAGCTTCAACTATTGGAACTATACTAGAGTTAGAAGTTAATTGATTTCCAGTTAAGTAGGAATTGTGGCTTGAATATATGTAATAATGTGATAAAGGCCTAGTCATATCATCAGTGGGCTGCAAAGATTGCAAAAATTAAGATAAATCTAAATGATGATGAGAATTCTTTAATATTTCTACTCAAAACATATGCAATATATATTAAAATGTTAGTTGACTATTTTGTTTATACAGTTGCTAATTTACACTTCATTAAAGACCAATTCTTCAATTACGATCTCATATGATATTTCAAGCTCAATTTGACCTTCTAAATTACATGCAAGTCTAAATATTTTACTACAAGAGCTTGTATATTATTCATGAAAAGGATTTGCTAAAAAATATGATTGTTAGTGATTATAGCCTAAGATGGATAATATTATTATTAATTTTGGAAGATTATTGTTATATATTTTGCACCCTAAACACTCTTAGTTGTAAATTTGAAGTCAAATTAATACTAGTAGTGAACTAAATTATTCTCTATAAAATAGAATAATAGGACGGGGGTATTTTGAATATACATTGAAGATATAACAAACTATATCCATTATTATATACAATTCGGATTTTAAATAAAAGTTGAAGGTTCCATGGTTGCTAGTATGTGAGTATAGAAGTGTGAGCTTATGAGCCTTAAAGATGATGCACCTATAGTATAGGTGCTTATACTATAAAAACCTTCTATAATAAGAGTGTATTTATATTATAGATACCTATATTATAGGTATTTTTGCTATAAACACCTTCAAAGGTGGTAGTATATCTACTTATATACATATTAGAAGCTCACATGCTCGCATGTTCATGCTCACATACTAGCATCGTTGATGAAGGTTCAAGTGCAAAATATTGTCATTTAAAATCAAAATACAATTATTTATGCAAAAATTTGTATGAAAAGTAAAAAACATACAAAATTTTCATTTTAATATATACAACTTACAAGTGCAATATTTATTGACTTTTTTAGCTCTTAACTAAGAACACATCAATATGTGAAGAAGGAGGATTGCAATCATGTGAGCCCATAAACCTACAAGCAAGCCTATACACCTATAATATAGGTGCCTAGACTATATATACATATATCATAGGTATTTACATTAAAAACACCTTTAGTGATTGTAGGATATTTATTTATATATATGCTTGAGGCTCACATGCTTACAAATTTATTTTTTTGGAAACACATGGTGACATGGACAATTGCCATTGATAGAAAAAATAGTACCGAGAACTAAGGGACAAACCTTGGCAAAGATAATATTTAGTTTTCTAAGAAACTAAGATTAACATCAATTTTTTTTAAACCTCATTACAAATCTAGAGGGCCAACAACGGCCATCAAATCAACCACACCAGATAGCTACCAAGCATGAATCGGAGCTCCAAGGAAGGCCAAAAGTAGCCACTTATGTAAATGCCTCCAAATTAGAAGGAGTGAGACTCCATCTCATCTGAACATGGGACCTCTCTCCAAACATTCTTGCATTTTCATGCTCACATACTAACATCATTGTTTGAGGAAGCAAAGACCTTTTGAGGTTAATGTATAGATAAAAAAATATTAATTTTTTTCAACATTTTTCACCAAAGACACTAAAAATCAACTAAATACACCTTCAAATTGCGGGTCATTGCAAGAAACAGTTCACGTTTTTGTCTCAACAACGCAGTATTTTGGCATAGGACTAAAAGTCTTGTGTGATCCTGCTAGTACTGTACGTCTACACTACGCTTGTCAATTTTAGCCGTTGATTTTGGGCACCTATAAATCTAGGCCATTGATTTAATACTATGTAGTCCTATGTAATACTACAGAGTGCTACGAAGTACTACTCGGGGCAGTGGAAGTAAAAAACAACATTTAAACAATATAAGAATAAGATAAATGAAGTTCGGAAACATTTGAAGAGAATAGCCAATTCATCAAACCAAAAAGGGGTTTGTGAACCTTTTCATTTTTAGTAATTCAAAAAAAATTCAAAAAATTATTTTAAAAGAATCTTTTTTTTAAACAAAATTGTGCTCACATTGCAACAAAAAATTGCTTTAGGAAATCTTTTCCCTCTTCATAGTCTTTGTGCAAAGGAAGGTCATTTTGACCCCATGTGTACAATAGCCATGTTACTATTTTCATGAAAAATTGTTGCCAATCCTTAAAATGTTAGTTGACCTCCTACTTGTCCAATTTGTGGCTTCAAATTCGGATTTTTGAGTAAAAAATAGGACTAAAACCTCCCAAATGGCTAAGGTAGACACCCAATTGGGGGTAGTTTAAAAATAGTAAACTAATTTTTTTAAATTGAAAAAATTACTCAACGTTTAAAACTTTTGTGTGCACCTTCATTACAAATTTCAAGCTCACGGGATAAAAGATGCAAAAGTTATGAACAAAAAATACCTAATAGAGGTCAAGGGGACAAAAAAAAGGACAAGTGTTTCTTGCAATCACCCTTGTAAATTGGAATATGTTAGAAATATATCAATTGGATTCACTAAAACTAATTAAAGTAGATCTATCTTTAATATCACCATTGAATTCCTTAACTTAAATGATCACATTACTAAATAATATACATAATCTAAAACATTGAGGATTGAAATAAAAAAGATTTTCTTATCATACCATGTTGGTCACAACAATAGGTGGATTTAGTTTTGTATTGATCAAATAGTTTGAAAAACCTAATAAATCAAGTTGCACACTTTGTACAGATATAGAGAAATGAAACCCTGCAATTGCACTCAATACTATTTGTGTAATAAGAGATGCAGCCTTGCGTTCATTTATATCTTTTTCGCCTTGAACATTTCCTAAAAATATAGCAAGATCTGTAGCATCCATATAATCTTTTCCTCGAGAAGCTTCTTTGAACATAGATTTAACAACCTCTGGAGGTCTATGCTGAGTTCGTCCTTTTCTTATAAAAGAGAAACAATGACATCCAACAACCATGGCTCCAAAGTTGATTCAATAGAGCATAATGCATAAATTCTAATAATAAATTTTGTTTTTGTCACTTTATAATTAATTTGTACAAAACCATTTTCCATTTCCAAAAATTGATCATGTTATATTTAAAATTTGAAATTGAATCATACAATAAATATGAAATACAATGAATGTTTGCATATGTAAAAGTTGAACCCATCTTAACAATATGAAACACTATTTCATTATATACTTTTGTTAAAGATTTGAACTACGTTTCATCATTATTGTTTGTAAGTCCATATTGGTCATTTGCATTGCTTGCAATTTAAATAAAGATAGATTTTAGCTTTAATTTGAGAATTTAAAGAATCATGTGTCAACCTTGGAACTTAATCATGATTTGAAATATTGAACATTTCTTCACCATATGAATAAATGATATGTAGATAGATTATATAAAAATTCCACTTCTTTTAAATATTTCTATTATTTCAAGCTTTACAATTTGTTTGAATTTATAGCAAAGACCTTAAAAAAACTACTTTCGAGCGAGAAAAAACTAAACCTAAAATACAAACATTTTCATTTATCTAAATTAAAGCTCAAAGATAAGTTTTAAAAAAAATCAAGACCAAATAGTATAGAAAATTATCTCTATTGCCATTTTGATTATATTTCAAAATTCTTCGACACTTAAAAGTTAAAACACCTCTACTTTTAATTTATAAATAAGATATATATTTATTGAATAAAATCTTATTAGAAAAATTACAAATAATTTTAGTGTCCAAATTCTTCATTTTATCAAAGATAATCATATAATTCTTTCTATGACTAATTTTTTATATATTTCTACTGTTACATAAATTGTCAAATTTTTTTGTCAAATTGTTTGACTTTCTTTCGTTTGTAGAATTAATGATTTGAAAACTTAGTATAGGTAACAAAAACCTTGCCATATATTATATATAACTTAGAAGACTATATAAAGACATATTTACTATTTTTTAATTGAAAGTATAGTCTAATCTAGTATCCCTATCCACTTGATAAAAGATAGCCCTATGTGACTAGAAAATATAGCCATTACTAATAAAAAATTGTTTGGGATTTAGATGATACCATGTACAAAAGTAAAAATGTAAATATGATATACATGTATAATTGTATGGATATACACACAAATATGGAATTATTCCATATTAGTTATTATAGGTGGAGAATGATAAAAATATGTAATCTCTACAAGGCGGGCTCAATTTTAAGAAAAACTCAACATTACCAAAGGAACTTTGTATAATCTTTGGTCTAGTTTGAAGTTTTCTATATTAATTATCCAAAAGTTAACTACTTATACTAATTTTTATATTGTAAGTTCATAAAACAGCAAGTATAACAACAATAAGTTTTGTGCATCAAAAACCCTAGTCTATTTATAAAAAAAAATTTGAATCCAAAAAAACTCATACAATTCTAAATTATAAGTTGAATGCATAGTCCTAATCATTCAACAAATATTTTAAATGCAAAGTCATTAATCATTCGTCACCTAAAGAGTTCAAAAGTAGCCAATAGAAATTTTTGAGAGCCACCCTTGTGATTTGATGTACAAGCATGGAATTCAAGAGCTGTTTCCAAAAACCGATTGAGGGCTCTGTCTTATTTAGGACCACAATATTTGCAATAGATTTCTATGTTGCAATTTCCAAATTGAGTACCTTGATCTGTGAGACTTCTAAAATTAGATATGGCAGTTAGTGGAGAATGACTGGTGTTTGCCGGTGTCGGGTTGTTTGGCTTTGGATGTTGCCACACAAGGTAGGATTGAGTAGCATCCAATGGAGAATTCAACTTTTGTCTTTGTGGTGATAGAGCCACGGATTTGTCATGCAATTTGCTAGACAACTACGGAGTATAGAATTTGGTTTAGGATAGAAACAAATACATGTTGTCTCAAGATTAGTTTGAGAGAAGCAAGTGGAGCACTTCAGTGTCATTTCTTGGTGTTTGGAAGCATAGTGGTTTGTTTTGAGAAAATTTGTGTGCACCTCACTTTGTTTGGTTATAATTAGCTTGGTCAATTGTGGGAAGATACAAACATGGCAACCACCTTATGCAATGGAACAACTATAATTGACGAAGTATAAGAAATTCAACACCTCCTGTGCCAATAGGCAATTGGGGATTTGCAGTGAGCAAGAGTGCTTCCATTGCATAAGCAACTGTTAATTGCCTCCATGAATGGTGCCTATTTAGGCTTGAGGAGCCCAACTTATTTCTTTAGCAACAATACCATTAAAGGGGATTTGAGGGCACAAAAGAGCCATTTCAGGACTGGTTCAGGACTGGTTGGTTGCTGTTACTCCTATTAGGCCAACATAAAAAAAAAAATTGAAAGGGATCCTGAAATATTAAAAAAAGTTCAAAATTTTATTTTATTTAAATTTTTTTAATGACATGGCACTCTCTCAAACAAATAGGATTCCTACAAAACTGTGTTCCCGGGGCAGTTTCCGTGTTTTTGGACCGCAGGAACTCACAAGCTCCTAGAGCCCTCAAATCTCCCCTAATGCCCTTTCAACAAGGAGTGGCAACACTTATGTTGTAAATACATTGCCAAGAGTCTTGATTGGAGGCAATGGACAAAGGAGGGTGATTTGAAAGGGATTCCAAGACTTGTATATAAGTTTATACGCACAAAGCTTTGGCTAGATTCTAAAGTCAAGGCGATCATAAAGTTCTAAGCTAGATTGTGAGCTTCTAACCGAGCTCAAAGTAGACTGCCGCTACAAGTCAATCAAGTTGTCTTGGCATTGCTTACCTTTCAAGCGATGCAATTAACACTGCAAGTACCTAATCTCCTTCACGATGAGAGTGAATTCTATGAAATTTTAGAACTAGGGATTTTGCAGACTGAGAGACCAAACGGAAGACAATAAAGGAAATGGGGTAGTATAGTTGAGGACAAGGACAGAGAGCAACCTGTCACGGAGCAACCTTGATAAGCTAGAATGTAATTCCAATTCCAATGGCTACCATCAAAAGAAGGGTTGGTGCAACTTCATCGATAAATGGAAGCATACCAAGTGAAGGTCACTATGGCTAAGGTTGTAGTGCTAATGCTTCACGCAACAGGAAAAAAATTCAAAATCCACCTTAGGAGGCGCCTTAAGTTGTCTTTATTTTGTAGACACCACTAAGATTGAGGCCCAAACCAATATTGAATTTGGAAATGCCACACTTGACGCAAGGCCATCCATCTAGGCATGCACGGATTGGATCCATTCTTAGAGGCCATTGGGGTGAGTCCCAATATATGCAAAGGTTATCCTCGCTATGTATTGTTAACCACCAACCAGTATAGGACCATGATTATACCATGCAAATGTTCGAGTACGCAATTGGGTGTTTAACCTTGCAAGTGTGGAGATCCTAGATAGACAAAGGTGGGAGTCACTAAACGCAATCAACTCCAAGGATAGACTTGAAAAAGACGGTTCTATGGAATTAAAAGATATGGCCATACCAATTTCCATGCACTCTCTTCCTTATTAAGAGAATGGATCCAATAATCGATCAATAAGGGACTACATTACTAGACGGTGTCGGGTAGAGAGGAGCGCGCCTAGGGAACACGCGGGGTGCCTGGCTGCAAGTCGTTGAGTCAGTGACAGGTAATGTTGAAAACTCGAATCTTCACTCGATCTTCACTTCAATCTTCACTTCAATCTTCCATAGGCCTATCCTGTGGTGGCTCTATGGGGCCAAGGGTAAGGGTGTGTAATAAGAAACAAGGCTTCGGACGGGTAAAACGGGACGGCCAACACGAGTGACCGTCCGGATGATGGGCCCCTAAACTTCAAACCCACGATGACCAGGAAGCGCCTTTCATCAATGGGAACAACATAAAAGATCGACCATGTGGGCCATTAACCCCACTTCGTCGCCACAAATACAAAACGGGGCTAATAACTGTCATAAAAATGACTCCATAGCCCGCAACCAAGTTTACGATGCAAAAATTGAAATAACAACTAGCCTCCAAAACCGGCTGGGAAAAACAAGAAAATCACAACGAGCCTCCAAAATCGGCTAGGAAAAACAAGCCACAAGCCACACACACGAATCTTCAATATTCTCCCCCCCTTGAGTCCCAAATCTTCAACCTTGAGTCTTGAAAACTTCTTTCACTTTCAAACTTGAAGAAATCTTAACAAGAACTAAGTAAAACTAAGTTCCATACAAGCTGCGACCTTCCATCCACTGTCACACGTGTTCTAAGAACTCAAATGCTAAGTGCTTTAGCAATTTAGAAAGCTAAGAGCATGAACTAATCACTCACAAAATTTGAGCCTATTTTAAGATACTGTCCAAAAGTTATATGAGAGCAAAGTTGAAGTCCTCCTCCTTCTTTTTAAACAATCACTGTCTCTTTAAATCTCAATAACTTTTGATTTAAAACTTCAAATACTAAGTGTGAGAGCAATTTAGAAAGCTCTCAATAATATCTATAACTTGTGAAAATATCACAATGATCTAAGATATTCTCCAAAAGTTATGAAAGGTAGAGTCTCGGCCTTCTCAAATAAGAAGGTATGAAATTCCCCAACCTTTGATACTACATAACTTTTGCATCACAACTCCAATTCATACAAATAAACTCAATTTGGAAAGATAAAATGATGATCTATCACGTCTCAAAGTTTCAATTTCATAAAATAAACTGACCAAAAGTTGTGGGCGTTGAAGATACGGCCTCCCTCCTTCAAGTCCAAACTCCACTCCAAAGTTTGTCACCTCATAACTTTTTGATAAAAACTCTAAACGGTAAGTGTCATATCTTTTTAGAAAGATACACACAAGAACAATACACCCTCAAAATCTCAAGTCAAACAAACAAGTAATGCAAAAGTTATAGCTTGTTGAAGCCTCTACCCTCTCAATGGAGATCCTTGGGTCTTCACAATTTCAAGCTCTCATAACTTTTGACTCTCAACTCCAAATTCAACTTGTGAACACTCTTTGAAAAGCTCTAAACACAAGGAATGTCATGACAAAATTTTATTACTCAATTCTTCATGCTCAATGAGCTACATCAACCCGAAATTCGGCCAAAACTCTCCAAAACATACACACACTTCTCTCTCTCTACACATCAACTAACCAAAAAACTCTGCATGAAAAACCTCTCAAACTCCCCTAAGAGGAGGAAGAAGATCACTCATCAACCCTAAGTTAAGTGGGAGATGCCCAAATGGATCTCCAAACAACTATTGCCCAAAGGAAAAGAACAAGAATATAAGTTCAAGTTTACTCTCCAAAGCCAATGAAACTCAAGATCAAACTAAAAAATAAACTAATTCTAACTCATAATCTTATCTTCTAAACATATAGATAAAATATAAGATTAAAATTAGATATTAAACTTCAACTAAACTAAATGGAGGTAAAAACTAAAGTCAAAGAAGAATCCTAAGACTCTAAATCTCATGACTTCATAAAAACCCTCCAGTTCAACATTTTAGTGTTGAACTTCAAACCTAAACATAGATTCTAAAACTTGAATTCTAAAATCTAATTTAAATATAAAATACGTATACATTTTAAATAGTGTATATATTTACATCACGACAACGGGGTGTAGATAAGATTGCAATGTATGGAATATGAGTTGCAGTAGTAGAAAGACCTTGACGTATTTTTCAAACATCCAATATTGGTAGTTGGAGAAGAAGATGTTAGTATCTTGATGTGCAGTTTGGTGTAGTGAATCTTCAAAGACATCCGGAGACTTAGTGTCACAAGTAGGCTTACAATAGAGTGAAGGAATTATGGACATCACACCTCCAAGGGCAAGGCAAAACATTAGAACCACAATTGATTGCTCTCAATATGAATAAATTGCACCAATATTATAGGTGGACTTCTTATTTGTAGGATGCATAATATTAGTGATGGTCTTGTAAGAGATGATATAGACTTAGACCTCCTTGCTTATATGCACACCTTAATCGAGAGCATTAGAATGAACTAGAATTAGGTTTGCTGATTTAAAGTGGTCACAAGATACTTTAGTTCTAGAGGGCAATACAACTAAATTTTGTGGTCTTTATCTTGGGCCTACTCAACAATTTCAATGGAAGAAGCAATCCCCACGTTATTTCTTCGACCTTTGGTGGGATGATGTTACTATTGAAAAGCTCATGAATTAAACCAACATGTATGTATACCAATATTGTACTAACTAAAGTGACCTAAGGAGAAGAAGTTGACTACCTAGCTTGAATGGTGGTCTAAAGTAGAGAGAGACAACTCATAAGAGGATTTATGGCCCTTCTATAAGACTGTGAGTTCCCAAACGCTAGGAACACAGTGGAAACTCTGGGAGCCCCATGCTAATGTGGTTGAGTGATTGCCATGTCAGATAATATTAATTAATTATTTCAATTAAATAATTATTTTTTAATTTGAAAAAAAAACATTTTTAAATCATTTTTTTCTTTCTAATGCATTCTAAAAATTTTGGGAAAAAAATTAATTTTTTTTTTTTGAAATTCAAAACAGCAAGGGCTGGGCTGCAGTAGTCGAAACAATTTTAGAGAATGGCCTTGAAACAATCTCTTGGAGGCCCGTAAATCCTCTTATGACTTGTGAATTCAGGGCATTTTTAGGCATAATCATTCAAATGGGCTCCAAATTATATCCTTCCATTTGCTAGTATTGGAGTAGAAATTCCTTTTAGAAGTGTAGTGTAATCCCACATGTTATAAAATAGAGAACGCTTTGAATGCCTATTTCGTTGCCTTCATTGCGTAGATAATTGCACTTCATATCAAAAGAAAGAAGCTATGGACTATGACAAGATTGGCAAGGTTTGGTGGATGTTAGTTGCTCTGGGAGCTCTTCAATTGTCAGAAGTATATCACCTACAATGACGCTATGATAGCGTACGAAGGTCATTTTACACTAATTTGTCAATACATTTCAGCCAAACCTACAGAGTACGGTATCAAGTGTTGGGCGTGGTTTCTAATCCAAATAGATACATTGACAACATCATTCTATATTTTGGGAAGTGCAATTTGGAGGTTGAAGTGGCATAAGGTGAAAAGGTGGTACATCAATTGACTCGTGTATTAGGTCACAAATCATATATAGCGATATCTGATAATTTTTTTACTTTCCCATTGCTATTTGAGGGCTTTTTGGAGTCAAGAATTTTTGCCAGTGAGATTGTGAAGGGTAGGCGTGTGGGATTTCTTTCTTGTCTAACGAAAATGAAATAGAATGAGCAATTGAAGGCAATCCTTTTTTGGCAAATGCATAAGTCCCACAAATTGACAACAATGACTTGATTTGACTCCAAACCAGGTTCAATTCTTATCACGAGTGCAAACCCAATTGGTGAGGCCATAGCATTGTGGTGGATACAAAGTGAGCAAAAAGAGATTCCTACTAGTCTACAATAAGTTGAATACCAAATGCACATGAGATTTATGGACTTGGTTGATCAGATGTAGCAAGATTCTACAATCCAATTCTACCCTCAAAAATGGTAGCACTGCAAAACACTTGAATTTTATATTTTCATGATAAGCTAGTTCATAGGGAGTAGTGTGTATGAAAGAAGCTTGCATTCTACATTGCCATAGCAAAGTCCTTGATTGAGCCTGTTATAACACTCCTTTGGACATGTACTCTCAACAATGTTCACCCCACTACCATTCATTACATTATAAAGCATCTAAATGATTTGTGGAAACATTGTCGAGTGTGTAAAAAAAGACAGAGGCGTGTCTACAAGGCATGCTAGTGGATGCCTTACTATGACTCTCCATATTTTTGAAAGCTTTACAACTAAAAGAAGTAGGTTTAGATATAGCTTTTGCAGTAATCTGACCATGAATTGTTTTTCTTTTGTGTAGAGTGGTTGTCAAGTACTTGTGTAACATCTCCAAGATCTACTTCAAAGATTGGCCAACATAGTAAGTGTAGCCATTGATTGTACAATGCTTTCTATAGATTCAAGTTATTGAACCAGTTTTCAAAAGTAGTTCCTTTGTTGAAGCATTATACTCAACAATACATGATATTAGGAAGGATCTACCTCATAGTAGAAAATAGCTAAAAATCACTATAAGAAACCCATGTTTTTGGTGTTGTTTTCAAAAAACGTATCATCTTATTTAAAACATCATGCATTATGCAATGAATGTCTACATGAGTTTGAATTTGATGTGATGCTGTGACAAATGTGTGTAATTAAATTGGAGAATGAGTAGATGTCACTGTAGATGGATATGTTTTTAACTATGTTTGGAATAACAACTTCATGTTTTTTGTGGCATCACAAAAAATGTATATTGCCACATCAACAAGAAGTCCATTTTGACTATGAATAAATTTGTAAAAATTAATATGTATAGTAAAATGTTGACCGTATGTAAAAATTTAGAGAAAAGACAATGCCGTGACATGCTTTGTAAAAAAAAGAAAATGAAATGGATGAAAATGGATGTGTACCAAGGATAGAGGGTGATGGTCTTTATACAAGTAGGGTGGTAGAAAAAGAAACAATCTATATGAAATATGTAAAGCAAGACCTTTGTTCAATGTAAAATGTTTGAAATAATAAGACTGAAATGTCCAAATCAACATCCAAATGTTCAAAACAACATTGAGATGCTTGAAATGTCATTGACATGTATAATAGTCACGTTGCCATATTCTAGTTATACCACATCTTTTACCTCACCATTGACAAAGAATAGATATGAATATGACCTTTTTACCTTTTATTCTCACTAACTTCGAATGAAATAAATCCTTCATTTCACCATAAAAAATTCTCTTGATGGTAGATTGTAAGTTTTATTTAATTCTTATTGAATTCAACAATTTTGTTTGTTCTTTTTATTTCATTTTCTAATTTATTTTTTATCTTTTTTTAAGGGTAGGATATGCATCAATTGATGTCCTCTTTGATGTCTCAATAAGCATCTAATATGACATCTTCAAAAGCAACATCAAAATTTGCAAATGAGATAAAAGTATATTGACTAGGTATACCACATCATTGTTGTTCATTACCTCATCAAATGGCACTTCACAAACCACGTCAACAACCTAATGGATGAAAAAAAAATCATACATAATACTTGCCCACCAAATATGTGCTTACTTGGACATCTATCTCCTACATGGCACATTATGGGGCTCTAAAACAACTACATTCTAGGGGATGTCTATAAATATCGACCTTGATTTTTGACATTTTTTTTAATATTTTTTTGCCTATCCAATATAACGAATTTTAGGTTACATCATGTTTGATATAAAATCACATTTTTTCTAATATCCCAAAATTCCTTATATTCTTAGAGTGATTTTTTGGCCCAAAGTCTCTAATTATTTTATGGTATTGCTTCAAAGCATGGCTAATGTTTAACCATTTTAGCATGCTCTACCATTTTATAATAAAAATTGCAAAATACTCACTTTGATATATGGGAAGTTATAACTTTATTGAATTTGATTGATAACTTTTTAAAGAATTCTATTTTCTTCTACAAATAGTTCATTAGATGTATGTAATAATAAACATTAGATGTTTTGGGAGGCCTTTGGAAGACTGTAAGTTCCAAAAGTGTAAAGATTTTGAATATTGCCATGTAAGCAATTTGATGTGATTGATTAACTACTATATCACTTAATATTTATTTTTTGTTTTCAAAGTGTTATTTTTAATTTAAAAAATAAATAAATTTTTTAATAAATTTTGAATAATTTGAATTTTCTTGAATTTTTGAATTCAAATATTCAAACTAGCAATGGGCTAGTCTATAGTACAAAGAATAATTTCAGTGAACAACCCCAAAATATTCTTTTGGATGCATCAAAAAACATCTAATGGATTTTTTTTACTATTGCAATTTAGGATGTTTTGAGATTGGTTGAAAGGCAAAACAATAGTCTATATAGGTGGAGCAAACCCGAAACTCAACTATGGAAAAGTGGCTATGGAATTCGTTGCCATAAAATTTCTCTAAGACTATCAACCATAAATAAGAGTATTTTCACTAATCTACTTCTTAAATCCACTCTAGCTTTTGGGAAAGAAAAATGAGCAATCCATGTATATTGACACCCAAATGATCTCTTTGGCACTATAATATTTGATCTTCTGTCATTCTTTTGCAACTTTAACAAATTCCACTATTCATCTTTAAATTGTTATATTGAGATCATCAATGATGAAAATATTTTTGCTTATGCATATTAGAAACTTCATTGTGTAGAAGGGATTGAGATAGTAAGTTGAATAGGTAGGGCACATAAATGATTCACTTTCTAAATTTTGGACATGGTGTTTGGCCTTGATCAACTTTTGTTGGATGACAAGCATGCTCATAGGATTGACTTTCATACACATCAATTCACCAAAATTTGCATAAAAAATAAAAATATAGAATTCTATACAAAAGTATGCAAGAAGAGAGTTGTAATGGTTGATCAACAAGGTTATGAATAGTAGTTAGAAGAAATTCGAGAGCATTAGCAAACTGTTAATTCCCATACTGTCGAAATGTGTATTTTATATATGGACTTCTATATTCAAAAATTGATCAAATTTTATAGAAAGACAAAGAACTTTCTAGGATTCAACAAGGTGGTGTGCAATAATTGCAAGAGGAGAATAAAAATTGTTAGCAAACAAAAATATTAAATAAAAAAGCCTATGAAAAGGAAGGGCAATAACTTTCTCCCCAATGAAAAACTAATTTTAATATTGAACTTAAGACTTTTGGATTATTTACATCTTTATAAAAAGGTAAAAGCTATTCCTAAAATGTAGCTTTTCCCTACTAATATGGAAGTGTCAACATCTTGAAACTCAATGAAAGCAATTTTTATACCAAAAAACTTGAAAATTGATTTTTGATTCCTACATTGTATAGAAATTTGCAATGATAATTCTAGGAAATTTATGGAAGCTCATTACCAAAGACTTGACTTATACAAGATCCAAAGGTAAGGGGCAAAAAGTTTTGAAGGTTTAGGTAGATAGAAATAAAGAATTCCTTACAAAATAGGGTTATACCATGAAATGAAAGGTCACGGGTCTCAAAGTAGGTCCAAAAATATAGAGCAAACTTTTTCCTTTGTAGCCAAAGATCATGACCTCTAGTTTTCTAAGGAAGAACTTCTCAATGGGTTTTTTCCTACCTTGTCTTAGGTGTAACTTATTGGTGGGTAAAAAGAGGTTGTAAAATCAAGAGGGCATTGAAAATTCATCCTAAAAAAGGTTTAGAAACCATACATGTAGTTGATGAAATGAACAGCATTTTTTTGAAATAGGAACCTATGACTACAAGTGTATGATTTTAGGTGATGAATGCGCACATTGATTGCAAATAGGGAATGAATAAGAAACAAAGGATAAATATAAAGTTAGAAAAAATATTTTTGTTACTTTGCTTAAGACACTACATTCACACACTTTGAAATTTCATGAACATACTCATTTAATAAGATACTCAATTGTTTTTAGATTGTTGTGGTCTTTTCAAAGGCACATGTTAATTGATTCCTCTTGAAGTCTACAACCATAAGTAGGGCCCTATGCATTTTTCACTTTGAAAATTCTATCTAATTCATTCTAAGTCAAAAAATTACAATTCGAATTGTTAATTGTTTGTTTTCCATTTCTCTAACTACCAAATTTCTTAAAAAATCATTTAGTAGGTAGTTTCTTCTACAAAACTATTTTTCTCTTTAAATGGTCAATTCTTGAACTTGGTTTCCTTGACTTTTGGTAAACTACCCCATTTCAGGTAGAATAAGAACAAATCCAATGAGGAAAAATATGTAATGGTGGTGTACATTTCAAAACTTGAATGTACACCACCATTACAATTTCGTCCACAATGGGCTTGCTCCCATAAGTCCCATTTTGTCCATAACAGGGTAACTTAGTTTATCACCGGGTCTAACTTGAGCATTCCGGGAAGAGCCAAGCAGAACTGGTCTACTCAGACCGGATGGACGATCAGGACCAAGCAAGCCCAGATCGACGGTCAGAAACAGTCGCATATTAGGTCAAGCTATAAAGAGCTCTTGTCACCCCGACTCATAGCTTCGATTCCGCACCCTGTGTTCTCGCAAGTTTCTTCTCTCGAAGCTTGCTGCTGCTGCCCTTCCATTCCTCTCCCCGCGATTAGGTTTTCCTCAACCCGCACCAACTATGGCGCACGATGGCGAAGCTGCCGCGACGGAGGATTACGAGCATCAAGCGCCTCGCCTGGAGAACAAGCGCAAGTTCGATGACACCACCGGACCCGGCGACGAAGCTCCTCCTTCGGGCGCTACCAAGTTCAATGGTAACAACGCTATCGAAACAAGCGAGTCCGTCGTCGCTCCCGGCGCCGTGACGTACAACAGCGTCCCTCCCCCGTTGTCCGAGTTCGAGCTCGTGAAACAGAAGGCGGCGCAGATCGCCGCGCGCTTGGTCGGGGCGGAGGTCAAGCGGCCCAGGACCGAAGACCTAGGCGGAGACGATCATAGTGGCGGAGGGCGAACGAATGGGTTGGATCTGAGTGGTGCCTACGCTGGTAATGGTTCGATGGTTTTTAACAGCGTTTTGTGCTGTTTCGTGAATTTTTCTAGGGTTTGAGGGGTATTTGGTGTGTGAGCTTGAGTTTGCTTATCGGTCTCTGGTTGAATTGAATTTTTGGTTTCGTACTGGAAACAGATAGGTAACGACACATAACGAGAGACACCTACTCTTTTCTGAGTGCCGCGTATGCTAGTTACTGTAGTTAGTCTTTGTTTCGATAATGGTAAGCACGATGGTGTTTTTTAGTCATCCCCGTGCGTTTTTCAAGAGATTCTTTAGGGTTAAGATGTACGTGCTGCAGACGCTAGATTTTTTAAGTGTTCACGGGTTAACTTGGCCTCTTCGTGCCTCTATGACAATATTGGTTTCTTTTGATTGCTGTGGCTGGCAGATTCGTGAGTTTGTCTTCGTGTTTCCTAACCTTGTGTTCTTTCCAATTTCACCCAGATGATAGCTCCAAGCGTGATCAGGAGTCGCTTTCGCAAGAAACGCATGGTCTGCATCATCAGTTGCAGCAACACCAAGATTCGCAGCAGTATCAGCATGAATCGCAGCAGTTTCATCAGGCTCCACCGTTTTATAACCAGGGGGGTTCCAATCAGTCAAGAAAGATTGATGTGCCGAATACGAAGGTTGGTCGCTGCTTATTCGTGTGAGCATGTGCCTCTAGACTATCCAGAGTGGGTTGATGGTTGACTTCTGGGGATATCTTACAGATGATCGACGTCGTTTGACAGGTTGGGCTTGTCATTGGGAAAGGCGGTGAGACTATCAAATATTTGCAGCACCAATCAGGGGCTCGAATTCAAGTGGCAAGGGACGGGGAGTCGGATCCTCGTTCGTCAACGAGACAAGTGGAGCTTATGGGCACCCCGGAACAGATCACTCGCGCGGAGCAGCTTGTGAAAGACGTTATCGCAGAGGTCTACATTTAAACCCACATACCCTAAACCCCATTTTCCGAAATAATTTTACGCACCGGGAATGATGATTTATTTCCGCCAGTGAAGGGTCTGGCGTGGGATTATGTGTCATGAAAGATTCAGATTTCATCTACGTGATGCGGCGGATCGATGCACTGGTTTTGACAGTGAATTTCTTTTATATTGATTTCTCAGCAGGCTACCACTGGTGGAGCTGGTGCAATTGGTGGTGGTGGTCGTGGCTTTGCTGCCCCAGGTGGCCCTCCAGGAGAGCAAGTACAAGTGAAAGTTCCAAATAACAAGGTTTTCACCGATCTAGACTCGGAGGAATGACAAGTCCTAGCTTTCTGAATGGCGTAATTCTAAGTAGCACTGTTCATCTACCGAGTTTTGAGTAAACGTTTTGGTGTTACGCAGGTCGGTTTGATAATTGGCAGAGGTGGGGAGACGATTAAGAACCTCCAGAGTCGTTCTGGAGCTCGCATTCAGGTGCTGTGTGCTGCTGGTGTCTGCCGACTTTCTGCGTTTTAGTTTTCTAGGAACACAGTTTTTAATGCGATTTTCGTGATGTTGATTACGTGTTTCAGGTTCAAAATGATTCTGAGACTGAGCCAGGAGCCACTGAGAGGATGGTTACCTTAATTGGCAACAAGAAGGCCACGGACATGGCGTATGACTTGATTAAGGAAGTTATTGACGAGGTAATATTTGCTTTCGCAACCTTTCTGTGTCAAAAACGATGCGTATGTGCGTGATCTTGTTTGTATATCTTTGCTCGAGATGCTGACTTCTGCATTCGATTGTGTGTGAGGACGAGTTTTTTTATTCTTTACTGTTGGTTCAGTGTGCCATCTTTCTTGGTGATATGTACCGTATGTTCGCCCCTAGGTCTATAGGAGACTGCCTTGTCCAAATACATTCTCGTTGTATTGCCTCGACTGTGCTTGCGGTGATCCTTGGACGATGAATGTATTGGCAATGTATTTTGTTTGCGTTGAGTTCTAATTCTGACAGCTTCCTAGTAATCGAGGGTGTGTTTGCGCCTCCTGGAGCTTCGTAAGGTACTGAAACAAAGCTACATGACACGTACTGGTTTTGGAATTCGTAGATAATCTCATGGTCTACCTTGTGATGTACTTGTAGTTGTTACATTGCGCTCAAAGATTACTGTTTAATGGTAGTACGGTTATATATCTTCTAGTTAGTATGAGGCTGTTTTCAATGCACTGTTGCCTTGTGTAAATGGTGCTGTCAGTTTCTCATCCTCTGCCATCGGCCTCTCTATTGGACATACATGTCCAGTTTTAGATGAGAGCTTCCGAGTTTTCAGACTTCTAGCAATTGAGTTAGGGTTCCATGTGCAGTAACAGAGTTTGTCACCTGTTCCATGTTTAGCTGGACTGGGTACGATTATAAGTTCTCATTTGGATGATTTGGCCGCTGAGAAAGGGACTTCAAATGGCATCACTTCTGATTTTAGACTACCCCACAGTGAGAAGTCGAGATTTGGGGTATGATTCGTTACAGGTAATTATGGCGTGATATTATTACTGAGTAATGAAGAATGTATTTTGGCACAATCTTGCTTACTCTAGGGTGCAGAGTGCCAAAATCATTGGCCTGGAATACATCGTCCAGAAACTAAGTATGCATATTTTAGCTTTTGGAATATCCCATGATGCGATTTAGGAGTGTGCATCCTGTATGGTTTTTGGAGTTATCATCGTCTGTTGTATTCTTGAGTCCCGCTATTTGGTTACGGGATGGACATCTTTAGTCAAGCCTGGAACAGGTGCACCTAAATTGCACTGAGCAAGGATGGGGCTTCAATGTTTCGCCGGTAGCCAGAAAGCTCACTCCCAAATTTTGGATGAGGTGAGAGTAATTTGTCCAGCTTGTGTATATTGACTAACCCCTTGACTTTTGTGGTAATGATGACTTTGAACTGTCGACGTTGTCCTTCTCTCTGTGCGTGCTTGTTGCAAGATGTCTAGAGTCTTTGTGTCGTGTATTTGCATATTGGTTCTTGTACCCATTGCTTCCCTGGTATCTACTCTAAGTTTGTGTCCTGAGGAAGACGTGATCATTATTGCTGAGAAATTTGTCTGGAATGTTGTTGGCTGTTGCCTCACGAAATAGTGCATTTTGTAAGGGTTTTTTTGGGCTGGTTTGGCGGATGTTTGAGCAGAATCGTACCTCAAGGGGGCCTCCAGGTAGCTACAATCAACACCAGGGAGGTGGATACAGGCCCTCGGGTCCTCAGCAGTGGGGTCCTCCTGCTGCACCTCCGCCCTATGGATACCAGCAGCCTCCTCATTATCCAGGTCCTCAACCGTACCAGCAACCACCTCCCCAAGCTTATGGCCAGTTTTCTCAACAGCCAGCAGGTGGTTATTCCTCTGGTTGGGAGCAGCGCTCACCTGCTTCTACTGCACAGCCCCAGCAACAGTCCTCTTATGACTTCTATGGCCAGCAAAGCCAGCAGGTGACAGTTCGAACTTCTATTGTGTGTTGGTTTGGATCGCACTTAGGCGGTCTGGCCCTTTCCGTTAGTATTACCCAGGTGTAGGTTTTGTGCATCAGGAATTGGAAGGTTTGTGACAAGCGTGATTGTTTTCCAGGTTCATCAAACCCCTCAGGGAACTGCAGCTCCCACGGATGCTGCTGGGTATGGGTACAATCAGCAAAGCTATTATCAAGGTTACCAGCAACCCGCTGCTCAGACTCCTGCATACGGTGATCCGGCCACAACATATGCTCAGCAAGGTTACTCGCAGCAGGCATACGCTCAACAACCTGTGTACAGTGGATACTCTTATGCGCAGCCTGCTCAGGGGGATCAGCAAGCGTATGGTCAGCAAGGATATGCCGCCTATGGACAATCTCAAGCTGGGTACTCTGCGCCACCGAGTGATGGGTCTGCTCCAGCAGCCGCTGGTGGCTATGATTACAATGCTTCTGCTGTTGGAGGTGCTCCTGCAGCTCCAGTCAGCCAAGCTCCAACTGTGTCTGCCACCCAAAGCTAAGGGGAAGTGGTTTATCCTATCTCTATGGTTTGTCAACCCTAGTTTGCTTAGGAATTTATGTCATCTCTTTTGTACTAATTTTAGAATTGGACAGTGCAGTTCATTAGAGCATGATACATAGTTTTCTCAAAATTTTGGAGTAATGTCTTTGTGTAGTTTCGGTGAATTATAGGTTTCAGGCAGAAGACCAGGTATTGTTGCACATTGCTGCCAGTTTAGGGATTGTGTTATCTATTGTTGGCTGTGAAAAGGGTGTACTAATTCTCCGGGACTTCAAGAAATGCACAATACGTTATGTTCATATGTACAGGATCAAATAATTGCTCTTCTGCTGTTCTCGAGTTCTTAGGCACACGAACAAACAATTGCTTGTCTGCTTATCCTGCGGTGGCAAGCTGTCTCTAACTTCAGAAAAGCAGTGTGCATCTGAGTCCTCTGTAACTTCGGCTATGCTTGAGTTGTTAGAGGTCTGTGACACTTGCGGAACTCGGTACCTTCAATTACACCTTTGGGTCAGATTTTTTGTGTAAAAGGTGATCGCATTGTCTTATCTGGGAGTCATCATCTCTTTCAAATCGTGTATACTTCAGGATCATTCTGAAGGCCTTTGTGTGGGAACTCGGTGCCTCGGTCGACGGGAGTTGAGGACTAAGTTAGTCCCACGTTTTAGAGACGAAAATTAATAACTGAGCTTCGTTTTTTATTGTACTGCGATTTCGTCAGAAAATTTGATTGCATCTGGATAGAGGCCACAGAGCCCTGGGTTGAATGGTGGGTAACTTTAAGTTCAACTGTTTTTCAGAGCGAAAGTCACCCATGTGGATTCTTGGAGTCATAAATTTGTCAGAAACCTGATCTAAGATCACTGGAGAGTATCTATTCCCCAATGAGGGTCGGATTGGATTTCCCAGTTTACACCGTTTGTACATTTCAGGTTGGGTTGGTTTTGGAGCCGTATCCCATTTCATCTTCGTAAATTCTTAGTTTGTTCACTGATGCTCTAAAGAATACGAAATTAATTGCCTTTGTCGTTTGGATTTGGATTTTCTGTTCCATGATACATGTTGAAAGAGCTTAGAAGGTCGGTTTCAGCACTTACTTTCTTGGATGCCACTGTATATTGGCATGATTCAGAACCAGTGAAATCAATTAAGGTAGGTACATCCAAAATGGCACTTGACCTTAAAGCGCCATCTACAATGTGCATACATTTTCAAAATCAGTCATGTACCCAGACTCTAGATAGTGCTTTCAGAAACAGACGTTGACTTTTAAGAACTTTGACACACAATATCCAAATCCTCTGTTCTTTGAGAACATGCTTTCACTTCAACAAATTTGAAAAGCATGAGAATAGAACTTTGGCACAGTAAGAATAAGTGGTGCTTTTGGGTGTACCCATCTTAACCCCTGACTGCCCAGTCAACCATATATGGTCGACCTAAAATTTCAGGCCCATTTCTGAGTGGGTAGTTCAGTTCCTTTGACCATTTGAAAAAAAAATCCGGGCAGTTTTAATGGTTAACTATTGAAAACTTTCATTTTTCACTGAAAAAAATACATATTTGCTTATTGAGAGGTCTTCAAAGGCATACATGTACCAAAAGTGAAGAGTAAAGCGTGCCAAATTTTCTCCATTTTCTAACATTTAGCAACTTCACTTGATTTGTACATATCCATTTGCTTTGAGAATGGTTCCAATGGAACGTGTAAAGTGTTTTCATAATACTCACCATTGAAATTTTTTAACCTATAACTATTGATTTGGAGCTATTTGCAATTTCTATTTATAAAAAATAATTGCATTTCAACAATTGCAAGGTAGATTGTGTAATGAGTTTAATAGTTTTTCATGTAAAATCAAGTTTTTTAGAAGTGCATTTTAGTGTGCTAACACTCTATGTAGTTTTACATGTCACCTCCAATCCCAAAAAAATTTATATGCAAATTTGGAAAACATTGTGGGTAAAGGTCGCATACTAAATATAAAAAATATACTCTTCTCTCTTTATAATCTCACAACTCCTATACAATTTTGCACTCAAAATTTGTATACTTATTAAAAAATAAATTCTTTAAACATCTGTACGGTTAGATTTTGAAAAAAAACCCAACTTGCTTCATTAAAAATGACTACAAGCCAATGCACATTTTCCATAGTCAAAATACACTTGAAAAGGCTTGGTCATTTAGAGGTTAATAGAAGTATTGAGATCCTTTATTTGGGCCGAACTTGAGACCCTATTTAGTTTTCTTTTGTTGTTGAAAAAATGAATCCAAGTGGAAAATATAAGGTGGCCTATTGGCAATGTATCCTTGTATCACTTACAACTAATTTGAGTTGGTCTTGTAGTTATAAATTAGTCCAATTTGGTAGACCTTTATTTATGCTTACCTTCATTATTGGTACCTTGTCCAATTTCTTATTGATATATGTAGTAGGTGGATTCTATTTGTCTCTAAAATAAGAAATAAGTTGACATATGATAAAGGTTGGATTGTATGTATGAAATGAAAAAGTAACGACTTTGTGAAAAGGTTTTATCTACACTTAACCCTTAAATTCCAATGACGACTTGAAACCATCTTGCAGATGATAAAGGAATTCTTCTAGTAGGACAAAAGTGCAAATATTCTTCTTTTGAATTTTGATGTCTAAAGGGGAGTTTTCTTATAGAAGTGCGATTTCCAATCAATGCTTTTAACCCCTAAAGGACCATTGTCCCCTCGGGGGACAATTTGGAGTTCGGGCAGGTTTCATAGACCTCAACTTTTAATGAATCTTTTTGAAACTTTCTCATAAGATAGGAAAATTGATTAGCTTCATGGGAATGTAATTTTTATTTCAATTGGTGACCGGGAGCAAAAGTTATACCACAAAAAGCCCAAATTTTCATTCGGCGGGCAGAAATTTTTTTTTTTTGCAAAAAGTCAAAGAAAAAAATTTTAATTTTTTTTTCTAAAATAATATATTTTTGCCTACATGTGAAGCTTTGATTCACTCTATTTGGACTTATAATGAGAAAGTTATGGACAATCTTGTTTTTCGGGCAATCTACACAATTTCTTGAAAAAATAACTTATAGGATTCATTTTTGAATGCAATTTTCACAATTTTTCAAAAAAAATTGTTGGACAAGGTTATGTTTACTTTCTAGAACAATCTCACCATTGGGATTATTGTATTTCAATCCCATCTTAGAGTTATTAACCATTTAGTTTTTCTTTCAATCTTGGACCTACATCTACTTAACAATTTTTTAAGGAATGAAAATCAAGTGTTTTTTGTGTGAAATTTTTTTCCTAGACTCTTAACTCAATTCCTTAACACAAAAAATTATAAATTCAAAGTCTATAGTGCAATTTTTTAATACAAATTCCAGTCAAAGTCATCTGAAATTGCAAACCACAGTTCAAAAAAACTTGTATTTCCAACTTTGAATGCTCATATCTTCCAATCTGTACGGTCAAATTTCATGAAATTTTTACCACTTGATCTCAATCAAGTTAAGTACAAGATCCTACGGTTAGATTCTTAAGAAAATATATTTTTTGTTTTCTTGGATGAATGCAACAGAAATGGCAGTTTTGAGAGGTTTTTGACAGAAAAAAGGCCTTGGTCCTTTAGGGGTTAAGCCAATAATTTAGTCAATATCCAAGGGGATGATTTCTACAATCATGTATAGTCTTCACCTTTGGTCCAAATTCAATGAAAGCATCACAAATTAGTATTGCCAAATGAATATTTGGATCTTGATATATGATTATATTGTATCCTTTTGGTAAGAAAATTGTTTTTCTAATCATATATCAAGATCCAAATATGAATTTTGCTTATTTAACCCATAGAAGACAAAGGGTGTTTTTCAGTTGATTTATCCTAAATCATCATACAATGCAAGGAGGTTATTTCAACTAGCAATATCCTTGCAATTTTTTGATGATTTCTTGTGAAATGAGAAAAATTCTTTTGTTTTGAAATCAAAATGATGAAAATTTAGCTTATATGAGAAAATTCTAAAAAATTTGACTTCATAGATTGCAAGATAATAGGGCTTGAAATTTTTGGAAATGAATTTTTCAAATCTATCACAATAGAAATTATAAAGTTTCTATTACATATTTAGTTCCTTTTACATATTTTATTAGTTACATTCAAGCAAATTTTTAAAAGTCAATGAGGGTTTTAGTAAAAGATGCCCAAATTGTTTGAGTTGCCAAAAAAACTCACAGTAACATAGATTTTGATCAAAGAAACCAATTTTTTAAAATTACATTTTGATTAAGGGGTATTTGTCCAAGCCTTATGTTCGAATTTGGTAAATGTCTAACCAAAATTGACTTTGCAAGGATTTGCCTAGATTTTTGTTTGTCAATATGAAATTTTTATTATATTTTATTAAAGGCATGTAATGCATTTCTAAAAGATAAGATTCCATTCTTCCATTCAAAATAGCAAACTATGAATATACAATTTGAAGGATTTCTTGTATGATTGTATTATCATCAACTTTGTTCTTATAAGATCGTTGAGTCCAATGGATCAAGGATCTCCATTGGAACTATGTTGGTGAGCCAACAATATTAAAACAAGGTCTAGATGGATTAAGGGGAATGACTTGGAAAAGACCCACCTTTTGTTTAATTTATCATGTAGATCTTTGAATAGGTAATGCCCATGTTTTATGTGCCTATAATTTTTCAAGAACAATTGTTGTTTGTTTAATAGATAAGCAATTCTATGAAAAACTCATACATATCGTAGGAATGTATATAGAAGGATTATTTTAATTCATAAAATGCTCAACCATTCATCTAGTTTATTAACCAAGTTTTCATCCGTTCAACAAATTGTACATTTTCACTATTACGGCCATTCAAATATGAAAGCATTGAAGTATTGATATCATTTTTGATGACGTTTCATCAAATGAATATTTACTAATTAAAATCAAGAAGAATTATATTCCCTCTATTTCTAAATCATAACAATATATTTTTTACACTTTACAAAGGAAATAGTGGTATTATTCAAAAGCAAAGGAATAATGTACAGAAAAATAATAATATTCTTCATAATTAAAAAATATATAGATAGCCCTTGAAGGAAGTTTACTTCTTTAATATAAATTTTGGAAAAAAGTTGATTATCTTTAGGTTGAGAATTCAGGATTAGGTAAATTTGTGGGAATACCCGTTTTATTTATCTCAAAAATGATGGCCTTATACTAATGCAATGAACACCTTCTATTGTCTAAGCAGCAATTCCAACTTCAGGACCATTCAACATAGAAAGTTGTATTTTTAGGATATATACAATATTTTTGCCCTATAATGATGTAATATCCTAAAAGTGTCCAATGGATTACCAATAAATTCTTCTATTTAAGACAAAAGTGGAGATGTCCATTTTTAGAATTTTGAGTAAAAAAAAAGGTCTTACACAATTGATTGACCTTCAATAAGTGTTTTTGGTTTTTTCTAAGAGAATAATTCATATGGTTTGAAAAAGGATGCTTTCTACAACAAACAATCTAACATTTAAGGCTTATCCCTACAACAATGGATAGGCCAAAAATTGCTTAATGGCAATGACTTTTAGAGCTACAACAAGATGGAAAAGTACAATTTTTCTTTGATGTTTGTTTTAGAAAATTCTTGAAGTTATGTATAGTAGGTGCTATAGGAAATTCAATTTTATTGTTGTAATTGATTTTTTTTATCAATGAAGAAGTTTGATCTATGACACTCTAAGTAGTGCATTTGGAGCCCTTCTACCATCTTTTTCTCCTTCATCTAAATTTTGGCAATGTAAATGATCAATGTTGAAGTTGAGCATTCATGAAATGATTCTTATCAAATTTAATTTCTTCTAAATTGAAAATTCTTTAAATTCTTAAGAAATAATGATTTTGTTGTAATTTAAACTTTGGGCCCATTGCCATGGTTTGCTAATTTTCTAATGACATAACAACTTCATTCAAACCATGATGTTCTTGTTAGGAAGAAATTGGACCAATTAAGAAGATTTAGATTTTCTTTTATCAATTTTAGTATTAATTGAGGTGAGTATGAAGGTGTTGACATCATCATCAATACCACTATGTAGGAACACTAAAGCCATTGATGTGTAGAAATTCATAGGACGTATATCCTAGCCATTTGCCATGATTGATTTATAGGATTGTAGAGATGAATTGGATAATGATGACAAATTTTTGAGTCCATCATGTAGTTCTTGACCCAATTAGTGAATTGAAAAGGCTCTTTGTCAATTAGGCTTTTGCATTACAAAGCATCCCCTTCTTGGGTATAATTTCCTCCTAATGACACTACAATTTTTTGCAATAAGTCATTCTTTGTTGCTCATTGCTTATAAATTTGCGCATTAACCTCTTATTGTCTAAGTAAATATACATGATGAATCCAAAATTGTCAATTGCTTGTATGTGAGCAATTAAATTCCTTTGACTATTTTGAAGATTTTACATACACTATTGGAAGCTTTTATTTTTCATTTAATTAAAAAGGTAAATGTTTGATTTCTATGAGGTCTTCATAGGCATATATCTAACATTAGTGGAAGTCTAGAAGAGTAAAGTTTGCCAATTTTATATGATATATTGGCTTTGAGCAAATTTTGCCAATTTTACTTGATTTTAAGATCTATAAATTTATTATTTATCCATTTTTCTTGGAAATGGTCCAATGAAAAGTGAAAAGTATTTTTACAATTTTCACAATTAAAAATTGCAATCCAACAATTGCAAGGTGGATTGTATAATGACTTTGATAGGCCTTCATTTGAAATTAAGTTTTTTAAATGTGTATTTTATAAAGCTAATACAATTTTTAGTTGTTCATATCACCTCCAATATCAAAAATTCTTACATGCAAATTTTCCAAACATTGTGCAAAGAAATATGACATTGAAAATAGGATATGTACATTTGTCTTGTAATCTCATAACTCCTATATATACAATTTGGCAAGTGAAATTAGTATTTTCACTTGAAAGAAATCTCTTCAAACATCTATACGATTAGGTTTTAAAATTAAAAAAACAAACTTTGCTTTAGTAGGTATGACTACAAAACCATGTTCTTTTTTCAAAGGAAACATACAATTATATTTGGGCACTTAGTGGTTAAGTTAAGCTTGCCTAATTTTTTTTGCAACACAATGGTACCACCTTTGAGATTTTTCCATTACTACAATTTTAGCAAACCTTCATTATTACAACATGATTGCACTTTGGGAGGGGACATTGTGGTGTGGTTCAACCCATGCTTTACCAACTTTATCCAAGCAGATTTTGAAAAATCACAAAAAATTTGTTTTTTTTGTTGGAATGTCTTGATTATACTTGTATTTGACTTCTATTAAACTTCACAATTTTTGAGAATTCTTTGTGGGCTGATAAAAAGCTTCTCCAAAGTACCAACCTATATAGCAATTTTGCTTGGTAATATGCATGTTAGCTTATGTTCAGTAATCTTTACAAGGTTAGTAGTTAAAGTTCTTTTGTAAGAGCATCTCTCCCCCTAGCACAGGAAAAGGTCTGGCTAGGGACCACGTGGCGTGGGATTAACTAAGCCTAAACTTGGTGTTGTCATTTTGCCCCACTCCAACACAAGCAACTAGTATGGGGAAGTGGGTTTTTTGGATTCCAAGGTGCCATGTCAAGAGTGGTGACAAGGCAAAAGTTTCTTCAATTCTAAAGTACTTCAAAATTTTAAATTAAATGAATAAATTAAAAAAGTATAGTGAGTTTGGATGAAGTCTCTCCATTTGACTGAGCCTTTATCAAATTTTGGCAAGCCCAACCACTTTTTTGCTTTGCCATGTGTACCATGGGGCAATTAAAATGGCTGGGCTTGGCCAATTACCCAATTTATGTCATATCTTACATTGTGGTGGGGATATATACTCTATATCAATTTTTGTGTGGATGACTTTGAAAGTTAGAAATGACCTTGAGCAAAAATTCAAGGTGCAATAAGATCAGACCTCCTTGAGATTTTTCCAAGCACTATTTATGAACCAATATCTAGGAAAAAAGGAAAGTGATGATTCATTCTCTTCTCAATTAACTTACTCTACTACACCTTGGTTCCAAGAAATTTAAAATTCTCAAACAAAAAAAAGCTTTTTTTGTTCACTACTATGATTCATATGCAATCAAATGACATGAAACATCCACAATTCCCATACAAGGTTAACACCCCTTTTATTCTTTTTTTTTAATGGTATGAGCATCCAATGATATCACTTTCTATAGAAGGCATTGATTCTAAAACATTAATGTAAGTAGATTCTAGATTGCTTATCATTCACGTAAGGAAAAAAATCATCTACAATCTACCTACACTTAAATTTTGAAATGACTAACATGTGTACAAACTTATGCCATTAAGTATTCTAATGCCATTGTATGCTCCTACCTTTAGGTGGATAGACCTAGCAGAATTCCATCCTACCTAAACTACCATCATCATTGGGTGTGCATCTCCAAAACCAATATGTATATGTGTTGAACAAATGATTTAAAACCATCTACCCCAAAACACTTAGGCCCATCCTAACTTTTACGTATGGTATCCAAATGTCACATTCTTCAATGAGTTGAAAAAATCCTCCTAAAGTGTTGTTGGAATAATCCTCCAAACCCCTCAATCTTCCTACTATTCCTATTTTCAAAATAAATGAGCATCATATAAATTAAACCTCATTTAAGTGTGTCATGATTCCACAATGATGTACACAATTTACAAAGTAGGCACCTCAAAATGCGCCACTGATCAAAAACCACCATTGTTCCCTTCCGCACACCTCCCAAATCAATATATACCTACGTGGAAGAAGCTATTTCCGACAACCTCTATGGTCCTCAAAAACTTTGTCCCTTCCTAACTTTTGCATACAATATCCAAATGTCGCATTCCTGGGTGCATTGGAGCCTCCGCTTTTCATTTGCCAACAAGAGAATCAATGAAAATTGAACTAGTCTTATTATCCTAGTAACTAGGCACAAGAGCAAAAACTGCTGGTTTTGGAAGTCCCCCCCTTGTCCCCCTGAAGAGTGTGATGTAAGCTTTGACTGATTTTATTGTTTGGATTTTTGGATTGCTTCAGCTTTACAAGCTTCCAATGGAGAAACAATTGCAGCTATAATTAGTGACTGGGTCATATAAAACTTGGTAAGGTAGGGGGCTGTAAAAGCGAGCCTTTATCAGCTGATTTGCATTTTGGAGAAGCTAAACTCCTCAAAACAATTTTTAGTAAATTTTTGTGGTAAGAAAAATGGAATTGGCATTTAATCCAAGTCATTTCATATTTTTTGGACCTTTGTGGAATTAGTTATGAATTTTTGAAGTTGAAAACACAGCGGTTTCTAAAAGCGACCCCCTCTTGAAATGTATACTTCTGGTACATGTTAGAGGCAAAATCTACCAAATCGCTTTTAGAGACAGGGTTGCAATTACAACCCCCTACCTTACAAGCATTTTGCGCTGCTTTCCCTCTTCAAGTAAAGTAAATATGAGCTAACCAGGTGCGGCATGGTTTTCTTTGATACAATGACAATGAATCTACAGACCCAAGACAAGACACTAAGGTTGGGTTTAGATTAGGATGCAAGACTAAGAAACTCTTAAATTTGAATATCCCTATTTGCTTAATCCCTGAATGTCTAGCATAAATTTCAATAGCCTAGTACTAGAAATAGCCACTCAAATTGATCCTACCTATTCAAAAGTTAAATCCAAGAAACATGACCGTGGAAATTGCAAGAAAGGTAAGGTAGGAGGTCCTTAAATGAAGCAAGCACTAAAATGCAACACCTCCTAAAATGTATACAATTTGTACATGTTGATTTTTCATAGCCTTTAGCAATGTACAAATTGTATACATTTTAGGAGGTGCTCTGTTTTAGAGCCTTACACCACTTCAACTTCAAAATTTTATAACTAATTTCACAAAACTTAGAAAAATATGAAACGACTTCGGTTAGATGTCGATTGTACTTGTCTTTCAAGGAAAATTCATTGAATAATATTTTAAGATGTTTCACCTCCCCAAATTCAGCTCCATCCCTTAGATGGTCAATTTATGAACCTCCTATCTTAGAGAGGGCATCTTTTGATGGCAAATTTCATTAAAATGTCAAAATGCCATTTGTTTGGTAGTTTTTATAATGCAGACTACATGGGCCAAAATCTAAACTCGTCATAGATGTCTGAAATCTATACTTATCCAAGATGTTTCAGACTACGTTGTTTAAAATCTAAAAATGTCATAGATTTTTGAAATCTACACATGTCTTAGATGTTTGAAAATCTGTACTTGTCCTAGATGTTAGCTTTTAGTTCAGACCACGCGGTTTTAAAAATGGCATAATGAATATTGTTTTTTTTATTGAAATTCGCCATTTTGAAAAACTTATAGAAATTTTCACCATACACCTTAGGATATTATAATGGTCAAATCTCTTATAGTAGGAAGCCAGATTTGGGGTGCTAGGGCACTTAGGGGTTAAGGGCATGGACCCCATTGGTTGAGTGCAATCCTATTGGTTGTGTGTTTTTCTACACTTGGTTCTAGACCTAGGTCCAAACCCAACCTAATATTTTTCATTTATGAGATCATCAAATTGCCCACAACTTCTCTACATTCTCAAAGGGCTTAGTAAACTTTAGTTTTGGAGACACGCCCAAAGTTGTGGGAAAATGAAAAAATGATTTGAGCATATTGAAAAGATTATAATAGTGAAACAAGAGAATCTTTCAAATTGGGGAGGCCAAATTTGTGGTGTTGGAGCACTAAGGGATTAACACCCCTCTATCCCGTAACATGAAGCCCTTTACATTGGAAGACCATTATATCTTCTCTAAACCCCTCATTCTTCCTCCTCTTGTTTTTAGAATAAATGGGCATTATGATAAACCTAAGTTAACCTCTAAAGTACTAAAGGCTCCATTTTTTGGCAACATAGGAATTTTGAGTAGCTCATAACAAATAGAACTTTCATTTATTTTCTTTGAAATTTTCATACATTTTTCTAAGGAGTACCTTTAAGGCTCCATAATTTTCATAACTTTTGACTACATAATTAAAAAGCTATTGTATGATATGTAGTTTTCATTGCTCAGTGGGGCAGTGGGCATTCCAAGCAACAAAAAAGATTCTTCGAAAATTATTTTCTAAAGACATAAAAATTTGACATTTCTTTTTTAGATTTATATCTAATTGGAAAGCTTGGAATCATTATGTTTTGATCAATGAATCAAAAGTTATGAGAATCTAGACTCTACAAAAGAGTTTGAAATCCTTAATTTAATTTAATTTTTAATATTTTTGGAAAAAAATCATTAGATGTAGGTTTTTTATTACAACATTACAACCATTGGATTGGCATTTTTCAATTCCATAAATAAATTGTTTATAATTTACAATTTTAGATTATACTCTACTTCTTTATACTTAATATGCTCTATAAATTTTCAAGCATGTAACCAACTTGCTTTGAAGAACAAATCCAATGAATAACCATCACTATGGACATTTTTTCATACAAATGAGATCATCTGAAGTGCACTCGACCATTTTTTTCCAAGGTTAAGAAAAAGAATATTTGTCAACTCAAACACTCATATCTTGAAATTTACACTATAGAATTTTCACAAATTTTTTCTACATCTTTTCAAACTAATTTACTACAAGATCCTACAATTACATGTGTTCAAAATGTTTTTCTTCTACAAGTTGGTACTCGACTACTCGTAGTAAAAGTGGTAGTTTTGGAATGTTTTTGGTGAAAACGTAGTCAACAACCTTGAGATGTTAAATGCGTCATGATTCCAAAATAATGTATATATAGCTTACAAGACGGGCACCTCTGAATGCACCATTCACCGAAAAATGCCATCATCACTCTTTGCACATCTCCAAAGCCACAATATGTACCGATATGGAAGAAACAATGGAGACAATTTCAAAACCCGTATCCAAGAATACTGTGATCCTTCCTAACTTTTGCATACAATGTCCAAATGTCGTGTTCTTGGGTGCATTGGAACCTCCTTCCCTTTCTTACCAAGAAAATCAATGAATGTTGGACCCATCTAATGATAGTACTCCCTCTGTCCCACTAAAAGCTTCCCAATCTCTTCCTACAAAGCCTATAAAATCACTCTATTTAGGAAGCTTTTAGTGGGACAGAGGGAGTAGTGACGAGGCCAGTAGCAATCTGAAGCAGCAGCTTTGGAGAGGTCCACCTTACACCCCTGAAGAGTGTGATGTGAGCTTTGGCATTTAATTTAATTTTTGAATTGCTTCCTTTGCAAACTTCTGGTGGAGAAATTGGAAGCTTTATTAGTGACTGGGCTGGTCATATAAAACTTGGTACAAGCATTTTGTGCCTTTCCATCTTGAAGTGAAATGTAAACCACTCTCAGGAAATCTTCTGTTGAATTTCCAAACAGGGTCAGTAGTGCAATTAGGTTGTAAGGTAGGTACACCCAAAATGGCACCTGACTTTAAAGCGCCATCTACAATTTGCATACATTTTTAAAATCAGTCATATACCCAGACTATAGATGGCGCTTTCAGAAACTGACTTTGACCATTAATAACTTTTTGCATACGGTATCCAAATCCTATGTTCTTTGGTGCATTGGAACATGTTTTCACTCGCCAACAACACTGCATGAAAATCTGAACAGCATGATAACAGGAACTAGGCACAGTAAGAATGAGTGGCACTTTTAGGTGTACCCACCTTAATGCTTGATTAAATGGTTTTGCTTGTAGTCGGGCATTGTGACCTTTGCATCCAACATCTGACTTTCATCTTAAATGTTCATCTCCTCTGTTGATTTCCTAGTGATAGTTTATGCTCTCATTGTCAACCATTGTGGGAAAAAATGTGCCTCCTCATTGGGCTCTGCCCTCCTCATGGATGCGTTTTTTCCCCCACAATCCCCTTCTCCTTGAGCATTACCCTACACATTACCATGACTGTCTTTGCTAAAAATGAACCTGGAGACTTCAAAACAGACACTCATATTCCTCATTTATCAAATCATCAACTTGCCCACAACTTCTCTGTATTCTCAAAGGGCTTCTGTAAAATGTGCCATATATCCACTTGTCACAATTACATTCGGCCAAACTTGCTGCAATCAAACTCTCAGAAAGTAGTTTCAGAATTGAAAAAAAAGTAAAAAATTAAGAAAAAACTAAACCCTAAACTAATAATTGATTTTCTGCTGATTTTTTTTTAATCTGTTGGATTCCCAAACCAAGTACCCAACATCTCAAACATCCAACCAAAACCAATGACATAACAAGTCCATAAACAAAATCTCAAGTAATGGTGTATCATTTTCAATTCCTAGGGTGCATCACATTTGTATGGCAACTCACTTTCAAGTAATTTTCGCATAGATGCATAGCCGTGGCACATAATTATCAAGGCCAATTGGGGCCTCTTTCAATTCCCAAGGAGCCACAATTTAAGACCAAAGGAGTGTGCCAGACCTTGAATTCATTGGGCTAGCTACAAATGGAGGCAAAATGGAGACTGGGTTTTGGGTCGCTCACCAAATGAGCTACAAGTTTAGGGAGCAGGCCTCCATTCCCAAACCAGGACCGGCCAAATTTGGAGGCCAATTGGAGAAAGAGCCCCCTAATTAGATGAACTTGCCCCTTTCGTAGTACCCAAGGTGCGGTCCCTGGTCCCTGGTCGGAGAATTCTTCTCACTTGGTTGGGGATCCGCAAACGAGCCGCCCCACTTTGGGCCTCAAGTAGACCTGGCTCTTGATGACGTGCCCGTGGACGACGAAGCCGGGCGTGACCATGAAGCCCACTTGCGGGGAGAACGTGGAGGAGTCAAACTGCGAAACCTCGAGCACGGGCTCCATGAAGTCCGGGTCAAAGGCCGTGGACGTCTTGACGCAGAAGATGGCGGCCGGGCTGTCAAACGCAAACGCGAGCTTGTGCGCGCGCCACACATGCTTCATGGCCTCCAGAAACTCCTCCACCAGCGCCGGCGGCCACTCCTCCCACCACCCGAGCTCCTCGTGGATGGCCTGCAAGGGGCGGATCCACACACGCGCACATGCCACAAAACCATCAAGGATATCAAAATTGGACATCAAAATCATAAGGGAGAGGCACCCAATGGCACACTTGTACCAATGCCGTCCGTTTCTACAGCACACAATCATTTCAAGCTATAAATGTAGGTAGGCAATACATGGCTCATTTCTTTTGACTTAAAACAATAAACAATCTACAATCCTGCTATATTTCTGTTCTAGAATGAACGACTGACTTAGAAATGGACAGCATTGGGTACAGGCGTGCCATTGGGTGCCTCTGCCGTAGTTCTTGTTGTGAATGCCATTCAAATCTGTTATGTGAGTGCCCTTGTTTTCCATTGATTATCCAATGCTACTGATTTTGACAATTTCAAATTGTTGTTGTCTATCTTAAGGTAGTCTGCTCTAAAAGTGACCACCTAAGCCTACCTAACTCATCATCGACAGTAATACATATTTCAAACAACATGTCAGTCGTTCCTAGATAGAGGTGGCATTTAGAACACAGTCGCTTTTAGAGGAGACTACTTTTTATACTGCTGAATTTTTTTTATAAAGAAATTAGCTAATGATGATTTAATTCGTACTCTTGTTCTCTGGGTTAGCTAATGCTAACCATGTGCAGTCTCCATCTCACATCCATCTTGAAAACAGTGACCTTCATTTTATTATTTTTTTGCAGTGCTTTGAATTGGTAGTAACTTTGACTTGTTCATTAACTAGAAAACAAAACAAAAAACACCTGGTACCCCTAGAACTGCTAACAAGCAAAGGAGCTCGGACTCTGTTTTAGCCAAAATGTAGTATTCTACCCATATATATTAACCCTTTGAAGGACCCCTAGGGTTGCTCTATACAACCCATATTTAGACTTGTAACTCTGCAACTATGGTTTGATATATATTGAATTGTAATATGCATTGTTATTTACAAACTTTCATATTCATTGATTTACATTGTATTGAAAAGTATTTGGTCAATGTATTTCTAATCAAATACTCATCAAATTCATAATACATGATACAACTACAAAGAACTTTCATACCCTTCAAGGATTAATACGTCCTGCATATACCTCTATGCACCCCTAAGGTGGACAATGTCCCATTCACTCTTTGGCCAAATTCTAAAGCATAAGTAAGGGTTTCTTGCTTGGTTACATAGTATTTGTCCGTGTAATTGGGCATTACACATTCAATTTGATCATTAAAAATTTAATTTCATTCAAATTCTATCCAAATGGAAGATTCCCTCCCTTTCCATAGTTTCTAGTAGGCAATGCCACTCGTCATTGGGGATGTTGTAACAAAGGTGCATCCTCATTGTTTGGCTCCGCCAAACTTGTCAATGCATTTGCATTTTCTCTTGCAAAAATCTACAATGACAAGTGGCATCATAGTCCGAGGAGAAATTTTAGCTTAACCAACTGAAATCCTACATCCCCTTGGACCAATTAGTTATCTCAAGTATATTCTTGGCTAAGCTTTAAGAAAATAAAGAATATTTTTTTTTTTTCCTCTTAAATGATCGGGTTTTTTACTAAAATTTTGAACTTAATTCATCAATTAATTTCACCCGGCTGACGTGTATCTAATACCTGGAACTTCCGGTTGCAAAACAAATGGAACCGTTCGTGGTACAGCCCCGCTTTCCTGCGCGCCGGGTTGATGGCGTCGCTCGGGGACAGCAGCGCCAGCTTCTGGTAGTCGTCCCAAGGGGACACCTCCGACCCCTTCGCGGCTGCCGTCGCCGTCGCCGTCGTCGCCGTCGTCCCCGCCTCCTCCAAGCCGTAGCTGTCCGTCCCGAAGTCGCCCAGCACCACACGATTGATCCACGCTTCCACGGCGTACTTGAGGTGCCACGGCTTCGCGAAGGCCGTGTGCGGCAGCAGGCGCGCCACCAAGGCACCCACCTCGTCGGTGGAACAAGGGGTCGGGTTCTTCGTTGGGGTCAGATTCGAATTAGGGTTCGGATTAGGGGTTGCGTTCGAGTTAGGGTTGGGGTTGAGCTCGCTCTCCCGGAACTTGACGACGCACTGGCAGAAGGAGCGCAGGAACGTCTTTTGCACTTGCACAATCTCCTGGAAGAGGGCGGCCGTGATGTCGGTCCAGGGCGAGCGGAAGAAGAGATTGACGGAGCTGCTGAGGTCTCTTGCTGGTGGGTGAGACTGGTTGCCACTGCGTCGCGTTCGGGGCACGGATCGCGCTCTCCGGGGTGTGACTAAACTGCCCTTATTCTCCGGCGCGGCTTTCTTCTCGCTGTTCATGATGGTTGTTTTAGCTGTCCGAAGCGTTTGCGGAAGAGGCGATTGGAGGGAGGAGGAGTCGATGGTAGGGGTGGGAGTTTTTTCACCGAATGTGAGCGCTTTGGGTGCTGCGGGCGGGGAGACGACACCCGGTTGTAACCCTGTGATGGTCTTGATTTCCTGGCACATGGAATGTAAAGCGCTGTACATTTGCTTCATCTCGTTCATCTCTTGCTGGTGTTGCTCCCGGAAACTGGACCATTGCTCTTTGAATTTGGGGGAGGAGGAAGGGGACGCGGGCGGGGGCGTCGTCTTGGTCCGCCTGGAAAGACGGACGGAAAGGCAAACTGTAATTAGTTGTGGGATGCAGCTGGATTTGCGGAAGGATTGAGTTGCAGGGAGTGAGTCGCGGAGGGAGGTGCGGAGAACAAACTTACCGGAAGAAAATGCCGGTGACGGATTTGGCCAGCTTGCGGTTGCAAATGGTTGTGCTCGGGGACACCGGGGTCTTGTCTCCGGACTGCAACTTGCGCGTTGATTCCGAAGTGGACGTGGACGACGAGCCAGAGTCGAGGCCCAAACCGATGCGGTTCCAGGTTTTGCAGCCGCACCCAACCTCCTCCACTTGTGGCACGGGTTGCCCTCGGTTCCCTGCTTGGGACAGGACTCTCGTTAGAAAACTGGCCTGGAACACTACATCAGACTTGCTTCTCACTGGTCCATGTTTCGCAGCTTTGATTCAATTCTTCATCGACTCGGATGGACTTATGACTTGGCTGGACGTCTATGACCATTGATCGTTGAAAAGACAAGGGGTGTCTACTGTCCTGGATTACAACCTCCCACTTCGAAATTGCATATGAGATTTCACGCCCATGCGAGTCTGGAAAGTCATCACCATTGCAGGCAAAATTGGAATGTAAACTTACCCCTCTGTACGTGCTCGTTTAGAAACTTTCTAAACATAAATCTACGAGCGTACGTATCCAGGAGAAATGAACATTCTGATTTTGGCTACGCGGGGTGAACAATGTGAAAATTTGACCTCAGAAGATCTGTCGTGCCTAAGACCTCGCTCCAGCTCTACAAATCTTCCAAAACTGACTCCTCAAAATCCTGAAAGTGATACAAATAATGCTCTACACCTTAATGAATCGCTCGAGATGAAGGCGAGGAGGAGACCTTGCATGAAACGAGGAAGCATTGCACTGAACAAACCACATTGAACTGAGCTCCACATACATTCTAGTGTCGTTACTAAAACAAGGAGACCATAACATTTAAGTACTAACATTTACATCTACAATGCAGCTCATCTACACTACGAAACGTCGTGTTCCGGGCTGGGTGTTTCGAAGTGTTATTACGGGCCACGAGTAGAAAGACAAGAAGAATCTCACCTGGAAGCATGGAAGGATCCAGCGTCTTCCTTCTCCCAGCTCTTGAAATAGACTTGGACCGACCCGAGGGAGGCGTTTTCAAGGCACTACGACGCCCGCTGCCCTCCAGTCGCTTGGAAAATTCATCCCCGAATTCTTCCACGGACAGCATCCTGTCGCACTTTTTTTTTCCTCTATGGTAATTGCTTCTGCTACTCTCGCAACAACGTCTCCGTCCCCGCTATGATTCTTCGCTCAGGGATACCACTGTTTACTCTCATCTCAATTCCGTTGAACTGCCTGGAAGTCACAAACCATCTTCGCACTATCAGAAAGAAAGAAACGCGCTACATAATCTCGAGCAAATTTCGCTCTCTGTTCAAGAAACAGTAACCTTGCATATTCCCGGTCAACAGTATCAATTCCCAAGTGCACGAACTATCACAGAAATCTCGATCCCCCAACTTACTAACTCAAATTCAAATTACATCATCGACAACAGTTACAACACAGGGACGTATGAAATGTACTGTAGTACCTCTCCTGCTACGAATTCGAAGCCGCATTGCACGGGACATGGGGGGAAACCCACTTCCACACCTGCTGTCGGCGTCAAACGCGGAATCCGGCCGAATGGCCACTTGATCGACCACTCTTACACCATTCTCACACCGCAAACCTCAGCCGGAAAGTAACCCTGAATGAGACACAAAACCCGACCTCCTCTTCACTTCATACTGCTAAAACCACTAGTAAGGCAGGTTCAGCTTCGGGAAGAGTACGAACGGCGTGGATTCATCACTCCATACAACCCACACCGAAATACCCACCCTAAACTCAAGCCGGCCGCTGCAACTGAATCGAACGTAGTGCAACCTGAAAGTTCAGATCCAGACTCCTCACCGTCAACATACGCGCACATTCTAGATTTCCCTACATATCTTTACTATCTAGAACCTCCCATGAGTCGGAAACTACAATGCGAGCTACAATGCGTCTGAATCTTGCAAGGCTAGCTTTGGATCAAACCCGGCCAAATCATGAGCATGCTCTTTGCTCCTCGCGGCTAGCTGCTACAATGTGTGACCGTCGTCATCTCATCATCACGTACTCCAACAAGGTCCAACTAAGTTCGACGCCCTCGCTGGCTCCGTATGTGAGATCCTGCGTCAAAGGTTTGAATCAACCAGACCACCCTTGCGCATGCAATCCAAACGGAAGTGAACGTCAACGTCTTTCTTGTGACTGGCTGGCGGGACTCCCCCCAGCTAACTCAGCTCCCTATCGATCGATCCGACTGAAAAAAGAAAAGGATCGATTCGTTGGTAACGTTGCGGATCTGAGTCGAGAAGGATGATGAGTTCACGCGATTTGAGAAACGATCTAGAAATATGGCAGCAGATGCAGTGGACAAGGAGCACACGAGGAGTCGCATCCGCGATCTGTCGATATCCGCGGGATCGTCGGACGGACGGAGTGCGGTGGTCGCCGTTATTCATCGACAACAGTGGCTACCGGGGTTTCGAGATGCGCATCGGCGGGAGAGACGACGGAGCAGTGCACAACGCGTGACGTTAAATCAGTCCCACGAAGTCCCTGAGTTTACCACAGGATAAACGCTGAAATTTTTTATTGGAGTATTTTTTGCATAAATTTTTTTTTTTCAAATTCTGAGTTCATATTTGGCATCAGAGACCCCGAATTAGTCTGTTTACTCCCGAGCACAACCAAAAAAACAAACAATAATATAAACCCTAAACCTCAATCAACCCCTAGTAAAATGAGTTTTATCCTACTGGAGCCGCATTCTACCCCTCTCTCGTGCCTTTGTGGGACTGATTTAACGTCTTGCGTGCACAACACGAGGACTAGGACTTGAGATACAAAGGAGAGTGAGAATAGAAATGTTGATGGTGGAATTAATGGGGGATGTACAGTCCTACACAAAAGAATTCTTTGTCATTCATTGGACAAAAAATGTCCACAGTATCATTTATGGGTTAAAGGGGGGTGGGTGGGTTGTGGGAAGGATTTGTTTTCATCTTAGTTACTTTCTTTTGAAGGAGAAGTATAAGTTACTTATAAGTTACCTATTGAGTTATGGAAATATTGTTGATGTTGATTAGGATATTTTTGATGGTTGATTATATTAGAAGTTTGAATTCTTCATATAATTTTGTGATGGATGGAATATGTACTAATTGTTCCTCTAGTTCCAATGGTATTGATAATTAGTGGATTTATTGTTCATTCAAGATTTGTTATATTTTGTAGTACTAGTGATTGGTACTTGTTTTGTTTTTGAGATATAAAATCACATATGAAGTGATAATTACAATAATTAAATTTAGTGTTTTGAATTTTATGGTGTTTAGAATTCTAGATGGAATAGATGGGGCCTTATTTTGGTTTTGTGTATTTTGTACTCTTGCTTTGTAAACTTCTAATGGAGAATTTCATGTACATTGTACAAGAATCATCCAAACTTTGCAGAAAAAGACAATTGATTTTTGAAAAGTGCTCAATATTTACAAGTAGAAAATTGAAATAGTTCATCAACAAAATTATAGGGAAAGAGATGTGAAAATAGAGTGGAGAAAGTTTTCAACTTCTTGAATACTATTGTAATTTTAAAACATTAGCCTTAAACTTTTTTATTGCTTCTAGTTTGATGGTGATTGCTAAAAATTCCTATTGGTTTGTACTATATTTGTATGATTGCAAGAAACACTTGTCTTTTTTTATCCCCTTGACCTCCATAGTTTTTTGCTCATAATTATTGCATCTTTTATCCTTTTGGCTTGAAATTTGGAATGAAGGTGCATACAAAAGTCTTAGATGTTGAATAATTTTTTCAAATATTTAAAAATTATTTTAATATTTTTAAGTTGCCCCAAATTTGGTGCCTACCTTGTCCATTTGGAGGGAGGGGGATAGTCCTATTTTTTTTTTAATCAAAAATCCAAATTTGAAGCCACAAACTAGATAAGTTAGAGGTCTACTAATAATACAAGGCTTGACAATGAATTTTCATTATTAAAATAGTAACATGTCTATTGGATGATTGCAAGAAGCACTTCACATTTTTGACTCAAAAACGTAGTTTTTAGCCACTAGACTAGTAGTACTACGCGATACTAGCAATACAACGCGTTAGCACTGCGCCTACAAATCTCAACCGTCGATTTTGGATACCTTCAGATCTAGACCGTCAAACAATACTATGTAGTCCTATAGAATGCTACAAAGTACTATTGGGGCCACTCGTAGTAAAAAATAGCTAAAAAGGAGGTTGTGAACCTTTTCATTTTAGTCATTCAAAAAAATTCATTTTTTTTAGACAAGATTGTGCTCACATTGCAATGAAAAATTCCTCTAAGAATTTTTTTCCCTCTTCGTAGCCATTGCGCAAAAAAAGGTCACTTTGACCCCATATAGGCAACAAACATGTTTCTATTTTCTTAAAAACTCATTTTCAATCCTTGTAATGTTAATAGACCTCCAACTTGTCCAATTTGTAGCTTCAAATTTGGATTTTTAGGTCAAAAATAGGACTACCCCCCCCCCCCCAAATAGTCAAGGTAGACACCCAATTAGGGGTAATTTAAAAATAGTAAATTAATTTTTTTAAATTGAAAAAATTATTCAACATCTAAAACTTTTGTGTGCACCTTCATTCCAAATTTCAAGGCCAATGAACAAAAGATACAAAAGTTATGAACAAAAAACTACTTGTTGGAGGTTAAGGGGACAAAAAAAAGGACAAGTGTTTCTTGCAATCACCCTATTGCACATATGGGGTCAAAGTGACCCTCCTTGGTGCAAAGGTGATAAAGACGGAAATTTTTTCCTAAAAGAATTCTTTATTGCAATGTGAACACAGTTCTTTTTAGAAAAATGGATTTCCTAAAATAAATTTTTTTTGGATTTATCAAAAATGAATAGGTCTATAGATCCCTTTTCTGCTACTAATGACCTTTGTAGTGCTTTGTAGCAATCTTTAGTATTGCATAGTATTGCATAGTTCTACATTGACAATTAAGATGCGTAGGCACTCTAAATCGATGATTTAGATTTGCAGGCACTCTATTGACATGTAGTATTGGTAGTATCAGTTAGTACCGCCTAGTCTTATGGCGAAAAAGTATATTTTGAGACAAAAACATAAAGTGTTTCTTACAATCAACCATTCTTGGTTATTTTATAGAAAAACTTTAAAATTAAGAAAAAACACTTTTATATATTTTTGTATAAATACAACCAATGTAGACACTCTTATGAACATTTTATCCTAGGAATATAAAGCATAGAAAAACTTTCTAATTAGGAATATTGAGAAGTGCTATATCTCAAGAAAATAGATACTTCAATGTTTTAAGTTGAAAAAAAATTTTAAGAAAAAAATTGACCATTTGTAAAAATATGTTGATGTGGTCATTCACCTAAAGAACCATCAAAATATTACACATATTCTAAACTGTAAGCAAAAAGAAGCCCATTTTGTGGATTTTTTATATAATATACAAGGGTGATTGCAAGAAAGACCAGTACTATTTTGCGTCACACTATGAATGACGGAGTTGTTATTGATTATAACTTTTAAAGTATGAACCATATTAACTTGAAATTTTGACTAAAGATTTCTGACATGACAAAAATCAAATTCTTTATTTTTCAGAAATTTTCAAAAATCATTTTATAATTAAATTTCAATTAAGCTAATTTGTCACACTTTGCGGTTTAGGGGTTTTTAGTACTGGGGAGCATCCAAAATTAATGATCTAAAGCTGAAATTTCTTTGGCCTATTTCCATACTAGGTAGGCATGTTTCTACCAAAGGAAATCTTAAAAATCATTATTCTCTTTCCTCTACATATGCGCAAACAGGCCTCCCTTGCACGCATACTTTTAAACATTTGAGATGGTTTTGAGATAATTCTTTTGGTGAAATCTCTTTATCATAAAGTTCTCCCCAATTGCCAATTTTTAGTTTTAAAAAAAATTCTTTTTCCTATTTTTTACAAATTAAAATGTCAAAGTAGCTATTTTCATGAAAAATTTGCACTTTTCTAGTTCTCCTACTTAGAGAATTTTCCTACACTTTTCCTTTATAGGGTACCTTCTTCTTAGAGTTATATACCTAAAACATATTTTTTACATTTAAAAAAAATTATTTTTCTAATTATACAGTACTCCCGAAAATTTCAGCAGTACTGTGGAAAACGCTACATAAATCGGTTGGTCTTTCTTGCAATGACCCACAACTAACTATTTTTAGACTTTAAGAAAAGTACTACCTCTGTCCCAAAATGATCTTCCTATATAACAAAATATTATGGATTAAGGCCAAAAATAATATTTTAAAGTCCCCTTTGGATTTGTAAGCAAAGCTTGGTTCACTCTTAGTATCTTTGAAATTTTGAGTTTTAAAAACCTTTTCCAAAGTGTAACTTTAGAATATAAAAAAGTAGAATTTTGGAGGCATTTTCAAAAAGCACTAGTAGGCACTTTAATTTTGAATTTGAGGTTGTTATTTTGTGGGTGATTAGTATGGGCCTAAGACCATGTGTGAACCTTTGTTTCACTTACCAAAGCTTCACTTCCTTCAAGTAGGCAACACTCAAAGAGATGCAAAAAATACAAATAAAAAGTGTTGATTAATCCCTTTAGTCATTTCTTTTGTCTTTTGATTGATGATTTTATGAATGGAAGGGAAATTATTGCTTAAAGTTGTTTTGCTAGTCTTAGACAAGAATTAAAATCCAAATTTGACAAATTTTCATATTACAAAAGGCAATAAGAAGATCATTTTGGGTTTTTTAAATATTTTTCTAATTTTAAAGTAATTCTAAAAAAATCTTGAAAATGCAATGGAAACGATAGGAGTTTTTGTCAATCACCTTCTAAAAAATATAAGATGTCAAATACTTAGGTTATATTTATAAATTTTCAATGTTCAAAGGATGTGGCTATACATGTAATTACACTCCCTTCAAATAAACACCCTTAAAGCTATTGCTTCAATTCCTATCATTTGCCTTAAAGAACTTTTGAATTCTCATTAGTTGCACTTAGAAAAAGTCACAATTTTCATTTTGTATATCCAATGAAGGATCCAATGTACATAAAAAAATTTGTTTAAGATGAACCCAAAATGTTTACAATATTTCATAACACTTTAGTTGTATCGTTGTGTATTTGAAGTTTCTATGACTTTAGCATGTTGTGTACAAAGAATGAATCATATGGTTATCGAGGTAATAAAACAAACAAACCTATATATGTCAATTCATGTCGATTCCCTTCTCTAGTTTGAAGGTCTTTAGTGAAACAAACATCTTAATATTCTATTTCTAAATTAAAAAAATTTATATGAATTACTAATTCTGTAAATATTCATTTATGATAAATATACCTCTTGCTAATTTTATTTGTATATTATACATTATCATAATACAACAAGTTAATCAAGTATTAGGTGTTATCATCATTTTTAAACCAATGCCAGTAAAATTTGTAATAAAATTAAAAATTGAAATTAAAAAAAGTTAATAGTATAAGTAGGTTATTAATAAAATTAATGGAAAAATTATGATATAATTGATGTTTTCTGCATTACTGAAAATATAAGCATGATGTTTTCATTAAGTTAGATGAAAAAGTGAATTTTGTTAGGTTTTGTAATTAAAAAAAAACACCTAAAGTTAAACTATGAAATATATCTTGTAGTGTGCATGCAATTTTTATTTTGTTTATAGTGTTTGTGATTTTTATCTTTCTAGTAGGGTACTTGCACAATCAATTTGATTACCAAGTGATTGAGTCTTATGTATCTTATTCTAAATCCCTATAGGATGGTAGCATAGAGTGTTGTAGATTTGGTTTATTTTCTCCAAAGAACTATTGACTTTATTGTCAATTTATATTTGACAACATAAAGTGGTATAATCACATTCATATTATTTTATAGGAGGCATTTTTCAAAGATGTTCTGTAATGATGTATTTGGTGGATCAAAAGTCCTAATTTGTACAATCAAACCTCAAGTTATGCATAAGGTGGCAATGGCATGGATATTGGCCTGACTAGATCAAGTAACTAGATATACTCTATATTTTTTTTCAATATAATGCATCATAGTCAACATTTCTTATCCTATTTAGAAAAGTTAATCAAAATACAAGATTCAATTATAATTTGAATTTTTGCATATTTTGAATCTATCAACTATATTTAATAATAAGATCTTAAATTCTTATTGAAGGACTTGCACAAAATTTGATCACAAAATGATATCTTGCATAGTTTAAAATCTCACACCCTCATCAACTTTGTAATCTATTTTTAATTGTAGAACTTGTACAAACATCACCTACGCATTGGATAACAAAAAAATTTTGATTACAAATTTAAAGACTTAAGAAAAAACCACCATGGTTCTTCCAATATTTTTTATCCACGAATGCATTCGAGATCAACTTCAACGTATGGGAGCAAAAGGCATACTAGTAATTTCATAACTTATGATGAATGCCTTGTACTTGAATTTGAATACATTATTGTAAATGATAGAGATGCTATAAAAAATTTATTACAAGGATCTACATGTTGGAATAGAACAAGTCTATAAATTTAAATTTAATATTATAAATCCACTCTTTTAAAATTTTAAAATTATAATCTATATTATGAATTCAAGAAAAATTTAGAAATTTTTAGAATACATATTTAAAAATTGTATTATTTAAATTATATTAAAATATATTCATAAAACCTATATTCAATATTCAATCTAATAGAAGACAAATTTACTAGAAGCTTAATATAAATGTACAGTATAGTGCATCAACAAGTGTATTCATTCTATCTAATTCACATGCTTAAGGGGGGTGTTCTCTCCTAGAGTCCTAGTACATTTGTATTAATTTGTAATTGGATTCATTACAAATATGATACTTGAACACTATCATTTGAAATTTGATTTATGTATATTTTGAGTTTTTTCTTAAGATTTTGTATACATTTGATTGCATATAATTCCAGTCTATAGAAACAGTATGTTTATTAAAAAAAGTCTTCAATTTTTATCATATTAATTTATTGGATTTTAATAATTTATTTCATTTTATAATTTTAAATTTTAGATTGATTAAAATTTAATAATTTAGATACTATTAGAAGATGTCCAAATGATACAAGGTGTAGATTATTCTTTAAAATTTCATTATATTCTAAATATTACAAAATTTTATAATTCAATCTTCATCATATTAGATTTGTAAAGTAGTTTTAAAATATATCAATATGAATAAACATTTTAGTAATTTGAAAAAATCAAAACTTCATTTCAATTGTTGCAATATATTATTAAATGACATTTTAGTAAAATATTCATAAATAAGTATATTCAATGTTATCATCAAATCATTACTTAATGTGATCAAATATTAGGCCTTAAAAACATTCCATGCAAAATGTGATAGCAATAGGCGGTTTGATATTGCAACATGGAGAGAATTTTTGAGGTTTACAAGCATTCGCCTCAATCCAGAAGTAAGTGTTTATTTTAATATTTTTTATCACTATATGAAATACAAATATAATTATGTATTGTTGTAAAGTTAAGAAAATGATTTCTAAATATGTCTAATTATTAAAATCTTTATTCATATACAATGGCTTTGAAGACTTTCATATGTACTTGTCTATACCAATTATTTGCATAATAAAAGTGTCATTTTTGTCAACATGATTTTTCAAACTACTATTTGGTAAAAAATTTAGTTTACAATTTTACAAATTTGAATTTATGTTAAATGAATCAATCACTTAAGATGTTATTTCAAGATACTAACTTCTTAATTAGAATTTACAATAGACTTGAAGGTGTAAATTATTTGAAGATAGTCATTTTTTTCATTTTAGAAAAAAAAATCTATGAGCTATAAATATAAAATTGTACAAATATTAAAATATTATTTATGATTGTATATTTTAAAATAACCATTTCATTTGGAAATACAAAGTACTCAATTTATGATTGCAATTTAAAATATGAATATGTTTATAAACAAATTTAGGAATTAGCTGTAATTATGAGAACACATGCAACTTGTGGAAAAGAATTTAACTTTGGAACTTTTATGGAATGTGTGCGAGGAACTGTGAGTTACTTTTCTGCATGCCTTAGTAATTTGGCAATAGAATGTGTTCTAAAGGCTTGTAATTTTCATAATACTCATAAAGATATTTATTTGAATTTGAGTTTAATATAGTCATTGAAATTAATAGAAGTTTTGAAATTTTTAAAAATTATTGTAACTCTAAATTTTTTTGAAGTCTTTGTCAAGGATAATGTTTACCTTTTTTATTTGAAAAATATTTTGTATACAAAATAAGTTAAAATATTTCTTTTCAACTATTTTATTGATCAATTTTTCAATTAAAAATTATATTATGTTTCTATCTTTGATATTTAAACATGATAATATAAATTTTTGAAAAATCACTAATGTAATTATTGGTCCGGTATTGAAATCTAGCAATGTAATAAAATTTATTATGAAATTAGAAATTCTAAAGAAAGCCAAAAAGATAATTATTTTCACTGAATTTTAATTCCATACAAAAATAGCATATCAACAATAAATATCAAAATAAATTTCTATAATTTAAAAAAAAATTATAAAGTTACAGCACACAAGGACCCTAATTCTTATAAATAAAATTCAAATCTACTACAAATTTGATAGATATATATAATTTCTGAAGTACTTTGGAAACTGAAGTGAGACTTATAGAAATTGATTTGTTAAATAGGTATAAATACTGCATAATAAAGTTAATGTATAAGCTTCAATAATAAGGTAAATCTTGAAGTTCAATAATAATTTTTAATATTGAAAACATAATGAGAACTAAGAACTCATTGTCATTGTGTTATGAATTGAACAACAAAATTCATACACTAATACCATAGTATATTTTAAATGCATAGAAAAACAATAGAACATAGTTATGACTTTTGTCAAAGTTGCATAATGATTTAGGCATTTCTAATTAAATTGTTCAAAGAAATATTTATGTTATGGTAGAAAGATAAGTAATTATAATATTTTTTTATTTTGTAATAGATTGTGATATGTAATGTGCAGCTTAATAAGTTTCGTGAAAATTTGGTAAATGCGTGTTGGAAGAAGTTGGACAATGTAAGTATAAAGATACAATCATCAAAATAAAATTATACACTTTAAACTTCAATAAAATCAAATCTCAACAATAATTTTTATTTCTTTTAGTAAAAACTTATACAAAACTTCATAGATGAAACTTTATTTTTTCCATTGTTAGAACAAATTTCCATTCAATATCAATGGAAAATTATTGCTATTTGAAATCTAAAATTCATTACCTTTTTGTTCAAATCTTTTTAGGATCACTTGTAACATTAAAGCTAATGGTGTCATATCCTCTTTTTATCATTTTTATGTTTTATGAAACATATCAAAAGAATTCCTTTAATGAAAAATTGTACATTTATTTTTACTAAAATTTAAGATAAACAAATTAATTTGACCTATGAATATACTTGAATAAATAATGTATATGTTCTCCTACCAATATGATATCTAAAATAATCATAGATTATAGGACACTACTATAGCAACTAGAAGTACAACTAGAAGCAAACAAATTTGAAAATTGAGTTTCAATTTTATTTACTAATATTTAGCAATAAAGATTTTAGGACAACGTAAGTTATGTCACATTGGATCGTATAAAAGATGTGTATCACTTACAATGTCATCCTATGGTCATGACACAACAAAAAACACCAGAAGAAGCAATAAATGATTGGCTTAATGAGTCATTTGCATTGATTCAAAAAGTGACACATTTTGATGTTAAAGAATATTACCTACTCATCGGAGCAAGCATTCCCAAAGATTTTGACTTTGAGTTGTTGTTCATAAAAGCATGGAAGGTGTGTGAAATCATCTTCTTTAACTTTTAGGTATGAAATTTAGAATTAATTGTACATCATTTGGATTTAGTATATTTATTGAGTTATATAGAGATATCAATATTTCTTGATAGTAAAATATATTTTCATACATTTTATGTGGCAGATTCGTGCTAATGGATACAATGTAGACATTGCATTGAATAATATCAAAACACAAGTTTATAAAAATAGAAATCGAACTAGAGAATTTTTTAGGGATTATGATCCATTACGACACCGGCTTATACTTCATGCACAATTTGCAGCATCTATTGACAACTCCAAATTAATTGTATCTCCTCAAGAAATGAGAGCAGTATGTGACCAATATTGTATGAATGACGATCCTCAATATCTTATTTGTTGGACAGCATTTTGTGATGAAATTGATACTATATACACACTAAAAGAGCTTGAAAAAACTCCACTTAGGGAGGTATATAATTTATCTTTAGTTGTGTCATTACTATTATTATTACTATTGTGTAAAAGTATTTTGTACAATTATTTGGCTAGCTATATATTACAAAAAAAGGTTGTATTTAAGGTGGATATATTCAAAAGTGCCATGTTCCTAAAAGCGCCATCTACAATGCGCTTACATTTCCAAAATTAGTCATGTTTGCAAAGTGTAGATGGCGCTTCCAGAAACAGACTTTGACCATTAATAACTTTTGCATATGGTATCCAAATCCAACGTTCTTTAGTGCGTTGGAACATGCTTTACTTGCCAACAAGACTACATGAAAAATTGAACAAGCTAATAACAGTAACTAGGCACAATATGAATAAGTGGCTTTTAGGGGTGTACCCACCTTAAATCAGCCTAATTAGGAAGCTTTTAGTGGGATAAAGGGAATATGCTTGATATGCTTGTAAAATATTTTCAAATATTCCAAATATATTCTCAAGTATTCCAAATGTATTCTCAAATATTTCTCAAATATTTGAGGTTTATTTTTAAAATCTACCTATCAGGTATTGAGGGTGCCAAACTTGAAGGGGCTCACTCCAGATAGATTTCTTACATGTCCAGTAGTTTTGGATGACAAAAGAGAAGAGGCTGCTAAAAAACTCATGAGTCGGATTAAAAAAGAATTGTATGATAGAAGAATCTATGTGCGTGGTTCATTTCGAGATTTTGCTCAAACGAAAATGTGTATAGGTGCGGTAGGCCATGTAACATATACCCAATTTGCTCAAGCTTTGAGTAGTGTACTTAAATTAGAATTGGAACCACATGAAACGGCTTTATTGTGTGCAAAGTATGATGACATTAAAAACAAAACTGTGAATTACCTTGCATTTACAACAGATATTGATCCTTCGCCCTAAATTTATGATTTTGCCATGATAAGTCAACATCAATTTGGGTATAAAATTTTGAAAACATCCCATTTCAAAAAATGCATTGATATATTTAATATTTTTAATGGACAACATCTTTAAGCAAATACATTGAATAGGTACAAATTGATTGATTTTTGGTATAGACTTTGAACGTTGTATATTATATTTAAAATGAAAAAATTTGAATAGTTGTAAATTAGAAATTTAAAATTGTATATAGAATCACAATAACCCTTAAAGGACCAAGCTACATTTTTTTTCAACAGTGATTTTGGGGCAACTCACTACGGATGGAGTTTTGATTTATTTTTCTTTGAAATTTTCATACAACATGTGTCTGAGGAGTAGCTTCGAGTTCCATTAATTTTCATAAGTTTTGAATACATGGTCTTCAAAGACTCGATACCTACCTGCAAACTAAAATTTCTCATAACTTTCATCTTATTAATCTGAATTATAGAATGATTCAGAGCTTCTTATGTCTATATAAAGCTAAAGAATCAATTTCAATATTTAAAAAAAAAATTTAAGAAGTTTTTTTTGTTGCTCAAACTGCCCATTGTTGAATGAAAATGACATGTCATGCAACAACTTTTTTTACCATGTACACAAAACTTATGAAAATTGTTGGACATTAAAACTACTCCTTGAGCACTTGTTGTGTGAAAATTTCAAAGAAAAAAAAATCCATTTATAGTGAGTTGTCCAAATTTGCTAAGTTGCAAAAAAATGCAACTTGGTCTTCTAGGGGTTAATCAAAACTTCACTTATAATCATTCATTCTTAAATACACAAAATTGACTAACCTCAAATACAAAACTTCTAAATAAACAAATAGATTATTTTACATTTTTTACTTATTTGGTTCAGTTTTATATGGACTTTTTCTTCAATTTCATTTCTTTCACATCTTATTTGTAAGGTACATTTATATTTAATTAATTAAAAATGATAAAAAAATTATGTCAAAAAATTTGTTGTAAAATAAATTAAATTTTTTTTTGTATTTGGAGTGTTTGAATTCATGGAAACCTCCTTATAGGGTAGAAATGCCATAAAGAAGGAAGTTATAGTCTATGAAGAAGAATTCTATATAAAGTCCTATAAAGAAGAGAGTTGAAAATTATTACATGACTTACCTTAAACTATGAAAAATATTAATCTAGGTAATGAATGCCAAATGTCCCTGAAAATGATTATTTTGACACATAGATATTGAATGGAACATGTTGAAATGGGATTTTAATTTGTTGTTGAAAAATCTATTCTTTCCTCTAAAAATGAATAGACTATGTAATTTAGAATGCTTAGAAAAAAAAGTTTGACATGCTCTAAATTCATAGTTTGTAAAAATTGAACAAGATTACATTAATTGAATTTTAACAAAAATGATTGTTTCAAATGATAAAAAGTAATTAAAAAAATTCACTTACCACTCACTTTCTTGAGGTGTTTGATTTGCCAAGCCTTTGTTGGAGTCATCATTCATTGTCAATTTGTCTCCATCATCAACCATAATCTTATTGTCTTAAGGTATATTTGCATTTGGTGTCAAAGATAAAGTTTGCAATGTAAATCTAATCCAAATATAGGTCTAAATTTGTTCTTAGGACCTTCAATTGCAAACACTCTTTAATACCAAGTACAAACATATCCTAATTCATGTACACCAACTTTAGTTGGCCTATTTTGTCAATACTATTTCAAATTGAGTTTGACTTTTTAATTTTAGTTTGGATTCAATAGAGAGTTGCTATAATGAGAGCCTAGGATGATGAGTGCATGAACCTAAAAGACTATAAATCTATATTATAGAAAATTTTCATATAATTTTTCATATAATTTTCTATATGGTAGCTATGTTATAATTCCGTATTCTTCGGGTGCTTATGTTATAAGTACCTTCAATAGTTGCAAGATATCAATTTATACATATTGTCAAGTCCTACATGCTAAGTAACATTTCCATACTCACATGCTAGCATCGTTGCCCCAATAGCTAGGGTTAAATACCACTTACTTGGCTCAAATTTCAAATTAAGGCATAAGGGATCCAAAAATACATTTATCAATCTAAATGTGAATGGAAAGAAAGCAATGTGGTGACAAGTTGGCAATAATTAAATTGACTTGTAATGGACTCTTAAATGTGTATTGATGATATTGAACAATGTATGAAAAGGTTGAAGCAACATTGGATTATTTATTGATTGGCTATAAGTCTTTAATTTGTAATCTATCTCAATAAAGATAAACTTGATGTAGAAGAAAACATTGTTGATATTGTTATTATATCTAGACTAGTTTAGAATTAATAATAAAGTTGTACTAGCATGTTCTTAACATCTTGCCTAGTATCAATGTCTTGAAGGTTCTGTTGGTATAAAAATTCTAATATTTGGCGGTCATCACTTAAACTTGAGCTATAAACTTTTGTGTTAATTTATGTCTTTTAACTCCTTAGAACTCAACATGAATCTTAAAATTAGGCCATGAAATGTCACTCAAGTTGGCCTATTGATTAAAAATGAGATTTAGAAGAAGTAGCTTTTGAGATTGTAAGAAGGCTAGGGAAGACCACTTCAAAGAAAAATGTGGTAGTTTTCACTATATTGATTACAAAATTATAGTGCAATGATGCTAGTTTGTAAGCCTAAAAGCATGAACTTGAGAGTTGTGAGTATAAGCCTTATGAGCCCAAAGCATTAACCAAAAAAAACTTTGAATTTTTGAAGCTAAAAGAAAAAAAAGCAAAGTTAGTTAAAAATTCTATTTATAATAAAATTTCAGCCCCATGACCATAGACCTATGACCGTGGAAGTGTAGTTAACATATTTTAGAATTTTCAAAACCTACTATATCCAAAAGGGCCTTTCAATAGTCAATACCTTCCAAAAACAATTTTGAAATATTGAAATTTTTTGTTGAGATCCAAAATCCGAAACCCAACAAGAGGATTTCTAGGGTGATGGAATTGCAATAAATATATATATATATATATATATATATATATATTTCATGACTCCATCACCCCCAATTGATCTCTCAATACTAAGAGAAGGATGTGAAAGGTGACATAGTTGCAAAAAAAGAAAAAAAATTGAAAAAATGAAAAAAAAAAGTTTGAGAAACATTGTGGGCAAAAGCAACATATTAAGTAGAAGATGTACACTTCTCTTGATACAATGACACAACTCCTATGCAACTTTACACTTAAAATTTGTGAAATTTCTAATAAACAAGCTCTATAAACATTGATATTTATAATTAGATTTTGGAAAACAATCAATTTGCTTCATTAGGAATGACTACAAGCCAATATACTTTTTTCATAGTCAAAACACATTTGGAAAGGCTTGAGCATTTAGGGGTTAAAATGGCCATAGCATCAAGGCTCTAAAACAACAAGTTTTTGTTATAATTTTATACAAAGTCAAATTCCCTATTGTAGTCATGTCGATTACCCAATAAGATATTTACTTTCAACTTTTTGTGTGAATTTTGGTATGAATTTTGAGTTTTGATGAGCTTTTTGGTGTATTTGTGTTCCTATTGGATGATTTTGTATATGTATTTACTAATTTGGGATGCAATTTTGGGGTGATTTTGTTATGTAAATTCCAAATTGGAAGTTGAGTGGGGTCTTTTGAGTGATTGTAAGGTAGATGAAGAATTATTTCGATTTGTAGAGAAGTAATTTCCTATTCGGAGTAATCGGAAGAGGATCATATCCAAATGGGATAGTAGTAATTTTACAATTTAAGTCCATAATTTGGATTAGGTGAATCAGTGGTATTTGAGAGTTAAATTTAAAACATGATTCCAAGTAAGAAATTTTAATTACCTCAGAGAGTAATTGTCGTGAATTTTGAATGGAGTTGAGTAAGGAATATGTTAGAACATGAGTAAATTGTCAATACTGTAGAAGGATGTCCTATTCGGAGATTTTGAGAACAGATTATATTCATAAAACAATTGCAATGTTTAATGGTGATTTGCTCACTAAGTTGGAATTAACATGACGTTGTATCAAGCTTAATTGAAGCCTATATTGAATGTTTTAAATCTTTGGGTGTAATGATTTAATTTCCAAGTTGGATTACAATGTTGAATGTTGTGAATGAAATGTAATTTGGAAATGTATGCACTAGTGGTTTGAATGATAGAGTGTTCACTAGTAGAAAATCTGTTTGGTTTTGTTGTTTTGGTTGTGTTGATGATCAATAGATTTCTATTAATCAACATAAATGTGTTGATTATTAACACGACCAAAACAATAGAACCAAGCAGATTTTCTACTAGTGGTTATTTGAATTTGGCTGGAAAACAATTCTCGTGTATATCTGTGCATGTTGGGATGTTATGTGATGGATACCAAATTATAAATAGTTTTGATGTTATGAAAGAACCCAATTTGGAGTGATGCAATGAGCTTGTTTGGTTGTTGAAAATTAATTTCCTAGTTGATTTTTAATCAATATCATTTACCAATTAGGAATTAAGGTCTGGTTGGGGTGTGTGAGAAAGTGATGTTATTAGAGTGAGAACAAATGGGGTATAATGGATGAGGGAAAGATCAAGAAAGTCAAGCCCAACTTGGCTTATGAGAAGTGCCCATATTGTATCAAAATATATTACCCAATTGGGTGTAATTTAAAAACATTGAGGCTTGAGTTGGTGAAGAAGAATGTTGGAGTACAATCAAGAGGGGACAAGGATTATTGGGTAGATGGAGGAGCCAAGTTGGATGCTGAACCCAAAAGAAAATCAAGGCTATGATGTTGATAAGTCCTATCGGAGGCTGGAGGAAGAAAAGATTAAAAAAACAACTATTTGGAGAATTAATTCTTTCCCCCCTTGTTTTAAGAGTAGAGAGTGGAATTTAAAAATTACTAATTCAATGTGAGTAAAACATTTATATGTGGATTTAAAGGACAATTTGCCTTCTTAGTTTAGTTGCAATGACAATTAGGTGTGTTTAAAAGTAGTCCTATTTAAAAGTCCTCCTTGAACAAACTTTACACTAGATTTAGTACTTCTGAATAGGATCTAAATCACTCTATAGGTCACTAGGTCATTCCAAAAGTGTCAACCAAAATTTTGATTGTAGACACTAAATTATTTTATACTAATCCAAATCTCATGTAAAGTAGATTAGCCTTGCAATTAGCTAGATATTCAAATCATTTCGAGTGATTTTACAATTAAATTATCATAAAATGATTTTGAGTTGTATTTCAAATTTACAAAATTTCTAAATAACGTCTTGTATGGATTATTGATACTATTTGAATTAAATATAAAATTTCAAAGTCTAACATAGTGGATTCTAATGTTATGCTCTAATTTTAAGTTTATTTACATGGTATTGTCTTTTTAATGTATAAGACTTGCATATCTTGAATTTAGTATCCAACCATTTAAAAAAAAAATTGAGACACACTTTTGGATAGGTACTTGAAATTAATGTACCTACCATCTTTCAAAATCATTGTTTATATTATCCACACTTGGTAATAGGCCCATTATTTGCTATCTTATTGGACAAAGTATTTGCAATATATCTACTTAGTTTAATGAAAACAATGTTAAAAAGTATAGAAGTTTACACAATATGCATGTCTAATAGTTTAGTGAACATTAGTTTGATATTTTTGCAACTCTGAACAATTTTTTTCCCATTTGAGTATTTTAAATATAATTATGGAAAGTTTAGATCAACACTGACTTCAATTAAATATTTTTTATATTGAATGAAGACACTACAACAAATGATGTTAATACAATTACTTGAAGAAATTGATTATTTTTAGGATAACTTTTAGTCCATGCATTTTTTATTTACAGACATTTAGATTGAGTTGTGTACAATTGTTTCCAAAGTCAAAAGCATGTTTCTTGTAAACTTCTGATCCAAAAAAAAAAAAATTACTAAGTGTCTAGTATACTTTGTAAATATTGATTGCCATAAAATGAGGGAGTGTGTTATGAGTTCAATTTGAATATTATAGATAGGTTGTGAACTATTGAAGAGTGATAGATTTTATAGAATGTATGTATACTTTGTAACTATTTTACGGGCTATTTTAGATATGTGTAGTCTATCATTTACTGATTTCTTGGGTTATATTATTGCATCTCAAATTTAAAATCCAATAACCAAATAGTTTAATGTCTTACACATGTATAAATCATTCTAGTTGTTTTCATATTAAAATTGTATTGAAATCTTAAAATTGGTAATTTAACATGTGTAGAAACAATTGATTTATTTCCTGAAATTAAAATATATTTTTTCTAGTTTGGCACTTTGCTCAAGGTTTTGAACAGTTAAGCCCTAAAGTATTAAAGCCATTTTTCTATGAAAACCAACCAAAACTGCCATTTTTGTTGCACTCATCCAAAAAAAACATTTTTTGTGAAATTTAACCATAGAATTTTGCACTTCAATTATTTAAGATCATGTGGTAGAAATTTCATGAAGTTTGACCATATAAAGTGGAAGTTATGACCAATTTAAGTTATTTTTTCAAAAAGATGTTGAAACTATCTCCAACATATATTATCCATAACTTTCTCATTATTAGTCCAAATAGAATGAATCAAAGCTTAACATGTAGACAAAAATATATTACTTGAGTAAGAAAGATTTTAAGATTTAATTTTGTTTTTTTGCAAATTTCTTTTACTACCCACTAAATTGAGTTTTGGACTTTTTGTAATATATATAAATTATTTTTTATTTTCAAACACCAATTGAAATAAAAATGATATTCTCCCAAAGTTATTCATTTTTTCTATCTCATCAAAAAGTTTCAAAAAGTTTCACGAAAAATTGAAGTCACAAGAACCTATCCAAAATTCATTTTGTCTCCCGAGGGGACAATAGCCCATAGATGTTAACTTCAATTTTCATCTTTATGCAATGAACACCTAACTCTTATTGCTCATATACTAAACATGATATCATATGTCTTACTTTCTCAATTTCCATGGTTTTTTCAAATAGAAAGAATAAAGATCTTTCTATCCAAAATATAATATTTATTTTCCAACCCTTTTGAGTTCAACTATTTAAGGAGTTTTGATTATGAATTAGTTGACCTCTAAATGCCCAAACTGTTTTTTCTTGGCAACATAGCAATTTTGGGTAGCTCACTATGAATGGAGATTCTTTTTTCTTTGAAATTTTCACACAACATGTGCCCCAAGGGGTAGCTTTAAGGTCCAACAATTTTCATAGCTTTTGACTATATGGTTAAAAAGTTATGGCATGATATGTCATTTTCTTTACTTAGCATGCAATCTAGGCAACAAATTTATTTTTTTCTTAAAATTTTTTTTCTTAAGAATAAAAATTTAGGGATTCATTTATTAGATTTTTAACTAAGTAGAAAGCTTTGAAAAAATTCCATTTTGATAAATGATTAAAAAGTTATGAGGAGTTTTAATTTGGGGTAGTTTGTAGCTATAGTGGTTATAAAATCTCTACACTACAACAAAAGTTTGAAATCCTTTATTTAGTTCAATTTTGAATACTTTTGAAAAAATTTAAAACAGTAGGTGTACATTGTTTATTACAACATTTTAACCATTGAGATTGGCATTTTTCAATTTCACAAATAAATTAAATACAATTTAGTATTTGGGCTCATTTTCTACTTCTTTCTACATACTATTTCTTTCCTATATGTTATACAATTCTAAATGATTTGAAACTTTTTAAGCACGTAGCCAACTTGCCTTGAAGAATGAGTCCAAAGAGTAACCACCAATTTGAACTTTTATTCATACAAATGTGACCGTGTGAAATGCAACTGCCCAATTTTTTGTAAGGCCAAAAAAATGAATTTTGTCAATTCAAACACCAATATCTTGCAATTTAAATCATGGTGAAAATTTTTGAAATTTTTTCTACATCTTTTCAAATAATCATACTATAAAATCCTATGGTTACATGTGTCAAAAAATGTTTTAATTTTTTCTAAATTTTGACACATGTATTAGAAATGGCACTTTTGGAGCAATTTTGGTGAAAACATAATAAAAAACATTTAGGATTAATTGACAAGGAATCATACATTCTAATGCCTTGAAACATTCTAAAGTTCATTAAAATTGAGTAAAGAGATGTACTATATAAGCATGTATTACCATCTTAAGGTAAGCTTTGTTTTTAGTCAAAATATTTCCTTTTGAAATTAACTAATTTAAATTTTTTTGATGTTTCTTAAGGTTTATTTATAATTTGTGAAAATGCATATAAAATTCAATTATCAATTCAATCAAATTATAATAAGTTTATTCATCATAACATCATTAAATGCTTGTCAAAAATTTATAAGTAAAATATGATCTATGTTCTTTTATTAAAAAAATTTCATGATCAAAAAAATTATTTACAAAATACAAAATGAATCTCAAAATAGTTTGTTTCATTCAATTGTAATATAATTCAATTATTCCAAATATTTTAACAAAAAAAAAAGTATAAAAAACAATCAAGAATGCACCAAAACTTTGCAATACAATTATACTAATATTATCATGTCTAAAATATATAACGAAGCTAAAAACATAAGTTTTTTTAAATAAAAAAAATATTTTAGCATCCAATGTGGTTGAGTTTTGTTATAATAGAATCAATGAAACCTAATAGAATATTTCTAAATAAAATTATTTGATAAAATTTGGACTTTTTTATATGGATTACAAAATATAAGTTATATTGATTAATTGAATTATATCTTTTGATACAATATATGTAATTTATGAAATATTTTGAATCAAATCATTCACTTTTGAACATATTCATTAAACAAATAAATAGATTATTCATTAAAATATTCCATACAGTTACATATCTATACTATCAACGTACTAATTTAAAATACATGGAAATCTTACAAAACTATGGAATCCATCTATTTTATGTAGTGCATTTCAATACTAATAAATTCTATTTCAATCCTAAAAAGAATAGTTCAATAATGAAAGTCTCAAATTATTCACAACATTATATTTATTGTGTTTCATCCGTAAATGTCCAAGAGATCAAAAGTGTCCTCATATAGTTTAGAGTCCAAATGAAAATGCTATAACTTTTGCATCCAATGTCCAATTTCAAAAAAAATTATTGGAAAATTTGTACACTTTCTTTTAGTTTTGGTGACAAAATTTTGAGATCAATTCAAGATGTGTTGTTCTTTGGAAGCCAATTGAAATTCATAGGTTCAATTAGAGTTCATCAAATTACATTTGATGGCTACAACTTTGGAGGCTTGATTTTCCTTCATCTTATGTTTGTTTTCAATAAAACTAGTATGCCTTGTTCCGTTGTTATAGTCAAAATCAAAGTAGAAGTAATTTTCTAATTTTTGAATGTATAAAAATTTTGAAATTCAATAACCCTCACATTATAGGTCCAAATGCCACAAAACCAAGCCCATACATCCCTCCTCACCGAGGGCTTTCCGACGGTACCAAGATCGCAAACAAAACATAAGTAAAAGTAATTTTTTAATTTTTATGAACCAAAAATACTCAAACATCTATAACTTTCACACCATAGGTCGGAATGCTACAAAACCAAGCCCGTGCACCCCTCCTCGTTGAGAGCTTTTTGATGTATTATACACATGACTTGGGGATGCATGGGCCGGGAGAGGTCAACGTGACAAACAAACAAAACAAAACAAACTACCTATCTTAAGGTATAGATTTGATAGGTTTTGTTTCCCTTACAATCTCATTATTGAGGTAAATTTGTGGCTTGTTTCTTCTCCATAAAGTGTCTTATTTGAATTTTTTTTGTAAAAAGTTGAGTGTACAAGCCTTGTTTGTGTGGATATAAGTTTACATAAATCCAAGAAGTTATGAGTGATTGAGAAGCATTTTAGTAGGAGGTTCAACCTTAGATGAGTTTTTTGCAACTTTTTTGTGCTATTTTTTGACATTGCAAAGCCATTTTGTAGGCACAATGAGTCAATTGAATGATATTTTTTACCAATGCATTTGTATGCCAGTTTTGAATTACTTTATAATTAGTAGTTTTTTTTTATATGAGTAAGTTTAGAAATCACAATTCTCCTCCAAATGTGTTTCCAGGAAAATTTCAGCATCCTTTATCAACACTAAAACACTATATCTTAATGGCAATCTATGTTGCCAAATGACTCCCAATTTTATTCATGTCATCTACAATATATACACTACAAAATTGTACGGTTGAGATTTTTGTACCCTAGTCACATTTAGACTTATAATATTTCAAAAGCAATGAATTTTTGAATCCAAAAATGTTCTAGGCTTTAGAATTAAAGTGCTATAGAATAATTATTCTATGTAAGTCTCTACATGTTTGATTTATCCCCTTGCATTCAATAGCAGTATAGCACTTGTAAATTTTTGATGTTTATTGTCAATCTACATCTTCATAGATACATATATTTAAAAAAATATTGATCAAAGCACTTTCTATTATTTTTCAAACCTTACATATACATAAAACTACAAATGAATATCAGTGAGTTGATGATCACAATATTGAATACATATTTAAAATTTTAAAAGATTTAATATAATTTACTTAAAATCAGAACTTGACTTATAAATAATTATCAAATTACATTCCTCTAACAAATAATGTATTTTCAATTTTTATACCATTACTACTATTGTATAATATCAAACAATCTAATATGTAAAGGGCACAATGTCACAATCTACTATTATATTTCCAAATGATGATCAGGATTTCTTCCTTCCTAATTTTCATTGAAAAATTAGAAGGACTATTAACTTCAAATTCTAGTTATAGCAATATAATTTGATGAAAATATAGTACTCAATGGTCAAGATCATAATTCCTTCTTAAATGATTAAATACAATTGGCAATTGTGCTTCTAGATATGCTTCAATATAGAAAGATTTACGTTTATCATATTATTATTATTTTAAAATAACCCAAAGAATTTAGCATATTTTTATTTGGCAACCTTTACCATTAGAAATTGTAGTATGTTTTTCTTATGTAATAAATCATTGTGAATGTTGTAACAATTTTGCTACTAGTATATAGTATATACAAATTTTTTCTCATAATGCAGTTCCTCGTACTCTTTTGATAAATATGAATGAATTCCTAAAGAAATACACATTGCATTTGAGATGGAAGACATTACTTGAAAGAATGAGGCAATTTAAAATTTATGACATATTATGTTTAAAAAAAAATTCAAGTACTAGATATTAAGATTTTACACCTAGAGAGTGTCATGTCACAATATAACTTTAAATTTTCATTGACAACTATTGTGATTATTTTCAATTTAAAAAATATACATATTTACAATTATAACTAATCATGATTTTATTTTTAGTAATTATCATATTATTTTGAATTTTTTTATTTGACTTTAAAATTTAAGATCTTAGATTGGGTTTTTCAAGGGCTTAAAGATTATAGCTTTTAATTTTGTGAATCCATTTTTGGAAGGCAATCAAATTAAGCAATGAAACTTATAGTATTATTATTGAACATACATGCACATATTTACTATCCAATCAATATTTGGTGTGTAATGAGAAGGGAAACACTTTATAGGAATTGGCAACAAAGAATACAACATTTCATGTAGAATTAAAAATTTAGAATTTAATTATTTGTAGTTAAGTCTAAATGAACTATTTGTGTCTTATTATTTTAGACTTCATTTGTATATAATAAATAAATGAATTTGAACTTATTCAAATATGAAAATGATATAAATGATTTTTCTTACATCCTTGTAAAGTAACTTCTAATGGAAAAATCATAGCTAAAGTTTGGACAAAAATAGGAAGTACATGTCTATGGTTTGACTATTCAAAAGTTTGATCATTTCATCAAGATATAAACATTAAATTTGGGCTAAGAATTCAATTTAATTCCAACAATATAAGTTAGTCAATGAATCAATTTCTAAGAAATTGAATTACTATATTTAATGTGGGTATAACAATTTGCCATCAAATACAATGATTGCTTTTCTACTGTAAGGGATTGGACTCTCATAGAGCTTGAAATTAGCTTGTATTCTTTGTTTATTTGAAGATTGACCTCACAAAATGAACTTCATTATATGAAGATCATTGTCTCCACTTTAATATTTATATTTGATCAATGAAGTACTTCCTTCAATTCACTGAAGTCAAAAATTTCATGATATTAGATGGTATACATGATGTTTTAATAGTTTCCTAAAATGTATTTTAAATTTTCATCTAAATTTGACTATAGTATCATGCAAACTTTTACAATATAAAAGAAATAAAACGACTTATTAAATCAAATATATATAGTACCTTTTTAATTTTGTGAATATGGATATTTTAAGAGTTATTTTCTCTATATATCTTTCATTTATTTTAAGAATCTAATTTTGCAAGTTGCCATGGACTAATCTTTACAAAGTTTTTTTCCTTTGGTGTTTTCTCCAATGCCTATGATTTTTAAAGAGATCAAATGCATGCAATGAATAAATATCGTATTTAAACATTCATATTTTATTATCACATGTACCAACAAATAAATTAAAATGCATTTGAATAACATTATTTCTATTTCATATTATATTTTGAATCATTTTAAACTATATATATTATGTACATAGAAGGTGCTAAGTTTTTATACAAAATATCTATATCTTTAGACATTTAAACTACTACAATAACAACAAATAATGGGTGATTTGAGGACATTCAATTATTAAATAAAGAATTCTTTTAAAATTTAAAAATAATCTTCATCATCTCAAAATATTATTAAATCAGAAAAATCCATATGCCTTAAAGTAACAAATTATAAGAATTCAAATGAATAAATCAAATTTATAAAAATGAAAATTCATTGTACGATAGAAAAAAGTTTCAAAATTACATTTTAAGAAAATAATCAAGTAGTTCTTGCAATTATAAATAATATTGTTATCTCATACAAAGTTTTTTTTAGTTATATAATTTAGAAACATAAAGCTTACTAATAATAAAGTATATTAACCTTGAAGCATGCTGACGTCCATATTCTGGACGATGAACAGAGGGCTTCAAGGCCTGGTTTCATCCAATTAACTTCTCATTTATCAAATGTAATACTTGAATCTAGAAAAGACAACCTTCTTTGATGACCAAATTCATTAAATTCTGGTAAATGATATATCTGTACAAAGCTACAAGCAAAAATGTGCAAAAATTCTAAAAAGGATTGAGACGCTTAAGGGTTAAGAGTTGTTCATTGTATACAATTCAAATTCAGCATTTATTAGCTACATGTTGTCAACTATACAATTATAATGCAATATCTACATTATTTATAATTATTGTACATTCACCATAAAATGGGAGAAATTCTAAAATTAAGTACCACGATTTTTAATAGCAAGGTTTTTGATGTTTTGAAGATTTTATAACTTAGTAAAGTATGGAGAAAAATCCAATGTATTCAATATGAATATAAATTATGTATTTACCCCTTTGATCTTTTATTTTATTTTTGAATTTCACAATTTGCTCCACAACTTTGTTAAGATGTTTATAATTTGATGTTTTGTCCAATACATAAGGGAATCAATACAAATATGTAAAATACTAGAAATTGAGGCCTAGGTATGATGTCTACATCCTATAGGGGTTAAGATATAGTGTCATTCAAGAAATTGCACTTCTTATGCCAATTCAAAAACACAATTGCAAAAAGGTGCAATTTTAAGTTGCTTCCCTAGTCCTTTTGAACTATAAAATAAACACAAACTTATCTCTTATCGTATTGTTTTGTGGTTATTGCATTAGGAACATTTGAAGTTTTTAATAGTATAATTTTTCAAAACTATATTGTGCAAATGTTTTATAATTGAAAGAAAATAACCTATTTTCTATTTCATCTTGTAAAACAATCTTCTAATTCAATAAATGATTCTACAAAAAATCACTTGAATGAATGGGTAAAAGATTAATACCTTTAAATTTATATAATTATAAAAAATAAACAAATTCCTCCAATAATTTTATACATTCAATGTATATGACTGATTTTAAGAGGAACGTTTGTTTTTTGGTTTAAGATTTCATTAATGAATATTTGTAAATAAATAGTAATTTTTAGTATATAGGTAAAATCAATGAATCACACATTTGTAATTTTTGTTCACAATTTATAATTGTAATCTTATTTAAAATTTAATTTTATAATTAATAAACAAAATTTTGAATATATAAACTATCTATTGGTCCTTAAAGAATTTATTAATATACAATGGTCATTTCAATTACATAAAGTATGAGATTTTTGTAAAAATCATTATCATGTATTTTAAAAATATTAAATTTTTATATTTAAAAATAATAATCTTATAAACTTGAATTTCACATAGTAAAATAGAGTCTAAAATCTAAATATTTTTTAATTTTTTAAAGATATTTTGATATTTTTTTCTAATATTAGTGATTTTATTCTCTTAATTTCAAAAAATCTAAATATTTAATAGAAAAATATTCTAGGCACTTCTATCATTGTGTTTATTAACTATAAATAATACTTATTACAACTCAAAATAAATATGCATGTTTTCCTTTTTGTTGAAGTTTCAAGAAGATTATGAAACTTCATTGTAATTCATAAAAGAAGAATTGTAAACTGTATTAGAAGTTTTCAAAAAGAAAATTAATAATCTATACTTTTAATGAAACTTGATGTTAACTTTAAAATCCAATAAATGGCTTACATTTAATCGAATATTGAGCTTTTTTCCTCTTTTTATTGTGAGTCATAGTCATATTCATATATTTCAACTTTATAGGACCATTATTTCTTTAGAGGACAAGAGAAAGTTCAATTCCTACTATGATATTTTGAAATTTATTTTAAGAAATAAAAATAATAACCTTTACAAAAATATAATTCTCAATTCTATTGATGATTTAAAACACATCCAAAGTAAAAATAGTCAAACAAAAAAAATCACTAAAAATCAGAGTATTGACTAAAAAATCCAAAAAAACTTTAGACTTATTGATGATTTAATTTTTCTTTCCATCACATACCTAATTCTATTCAACAAATTTTTAATGAATTGAAATGAAGTTTCATTTTTGAAATTCTCATAAGAGAATTTCTGGCCAGTTTAGATTGTAAGTTTTCAAACACTTGGAACACATTGGGAACTCTAGGAATGCTATGTTGGTGTGGTCAAGTAACTGCCACATTAGAAAATACTAATTAATTAAATATTAAATATTAAAAAAAATTAAAATCATTTTCTTGCTTTTTAATACATTCTAAAGTTTTTGGAATTTTTTTTAATTTCTTCTTACAAAATTCAAAAATTCAGACAAGCAAGGGGGTGGTTTGCAGTATTGGGAACAGTTTCATGGATAGCCCTAAACGGTCTTCCAAGGGCCTAGAAATCCTCTTATGTTTATTTAAACCTTCAACTCAATTTTGCACTATAGTCATGTTTTACCTCAAAACTATATAGTACAAAATTTCACAGCTAGAAGATTCAAATTCTTATAATTTAGAACAGCTAGGAGTGAAAAAATGATTTCTTTGTTTTAAAGTTTAAACCCTAATATCTTGAAAATCCTCATAGTTTAAGTTTTTGAAATTCTTCTATACATTTTTATACTTTTCAAGTGCAAGATTTAACATTTTGTTATTTCTAAAAACTAATTTTACAATTTGCTTTAAAAATAGTTGTTTTGGAGTGTTTTTATGATAGAACACAACCATCAAATTTAGAAATAAAAACATGTTTTTAAAATGCCAATTTTGTCAATGCACTTAAAATAATATACAAAATCCAACTTTGTTACATTTTATGGTATGTTTTACTAAAAACTTTTTATATATGTTTTTTAGTCAACATGCCATGACTATCATTTATAGATATAAAACAATCAAGTATTTATACTTTAAACATAAAGTATATATTTCAAATAGTTAACCCCTAAAGGACCGCAACTATGTTTCCACCAAAACTGCTCCAAAACTGTTATTTCAAGGAGAGCTACCAAATTTCAGAGAAAAAAACATTTTTTGACATATGTAACCGTAGGATATTTTAGTGAACTAGTTTAGGAATATGAAGAAAAAATTTCAGAAATTTCCAAGATATTAGTGTTTGAAGTTACAAAAATCATTTTTTTTCCACTGCAAAAATCTGGGCAGCTGCACTTCAGAAGGCCACATTTGTATGAAAAAATGTCCAAAATGGTTGCAACTCTTTGGATTCATTTTCCAATTAAAGATGGCTACATGCTTGAAAATTTTCATATCATTTGGAATTGTACAACATGTACAAAAAAAATTATAATTAGAAAAAAGTAGAGAATGATTCAAAATACAAAAATGGTAATAATTTATTCATTGAATTGAAAAATGCCAATTCCAACGGTTCTAATGTGTTAATAAACAATCTACACCCAATTCTTCTATTTTTTCAAAAATATTAAAAATTGAGTAAAACAAAGGACTTCAAAGTTTACTTTAGAGAAGAGAATCCATAACTACCCGCAAACTAAAATTCTTCATAACTTTTGACTCATTAATCCAAATGGAATGATTCAAAGCTTTCCACGTATATATAAATCTATAAAACCAATTTCAAATTTTTATTTCCAAAAAAAGTGATTTTTTCTGATCTGCCCGAACTGCCCGAATTGAGAAACAAACAAAATTTTATGCGATAACTTTTCAACCATGTAGTCAAAAGTCACAAAAATTGTTGGGCTTTGAAGATACTCCTTGTCCACACCTTCTATTAAAGCTTGGTTCCAAAATATAGAAATCTCTAGCCACACGTACCTGCCCAAAATCGCTATGTTGCCATAAAAGGCATATTGGTCCTTTAGGGGTTAACTTCTTAAGTTTTCTTTAGCTCCCATGGAGCTTTTTGAAAGATCATGTGCATTCATACAATATCAATTTAGAACTTATGAAAAGTGAAATTCTTACCAAATATACACATTTCTACAAGAATCTCCAAAATATAATTGGTTTCTTCTAATTGAGTGCTTGAATGAAAAATTATGGGATTTGAAAGTCTACATGCAATTTTGGACATCATGCTAATAGAAAAGGCTACCAATTAAGCAAGTTGTAAATCTTTTCTCATCAATTCACAACACTTATATTCTACAATCTGTAAATCTAAATGAGCTGAAATTTTTTCCACACATTTTCATAGTAGTGAAGGGGAATAAAATATATTAAAAATATAAAAATCTTTTGTTTCAAGTCTCACTTAATTCATTGAAAATGGATACTTTAGAACAATTTTAAAACCAATAGCACAAATTCTAGTATAGATTCATGAATTAAAATTTTTTTTTTGTTACTTGACTATGCAAAAAATCATTGTGTTGATTCTTGATTTTGATTCTTCCAAAGCTGATGGGTTCTCTTAAAGACATTGAAATATTGTCCATACATGTGCATTTTTGTAACATTCTCTTGATGCAAGATAGTTTAGATATGTTAGACACCTTTGTTATCTATGAAATTTAGCATGCAAGAGTTTACATGGTACAATAAACAAGTTTTTTGTGACAATGCACTAAAATGCAATGTCTTGTTAAACTTGGAAAAATGTCTTCAACAAATGCACATTGAACTTGAGGTGGAGGAAACTTTTTGTAGTAAAAAGGTCTTCTAAGCTATTTGACACATTTACACCCAAAATTAATCTTCAAGTGCTCAAAAATGGAAAAATTTACATTGAAAGAGTACTTTATTACCATGCATTATGCAAAAAAAAAAATAGAGATCTCATTGAAACTGTAGTGATAACTTTAAATTTATCTAATTTAGATTTTTATAGCTGATATAATTTTGTTTTTTATGATCATAAATTTTTTTGGTTTTTAAATTTTTATATTCAACTTTGAAGGCCAAAATCTTAGATTCTATTCTAAAAGATTAAGAAAGTAAATTTTTTCAAGGTTTATTAAAAATGAATTGTGAAGGAAGATTTGTCATGAATTTTTTGTTAAAGGTCTTGTCTATAAAAGAAGGGGTGAATATGCTAGTCTATAATTTAATGCAATACCACATTTTCAATGCAAAGCTAGTGCAAATTGAGCATGCTATCCACCTTAAATTATGCGTGGTAGGACATTGTGTACAATGGTTTGTAAGTAACTAATATAACTACCTATCCAATAGTCTAATTAATTAGTTGATAGTGCCACCTACTCCACAAAGTTGAGTTAGACTATGTTGATCTTATTGGGTGGACCATCCAAAAATGAAATTATTTTCTAAGAAAATCTTATAATATTCTAGTACAAACTTAGGTGATTAGAAGTTTGAAGAATGTTTTAATAGTAAAATTATATTCAATGCACAAGCAATAGCTCAACAAGTAACAATTTTGAATGTTTTTTGGTCAAGAATAACCTCAATCTTTTAGGAGTAAAAAATAAATTGTTTATCTATATGCAAGAACATATTAGATTATTGTGTATATATATATATATATATATATATATATATATATATATATATATTATTACATTTAGATGTCTAGTTGAAGGATATTATACTTAACTAGCATGCAAATGTGGGGTATAAATTTCAAAAAAATTTATTTGAGAAATTATAAGATATTTGTGTTTAAAGTAAAAAAACAAATATTTGTGTACATTGTAGGATTAGATTCTTTGACCTTGAACTTTCTTAACATAAATTTTTATGGGACCTCATGTGGCATGGATTCCTAAGTAATTTTTAGTTTGTCACTCATTTGTAAAAAAATTTATAAGTAATTCAAATGAAATGTTTGAAAAAATATAAAATCATAAGGGTTGAGGCATGGAATCATAAGTAATTCATAATTTGTAAGTAATTTGTAAAACTTTGTAAAAAATTCAAAAAAATGCCTGAAAAACATAAAATTAGTTGAATTGAGGCATGGATTTACAAGTGATTCATAATTTGTATGTGATTTGGAAAAATTTATAAGTAATTCAAAAGAAATACTCAAAAAATATAAAATCAAGTGGTTGGAGGCATGGATTTGTAAGTAATTTGTAATTTGTAAGTAATTTGTAAATTTTTTATAAGTAATTCAAAATAATGCTTGAAAAAAATATAAAATCAGTTGGATTAAGGCATGGATTTGTAAGTAATTTGTAAAAATTTATAAGTGAATCAAAAAACACTTGAAAAAATATATAATTAGTTTGGTTGAGGCATGGATTTATAAACAATTCAAAAGAAATGCTTGAAGAAATATAAAATTAGTTGGGACAAGGCATGGATTCATAAGTAACTCGTAATTTGTAAAAATTTATAAATAATAATAGAAATACTTGAAAATTACAAATTCGGTTGGATTGAGGCATGGATTCACAAGTAATTCATGATTTGTAAGTAATTTGTAAAACTTAATAATCAATTCAAAAAAATGCTTGAAAAAATATACAATCAGTTGGGTTGAGGCATGGATTCACAAGAAATTTCCAAAAAAATTTAAGAACTTTCTTTTTAAAAAGCTTGAAAAAATATAAAATGAGTTGGGTCAAAGTATGGATTTTGTAAATAATTTGTAATCTGTAAGTAATTTATAAAAGAATTTATAAGTAATTCAAAACAATGCTTGAAAAAAATATAAGATCTGTTGTGTTGAGGCATGGATTCATAAGTAATAAGTAATTTGTAACTTGTAAAAATTTATAAGTAATTCCAAAAATTCTTGAAAAAAATATAAAATCACTTGGATTGACGCATGGATTCACAAGTAATTTATAATATGTAAGTAATTTGTAATAACTCTAAAATAAGCCTTGCTTTGGTTGCTCAAAAGAAATGTATTTGAATGGACATGATATTCTACCCTTTATTCTATCTCACTATTTTTGTGCAAGATAGTTGGTTCTTCATCAATCCTTTTACGGATGGTTTGTCTTTTTGAAAGATTTCCATTACCAAAAGTATTTTTAGATAATTTCCAAAGAAAGAAAAATAGATGCATAAGGGAATTGAACTGATTATAATTTTGTATCCACAAATATAGTGAAATATTGCTTTGAAAATACAATATTGTCATTGAAATACAACCTCAATATGTGAGTTACTGTATTAGGCTTGAAATGTCATTTGTATTTGTCCCTGTTTAAAAAAAATTCTAGATTACATTTCATTCCTTATTCAATTTGTAATTCATGAATGAAGAGGCATGATTATATGCAATGTAATTACATTAGATTATTTGGAACCTCTAAATGCCCTAGGGGATTGAATTTGTCTTCATATAGTTTCTAGTCCAATTCAAAGTATTGAGTAACTCTTGCATCCAATGCCCAAATTCAATCAAACTTGTTGGAAAATTTGTGCTCTCTCCTACTATAGTAAAATTTTTAGATCACTCCAAGATATAATGATTTTCAATCTTTTGAGTAAAATTTTATTTAAACACCACATTGAAAGACATTACGCTTAGGACACTACTTAAAAGACCCCATTCTCTTGTAGTTGTTAGATCTTTATGTGACAAATAAACAATCTAAACTATTCAAAAATTTAATGTCATTCAAATCATTGGGCCAAAATAAAAGTAAAAATATTTTTTCTAATTTTTTAATTCAATAAAAACTTTGAAAATCAATAACTTTGACACCGTAAGTTGGAATGCCACCAAATTAAAATATATATGTGTGTCGTCACCAAGAGCTTTCTAATAGTACCAAGAGCGTAGCATTAGAATGCAAGGTCTAGAAGATATTGCATTAGATGAAATCTTAGGGCATTACAGGGCCGTTTCGGGTTTGTTCCCAAAACGGCTTCCAATGCCACAGACCCTTATCAGGCCGACTTTTATCAAAAATAAAAAATAAAAAATTGGGTCCTGAAATATGAAAATAAGTCCCAAAAAAAATTTGAAAAAAAATAAATTATTACATGGTAGTGTCCCAACCACGTAGGATTCAAGTTCACAGGGCAAAAACTGCGTTCCCGCAGTCCGGGAACCCATAGTCTCCTAATGCACTCAAATTTCTTCTAATGGTATAACAAACATACAAAGCAGACAAGTGAGTTTCATACACCACTTGTGCTACAACACCACATCTTAGATAGCTCTTAAATGGAAAATTTTCTCCAAAAATATGTGATTTTGTAGGTGATTCTTGAGGTCCCACCTGTCTTTATTGCACTATAAAGGTTTGAGCTTTAAATCCTTTTAGTGGGAAATTGAATTGAGAGTCTAGGAAAAAAATTGATTCAATAAAAGTTAAGTTTCATTCTTAAAAATATTGTTAAGGAGAAGTAGATATGAGATAAAAGGAAAATCTAAATTATTAACATCTCTAAGATGGAGTTTAAATACACTAATGCCAATGGTGAAATTCTTATAGCAAGCAAACTAAATCATGTGGAATTTGATTTTCTTAAGTCATAAAAATTGTATTCATAAGTGAATTCTACAAGTTATTTTTACAAAAAATGCTTTGGTTGCCCCAAAAACAAGATTGTCCATAATTCCTACATATCTTATCAAAGGAAAATAACCAAATCTTTCCATGTAGACAAAAACAAAGTCCAGGAGAATTTTTATTTTTTTAAATTCATAACTTTTAAATATATTTTCGTTGCCTAAATTTTGAGCTTATTTGGACATATTTTTGGTTCCTAAAAACCAATTGGAAAAAAGTAATTTATATTCCCGTGAAGTTAATCATTTTTTTAATCCTCAAAAAAGTTTCAAAAAATCTTGACAAAAATTGAGACTATGTATTTTTGACTAAAATCCAATTAGTGCCTCAAAGGGACAATGATATTTTTGGGGTAAATTACAAATTAAACCTTGAATATAAATGGTCAATAGAGGTAGAAAGTAAAATTTCCAACTTAAATTTTTTCACACATTAATAAAGTTGCAATAGACTTCTCAACTTACAAATGTTATGAAATTTTGGTCATTTTCTCTTTTTTTATTTTTTATTTTTGACATAAAATAATCACAAAAATTATAATATTATCAATTTTTTTAGTATTTAATCAATAAAACAACAATTTTTTTTCAATTGACTAGATTATTTAATTTTGATATTGTTTCAAAGTAGGCCATCAATAAATATGATTTATGGTTCATAATAAGATAAATTATAATTAATTACACTACATTAAATTTTTAGGCGTAGATCAAAAAATTTGAAAATCTAAAAATAGTAGACAAGTATATTGAATAGAAACTAAGAGATTTGTTTTCAAAACTTCAAAGCTTATTTCTTGATTGAAAAGGGACATTTGATATAGTGAAATGCTATAGAAAAAATAAAAAACTATTATAACATTAGATTGACAATAATTTGATTAGATGTAAAAAGTATTTGGCATAATGAGAATTGACAACAAAGTTAAAACATATTGAATATTTGTAAGTTAATATACAATATGTTTGTTCTTTATTTTTCCAAAGCATTATCAAATGAAGGCTTAAATATTTACTTCATATTTATTACATATTGAATACTAACAAGTGCTACAAATACCTTTCAATGAACATCAAAACAATACAAATCAACATTTTAAATCTATAGGTATATGGATTTCATATAAAATGTATATAGAAATCAATGATGATAAATATTTTGCAATATTGCTCACATTTGATTTTATTATACTTGACTCATTGTTTTCTTCCATTTGTGCCCTTATTGCCATAATGTAATCATATGTAGTGATGCCCTAAATAAGCATAATTCAAATTCAATTAAAGCATTAGGACTTTCTTATAGAAATGGATTTAAGTAGAAATTACTTCAATGACATGATATAAATAGTGGTATTAAATTGCAATCATTTTTAATTATAAAATTATAATTTTAGAATACCTTTTTTATTAACAAAAGATGGAAGAAAAAGAGTTCGCCAATTGGGTATGATAGGAATAGAGAAATTAATGTGAATATTGCCTATATAAAATTTTGTAAAGCAAGTTTAATGTTTTAAATGTTTAATTTAATTATTTTAAGTTTACACTTGTACAAAAATAAAAAGTAGAAAATTGATAATACTATCATAGTTATTTTGTACATGTTCAAAAAGCTTATTTACTTATGACTTGTAAATATATAGAGATTTTGATTGATGATTTTACATACTGTAATAACAATAACTGAGTATTTTGTCATTTGACTTCCAAACTTAGTATGAATGTCTTCTATTATATCAAAATCCACAATTGAACGAATAATTATGATTATGCCTACCAAAAATTCTAAAGTGAGCTGCAAAATATGTGAAATGTAGTAACTAACAAACATTATTTTTGATGAAAGTGAAATATGTAATAAAAATAAGAATAATTTTATGCAAAATAAGAATAATTTTATGCAAAGTAACAATGATATATTATGATTTTGTCTTTATCAAATAGACATTAAGACATTAATATGTTCATAATGGCACCAATAAACAACACTAGAAATTGTCTAAATTTAGAGATTTATCAAAATCAAAATTTTGTAATTGTAGTATTGAATAGTCCATTTGAAATACTAAAAGAAACTTAATATAATTTAAAGTATGATTGAATAAGGATTTTCTTTAGTTTTTTAGCAATATATATAATATTGCAAAATTTAGGAACTAGATGAGCACTCTTAGAGTGAACATTATCATGAAATGGACAAGACAAAGAACAATATTCTTTTATTCTTTGCAATGGACTAGTGTATCAAAAAGTAAAAATAATTATTTTGAAATGACCACTAGTACTCTAGTAGAGAAGATAAAACTAGTCTTGTCTCTAGGAATTTGGATTCTAATATTTTTAGACAAAAATTGATACATTGAAATTTTTAATGTAATTAAATTAATATTTGAATGTCAGTACATTAATAAATATTTATTTTGTAAATTTCACTTTCCACAATATAGGAAATTTAGTCAACTATAACTAAGTCTATTGTACTTACACATCTAAAAATGAAAAATAAATTAAATGGTCAAATTGAGTTTAAAATAATTTTTAAATTAAGAGAAACAACAACAATGTGTCAAGATTAATTTCATGAATTTGTGAATGAAGAATTTTAATATAAATATAAGCACAAAGCATATTGTACTTGAACTTTATTGTTTTTTAGATTTTATGAAGATGCCGAATTTTTTGGTTGATATTATGAAGTGTAATTGTTAGATTTTGTTGTTATTTTTTAGAGTTATTATTTGATTGAAGGTATAATATTAACACTTTTAGTTTTTAGACTATACCTCCAAAAAAAAAAATTGGTGTTGAATTTAAAGTGAAAACATCTTATGAAAATCAAAAGTATTTAATTTATGTGCATTTCACAATATATTAAATTGAATTCATGGATGGACTATGTTTAACTATTTTACATGATATTCATCATCAAATTTTTATTTTAAATACTTCTTTACAAATTTGAAAGTTTTGACTATTCTTTTGCTCCTAAGGTGTTAAAGAAAGTTCATCCTAAATTTTGATTTATGCATTTAATAACCCCTCACAGACTCTAAGCCCATTTTGGACATTTTTTTTTTGACAACTCATTGTAAATTCATTAGAGTTTATTCTTAAAATTTATCTTCAAGGGTATGTATATCATGTTAATTTCTTTTTTACAGTGTAATTTGTGCCTAACATAATTAATCAAGAGTAGAATTATGAAGTAAATTGTATTTTCAGTTTCATACCAAGCAACTAAATATGAATTTTTTTAATATTACATGAAAAAATCAACTATAACATTATATAGCTAAGTTGTTGAAGTTCTAATTATTGTATTAAAATTTCAAAGTAATAAACCTCATTGATTTTAGGATGAATTCTTCAAGACTTCAAAAATATGTTTTTTAGATGGCTTTGTGTTTGAGTGGTTTATCTTTCAAATTTATTCTACCAAAATGTATGCATCTCTTAACTTGTGAAATTTTATGACTGACTTTGAAATTTTAAAAATTAAATAATTTCTACATTGTATATATTCATTCATGTAGTACATACACTTAAAATGTGTTATTTTATTCATACATTCAATGCAATTCTTAGCATGAAATTTAAAAAAAAAAAAAAGAAGTATATATATATATATATATACATTTTCTAATTAAGTAAAATGATAATCAATGCAAAATTTATTACTAATTTTTTAATTAAAAAAATAAACTATTTTTGATTATATAGTATACAATTGTTACACTTCATATATACTTTTATGCCAAGAGAGATCATTGTCAATTGTTTTTTAGAAAACTACATGGATTAAAGATAGGGTTCATTTAATTAAAAGGGGATAAATTTTATATAATATGCAGAAATTTTATAGGGTCCATGAAATCTTATATATTTTGATATAGATAAGTGAAGCTATATAAAAACATCATGTAGTAGGAAATTTTATTAATAAATTAGCCTTGATAGATATTAATTGAGCAAATTTTTCATAGCACAATGAGAATTGATATAGGAAAATAATTTTGTGTAGTTTATAAAGCAAATTGAATATTAAAAAATCTGTGACTAAAAATAGTTGATTGAAATTGGTACTAGAAGTGTATAGATCAAAAAATTAAGTGTATATGTAAGGCATTGACTACAAGTGCTACACTTGTTGTAAAGTAGATTCTATTTATCTTTAGATTCAACAACCATTTGTTCAATCAAGTTTGGCACTCTTGTTTCCAAAGTTTCAAAATGGTCATATTGTCCCAATCTAGTAAATAAGGCTTTGTGGCAAAAGTTATTATGTTGCATGAATAGGAAGGTTTACGTCAAGGGGATCAACAAATTGAAAATTGTACAACATTGTGATGAAGATTATGGTCCTTTGAACTTCAATATTTGAAGCCATATGTCTTAAGCACATTCATATTGAACAAAATATTCATGAGATAGTTTCAATGGGGATTCTGATGTTTGTAATGGTAAACTTGTTATTAAAAACCACCACTTAATCAATGGCACTTGAATTGAATTGATTTGATTGTTATTGGTTTTAGGTTGTATATCTTATACATATGTATGCACTATAACAAAACATGGTAAAAAAAACCATAGTCAAAATTGAGTGCAATTCTTTTTGTCACGGTTTTGTACTAGAAGAAAAGTGTGTTGGAAGCCCCCAAAACGTGTCAAAAACTACATTGCAAGCTACACAACACATCATATGGATTTTGTTGAGTTCCACGTTTTCAACTCAACATTCTATAGACATCTACATTGGATTGCATTTTTGAGTTAGAGTTCTATAGAATTCTAACGTAGAAATGCAGTCTAGCATAATTGTCTACAGAATGTTGTGTAAAAAACATGGAACTCAACAGAATTCATATGATGTGTTGTGTAGCTTCCAACGCAGTTTTTGACACGTTTTGGAGGCCTCCAACACACTTTTTTTCTAGTATGTGCATGTGAGCATAGTAGACAATCAACTTCTTTTGTAATTTTTCACTACAATTTTATAGAGTTTTGAGGTATGTAATATACCTCATAGGAAAGGTATTGAAAATAATTTCCCTATGGTATATTACATGCTCAAAAATTCCAAAAATTGCAGCAAAATAATTTTTTCAATATGTAGTCAAAAGTTATTAAAATTGTTGAGCCTTCAAGCTACTCCTTGAGCCAGGGTTGTCTTGTCAGACATATTTTTGGGTTTGGGTGTCGTGTAGGACGTCTGACGTCGCGTGTCACGGTGACAACTTGTTACGAAGGGTGTCGCACCTTGTCACGAAAGTCCATTTTCAGCAACTCAAAAAAATGAAAATCTTACTATAACTATGAATCTAAATATAAAATGTAATATGTAATCATGAAACTAAAACACTTAATTGAAACCGAACTTAAATATGTCAAAAATTTAAATTTCTAATGATTTTTTTAAATTTTTTTATGATGTTGACACTATTGGACGTCGCGAGGGCTCTACTAGACGTCACATGACATTTGTCTGTCGCGCTGTCCGGGTAGAAAACCCTGCCTTGAGCACATATTGTGTGAAAATTTCAAAGAAATTTCAAAAAAATCTCCATTTGTAGTAAACTACCCAAAACTTCTATGTTGCCAAAAAGACTCAATTTGGGTGTTTAGGGGTTAAATTTAATGTAAGATATCCCCCTTTAAAAACTACAAGAAAAAATCTAAAAAAGAACACAAATGGTACTGAAATATACCTCCGTAGCATTTTATGTAAAAATATTGTCATCTTAAATGCAATAGTTAAAGTGAGTAGCTCCACATGAAGTACCTTTTTAACTCAAGTATATACCTTAAATTATAAGGAGTGATATCCTTGGATTTTAATATTAAAAAAATGAATCTTCTAGTTACCATCATAAAAATATCAAATTGTTTGCTTATAATTTAAAAAATGACAAGTCTTTATTCTTACAATTGCAAAAAGAGTTGCTAACATTGTAAAAAATGTGTTGTAATTTCTTTTACCAATGCACCTGCTCAACCACTATGTTTAAAAATAAATATATTTTAAATAAAATAAACCATTAATTTTACTTCATTTATTTACAACAAGATTTTGATTACCAATGGTAGAATTAGTATTTACAATTTATTTCTATAAAGTATTGATAAAATTAAAGCAAAGTATTTATGAAATATTAGGTTGACTTGTAGAAAATCCTACCCAACAATGGTGATCAAATCCTTCAATGCACTTATCACAAGCTTTACAATGCTTACTTAACTTTCTAACCTGAGAAATATGTTGTCATTTAATTTCTGAATTATAAAATAAAGTGTTACATTCTTTCAAATTATTTTTCTTAAACATCTCATTATTTAATGCATTATGAAAAAAAATTCATTCTAAAAAGAATATTTGAACATATTAAATATATGGTTGTTAAATTTTATTTCTTGACTTCAAAAAAGTAAAGACAAAAAGATTATAAATACAATCATTAGTTGTCAAATTTTTTTGTAGATTAAATTGTGGAATAAAAATTAATAAATCATTTTCCTTATATCCTTTTGATTGTTTTACATTTTCTAAATTTTTTGATTTAAAAAAAATTTGACAATTGTTTTCAAGGTAGTAAAGTATTAAATTCAAAAGGTGAATTTATAATGTAGATCTAATTATAGAATTTAAAATAAATATCATTGATCATCAAAGATTTTTTAAGTTATTATTTCAATTTTATTTAACCTTCAAAGGACCATTGACACAACTATCTATAGTTTCAATTTTTGTTATGATTTCTTGAAACATTTTTTGGAGATTGAAAAATTGATTAGCTTTGGTGGAATATATATTTTTCAATTGGTGCCTAGAAACAAGAGTTTATGCCAAAATAAACTCTAAATATGGGAGATTGGTCAAAACAAAAATTCAAAATTTTGAATTTTTTTCTTGTAGATTATATTTTTTGCCTATAAGAAATGCTTTGATTAATTTCATTTCAATAAGTTCTGTAAAAGTTATAGACAATCTTGTTATTTGGGCAATCTATAGATATTTTTGAAATAATAACTTCTAGAATTCATTTTTAAATGCCATTTTTGCATTAAAAAAAAATCCATGGCTTAGTTTTCTTGTTGGAAAAATTGAACCATTGTAATCAATGCATTTTAATTTCATCTTAGACATATTAATAAATGAGATTTTCCTTCTATCTTGCACCTACTTACACTTAATAATCTTTTTAAGAATTAAAATTAAGTTTTTTTGACTTCATTTTTTTCCTAGATTCTCAACTAAATTTTCCACAACAAAGATTTCAATCTCAAAAGTTTGTAGTACAAAAAATTTATGTGAAGAAGGTTCAAAGTAAAATAATCTAGTCCCATAATGTACAAATAGATTTGTTTTCTTTACTTTAAACGTAGATAAAAAAAAATTCTTGAAGTTTTCTCTAAATTGAAACAACAATTATAAAGAAATCTACATTTGCCTCAACAAAATCTACTTGATGTGTTTGTTGAGGTAAATGCAAAATCTGTGATTTTTTGCGTTTTTTCAACGTTGTTTTTGCGTTTGCCTCAACAAACACATCAAATAGATTTTATTGAGGCAAATACATATTTATTCTAATGTTAGCATTTTCATAAAAATTATCAAATCATTTGGAATTGTAAGTGTAAACAATTTAAGACATGTTAGAAATCATGCTCAAACTAGAACTCATAATAATTTCTTCTAAAATACAAAGTAGAAAAACGAGTAGTTTGGTAAGGTTTTGTTGATACTAAGACTTGGTACCTTGGGCATTTAGGAACCTTAAGAATAGTTTTTGAACACATTGCAACAAGGAAAGCGCACAAAACTTTGATTATAACAACTAGAAAACTTTAGGTTTAGGGTAGTTGTTCTAGATTATAGCAAATTGTTGCCAATTCAAGTTTAGATTTAATATAAGGCATGAAGAGTAGTTTTAATTGAATATTTATACATTAATGAAAGTTCTTAGATGCAACATTACAACTTCATTAAATTACTACAAATTTTCAATAATGAAGTATATATGAATACGAAAAAACAATAGTTGAGTATAACTATAGATTACAATAATAAAATATTACATATTAATATTTGTGTGTCAAAAAACAAAGTCCTAAAGTTTCAAGGTGTTTTTTTTTTGCCAAAATCCATAAAAATCTGCCATTTTTGGTGCAAAGAGTGAAAAAAAAATCTAAAAATGACATTTTTTTGGCAATAAACTAGTAAAAAAATGCAAAGAAGACATTTTAGAAATTTTCACTACATAGATTGCAAGATAAATGCATTCAAAGTAGAGAAAATATGATTTTTGGCACCATGACAAACTAGTTTACAAGACTTTGAATCATCTTACCTAAAAACTATTGCACTACATATTTTGAAACATCTCAATTGTAAGTTTGTCATGAAGAATTGAGTTCAAGAAAGTTTTGAAAAATAAAAAATAAAAAATAGCATGATTGTCATTCTTAAGAAATGATAAAGTAGAAATAGATGTGAGATTAGATAGAATTGGGACACACTAATCCCAAAAGTGATATTTTTCTAACAATCAATATTAACCTTGTGAAATTATTATTCTAAAATAATGTAAATATTGAGTCCAAAAGCAATTCTATACATTATTTTTTCAAAAAGATGCTTTAATTGCTCACAAAACAAGGTGGTTTAGACTAAGATGTTGCAAATTCAAATGGAATGAATTGAATCTTTCCATATAGAAAAGAATACAATTTAATAGGAATAAAATTTTAAATTTTCATTTCAAATTTTTGAAGATTTTTTTTTTGTTGCCTTCCAATTTCAAATTGGGGTTTATTATATTATAATTTTTGGTCTTGAGTACCAACTAAATTAAGAATTATATTCTAGAAGAGCTAATAAATTTATTTATATTATTGAAAAAATTCAAAAAGTTTCACCAAAATTTTTGTTCATAAGAACCTAACAAAATCCATTGAATTCTTTTAGGATCAATGAAATTTTAGGAGTTTATGAATGAAATATTAAACTTATTAAAAAATTTCAATGTTACACATATTTTTCATTTTGTATTAAAATTCTATTGATATCCAAATGTATATGTGATAAAATATAATTTCACATAAGATACTTCAATTGTGAAATTTTGTCCTTTATTTATTAAATATTTGTAGAAAAGACTTATTATTTTCTAATGAAACATTTTTAATATTTTAGAATGTCACCTCAGCTTTGCAAACTGTACAAAACATCATTTCTTCTTCAACAATTGGTTGATGATTTTTTTTATCAAATAAATTACAATCTTGTGGATAGCAACAATTTGCATATAAATAACATATGCTCCAATTATGGTCAATAAATGATGGTTGTTGTTCTCTAATAAAATTTTGTTGCAATTTTATTATTTTTGGATCTGATGGGTCTATATTAATGAAGCGTAGAAACAACAATACAATTACTAAAATCTGTATCAAATAAAATACTCACATTGATATTGTAAATTCTAAATATTTTTTAATTCTAAATAAATCATCATTTAATTATAATTTTAAAAAATATGTTGTAATACATTCCATCTAATATTATAATTTGAATGCTATGCATATACTAAATTTACTATGATTGTATAGTATATCAAATATTTTTCAAATATACATAGTATAAATTACAAAACAAGTATGAAAGAAATACCAATATTCCATAGATTCCAATAGCAACATTTTTTTCAATGTCCAACCACAAAAGTGGAGCAATAAATACTATATAACAAATAACAAGTAAAATAAAACACAACACAACAATTACCTACAATGAATAAATGTATTGTATTCATTAATGATTTTTCATAGCTATAAACCCTATTTTTGAAATATTAAAATTATGCTTTGAATAAGATATCTTAATGTTGTTCATAAGAAATAATGTATAAATAAGAAATCTCAATTGAACTAGGATTAAAATATATTGTAATCATTACAATTAGTATTTTGATTCAATACAATAAACTAATTCAAGGTAAATCATAGTTATAGTATTAAACATCAAATCTAAACAAAATATATATTGCTCCTACATTGTAGCTATATAAATGGAAATTATTTGATATTAAATTTAATAAAAATATTGTCATTTAATTCAAATGAAAGTAAATTCTAAAAAAGAATTAAAATTACATTTTGATTCTCAAAGTTAAACTTTTGAAGTAGCAAGGAAATAAATGTAATAACTATTATGAGCCTTTGAAGTAATTAAAATAGTTTTTAGATAAATCCAAAGTTAAATTATTTTATTTATGTATAAAATAAAAAATAAAAAATAAAAAATTAGTTTACATGTAAGATTTTTAGATATCAATTGTTGTATATTAAAAACTGAATATAATATTTTTTTGTGAATTACTTGGATTATATAAGTACTAAAATCTTGTGTTTTAGCCATTGCATATCAACCCATTTATTTTACAATTTCAAAAGTTTGTACCTAATTTTCATCTAAACCATCATTGAATAGGCTCATATGACTTTAACGTAATGAAAATTGAAGGAAATATATATATTTAACTATGAGTAAACATTAGAAGACAATGAAAGCCTTGGCAAAGGCTTGAATTTTTTTGTTATATATGCTTTTTCTTTGTAAAAGGACAAGAAAAGAATTATTGAAAAATGAAAATAACAATGTGAAAAAATGTTGTTTTATACCTTGAATAATAAATTTTGAATTTAAATATTAGAAAAGTGGGAAAATATTGAAGCTGATATATATTCTTCAAAATCCAATCAACTTGAATAAATGATGACTTAATATTCTAGGATATTGTCTATAATTACTTTTCAGAATTTCTTTTCATTTTCAACTAACTTATTTGAAGTAACAATTGAAAGACTTATTGCCTCAAGACTCTTGTATTACATTTTTAGCAAAATTTTTCTCAAAATGTATCCAAATGGTTGAAGTTGACTATCAAAACAACCCTTATTTTATGCAAAATCCAATATAACCATGTTCAATTGTAGTTTTGAAGATATTGTAATAAGAATTGAACATACTTGAATATTCAAAAATTTTCTTTTAGATAATGATGGTTTGATGACCTATATTGAAATTCGTATGAAATGATAGTATGCTACTAGATTTTCTCTAATAAATGATGTCAACAGGTCAACTTGTAGATAGTAAAAAACATCATTCTTAAAATTTTTGTAGGCAAAACAAAATATTCATTTTGGGATTTTGAAATTCTAAAATGACTTTCTTTAATTCCAAAATAAAATAAAAAGTATATTAAATGTCTAATTATTTTTGAAAACAAAATTTCTTTCTTAACATCTAAAAATGCGTAAATTCTAATTTAGTATTTTTTAATTTTAAATTTAAAAGCGCAAAGATGAAGTATTATTTTGTAATGTTAATCATTGAATTTTCATCAATGTCGACTAAGGCTCCTTTGCTTTCCAAGCTACTGATGAAGACCATCTAAGGTTTTGAGACTTTGTTTAGGACTTTGGAAATTTTGACAATAAAGAATTAAAATCATCAAAGTTGAAGAAGACACTACAAGATTCAATATTCTTTGTCTACAAGTGCCAAAGATCTAAATAAGCAAAAAAGAGAGTTTCCTCAAGCAATGTTGGATCTTGGTGATAGGCCAATGAAAGTTTTTAATTACAAAACATTAAAAATAACTATTTATATTTGGATTTATTAATTTTCTTTTCAAAGGCTTAGGCTAAGTGACCTCTTTGACAAAGTGATAAATCTCTAGAAAAATCTAATATGCAAAATGTACATGTATTTGTTATAATGACCTTTGGATTGTGGGGGTACTAGCTATTTTGTGAGCCGCATAGCATGAATCCATAAGCTGGAGAGCTTCTCAGTCTCTATATTTTGGCATAATTTTCAAGATTTTAGAATGTGGATCTACAACTGTGGTTGAATTTTTTTGCTATTTACAATTTATGAATATTAAATATTAATGCTTTCAAAATACTCTAGAACTATATAAAAACAAAGCAAAGAGGGTTCATGTAGTATCCTTATGAAGAATAGAAGTAGAAGACCAAGCTGTAGAAGTCTCATTACTATTTGATGACTTGCCATCGGATTCTATAGTATAGTCATTTCTAAATTCCAAAACATGTGGATCTATTGAATGGGCCCTAGAAGGTAGTTTAGAATCCTGGGTTTTAAACTAGATAACTAATGCCTAAGTATAGACTAGAAACTAATAAATTGGAGGGAAAAGGGGTTAGGAAAAAAAGTTGGATTTGCAAAGAAAGGTTGTTGCATTGACTTCTTTATTTGCAAAGCTTGCCTACAAAAACAATGAAAATAAATATGAGAACCAAGTACAATAACCAACAATTTAGTCGTTAGTTTGGAAGATAAAAGACAGACTTATTTATTAAATTGAGGTGTCTTCATATAATAGTTATTGGCACCTCATTGTTAAAATCAAGTGCAAGAGACATAGGGAGTTCCAATTGTGTCTTTAGAACAACAACAATGCAAATGAATGGAGTTGCAAGGGTCTCAAATATAGTCTTATCTTCTTCCAAAATCAAATATGGCAATGAGTGGCTTTGCAAGCATAGTTGTTTGAACCAACACAAACAAAGAAGGATGATACAATAATCATTAGTATTTAACAAAATAAAAACAATCTATATAAGTCTTAAAGAAAAGAAGAAGAAAAAGCAAAAATAACATGTAGATGCATGGGAGTCCATGACAAGGCCACTCGATGAAGTAGTTGACTTTATAAACATTTGCATGAATGGACAAGCCTTCTCTTGAGGAATCCTCTAAAGAATGTTGTCATTCATGACAACATCATTATTTGCATAAAAATTTTGCAAGATGTTGTCTCAACCTACATTAACTCCAACAACTTCATGAGCCAAAAGATCTTGGAATGAGAATTGGAACTTAGATTGTCAAATAGTAGCTCTAAGATGAAACAATATTTCAAATTGCATTTTCTTCATAAAATTTGTAGTAATATCCAATTGTAGAAAAGAAGAAAATTTATATTAGAAATGTTTAGCTATCACTATTTTGAATTTTGAATTTATTGTTGTTAAGGAATTTGAAGAACATGTCAAATATAGAGCCCATTCATGCCCCACCAATCTTGCTTTGATTTGAACCCAAACTCTTGCAAAAACCTAAAGAAAAAAGACTTAATGCCTCAACTAAAAAGACATATAACAAAACCTACTTAGCTACATAATGGTATAGGCACTTTATTCCCACCTTTGGAATAAAGTGTATACAACTACACTCTTTCATTGTAAATTGTAATTTAAAATCCAAGCAATGGATCTCTTAATTATGGTGTATTTTTTATTTATTTTCCTCTAAATAAAGTAATCAAAAGAAATAGTGAAGAATGCTAGTTCAATGACAATTCCACTTAGATATAATAAAAATGAATCACCTTAAAGAAGTGAAAGTTGTAGATTGTAGAGCTTCTCACACCTTTTTCAAAAAGATAAAAAATAACTCCTAATTTGACCTTAATCCCTATAAGATATGGGCAGATGAAGTTGAATTCCTAATCTACCAATTAAAAGTTCATCCATTAATATCTAGAGTTCTAACTATCAGAATCCGACAATTATAATTTTTTTTTAATCTTCTATCCTAGGTTGAAAATCCCAATTGCATCTAGAGTACTCAATATTTTAAAAATCTTTAAAAAATTTAGTAAATATACATATTTTTAATAGTTGACCTATGACCATTGATCTATTATTACAGACCTACTAATGTAAATAAATTACTATGGATCTACTAACAATTTAGAATATCACCTTCTTTATTTTTGGAAGACAATGTTGAAAATCTCAATTGTCTTGGAATATTTGGAGGTCACTATTAAATATATTGAATGTAGATATATAGATTCTAGAAATAAGGAAGGTGATATTCTAAATTGTTGGTAGATTCATAGTAATTCATTTATGTTAGTAGGTTTACAATAATAGATCAATGGTCATAGGTCAACTATAATAAGTATGAATATTTACTATTTAAAAAAATTTAAAATATTGAATTTTTTAATATTAAACTTGAAAATTTTCTATTTTTTTCAAAGTAAATCTTTTGGCTTGCAAATGGTACACTCAAAGCTCTTAAGCTCACTTCTATAGAATCACAAACTACCATTTTTGTTTGGATTGGAGCAAATTTAGAGTTTGCCTTGTATAGGGTTTATTTATTAAGTACTAGAATTTTGAGTAGCATACTTTAGATTTTTTCAAATTTGGCCATGATCTAGTGCTTTTATACTTCTAAAAATTAAAGATTATACTCATAAGATTTTTTGAATTCTATCTCAATGCGTACATGTATATAAAGTTATATTTTAATAATTTTAATATATAAGATAGATGGAGGTTTGTTTAATTACCTTTGATTCATACTATTTTGATCAATGAGATGAAAATTAATTATAAAACTAAGACATCCAAGACAAAACAAAGCCAAACATTTAACAAAGTAGGTGAATGCATAATTGAATGGACCAAAATCAATATCATAGTCATAGTGATGTTTAAGGGACATCTTTTACTGCAGATTATAGAAAATATAATTTTATTAAATAATCATCCATATATTCTAGACTATGTATAAATTCTTATAGAATTGATCATATAATTAATTTTTACAAAATTATTCATATTAACCCCTAAAGAACCAAATATTGTCCTAACAAATGATAATTAAAAATGGATTCTAGGCACGTTCTTATGATCTCAATTTTTGGTGGATTAAAAAAAAAATCTTGTAAGATAGAATAACTTAATGGCTTCATATTTTCATAGGAATACAATTTTTATTTCAATTAGTGCCTAAGAGGAAAAATTATGCCTTGTTAAATATAATTTTTATGTTGCTAGGTAGAAAGAAAAATCCACAAAAATTTGAAATTATATTTTAAAGATTTTTTTCTTATGGATCATATTTTCTATTTGCAAAATTTTGATTCATTCCATTTTGATTTGTGATGTAAAAGTTATAGGCAATCTTGTTTTTTGGGCACCTTAAGCATCTTCTTGAAAACATAATTAATCATAAGAGGTTTTCTTACCATGTTGGGAGACTGTGAGTTCCCGGACTGTGGGAACTTGCTGAAAACTGTCCCAGCAGCTAGTCTGATGTGGCACAGAGAATGCCCCATCAAATAATAATATTTTATTAAATAAATAAATATTTTTTATAAATTTTATTTTTTATTTTTTAAAATATTTTTCTTAATATTTTTTTATTCTGACCAACATTAGCTGGTTCACAAAATAGAGAATGAGGCTAAAGCAGTCTCTCAATACCCCAAAAAAACCTCTTATGAGTTATCATCTTTGAATGCAATTTTTACAATTTTTCAAAATAAATATTTGACAAAATAAAAATTTGCTTGCTAAAACAATGTTGTTGTTGGAATCATTGTATTTCAATGCATCTCAAAGCTATTAATAATGAAGGTTTTTTTTTTCAATCTAGGTTCTACTTTTACTTAACAATTTTCTAACAAAGGAAAATCAAATGTTTTTATTTGAAACTTTATCTTAAAGCTTCAATGCAATTCTTCACCCTATTTTTAAGAAATTTAAAGTCTATAGTGCAAAAATGTTTGCCAAATGGCAATCAAAGTCTTATAATACTGTAGGCTAGTGTTAAAAAAAAACTTTTAATTTCTAACTTCGAATGCTAATATCTTCCAATCTGTGTGGTCAAACTTCTTGAAGTTATTATTATGTTACCTTAGACAAGTAAAGTACAAAATCCTATATTTAGGTCTTAAAATTTTTTTTATTAATGGTTGATTGCAGTAGAAATGGAAATTTTAAGTGAGTTTTGATAGATTATTGGCCATGGTTTTTTGTAGTTAACTTCTAAATGGTTTTGACTATGTTTTCACAAAAATGTTTCAATACTACCATTTCTAATACAAGTACCAAAACTTGGGAAAAAAATAAAATTTTGACAAATGTAATTGTAGAATCTTGTAGTATGCTAGTTTGAAAAGATGTAGAAAATTTTTCAAAATTTTTCACTGTGTAGATTGTAAGATATTGGCAAAAATTATTTTTCTAGCCCTCCAAAATAATGGGCAGCTGTACTTCACAAGTTCACAAGGTCACATTTGTGAGAAAAAAAATTCAAATTGGTGGTTACTCTTTGGATTCATTTTTTAAGACAAGTTGGCTACATGCTTGAAAATTTTCAAATCATTTGGACATGTAGGAAGACACTAGTTAGTAGAAAGAAGTAGAAAATGATTCACAATAATCAACTATAAACATATTGATTTATAGAATTGAAAAATGCCAATCCTTAGCCAATGCTAGTTAGAATGTTGTAATAATTGATCTACACCTATTGGTTATTTTTCAAAGATATTAAAAATTGAATTAATTAAAGGATTTCAAACTTTTTGTAGAGTAGGAATCTTATAACAAACTACAAACTTCAATAAACTAAAACTCCTTACAAGTTTTGACTCATTGATCAAAATAGAGTAATTCAAATATTTCCACTTAAATTTAAATTTAAAAAACTAATTAAAAATTTTATTTATTTAAAAAACAATTTTCATAGAAGCTTTTTTGGCTACATGGGCGTCCCGCCAAGCAATGAAAACTACATAAAATAAAAACTCCATTTGTAGTGAGTTGCCTGAAATTGCTATATTGCCAAAAATAAGAAAAGAAATTTGGACATTTAGGAGTTTAGCATATGGGAATTTTTTGTAGATTATTTATAACAATCCAAATTGATGTTTTGTGTGTCATTGATGTATTGTAGTTGTAAGTTAGGAACTTTTTTATGGTTGGAAATGGCATATATTTTCAAATGTCCCTTTCAAAGCTTTACTTTATTATTTCTTTATTATTGAACTAAAATCCAACATTTTGATAGGTTTTATGAATTTCTTTAGATATGTAACCTTACAAATTCAAGACATGTTAGAGATGACATGAGAGAAGAAACCACAATAATCTCATTTATAAATTAATAGTAATGTTTGTTCATGATGGTGTGAAAAATGTAAAAGTAATTTGAATTCTTTCAATGTTCTTTTCAAATGTCAAAATATATTCTAAAAAAATGTTCACCCAAAAAGTATGAGTTTAAAGGGCATAAGATGCCTAATTCCAATCAATTTGTAGTTGTTCAAAATCTACTCTACAATTTTTTAAATGAATTTTTTATGTAATTTTTTCCTTAAGATCTAGTGTATTTTAGGCTCATTTTTAGGACACATCAACACTAAAAAATTCAAGATTTGCAATAGACACCCTTGTATAAAATCTAAAATAGAAAAATCATAATCATTTATTTTCAAAATTGGATTCTTGGTGCTCAAAAAATTCAGATTTAAAAATAAATTTTCAAGAATAAAAATAAATAAAATTGATAGTAATTTGGTAAGGTTTAATTTAACTTCAAAGAATTGTCAACACTAAAATTTGGCACCTCTAGTATTTAGGGGTTTACTTTAAATTACAAGTTTTTGTTATATTTGGAGGAAGTCAACCAAACACCACTCCCATTTCTCTATATTATATTATTATTTTCTATGGATACTAGCGGTTGGTGCTTGCTATGCTATGCAATCATCATTAGAATTTAGAAAATTGATATCATGAAAGCTCAAATTTCACAAGAGCCCTAAATCATAGAAGCGCAAAGAAGCGTTAAGCCAAGAAAACCAATGGATTTGCTCCCTCTATTATATCTTCTTGTGGATCTTTTTTAATATCACCTTCATTGCAACAACTACATTATTTTTATAATATCACTCTTTGTAAAAAGTGATATTACAAAAGTAATTGCAAATTGCCACTCCTTTTCTATAATATCACATTGTGTAACAATAAGATTTTCATGTATTCATGATTGAAAAAATTCTTATAAAATACTTAAAATAATTATTTTAAGGACTTATTGAAATCAATATCATGCATTCTATTCAAATATATAAATTTTTTATTAATATGTAATACAATGAATGCATAGCATACCAAGCACCAAGCCCCTAGTAATAATGGTAGCATTTGTGACATTAGAAAGGGAGTTATGATTTTAGTAGTATGTGATTAGGAAAGTGCCTACATTTTATATCAAATTTTTTTCAAAGAAAAAGGTACATGGTAGGCATGTACCTTCTCCTACTTAAATCATCTCATGTAATAAGAATTGGGCATGCATATTACTATAATTCTCAAGGAAAAATATAGTAGGGCTTGTACCTATTTCTTTTGCATTTTTTTCCATTTAGATTGTCGTAATGAGTATTAAGGTTGTATCCTCTCTCTATTACAACAATCTAAATGAAGAAGTTTGATCCACCATTTAGATAAATTACCTTCATGCTTTTATCTAAATAAGTTACGAGAACAAAAAAGGTATGGTAGTTAGGCTCACGCCTACCATTTTTTCTTGACAAAATACATGAAACATAAATGTTTTAAAGTGAATTAGACTTATACCTACTAACTAAAGTGCACAAAAGGATTTACAAAAATGATGTCGAAAGAATTGTGGATTGATATTTGAGTTTTCATTGCATACCTCTTCTTTATTAATGGACCTTATACATGCCAATGTATTTAAAAAATAAACAAACAAGCTTCAATATAAAGGTCATCACTTGAAATTCAAGACATATTTATTTCATTTAATTAATGATTGATTGTGCCATGATTATAGATATTTGATAAATTAGAAAACCTAAACCTTTGTTTACAAAAAATTCACAACCAAATTGCAATTACATTTGGTATTAAGTCTACATGATTTTCAACAATTGTTTTCTAATTAGATCTAATTAGTATTTGATTAAATTAAAAAATATTTGAAAACATTGGTTAAAAGTGATGCTTGATATTTTTACAATGGTACTTAGTTTACAAAATAATGAACATTTCTCATATCATCTTTCATTTTTAGTCAATATTTCAAATGATTCTAACATATATAGAATAATTGATATCAATTTTTTTGGTAATTACACTTTAAAAATTACAATAGCTTTAATATTATCAATCATTCATGTAAAGTCTATATTTAGCTTGATAGTAGTAATTTGACTCAAAAGTCATCACTAAGTTCACGAATGCCTAAGGATTTTGGACAAAATATAAGTGTATTTTAAAATAGAATATTTCTTGAATTTACATAAGAGAATCTTGAGGAGTTCATTGTCACTTTTTTTTTGTAAATATATGCAATCAAATAAAGGTTATTATAATTACTTTGGTTCTAAAATTTAGACAAGGTTTGAGAGTAAATTAGCATCACTATATACAATAGCTTTGCCAAAAAAATTCAAACTTCTTAGAAATCCTATAAGTTTGTACAAAGTATCTACGACAAAATCTTGTGTCCTCAATATCTAAATAATTAGTATACTACATGATGAAATTTTTTTGCTGCATTTTTTAAGAGCTCTAGATATGTCATGCAATTTTCTAAATTCTTTAGGTGACCAAGCTTGGTATTTACAATTTCCAAGAGCCTCCAAGCTTAAGGTTGCCCTTTAGACTTTCTTTTGGAATTTTCTTGCTTTTCTTATTGTAAGTAGGTTTGTTTTGAATGCTGCAATGTTTACAAGATCACATTCATTGATGTACCTAGTTTTTGCTTTGGTAGTTCTATTTAAGGTGAAAGAGGTGTGCACTAGATTCATATATTGCTCTCACTAGCATTGTACAACATGGAACTTACTACAATGGAATTCTTAGTAGAAGCAAGGCAAAGTATGCACTGCAAAGGCCTAATATGAACATCAATGTCTTCAAGAAGCCCTAGAGTGTTGACTTAGAATTTTTTTTAAACCTTTGGAAGATGCTACTTGATGATTTATGCATTAGAGAGTTGCATTGACTATAATCTATTCTTCGTAAAAGATGACATGTACAAATCATAGTGTAAAAGGTAGATGGCTTGATCAAATCTCCTCACAAGTGGATAACCAAGCATTACAATGAGGTAACACCCTAAATCATATCCAAGCATTGCTAAATTGTTTGATTTTGAATTTCATTTAGATTTTACTCAATTTGTTTTATTGTGGTAGTTCTATGGAAATGTACAAGTTGTTTGCATAAAATTACTACATTCACTATAATCATGCATTTGTTAGGCTAGTAGTTTTATATTTATTATTCAATTTTCAAGATTTTAGTTTTGTAATATAGAAATGTTTTACTCTTGCATTTTGATTCTAAAACCTTGAACCTTTCTTAGTGTGGCCTTCATTTTTTCAACTCCTTGTAAATGTGATATATTGTCATTGTTAGCACACAAACTAATTTTTGCACATTGCATTTTGATCCTAAACTAAACAATATATTAGTTTGTATTTAGTATTGTATTTAGTATTAGTATCTGTATGGCTTGTGTTTCAAAGTATTTTTTGCTTGGAACTTGTTTTTGAGTGTTTTTCTTCTGTTACCTATGCCATTTTATGTATTTATTGATTTTACTAGTGGATCTTTCTATGACCCCATCAAAATTTGTAAGAAACAAGCTATTGTTCACTAATTATGAATTAAGAAGAATTTAGAAATTTAGGTCAAAATATTCCAATATTAATTTACAAAATCATCTTGTATAGCCCCACATTGTAAGAGCTTAAATACATTAGCTAGAAGGAATTTGAAGCTTCTAAAGGGCTGTTTTAGGTTTGTTCTTGGAAATGTTCCCAAAACTATTAGTTTCTATCAAGCCAACAATTATCAATTAAATAAATAAATAAATAAAATTTGGTCCTAAAATGCAAAAAAAATCTAATTTTTTTTAATTTAAATAATAATAATTATGATGTGGCACAATTTCAACCACATCCAAACACTTGCATTTTTGCATTCTCGCAACAGTTTCTACATTGCCATGGCAATTTTACATTCCTACAATCTAGGAATTCATAGTTTCTTGGAGGCCTCAAATCCTTTCTAATGCACATGATCATCAAACACCTTATGTAACTTAGTGCACTCCTTGAGAAGAAGATACAATATTAAGCATCAAAAGTAGAAAAGAATAATATTGTCAAAATTTTGAAAGCTATTTATAGATTTGATTCAAATGAATTTTGAAGATTTGATTTACAAAATTCATAAAAAATTCAATTTGTGTTTGTAAAATGTGAATTGTTTTACAATTGGTCAAAATTATAGTTTCATTTATTTGTAAAAAAAAGATAGAATTTAATTGAAATGGGAACATCAACATTTTTTTCAAGTAATAAACTTTGCAATATTAATCACATTGCAATATTTTTCTTAAAATTTTGATTTAATCAAAGTGATCTTAGTTTTGAATATAAAATTAAAAATATAGCCCAAATTAGTTTGCACTAAAGAATCAAAATTTTACAAAAAAAAAGAATTTCTTTTGCTTGACACAATGCTACCTAAAGTCAAGCAACAACAATAAAATAGTTGATTGGACCTTTGGGAATTTAGGTTTTTAATTTTTTAAATAATATTAATATTAATATTTTAATACTACACTTCAAGGTCCTTTAGAATTCACATAAATATTTCAAATTAAGTGTATTCTTTTGTCATATTTATTAACTTACATTTTGAAATTTTGTTATAAATTTTTTCTCAAAGAATTTCTTTAATGATTCTTTTTTCAAAATAATTGACAATGCATAATGTTATGTAATCAGAATTTAACATTAAATTAGAATTAAAAATGCTAAATTGAACTCAAGAACTGACATTAGACTATATAGAAATAGAACTAGTCCTATGGGGAATATCTACTTAAAAGGAAAAATCATTTGGGATCTATAGCCATACAATGCTAAGCTTTGATCATTCATTGAATCTTTAACAACTTTAAAGATGTTTGAAAACAAAATAGAAATTGAATTATAACCAAAATAATATATTTTATTTGAAATCTGAAGCACCTAACTTATTACTGACTAGATAAAAGACAATTTTACTAATTGAACCATATATTGTTGGATGAAAAATATTGATTATTCTCCTAAAATATCCATATGCAAATTTAAAAATATGAATGAATTCAAAAGTGTATTTCTATATAAGGATTTGATTTTTTTCCTATAAATATGCTCTTAGAAAGGTCGTATTATTGTCCTAGCTATCTAACTTTTCTACACTAATATTATAGAATAATTAATTTATTGATACTAAATTATATATTTAAATACGCAAATCTAGATTTCTTTAGGAAGTGAATTCATTAATGCACACAAAAACAGAAATCAATAGTATTTGAATTCAATGAAATAGGTAATTAAGTATTGCAAACAATCAATACAACTAAATTCTCATGTTTTAAACCAATATTAATACTCCCTCCGTTCCAAAATGATCTTCCAATTGTCTTTGAATTTTTGTCCCAAAATGATCTTCTAGGTTTATATACTAATAATGGAAGGAAGGATTTTGGAGGCAAAGCCTTGAAAGATGGAATGGAACGCCAATAGAAAACAATAACAATATATTGTTGACTAATTATTTAAAACTGAACTCCAATCAAAAAAGTGCCCGAATAAATTGTATGCTATTCACATTGATCTTGACACTAATAGCTAGTCCTAATTAGGCCTCAAGTGAATTCCACATGTGATGTGGATAGAGGGTGAGGGTTGAGGTCACTATCATTAGCATTGATAAGCAATTGATTACTCATCTCAATCAGAAAATTGTGTGGCCAACGATGCTTCTCAAAACTGCCTCAAAAATCTTACTTTTGAACACCTTAAAACTACAATTTGGAGAGGTCTTTGAAACTCAAAATTTAGGGATGATAGGAGTGCACCAAAGTCTACTTAAAGCTCAATTTTTTTTGAAAAAACATTATTTTTCGCCTTAATCCAAAGCATTTTGTCCAACAAGAAGATCATTTTGGGACGGAGGGAGTAAGTTTCATGGAAAAATTCACTAACATATATCCATTTTAGTATCAAACTTAGATATATTCATTATACATATATAATTAAAAAAATATGAGAATTTCTATTCATGATTTAAATTTTCAACATAATTATGAATCCAATTGCATGAATGTGATTTATAATCACAAGATTCTAAGATTCCAAATTGTTATTTGTTAAAATCACTTAGTAGTCTCAAAATGAATGTATTCCAAAGACCATCAAAGATAAAAAATCATCTTATTCACAAAATATAGGAAGGGGGCACACATTGTTTTTGTTATATCTGTTGAATTCTTTATACACACATTTGTGTGCATTTTTTAGGGACATAATATAAACACTACAAGAGAAAGAGGTGTTTTAGGTATAGTCCTAGAGATAAGATTTTAAGTAATGACCTTTTTAGGAGATTTTCAATAAGAAATATGTGTCTTTTTAGTAAAATTTTACCAATTAGACACGTATTTCTTATTGAAAATCTACTAAAAGGTCATTGCTTAAAATCTTATTTCTAGGACTATACTTTTTTTTTGCCATATCCCTAGGACTATACTTAAAATATCCCTTTCTCTTGTAGTAAAACATAGTGAATTCTAATTTAAATATGCCTATCTTTTAGGGTTGGATGAAATAATCATAAATGTGGTATAATAAATAGATGATAGTAAGAAAAAGAATAGAGACCAATATCAAATGTAATTAAACCCCATCACAACATTTTTTTAGATAAGATTTTCAATTGAACCAATATAAAAATAGTAGCCTTAATTACCTACAAAATCATTGCAAAACTTTTATTAGATTAATGTTAAAAAAATGACTTTATCTAGTCTTTGTTTGAGAATATAAAATAAAAAAATGTCTAAAATTGATCAAACTTGCTTATTATATAAATAAAGACTTGTTTACCGTATTGATTTACCATTCTTTCCAAACACATGAAGTTCAAAAGATTGTATCATGGTTTGGTTAATTTGCAAGTCCATTTTTAATAAGAATGTGAATAGGCACCTAACACCTTTATTCCATCATCACTTAACTTAATTTATTCCAAACAAAAGAATCTCAAAATCTTCTCCCATGATTTGATTGATTTGTAGGTCCATTTTTATATTATAAACATCAATAGGTACTTAATATCAAGTTATTAAAACATCACCTAAATGTTTTCTAAAGATGAGATCCTCAAATTTCTTACTACAATATGAATAATTTGCAAGTCCATTACTCCATTTTTTATTAGAAAAAAGTAGTTAAGTACCTAATACCTTTATTCCAACATCACTCAATTATACATTATTCAATTCCAAACTACAAATTATAAATGCAGATAAAATCCCTATTCTAAATAAAATATAAAATTTAAGAGTTGCTAAGTATTGTCTCTATTGATGTTAAGACCTTATTTTCATGTTAAAAAAAAATTAAGTCTTCAAAGACAATTCAATTTATATGAGGTTGATTGTTGCCAACAAATACTATCAATTGCATTTAATTCAAAATTAATAAATTATGTATTCAATATTCAAAATTAAGCATAAGAAATACAAACTATAAATCAATGTTTTCTTATTCTAATTTGATGGTTATTTGAAGTTACAAAGGGCTTTACAATCACCACCTCTTTTAATATACTTTATAAATTTTTTAATATGAAATGTGATATTTATTCTAATGTCCACTTCATTTAAAGAATATGCTATGAGCCTATGATGGTTGCATGGGGATGGTTCACTAAAGTAAGTTTTAATCTAAAATATTGGTATTTAAAAAAGCATACAATAGAAATGACTGGAAAAATTGTAAAAGTTTAAACACCAAAAGATGTGGCGTATGAATTATTGCACACTTCTACAAAAATTTGAAGCAAAAAACAATGACAATACAACTTTTTCATTGTACTTTGAAGTGACTAAATGAGAAAAATTGTCAAAATCCTTCACAAATAAAAAAATTCATCCAAATTAATATAGGATTTTTTTTTGTCATTTAAGTTATATCACAATTTGTGAAACAAAAAAAATGCAATTAAGTTTACCAATTTCCATTGATTCACCATTGATTCTAGTTTTTCTAATTCCTATAAATTTGTGAATCATATTATTAGTAAATTACAAATGCAAAATATTGTAGTTTATATTTGAGTTTGTATTCTAATGAATTTGTAAATGTATAAAATTTGAATTAATCTAAAATTACTGGAAATATTATAATCTCTACGAATGGATTTTTTAGTACATTATGACGTCCCAAAAATACAAATAGTATATGAAGAGTTGTATGAATTTGAATAGCCACTTTTTTGAAAACTAGCATTATAATCAATTTATCCCTATTTGAATTTATACCAACCTTAAAAATAGTATGAATTTTATAAAATTGAAGTCACTCAATCTAATACAATAATCAATCTAGTTACGAAAGCCTATGGCTTAATAGGCATCAAACATGCAATTAGGAGTCATTCAATGGCTCCTCTTTTAACTACTTTGTTCTTATAAGGTGAAGTAATGTAATTGTTAATAAAATGCTTTGAAAAATAATTTCTTTGCTTAGAAAACTATACCACTTGGCATTCAAGAGTGAACAAAGTACACTATTTGACATTCAACAATCGCTATATATTCAATTTCATCATCTTCTATATCATGCAATTGCTTTCCTCAAAAAGTTTCAAGTGTTAGAATTTCTTTATCAAAGAAGTTACACCACTTTGTACTAAAGAATAAACCAAATGTACTCAATTGTCATTCAATAGTTGCTATTCACTCATTTTTGTCATCCTCAACGTAGTATAGTTACTCTCTTCAAAGACTACAAAGTGCCAAAATTTCTTTTCCTATGAAATTACACCACTTGGTATCCAAAAGTGAACTAAGTGCACTAGTTGACATTCAACACTCGCTATTCAATCACTTCTTCCTCTAGTACTACAGTTGCTCTCCCAAACAATTGCCAAGTGTCAAAATTTCCTTACCTCGGAAACTATACTACTTGACATTCAACACTCGCTATTCAATCACTTCTTCCTCTAGTGGTACAGTTGCTCTCCCAAACAATTGCTAAGTGTCAAAATTTCCTTACCTCGGAAACTATACTACTTGACATTCAACAATTACACTATTCAAAATAAATGCCCTATACATTTTTGGCATTAATTCTAGGTATACATAATTTAGTTTCAACAAAATGTTATGCTCTCAGAAGTTGTGAATTTCTTCACATGAAATTGATCACTACGAAATAATTTACCAGTGCAAACTATTAGACCGAAACCCAATGTGAACATACCCGGACTCCCGGAGAGTCCGGCGCCCGTGAGATTGATACCCGGCAAGCCGCACTAATTTCTGCGAGGTCAATAAGTTTGAGTTAGTGTAAGGAAGTTCTCGGAGAGTGCAGGCAGGGGGCCACCGAGGCTCGCCGAGCCAAGCCCCACCCCGAGAGCCTCGGGCCGAAGCAATTCCAAAGCTATGTAGGTTCGGGCCGAAGCTACTCGAGCAGGGCAGCAGGCTACAGGACAACGCCCCCAGTGCGATTTGGCCTTGGCTCGTCCTTGCGCAGGGGGTTCCTTGCCGGTGCCTTGCTTGCATTCCTCTGCCAGACCCTCCTCGCTCTCGCCATCGCCGAGCCTGGCTGCCTTTCTTCCTTGCTTACCGTCGTCGTCGTGCCCGTCAGGACATCAACAACTACGAGAACACGAGGGTGGAGTGTTTCTGTGTGTGGAATGAGGCAGAGTCGGTTTCGCTCTGCGACGTTTAGCAGGGCAACCGCAGCAGGACCAGGGGTTGCGTCGTCCTCTTCGTTATCGTCGTTGTCGTCGTAGTTGTAATGCATACGCTCTTGTGAGCAGAACGGGATCGTGAACCCGCCGCGGCGACCGTCGGACGTGGTGCAGGGGAGCCTGGATGCAGCCAGCTGATTCGCGGAGAAAGTGTGTGATTGTGGTTCTCCTTTGTTCTGTTCGATTTCGTTTCTTTTCGCTTATGTACTTGGAATGTTATGGTTTCGGTTTTTGAGTGGATTTGGGAGTGGATTTTCGGCGATTCGGTGGAGTTGCACAGTTTTTGAGGCTGGCGTTTTCTTGGAAGTCTTTTCTTGGGAGTACGAAACCGTCTTAAGAGACTTGGAATGATAGGTTTTCGTAGATGATGTGTAGATCTTGTTGGCTACTAATCTCTTAGCTCTTCTTACGGGCGAAAGTAAGGGTTAGATTTCACCTACACATCACGAGTTACGAGGCAAGGGTTTCGATGCCACTTTTTTGGTTGCAGCTGAATGAATGTGTATTGGTGACTATTGATCACGGGATTAGGCATAGTTTGCTGTAGATCACGAATGTTGATCATGATTTGTTAGCTTTTTCGTTTTGCAATGTTTTCAGTGTCAGCTTGTCATTCTGTGGCTTAACTCTTAGTTTGGCTTCCGCGAAGTTGCTATCAGTGTAATGTCGCTGTGTTTAGCGAATGTAGTAGTTTTTTTCCCTTCTTCTGGAAATCGTATGGATGACGGTTCGCTGAAATTTGGAAGACACCTGTTTTGAGTGTTTTGAGGCTAAAGGTACTCGAGGGTTTCGAGGAAGTGATGTCCTAGTTTGTGTGATCATGTAGAATGGCGTGATGTTTAGGCTTTGCCTCATTGTGCCGAAGCTATTACCTTCATGTACAATTCGTCTTAGCTGTTGTTCGCGGGTGCGCATACTGCACGTGGGCGCTCATCGAGTTTGCGCGTTTGCAGAATATGGCGGACGCTGAGTTTTTTACCGAGTACGGGGAAGCCAATCGCTACCGTATATTGGAGGTCATCGGGAAAGGAAGTTACGGGGTTGTCTGTTCTGCAGTCGACACACTAACGGGTGAAAAGGTGGCTATCAAGAAGATCAATGACATATTTGAGCATGTTTCTGACGCCACACGCATTCTCCGGGAGATTAAGCTTCTACGATTGTTACGACATCCTGATATTGTGGAAGTGAAGCACATCATGCTTCCACCCTCACGGCGCGATTTCAAGGACATATATGTAGTATTTGAGCTGATGGAGTCTGACCTACACCAAGTCATCAAGGCAAACGATGATTTGACCCCCGAGCATTACCAATTTTTTTTGTACCAGCTTCTGAGGGCTCTCAAGTATATTCATACAGGTAAATGCCATTATTTTAATCGCATTTCCTTTCACTGTATCCCGTAGTTACTCTGAACAGTTTCTACTTCTTAGAGGCTAAACTTTAATGTCATTGTTTCCCTTCAGTGAGCTGTGATTGCATAGGCCTTAGAACTTTGGCAATTTTCTAGTGATTCACACGGTTACTCATCAGGGAAACGAGTTCCGTATCATTAAGGTTTTGATGTTTGACTTTCGAGCAGCTCAGTGGATGGAAATTTCCTCAGATTTTCTGTTTTTTTACTGCTACAGAGATAATCCAACAGCTAATGAGATAAAGAATACCTCGCTTGTGCGAAAGAAAATGACGATTGAAGTTGAATTGCTACGCTTCAGTGAAAATGACAATTCTCCCATCCTACGGTATGATGACACTCTAGTAGTATTGCACGCAGTTTGCCCAAGTGGTCGGAATTTTGACTCGTTGGTGTTTGGGTGCTTGTTCAGCTAACGTCTTCCACCGTGATCTTAAACCAAAGAATGTGTTGGCAAACGCTGATTGTAAGCTAAAAATTTGCGACTTTGGACTTGCTCGAGTGGCGTTTAGTGATGCACCAACAGCCATTTTCTGGACGGTAAGGTTTATAGCCAATATTGCAAGTTGAATTCATTTCATATTAAGTTTTAGCTTTCAGATGCCGAGTCAAGAGTTTGATGCGCGGAAGATTCCTGTGTCCTTAAAGCGTATTTGTCTTGCTGTTGGGTGGTCAGGATTATGTGGCCACAAGGTGGTATCGAGCGCCAGAGCTCTGTGGTTCATTCTTTTCTAAGGTGTGTACACTTTGGTTGATATTGAAGTTTTTATGCTTTGATATCTTTTCTCCCTGGAAATTACTTTTTGTAAGTTTTGTGACTAAGGATTGTCTCTGGATTTACAGTATACTCCTGCGATTGATATCTGGAGTATAGGATGTATATTTGCGGAAGTTTTGACCGGAAAACCACTTTTTCCTGGGAAGAACGTTGTTCATCAGCTTGATCTGATGACAGACATGTTGGGGAGCCCATCTCCAGAGACTGTTCAAAGGGTGAGATCGTGAGCCTGAACCATGTTATTTTGGTGTTGTAAGCTACTGTTATTAGAAGGAATGTCATGTTCATCTTATTAAATTGAACAGGTTATACTGTTGACTACCGTGGTGCCTTGTCGATTTCAACAAGACGGTTTTGAGCATTCTATTTTACTCATGCAACCTAGATCTCAACAATACGAATATTCTATCATGTTCTGATTTTCTCTTCACAGAACCAAGTTTTTGACCAATATAAGTTCCAAGTATTTCAACATTGTAAAAAATAGCATAAGTAATGTTGAGCCTGCCAAGGTAACTCAGTGTATATGGAATTCATGAGAGCGTTGAGTTTATCTGGATTGCGATTGACTGAACGTATCGGCCATTGATATCTTACATGGTTGACGTAGACTGACTCGCATCTGAAATTCTCTCACACAATTTCTCGTCTAGGTTGCCTTCTGACATATTGGGAATCTGCGCAGGTGCGTAATGAGAAAGCACGGAGGTACCTTAGCACCATGCGGAAGAAACTGCCGTTGCCCTTCTTGCAGAAGTTTCCCAACGCCGACCCCTTGGCAATTCGGTTACTGGAGAGGATGCTTGCATTCGATCCCAGAGACAGGCCTACAGCTGAGGAGGTAGTTAATCGTTTGCATACATAGCGTAGACGACGGACAAAAACAAAGTCGGATGGTTCAAAAGTATTCCGCAGAATATTAATGTTTAGACTGTTTGGATTTATTTATTTTGCAACTCGTCATTATTGTTATGATGGGTCTAATCTGTATTTTTGGTTGCAGGCTTTGGCAGATCCTTATTTCAAAGGTTTGGCAAAAGTGGATAGAGAACCTTCAGCTCAACCGATTACGAAGATGGAGTTTGAGTTTGAGAGAAGAAGAATTAACAAGGAAGATGTGAGAGAGCTCATCTATCGTGAGGTTTGTACCTTCGATGGACTCTGATCTACCAGTTTTGGAGACGCCATCATTGGCTATCGACTTGAAGCTTCGTTTGAGTTTAGATATTATCATCTCAAAATTGTGTCTTGTGTGACAGATCTTGGAATACCACCCTCAAATGCTCAAGGAATATCTGAATGGTTCAGACAATGCGACTTTCTTGTACCCAAGGTTCGCTTCAAGCCACAGTATCCTCAGATTTATGTCACGATATTGTCGCTTCAAACTATTGCTGCATTTGGAGGACTTCTTCAGCAGATGCTGTCTGACAAAAATATTTTGTGTGAATATAGTGCGGTGGACCAATTTAAAAGACAATTCGCTCACCTTGAGGAACATTACGGGAAGGGAACCAATAACCCTCCTCTTGAGAGACAGCATGCCTCACTTCCAAGGTACATAAACCGAGCCTTCAGACTTGTTATAATTGTGTTTTCCTTGTCAACAGACGTCGAGTTTGTATGCGATCAGTAGATATAGTACTGTTAGTTGAAAACTCTTTTAATCCTTAATAGGAATCAAATTTATTGAAGAAGTTATTCGAACACGTTTTTAGGGAACGAGTTTTGGAGTACCGTGAAGAAGCTGCGAAATATCAAAGAGAGGAAAGTAAGTTGCAGGACAAGCATGCTGGTACTGGTCAGCGGAACATTTATTCTCAAACCGCTTCCAAAGCTCAAGAAGGTATGGTTATAAACTATTGCGCTAATGCTCCGAATGCATCCAGGGGTATGATTGTGGATTTGTCACAGTGCTTTAATGAAGTTCATGCTTTTTAAGCATCCCTTTTGTGGTCCTTTTCCCCTTTTTCCTCCCTGCCTATCTTTGTAATCATCTGCAACTTGAAGTTGTTTTTCTTTGAATACGATCCCAGTTGCCATGTATTAAAAAGCGTTAAGGGCTTAAGAACATTGCGCGATGGCATCTTCATGTTCTTGGTACGATTGACTTTCATGTTCAGAGCTCAATGAGTTAACTTCTGTTTTTGGTACACTTTCGGAAACTGCAGGTTGTGTTGGAAGAACCGGAAATGCATCAAACTTTGTGGCTCTTCCTAGTGCCAAGGATTTCGCAGATCCTCGACGGGTTGCCAAATCTGCTGCTGTAAGCGCCAGTAATTCATACAATGCCCCTCTGAACCCATATGGAAGACGACATTCTAGCAACAAAAGTGATAGGGAGGACTCCGTTCGTGAACTCAGTGCTGTGCAGTCCAAGACAGAATCCATGGGGCTAGGAGCATCCCGTAAAGTCTCAGCAGCTCAGAGTGTTGGACAATAACTCACGACATGGATCTGTCGACTTGACCCTTACTGGTTGATGTCTTGGACAGCACAGATAGGTGCTCTAGTGGAGAGATGTCTAGAGCTCCTACAATGAGGTTGTGAGAAGGCTTCTGCTAGTCGGACCGCTGATTGGGAGCACCATTTGCACAATTTGGGTTTAAGTAGCAGTAAATGAATCAAGTCAGCAGCAGCCGTATTGAGTTTTTTTGTTTCGATAGTTTCCTAGCTGTTAATGGGCCCTCTTCTTGTTGTACTGGCTGTGGATTCGAATATGAGGTCCACATTGTTGTATGTACAAAAGAATAGTGTGGCACCCTGTAGGTACATACAAGTTACGTAGATTTCAACACTGATTCAAGGTGAACATAGCTCAAAGCAGGGTCTCAATATGGGGTTTCGGAGGAAACCAGACTACTTCAGTGACCTCCGTGTGTGCACTCCTTGAGGTACCCTAATCACCACTCTCTATTTTCATGCTACAGTCTGCCACAATTTGGAACTTATTTCATTCCGAGTGCATTCGTAGTGTGCTCGTGAATTTTTTTGTGGACTTGGTATAATGTACCAATTCTGCTTGATGAAATGACATTTAATATTTTGTACCCACTTTTTGGATCGTCCACCACCTAACGTACCCGTCGATTGTTTTTCTGCTCTTCATTCTCACCAATTGTTCACCAACTTCCCTGAAGCGTATGCCTAATTTGTGCAGATACTCGCCAATGGCTTTTATCTATGGAGTAATGATTCCTCATTTTTGCAGCTCAATAAGTAGACTTTATGTAAGTTCATGTTTATTGGAACAGCAGGCATTAAATTTTTGGTAAAGCGCATCTGACGGACTGGTTGGCAGTCTTGCATTTGACCGTCCCCCAAAAGTGATGCAATAATGATTTGTCGAACACATCTGAGAGAATATTGGAAGTTGTTTGACCTTCCTCAAGTCGCTGGTTTCATTACCTTACTACTTGGATTTTGGTCCCTGGTTTATTTCTCAGTAATTTTTTCTTTTTCTTTTTGACACAAAGGTAACGGAATTTCACAGTAATTTTTCATTATTACTTTGATGCCGCTTGCAATATTTTCTCATGATTGTAAGGGGGTTTACATTGGTTGGAACATGCAAGGGAATCGAGGAAGCACTTCAGTATTGATGGAGTTGGTTATTATGCCAATTCAAGATGCTATGATATCTAACGGGATATATGTTCAGTTATTGTGCATTAGTATTTGGGGAGACTAATTACGGTACTTCTAATCTCATTGACTTTGTGGGAACAAGTTGCCAATTTGCCATATTGACATGATTCAAGTATAGAACCCAAATGCTTGGCTATAGAATTTGAGAAGATCATTGACATCAACTCCAAATATTATTGGATTTTTATTCTATATGTAGTATATGGGGTGGAATTGGTACAATATTGTGTTTGTAACATTAATTATGAACTCTAATGCTAAATGGTATCAAATGTTGGTAATATTACTAGTACTAAATGTCAACATGAATATTGATCATCATCTAAATTTCTATCTAAAAAGCTAAATTAGAACCAAGATGGTTCACTTTGTACTAAACCAGTGTCCAACTTGAACAATAATTGTCAACTATTGAGAATTAGAGGTAGCTATATAATAGGATAAATAACATTGTCAACTAATGAGAATTAGAGGGAGATATAACATTAGACTTCATTATTGGTGCAATGAAGAATTTTTCAATGAGAGATTAATTTGATTAGAAACTTCAAATTATAAATGTTCTAAAATTGATTTTTTATATGTATATTATAATGTAGTACACTATAATGATGCAAAAACATATATCAAAATTAAAAAAACAATCATTTCGAAATAGAAGCATATATGTCTAAGTATGGTGAAATATTTCAAGTTCAAATTTCAATAAAATATTCAAGTTTAGGAAATTTTCAAATTAGAGTAAATACCAACTTTAACAACATCATTTTTTTAGTTGATGTTATTAAAAAAAATACTTCTTATAGCTTAAATTCATATTTAGAGAAAAATAATAGAAATCATTTACTTATAAAATACCAGGATTTATAGATTTGTCATTTTTTTATGAAGGAAAGTAAAAAATTATTATAAGAAAAGAAAATACATCTTTCATTGAAATTAGGTTTAACCCCTAAAGGACCATGGCCGTTTTTCAACCCAAAACCACTCAAAACTGCCATTTCTGCTCCATTCATCCATGAAAAACAAAAAAACTAAATTTTTAGAATCTAACCATACGATCTTGTACTATACTTAACTAAGATCATGTGGTGAAACTTTCATGAAGTTTGACCGTATAGATAGGAAGATATGAGCATTCAAAGTTGGAAAACAAAGTTTTTTTAAACTCTAGTTTGCAACTTCAAATGACTTTGTCCTCCATTTATGTAATTTTTTTGCACTACAGACCTTGATTTTAAATTTTTTTCTATTGATAAATTGAGCTAAGAGCTTAGGAAAAAAAAATTCACAAAATAAAGACTTTTTTTCCATTCTTTAAAAAATTGTCAAGTAGATGTAGGTCCAAGATTGAAAGAAAAACTAAATTGCAAATATCTCATAGATGGAATTGAAACACAATAATCCCAATGGTGAGATTTTCCTAGCAAGAAAAATCAACCTTGTCCAACAATTTTTTTTTTTAAATTGTGAAAATTGCATTCACAAATGAATCCTATAAGTTATTTTTTCAAGAAGATGCTTAGATTGCCCGAAAAACAAGATTGTTCATAACTTTCACATTACTAATCCAAATGGAATGAATCAAAGCTTCACTTGTAGACAAAAATAAAATCTATAAGAAAAAAAAATTAATTTTTTAATTTTGAAGTTTTTGTAGTTTTTTTTTTCTGCCCGGCGACATGAAAATTATGTTTAAGATGGCATAACTTTTGCTCTCGGTCACCAATTGAAAAAATAATAATATTCCCACAGAGCTAATCAGTTTTTCTATCTTATGTGAAAATTTCAAGAAAATTCATTAAAAATTGAAGTCACAAGTACCAACCCGGATTCTTAAAGTCCCTCGAGGGGACTCTTGGTCCTTTAGGGGTTAAGCACTCCCTTCAAAAAACTGATTGAAAAATTATATTTTTCTATTCACAAGCCCTTTAAAAAATCATCTAAAGGACACCAAAATGTCTTCTCATGCATTTCAAGGTCAAACATTCAATGATATAATTTTTTCAATTTTCTTGTTTATTATTATTTATAAATATTATAAATATAAATATTAATATTAATATCATAGTTTTGTATTGCTCTAAATAATCATCTGTGATTATATTGTAAAAGATATCAATTTTTTTTTTTAATTTTTTTAATTTTTTTTCAGAATTTTGTTAGCATCAACAAAAGAATAAACATTGCAAGCACACATATATTACATTATATTATTCTATTAGTTTTTTCCAATATTGTTATTGGCACCAATTAAAGTAGGTACTATAGTTTAACCCCTAAGCACTTGGAATCATTTCCAAAATTGACAATTTGAGAAAAATCATTATAAAGTACTATTTGGAAGAATATTTTGGAATCGTGATACAAACAAAAGTTGTAGATTTTGAGTTTTAGATTCCTTCTGTGCGGTGAGGGGTTAAACTAAATGTAGAAAATGATTTTAACATGCATAGAGATTTGAACTTCAATCATTTATATTTTATTTGTACAAATTCAATATATTACCTTAAAGAAATTCTAAAATTAATGATTTTCAATTTCAATTTTCAAGTGTCAATTAGAAAAGTTACACATCTTTGCTTCCATCTCACCAATGCTGAGGGAGAAACACCCATTCCCGTCCATTTACCTTGCAATGGATTATAGAGTCACCCAAATATGTCCCTAGAGTGCATTTAATGTATTTGCTACATGTGTGATTGTAATTTGCTAACACAGTTGAAAGACACGTAGGAAAATCTGGTTGGCTGAGTGTTGATTTCTATAGGGTTCAATTTTGGGTGCACCTATTGTACACTTTCAGTGGTCTAGGGAGCCATCACTTCAAAAAAACATAAAAATTATATACAATTTCTTTTTTTGAATATTCATGCTTTTCACTCGCTAATACTAAAAAAATACCAGTTTTAGGAAAATCTCCCTCCACTTATGCTGAATTCCTTATTTAGACGGTTTTGGGTGCTTCCACTGTATCAGTTGATTTCCAACACCTTGCCGTCCCTTAAGGGCAAAACACCCATTCCCGCACTTGTTCTTTGTAGTGGACTATAGATTCACCGAAATGCGTCAGTAGACTTCCCTTAATGTATTCGCCACATGTATGATTGTAATTTGCTGACACATCTAAAGGACACATAGGAAAATTTGGTTGGTTGAGTCCTGATTTTCGCACGGTTCTGTATGGGGGGCACCTACAGGACGATTCCAGAGGTCTTGGGAGCCAACACTTTGAAAATTTGTAGAAATTACATAATGTATCCGAAAAATCTAATTTCTTTTTTGAGTATTCATGATTTTCACTTGCTAATACTAAAAAAATATCGTTTTTAGAAAACGTTGCCTCCAACTATGCTGAATTCCTTATTTGGACGGTTTTGGGTGTTTCCACTGTAGTGTGTCAATTTTAGTGCGGCCCGGTGCACCCACGCCCCTCTACACTGGCCATGCCACCGTCCCCACTTGCCCCGTCCAGAAAGGAGAGAACTGCAAGTCCGCCCGGTAAGTTAGGCCGTGGGACCTGCCGTCCACTGCACCCCTCCCACCCGGCCTAACCTAATGAACCTAGTTCTTCTCTTGCCCTTTCCCTTTCCCTTTCCCCCTTTGCCAGAACATCAACGACGTGGCCGCCTGTGCGGCCTTCCTCGTTCATTGCAACGCTGACACTCAACTCGTCCGCCATCGCCATAGCTCAGTCTCCTACTCGCAGTCTGTGCCACAAACACTAAGACTGGCTTCAACGTCTCCAGCTTTTCGCCGCTGGCATTCGCCTCACCCCACCGTCCGCCCGCCATTTTGCATTCTCTCAGCCGCTGCCGCATTCTCTCAATTGGGGCTGAGGGAATGCTAGGGATGCAGAGGATGCCAGGGATTTGGAGTTCCGTGAGGAAGTAGTGTAGTAGTGTAGTGTAGTGTTTTCGTTTTTGGTTATTGTTGTGACGGCTCGGAAGGAGTGGCCGCGAGAACAAGAGGCGAGGGAGTGGCGGATTGGGACGCTGGACCGAGGGTTTGGCCGGGTTCCAAGGGTTTGAAAAGGGTTGGAAGGGTTTGGAAAGGGTTGGAAGGGTTTGGAGAGGGTAGGAGTGTTGGGGAGGAGGGAACTAATGACAGACTTTGATGAGGTTAACCACGGGGACTCCTCCAAGGTGCAGTGTGACGCGGATTCCGACGCGGATCATCCCTCGGATTGTTACTCGTCGGGCGACTCCGGCGACGAGACCGATGCCGAAGTGCCGGACGTGACGGATCCCGCAGCGTGTACTTCCAACCACTTGCAAGGTTAGGATTTGCTTCGTGGAGTCGTCTTTGGCTTTCTGTTTTGTTCTTTCTCGTTTTCTTTCAGAAATTAATTAATTAATTATTTTTTCCTCTTTGGCTCTGGTTCTTAACCTGATTTGTTGGATGGAGTAGTTTTTGGTTTTTGGTTGAGGATGTTCGAGCAGTTTGAGGCTTTCTTGTTGTATGAGTAATTTTTTCTTAATTTCAATTTTCAATTTTATTTTTTCTGGAGGGGGGTGAGTGTAATTGCATTATTTCGCCGGGAGGTGAGAGTTGTTGCGAAGTAGGAGCTCTATGTGGCATGAGCGGTGAATTGTTTGGTATGCTTGGATGATTGTCATGTTGCTTGGTTCGTATTCGTGTCGATGGGGTTGCTACAGATGGTCGGTGAATCTTTTGATTAGTGGTCAGTGAAAAGGTTGCGCGAATTGTGTCGAAATGCAGTAGGAGTATTTCAGTGTTGGGGAACGGTTTTTGTTTGGGGCAAGCGATTGACTAGTTTTGATTGCCCTTGCAATGCTCGTGTGGCAAGTTCTTAAGTGGGGACTCCCTTGTGTCCTTTCCCTTTCTTCTTTTTGCAGCTGGATCATTGCAGCTCAATGTAGAGGATAACTCATGGAACCGAACATTCTTGAGATAGTTGGGACACCACCGTTTCATGTGTAGTTAGTCTTATGAATGGTTACAGGAGAGAATGTTGGGAAAGTACAACTGATTGGTCGAAATCGAGGAAGGTATCTAGGGGTATCGTTAGGGACGATCATAGGGTTTCTACAATGTTACTAAGCTTGAGTCCAACAATTTATAGCCGAGATAACATAGTTCGCTGAGCCTGTGACATGATTATGTACGTTTCAGCCCCATAGCCAAGGTCCCAATTTTGATCTTTTGCAATTGTGTTCGATTCTTTACAAATGTTTTTAGAATGATGGGAACGGAGAATCACATTTTTAAGGCGTTTTCAATTTTGTCATAGAGTAGATCACTAGAGCACTTCTGGGAGTTAGGCCTTTCGTCATTCTCTGTTTTCAGTATACTAGTGCCGGAGAAAGTGAGAAGGAATCTCAAAGATCTGAATTATGATCTTTGTATGTAAAAGCTACAGGACACAGTTAAATTTTAGGTTGAATGGTTTTTGTGATATAAATTGTATCAGTGATCAATGTTGATCCAACTTGGATCCGAACTACAATTCATGTTGAGGTAATTCGATAGTTATTTTATGAAGGATTCGTTTCAGTTTTGGAATCAAAGGTTCAGGGATGTACTCAGGTTCTGAAAGCATAATGTAACAACGCAAGAATACTATTGAAATAATATATCTGAGGTGCGAATCAGCGGGTGTATCATCTCTTAGTGTATGTATTGTAGGTTCGTGGGGTTTCTGTTGCTATTTTTAATCGTCCACGACTTACAGGATTCCTTGGCACTGGAGTGAACAGATTTGGGCAGTCATTCATTGGTTTGAGGGTGTTCAGTTGAAAGGCTTGCTCTAGCATTTGGCGAGGTTCGCTGGGTCCCTTTTTCATTGCAGCAGGAATTGAAGAATGTTGGAAGGAACGGTAGTGCAACTAAATGAGAAAATGGAATGGCACGCGCAGGGAACGGGAAGAGATTCCTGAGCTCAGTTATTGGGACCAACAATAGTGTTGCAAATAGTAGCAGGAGGGGTTTCAGAGAAGAGATTGATAGTGGCCGGAGTTGGAAACCTGTCATGTTTGGTGAGCACCAAGAATTGGAGGAAATCTTGCCCATGCAGGTTTCCACTGCAGGGCCCGCTTCTTCTCCAGCCTCATCAAAGCAGCAGACAGGCACTGACATGTCAGTATCACCGCCTTTGGCTAATGTAACTGGTGACAAACTCATGAAAGATGGTATTCCTCTCTACTATCTCTATTGCCAATTTTCTCCACTTCGTTGTTTGGAAGTCGTGGAGGCGGATTGCAAGGCTATAAATCGTTTCTCATTACGGTGGATTTGGTGTGGCAGGTAATGAAAGCGATTGTGATGTTAGGAGGGTTCCAGAGTTGTCTGCGAAGACCGGTGGAGGGGTTCCAGGTTTGTCACATACGCAAGAGAAAGGTCCGACTGGATCCTCTCATCGAAAACGAGGCGGGGCTTCTGCAGATAAGGAACACAAGCGTCTGAAAAGGTCCTTATTCACATATTTAACGCCTATCTTATAGCGCTGTGTCCTTGACTCTTTCTTTTATTGTGAAGAGGTACAGCTCTTAATTTGCGAGAGTTGTAAGGTTTTTTTAGAGCTAATTTATTTACTTTTGTCCCTGTCAAAGAACTGGCTCTTAATATGACCATTTTGCTTAAATTCTATGTAGTTTGCTATTTTTAGAATGGTCTGGATGCTGTATAATTTATTTATTTTTAAGATATTCACATTTGAGACTAAAAAATTTACTTTCAGAATTTATTTAATAAAAGATCAGTGTATGTTTCGGTGGTATAGTGTGAAGGTAATGAACTTTCTAACTCGATTATAGAAGAACTGTCCAAAGTTTAAAAAGATGTTCTTGTTTGTAAATGTGAAAATCCCCACACTAGAAGAGTTTGTTTTTGCTTAAAGCCAATTCTAGCTTCTTTCCTTCTTTTGTCGTTCTACGAGGTACACATCTTTGTGACCAAACATTTAGATCTTGCTGCGAAGAATTTTGGAAAATATTGTGTCATCTCAGTAGGTTTACTTCGTGTGCCCGTGGACTTTAATTAACCAGTTGTTTTTGTGTAAATAGGCTGCTTAGGAATCGTGTGTCGGCTCAGCAAGCGAGAGAACGAAAAAAAGCATACTTAAGCGACTTGGAGGTCAGATCCAAGGAATTGGAGCATCGAAATGCCGAGCTGGAAGAGAAAGTATCCACTCTTCAAAGAGAGAATCAGATGCTGCGACAGGTATTGGCTTCTGTTAGCAAAAAGAACCTTGGAATCTATATTTTTAAGACAGGTAGTTTGTTTTGTTTGTTTCTCACGTTGAGATCTCCCGGACCGTGTGTACCCCGGTCGCGTGCTCGGTACCGTCGGAAAGCTCTCGCTGAGGAGGGGTGCACGGGCTTGGGGCTTGGTTTCAGGGCATTTGGACTCATGGTAAAAAAGTTATTGAATTTCAAATTTTTTATGAATTAAAAAATTAGAAAATATCTTTTACTTTGGATTTGACTGTGGCAACGGCACAGGGCACACTAGTCAATATGCAATTAGGTATTTTATATTAGTTATGAACCTTTCGTCATCTCTTTAAGATTGTCTTTTAACTGATTCTGAGGTCAGGTCTGTTTCAAGATCCAAAACTGACTGTTTCAAGACGTCTCTTTTTATCCTTATGGGTTGCCCATTTTGTGTCTCGCTTGCAGATTCTGAAGAATACTACGAATAAAAAGTCTTAGGGTGAGGGAGGTGCTCAATGATGGATTGCTCAGTATTCATGAGGCCGACTGGTTATTGGTAATCAAAATCAACCGTTTAGTAAACAATACAGAAGTTTCTATTTCAAGTCTGATTCGGTTCACCTGAAGTTCGAGGTGCTTTTGGTTGGTAACGGTCAGAAATCCTGTTTGAGTTATCTTTCAGTCCATAGACTTCTGTTTCATGGAACGAGCGTTCCTCAGGCGCCTTTTGTTGTTACCAAATACTCCAAGTCTTTATTTTAATTTGGTCACAATGTTCCACCACATTAGTGCGTCCGTGTTGATAACCCGCTCTTTCCAGGCTCTGTCCTGCTATTGTTAGGTTGTAAGCATACGGTGTAATGCTGACATGTGTATTTCTGTTCAGTACGCTTATGTTTTTGATGTCTGAAATCTGGCGACGTTATTGACATGGATCCTAGGCACTGACCTTGTCATTGTTTATGAGTTCTAGGATGCAGAAGTATTTTCTTACATTTTTATAACCCCCTCCTTGATGATAAGGCCTTGACTGAGTTTGAGTGGATGTGTGGCGCATTTGTTGCATAATTTCGTGTAGTGGATTCCATGACCAAGTGCGTTTCATAACATTCTTGAAAGGAGCTAATTTTAAGTGTTCGTATTGCCGACCACGCTTCAGCGGTATCGAAAAGATGTTTGGTAACAGTGCTTTAGAATATTTTGTTACAAGAAGCTTAGAATTGTCCTCTTTACAGTTGTACGAATGTGACATTCTGAACTTGTCGAATTTGACATGAAGCTGTTATTTTGTTTTTAGATTCCATTTTATCAATGATATAGTTTGTTTGGAGAATAGAATATGTGACTGAACCCCTAAAGTATTACAGGTTTTTGAGACCCCAAATCGCTTCATGGAAAACGTTTGAATCTAAAATCTTCATGTGTTGGTGAAGATATCTAACCCTTAACCCTTGAAGGACAGATCCGTGGCCATGGAGATCATGCATTTTGATATTGTGCGACATCATCTATTTTGAATGAGCCAAATATACTTGGTGGAAGTCAAAGTAATGTAGAAGATCTCCCCTTTTCACTTGTAGGAATGAGGATGAATAGTTGCACATTTGTCCTACATAGAAAGATTTTGTCATTCAATGGATGCAAAATGTTTGCTTTGACATTTAATCCATTAAAAATTGTGGTTGATTTTTGGGGTGGACAAAATATTTTCTAATCATACTATTAAAATCATAACTCCCTCTCTAATATTACAAATGCTATCATTAATACTAGGGGTTGGTGCTTGGTATGCTATGCATTCATTGTATCACATATTACTAAAAAATTTATATATTTGAATAGAATGCATGATATTGATTTCAATAAGTCTTTAGAATAATTATTTGAAGTATTTTATAAGAATGTTTTCAATCATGAATACATGAAAATCTTATTGTCACACAATGTGATATTATAGAAAAGGAGTAGCAATTTGCAATCACTTTAGTAATATCACTTTTTACAAAGAGTGATATTATAAAAATAATGTAGTTGTTGCAATGAAGGTGATATTAAAGAGGATCCACAAGAAGATATAATAGAGGTAGCAAATCCATTGGTTTTCTTGGCTTACCGCTTCTTTGCACTTCTATGATTTAGTACTTTTGTGAAATTTGAGCTTTCATGATATCAATTTTCTAAATTCTAATGATGATTGCATAGCATAGCAAACACCAACGGCTAGTCTTAAGCTAAATATGGAAAAAAATACCAAACTATGATGCATTTTGAAGATCTAACTATAATAATAAAATTGGCCTCTATAATAAATTTTCTAACAATTGAAGATTCTCTGGTTGGAAATTTTTTGTATTTTCAGCCCACATTTTGTTAGTTTCTCACCCCCTAGCCCCTAAAGGATTAGGGCCTTTTTTTTTTTGTCAAAAACCTTGCAAAACTACCATTTTTGTTGCATTCATCCAAAAAAACAAAAAAATATTTTTTTAAGAATCTAACCAAAGGATCTTGTACTTAACTTGATTGATATCATGTGGTAAAGATTTCATGAAGTTTGACTTCATAGATTGGAAGATATGAGCATTCGAAGTTGGAAATATAAATTTTTTTAACTATGGTTTGCAATTTCAGATGACTTTGACTAGCATTTGAAATAAAAATTTGCACCACAGACCTTGAATTTGTAATTTTTTGTGTTAAAAAATTGAGTTGAGAATCTAGAAAAAAAAATTCACACAAAAAACACTTGATTTTCATTCTTTATAAAATTGTCAAAATGATGTAGGTCTAAGATTGAAAAAAAAACTAAATGGTTAATAACTCTAAGATGGGATTGAAATACATTAATTCCAATGGTGAGATTTTTCTAGTAAGTAAACATAACCTTGTCTGACAATTCTTTTTGAAAAATTGTGAAAATTGCATTTAGAAATGAATCCTAAAAGTTATTTTTTTAAGAAATTGTTTAGATTACTTAAAAAAGAAGATTGTCTATAACTTTCTCAACATGAGTACAAATAGAATGAATGAAAGCTTCACATGTAGGCAAAAATATATCAGTTCAGAAAAAAAATTTAAAAATTAAATTTTGACTTTTTACCAAAAAAAATTCTGCCCGCTGAATGAAAATTTGGGCTTTCTGTGGTATAACTTTTGTTCCTAGTTACCAATTGAAATAAAAATTACATTCTCACGAAGCTAATCAGTTTTTCTATCTTCAGAGAAATTTTCAAAAGGTTTCACCAAAAATTGAAGTTATAGGAACCTACCCAAAATCCATTTTGTCCCCCGAGGGGGTGATGGTCCTTTAGGGGCTAGTCTTCTTGCTAAAACTAATTGTTAGCACTAATTATTGTAATTCTTGTTTCAATGCATTCAAAATCCCCATTCTCCACACCCATCCCCTTTTGTCTATGTTTGAATTCATTCTAAAATTTTGGCTATCTATGAAAAAGTGTCAATATCAACCAAAAAGTGCTTGACTAGTCCTTCATGGATTAAAGATAATTCTGTAAGAACAGGCTAATCTTTGTAGAAATCATCTTTTTTGCAATAGTATGAATCATCTACTTAAAAAATTTCAAAAGTATTCATTGGAGACCAAACTATTGTTCATGACCTCCCCTTTTTTGTGCAATATTTCTAAAATGAAGAATTGTACTTTCGAAAATTTTAATATTTTTTGAGGAAAATTGAATTTATGAGAATTTTTGAAGAGAAAGTGAAGAAAAATCACATTAAATGACGTTGTAGCCATTTTTGGCCAATAAATGATAAAGAATTTTTTTAGCAACAAAAGAAGTGTAATTTAGAATTTTGTAGAAGAAAGGGAGATCATGCACAATAGTTTGACCTTTAATGAACACTTTTGGTTTTGTTAACCCTTTCTGTACTAAAAAGTCTAAATTGGGATTCACATTTTTGACCAATTTTGAATAGTTTTTATGGGATTTTTAAATTTTAGTTTAATCTATAAATGATGTAGGGGCCATTTTCTAGTTGATGAATGAGAGAGAATCTCTTTGTGTAGGATAGAACTACAACTATTCATCCTCGAAATTAGGGGTGGAAAGAGAAGATCTTTTAAAGTGTTTTGACTTCCAAAGAGTGCTTTTGGATTTTTTTGAACCAACGATTCTTATGGTATCAAAATTCACAATTTCCACAATCACCATCTCGTTCAAGGTTTAATAATTATTATATTTAAATCAATTTACAAAGTTCTTCACTCAAACTAATGATGTAGTAAAGGAAAATTCATTAAGATTATACTTTTTATGATATGATCAATCAAACTTTGCAACTAAAATTGATGAATTCTTAGTATGTAAAGGATCAAAGGAAATGATGTTAAACAATGCCAAAAGGGATGATTTCTACACTCACCAACTAATCAATTAGGGCTAATCCTAAAAAGACATGGATCCATGACTAAGGTAGTCACCAAAATACTTCAACTATTGGATCAATAGGTTTATTCTTTGTTTTTACAATTAATAGTGAAGTCATCTATTACACCTTTCATCTCAACAATGTCCTTACATCTATTTAAGGGTTGAAATTGAATTTTGAGGAGGTAAAACATCTTGAAATATTTTTCAATAAATTTTCCTTGTCCATATTGTTGTCCTCCTATAGGCTACCTGTATTTTGGACCTTGTATTTTTCCCTTTGCAATGAAATTTTGTTTCATTTTTTTTAAAAAGAAAACCAAAAAACAATGTCTTTACAAAGTCAACTATAGAGGGACGTTAGCCTATGACCAATAATTTGATTTTTAACCAATAGGTGCATTCTTCATGTCTACAACAACCTAGGAAGTCATGTATCAATTACTTTTCAGCTATATTATTTTTTTAAGGTTAAAAATCTAGATGATTTACAATTAATTGAATGGTTATAAAATTAAAAAGTAGTCATAGCTCAAGGCTAGTACTCCTAAACCAATAAAGCACCAAAAAACAAGAGTATGTTCTGATGGTGCGCAATTGATGCAGCTAGATGTAGGCAACTACTATAGCATCATTTTCCTTAGTGTGTTAGTTTCAATTGTACTACTTTAACCCCCTAAAGGACTAGAGGGATGGGTGGGAATATAGCTATAGTTTTCTTGATTAGCTCTTGTAACAAGCTTGATTTCTCATTCTTGTAAAATAATTTTAATGATTGCTACCATTGAAATGAAAGAAGACTTATATTGCTCTTCTATCAAAAAAAATATTGACAAAATCACACAATTTTAAGAGCATGCGACTTTTGACAAGATTGATGAAAGTTGTTCTATTAGACTATACTTTAAACATATGTTGAAATGGGGATGGTCAAAAGTTCTCCAAAATTTGTAGTTTATTTTCCATGGCTACAAGTCATCATGATTTTGAAGTATAATTTTTTTAGATCATCTTTAAATGAACAAAAAAAAGATATAGAGATCTCTAGTAAAGAGCTAGAGGACCTTCCGCATCCTCCAAAAATTCACCAAAATTGAACAATTGATCATTTCTTAATTGGATTAGATTGATAGATTTAGTGAAAACTAATAGACTATGACTATGAATAAAAAAGAGATCCTAAATTAAGAAATGATCAATTAAGCAATTTTTGGTGAATTTTTGGAGGGTGGATAAGGTCCTTTAGATTTAGGATCTCTTTACTATTCATAGACTATAAGTGATGTTTACATTTTTGAATTTTCAACAAATGTAGTTCATGATGTAGTTGCAAAAAACATCTTGTGTCTCTGTAAACCTTCAAGGGTAAAACTAATTTTTCAACTACAATTTTGAAATAATCTCTTGATTTGTAAGAAATTTCATCTTCTTCTTAATGATACCTAATATAAACACTCCAAGATCAGATATATTTTGAACATGCAAGAAACTGTAATTTTTAGCATTTTTGCAATGAGTGGAAAATATCAAAATTTTGTAAGAGGTAGGTTGGATCCATTTCAACAAAAAGTCTCTCAATTCTATCAATGAACCATGGTGGGCTTGCAACAAGATCACTTATATAATCTTGATGACTTGGGTTTTTGGTTCCTTATTGTCAAGCCAATTTTATGTATTTTGATGGGATTGTCTTTATCAATTGAATTTTGGAGCTTTTGAGTGAAATTATAAAAATATATTGTTCTTAGTTGGTTCATACAAAAGACAATTCCTAGATTTGAGCCTATATTCTTCAAATTTTCAATTTTTTTTGTAATGCCACATGCTCTATTTACAATATAATAATTGTTTATATCAATATTATGTTACTAATATATGAATAAAGGTTGAAAATCCATTAAAAAATAAATAATAATAAATAAATTTATACTTAGTTTGGAAAGAAATAATTATGTATATTTAATTAGATACATATTAGAATTATCTATAAAATGTAATCTTCATTTACTTTTTTTCAATTCCTATTCTAAATTGCATTAAATTGTCATTGAATATACTTTTTTGGAATGACAGCAAGGCATGAGCAGCATTAGTAACATTGAATTGCTATCTCTCTAAAAAGAGGTTCTGGTCATTATTAAAAGAAAAAAAATGTGAAAATGGAATTTGCTACCTTATCTCAAAAGGAAAATGTAGAAAGATATATCAATTCAAGTATATCTTCTACATTGACCAAGCTACATAATCTCTAAGACCATTTAATATATGCAAAAGATCTCAAGGTAGTTACACAAAATGTGAATCTTGGTTTGATGTTCATAAAATTTGATATAAAGTGACGCAAATGTATACCCCCTTCATTCAAAATATAATTTTTTTCAGAACAAGTATTTAGATTAAAAGTTATTTTGCCTTGAAAATTTTAGAAATGAATTAATCCTTAAATTTTTCATCAATTATGATATGGTAGATTTGTTTTTTAAACATCCATTTCTAGATTTAGAAATGCAAAAGTCACTTATTCTTGGTCTCATTCTCAATAGAATAAAGTTAGCTATGAAGTGGTGCATTTGGATTTAGAATGACCTCTAAAAGACCATTCTCTCTCTCCTCGGGGGACAAAATGGATTTCGGGTAGGTTCCTATGACTTCAATTTTTGGTGAAACCTTTTGAAACTTTCTCACAAGATAGAAAAATTGATTAGCTTCGTGGGAATGTAATTTTATTTCAATTGGTAACTAGGAGCAAAAGTTATACCACAAAAAGTCCAAATTTTCATTTAGCGGGCAGAATTTTTTTTTTCAAAAATTCAGAATTTAATTAAATTTTTTTTTTAAAATAATATATTTTTGCCTACATAAAGATTTGATTCATTCTATTTGGACTTATGATGAGAAAGTTATAGATAGTCTTGTTTTTCGGGCAATCTAAACATCTTCTTGAAAAAATAACTTATAGGATTTATTTTTGAATGCAATTTTCACAATTTTTCAAAAAAATTATTGGACAAGGTTATGTTTACTTGCTAGAACAATCTCACCATTGGAATTATTGTATTTTAATCCCACCTTAGAGTTATTAACCATTTAGTTTTTCTTTCAATCTTAGACATATGTCTACTTAACAATTTTTTAAAGAATGAAAATAACATGTTTTTTGTCTGAATTTTTTTTCTTAGTCTCTCAACTCAATTTCTTAACACAAAAAATTATAAATTCAAGTTCTACAATTCAAATTTGTTTTACAAATGGCAGTCAAAGTCATCTAAAATTGCAGACCATAGTTTAACCATGAAATGTCTCAATCCTTTTTTGATTTTTTGCTCATTTTCACTTATAGCTTTGTACATATATTTCATTTTCCAGAAGTTAATGAATTTGGTCATTAAGGAAGGTTGTGTTCTCTAGATTTAAGTGTTACATTTGATAAATGAGAAGTTAATTGGATGAAACAGTGCTTTGAAGGCCTCTATTCATCGTCCAGAATATGGATGTCGGAGCGCTTCAGGGTTAAAAAAACTTGTATTTCCAACTTTGAATGCTCATATCTTCTAATTTAAAAGGTCAAACTTTATGAAATTTTTACCACATGATCTTAGTAAAGTTAAGTATAAGATTCTATGGTTAGATTTTTTAAAGAAAATTTGGTTTTCTTGGATGAATGCAACAGAAATGGCAGTTTTGAAAGAGTTTTGACAGAAAAATAGAATTGGTCCTCTAGGGGATAAGATTGACTATTGAATTTATAAAAATTTCCAAAGCATAGGTGGCCTAAAGGTAAAAATTAAAAGAATCATTGGATAGGGAAGTTTGGCCAATGAGGTGGATGCATGTGTTTTTGCACCTCTTCTTGATATGTATCTAGTGACAACCACTAGAATATATATCTTGCATTTGAATTTGAGCTATTTTTAAATTTTTTTGTTCCCGTTGTGTGTCTTTTCTTGTGTTCTTTCATTATACTATGTTTGATCTATAATTTTGAATCTAAATTTGTCATAAATCTTTCGTTTGTCTTTTTTTCTTAAATTTAACAATGAAGTGATTACTATTGTAGTATTGTACATAAGACTATCTTCTTACTCATTTTTGGTTCTAAAAATACAAGACTTGTTTCCATGCATGTGCAAGTTAGTTCTCATGGGATTGAGCCTAAGATGTCAACTTTCTAAAATGTTATGTGTCCAAAAAGAGACAATGAAAGGACAATTTTAGATATGCCAAAATATGGATTTTCTTGAAGTAACCTTCACTTCTATGTTATAATCTTGCAATCTATGATTTGGATTGAAACCAAACATTGTACGAATAATAAGGACATGGCTTTCTACAAGATCACTCATATAATGTTGCCTAAAAATGAATCATTGCCCTTTGAGCTTCAATTCTTTGTAATTTACAAAATTAGTATGAAAAATACCTTGAAAGTTGCTAAAAGTTTTGAGGTCTAAATTTTTTAGGAATATACATTTTGGTACCAAATTTGACAATAGAATTGAAAAAATCTTCACAAATCTTGCAATATTAGTTAGAATGAAAATTGTAAGGTCAATAGAGTCTACCTAAGTTCTCAAAAAAACTATGTGAATTCTATAGTCTTTTGGGGGTTAAGATAATTCTTACTAAAAATAGATGGATTTGTTTTTGGTTGAAGTGTTTGAGATTGGTACATGTAGATGGCGAAGAAATTGAAGTTACTTGGACCCTTAACCCCTAAATTCTGAAGGCCTTTTCTAGGCTTCTACAAATTTTCTCTATTTTGAACAAAGAGCCAACATTTTGATAAGCTTTAGGAATTTTTTCTAAAATGTATTCATGTAAATTCAAACTAGATATGCTAGAGATCACTCAAGAAAAGAAAACACAAAGATTTCACTTATAGATTGAAGGATTATAATGTTTGATTATGAGGGTACTAAAACTTCAAAAGTAACTTGAAGTCTTTTAATCTTCTTTTCACATGACAAATCTAAAAATTTGGTTGCCAAAAAAATAAGAGTTTGAAGGGCCTAGATTGCATAACTCCAATTGGCAATTTATGACTTTTCAAAATCTACTCTACAATTCTCTTAAATGAATTTTGAATGTGATTTTTTCTCCAAGATCTAGTGTATTTGAGGCTCATTTTTAAGAGCCCTCGATACTATGGAAAGTCAAGATTGTAAGGGACACCTTGTACAAAATCTTGAATAGAAAAATTATAATCAATCATTTTGAAGATTGGATTTTTGATACTTAAACTAGCTAGACTTCAAAAAAAATTCAAAAATATAAAATACTAAAAACAACAACTTGATTAGGTTTATTTAACTTCAAAGTTTCACAAAGACCAAATTTTGATGCCTTGGGCATTAGGGTTAATTCAATTTCAAGACCTTAAAATCAATTTTTAGACATATCAAGGTAGTATAATTGACTATAAATATCTTGTCTTCATTAAGATCTCCCTACCAAATACCAATAGTAAATTTTTCTTGACAAATTTCAAAAAATTTCACTTGATTTTTGAATTCACTCCCTTTACATTTGAAAAAAGTAAAAAAAATAGAAATCACTCCAGAAAGCACCTCTACAAAATATAAAATTCACCAATATTTAGATCGACTTTCCTAATTTTAATTACTATCGCGGATGATCACAATTCATTAGGGGAGATTTGAGGCCTCTGAAAGACTGCAAATTCTCACAGTGTAGGAATGCAAAAACTATCACAAGAACGCAAAATTATAAGAATCCTACGTAGTCGAGAGAGTGCCACATTATTATTTATTTTTTGAAAAATAAAATAAAATTTTGGACTTTTTTTTACATTTCAAGTACCCACAATTTTATTTTATTTTATTTGGCAATTGATGGCTTGACAGCGGCCAGCAATTACGGAAACAATTTTGGAAACAGTCCCGAAACAGCCCTCTGAAAGCTTCAAATCCTCCCTAATGGGATGATTTGTTTGACCTACTTATTGATTCTAGAGTGTGTTGTGCTCTTGCATCAAGACAAAATATAAATATTCATTGACTCCCAAGGCCAAATGAGAACCAATCTACACCCCTCCCCAAAACAAAACCCCAAAAAGTAAAAAAAAATAGAAGAAAAAGTACCGGGGTGGACGGAGTTTGGGAGCCATTCTAGGGTTATGTCGGTTGATTCCCTGCAGATGCGGGCCTGGTCTACGGGCCGGCCGGTACAGTACCCCAGTCAGGGCAAGCGTCCCGTGATCCCGTCCGTCATCGTCGTCGCAGCCCTTCAGCCCATCCAAGCCCCTGCGACCGCAAATCCCAACTCGAAATCCTCATCTGGCTGCTGCTGAAGTGCCAGATGCTGGTTCCAAATCGCCGCTCGCATTTGTTTTTCCCCAATTTTTTCTTGCCTTTTTCCTCAAATTTTCCTTCATTTTCCACGTTTTTTCTTGGTTTTTCCGGGTATTTTTCTTCCGGGGGAGAAGAGAGAGAGAGAGAACTCGAAGAGAATCATCGTACCGTCCGCCGCTATCTAGTCATTCCACTGTCGTTCTGACCGTGCGCCGGGCCGCATCTTTTTGTCACATCGCTTGTCCCTCCCTCGGACTTTGGTCGTTGATTTCGTCCTCTGCTGCTTCTGTTCTGTTCCTGCTGCTGCTGCCTTTAAAAAAGGAATTTAAGTTAGGTTTTGAAGACTGGGTTCAGTTCAGTCCCAGAGATTTGGCTCTGTAGCTCTGGTAGTCTGGTCCGGCCGTCGTACAGTACTTCCAGTCCGGCGCTGGTCCCGATCTCCAATTTTTCAACAGGGCCGTTTCCGTTCCCGTTCCCGGCAAGGGTTTACTTCTTCCTCGCGGTCATATCTTGGGTAATAGGATTTGGGATTTGGAGTTTGGAGTTTGTCTCTCTCGTCAGTCTCTTTCGTTCTTTCTTATGTAGGTGAAGTCTACTGTTGGTGTAGCGTTGGGTGTGGAATTGGAGCGAGAACCGAACGCCACGGAACCGAACGGAACGGAAGGGAACGGAACGGAACGAAATTCGCGGTGCATGTTGTTTGCCTACAATGCGGCGTGGGCGACATTGGGAAAGATTTGGTGGCGTTGCGAAGCGCTTCTGATGAAAAGTTAGGGCAACGGAAGGGAGGACGACGACGCGACGTGTACGTAGATGTATAGTGACGATACGTGAAGCGGAGGCGCGTTTTTCGTTGGTTCTCGTGGGTGGCGAAGGGGCGTGTGTGGGAGGAGGTCACGGTGGCTGGGTCCAGTAAGCGGGCAAGGCTGGACTTTCGACGGCAGTCCTTCATGAGTGATCCTGAGGACGAAGAAGACAGTTTGAGACTGACTCTAGGGCCGCCGGGCTCATCGTCTCGGCTGTCGTCTTCGCAAGATCTGTTACTCCGTTCGCAGCAGCAGCAGCAGCCGGGCTCGACCGGGTCGACGCACTCGACAGAAGAAGATGAACACTACCGACCGAGACGCACTCCCGTGCGCACGTTGGCCCCAGGAACTCTATGTTCAAGTCAGTACCACGGTTTTTTACATGAATCTTGTATTGTGTGCACTCGACTAATTCGTGCTTGACCTCTCTATTTCTGGAAATCTTCGATGCAATCGTTTCTGGTTCTGGTTCTGCAATCTGCATGTATCCGTAAGCGTTAGAATCTTTGTCGAGATGTAGTAGTAGAATGGCTTTTGATTTGAGGTTGAAGATCTGAGTAGTCGAGTGGTGAGGGTTGAAGAAGCGGACTGCGGAGTGCAACGATCACCCACCCATCTGAAGCTTTCTATCGCAGCGGAATTCCAACCATTTGGTAGAATTTTGCAGTTCAGCCTGTCTTGAAGTACTGCAGTGTCTGTGAGTAGTATATATTGGCGATAATTTGAAGACATCGACGATGAGATTGCTAGTTTTGTTCGTGAGGACGACGAATTGAACTTTTCTCACAATGTTCTCCTCCTTCCCCCGCCCCCACTTTTCTCCTCCCGTGTAGAGTTTGTTTGCGGTCACGTGTTGTAGTTGCGTGTTTGTTTTGCGTGAAGAGCCCTGATTTAGGTCTCGACACAGCTACAGCACGACGCTGGTAACTCTTGAATTTCGATTGATGCAGTGTCGCTGTACAGTGATTTGCTTTTGATTATATGCGCTTGGTTTGCTATGTGGAAGCTACTCAAAGTTTCATGTGCATTATGCCATGTTGTCTTTACTGGTGCCTGCTTGACATTTTAGGTTCATTAGAAGTCTCATCTACTTGCCGTGATGTTCAGAGAAAAGGTGAATGCTGAATGCCGCTTTATTTTTGGGGATTGTGGCAGGTGAGCGGTTGTCAGCGACTAGTGGCAACTCAGCAAAGAAAGGTCCTCACGTGCCGGCACCTTTTCCTTGGTCTACAGAGTACCGTGCGAAGAACCATAGCCTCGAGTGGATATTGAGGCGCGGAATGAGCACTATTGGAGGCGAGGTGCAGTGCAAAAGGTGTGACGGAATGACAACCGTCGAGGTCAATCTTCAGGTTTGTATTCTTCGTTCTTTATACCTGATTTGGGACGGAGATCAAGCACGGTATTTGTAATGCAAATCCTCCCATCAATGAATCCAGGTTGGTTTTTTTAGTTTGTTGTGGACACTTGAGTGTTACAACTCTTGCTGATTGTATGAGGTGTTTTTTTGAATTCAGGCCGCTTTTGTTCAGCTTGAGAGATACTTTATTGAGAACAAGCACTCCATGCATGACCGCGCACCCAAGCACTGGATGGTCCCACGTCTCCTGGATTGCACATTGTGCCATCAAAATGATTGTGTGAAGCCAGTTATAGCGGAGAAAAAAAGAGAAATAAATTGGTTATTTCTCTTGCTTACTCAGACACTGGGTCTTTGCACTCTCGACCAGCTCAAGTTCTTCTGCAAACATAACGACAAACACCGAACAGGGGCAAAAGATCGCGTCCTTTACTCCACCTATGGGGGCCTGTTGAAACAACTCAATCCGGCCGGTAAATATTTGCCAAATGACTAATCTAAATCAATTCTCTTTCTTTGCCTACCTTTGTTTGCAAAGTAGCACTCTGGTGAATGGATCTGAGAGCACATCAGAGGGGCTTTTTCGTTTGGTGGCGTGTGACGAAATCGTGGAGGAGAGAGAGATCAAGATTGTTGGTAGGTCAAGTACTAAGTCTGTTCTGCATCAGATCATGCCTGTCTTAAGGTTGTGTTCTTGTTATGCTGAATGTGAATGTAATAAAAAGGATTTTCTAGAATAAGATGCGTAGTCGATTCAGCTTTTAGATCAGGGCAAGCTTACCAAGGTAGTTGGCGCATGTCCAAGAACTCGTCTTGTGCTGCAACGCAAATTTTCAGCTTCTCAAAAACTAAGGTAGGGAGATCGAAAGCGAAGTGTGATTGCAGGTAGAATGCGCTGTCATGTTTTGGCTTTGTGTGTCAGATCCCGTTAGTGTTCAACTGATTCACCGTTGATTTGGTTTGGGAATATCCAATTATAATAAATTTCGTAAGTGAAATTGAATTTCGGTTTCCTGCGTTATCTGTTACCTCATGCCAGGTGTGAGACTATATTACCGTATAAGAAACTTTTTTGTTCAGTACAGTTTGACTTGCAGACGTGTTAAGAAATCAGGATGGCTGATGAACTTGAGGTTCGTGGAGATCATTGAGAGATGATGCCAACTGAAGTGCTCTTGATTCTCACATGGGAACAGTCATCGTTATTTCCACAAGTGTGATTTTCTATCAAACTGTGTAAATGGATGAGGTGTCCTTACAGTGAAGGATCTTAAGTTTTACCAAAAAAATTGAGGACAATTGAGTTATTAGTAAATTCCCCCCCCCTCACTTTGGGCATGATTTTTTTGAAGTTGAGAAGGCAACTATAGTTGAAGCATCAAACATTTTTGCAAGATATTTATGTCACACGACTTCTAAAGTGGGGATCAAACTTTTTTAGGCACCATTTTGATGGAAAAATAAGTTTCATACCTACTTTCATTTTGATTTTTTTAACTCAACCAGTTTTTTTCACAAAACTCATGGGTTAAAATCCCGGTTTAGGGTACTTTACGAATAATTCAAGTATAATGTAATCCTACCTATGTCAAGCAAAATGAATGATTTGGCTTCTTAACATTAGCAAAAAAAATACAAATCTTTTTTCATACAAAAGACAAATGTGAGAAATGGATGCAATCAAAATTTTATTTTTTGGACAAAACAAAATTTTTTTGGAGTGTATTGCCCAATTGGACCAAGAAGAGTCTCTAGATTACCCCAAATTAGCATACAGTGTCCCCACAATGGTCATCACTACAAAATTTCCTTACATGGCCATGATATGAAGGAAATTTATTAAAAAATAATTTTTTAATAAAGGTTTTAAATTAGTAACTCCAAGGTATTGATTATAGCCTCAAATCAACCTAATGTAGTCCTAATCCCATTTATTAGAATTTTTTTGTTATGACGACTCTAATGGATAGTTTTCTAGGTGTTTATCATAGGTGGTTTGCTTGTCATAGGTAGGTTTATCTTATATAACTTATAAGATTATACTATGAATTTAAAATTACATACAATTGTTCTAAATCTTGTCCAATAGCCTAAAATAAAAGTAAGTGTCGAATTCACAAAGCTACCTCATGTAACTGTTAGATTTGACATACATTAAGTTGTTTTTGTCAAAAAAAATGCCACACATCTTATGATTAGTCCAAGGTGATGTGAATTTGTCAAATATGGTGTGAAAATTTCATTTTGGCACTTTTTAGTTGAATGTAACGGCTTCATATATTGCAATACAAGATTATTTCAACTTTCTAAATATATTTTTGTAATGTTAAAAATGTAAAGTGAATTTTTTTTTTCCTATTTGTACATTTTGAATCTTTGATACTTTAATTTCTTCAAGCTTAGTAAATGAATGATTGTATTTCTCATGGATTTGAAAATTGTTGTTTTAGCCCTACGAAAACTAGTAAACACTACTTAAGGGTTGATAGGGCAATGTTCGCACGTTCATGTAAATTCCTAGTCACGCAATAAACTCCTTTAACTAATTCTCTATTTAAAACATGTGCACTAAGTTTAGACCTTCTAAAATGAACCTTTATAAAATTATGTGAAATGTAAAAACAAATTATACAAAATACATGCTATGTGAAAATCAGAATGAGATCTAATAATATAATACATAAAAAGATTTAAACAATATAAACTATATCTGATTGCCCATTTAGGAGATTTTAATTTGGATCAATACCTTCATATAGTTGATCAAATTTATTGTCACGTTTACACTTCAAACTTCTTAGAATGCAATTTTTGAAAAAACTATGAATTTTCAAAGTGCTAAATAGAAGTATTTAAAATAACCTTAAACTCTCATCTTCAAAAGGCTAATTTTTAGGGTTTAGAAAAGTTGATAAAAGATAGAGCAATTCCAAATCATGTTGAACAAAATTGAGTCTTAAGCATGGCTCACTTTGAGTTTAATTTTCTTTCAAATCACAACTAATCTTTTCTTCAAACTTCCACAATAATATAGAGTATGTTGCATACTACAACTTTTGTGTTTATACTTTTCGACTTTATCCATTGATGCTTACAATATGGTTGTTTGAATAAAAACATTTCACAATTGTACTCAATTTTGTTTGTCACTATAGATAGAAATTGGCATCAATTGCAAACACCTCATACATCTTCATTGACTTTATATTGGTTTATATTGTGTTTGGGATGGTTATAGGTCATTCTTTTGCATCTTCCTTGGCAAGACCTGGCATTTTAAGGTCCCCTAGTTTTTTATATAACCTTGTTTGTTTTTTAATTGAAGGGGCTTTGTACCTCCACCCCGCCATTTATTCTGTTTCACAGGGATGGTCATAGGTGACAATGAAAGCCTAGAGGTCTTGGTTTCTTCAATTGGATTTCTTGGAGAAAGCTTTACTACAACAAATATGACCTTTTCTTGTCCTATAACTCTAATTTGCCATCAATATCTTTTAAATATTTACTTTTGCAATAATTTTTGAACTTTTAGCAACATGTGGGCAAGAATATTGAAAGAATATTTTGAACAATTTGATTTGATTTATAAAAAGGTGTAGGACTTTGTATTAAAGGGATGTTTCAATCTTGTCAAGGTCATTGAAGTCATGTGTGGGCAAAATGGGAGCAACCCTTTTTTGAGTGAAATGAAAATGGTGGTGTACATTCAAGTTCTAAAATGTATACCTCTAATAGAATTTTGTCCACAATGAGCTCAATTTTGCTAATCCCTTCCCTTCTTCTTTGTCTTTCTTGCTTGCTTCTCCAATGAGACTTGTGTTTCCTATTTTGTTGCAAGCTTTGTTGCCAATCAATTCATTGATGATTTAATTGACTAGCTAATTGAGACATCTATGACAATGGAGCTTCCACCATTGTCCTCTCTGCCTACTACATGGCCAATTTTGGATGTGCGCGACGCTCCTAGCTCTCATGGATCTACTTTGGGTATTTCTTCCTTTCTTTCTCTTCCCTTTTTTGCATTCCACCTCATTCTTTACATTTTCATCAACTATACTTGGTTTTGATTTTCCATATGAATTTCTGTTTTTTGTAATCTTATGCTTGGATGTGGCTTTCTTTGCAACTTTGAGGATTTTAGAGCTCCCTCAAGTCACTTTGCTAACTATGTAACTTTCTCTCTTAATTGCAAATATGTAATTATAATTTTTTTCTTGCTAATTCAATACTATTTGGTCTCTTATATTAGTTTTAAATTTCAAGGCTTTGCAAAATTCTTGATTTTTAGGATTGCATGTGCCTTTCTTGGTGACTTCAAGAATATTAGAGCTTTTCTTATTATAATAGCTTGCTCTCTAAGTATCTCACATATAAGTGCTTGTCTTCATAATTTTAGATTTGCATGTTGCTATCTCTATGACTTTGAGAAGTTCCATTCAAATTGCCAATTCTAGAGCTTTCTTTTTCAATTGCAAATTCTATAGTTACAAATTTCTTTCTTCATTTTTCAATTTTTGATGGTTTGTATCAATTCCAATCTTTGCAATCTTTGTATTGTTGCTGATTTTTAGGGTTGCATGTGGTTTTTTTGGTGCCTTTGAGAATATTAGGGTCTCACAATTCAAGAAGCTTGCTTTGTAAGTTTAGTTACAATTATTTTTAAAATTCTACATTGTTTATCCTCTCATATCAATTCCAATCTTTGTAATTTTTCTAAATAATTTTTAGGATTGCACAAGACTATCTTGGAGACTTCGAGAATTATAGAGCTCTTGCAATTCATAGTATGTGATTAAAAACTTTTCTTTCAATTGTAAATGTTGTAGTTAAAAATTTTCTTTCTTAATTCTTCATGGTTTTGTCTCTAGTATTCATTCTAGTCTTTGTAGTTTTGCTTATTCTTAGGGTTGCATGCAACTTTGAGAATTTTAGCACTCTTCTAATCAAAGTTCTTGTTCTAACTTTTTAGCAATTGCTAATAAACATGCAGTTACAATTTTTGTTGTCAATTCAATCATGTAAAGGGATTTCTATATATTACGGCAATTTTTGATTGAAATGGAAACATTTTAGTGCAATTAAACTCACAAAACACCAAGCCTTGCACTAGTTGTAGAAGAAAACAGTTTATGCATCTCATTTTTGACAATTAAAAAATTGTCAATAAAGTTGAAATGACTTTTTGTTATGTAGTTGTAGTATAGAGTATAACTCATAGACTATAGGGTTTCCTCTTCTATGCCTAAGAACTTGGAGGTTTAGGTAGTTTGAGACCAATGTTTGGACATCTTATATCACAAATGTAAATTCAATTTTAAATTGAAATAAAATTGGCAATTTTAAAGTTGTCTCAAATGAGATGCATAAGTAATATTTTTCTTTGATGGCTATGATAATTGTAGACCAAAGAAGAATGTTATTGTATAAAACCTGGTCATATTTTTCTAAATTTGTAATGGAGATTTCCTTGAAGGCAATTCAATCAAAGAAGTAAGGATTTTGATAGAAATGAGACAAATGTAACAATGTATGCAAACTCTATTAGATGTAATAAAAAAAATTTAAGTAGAGATCCATAGGAATTGATCTCATTAACGATTTTTTTAATGAACACTTTGATTGAAAGTTCATAATCTTTACTTTTACATGGACTATAGGACATTGTCACATTGGATCTATAGGGAGAGTCTTTTCAATAATTTTTGTCATTTCCAATTCATTAGTCTTCATGCCATTTTTCATTGATGTGTGATGCATTGTTTTTTGGCTTCTAGATGAGGAGGTGAAAGACATCTATGCCTATGGAGCAGGTTTACATTCTATGAATGCAATTATAGGGTTGTCTGATTTCACTCACTTACAAACCTTAAGCTTGCATGGCAATCAAATTGAGCGAATTGAAGGGCTCGAGGTACTACACCATCTTGTTACTCTCAATTTGTCATCCAATAGGATTACATGGATGGAAGGCTTATCCCAATTGACAAACCTCAAGGTTCTCAATCTATCCAACAATTGCATCCATGAGATTGCTGGTTTACAAGGGTTGGTGGCTCTCAAGACTCTCAATCTCTCTCATAATGAAATCAATGTCTTGGGTGGATTATCTGCTTTGCAAGGCCCCTTGTAAGTTGTTTTTTCTTCTCATATTTGAATAGTGTTTCAGTTGATACTAAATTAGTCCTAATCTAATTTAACAAGCAAATTATGATTTTAACCATTATGAGCACCTAAAGATGTTGACGCTTATTGTTCCTAAAAAACAACCAAAATAGCTTGAAGAAATCTCTAGAAATCTCTACATCCTTAAATGGTTGAGTTGGAAAGATTCCCTTATCTTTTTACGCCATCTTGAATTTGAATTTATCAATTTTGCTGAAATTGAATTGAAACATTGTTCATTTGTTCCTATTATTGGGCCTAATATTTATTATTGTCACAATCTCAATGCATGTCTAGCTAGGAATCTCCATGATAGGGATTATCATGTAGCTTATCCACAATTTTTTGTAAGAATAGTAGTATAGAATATATATTAACTTCTTAAACTCCACGAGTAGTTGAGATTTCTAATATTGTAGAAATGTGTTATATAATGCAGTTTAGAGTATTAATATAATGATGAATTTCAAGAAAAAGTATTAAAATATGATCTATAGATTGCATCAATAGGGTTTCTACATTAACTAATCCTTTAAAAAAATTGAAACCAAAAATTGGTTTCAAATTCAACATTCTTGCCATATTAAAAGCTAATAGAAGATGAAATATTTGTAATTCTTCTAAGGATGTTTTTTCCTTTAGTTCAAAATGTTAAGTTGTAATTATAATAGTTTTAAAAGATTTTGATTTTACCTATTTTTTAAAGTGAATTTTGAAATTGAATTGGAAAGTTTAGTATTTGAAGTCAAACAAAACTATTTTCTTTGAATTATAGAAGACTTTCATAGGGAAGTTGAAAAAATCTACACCATGCAAGTGTAAGAGAAATATAAGAATTTACAAATATTAGATGTAAATAAAAACAAAGGTTTTGCATATTCAAGGCATGTTTGCATTTAGTTATTGTTCAAAATCTGAAAGTATAGTCTTTAGAGGTTATTTAAGAAATATAAAGGTCTATGAGATTAGTTTTTAGGGACTCTATTTTCATTCTAACCTCAATTAGAGATTTGTTGAATTTTAATGAGATCCTTAGTGAAACGGTCATCTTTTTTATAGCCCCTAATTGCCTTGCTCTAAGCAATTTATAAAATTTTAAAGGTCTTTTAAAGTACCCTTGAACCAATTGTTATTTAGGAATTCGAGTGTTTTCCAACTATTTGCAATTACTGAAGCCTTATTGGTCATTCCAACATTATGGTTATGAATGCAGATATGCATTACAACATTTGGATTTACGTGACAATCGTATCGAGTACTTGTGTGAGTTGTGGATATTGGGAGGTTGCTCTCATTTGGAAGAGATTGTTTTCGAATCTGGTGGTTACACTAACCCTGTATGCAAAGCAAGTGCATATCGTTCAACTCTATTATTTCTTGTCCTACACCTACAAAGTTTGGATGGTAGTCCTTGTGTGGGTGAGGTCCCTAGAGACATGCTCTCTAGTACAATCCCTTTTTTATGGACATTTCATCATTCTTACCCTGCATTCCAATACCCTATAAACAATCATAATTGTGTGTTTAGGAGTCCATATACAAAATCAACTAATTATATACCCCAAGATCAACTTCAAAAGTCAAACAAGTATAGTGCTTCAAATGATAGATCTCCTCATCAAATATATAATGGTCAACACTATTTGCAAAAGATTCAAGAATTGAATTACGACTATAATCAATGTGAAGTCAATCAAGAAGATAAATTCTTTGATCACAATTGTTCTAAGATGGACTATATCAAGCACTTCCAACAAGGGGAAAGAGGCTCTACACATTTCAATGATGAAAATCTAATTGTTGACGATGTTATAGTCAAAAGAGATTCCAAATTATCAGTTTTGAAAGAGATTAGTGAATACAAGCCTGAGTTTCATAGTGAAGGTGTAGGTTGCAATGTTCATCCTTGGAATAAAGCAATTGAAAACAAAGAACTCAACAACAAGGAAGCTTGTATTGACAATAGTCGATATGTCCGATTTGTTGGAAAAAGTAATAAACCGGCATTGGAATTGTCACAACTCCATTTGCCCAAAGCCATTGTAAGTTTTGCAATTTCTATTTTCAATTATATAATGAGCTATGCTTTAATTTCTATAAGGCATGATTTTCTACATTGAAGTATCTATAATGTAGTGGGAGTACAAGTGCAAACCTTCTATTTGAAACATTGGATTGTTGTTTTTATTTAAATGTTATTTCTAAAAAAAGTTTGTACTAGTGCAAACACCTTTTTTGGAATACAATGATATTTATTACAATGGTGTGTTTCAAAGGACCACAATAATGACTTTCAATTGACTGGAGTTTTGAAAACTCTAGATTAAGTTTTCAAATAGATAATTAAATTTGTGTCAATTTCATTAAAATCCACCATTTAAAAAAATATGAGATTTCAAACTCTAATTTCATTTGGTTATCAATATGAGTTTTATTTTATTATACAAGTATACAACCATGTTTTGACATGCAGACCCAACACCATTTTTATGAACATAGTGGTCAATTCAGATCTCATTATGAATGATTTAAAGAGGTTGCGGTGTGCATACTATTTATTTTCAAATTGTACCGGAACACCAGGACCAAAAAACTCAAACAACCATGGAATTGGCAACCCAGACAAATTCAACTTTCCAAGAGGTCCACTTTCTTGATTTCCATTTTCATTTTACACCTCATTATATAACTTTTGATGACATAAAGTATACATGATTGTTGTAATGAAGTATTAAAATCATACAATACATTAATATTTATGCTTCAATTGTTGTACTCTTTTCAGGTTAATCACTTACTATCCAACTTGTATACAATCACTGTGGTGATTGATGGAAAACCTAAATATACAGGAATTGAAAAGCCAAACTACCTAGCAAGTTTAGAAATTTGCAAGAAAAATAAAGAACTGCTTCACTTCCCTCAAGAGAAGAAACTTTTGGACAATGAATTTATAGCATTCAAGAAATTGGTTGGTTATGAAAATAAACATGATGTGTATGAAGATGACAACGACAAGTCCATGATCTTAAAAAGATTATTGATGAATCTTAAAGTGCTTACTCTAACCTTTTTTTTTTTTCAAATCTTCTAACAATGTGTTATTACTTTCAACTAAAATACAATCCTATGTGTGATTAAAACTTATTGGACTTCTATAGATATTTAGTAACATTTCATTTTTTACTAAGGATTTTCAACCCTCATGATTCTCATAATATATAAAAAGCCTCTCCATAGTCACAAGGACCATGTGGTGGTTCCCTTGTATTATAAAGAGACCAATATCTTATAACTAGTCTTTGAAATATCTCTCCATAAATCATGGAAATTTTCTTTATAGAATGTCTAAGAAATCTTGAAATATTCTAATTAATTAAACTAGTATTATTCTATGTGCTATTTGAGATTATAATTAACATCAATTTACTTGTATTGTACAAACAAAAATCCATGACATTGGCACCATCCAAACAGACGATTGGAAACTTAGATATGTATTGATCCTATTTTTTTAAACTATGATCATTTCAATGCCACAATTTAAGTGCCTTTAATCAAACCATTAATGTATTGTGCTTCAATTGTATCTAGATTTGATTAATTTAATATAGTAGTGTATTTCATTTGAATGATTGTTCCAAGCTAAAACAAATGCATATGGTGTGATTGATACAAGCTTGATTATTTGATTTGTTGAAAAATTATTGGTAGATTTAATGAATTGTAGTCGCATTGTAGGGGTGCAGGTTGGAATTACATAGTTTGCGAGAAATAGTGCTACAAACTGAGAAAGAGTTAATGACAGAAGCAAAACATGTTGAATTCAACATCATAAAGCATGTTGTACAAGATGATGTAGTGAAGTTGTCTGCTTTGAGCAATGAAATATTGGCCTTGAAAGATGCCTTGAATTCTGCATTGAATACTTGCCAGGTTCTGAATATTATTCCTACAATATGCTTTTTTCGCCCAGTTGTATTCTAGATAGTTGGATTTAGCAATGTATAGATCTTTGGTGTAAAAAAATGTCCAAGAAGCAAAACAATGTATAAACAAAAGGATTGAGGGTTTAATTTACATCACAATACAAATTCAAATATAAACAAGAGTGATCTTTGGGAGATGTATTATTAGAGATTTGATCTTGGAACTTCTATTCAAAAGTCTCTTCACATAACTATATAAATTTTCTAATGCAATTTCCAAAGTAGGATATTATAGACTACCATTAATGACAATAGACAATGCCATTCCATTCAAAATTTAGTGGATATAGCTAGCTATGTCACCATGCCATGCTTATGCCACTTATTTTAGTGTTGTCTACATTGGAACATTTATTTCCCACACTATTTCTTAAGACATCTTTATATCACAACTTTTGGCTTGTAGATAGTAGGTACATCATTGAATGATGCAAATCATCAAAAAGACAAAGCAAAGAGAATGATAGTGTCATTAACAACAACTTTAGATGAACAACGCAATAAAGTCAAGTTTGTTACAAAAATGATGGTAATACTTTTGACTCTAAAAAAAATGTATGTATTTAAGGATTGATTACCAAGTTTAAAAACCATGAGATACTAAATTCCTATATATGTCTAAGTTAATGCAACCATCCATTATTCTAGGAGGTGAAGGAAATAGATACTAAAAGAATTTTCTTGTAGATTTGTTTGAATGAGGCCAAATAATTATGAAGGTTTAGAGATAGTCATCTAATATTGTTTATGTGTATTTTAGGAGAGTTGTATCCATCAAGAAAGAAGAAGTAGGAAAGAATGCACCCATCTCCAATTAGAGTTGGATTTGGTTTGCCAAGTGTTGCAAAAGTGAGAATCCCTCTAATTGTCAAATTCCTTTCATGTTCATACAATTTATTGTCTATGATATTTTGAACGTGTTTACTGGTCACCACTCTTTTGTCTTCTATTATCTATATTTTTAGCATATAATTTGCTATTGAATCATTTTTGTTGGCAAGCTTTACATTGGATGCTTTCATTGTCTTGGATGTTATTGAGGCTCTCTAGGAGATGACTTCAACAATTGCTCTTAAACTTAAGATTTTGATTGTTATAATTTGTTTTAAAAGTTCCATTGACACTTGATTGTCAAAATTTTGTCACTATGATTGACTATCCCATTGAATTCTATATAAAAAAAAATAAGGATTGGGAATTAATTCTTTGATTCTTTTTAGGTTTTAATTTTTACTGTCTACACTTGTAACCATGATTTCAAGTAGATTTGTAAATTTAGAAATCCACATTCTCCTATTGGAGATTGGATTTTCAAACTTTCAAGTGAATTTGATTGAGATATGGCTTTAGGACTAAAGATCATGAAACTAAAGATCTACTTAGGATGCAATCAACTCACTTGCATGCTCAAATTCAAGAGGAGGCTAAAAAGTTATGGCAACAATGGAAAAATGAATTTCATCTACAACTTGTTGCTACCCAAACTTTGATTTTTCAACTCTCTCAAGGTGTGCCAACTTACTATAAACTAGAGGTAGACTATGTTTTAATTTTAAAAATATTCAATAATTTGAATAAGTCAAAAGATTATTTTGAATGATGTTCTCTTGATTAAGTTGTATGTGCTCTTTGTAAAACCGTGTGCTAGCTTAAGGTCAAATGATCTACATACATGATTGTAGACAATTTCAATTGTAGTGTGATTGTATGTCATGTGTTTTTGGCCACAAACAAGCATATTGGAGTTGAATATGATAATTAAATACTATATTCATATGACCTAAAATTTCAATTGGCAAATTTTTTACATCCATACTTTAATTTGATGTCTTAGACTCCTTCATTTTGTTTAATGTACAATAAGTATCTATTTTTTTATCTAGATATATTGCAATTAAAATAGGGTAGGCATTTGATTTCAGATCACCATATTGTGTTAAAACACATCATTTTTGTTAAATTGGTAGAATTCCACAATTTTTTACTTTACAATGTTCAAGGTATAAAATAAAAATCTATATGACTTCTAATTTTAGGGCTTTATATAGATGAAATTTACAATTCAAACTATACATTTTTCAAATAGTCAAAATAGTCAAAATGTACAAAGCCTTGAAAACTACAATTGGTCTAGATTTGTTGTATCTCATAAATGACTGAAAAAAACCAAATGATGTTAAAATTTGTCATTGAATTAAAAATATGGTTATTTTTGTAAATTCACAGAGAATACAAAGGTTTTATCGAATGTTAGCAAGCTACGGGATATGATGAATGAAAAAATGTTAGAGTTGAAAAATGTATTTGGGGCTGTCACTGAAAAGGTCACATCATCCACTCAACTCATTTGAATTTGAATTGACCGTATAATAGCTTTTAGTTTTTATGCAAGGAATCCCTTCAAAATGTTGGAAACAACAATTGTATAAGGTTTTGGGTTTGTATTAGACTAAAATAGTGCATCAAGATGCACAACAATTGACTTTTATGTTAAATGTATAAGACCTTTATCATTCAATTGATTCATTAGAAAAAAAAATGCATTATGTGGCATATGTGCACCATCAATTTTTTTGCCTCTATAAGCATGACCTCACTCATTTCATATTTGATTATCTACTTATAGGAAAAGGAAGCTCAAGAAATTATTACAGAATTGTCTTTCATAGTTTCTACTCAGGTAGTCACTTTCCCATGTATTTCAACATTTGAATTTTGTTGTATTTTATTTTTATTTTCATATCTTGTACAAGCAATGATATTACCAAAATATTCCAATTTTCATGTTTTTAATTTTTGTTCATGCACTTTCAGAAAAAAAGGTTAGAATGGATGCAAAGTGAACTAGACCATCTTGCTACTAGCAAAAAGGTAAGATGTTTGCTCAAATCTTTGTGATTGCTAGTGCTACTATTAAAGGAATTCACTTTGAAAAGTTATATATAATAAGTAAAATTTTATATTACCTATTATTCAACTAATATAGTCTTATTATATAGTATAGCATTTTTTTCCCAAAAGAGTTTCCATGGCTATTAATGGTACTTTTAATGTATATCTTTGTATGAATCCAACTACAAGTTTAATTCCCAATTATCCAATAGATATACATACTTTGTTCCAAGGCTATCATCAAGGAAATGTGGCATTTTTTAGCTAAAAGAATACTTCAATAAGCTTCCAAGAATGCAAAGTGGTAGTTGAATTTTAAATTGAATCTTCAAATAGCTTTAGGAGTTGTATTTCTTAATTTCTAGAACTTTAGATTTCCTCTTGTATTTAATAGTTATATTTTCAATCTCTTTTTTCATCTTGTATAAGTCAATTTTTTTTATAGGTTATTCATGAAGAAGTTGGACGTCTTCAATTAGAAATAATTCAGCTGCAAGAAAAGAACAATACAACAGAAGAAAAGGCAAAGGAAGTTGAGGCCCTGAGGTTAGAACTTGCAAATGTGATAAGTTCTACAAAGAAAGAGTGTCGAGCTATAGAAGCAATAGCTAATGCTCGATTTTCATCTCTTCTACTTGAGAATGAAAAAATGACTAGAAGATCTTCTTCTTTGACAAACAAAATCCAAGAGGCTCAAGACATTATTATGGTAAATGCCCTAAATTGAAATTATTATAAGGGAAGAATGGAAAGTACATCTATTATCATATGGCTTGATGAGGAAAAGCTAAATAAATTAGAAATATTCCTTATGGTTTGACACTTCCTTACATTGATAGAATTGTATATTGATAGCAAATTTGGATGAATTTAATTTAAAAAAAGAAGCTAAATGAAGTTTAAAATTATTGTCTACCAAATTAATGAAAAATTATCCTAAACAATACTATAGGTTTGTATGAAGAGCTAGTTGTTATGGTTAAGAGTGAGATCTCAAATTCAATGGGATTAAATCTTGCCTAGGGAGAAGAAAATTTTACACCTAATTGTAAGTGAATTGACTATCTAGCAATATACTCTGTATTATCAATGTAGTGGTTAAAAATGTGCCAATTTGTTTTAGTGTTATATGACCTTATTTGGTCAAATATTTGGTAGCATTTTCTCGAACTTGCTTTCAAAATATTAAAATTGAAATTTTTTCTTGTTGCAACTAGAGAGTCTTTTAAAATTGGTTGGAATTGATCATTAATGACCAACTCTTCGAAGCTAAGTCCTTGGTTGAAATGAGATATGATTTTCACTAATTGAATAACAATATAGTGGTCTAGCTAGCCTTTTGCTTAACGATTGTAATTGACACCACTATTCATTGCTTAGGCTTACTAGCTCACTTCTAATACTCCATTTTAGAGCTACTCTAACATTTGATTTTGAAAGTTGGATTGATTTATATTTATTTTCATATTTTCTTGTATTTCATTACTAACATATTAGTCCACAAATTTTTGTTGGTAATTAAGCACAACTTTCAATCAAAGTTTGATAGCTTTAGCAATATAATGATACAATAATACGGCAATACTCCAAAAACTCTTAGGATCCATGCACAAATTTCTAAATCATAGTGGAACTAGAAAAAGTATTCAAGTCTTGTTTTGTGTTCCTGTTTTTTGCTATCATTTCTATTTATTAAAGGCATGAATTTGGTGCATTTTTCATAGGGATTTTATTTCAATTTTTTAAGGTAGTATAATTTATGTTCTTAAATAGAGTCACAAATCTAATTACATTCATCAATATATGTGACAATATCAAAGAACATTAAAGTTTTAGGAGGTGAATTGCAACAATTTTATCCATTCCAAATAGGTATTATTTTGCAAAACATTCCAATATTTTTCTCCAATGTTGCAATTAAAAAAATTTACAAATAAATTCATGTATTTGGATGTAGGCAAAGACTAAAGTTTGTGAGAGGCAAGAGGCCATCATTAAACAACTCAAAGAAGAACTAATGGAGGCTCAAAATGCATCAGAGGCAAATATTAAAACCCTTCACGCAGATTTGCTTCAACGTCTACAATACGAAGTACAACAGGTTAGTAATACAAGACTAGGAATTTTTCCAATCTTCACTTGAAAAAAAAGAAGCTATTTATGTCCATATATATACAAATAATGGATGAATTATTGTTATTCTTAAATCTAAATTTATATAGATTCATGCAAAATGTGGTGATATCATTCTATTTTTAAACACTACAAGAAAATGGGGGTATAAATGACTTGTCCACAATGACTACACTACCAACAATGACTGCAAAATGACTACAAAATGATTGTTTTGCAGTCATTGTTGGCATTGTAGTCATTGTGGACAAGTCATTTATACCCCCATTTTCTTGTAGTGAAAATTTTGTGATTTCTAATGATGTTATCCATCTAAATTTTAGAAAAATATTTTGAAAAATATTTCAATTGTTTGCAAAATCACCATTCATCTAAAACTTGCTACAATTATTGTGGTTACTTCCAAATGTATCATTAACTCCAAACCAACGTCATCATTCTATATACATCTCCAAAACCATTATGCACTCAATCATGTAGAAAAAACAAATTTAGAGCATTTAAGGAAAAAAACTGGACCCTTGATAACTTTTGTATATGGTATCCAAATGTTGCATTCTTTGGTGCATTGAAACCTCTTTTCACTTGTCAACAACAAAATATTAAAATTGGACTAGTCCAAGTACATTAGCAAAAAGTAAGTTTGGGAGGTACCCACCTTAAATCCTTGGAAAAATTCTTTACCTTTTTATTGTAATATTATCCCTCAAGTGCTCCAACATTCATATTCTGGACAATGAACAGAGGGCTTCAAGGCATTGTTTCATCCAACTAACTTCTCTTTTATCAAATGTAATACTTGAATCTAGAAAAGACAACCTTCCTTTACTTAATGACAAAATTCATTTCATTTTTGTAATTGATATGTCTGTAAAAAGGATTGAGCCGTGTAGGGGTTAATGAAAATATAATTTATCTCAATTCAAGTTCATTTTCTGCAGAAATATGAACTACGTAATGAGCTGACTCTGCAAGAAACCATTATTTCAAAGATGGATGAAGAACTCAAGGTCTCCGAAGCTGCAAAATATGGAGCCGAGCAAGCTTGCAAATCTCTTCAAGAAAAAGTTTACAATGTGGATATGATGCTAAGGTTGCCACTTTTGGTACTTATATAACTTATGTCAAAGTAAATTTGAAACATCTTAGCATTGTATGCAAGATTCACACTTCATGTTGTCTACTTTGAAATTATCGTTGAATTGGTATTATCTTAATCTTAAAAAGACACAACCCATAACCAAATATTTTGATTATTGGACCAATAGTTGTATTCTTTGTTTCTGTCTAGAACAATGAAGTCATCCATGAAATACTTTTAGTTCTCAACATTGTTCAAGGGTTAACTTCTAGAAAGAGACAACCCCGTGACCTGGATAGTTACCAAAATGTTTTGATTATTGAACCAGTGGGTGCATTCTTACTTTGTTTCTACAATGAACAATGAAATCATCCATTGAACATGTCTAGTCCTTAGTGTTGTTCTAGGATTAAAGTTCTTGCAATTAACATTTAAAATGGGATTAAATCTCACATAATATCAATTCAACATTGATTCAATGATTGATGGAAATCACTCATGTGTTATTATAATTATTTTGATGAACTTATTAATTTTAGTTTAATTTTTATGAATTGGTGTAAGCATAATTGAATGCAATTTTGTAGGAATGATCCAAATCTAATACTAAAAGAATTTACACTCTTCGAACTAATGAATTCTATATGATAAATACACTTATATATAGCATAAAAGATACCTTTACAACTAAGGATTAGTGATGTTATATCTACTTTGTTCAAGGTTTACTTAGAAAAATAATCCAACAAGATTCAATTATAATATTAATTGAGTATAAATTCAACTATTGAAGGTTATAACATGGAATAATACACAAATGATAGGCATGTCGATGAAGAAATCAATGGTATAAAGACGTTATATGAAGGGAGAGAAATAAGCATTTCGAATGAAAGAGATGATGCTTTGGCTAAACTTAAAGTGATGCAAAAGGTTAAGTTCTTCCATTTTTCAATCAATACCTTATATGAATTTATAATATGCATTTTCATATGTCAAATTTGAAGGTATAATTTGAATAGAATTATCATATAGGTCAAGAAATATTGCCCTTCATTTGCTTCTCCTTTCAATTCTAATCTCAAAATGTGCATTAAGATTAAAGATATTTGATTGGTCCTTCTTGAAGTTGTTATATAATTATAGTTTTTTATAATTTATTTTTTTACTTTTGGCAGAAAGTAGAAGATGCAGAAGCTTCTACTACTATTGCAATGCAAGCTCATTTTGAATTAACTAAATTGATGGAGGTATTTTTTATTCAAAGTTATAATCCTTTAAAGAAAATGAAGGAAAAATCACTTATTGTAGTTATTTACTAATATATATGTTAATAGCACACAAATTTTGTACATGTACATGGTTAACATGTTAATATATACATGTCTCTCATTTCTTTACAAAAACCTAATATAGATTTCAAATTGTAATTTGTTAAAGTGAATGACTATATTTGAATAATTTTATGAAGGCTTAGCACCTTTGATATTTGAATGTTTAAGGACAACTTAAAAGAAAACATTTTCTTATATTTTGCATATGGAATGCTAATAACATATATCTGGATGTATTAAGAGTTTTGAAATCAAAATCTTCAAATTCCAATATTTCTTTTTACTTCTTCTCCAATTAATCTTATAAAGTTACAAGAAATAAAAGAATTGTAGTTCCAAATTTGAAATTTTCATATCGATTTGGTACATAGAAAATCAAAATTATTAAAACATTCTATATTTCAAAAATAAAAATATCAAGTACATTTAGAGAATTTTATTTCCGAATTTAGTTCACTTGGCTTATATGGCAGGCAAAAGAGCAAAAACTAAGCACTACTTTAATCCAAAAAGATATTCTTATTGAAGATTTGAAAAGAAAAGTTTTAGAATTAGAAGCAGAATTGCACTCTAGGGAGTTGGCCTTAAAAGCTCAAAAGGCAACCTCTATAGCGAAGGTTCACATTCATATTTTCAATTTTCAATTACTCATTTAATACTCATACCAAGCCAAAAAATGTTTAAAAAATAAATTTGTGGTACAATAAACATATCATAATATATCCAAAAACAAATCTAATTATTGTTAGAATAAGAGCATGGATTGAAAGAATTGTTTAGAGTGAAGATTAAATGACATTTTTTTGTCATTTTATAATACCATAATATTGGTCAAATATAAAATCATTATTAGTTTTGAAAAATGTTTTATATTAAATAGTTATGTGGCTTGAAATAAATGAATTAAATTAAAAACAATAAATCTTTTTATTCACATCCACCTTCAATAAGGATTTATAGAGATCTTATATTTTTTTAATTAATCCAATTTCAAATATGTTGTTTGTGTTAGGTGGAACAATTGGGAAAAGTATTGGAAGAACTACGCGAAGTGGCATAGAGATATTTTCCTAGGAGTTGACACAATGTATCATAGCCCATTTTTTCCATCAAAAATCACTCAAAACTACCATAACTATTGCAAAGAAAGAAAAAACACACATTGTTTTTATTATTATCTAAAATAAATAAATTCACAACCTTGTACTTATCTAGTATAAAAATGTGTGGAAGAAATTTCAATAATTGACAATCTAGATAGCATGATTTTGTGTGAAGGAAATAGTTTTTTTACCTCTTGTGTGACAAGATTATAAGACTTTTTTGCACTACATATTTTGAATTAAATTTTTTATGTTGATCTATTGACTTGAAAGCCTAGGAAAAAAAACTCAAAAAGAATCCCTTGACTTTTATTCCTTAAGAAATTACTAAATAGAAATTGGTTTGAAATAGAAGGAATAATTAAATTATTAGTAGCTCTAAGATGGAATTGAAACAAAATAATTTGAGTAGGCACATTGTTAATTTGTTATAGTTAGAAAATTAAACTGTGTAAAATGTTTTTTGGAAAATTTTGAAAATTTAGTTCTAAAATCCAATATATTATTCTTTCTAGAAGTTGCTATAGTTGCTTGGAAAAGAAGAAACTCTATAACTTTCACTTTAAGGATTCAAACGGAATGAATCAAAATTCTATATAGGCCAAATTATAATTTATGGAAAACAAATTTTAAAAATTTGTACTATAATTTTTTGAGTTTCCTTTTTGTTGCCCAACCTCAAGTATTTTGTGCTTAGTGGGCATAATTTTTTCTTTGGCTCATGCGTAGATTGGAATAAAACTACATTCCCCCAAAGTGTATTTTTCTATCTAAAAATTTATTTAAGAAAATCACAGCCATTAGTGAAAGGATAGAAGGCACCTATTAGTGAAGGGTCAAAGTTTTTTTTAATAGATGTTTTAAACTTGTTCCTTCAATATTTTTCATTTCATTGTATTTTGATTGCTACATGTCAATTTGTTGTTTATTTTCCGTTTAAAGAAGTCATTTTATTATTTTAAATTAATTCATTTGTTTATTTATTTAGTTTAGTTTTATAATTATTACTTTTTTATTTTTTAACTTTTCTATTCCTACATATAATACATACATACACTTATACATACATATTCACCTTTTGGGATAAATGGCTAGATAAAATATAGTGAATACACATTTATACTTGGCTTTTCAAGCAAACTCTAGATAAAATTGGATGAACAATCGAACTCTTATATACTACTCTATTATAGATAGAATGACCAGTGCAATATAATATTGCTATCCAAAATGTGGGAATATACTTTAGTAGTAGACAAGCAAAAAAAAGACAATGTTATAACTGAAAAAATAATTTAAGCAATTAATTATTTCATTTGTATATATTTTTTTCTAATGTAAACAACCTAGAATGGATTTTTTTCTAGATATTTGAGATAGGAATTTGGACTGGAATAGGGTAGTTTGTTTCGAAGGATTTTTAATCATAACAATATTTGGTCAATCACAATGATATCTAGGAATGATATTTTGAGAAGAAATAAAAATTTATACTACAGAGATGAGATATAATGTTGATAAAGTATAACATTCTTGAATGGAAAGGAAGATCCTCTTGCAACAAGAATATAGTTGTGTTTTAATGGCCTACAATACATTAGCAAGCTTGCATAAAAGATATTCCAAAGTGAGAGGAGTCTTGATTCAAGGAAAGCAAAGGGGCTACTACCTTGAAGCTCAAGAATGTTATCATATTTTTGACCTAAACTTTTTTGTAATTTTTTTTTCATTAAAAATCAATTGTTAATCAATATTTGACTACCCCAACTTTACCAAGTTAACACATTAGTAGAAACATGGGTTGCAAAGACTTGAGAAACATGTACCAAAAGACCACAACTAATCCAATTTGTTGTGTGGGGTCTTTTTCTACACTTAATAGGGATTATAAGGGAACCCACGCTAATCAATTGACATTTCACACTATATAAACATCAATAGTTACCAAAATGTCTTGAGGTTGTATATCATGTTTGAAAACATCTACAAATTTCCACAAAAGTCCCGTTTTGAATTTTGGTCCCCTTTACAATGGAAACACCCAAAACTGTCCAAATAAGGAATTCAACATAGTTGGAGGCAATGTTTTCTAAAAATGATATTTTTCTAATATTAGCGAGTGAAAATCATGAATTTTTAAAAAAAATTAGATTTTTGGATACAATATGTAATTTCTACAAATTTTCAAAGTGTTGGTTCCCTGGACCTGTGGAACCATCCTGTAGGTGCCCCCAAAACTGAACCCTGCGAAAATCGACACTGAGCCAAACAAATTTCCCTATGTGTCCTTTAATTGTGTTAGCAAATTACAATCATACATGTGGCGAACACATTAAGGGAAGTCTCCTGACGCATTTGGGTGAATCTATAGTCCACTGGAAAGAACGGGTGCAGGAATGGGTGTTTTACCCTTATAAGTTACCCTTTGTAAGCCTTTTCTTTGAGAAAGTTGTCCGTGCCTAGATAAATTCAAACCACCTTCAATAAGCACGTGTGATCCTTAGAAACGTGATCAGCAGTGGAAACAAGGATTTCATAGACCAGGAATAAATGACAGACACAAGATCCATGACCAAATAAGTTAGAGCAGTTGTTGGTTTTACACAAACCATCTATCCATTAATGTAAGCTTTTCCAAATGTGAACCAAGATTCTTAGCATTGTGTAACACTCGTGAAACTAAAAACTAAGTGAAAACTGCTGCCATATGGAATGAATTCTCGAAGTATGAACCTAGGGCTTCTGAATCTAAGTAACCTGCATTTACTTTAGTTCGAGGCAGGACAAGAAAACAGAAAGTTAATCAATGGTTGGGGGTAATTCACCGACTTGTTTACTTTTCAGAAACAGAAGGCAAATGACGGGGCAATGTTACTACACTCAAAACTAGCAACTTGCAAAATTCGTGTGCAAGTGAGATTTACTACAAGCTGAACACACTGCAATCTTAGATACTAGCCAATTACTAGCAACTATTTGTGAAGGAATCTCCTGCCTTTAGAGGCCGTGCTCTGCCGTGGATGTCTCATACTAGCACGGCGCGCAACATCCCAAGACTTAGCTGGAGGAGGCACACCCTCTTGTTGAGCGAAGAACGATTCATATCCAGGGGAATCGAATGAGAATCCTGTGTGTTTGGATCTTTCTTTCGGAAGCTGCGCCATTTGAATTCTCCTCCGATCCTCCATACTTGGTTCTTGAGTATCAAGCATAGCCATCAGCTCGGGTCGTCGGCCTTCAGTATCATCTCTGCCAAGCTTACGAGACTCCTCTTGCAAGATTTGGAAGTCATACGGGTAAAACCACCGCTGCAAGCTGCATAAAAGGCGATCCCAAAAGTTAAGTTAGCAAAATATCAATAATTTGTAGATTCCAGAAGTACAGAATATGCAAAAGACTTGTAGTAGCGTTCCAGCATTAAAATAGAGATAGAGAAACTTACAATAGAACGAGAAGATCCCCTGACAAAGCTATAACTGGAACTAGCAACAGAAGAAACCAAAAGTACCAGGTGCCTAATAAAGTAAACATCACCCAGTAAATGTTTTCCTGCAAATGAAACGTCCAATTATTAACAAAGATCCTCCAAAAATCTCTTGTATCAAACCCATATGATTCATGAAACTGAAATTTCAAACCACTACACTCACTACACCGTTTTTCCTTGATTTAGTGCAACCAAAATAAATGCCATAGGGTAAGTGAAAACTAATTGTTAAATTGTGTATCTAGGGACCAAGCTCTTTAGTAATAGTCACTCGAGCAAACCAGTGGGTAGTCAACAGGCGGCCGACGCAGGATCCAAAGCTCAGTAACTTTGTTCACCAAGACGTACATTAACTCATGGCGTTCCTAGTGTACCATACACTAAATAGAATAGACGTTATCATTACCTGTATGAAGCTAACTTGGATCCCAGAGTAAATAAAAACAAAGACGAACCAGCCTCCAATACTTCCACCAACGCCAACAAGGTGCCACTTGGTCAGTGATGAAGAGGCCATCATAAGACGCAGATTAACAGTTGTTAATATACAAGTGTAAGCCAGAGTGGATACGTCCCAAACTCCAAGCATTCTTGCAGAATAATTCTGAGGACTCTGAGCAGCATTAACAGGGAAATAGAAGAATATGAGCGATTGGTAGGTGGCACTAATAAGCCACAAGATAATCACACGCCACTTAAAAAACAGGTTCTGAATTCCTGCTTGATAAAGCTCAGGGTATCTCTTTGACGTCCTGGCACTCACGTCCTGTCATGGATCACGCCAATGAAAAGCAGATGAACTATTAGAAACAACAGAAGGTACAGCAAAGTAGAAAAGAATATAACCTGCCGTCAAAGGAATATCCATCAATAAGTGATACATTTAAGAGCCTTCAACATTCCTACTTAGTCAACAATTGAACTGATGTCACAAAAAATATCAGAAAATTCCGGCAACAAACTGGAGGAATACCTGATCAAAGATGCCAACGACAATCACTGGAAGGGCGGTAAAGAGAACATTATAGAGCGACTGAAACCAATCGTCATAAAAGCGTTGACCCGAAAACCCCGTGTAGAGTGTGAACCAGAATTGGGTGAGTGTGAAGGCTAAATTCTTGTAAAAGAAATAAGCAACAACCTGTTGACAGCCGCACCAATATTAAATAAGAAGCTGAAACACAAAGGTCAAACAAGCAGCATTCTGATTAACCATTCTGATCGTTAAATATCTCGGGCCATCAGAGAGTGAACTTCATAAATCCAGCAAGCAGATTGAACACGAACAAATGTCGATCCAACACTCCAGCAGTGAGGCAAACAGATTTACTGTTTAATGCGGTGAATTCATATGCATTTCTGTCATCGTCGCATTGCAACAAACTTCGAGCCAGTTAACACACACACAAAAAAAATCTTACATACCTTGGTAATCCTTATGTAAGACCATCTTCCATGCACTAGAAGCAAGTCTTTCAGAAATCGAAACTGAGCAATCGCAAAGTCGCTTGCCATCACAGCTTGCATTCCTTCTTGCCCACTAATTCCTACCCCAATATGAGCAGCCTGAATCATGCTTACGTCATTCGCTCCATCTCCAATACTCAAAGTAATCTTCTTAGCGTCATCTTTAATGAGTGTTGTGACCTGCACAGAAAACAAAATTCACAAATTACAGTAGCAGTCGTAACTGCTCCACAATATGCAGCACTAGACATAGGAAGAAGCACAGCGAATATTTGTTATTAGAATTGAGAGCACGGCACATTCCTGGAGAGTCTCTAAACCTGAATCTGCAGAGTGGCTTCAAGAGTTCTAGAACATTTTACAGCTCCACAAGAAAATATACCTTAAAACTTGTTAACAATGATGATGTACAAGATAGAGGCGACGGAGCTTCTACGTACTTTAAAGATACTGACAGACAACCACCTAACCAAAATTCGATTCAAAAATGAAGAAAGGAAAGGACTGTCTAGCACATCCAGAGAGAACAGAGAGAAATTCGACATTCTTTCGAAATTCATTTAAAATAGGAGAATCTACTTCGAATAACACATCATGGATTTATCCACTGACTCTAAACTGCGCTCCTTGTCTGCAGAGTGCCAACAAAAATCGACTAAGAAGAATACCTGCGCTTTCTGCAAAGGAGAAACTCGACAGCAAACCACAGCCTTGCACATCATACAAAGCTTGAGTAGTGTTCCTCGAAGCATGAGCGGATCCAAAGCATACATAAGGCACCGTCCATCGATGACAAGGGCCATATCCATATCCTCCGGCACACGTTCAGCATCAACTAGATAGCCCTCCATGCGCTGCTTTACGAGGGCACTAACAGCTTGCGCAGTCATTAAAGCATCACCCTGCACCAAAAGTTCAAGAGATTGGAAGATCCGGACAAACCTTATTTGCAACGGGCTACACTTATTCCCATGTTGGATTAGGCAACTGCTAATATCAAGACAGAAATCCTTTACTTGAAAAAACGGTGGCAAGGCACCATACCCTCTCTTCAACATCTCGAATCTCCTTCACATCTGAATTCAAAATGAACTGTTTCATCTCATTGCTGACAAGACTGCAAGCTGCACATCGAAATCAGCAGTATTCAGTACCCTTTAATAGTACGCCCCTTAAACTAGCTGGAAAACTAAAATTCATTTTGACAAAACAATAGACACAATAGAGATTAAAAAAAGCACTAGCCTTGCATCTAGACTAATTCAAGGTAAGCAGAGAACCATATGCAATGTTGATAGCCGTTTCCAACTTGTCACCAGTCAACATCCATATCTTAATGCCGGCCCTTGAGAGGGTTTCTATGCAGTTCGGAACTCCCTCTTGCAGTTTATCTTCAATAGCAGTGCACCCCAATAAAATAAGCTCTTTCTCAATGAGCTCAGCAACCTGTACGAGGTTAATTTCAACGACATATTTAGACGAGCAGAAGTAAATGAATGTTTAGAGAATGACATTCCGAGGTGCAATGATACTTCACCCTGAAAGAACGAGACTTATCACCAAGGTACTTTGCCAATAATGATCTGATTTTTCGACCAATAGGTGCATTCTTCATTTCTACGGTGATCTGAAAAGTCATCCATCGTCCACTTTTTGGCTGCGGTGTCCTTACAGGGTTAAGAACAAGACCTTAACTCTACAAATATGACCACCATTGAGCAACCGGTAACTGAATCATGTTAGTTGCTTGATTGCATAACCACTGTGATCAAATGAATCTTGCCTTCAAAATCCATCGGCTCATCTTTTAAAATTTTTATGTAGGACTACTGACATCAAAACAACCATGGATTCTCTCATGAGGGACTCACTAAACAGAACATTCGAGAGCCAACAAAGTCTGCAGCCTAGCTCAATCAGTACATACCTCATCTATCTTCTTTTCTCTGTCTCGGAGAGCTGATTTGGCCTGAATGAATTTTTCATTCCAACTTTCATAGATGTCGGGAGTCAAGCGGCGATACGCCAAACACAGGGTTCGAAGCCCATCAGCACCAAACTTCTCAAGATGGTCTCGCGTGGCCTCCTTATACTGGTTAACAGCACCCTCTGCCATTCTTTCGTACATCACGGAATCAGCACCCTGCAGGCAGTCATTAGCAGTAAGTCGCCATGTACCACCTCGCAGTATCCCCAAAAGTTCTGGATTAGGCTGAAAACGTCTCAGAGGCAATCATTAGGCAACACTTACCTACACGATGAAAAAAGGGCTAGGCAGAAAAAGAATCTTTATGAATCTACGACATTTTTAGAGATTTGAATTACCATTCAAGTGGAACAGAGTCCGACTTCAATTCAATCCAAAAAAGTTGCATCAGTGATCGCAGTCTTCAATAAATGCACTAAATAAGAATTCAACCGGAGAAAAAGAAGGAAATTCTAGTAGACCATAAAGCTTATAGTCAAACTCAAATAAATGCCTCCGAAACATTGGCATAAGAGTGAGCTAATATGGCTAGCTTACTTTGCAATATAAAACAAGTTGACCATCGGGATATCGACATATTACAGACTGCCGCTTCCGAGTGCTGCTCCACCAACCATAATTCCGTCAGAAAAAAATTATTAAGCAAATCAGAAACAGTCATTAATAATTATGCAGTTACAAAATCCAAGCCCGTCTGTAAAACAGAACAATACAATACACGATAACGACTACAGTGACAATAAAAAAGTAAACTCAACAGACTAGGAAAAGAATACAAACAGATAAACAGTACTCGAAAAAATAAACCTGTTGAACTCCAACACGTGTAAAATCTCATATTCCATTTCAGATAATTTGTTCAGCTTCTCAACATGAGCTTCTCGAACACGAATTGCGGTTGGTGAACGCCTGGCACATACGAATAGTTGCTTATATACTTTCTTGCACGTGAAGTCAACCTTCACATATCAGTTCCATCGCAAGTACTCTAGACATAATTCAACAATATCCGAACTGTGCAAAAATCATATCCATGAGGTATAATAACAACTGATACCGTGATTTATCATTAATAACTAAATAAAATTTTGCGTCACACAAGCATAGACAGAATTGATACATAATAAACCATCTAAAATTACCCATGGGAGAAAAACCCCGGATTTGATGAACAGTAAGCTCAACACTATAGTCAAAGAGAGGCCCTTACGCATAGAAAAAGAAACCAAAATTTTTAGCGGCCGTAACCAGTGCAGCCTCGTCAGGAGAAGCTGCTTGATAAGTGGTTTCATCCGGCGTCTCTCCACCCTCAGGAAGTACGGTATGACAGATAGCTAAACATCTGAAAAACTCCTGCAAGTAGAAACAAGAGCAGACAAACTGCTTAAGAACAAAGAATTCTTCCACTACCCAAAGTACACAAGATGGTGGCATATCTCCGAATCTGAGATTCTCACAGTATAACACTGCAAACATTTCGTCTTGAGAAATAATCAAAACACTAAATATACGTAGTGCGCATAGACGACATTCAAGAATTACAAGCCTCAGAGACATGAGTAGTCAGAAACCATGTGTTACCATGTAAACATCTGGATTTCTTTCATTACGCCATTGGCCTTTCATGAGTCTCCTGTCGTCAAAGTTGAAGCCTTTCTCCCATTTAGCATCATCTGATCTTGGAATCTGAGTTGTTTCACAATAAAGAGAGGGTATGAATCAGCTAATCTCAGAGAAAATTAAAAAATCATTTTGAAATATAAGAACCCTAGTCCACCTAGAATGCAACCAATAATCTGTCGACGTAGATCCTGACAGTACACCAAATACAGCCCTTGTTGCTCAATTGAAAAGGTTTATAAAAGCATATGAACAGTATTACAAAACACATGACCCAGATAAAATTGCGACAGAGATCACAACTTCAAAACACTACTAATCAACTTTTCTGGAAATTCTAAGTTCTGGAAATAAAAATGATCATAAATCCAAATACAAGAATCAAATTTCAAATTGACTGAAGAATGATTTCCATTACATAAATCCACGAATGGATACCTCTTCAAGTGGAACACCGTTTCGACGAGCAGCTGCTCTTTGAATTTCTGTAATCCCGGTGCCATACATAGTCCCGGCAATAGAGCACTTAAAGAACTCCATCATATTTCTTGTCAAAGTCCCGGTCTTATCTGAGAAGATGTATTCTATCTGCAGAACACGTGAAAAGGTCGGTGAGTAATCTGCAGAAATTAGAAAACAGATTCTTAAAATCATAAATTTTATAAGCCAAATGCTTATCGAAGAAGTAAAAGCGGGTGTTGAAAAAATATTCAACCTGGCCCAGTTCCTCATTCAGATTTGATGTGCGTGCCAAGGCAGGTGTGTTACTTTCTTTGTGATACATTTTCAAATCGTTGTTGATGAACATATTCGACTGTATGAACTTGATCATCTGCAAACGAACACAGAAGATGTACAATTACTCTTCTGTTCACTACACATAAATAGTAGATGAAGTTAAGACAAGCAGAAAAATGCATCGCCACGCAAAAATCACTAGAGTAAATTGAGAAATACAACAAGCATCAACTTCAGCATCGCAGGAGGGCACTGACTCAATTTTGACCCAAAGCACACCCAACAAAGCATGTTTAAGTAACACGATTTGAAGGCAATAATTTAGTCCTTAGAACAAGTAAAACATAGAACATAACTACCTCGATAGACACGTATAAAGAAATAGGAATAATATTTGCGTATAGCGTCAAAAGAGTGAAAAACGTCAGAACAGCCACCTGTTCACCACACAGCAATAAAATTAGACAACGCATATGATTCAGTACATTGAGAAAAACAATTATGTCTCATGTTTGCTCGACTTAGAGTTGAAGAGACATTTTCAACATCAAGCCAAAAAAATACTCAAATATTCATCACAAGCACTTGTGTGTAAACATTTAACAGTTGTAAAGCAATACATGAAAAGACAAAAAGGTGGAAGCTGGATTACCAAAGCCTTATTTCCAGGATTGTACTGCCCTTCAGTTCCAGGTAGCGTTAATCCCAAATACCAATATTCCGAGTTAATGAATACACCGCTGCAGAGATATCGGAACAAAACATTTTGTGAACAAAGATACTAAAACTTGACCATGACTTATGAAAAGTACTCTACAAGGAGGACATCAAACATGTTGAAAGCACTTAAGCACATAACATCACACTTCCAAAATGCTGTATAAGAACGTTTCTGCCTAGGTAATTGAATGATATTTTTTGCGAGGTAAATAAGAAGCGATGAAAACAAAGGTAACTAACTAGACACAAGAACTGGAAAAGGAAGAAAAGAAAAGAAAAAAAGATCTCATGACAAACAGACAAAACTATTTAAAATAGAAACGGAGATCCGACCTGCCTATGGCTCCAATAAAACATATCGTGAATAAAATGCCGAATAACAGCAAAATGAGCATATCAAGCTTCAGCTCCAGCGTGCTGCGCTTAGATGGTACATCCATCGAATTCATCATCACCTGCGAACATAGAGAAACACAATTACATATTGTACATGTTAGAGGACAGGTGCTCCCAGTTCTAGAGAGGAAAAAACACCTGAATAATAACATAATCCAAAACATCACTAACACAACCTATCACAATAAACGGTCACATACACAACTCATGGAAGTAATAAAAAGAGTTGTTCACACATAAGATAATTAAGTCAAGTAACATGTGTTGCTGTAAGCAAGAACCCTAACTAACCTTTGTCTCATGCCCAGTGAATATCACCGCACCAACAATGGCAGTGGTGTTTCGTAAGCTACATCCCTGCCAAAACACCCAAGAAAAGTTATGACGAGTACGAAAAAAAAGTCTTTACAGAAGTACGAATATTAGGTACATCATGAGCTGACCCAGAAAAACACTACGAAATCAAACTCACCCGGAGAAGAATTTGATTTGGTGTAACAGGGATTATTTGCTTGCTGATTTCAAAATTGCCTGTGAAGGTGTAGAGTGAATTATTTGGGTGTTCACAGGTAACTACGCCTGCCGCAAGGAGAAAAGCAAGAACGAAGGCGTCAGTAGTCTGCTTACATAGTCAGAAAGCATGACAAAATAAATAGAAATTATGTGAAAGAAGCCTGCATTCTGAAATAAAGTTGATAAATTCCACTCGTATAGGAGGATGCAGATAGACGTTGAGAAGTAGAGCTCAGAGAGCCAAATGTACCGAAGCGCCACAGTAGTTGAGACATTCATATAGCAAGTTAATAGTACCTTTGAATTCCACAGCTTTCTTTTCATCAATATAATCCCAAGTCCGTTCGAGTGCTTTTCTGATCTTAAGATTCGTTTCCCCATCCAAGTTCGAGGTCTGGATCCAGTAAAATCAAATTAGAACCTCCCGAAATACCCTCGACATTTCGTTGTAAGATTAACTCTAACCCAGAATGCATTACCCTACGACTGTGTACAACTTAAGCACGATCGCCACCTGTTTCAAACATATCAAATATCTACGTCAAATACAACCGAAATAATTCGCGCGTGTGACGTATTCTGTGCCGAAAAATAATCAGTAAGGAGTACTTGAGATATCAAGTCGCGCTTTGATAATGGACGCTGCATTTGCGCTGGTAGGTGAAATCCAGCAAAAAAGAAAACGTTTTTTCTAAGATTTGAATTTTCCCAGCCAAAATTGAAATCTAGCTCGCCTCCAGTGCATCAAATACTCAGTAACAAAACGAGAAGAAACCATTATACGAACACAGCCAACAAACTCAAATAAACGAACTAATCAGCGACTTGGACATGCCTGAAGGCAGTTGCATCTCCACTACCGTTATACGAAAGGCAAACAATGGACCAGTCCCAAAAGAAAGATAGAAAAAACGAGATTACTTGGGAGCTGCATAACATTCTAGAGCTAGTTGAAGCACCGCACTGTCGCTTTAAAACGAATTATAGAATTCTATGTAGAAATCGTCAGGAGAGAATGGTAGAATGGTTCAATTAGTTAAGAGAAATGGAGGAGGGCATTCAGATAGCAAAAATTGCATCTTGGGGACCAAATATGCTATTTTGGAGACAAACGTAGGGGATGCTTGTAAAGTTTTCTAGAATATTATATACTGAAATTCAAATTCTAAAGAACTATTGAAATTAAGAGTTTCCAGACTTGGCAAGCCTTGATACAAGGAAAGGGTCACATCTAAATATTTACTATTCTGAGAATATTTGAAAGTTCAGGACCCCTGCACCCGGATCATCTTTCTACAGGCTAAGCTGTAGGGATACGTGTCAATACTGGTAGTTGTGAGGAAGTCAAATCCATCGATGAGTACTCCACAAAGAAAATCGACAAGGACTTCAATGAAAATAAATCTTTGCGAGACTTTACCTCAATGTAGCAGATACCATCTGCATTTGTGCTAGCCAGTAACAGCATATCTGCTGGAAAATAATTATCTTGAGATACCTGTCAATGAAAATTTAAGAAAAAATAGAGTTGAATAAAGGACGAAAGAAAATCCAGAAACAGAGGATACTCTTCCGCTCAAAATTGGAGTCCAAATATTCTACATTTTCCTCAAATTAACATAAACCTGCTCTATTTACGACCTTGAGGTTCAAAAATCCCACGCAGATTCAACTCAACAACGACTTCCAGCAACGCAATAAGGAACTCAACGGGTCAAAAGACATACCCGAACAAGATCACCAACTCTAACAGCGCTCCATGGCACCCTCAGCCACATCCTTCCCTCAAGCCTATCAACTAAGCTCGAGTTCACCACCTTGTCATTCCTCCACCGTTTCTGAAGTCAAGGAGACATACATAGTGCATGTAGATCAGGAGAGACATCAGTAGTGCTGAAATAAGTTTAAACAGAAATAATAATATACCAATCGCATTGCAGTCTTTGAAACGACAAATAAACACCAAGAGTAGAATCATTAGTTCACTGAGCATAATCATGAGACGATTCACTGCATCAATGGAAGAAACAACCATCATAACCACCTCCGTGGTAATCACATGCTTACATTATCCTCAAAGGCCTCCTTGATGAGTGATACACCGAGCACCAGAACAAGTGGAACAATATTGGTAATAGGCTGCACAGGACTATACACAAGCAAGAGAATCACGAGGGAGCACAAGATTTATTGTTGATCGACAGCCTAGTTTAAGTGCACGGTTGAAAACATGACCCAACTTGATGCTTTCTTAAGGCAATGAATTGAAAAGTAAGAGAACTTAATCCACCCAACAACTCCATAGGCTCGTCCGAACACCACCACCACGACAAATGAACAAGAAATGACTCTGTTCAGTAGTATTTCCACAATATCCTTTCCAAACTCACGAGACAAAATGAGTTGATGTAACTCTGAACAGTATTAAAATAGAGCCACCTAAAAAACAGAACAAGCTGCTGAGTTTACTATCGCAGTCGTCCCGCCAAACTCGCTATAAGCACAAAAGCTCTTAATCCATGATAGAGGCAACAAAACCTCTGGCAATATAAGAAAAAACAAACCCACAATTCAGGAGCAAGACCATTAGAAATCTATGCACTTATCCACCCACCTCAAATAGATCCACAAGTCACCTTACCTAACAGGAGTAGTTGACAAGATTGCTATCATCAGAAAATAAAGATTAGCCACACGTCGAAACTGCATACGAAACAACAACACAAGCACTGTCAACAATACCCTAAGCCTCTACAATCAAAGAACATAATACCGCACTTTCTTGCCAGGAGAACGTGTTCTTAAATGACATATTTCATCTCATTCTTCAAAATGCGAATACGCACGAAGTCAAAGTCTGGACTCTGATGTAATTCCATCGACCAACAAACTCTTTCACAACAGCAGGCAGTCTGCAAACAAAGTCTCGTTTGTGATAGGTACCTGTTCAAACAAGCCCTTCGGAAAAAAAGTGAACAAATTATACTTCGTCGTCGAGACCGAGTTGTTCTGCAAGAGAATTTCTTAAAAATTAGTATAAGACTAAGAATAGAGTATGCACGGTGGGATCTGCGTCCCACAGAAAGCTGAAGGCGTCCTGTGTAAATTTGGGACGCCGAAGTGGTTCTGAATCGACGCAATAAGCGCTATGCAGATGATCGTTCCAGCTCGGAAAAGCAATTGTTTAATTATCTAAAACGCTGACAAACACATGAAACATTGTGATCCAGCTCAACGCTTCATACTGCCCTGCCACGGTTACGAAGAACGGTCTCGCTTGAACGATTTCCTAGTTCAGAGTCAATTGAACGATTTTCTACTATATCTGATAGGTTACAGCTCAAGAACACAGGATACTGAGACAATATAGACCAAAACGCAAAACTAGTTCAAAAAAACGGAGTCCAAAAACTCGAATCTAAATTATTCCCCGTTCTTCACAACAGTGGTTACAACCAGCACAGTAAAAAAACAAGACGACCAGAAACAGAACAAGTTCCTTAAAATAAAGTAACAGAGCACGCAGTACAAATAACGTCATCAGCTCCTTTTCCAAAAGCTCTACTGATTGCCACACCAACCGAATTAACAAATTCTCCTCAAAATCGAAACAACCAGAAACGGAACCCTAAAGATCAGCTTCTTTTAGTTAAACCCGATCCGCGCAACCAATGCCACTGTAATCAACCAAATATTCAAGAACTCCCGAGCTAATTAACTAAGTCCTCGTGAGTAAGGTACCGTGAATTTAAACTGCCGGTCACGAAGGGGATCGGGATCATTGCAGAACACCGTGCGGTGATCCGCAACCCCCTCGTCGGTGGCCATCACGATGGATGCGCTCCTGGCTGCTGGCAGCTACAAACATACAATCCCCAGCCACGCCCCCATGGGAGAACACAACTCTGCCCCAAACCCTAACTACAAATGGCGAGCACAAATGGCGAGCACAAATCCAAGGAACTGAACGATCTGTGCGGCCTCGAAAGTGCAAAAATCAACAAGAAAGTCCCATCAATAACGAACATGGCGATGGAGAACTGCAGAAAGGGAAACCAAAAAGAAATGAAAAAAGGTCGGGATCGAATTGCGAGACGCAATGGTGAAACTCCGCGTGCAAGGAAGAGCCTTCGGCGCGAGTATTGGTCCGGAGTCACGGGGTTCGAGGAAGAAGACACGGAGGCCGCTATGTTGCCCGTGGAAACGCGGTGGTGCACGCCAAGCTATTTGACCATTGCCATGTAGATTTTTAAAGGGGTAGGACCAGGGGTAGTCAAGATTTTCAAAATTGTGAAGATGTACTACCTTAATTTATAAAATGTAACTTAGAAATACAATTTACTTATGTTTCTCAAACAATAGTAATAAACTAAACCATATGCTTATGGATATTGATGATTCTCAAACAACAATAATAAAGTACATCATAAGCATATAACTAGATTAGCTACATTATACAAAATAGTCAAATTTGGTTATTCACACTAATTTCTTGACATTTGACACTATGTGAAGATTATGTGTTATTGTTTTAGGGGGTCACACACCCTTAAATTTGATAACCATGTGCAGTAAGAGGGTATTTAATGAAGGTATTTGTCTCCTTCTATTTTTTTTCTCCTAATGGCTAAAGCAAACTATTGACAAGACAATAATCTTTAGAATATATAATCAATGAGTTACAACATGCAATCTTACAATGGTACACATTCTATGAAAGAAGAGCATATTGAGATACAAGAAAGTTGAAAATACAATAATTTACTATACTAAATGTATTTACAAACACATGTATGAGTAGTTCCAATGACTAAATCCTAAACGTGTTGCAAATTTTGAACACCAATACATTCCCACCATACAAGCATGGCCTTAGAAGAATTTTCCACAAATTGAAACACGTTCAATTCAAATCAAGACAACGATTACAACCACCTTCTTAAACCATTCATCACCAAAGTGAACTAACTAAGCACTTTTCAAGGAATTTAAGGTTTGGCATCCTATTTTTATCTTATTGTATGAAAAACTATGGGCTTTTTCAATGCCTTGTTTTACATATAGGTATCTACCAATGCTATAGTAGATTTACCAAAAGTATAAAATTTTCCTTCAACAAATTAAATTGACCCTATTTTTTATTCCATGACATTTTCTATTGCACCAAGAGTCCTCTCCTTGAAGTTATTGTACAAAAATGCATTGCTTTTGAATTAGATATTGTTCACTACAAGTAAAAGGGGTGTTTTAAGTATAGTCCTAGTAGTATAGTCTTTTAAGTAATGACCTTTATGTAAGGTTTTCGCCTTTCGGGAAAATTTTACTATAAAAATTGTCTTTTTAGTAAAATTTTCCTGAAAACCTTATATAAAGGTCATTACTTAAGAGACTATACTACTAGGTCTATATTTAAAACACCCCTTTCTCTTCTAGTGGTTGTATTTGGGACTCATAAACCTCCATAAGTAGAAATGAAAATATTTGTATAATTATTTGTTAAATTTGATGGCTTGTGAAGTAATTTTTTAGGAATAAGACAATTTAATTATTTAGGCAACCTAATTTCATTACTTTGTGAAGTACACAAATTTTTATTTTTCAATAATATTTAAATTTGAAAATTTGAAAATTCTTTCTAAATTTGGTTGCAAGAAATTTTTTCCTTCTAAGTTTAAAATGCTAAGTTTTAATTACAATAATTTTTGAAGATTTTATTTTAATTTGTTGACTAAAAAGTTATTTTTTGAGATTAGACCTATTGGTAACCTTTGGAGTATAGAATATTTGAAAGAAAAAAATCCTTAGAGTCTATATTGTACAATACAAATGTTAAAAAACTAGCTCAAGAATCTTTAAAAAAATGATAAATGAAAAAATGTATTTTTAATTACTTGAATGTATTTGCATTCATCCATTGTTTAAAAGTTGAATGCCTTATCCTTTAGGGGTTTGAACCAATGATTGTGTTTCTTGAAGTTTACTACCCTTGACCCAAAAGTAGAAGCCAATTTGTCTCATGAGTGTACAAACATGCGCAGATAAGATTATATGTAATGTTTGTAGTACCAAGTCAATCAACAACAATAGGACTCGTCATTCATTCCAATCAATGCTTGACTTGTAAAAAACAACATTTTTGTGTTATGAATTTAGTAAATTTGAGGTAAATATTACATATTTGTAAAGATATAAGCAATAATATGCAAGAATTTAAAAAAATTGTGGTGCTAAAAAGTCAAAAAGGACTTACTACATAGTCTCATTTCAATTGTACCCTATCTATACTAGTTTGACATTTTGAAGGCTAAAATATTTGATAGACATTGAAAGAGATGTCTATGACTTTCACTTTTTAAATTAACAAAATATTTTTCATGTTTCATTTTTCACATTGTCAAAAATATTCTATTTGAATGATTAATTTAAATAGTTTTAAATAGTTTTATAAAAAACAATACTACATATGTAGCATGTAAATTCACAACATTTGATGCATTGGTGGTAATGGTATAATTCTCTAAATCAATCTCCATTGTATCATTAATTTTTTACATGTACTTATTTTTATAAAAAATCATGATATGATACTACACTAAACTATTTAAAGTGTTGTAAAATTCAATAGTGCAATTATATTTTCAAATTTTAGAAAACTTCAAATTTAAAAAAAATCTATTTTAACTAAAAAGTTCAATTCTTATTTACAATGTCATTTAACTATTGTAGTTACTATGTAATTTCCATTATCAAACCAGGGCCTATTCCATTGAAAAATTGTCCACTCCAAGTGTTGCCTTCTTTATCTATGTATGTTCCATCTCCATGCATCTTATTTTCCCTCCATCCACCAATATATTTTGCACCATTTGGCCACTATAAACACGATTTATTAGTAAATAAACATGAACTTCAAAAAATATTAGCATCTAAATTTCAAAAATTTGTAGATGCATCATCAATTGTTTTTAAATATGTAATCTTTTTGCAATCTTAAAGAAGAAAGAATTTCTAAATATTTAAAAAAAAAATTAAATTAGAAAATCGATTTTAAATTATAATTATTTTTATGAAAATTGATCCTCAAATAATTTGGAATGAATTAGATGGGTATAATTTCTCAAACTAAATAGAAACATGAAATGTCATTATATATAGTTTACACTCATAAATTATCTACTAAGCAATATCAATCTATTTAAATATTTATCTCTACCAAGTTGTATGAGCACCTACAACTCTTCAAGTTTTGAATATCAATTACAATGATTTTGTCTATATCTATGAGTTAAAATATTACTATAATAGTATTTTTGATAAAATAATGTAATAAATTAGATATGAATGTAAATAAATGAATGTAATGTAAATGACTTCAAATTAGAAATTCAAAAGGAGATCTTTTAAGATAATATTTCTTATTTTCAATGTTAGATTTGAACGTATAGATATCATTCTAAATTCAACAATCTAATAATTTGTTGTTATCCCTTCAAAGGAGCTTGCTTGTTCAACTTCAAATAGAAGTTCAAAATCAATTTAAAATATTTTTGTCTCAGATTATAACATAAGATGTAGACATACAATATATTTTATTTGTAGTAATATAATTATCTTTGTTTTCTAAAAACAATGCTTGTATGCTACCAAAATCTTCTTGGACATGGTCAACAACTTTTGGCAATATTGAAAAGTTCCTCATCTTTTCTAAAATTTGGCAAGTATGTATTTTACATGGAAATCTTGGATAAAATTATTAAACACAATGCAAAAATCTTACTACAAAAGAACTTCAATTTTACTATCTAGTGAGGTAAAAAAATTATATTTTCAAATGCTTTTTGATTTAGTAGTAGTCAAAGTTTATAAAATTATATACACACAATTTTATAGAAGTCTATTATGTTTTTTATTTTTTGAATTTCAAGAAAAATTGAGAAATTCATGTCATTTCTTTTTCCAACCTTAAAAAGTATCCATTTTTGGCAATCTTTACTTGAAATGTATCTTCAAATTGAATTCTTCCTCTTTTCAATGAAAGATTGAATTCTTTCTCTTTTCAATGAAGAATTGAACTTACCCTCAAGTTAAATAAAATTATTGTTTCATTCCTACAACCAATACTACTATGTAATTTATGTTTAATACATGACAATTGATTTAAGTAGGATTTTAATTGTCTTTTTCAACATTTGGTTGAAACTTTCTCAAAACTATTTCAAGCGACTAATAAAACTTTGAAAAACTAACTATTGAATTTACTATGGAATTAAAATGTTATATTGCATGATGCATTAATTTAACATCCAAATAGTTGTATATAGTCATGTCACGTTTAATAATCTATACAACATATCTTAGACATTTATTAAATTGAATTAAAAAATAAATAAGGAAGTGTTATTCAATATTCATCATTGAACCTTTATTTACCTTCTAAATTTCTAGCTTCAAAATTGAATTTTAGAAAGCTCAATTTTACACATAAAGCCTTTGAAAAAATTAAATAATTATATTTTAGATCTTATATACTTCAATTTCATAAAAAATTTATATATTATAATTAATTTATCATTGACTAATTTAAAAACATTTTTGAAAAACAAATAAACATTGTATTCATTGTCTAATTTTCTAATAATCCAAAGTTTTACTTTTATTGGTTTAATTGTTGACAATTAATATACTTGAAATGCTCAAATGAAAAAGTATATTGAATTAAGTAAAATCCAATACAAAATTCAATAAACAACTCAGTATACTACAAGAGAAAGGGGTGTTTTAAGTATGTCCTAGGGATAAGATTATAATTGAAAATTGAAAAAATAAATAAAATATATAAATTCTTTGTGCAAATTGCAAAGGCTTTACCAAAAAAAATTTAATACTCTAGATTTATCATCACAAAACACATTTTGCTTTGATTAAAAAGTATTTATGTAATAAATGAATATAAAATGTGGCAAGTCTATTATTGAGAGTTTTATTCTTCAAAATCTAAAATAATATTTGGATTTGTAGTCATAGGTATTTTTTGCTTTTGAAAAATATGTACAAAACAACCTTCAAATACACCTTGAAGGAATTAGTAAAATAAGAATCTCAAAAAATATCTTAGAACTTAATGTATTTAATTTTTTTTTAAATCTTATGAAAATTTTTAGTTTTCAAATATTTTAGAAATTATTTTTAATTTTTAGTTTCAATATTTAATTTATTTTACATGCAAAAACTTATTCTAAAGAATTATTAAATTCAAATTCTTTTTTAGCCCTCTTTATTTAATCAATTTTACTAGAAAGGATTTGTTATAAAATATAAATTTCATAACTTATTTAAAGTTTACATTACAAGAAATAAACATAAAGAATAGAACATAATATTACAGTCAAATTCTTTTTAATTTTAAATTTATTTCAATCTACATATTAGAAGTTCTTCAAAATAAAAGATTCATATATGAAAGTAATATATAATGTAGCCATTGTAAACTCTTAGTTCATTTATAATTCTATTATATTAGTGTTCAAGTCCTTAATTGTAATGGAATATTCAAAAACTATTTCAAATATTTACCATATAAGTTCCAATGCCCATGTATATATTATTATTCCATTGACCATCATAAGATGCTCCACTTGCATACTTGAAGCAACCTGATTATTTAGAATTCTTAATTAGCAATTACAATATGAAATATAAAATATTTATATATACATAAAGAAATTATATTTTTCAAGTTGATGTTACATAAACTTATGTTACATAAAATACTTCATGACTTTTAGTTTGTACAAGTCATATTCACAAGAACATATTTAGTCTATAATCAAAATGATATCTTTTAGTCACAAAAATTCAATTTATTCATAGAAAAAAGCATTGATATATGATGTTTAAAGTAAAAAAATACAAATTAAATTTCACATCTAGCACAAATTTCAATTATTTTCTTTAACTACAAAAAATCATCAGTTAAATTTCAATTCTATCAATGTTTTGTGAGGCTCTATCATTTAATCATTCAATCCTATGTAATCAAGTTTATAATGTACTAAAAAAAATAGCAAGAAATTCGACCATTGGCCCACCGCCATCCCCCTCCAAACTAGAAAATCCCTTATCATTAATGTAAATCTTTAAAAAATGGAATTTCCTTGAAGCCATTGATTTGATTTTTTAAAGAAAGAAGTCATTGTTGCCCTTTTGTTGTAGCCATTGAAATAAAGAAGTAGACCTCCATGTACTCATGTAGAGTTGTCTATTTTGTACCACAAAGAAAAAGAACCTAGTTGTAGCTCATTGTTGCAATAAATGTTAATCTAGACAATTGTCTACTTAGGATTTAGGATTCAAGCTATACACTTGTTTCACTTACTAGCAACCCTTTTGGGGGGGCTTTTTGGTTCCACATTGTACCATTCCAAAATAAATATCTACTTTTCACCAAATAAAATTAATCTTTTTTCATTATAATTTCTTCATTTCTATTCAAAATATAGATGAAATCACCAAATTTGGATGAAAAAGTGTATGGATATGATCGAAAAGTGTTTTTTGGTCAAGAAGATGGATGGATGGAGATATACAATGCTTCACCAAATTTTAAATGATTACCATCTTGGCACTTTCTCAGAAACTAAAAAAAAGGGATACTCACTAGGATGTGTTTTGCAACAAGTTCATCAAATTCATCAATTTCCTTACATGTATCTACTTCACCCTTTAAGGTCCAACAATTTTTTCACTGTGGAGGTTTTCACTAAATTGTCTTACATTGATGTTTTTTTGCACATATATAAGCTTGAAAATTTTAATTTTGGCCATAGAAAAGGAAAGACTACTTTTGTCTACTAGACATAGAACTAATTCTAGAAAATATTGACCGTTGGATTCTTAGATTACAACAATTTTGGAAGATCAATTTTGTAGGCAAAAATAAGCAATTCCGGGGGAAGAAAAATTATAAGAAGATGAATAATTTTTTTCCTCCCCAAAAAATAAAAAATATTAGAATCTAACGCAAATTAAATATGAAATATTCTTTAAATTTCAAAAATGAATAATAAAAAACCATCTCAAATTTCTATACATTTTCAAATAGAAGGAGAAGAAATGCAAAATTGACCAAGTTGGATCCTACAAAACACTAAAAAATTTATACATGTGTCAATTTTTGAAATTTAATAATTGGTATTATTAGCACATTGTTTTGAACATCTTCAAAAAATTTGGAATCATTCTAATTATTTTGTGTTCTTAATTACACTAGATTGAACCTCGCTAAAAATAAAAATTTGAATTTTTTTCTCTTGATCTTGTTTGTTTGTATAGAATGAAGACTAGGAATGCCTAAGAATTTTTTTTTCATCCCTAAGTATTATACCTTTTATTAGAAAAAGAATATATTTTTTCCATTTTCTATTATAGACTACATTTCCTAAATAAATTTTGAATACTTCTCACATTGAAATTTTGAAAATTGGAAAATGCAACAAGTTTGTAAACTTGATATTCTACAAGATCCTACTTTACAAAAAATTGAGTTTTGTTTCACCTTACTTGTGATTTGCCATTGAAAATTTGAGGAAGACACATTAATTTTGTCTTCTTGGGCCTTGAGGAGTTAACAAGAATTCATGAGACTCACTATCTAAAAAACTATAACCAAAACAATAGAATTTTTTTGTTATTATTGGCACTTACAATTGCAACTGGTCAAATTTAATAGAATTCTATAAAGATGCATGCTAACAAATTTTTGCTCTTCTAAGCACTTCAAAATTTTTGAAACATAATCAATAGAAATTCAAAAGATCTTATATGAAACAATTGTTTATTTGCATACACACAAGTGAATTCAACCATGGTGTGATAGATGAATAATGTAGTTTGGATGAGCAAGGGACAAAAATCAAACTCCAAAGCTAACAAATACATTGATATGGAAATTGATTAATATGCTAATGTAGCAATTCTAACCCCATCAAATGTGGCAATTTTGGACATGCAGATGTAGCAATGTATGACCATGTGGACATAGACATTTAAAAAAAATCATATTATTCAAAACTACATAGAAATTTCATTGTAATTTTGACCAAAACAATAGATGCAAACAACAGATTTTAGCTGTTTTGGTCATAGACATTTTTAGTAGCAACGTTGAGAGGAAAATTGAAAGTATAAAGGATGTGTCTTTGATTGTAAAGGTCCAAAATCCTAAATTTTTTGAAAATGAGGTGAAAGCATAGCAAGTAGATTAGATCAAGTAATACATAGTTCAACAAGTTCGAGTATCATTTCTCCATGATTCTAGATTCACAATGATTTCTAAATTGTGCAAATTGGACCATTCATTGGTGGTGAATATTGTTTTTTCTTTGATTAGGGATAGGTTTTGTAGGACTTTGAAGAGGAAGAGTTGAAGGAGGATTTTAGGATGACTTGAATTGTGAGGTACTCTACATACATGCTTTTGTCTTATAAATCTTGTCCATGTATGAAAGTGATTTATCATTACTTCTAATAGTCTTGAACTACTATGGTTTTAGTGTATAGGGGGTTTCTATTTTATTTTTTTCTTTGTATTTTTTCAAATTGATTGGAAATTGAAAAAGAAGTTGGAATGGTGGGATGACAAGCTATAATCTAAAGGGAAACTTTCATTTTTTTTAGAATTATTTTATGAATATGAGCTAGTTGTTGTTTAATAAATATCTTTATCATGAAAGTGTTGAATTTTATTTTTGAGCTCACTATGTGGCATTGTTTCTAGCTTTGTGAAAATCAAAATACAATGAATTCTTAAATTTCTAAATCAATACAAGTATAAATACAAATATTAAATTTGCCATTTAGGGATTGAATATGCAAATTGTGAACATGCTCATTTGTAAAATAATTTAGTAGTAAAGTAGTAATAAATTTTATATCAATTAAATTTAAAATATAAATAAATGTTCATTATACTTCTTAAGATTTATATATAATTTAAAAATTGATCTATTTTGTAGAACAATGCGTGGTTTAATTAAGAGATTTCAATAAATTTTAATTTAAAGATTGCATGACTATACAAATGGCCCAAATAAATAATGATTTAGCTTTTCAAATAGTTTGATTTCTATAGACATTGATGGAACTTTCAACAAAAAAATGGAGACCTTTTTATATAATAATTGATTAAAAAATTGTGCATTAGAATTTTAGATATAATAGTGTTGATTTCAATAAAAGATGTGATTGTTTTAAGATTGTACCTTAAGAGTAAAATAAAAAATCTAAGATCTTCCAAAATCTTAATCTTTGTTAAATAAGAAGTCATTTGATAAAAAAATCACGCATACATTTTCAAGTTATTAAAAGATTACAAAAAAATGATTTTATAAAGTATACCTTTCATAACTTTTTTGAAGTTTGCATAAAAAAAAATATAAGAAGCATCAAGGTTGCAAAGTATTTTTCTATATAATATTTCAAAATATTTATAGCTTTTTTGCAAATCAATTTCAAAATTTTAATTAAAAATTTCCAAAACTATGTCATTTTCATTATTATCATTTTAAATTTTAAAATAAATATTTAATGCAAATGATTAATCAAAATTCGAATTTCAATGGATTGGTGAAAAAAAACAGAAGATAAAATTGGCCACAAAAATAATATTATATAAATAGATAAAAATTGGTTTAATATTTAGGGTTTTATAGAGCTTTGAACTATATTGTGTAAACAACTACAAAGAATTTCAATGAAAATCTTTTAAATAAGCAAGCCCATACATTTTCAAATTTGAAGTTCCTCAAAAAAATTAATTTTTGAGATTTTGTACTCATTTAAATGCATATTGATGCTTTTTGATGAAATATAAGGGTTTCTTATTAGAAATGTTTTCAATGTTTTTTTGTAGATTACTTAATCTTTGTAATTCTTTGAATACTTACTTTAAGAAAATAAGGTACTTGAGTTCACTTCTAAGGAAAGATTCAATTTTATACTTAAATCTTATCAACACTATCAATGCAATTTTTTTTATAAATCCAAATTTGGTCATACATCTTGAATCTAAGGTTCAAGCCTTCAAAGATGATATTTGTAGTTCATTAATTTGTTCTTTTCAAGTTTGAGAGCAATGAAGTTTTTATATATGCCTATTGAGGTTAGAAAATTGATATTATTTCAACACTTTAGAACTTTTCTTTTATTCAAATGATGTATAGGTATAGTGATTATAATCTAGTAAATTCTTCCTAGTAAATATATATTGTATAGATATGTAAATTGACAAGTGTCAAGGAGACAATTACAAAGTATAATGTGGTTGAAGTAATTGAGGTTTTCAACAAAGAAATTAAGCATTATGATCAATAAAAGTTGTAGTAACCGTCTTTTATACCTTCAAATATTAAAATTATGGGATTGTATAACTTAAAAAAATTCAAAGTTACCTTAAGATGTCAGTATTGAATTTTTTTTAAATTAAATATATGCCCAAATGTAGATATATATGTAAAATACATAAACTAATAAATATATAGATTAATTTTTCATATAATATTTAAAATATAATATTTTTCCTACTTGATTTGTTTCTTCTAATCAAAAAATAAGTAAGTATTGCTTAATTACATGGATATATACTATTTATTATATGAAAATTTATATGTTTGTAAATTTTTTGATTATTGAAAGTGGTTGACATTATATTTTATTGTATAGTTACCTTGACCATGCATTTTGTCATTTTGCCATTCACCATTATACTCATATCCTCCATCAATGTATAATCCTTTTCCATGACGTTGACGATTTGGTCTCACTCTATCTATTTATCACACTCAAGTTCTTTCTTAGCTATGATTAAAAATATATTGTAGATATATATTCATATTATAGGATTTCAAAAATTAACTTTTTGAAGAGCCAACAATTCTAAACTAAATTTTGTATTTATTTGTCAAATTTGGTGTGATTCTTTTCAATTTTGTCACCAACATATTGAATATTATATAATGGTCACAACTACATAAACTTTTGGTTCAATTTTCATTAAATTAGCTTAGTCATTCAAAAACTAACAATCCTTAATACTTCAAGTATTAAATTCAAACTTACGAAATGAATTTAGATTAGTATGATTTAGATAAATAAATATCAAACAATTGAAAATTTAAGAAACTTTATTCTTGTAACTTGATATATTTTCAATATTTGATGATGAAGTTCTTCACATTATGATATTCAAAATATTTAATCAAATATAAGTTTGATTTGAATAAATAACTATAACTATATATATCATATTAAATATCTACAATCTAAAAGTAAAATATTCAAAACCTGGTGGAGGATTAGGCATTCCATCAAGGGGAACTTGTAGAGGGGTAGGAGGAAGTAGAAGAGAAGCGTCTTTTTGTATACTTTCTTCTACTAAGATCCATTCACCTTCTACAATAGATTTCATTGATGAAAAATTAATTAAAATTGATTTGAATTTCCAATGTTGTATAATTATACATATTTTTATCATATTAAATTATATAAGATATAATTTTTTTGAAAGACTCTATCCATATAAAATGATTGGAAATTGATTGTCTATTCTAAATTCATAGTGGTTTTTTGTTAAATTTTCATATCTTAGATTATTTGCAATGTAACTATTATTTAATGATTAAATAAAATATATGAATTTTAACACATTCTTATTACAATTAGTATCTGTAAAAATTTAAAAATATATTTGATATTGATAAATTTAATATAAATTTATAATTGTTTTACTATTTCAATTCTATGACTTGAAAGATGTTATATATAGTTCTATCATTTAGTTACTTAGATCAAGGATTCATATATATTTGGAGTTGAATTAATGAATTCTTGTATATATTAACAAATATGCCAAATATCATCTTATTAATGTATAATACAATAATCACATCATATTTTTTAATATTTATTTCAAGAGTTGTTCAATGTAAAGAATACCAATTTGTTGCAAAATTAAGGGGGCAAGGGTTTACCAAATTCATTTTTTAATACAAGGATTTAAACAATATAAGGATAATCATTAAAAACATGAGCCTTGTTTTGGATTTTCATATATTATATTAAATAATGCTACACCAAATACATGCTTTGCTACACTTTTATGCTAGGAATTTTTTAATTTTAAAATGCTTCTTTTCTAAAAGAATGATCATAAAAAATGTTTAATTTAATTTGTGTGTTTTGGACTACTTTTCATTTTTTTCCTTCTAGAAATACATTAGAATTGAAAAAATATTAAAAAATATATAAAATATTCAAATGACCCCTACAAGTTTACGAGACCATTTTCCACCATTGCCTCTCTTTGACAAGATGGCCAAACCAAACCAAACCAAAATTAATTTTGAAAATATTTTAATATTTTATCAAATTTAACAAATGGTTTCTCTATAGTCCCCCTAAACTCTTGATTTGGATAGAAACTCCAATATGAGTAATTTTCAAACCTAAATGCAAACACATCAAGTCATGTTCAATGCAATTTGGATTAGAAGAGAGACCTAGCCAAGGGAAGTTCAATGTTGAGAAAAAAAATATTATACTTCCATTGTTCCTATGCTTATAAAAACCATCATGAATGTTCTCAACTACTATACATAGAAGATAGGTTCATCATTTTTTTGCTAAAATTAAGAAAATTTTGAAAATATTTTGCAATATTTTGTTTATCTGTCAAAAAATTTGCAATAAAATTTTCAAAAATTTCTACATCTATTCAAAGAACTATTTTTCCTAACCTCGACTACTATAGCATTTAGTCAAAAAAGGCAAACTTTCTATTTGTGAAAATTTTGAGATGTCCTCCTTAAAGTCATTCTAGCTACAAAAGAAAGTTGATTTTTTTTCAAAAAATGAACTAAATTTTTTCAAAATCCATATCATCAAAATCTTTGGAAATTAGAGACCTACTACTTTGACAATAATTATCAAGAACATAGAAGTCTAACTTTGGGGAAGATGACTCAAATTTTTATTTTATTATTTGTTCAAAATGACAATTAACCCCTCAAGGACTAAGAGGACACAATGTGTCCTCTCCAAAGTTTTCAATGGCAATTTCTTGGAAGGGTGAAATAAATCTCAATATTTTGGGAACTAAGATCTTGTACAAGAAAAACTTTACATGTTTTTTGCATTTTTCAATTCTCTAATTTTGAATGTCAGAAGTAGTTAAAAATTCATTTACAAAATGTAGTCAAGAATGTAGTCTAGTAGAAAAAGAGAGCAAGTATAATGTTTTTTCATGAAAATAATAGTAGATATGGAAAAAAAAAAATTTCTTACACAATTATATTCTATAATCCACGAAAACAAAAAAAAATTGAAAAAAAAATTGAAATTCTTGTTTTTAACAATTTTTTGAATAAAAGGTTCAATCAAGTGTAATTAATGACACAAAATAATTAAAATGATTTCAAATTTTTTTAAGATATTCCAAAAAATATGATAATAACATTCTTTGTAAAATTTCAAAAATTTATCCATATATAAATTTTAAAGAATTTTGTAGGATCCAATTTGCTTGGAATTGACTTTCTAGTCTTCATGTTTGAAAATGTGTACAAATTTGAGAGATTTTTTTTTCCTTCAAATTTTCAAATAAAAAATAAAACATTTACTTTAGATTCCAAATAATTTTCTTTGGGGGGGGGTAAAAATCTATGGTTTAGGCCTATGAAGTTAATCGTCCAAAATTGTTATAATCTAAAGATCTAATGGTCCAAATTTCCTAAAATTCATTCTATGCATACTAGATGAAGTAATCTTTACTTTTGTACGGTTAAAATTAAAAGAATTTATTCACATTTATGTGCAAAAAAATATCAAAGTGCTAGAATTCATTGAAAACCTCCATTGTCAAAACCGTGTTAGTCTTTAAGGGATTAAGAGGTGATTTTGAAGAAAGCTCTTTGGGTCTTTAGATATTAATGGAATTTGATTAGGAATAAATAAAGATCAATTATATTGATTTCACTAGCAAAGAAACTAAAAAACTAATCAAATTTTTTTTGAAAAATGATTTTAAATAGATAATTAAAAACTTAGATTACTAAATATTCTTTGATAATGATTATGAACCAAAAGAATAACCAAAATTTTAAAATTTGGTATAAAAATAATATCCAAAAGAAGAGTCATTTACAAAATTCTATAAAATGTATTACTATTGTTTTTTTTTAAATCTTTTGATTATGATTGCAAATATAGTAACAAAACATATCCTCCAAATTTCAACTTTAAACATTCTAGAATGGATACTTATTAATACTTCAATTTTTTTTTAAAACAACATTCTTTGTCAAATTGTCAGTAAGATAATAAAATTATTGAAAGGTTAAAAATGGCCATCTATTAATTCTCTATGAAGTTTTGCTACACTCAATCATCATATGCAAAGTTGTGTACAAAAAATGCATTAGAAAGCAAAGTGTGACAAGACATACTTCAAGTGTTTCTTACAATTACTCAAAAATATTAAATTGAATTTGATCATAATTGTCTTATATAATTATTACCAATAATATTTGAGGAGTTTTTGAGTTTTATCAACTATTTTCTTTTATCTTCTATATTGAACTTTTTTTCAAACACTAAGTTTGTCTAATTTTTCTAAATAGAATTTTTATGGATTTTATCATTGGGTTTTCATTGATGTTTGCAACCAATTTTTTCCCTAATTCCACTAGCTAACAATGAATTGACCAACAACTCTCCTTTGACATTAATTGCCATCAATTCTAATTATATATTACCATTCAAATTTTATAAATTAAGAAGTAGATATATATAATACCATATATAGCACCAGTAGGATAGTAGAATTTTTTAATTTGAACATCAGTATCTGTTACAAATACAAGTAGGTTATGATGATGGAATGTTTTGTAATAGATTGTAGTTTCAAACTTTAAAAATAAAAATTTATAAAAATTTATAAATTGAATATACAAACAATGAAAATTTAATTAATTTCTAATAATATTGTCAGTGTTTTAAATTTATATTTATATATTTGTACAAAATTATTTATAAAAATGCATTACATAAGGGCTTAAATGCACAATTTCAAATTCAATTAATATAAAAATATATTTGAAGTATTGTTAAATACTATAGTCTTTATTTGGCAATAAATAGACTAGATTATAATTTGGCAACTACTTCTTCAAATAGATAGCTATAATCTTGAATATAATATTTATCAAAAAAATTATACAATATCTTAGTTATAATATTCTACCTTCAAGTGGAACTTCTCCTATTGTGATTGATGTTTTCTTTATAGATTCTTTTTTAGGTGCCATTTGTACAAAGTTGGACTATGTTTGCGTACATCTTATTACATCTATTTCCATATACAAATTTGTTGAAAATATAATCACATACTACAAAGAATGTATTTCCATATGAACTCTAAAGATTAAAGAATATACAATTTAAGATTTATTTTGTTGATTCCTATTTTCTATTTGAAAAATAGACATAATCATAATTCATTACTACCACTTGTTTATTGTACTTGTATAATGCAACCATTACTAATTTTTACATAATTATTTCATGAATCTTCATGAAATATCAATAATAGAAGACTATAATAAAAGATTATCATTAAAGAAGACTTATTGATTTTTAAGTGAAAAATATTTAATGAATTTTTTAATGTCTCAAAAATTGCAAACAAAATAATTATTGAAAACACTATCAATTAGTGTCAAAAGAAAAAAAAGAAAACACTATCAATTAAAATTACATTGCATTGAAATTGTAGACTATCGTTGCATACAAAGAATATGAGTCCTATTATGAAATAGTATATAAAATAATAAATATTAATCCTTGCAAGAAAAATTTATAAAATTTGACTATTTTGGGGGGTTTCATATTACATTTTCGTGCTTTTATTTTTATTGTAAAATGATAATGATATTGATGTTCAAACAATTTTCTATAGTAAGTTAGATAAAAATCTTATAAAATCACCAAAATTATAATTTAGGATTCTAAAATTTAGGAAAATTAGAAAAATGACTTCTTAAATTAAAAAAAACATTAAGATTTGATCAACAATCAATTTCAAAAAAAAATTTCATGCTACAAAATTTATTGGCAAAATTTTACTTAGTGCAATGGTAAATCCAACCATATGGATGTTCTCTACATGTTATATTTTCCCATTTGATGGATGAAGGTATTCATTGAATTATTATATTATTGATAGAAGTTATAAAACATTTGGTAGAGTGCATGCGCCTTTATGAGGATCAATCTTTAAAGAAAAAATTGTAGTCTTTTCAACAATCCAAAGTTCTTTTATCAAAAGGACCCTAAAAGATGTTAGTATAGAATATTTGCTTACGATATTGTATTTAGCTATTAGAATTGGCAAAAATTCAAATTAAAAATTCAAACTAAATTTTTTGGAAATTACTTGGAAAGAGAGAGAGAGAGTTAGAAAAAAAATGAATTAATGTTGCAAACTTTAGAATACGCCTTGTGCAAACATGCATGCAAATCTAAGAATAATTCACCACTCTCTTAATGTTTCTACAATGAAAATCAATAATACTCAATATATATAGCTAATAAAAATATTTACCAACGGTAAAACTTTGTAGCATTTAAAAATCAATCGGTGTCATTAATACTAAATTTTATTATTAGTGTACTATTATATGGTAGAATTTTTGAAATTATTCTTATATATTTTTCATTTCAATGTAGGTATATATAATATAGTAGGGCTTCATTGCTCTCCATGCTACCAATGATGAGTGATTCAAGATCAAGGACTTGGAGGATTTAGAAAAAAAAGTTTTTTTTTATTACATTTGTTATATAAAATTGGAGTCCAAAACCAATCATTTCAAAAAATAATTGAAGAAATGGGCAAACTTCATACCATTGATGTCATTGTGTATCGGCAATTACTGCCACTTCTTAGTACATTGTACATTGTATCAACATTGTACCAAAACACAATTTATCTTCATAAAAAAACAAAAACATAAATAGATTTAAACAGATGAAACAAGGTATTAACTATTAAGCAAAATAATCCAAAAACACATAATCCAAAATTATGATTTCACATTAACTTGTCAAATTTTTTTATTTTACATTAAATATTTAAAAAATTCAGACTTCAACCTAAGTGTTCCAAAATTCAGATTTCACACAATGTACTGAAAATTTTCAGTTTTTACATTAAGTGTTCAAAATTTCAGATTTCACACTAAGAGCATCCCCATGGCATGCATGCCAAACAGGGGCGCCAAAATGACCTTTGGCGTGCTCAGTTGGTGAGCTAGGGCCGTGTTCTCTTCCTGTGCTCCATCGTTGGAGCAAAATTTCAGCACGCCAAAACACAATCTACTAATTTAAAATCTAGTTTATCTACAACACAAATACAATGTTTGAATAAAATTGATTTAAAATTGAACAAAGCATTGATGGTTCTCTATATTTTTACTTGTGCATTAATTAGCATCAACTTCAAGCATTCCAATTCTGCCACGTAGAAAGCCAATCAAGGCTTTGTATCTAGAAGATTGTTCCGCATCATGTAGTGTGCCCTCCCAAGACTCCCAATTTGGCCGTGGCATCCTCATATTTTGGAGAGCCCGGCCACTTTTGCATGTTTAGCAAGCCTAGCATGGGGCACTTTCTTCACTGTGACCCGCTCAACTGGCATTTTCTGCCATTAGCAAGCTGGCATGCGGATGCTCTAAGTCTGCAAAATTTCAAATTCCAAAGAGTTTTGAAAATTTTCACCATATGGAAAGGAAAATTGAAAATTTACTATAGTGTGAGGTCACTTGTATCGTTGCGGTCTCCATACACCACTAGTATGTACATAGGAGGATACCTTGTAGTAAGTCTATCATTTGAGTCCGATCCGATGTTGTCTTGCCCAAGAAGTGAATTTCCTTGAGATCCGTCAAGAATGATGACATTGTTCGGTTCACAAACTAGTGGTATACGTGTATCATTTGCAAAGAAGATATCATGAAAAAAAAAATTAAAGCAAGAATTTTACAAACAAAGATGAAGGTACAATTGCTTAGAAATAGAAAAAAAAAGATAAGAGGAAATTAGAAAATACCTGGAATGTTGTACTCATAGACTGCACCTTCTCGTGCCTCATCCAACTGCTGAGCAAGTTGATGTCGACCCAACTTTGCTAAGTGGGAATTAGGGTTGGTGTGCTCAAAAAAAATTTGAGTAATATCACTCATTTCTAAAGCTTGAGGATTCATCATGCATTTCCACAGTGATGCAACTCTGCAAAACTCCATGCCACCTTGATGGACTGGAAGAATCTAAGAAGCAGATGGTATAAACTGCCTAGATTGCAGCATAGGCAACAGAGTTCTCGGAAGAGTACTGCCAATCTGCTTCCGCAATTTGTATTTGCAATATGTTGCTACTCGTTCAATTAGATTAGTGTGTGTGAGAACAACACGATTTTTGCAAAAGGAGTTCTATGCTTTATGTACTCTTCTACACCGTCTTTGAGTTGTGCATTAGTCACATTCCTTTGAACACACTCAAAGTGTTCTTCTCCAATATCTTTAACACAATAGTCCAACATCCCAATGTAGGTGAGAAGCCCATTATTGTGCAACACTTTTGTTAAAATGTGATGCCCTGCAGGGGCTTTCTTAGGATCATCCCATTCAAGATATTGTTTGATTTTGTGATTGACCATGGTAACAAAAGAGCTAAATAGCCTACATACCATTTGCAAGTGCAATCGGCTTATACTACTGCTACGTTCAATAGAGTATAAACCAGACACATACTGTTTATCCAAGAACTCTTCCATTTTACTAAGGAGTTCTTTTGGAATATCAGCACTACCAACTAAGATAGTGATTCTGACATCCATTTCACGAGGGGCAATTGGAACCCATATTTTGGGAGCTCTCTTAAAAGGTTTTTTTTAGCAAGGGTTTTTGCTTGGATGCAAAAGCATCTGTAATTGCTTGAGGGTTTTTCCCTCTCCGGGTAGACTTCTTCAAAACCTGAGATATAAAAGGCACCATAGCTGAATTCTTCAAACAAATACAATCATGAATACTCTTCTAAGCATGACCTTACAATACAAAAGTATGTCAATTTGGCAACTGAGGAGCAGATTAGATGAAGAACACTATCACACAACTAGACTAGAACCAGACTAACCTAATTGACTAGACCAAAAGCAAACTAACTTACAACTCAAATCTCGAACTCAACCCCATTCATACCAAGATTGCCAAAACGAAACTACGAGACCCCAACTCACACCAAAACTACGAGACCCTAGCGATCTGCTTTTGAGACCTCCAGCAAACTACTCAGCAGCCCCAACAATAGAATAATTTAACCTACTCAGAACATGGGAATAGAGGGTCAATTGCTTTGACTCAACATAACTCGAAACTTTGACTCAATGCAACTTAAACCGAAACTGCCAAATCAAAATTGCAAGACCCCAATTCAAACATCTTGAGTGATCTCCTTGTGAGACCCCTCTAGAGCCCATGACAATAGACCACAATAGCAGATACTCCACAAGAAAATACATTAGTTGCTATAATCAATTTCAGAGGTTCTAAACCTGTACAAACAAAATACGGGATCAGATGAAGAAGCACGCTACTCTAATATCGCTCATTCTCCAGCATTGCCGTGAAATCAAACTTCACAAAGAAACCAGGAATTCATCAGTGAATGGGAGTCACCATAATCCAGAACACCATGCAACAATTACACAAAACAGAGAGCAAAGAACACAAATGTGGCGAGTTCTATACCAAATCAATTTTGGGGTCATGTCAAAACTCCACACCAATACCTGCGATGCAGAAACCCTAGGAAACCCTCAAGAAAAAAACAGGACAAGAACAATCAGTAGGAACAAAATGAAAACCAAAGAAAATGAACCCGTACTTGTAACAAGTTTGGAGAAAAGGCAATTCGTCCATGGCACCTCACCAAAGTTCTTTGCTGCCAAGCGATCCGTGGTGCTTTCAAGTTGTAGGAGGTAGAAGAAGCTTCAAAAAGCTAGAAAGACACTCAAACAGCTCCGCTCACTTCTAGCAATGGATTTGAACTTCCATCTTTGAGCGCCAAACCCTATGGTGAACCATCAACGGCCGTGGATTTACCAATGGGCAACGCTTCATCAACGGCAAGCAGGTTCATCATTTTTTTAAAAATTGGAAATCAACGGCCCAAGGTGCCCAGATTTTCCGACCAATTGTACCCCTCCATCAATAGTGATAGGGGGGTTTACATTTTAAATCCATTTTGATCAATGGTTGTTGTTCACTTGTCTGGGGTTGGGGGCTTTTACAGGGTGGTATGCCACTTTTTTCCACATTGTAGTTTTATACATACAAAAGTTATTGTTTATGTCTTTGGCTATTAGAAACAAACCACATAAAGATTGGTCAAATTGTCAATACAATAAAATGCTAAGGAAATGAAACAAATCTTTTTGCATGGTCTCAACATCAAAAGCCAATTGCCAACAAGTTGTAAATGGTTTATAAATTCACAACAGGGCAATTGCATGAAACACTTGTACTATTTTTCGTCACATGTCTCATGCTGATTTGTTTTTTGACCATAACTTTTGCATTTATGCTCCAAATGACTCAAGATTTCTAGAGAAGGTACTCATAACTATCATACATCTTACATGAATTTTTGATAATTTTCAAAAATAGTTTGATATAAAAATAGTACTAGTGATTGAATGTCACATATGATAATTTGGAGGTTTTTAGTACTATGGAATACCTTTTTTTAATGATTTTGAGATGAAATTTGGATGAAATGGTCTTCTAATGTACTTCTAGATTTACACAAAAGGATTTCCAAAAATAGTTAATTTTATGTCATGTGGAGGTCTACAAAGAGAGCTTCATTTTGCTTGTATTTTGAAACATATAAAATATTATTTTGGTAGGTTCTTTAGTGAATGACCATCTCCATAAAGTTGTTGCAAATGGACACTTTTTATTTTTTTTAATTTACTTATTTTTACTATTTTTCCCTAATTAAAACATGAAGATATGTATTTTCTTGAGGTTTGGCACTTTTCCAGTTCTCCTACTTAGAAAATTTTCCTATACAATTCCTTTGGTAGGTACCTTTATCTTAAAGGTGTATACATAAGTCATATTTTTTTTTAAATTTAAAAATTATTTTTCTAATTAAATAGTATTCCAAAAAAATTCAAGAGTACTATTGTAAAACGCAACAAATAGTACAGGTGTTTCGTGCAATCATCCAACATTAAAGGGGTTAATGTAGGCATTGATGTCAAAAGTTTGTTTTCTACAAATTTCATTTGAAACATCAATGGGTGAATTTGATGTTTAATATCTTCATACAAGTTGGTGACAAAAAATTAGGATTCATCAAAGAATGAGAGGTGATGAAAGAATGTCACATTTGAAATGGCCAATAAAATCATTACATAGAGTTCACTTCCAAGGATCAAGATTAGATATCTCTAAACAAAGCCATGCAAAAAAGATTGCAAGAGTAAAAGAGCCATCAAACCAATGCAAATGAATGTTGTATAAATTAAGAAGTAGGGGTGGAGCCCAATTTAAAGAATAAATCACCTTTGCATTAGTAGAAATATGGTCCATGTAGATGAAACTTTAAGGCCCATACTTCAAGGTTTCTATTTTGTGAGGCCATAAGCTTGTGACTTATGAGCCTATGAGTATACAATTTTAAAAAAATTCCATCTAAATTTTTTGCCCAAATTTCATTAACTTTAGTAAATTTTAGTGCTTATTACCAAGGACCTATTACAGTGGTTCCTTAAACAACCTTGTTATGCCATTTATTGTACTTTGCTAGATTTTAAGAAAAAACAAAATTGGTGACTAATTAGGATTCTTATGAAATCAAATGAGAATATTCCATTTAGATTTAGATTTTTGTGATCACTTCCTTCCATTTCTTTTTGCCGTAGTTGTGATCTCCTTTCAATACTAGGAGGTACTAAAAAGCAAAATAGAGGTCAGGGATCAAAAAAATTTAACAAAGTCTAATAAGTATCATATTAAGATGACAAAGTACTCTTTTGGGTGTTGAGAGATACCAATAAACAAGAAGGATGTAATTAACTAAATGACCATTAGATCAAGAAATAAGAGGTGGATCCTCCAATGGGTTCTAAAAGGAAACAATGATCAACTAATCAATAATCTTAGATCACTAAGTTCATTTTTTACAAATTTAATCTCTATCAACCAAATATTTTTCTTCTAAAATCTTAACAAGTTTAACTATTGCTACATTAAGATAAAAGTATAGATACCTGCATTGGCCTTTGAGAAGACCTATGCTTCTACAAGATAGCCTTTAACAAAATGAAATTTAGTGCAACAAAGCTCTTTTCACATATAATGAAATCCTATGAATAAATTTTTTTCCAAAATTTAAACAAATTCATTGACTTGCAAATGAAGAGGGAATAATTGATACCCTCCTAATTGGCCTTGAGAGGGCTTATAGTGCTACAAGACAATGATCAACCAAAATGAAATTCATTGTAGCAAAGATTTTTATCAACAATTTTTTTTCCTAAAATCTAAAGAACTCCAATAACAACACATCAATAAAAAATAATTAGTACCTTTTTTTAAGCCTAAAAAGGATCTTCATTAATATAGGAGAATGATCAATCAATTTTTTATACAAACTTAATTCCATTTTCATTCATCTTTCATATCAATAAAGTTCTTCATCTTTGTAATGTATACTTCTAATTAAGATTGAAAATTAGAATTTTCATTTGAATGCAACATAACCACGATAATAGGCCCACAAAAGTAAGTACTAATATTTATTAAAAATAAAAAATTTTGATTCAAATTTTGAGATGGAATCTATTTTACAATTATAGTTAAATTTTCTAATGCTTCTTCAAATTTTTAAGCTCTACACTCATAGAATCCTTGCTCTATGCTCACAAGCTCCACTCACAAGTTCACAAGCTCATACAATAGCACTGCTAGAATTAATAGCATTCTTTCTAAAAAAAATTTGCAAAAATTTCAAATTATACAGACATTAGAGCCTACTTAAGTTCTCAAAAAATTCAAAGGGAGTTTCAAAAAAAAATAAAAATTCAAAGGGGGTTCCTTGGACCTTTAGGGATAAAGCATTTTGCTTTCTATCAAGTTGTTTTATTGTCCTACTTCAAATCATAGTGGATTTTAGTATTGCAATCACCAACATCAACTTTGTTGAACCCATTATTGTTTATTTAAAGGGTCACTCAACTTAAGGCATTGTAGAGCTAATCTAACAATGTCACATGAACAAAAGTTCTCTCTCTCTATAACACCTACATCAATATGTGCCTATTGTTGGAATAACAATTATAGAACATCCACCAAAATTACTTTGATACCATATGACTTTTCTATACAATATCCAAAAGATGAATTCTTTGGTGGATTGAAATCTCTTTTCATTTGGCAATTAGAATGCAAATTATTTGAATCAATCTCATATTAGAAATCGTGCTCAATTGAAAAATTGATGCTTTCAGGTGTTTGTACCTAAGTGATAAGTTGAAATTGAAGAAAACTTGGTTTCACTCTTCCTTTTTGGGAACTTCTATGCTCTTCAAAGGGAATCATTGTTACGTATCAAGAGTTGGCAAGGGTTATGGAGTCCCTTTAGATGTGGCGTTGCCGTGACCTTGTATTGATCCCCACCAATAAGTTGCTAAAATTGGATTGATAATACTTTTTCCACTACCTTTAAGGCGCCGTGTCACATAGAATGCTACTGAGGTGCTCCTATTATAGTTCACTTGATGGATGGTGGAAAAGTCAACTTTTTTGTTGAATTGTGAACAATGTCCATTAACAGAGACACTGTGAATATTGGCGAAGACTATGCAACTTGTTGTTGAAGCTACAAACAGTACTAGAAAATGGGGCCCGTTTTCGCATAGATTGAGTTGATTATTGTTGATTTCACTCAATTATTTATGCTGAAATGGCTAATTTGTCTATTTTGTCTGGACAATCAACATAGATTGTATAATCAACATAGATTTTTGTTGATTTGAAACAAATCAATGATCAATAAACTAAAAATGTTTAGTTTAATCAACATAGATTGCCTAAAATTGTTGATTTCTACTAATTTGAAATATACAATCATCAAATAATAAAGATTCCAACCAAAATTAAAGTAATTTTTTAGGAGATTTAGAATCTTTCAAAAAAAAATTTGGAATCTATTAGAATCTTTTTAATCCTTCAAAAAACTTTTAGAATACTTTAGAAATCTTTCAAAATCTTTTAGAAATCTTCAAATCATCTATTTAAATTTTATTACTAGAATCTTTTTTTAAATCCATAAAAAATTGTTAAATATATTGAAATCTTTTCAAATTTATTGGAATCTATTCAAATCTTTAAAAAAAAATTAATTTTCCAAAATCTTTTGAAATCATTTGGAATCAATCAAAAAGTATGAATTCCAATCTTGAATTTTAATTAAATTTTTATCAAATATAATTTGAATTTAATTTTGATTTGAATTCCAATGAAATTCAATAATTATAATTCAAACTTAAAATTTGATCAAATTTAGCTCTAATTCAAATTTTGATTCAAATAACTTAATGAAAATTCAAACTTTGATTCAACTTAGTTTGATTAATTCAAATTTGATGAAAATCCTAGTCCTAATTCTAATGCAATTTTTATTCAATACAATATATAGTTTGATTAGAGTTCAAACTTACAAGTTCATTGAATTTCTAACTTATATTTTGAAATATTTTTTTTCTAATTCTAATTTAATTCTAATTCTAAGTTTTGAATTAAAAAAAAAAGTTTTTGTGCCATTTATAATTCAATTTCAAACTTTCAATTATTTGAATATGAGATCTTCAAGCCTTAAATTGTCAACAACATTTTTCTACTAAAACATTCAATATTATAATTTTTGGTGCACTCATCCAAGAAGCCAATTTTTTTTTTTTTTTAATCAATTAATAGGATTAGCCACTTCACTTGTCCTAGATCATATGCTAAATATTCTAGGTATTCTAGCAAATAAATTTAACCTTGAAATAAAATTTTGATTTCAAAGAAGATTACATCAATACATGAATCCAATAGGTTATTTTATCACTAAAATACTTAAATACATATAAATTAAAAATCATTATAACTTTTTCAACACTAGTACAATTAGAGAGACTCAAAGCTTCACATATACATAGAACACAATGTTTGAGTGAAAAATAACCAATTTTATTTTGACAATTTGTGGGGTTGTTTGTATTGTCTACCAAGTTTAGTTTTGAGCTTATTGTGGCATAGCTTTTTTCCCAATTACTAATTTAAATACAAATTATAATTATAAAAATATAATAAGATTTTTGTTATTTGTCAAAGTTTCACTATAAATTGAAGTCATACAAACTTGCTTGAAATCCATTTTGTCTTTTGAAGGGACACTGGTAAATAAAAATCCAAAAATCTAAACTTTGAACTATTCAAAATGTAAATTTTCAAATATTCAAATATTTGAATTTGAAACATTCAAAATTCAATATTTGATCTATTCAAACTTTTAGATTAAAACTATTTAATAATGAAACTATTTAACTCCAAATTTTGGCCAAACTACTTCTAGAAAATTGGTTGTTTGATTCTCCAAACATGTTGTAAAAACTGAAAATTTTTACCACTGAAACTAGACCTCAATATCTATTAAATCCAACAAGTTTCATAGAAATCAGACTTACGACAAAGGAGGAAATGTCTTGCAAAGTTGGCTGACTGTAAATATACAATGGAAATGAATGAATTAAACTAACTTCGGCCAAACAAGCTTTAGAAAAATGGTTGTCAAATTTTCCAAACATTTTACTAAAATTGAAAATTCTACCACTAAAACTAGACTTCAATATCTATTGAACCTCCTATGTATCAAAAGACAAAAGTTATGGACAAATTTCAAAGAAAAATTGGAAAAAAAAAAATTCTTTGACAATTTCAAACATCCTCTCTGAAATTTGTCCATAACTTTTAATTGGAGGCTCCAAATTCCAAATGGATTTTTGAAGATGAAAGTTGAATTTATTCACCACATTTTATTAACACAATTTTTTTTGAAAGAAATCATTCTACTATGTCTAAATGAGTTTTCTAGTTTTTGACTTAACTACAAGTGGTTGAACTCCTACTCATTCTAAAATCACATCCCATATGGTTTGCTCGACTTCCTACCACCCCACTTGTATAAAGAGTTTGTCTTCTCCTCTATTGAAGCACCAAAGTTAGTGACTTTCAAAGATCACTTTCCCTCTCTATTGTATCACTTGGAATGTGGTGATGTAATTTTGACCCATTTCATTTGAAGAATAGAATCTATATTGGGAACTTTAATTAATTAAAGTTTGAATAATTAAAATTAATTAATTAAACTTTAATTAATGTGGTAGATTTTTCCTATGTGGTAGTCCATGTGGTAATTTTTTTGTTAATAAAATAAAAATAATTTTTGATGACGTGGCAGTTGTTTAAATCTGATGTGGCACATTCATGAAGACATTCATCCTACATGGCATAATTAATAGAACTATGCTAAAAAGTGTCCAAATCAAGCTGTCCTAACCAATTCTTTCCATAGAAAGAAATATACTAACATCTCTGCTAGAACGGACATCGATTTTTCTAGTAGTGAAATTTTAGAGTTGATTTTTTGTTATTAAAAATAAAAATTGAATGTTTTACATCATCAATAATTTCAGAAAAACACAAAGAAGAGTGAAGTGTACTTTATTTAATTTAATAAAATTTTGGGACCACTTTAATGTATCACTAATGTATTATAAATAAAAGCTTTATCTTTTACATTATCAATAACTTAAGAAAACTACATCAGAGAGTGAAGTGTATTGCTTTTGTGTAACTAATTTTGGGACCACTCACTAATTTTTCAAATGGATTTAATACGAGATTGATCGCTATAATTCGAGTAAGTTGTGGAGTGCAATTTTAGTTTCTGTTCTATGTGTTTCTATTTCGGGAGCTTCCTAGAGTGGATTACCAATCCGAAGCACTGGATTTACAATTGCTAAGCTTCTGCATGCTCGTTTTTGTCATCTTGCAATGCCAAAATTGTTTAGAATAGTAGAGGATAAATTTTTTCATAGCTCTAGTGAATTTGGGATTGCTGTTACTTACTGTTCACCTGCAATGAGCACAGTCCTTACTTATCCTTTTGTCACCTCACTTAACGAAATATTGTGGCAAATATAGAAAAAAATTTCAGGGTTAGAATTTTTTGGAGGTTATCAAACAAGAGGTTATTTTGTCATTGTTTCATCGTCTATCATTGACTTTTCCTCTGAATACTATTATGCTAATGGATAGATTTCGCCTAGAGATCGGTTTTCTTCTTCAGTTTTCTTGTTCAATCATGATTTTTTTTGTTCCTGTTTCCATGTCTTCTCTGGACAATGTCTCCTTAAAAAGACTACTTGTAAAATCTGCTCGTATAGATTTCCATATAGGGAATGCATGTTTGGTTTGTTTCCTAAAGCTCTGGGTTGTCAATTTGCTGTATTTTCTTTACTAGCCATGCACGTAGGTTATTGATCTTGGTGTTGACATTGTTATGAAACTTTCTTGCTGATCTCTTCCTAATATTAACTATGGCCTCTGTGCCAACTGGTTTAGATGGATCTTAGTGTCTTTCTAGTATTGCTTTGGTTGGAAATAAGGCCAACCTTGCTTCTAAGAAGAAAATTAAAACAGAGGTTTGTGTCACTATCTTCTTCGTCTTTCCTGTTTGTGTTGTACATTTTAGCAAGGCCTTGGATGGTAAGTACCAATTTTATATAGCAATGCATTGTGTTTACAGGAGGATCGAGCTTGTGCTGAGGAGAATGGTTTGTTCTTCATAGAAACTTTTGCCAAAGCTGCTCAGAATGTGAACGAGTTGTTTTGTGAAATTGGTACGTTTTTTATTTATTTCTCTTTTTAGTTTGTTTCTATTTGTTTAAAAAATAAATGTGAAGCTTATTTTTACTTGAGCTGATATAGTTGAGATTGGTAACTAGTTGTATGTTTAGTAGTTCTATTTCATGTTTTTCAATAGAGCCACTAATGAGATTACGTCCTTGTCATGTTGTGTTGTCATGCATTTTTGGCTGCACTAAATCCTAATATGTTATGATGAGTGTAGTAATGAACTTATTAGGACACAGGTTTCTAGGATGGCGATTACTTTTAGTGCTTTTTGTGCATTATTCTAACTTCACTTTATATGCAATTATAGGGCCTGTGCTTGTCCAATTTTCTTTCTGTACGGTTAATTCCATGCATTGGAAATGGACCAATTTTAAACGTGTTTGAAAAAGTTTACATTTTCCGAGAAATTGAAAATGAGTTAAGACTCTCTTTTCAAAATGAAGTACCTGTGAAGGTATCGTTGGAGGGGATGAAAGAGTTTCTCTACAAATTTTTTGCTCCTTTGGTGGTGGAGAATGTTGTTTTGAACTTTTTAGAGATAGAGGACTCCTTTCTTGGCCAAGCATATTTTTTGTGGGGGGCTTGTCCATGTTGGGTTTGCAAATATTAAAAGACATCAGAGAAAAATTGTATGTGTTGTGGGAAGCTTCGCGGGATGTTGGAGGACCAACGCCACATGATCAGGACTTAGAGTGGATGGTTGTGACTAGGTCGAAGGCTAAGCAAATTTCACAAGGAGGTGGTTCAAGCTTACAAGAGGTTGCTCGCAGGGGTTTTGATAGTCATGGGAGAAGAGGTGGTGCGTGAAGAGGTGGAGGGAGGAGAGGTAGAAGGAGCAGTAGGGGAAGTGATTATGAAGAGGAAGATACTATATTCTTTGGGGTTGTATCAGTGGATGTACTTCTTCCTCCTTTCTACACACCAGATAAGCATATTCTACCCATACCTGAGGTTAGGCTCATGATTGGTGAGCGTTCACGGCTTTTTGATGATCATGTTCAAGGGTTATTGGTAGATTCCCTGGTTGTTGGTGCCCGTTTCTATGACCCGGAGTTGGTTGAGGATGGGTATACTTATCTTTTTTAGGGGATGAGACAAAGCTTGTGGCCTAGGTTTCGAAGAATTGGAATTCATCCCATTTATTCGCCAAATGAGTTTTCTATGGACAAAGCCTTCTATGTCACGAATTCGATGCGTCAAGCATTTGAGCATCCTTTACATAACCATCCTCGAAGAAATATGGAAGACTTCATTGCGGTCTTGGTGTTCAATATACCTGTTCTTGTACTGCATGGAATCACACCTCCACCTGGAGGTGGTGATCCATTTTGTATAAAATGGTTCTAAGGGGCCAATGCTAAGTGGGAAAGTTTCTGTTTGATGAATCTAAGTACAATTGATATGGACATCAACCACTCCTACGACATTGTAATCGGTCCCTCATGCCTTCCTACTGGTGGTCAAAGTATTAGGTTGTTTGAGATTGGTGGACTTAGACCCATTCATGTTGCTTTCTGTACAGAACGTGCCTGGAATTGGATTTCATCTACTACAACTACAATTTATATGGAGGGGCATCATGGCTAAGGTGAATCTAGATCAAGTGCTAAAATTAGAATAAGCCAAGTGTGGGCAAGTTTTATGCTATGAATTTTCTTATAATCTAGCCCCAAGCTTTTTTATAAATTTACAATATTAATCTCCAAATTTTTAATGCCTTTTGTTGCTTCAACTTCTCATTCACAAGAAATGCTCAAGGGTGATTGTAAGAAACACTTGTCCTTTTTTTTGTCCCCTTGACCTTTAGGAGGTAGTTTTTTGCTCATGACTTTTTCATCTTGTGTTCATTTGACTTGAAACTTGAAATGAAGGTGCCTACAAAAGTTTTACATTTTGTGTAATTTTTTCAATTTTTTCAAAATTATTTTACTATTTTGAAACTGCCCCCGATTGGGTGTCTACTTTGGCCATTTTGGGGGGTTTTAGTCCTATTTTTGACCCAAAAATGTAAATTTTGAGCTGAAAATTATCATGCAAGGACCTCACCTAAAGTTACACAAGACCACAAAGAGATTTTTTGAAAATACTATATTGTTCAACCTCCACATGTCGTCAAAGTGGCCGACTTTGCGCAAGTGTGGAGAATAAAATTAATTTTTTCCAAAGATGAAATTTGTTGGAAAAGAAAGACCTCTTCTTGGAGAAAAAATTGATTTTTTATTTTCATTTTTTGAATTTTTAAATATTTTTATCAAATTAGTAAAAAAAGAGCTATTTTCATTGTATTTTTCCTGTCTATAAAATTTAGAGAAAAAAATTCTTAGGTCTGAATTTCAAGAATTTCTCTTCAAATTATCCATATTTTTTTCAATTTAAAAAAAATGTATTCCAAAAGTCACGGGACTCACAGGACTCACAAATTTTGAGCCATTTTGAGACAAAATTGGTAAGTGTTTCTTGCAATGATTCTCAATTTTCATCCATTAATATCCAAGGCCTATTTTAGTTCTTTGAAGCACATTTTGTACAAAACAAAAAGTCAAAAGCTTTTATTAGTTTCAATAACTTTTTTCAAGTTGTAACTACAAGACCAAACAACATGATAGTCTAGATCTCCAAAAATTGTGAAGATGTAATATAAAATACAAATAATGAATTTTTAATGAATTTTCAAAGCAAAGGTTAAAACATATGATCATAGATCATTTCAATACAATTTGATTTTCTGTTACACAAATCAATAATTTTCAATAGAATTTGAAGTCACAAATTAAAAATTAAAATATTCCTAAAATAAATATATGGCAATTAAACTATTTAAGGACTTTGTACTATAATAGTCACTTTTTAAATCAAGTAGTTGGAGCTTATGATACTGGCATCAATTGTAGGATTTGAAAACTATGAGTTAAAAAGGTTCAATTTACAACTATAGGGTTTGATTTTACGAGGAGGTTTTTATAAATATAAGGTTCAATGCTTGCTATTGGTCAACACACACCTTCAAAGTCTAACATTATGAATTCATAGTTGCTAAAACTTTAATTATAGAGATGTCATTACATGTTATCTTTTGTTTGTAAAAAATTCACATTTTAAAGGGAAGAATTTGAAATTACTATAAATTTGAGAATAAAAAGGGAAATAATTTGTATAAAAAAATATAAAAAAAAATATATATATATATATATATATTGAAATAAATAACAATATTAGGATTTTAATTTGACCCATGTCTAATAAAATAATTTTATGCATGTTTTGTTCAAAAATCCAAAAACCTCTTTATAATGTATATTCCCTCTGTTCCACTAAAAGTTTCCCAAATTCTTCCTGCAAAGACTGTAAATCAGCCTAATTAGGAAGTTTTAGTGGGATAGAGGGAATACAACCTATTCAACTATACTTATTAAGTCTTTTGATATAACATTTTTAAATATCCTCAATTTTTTATTTTCCATGTAAACAAAGGATTAAAAGATCTCTAGTCGCTTTTTGCTTTTTAACTACCTTGTAAACAAACATTATAATCTTTCAATCCTTAGAGTAAAATTAATTCAAATCTTGAATTTGAAAATTTATATAGATTCTTAAATAAAAGAATGAATCATTGAATTTTCTTCATTTAGGGCCCAATAAATGCAAATAATTGCCATTTTGGATTAAAATTTTTAGATTCAAAATTTGTAGAAAATGACATTTATAACTATAGGATCTTTAATTTCACTTTGATATTAAAAAAAATACAAAGTGTTTCAATTTGAATTCTTTGCCATCCATGAGATCTACAATATGTTATTGAAGTATATAATATTTGTGTCCACTATGTGTATGTTTTGGGTATCCCAACTTTAAAATTCAATAAATAATAGAATATATAAATGTGAGTGAAAAAATTGTTTTCAAACTTAATCTTTGTTTTATGTACAAAAAGGGCTAAAAATGCTTTTTGGTTTTAGAAGTAAGTAGTATTGTGAATCTCTTTATTGTTGATATGGGGAATCAACTGAGGTTATTAAAAGTAGCTTGGAGTAATTTGAAAATTAGAATAATTTTAACTAGTATATAGACTAGAAAAGGCACTCAATGAATGAATGATGGTTGAAATATGTAATTGAGTAAGGAATTTTTTTTCTCTCTTACTTTTATGGTTGGAATAGTAATTGATGTATTCTCTACTTTTGAGCTTTTTTTGTTTTATGTTGAGTGAATATAGTATGCTTGGTTGCTTCTTTTGAATTTAATTCATTTCTTTATTTAAAACTATATAGAAGCTTTTGCGTAGTAAAGTTCAAAGCAATTTTTTTTTCATTTTTAAAGAAATGCCATAGTGGTGATATAAAATGTTATAGTGGTGCTCCAAATTACAACATTCATCCACTTATTGGATGTATAGTATTATTTTCATCCACAATTAGGCAATTTCATCTAATATTTTTAAAATTTTCAAACATGTCTAGCAATTTCATCCAAGTTTTTTGGCATTTTTTGGGTGTTTTTTAGCCAAATTATTTTTTTTGGTGCAATCTGGCACTACAAAGCCAAAAAAAAGAGCCCTAGTTCAAAGCTATTATTATTTTTGTAAAATGTGATGTGGCACTATTGTTTGAAGGCTTAGGAAAGAGGCATTTGAATGTTTGTTCATGATTTCTTTTTAGAAAAATTACTTATTTTATTGTGGCTATAAGCTCATACATATATGTATCTTGTCATAAATTAAATTTGTACAATGTACAATACTATGTAAGCTTTGAAGCAATGAATGTTGTTGTATGTGTTTAAAGCAATAGGTATGCATAGCTAAAGAAGAAGTTCTAAAGTTTTATGGATAGTGATTAACTTGTGGCTTCTAGCTTGCAATAGAATGTGTGGAAATATTTGGTGGGTGAATAGATTGAAGTGCATATGTGTGTATAAATCTTAGAGATTGGGTATTTTTAACAATTTGTGGATTTATCTAAAAATTGGATATTTTAATTTAGTATTAATTAAGTCATACTTCTCTAGATATCTAGACTTTCTTGAATTTAACCTTTAAAATTTATTGGGGATGAAATTAGAAAACATTCTCCAAATAACCTAAAAACAACACCTTCTAAAAATAGGCTTGCAAATGAAAATTTATCCAACTTTTAGAATTTAGAATCTTAGAATCTTGCGTAAGAAATTGGATTCTAGAAGTAATATATGTGAGACATAATTGAACAAAGAGCAACTCTATGTTTTTTTCAAACTTGCCCAAGCTTTTGACAATGTGGATTTTGTTCAACTTTGAAGCCCCATAACTCAAATTTTACTTTGTAAAAACATTTAAAAACTTTAGATTTGAATAGAAACTCAAATTAGGGAGAAGGGTGCATATTTAGAAAGCAAAAGAATGCTTTGCTACACCTTTCTAAATTAGAAGTAAAACAAAATGTAATTTTTTAACCAACCTTTTGGATCTTTGTAAAAATTACATTTTGTAGAAGATTGTTTCATCTTCAAATATTAAAAGAAAATGAAATAAAAAATCTATTACTTTACATAGATTGCCTTGAACACCCATATATCATTTTTAGATTCAATAGGTCTTGGTAGAGAGATTCCTATATAGTGAATATTCAATTAATCTTGGAAGTTGAATAAGTTTTTTTCTACATAGGAAAATGATAGTCATGGCTTTTATTGAACTCACTACTTTTCAAAGTATCCATGCTTTGTTGTAAATTTAAATGAATGAATTTGAATTTTGTGTTGTTTAGTAGACATGTCTTAAGATTAGTTTACACATGTATTTTTTCCAACATTTAGACTTTCTTTATATTTAATTATCTTTGGATTTAGTACATCAATTTCCAAAACCATTTGACTTCAAAATTTTCAATTTAATGTTTTTTTTGCTAAAGGTGACTTCAAGGAATGAGAATTCTCTAACAACATATTGACACTCTTAATTGATGCTTCTATTGTGCTACAAAAATAATAACAAGAATAATTTGTGTTATGCAATGGCCTACAATTCATTGACAAGTTTGCATTTAAGATTTCTTACATGAAAAGGAGTCTTGATTTATGAAAATTGAAGGGCCCTTGCCTTGAAGTTATGAATTTCATGAGCATTGTTCAAAAAATCTGGAAATAAATGAAGCCTTGAACTAAGATCTTCAAAAGTAGTTCCTTAATTCTTAAATGCCCAATGTACCAAAATCTACTGTTTAAGGTAGGTACATCCAAAAGTGCCACTTATTCATACTATGCCTAGTTCCTATTATTAGCTAGTTTAGATTTCTATGCAGTCTTGTTGGCAAGTGAAAGCATGTTCCAACACACCAAAGAACGTAGGATTTGGATACCGTATGCAGAAGTTATTAATGGCCAAAGTCTGTTTCTAAAAGCGCCATCTACAGCCTATGAACATGACTGATTTTGAAAATGTATGTGCATTGTAGATGGCACTTTTAGGAACAGGGCGCTTTTAGGTGTACTTACCTTACAAAATTTTGAAGTTCAATAAAACCTCACCAAGTTTCTATTTTAGTAATTTATATTTTAAGAAACTTATTTTTGAAATCTAGTTTAAGCATCGAAAATTCCATCTTGAAAATGATTGGTTATGATTTTTCTATTCAAAATTTTGTGCAAGGGAAGCCATTGTAATCTTGACTTTCCCTATAGTTGAGGGTTCTTGAAAATGAGCCTCAAATACACTAGATATTGAAAAAAAAAACATCATAAATTCATTTAAAAAATTTGTAGAGTAGTTTTTAAGAAGCCATAGATTAATTGAAGTTAGTTATCTAACTGTATGTTAGATAATCAAATCTCATACTTTTCTCAGTGACCAATTTTTAGACTTGACATGTGAAAAGAGGATTGAAAACTTCAAGTCACTTTCATAATTTAAAACCCTCATGATTAAACACTATAATCTTTCAATCCGTAAGTGATATTGTGGTATTTTCTTATCCAACATGATTTCTAAGATGTCAAATTTGAATGTTTATTGTTACATTTAAAAAAACTTGATAGAGCTCATCATAAAGTTGTCTTTTTGTTCAATTTAGAGCAAATTCCTAAAAGGTCAAAAAAGACATAAGAGGATTTTAAACTAGTGTAGAAGACTACAAGTTCCCGGACTGTGGGAACTCGCTCAAAGCTGCCATAGAGGCGATTTGATGTGGCCAAGAGACTGCCACATTAGATAATAATATTTAATTTAAAATTTAAAAAGGTTTGGAATATTTTAATATTTTAATATTAATATTTTTTTTTAAAAATTTAAAAATTATTTTTTTATTATTATTTAATCTGACTGGTTTAGAGACTGGGAACAGGGCTAAAATGGTCTATTAGAGCCTTGAAAAATCTTCTTATGCCTTGGGCATTTAGTGGTTAACTTCTGGCTCTTTGACTTCAGCTTGAGAAAGGGGTTCAATTGTTTAAGGGTTTTGGGTTTAAAAGACTTGAGACTTGGATGGGAGAGTAGTAAGAGAGGCGATGGCGAAGTCGGCCACGATGCTCCTGTTGCGGCGAGCAATGGTCACGACTGCAAAACCTGGTGTAGAAGTTGTGAAGAAGAAAGAAGCCAAGGGCAGTGGCATTAGTAGGAGAGATTAAAGTGAGAGAGGAATGGATCTGAGCACCAATGATCTCAGAACAGATTCAAGGTTTTTAGCCAAATATTCATTTTTTGGAAGATTTTTAAAAATTTCTACAAAGGGCATGAAAAAATTATGTAGAAAATGAGCGAAATTTAGCCAGTTTTGGGATCACTGTTGAGCACAATGCCCACAACACGCGCCAATTGGTATGCAAGCCAAGATTGTCAGTCATCTTTCTTGTTTTTAGATGTCAAGTTTTCCGAATTTTGCACATTTCATATTGCATGTGTGATGATAATGGTAGCAATAATAATATAGTCATTAACCTTGTAAGATACTTGTAATACTCGTTATGTTTTCGAGCTCTCCGACACAAATGAAATGCATTAGAGAAAATAGTGCAGCATAATTCCCCTCTCCAAAAAATGAAGATAAGGAACTCGTGAGCTCAAAATTGTTCCCGTTCCGAGGCCAACGGGAATCAAAAAGTGATTCATGAACTTGAACATAGACAAATGATACAATTACAATCACAATAGAAGTTATCTATTATATTACAAATGCTCTACTTGTAGAAGCCAAAGCTTTCTTCAGTATAGTATGATTCACACACGACAAATGATTTGTAACCCATAAAGTTTTGCCATGGTTGTACCACACAACTTTCAAGTTCTTCTCTCTACAGACTGGAACCATATTTTTCTCACTCACTAGTTGGGGAAGCATTTCGTCTCAGCGAATGAAGTCAAAAGTTTCACTCCATCACACAATTGGGTAATTCACATATCCCCAAGTCCACTAATCTACACGCTCATACGCCACCAAAATTGGTCTATTAATTCCATGTGGGTTGGGAACTCATGCTGCTCCAAAGATTCAGTAGAATATGTTGGAAGTTGAATAGTACGTAATAACTTAGTTTTGTTGATTTGTAAGGAAATATGTCCATCATACTTCATTTAGGGGTCAATCATTTAACTTAGTGCAGTTCATAGAAATGAAGTTGTGAGACCAACATTAATTAATTAACAAAGACAGAGCTTGTAGCGGTATCAAATTTGTCCATACAAGTTTCCAAGGGTAGACTTGATTCAATATTGCCATGACTATTGCCGGCGACTGTTGCCGTGAGGCCAATTTGATATAAGTTGTTTCTCATCTTTCAACCCTAGACATCCACATCTTCAAACCTCCCTACACATATCCCTCTCTCCAAACCTACATTTAGCTCCAAAACACAAAATAAACAAAGAAAGTAGAGGTTCATATCCTTGCCAACAATATGCCCTATATCATAATTTACCACCATACATTCCCTTGTACATACAAACAACAAGAAATACAAACCTCTCAACATTAGCTGAACTTCTTGTGGTCCGCCTCGACTACATATTGGTCCATCAATTGTAGCAGTGAATCTGCTTTCAGCGACGCTTGGGGGGTGCACTATTCGGGAAGTTCATTGATCATGTGAGAACAAGCCCCTATTATTGAGGGGCTATGTAGGTGATTTTTGGGTTTTTTAGGGGGGCTTAATTTACCTAAATTTCTAAAAGATGCCTATTTCATATACCCTGTTCTTTAGTTAAATTTTTTTTGGTGCTAATTAATTATACACTATGTTCATTATAAATACATTATAATAGAAAGTCATACAGACAATTATAGTATACTTTGTATAATCCTAAATGGTATATTTGCAAACTATCAAACCTCAAAAACACAAAATTATAGCACATTCAAAAACTAGTACCAAAGCTTATGAAGCAATGAAGCACAAAAACCAAAACCAATACTATGTGAAAAAAACATCGACATTACAATGCAAGTTTTAATTTGATGTCTCAAGGCAATGTATAAAATTGTGGTTATGTGTTAAGAAATACATAACACACAACATTTACAAAGATTAAAAAAATGGAAGAGAATACTAAACTTTGAATCTTTGAACACTTCAAAAAACCCAGATTCAAACAATTTGAAAAAACTCCAGTCCAGCTACCCTAAACCCCAACGTTCACAAAAATTCAATGAACTCACCCTACCACTTAGTCTATTAGTGATTGAACTAAACCAGTTGCCTGGCTGCAAATATCATCCATCTAGATTTTAATTTCTCGGTACAGCAAACTTTTGGGATTCCTTTAATCCTTTAGTGAACCATAATTTCAATACCTTTGTGAATTCAGTGTGATTTTAATGTGGACCTCATAGATTAAAACTGTACTAAGCATACTATCAAAAGTTCAAATTTTTGGAGAGGAATTTTGGCGGGGCTACTTAAGAAAAAAAATTAATAAATTTTAGTATTTTTGTATACCTTTCATTATATTTAAAGTCTAAAAGCTCATTACATGGATGCTAATTTATTTTGAAGGGTTGTATAAAGTTTACCTCCAACGCAATTAAAATTACCCGCACATTGACATCAAAGAAATAGGGAGTGCACCTCCTAGGCAGCAACGTGTCCGCCTTTAAGTATTTGGTCTTATCTGACTTCAACCAGTTTTGAAAACCAGTACTTTTGAAATTGTCTACAAGCACACATGAACATAGTTTATACTTAGTTTGCTTTAATTGCTTGTGTAAAGCCTTCAGCCCATTCACCTTGTATCCATGTATTCCTCTCTGGGAGCTAAAAGATCTGGAGCAAAATATTAGGATATACTATAGCATCAACACTCTCAAAGTTCGGAGTGCGAGGCTTATAGTATGTATTTGGTGACATTGATGCCAATTCCTTTACACTCGCAAATTCAACAACTCGCATTCCATATGACAGCTTTAATTTAGTCTCTAGCTCGACATAAATTTTAACACCATTTAACCCAACTCTTTTTATTGGGAAGTCTTTCCCTCGTTGCATAATTTGATGTGCAATCAACTTAAAAATGTATCCATAAATATTCCCATCATCTTTAAAGGCATAACTATGCAAAAAGTCCACTATGTCAACCTTACTAAGCTTAGTAAAGCACCACCCAAACTCATCCTGCACATATCCGAAGTTGTAGAACTTGCTTCTAGTTTCACAACTCTCATCAATACATACGACATTAACCTTCAATCATCTTGCATGACAGGGGATCATTCTTCGTTGATTCCAAGCCGCCTCTTTACATTTGATATGAACAAGGCTACTACTCATTTTCTTCTCTTCCAACTTCCCACTGAAAAGTTTCAAATACGGTTCCCTCTCCATAAGGTTGACCGCCTCTTCTACCCTCTAAAACCTGGCTTAGTCTTCCTAGCGTTTAAAACATACCTTGACACACCTCCTAGCTTTTTGAAAGTTTTGTTAGCCCCATTTTTAATAAGTATACACCAAGTTGACAAATTGTCATGTTTGGGGCTAAATCACGTCCAAAATACGGATGTCCAAATGCTACAAAATAGCAGACGTAGTGGTTGTTGAATGATAGATGCCGTCTAGAGGTCGGAGTGTTAGACGGCCCGACGGATGCGTGGGAGGACGGGAGGACGGGTGGACATACATTGTAGAGGACATAAGATTGGGCGGACAGGCCTTCAGACAACTCTAATAGGGCGGACATGCGGACGAGCGGACGCCTACATAGTGGGGAATGGGCATTTGGATGGCTCTGATAGGACGGGTGGGCGGATGGCTAAAATGGGGTGAACAATCAAGCTTTTAGACGGGCTTTTGGACGAGTACATTGGCGTAGACATAGTCTTGCTAGAATTTAGGCGTTTGGACAAGCTTTCAAATGGGTAGGTGGGCAAGCGATGGAATGGGAAAAAAATTCAAAAAGTATCTAGGCCTAGGGTGAATTCACTATTTCACATGTAGCCCTTTGGGCCTCTATAGTTTATTTCTTGTTTTGAATTTTACTCTTATCTTGTAATTTGTTCTTTAATCTTCATGCTTAATATCAAAGAATGAATTAACTCGGCTAACTACAATCAATGCCTACAAATCCAATAGTACTCTAAGTTAAAGTAATAAACATGTTTGTAAGTATTCATTGGAGCTTTTTTGTAATGAAAATACATAAGAACTATTATATATACTCTGCATAATCTAAGACACCTCCCTACAAATGTGTAGAGGCATTGGACACTTTTAGAGTTTTTTGCAATTCTTTCATTGTTTTAACTTTCAATCCAAAAATAAATAAAATTAAAGTTGACTTGTCTAATTTCATATGTAAATATGCTCTATTACGATGCATTGCATCTATTGAAGAATTTTTCAAAAAAATTTCAATAGAAGAAGCAAGGACATTGGGAGATTTACTCAATTGCGACTAATGTGACTAATGCCCCTTAAGGGCATTTAGTCACATTAGTCACAATTTTGTAAATTGGCCTCAATTTTTGCATAGGCAACTAAAATATCCTAATTTTTTTTACATGCTTGGCATTATGTAAGACACCTATTTGCAAATTTTCAAAAGCATAGGACACTCTTAGAAAATTTTGCAATTTTTTTTATTGTTTTCACCTACAATCAAAATTTCTTTAAAATTACAAGTAGCATGTCGAACTTCAAATGATAATATGCTCTATTAGGATGCATTGAAATTATTTGGGAATTTTAAAAAGAATGAAATAAAAAAGGCAAGGAATTTGGGAGATATGTTCAATTGTGACTAATGTGACTAATGTTCTTGAGGGGCATTAATTACATTAGTCACAATTAAGTAAATTGGTCACAATATTTGCATGGGCAACTAAAAATTTAAAATTTTTTTAATGTATGCTTGGCATTATGTAGGAAACCTACTTGCAAATTTTTGGAAGCATTGGACACTTTTGGAATTTTTTGCAATTTTTTGATTGTTTTAACTTATTACTAATAAATAAATAAATGAAGAGTTGAATTGTTTGATTTCATTTGTTAGTATGCTTATTTAGGATTTTTTGCAACTTTTGTAAATGTCTTCTACATTTTTTGAATTAATGAGGTAGAATTGTAGAAGATTTGTTGGATTTTAAGTGATGTAATTATTGTCTAAAAGGGGCATCAATCACCCCAATTACAATGTACAAAATCTTTGAAAATTTTCTAGTCAAGGGATTTACATTATAATATGAGTTTGTTTGTTGATGTTGAAAATATCCCTTCTTGAAGTTTAATTTATTCATTTTTATGAATTGATTTCTTCAAGTTTTTAAGCATTCTATTCTACTTCCTACAACATCTCATAGCGACATCCGTCCATCCAATCTTCTGGCCTTTACCTCCCAATATTATGTCTTCTACAATGCATGTCTGCCCGCCCATCCACGTGTCTACCTATCTGCTCGTCCGCTTATTGACCATGTGTCCGCCCATCCAACCATCTGACCAACAGCTCGTCTGCCCTTGCTTGACCGCTCATCCCTCTAATTGTTGGATGGACAATTTATCAAATGTCAAATGATGTCTAGAAGGCCATGGATGCTGTTGCGGGACGTCCAAACCTGACGCTGGACATTCGGGCGTCCTGTCAACTACACATGTTGGGAGATTTTGAATATCTTTTTTTTGGTAATTCATTTGAATTTGAAATTTAGAGAACATATTATCAAAATAGAGATGGATTCACACAAAAAAATTCATGGTAAGAAACTAATTTTATAGCCCTTGGGAGGGTGTCAAAGTTGGCAATTGTAAAATTTATCTCAAAACTACACCTGTTGAGAGATTTCAAATATCTTCTTAAAAAAGAAAATTTACCTTGAATTTTTTTTATTCATATTTAAAACATAGATATTGTTTCATTACAAAAATTTCATGGCAAAAAAAAAAATTCAATCTTTAGGAAGGTGTCAAAGTTGAAAGTAGTGAAATGTTTCTCACCACTACCCATGTTGGTATATTTTGAATAACTTTTTTTTTGTGAATTTTTTGGCCTTGAAATTAATCTTGCATATAATTAACTTAAAGATAATGTTGTGGTAAAAATTTCGCGGTAAAATACCAATTTTTGGGCTCTCAGGAGATTAACTCATGGCTTCTAGCTTGCAATAGAATGTGTGGAAATATTTAGTGAGTGAGTAGAATGAAGTGCATAAATCTTAGAGATTGGGTATTTTTAACAATTTGTGAATTTATCTAAAGATTAGATATTTTAATTTAGTATTAATAGCTTAATGTTATAGTATTGTTGGTATGATTAAACCAACATTGATAAAGAATGAATATATACATAGACATTTTAATTTGTAAAAAATAGGAAAAACAATTTTGAACAAAACTAAACAAATTATTGACCATTTGGCCAATTTGAGAAGACTTTTAGGTAATGAGGTTTGACTAAAAAAATGAGTTCAAAAACATTTCTATTATTTTGAAGTGTGCGTGCAAGAGAGGCTTGTTTGCACTAATGTAGAGATTATAAAATAATGTTTTTTTAAATGCCCTTTGGTAGGGACATGTCTACTTACTATAATAACATACCATAGAAATTTCAACCAAAAATAATTAATTTAAACCAATCAATAGTATAAAAAAATCCTAATCTTGAAAGTGTGACAAATTAATAAAAATAACATTTAAATATAAAATGTTTTTTCTTAAATTCTGAAAAATATAGAATATGATTGCAATAAAAAATTCTAGAAATAGTTTTTTTCGTTCGGATATCAAATTTATCAATCAAAAGTTATAGCATTAGACAAGAATTAATTTTGCAGAGCCCTACAAAAGTCATTGGTGTTTTTTGCCATGATCCTTTTTAAGTCTAGTTTAAGCCTACAAAATCCCATCTTCAAAATGATTGGTTATGATTTTTCTATTCAAGATTTTGTGCAAGGGGGGCCATTGTAATCTTTACTTTCCATATTGTTGAGGGTTCTCGAAAATGAGCCTCAAATACACAAGATTTTTGAGGACAAAACACATTATAAATTCACTTAAAAAAATTGTAAAGTAGTTTTTAAGAAGCCATAAATTGATTGAGGTTATATATATTAGACCCTCAAACCTCATATTTTAAATCAAATTTCATCAAATTTCACCAAATTTCAGTGACCAAATTCTTAGACTTGACATGTGAAAAGAAAGTTGAAAGACTTCAAGTCACTTTTGTAGTTTAACACCCTCATAATCAAACATTATAATCTTTCAATCTGTAAGTCATATTGTTGTATTTTCTTTTCCTCCATGATCTCTAACATGTCTAATTTGAATTTATACGATAACATTAAAAAAACCCTGAAAAAGCTCATCATAAAGTTGGCTTTTTGTTCAATTTAGAGCAAATTCCTAGAAGTTAAAAAAAAAGACCTCAGTGGGGATTTAGTGGCTCTCTGACTTCGACTTGCTTCGAGACAGAAAGGGGTTCAGGGGTTTTGGGTTTACAGAACCTGAGACTCGGTTGGGATAGTGGTGAGAGAGGCGATGGCGATGGCGAACTCGGCCACGATGCTCCTGCTGCGGCGGGCAATGGCGACAGCTGCAAAACCTGTTGCGGAAGTTGTGAAGAAGAAGCCAGGGACCGGGCATCCGAAGGAGAAGAACGTGTTTGATGTCGCAAGGTTACTTCCTGGCTGGGGCGTCGGCCATAAAGTCGCCAAGACGCATTGGAAGCCTCAGACATATTACAAGCTCTACGACATTAAGTTGCGAAAGGTACATTGATGGGTCCTCTTGGATTTTGATCGAGGTCTTTGGTTGCCTAACTATGGAGTCACAAGAATTTTGTAAGTATCGAATTTAGCTTCATCCGCTTCAGGTGTTGGTTTGTGCTCGATCATCAGCGGACGTTGAGCGCTACAGGTTTTCGTTCTCTTATCGCATTCTTGTAGAGATTTTGGGTATCAATTCTGAACTGGGTTGGCGGAATTGACTGCTGGATTTTTATGTGTTTCAAGTTATTCATGTCTGAGGTTATTCTAGTACAGCATTTTTAGTTTATGAATTCGAAGCATTTCTAATTACCCAGTTCATGTATCAGCGGTAAACTTGTGAGAGAGTAGATTTATTGCTTTGAGTTTTTGGTTGTGCATGGCAATGCAGCCAGCAATGTCGCATATCTTGTACACGAATTACACTCTTCTCCTGAAGATTTTGTCTCAGAATCGAATGATCTTTTCTGTTTAGTTTTGTTCCTCAAACTTGGTCGGCAATGGCGTCTCACGAGGCGTGTCAGCTTCAAGTGTTAGGCCGATTTAAGGTATTGCAATCGAGATGCGTTTGAGGAACATCAAGGCTTTAGTTATATAGATTAAGAATGGAATGGTTACGCTGTGAACAGCGTGCCATCATCAGATTACCGATCGTTTCTGTGAATTTTACAATGTTCGAAAGGTGCGCTTCATCCAGCAGCAGATTCCAGGGTTTTAAGAACATTTTATTTCTTGTAGTTCGTAGCAAATCTGACGCAGTTTTTTTTTTTTTTTCTTCAAGGATGCCGGCCATGGAGCTGCATGGGGCATATATCACGAAGGAGGCAAGTATTATCTCATTTGACTGTCTATTTAGTCGGTAGTACAAAGAACCAGAGTGATAGAAAGGGGTGACGCTTTCATGTAATGCTCACTGGACGTCGGGAAACAACATTGGATTATTCTTGTTTTCTGTGAAAATATCGTATTGAGTTCCAAAAGGTACTGCTCTTAGTGGCACAATAAGATGTGAGGTTGAGAGAACTGCCAATCTCTTGTGAGAGGCTATGGTATGGTCGTGAAATGAAAGATTCGTCAGGACTGTTTGCTTGTAGAATCAAAATTAAACTCGACTTGTGTGAAGAAGCTGGTACATGGTTCGCTTTATAAGATCTCGCCTAGCATGTTGCAGTACATGAAAGCATCAAAAATTTTATATGATCAATTTAAGTGGTCAACCTAAATCATGCTGGGCGTGACGTTGGCATTCTATCTTGATCATTGAATATGCGCAGGTGTAGAGGCAGGAAAGTTACAGAAGATCAGTGGAGCAAATAAACGGTGTTGGAAGTACGTAGAAGATGGGCCTGCACGAACTTGGGAATCTATAGCTTCAAAGAAGAATCTGGTTGTCGAGAAAGCAAAGACAGAGGTCTCAGCTTAGTGGCAGTTATTTGGATTCTTGTTTTCCCATTTTTTCGACAAATCCCTTTGCCATCTCCGTGTGGCGTCTTCACGAGTCCTACAATGCCAGCTCAATGGTTAACTATTCGGACAGTTGATAATGACGATTGCTTTCCAGTTGTTTCCGTTGCTTCCTACAGAAACTGGGCAAGGTAAAACTTGGAGTCCTGATCGTCATAGAAAGAGGTCTGTCTGCCTGTCATATACGATTCCCCACGCAAGGTGCACCTTAGAGGCTGTCGCTTAGTCCAGATGTAAACTCAAAGGTAGCCTTTGCTTTGTAAAATTTATCATGCAGGCAAGCACCATTTCTAATGATAGAAATAAACATGGATTCCAGATGTTTGTTATCGGAGAATGTGAAGTTTCTTATTGCATTATTTCGTGTGATTACACTTTCGTTTGAAATTGTTCTGAAGGCGCCACCTTCTGTTCGTCTGCCGAGTTCAAACGTGGGAATATTGAGGAGGGTGATCGAAAGGGTCGGAAAGTTTTCTATCTGTCGTCCAATAGCCACAGATTGTTGTTTGCGAAGAGAGACGTTCTTGAATTTCGAGAATTCTGATGTGTACAAGCTAAGTTACTCTCTTGGCGCAAGTGATGTACAAGCATTGGCATTTGTCCATTTCCTCCGTAACTTGTTTTGGAGTGTGATGCCAACAGTGGCAGTGGCATTGGCAGGGGAGACCAAAGCGAGAGAGGAATAGATCTGAGCACGATGCCCACGACAGGCGCCAATTGGTATGCAAGCCAAGATTGTCAGTCATCTTTCTTGTTTTTTTAACTCAAGTTTTCCGAATTTTGCACATTTCATATTGCTTGTGTGATGATACTGGTAGCAACAATAATACAGTCATTAACCTTGTTAGATACTTGTAACACTCGTTATGTTTTCGAGCTCTCCGACACAAATGACATGCATTAGAAGAAATAGTGCAGCATAATTCTCCTCTCCAGAAAATGAAGAAAAGAAACTCCTGAACTTGAGATTGGTCTCGTTGTGAGACCAGAGGGAATCAAAAAGTGATTTATGAACTTGAACATAGACAGACAATACAAGTACAATTTCAATAGAAGTTCTCTATTATATTACAAATGCTCTACTTGTAGAAGCCAGAGCTTTCTTCAGTATAGTATGATTCACACACGACAAATGATTTGTAACCCACAAGTTTCTGCTATGGCTGTACCACGCAACTTTCAAGTTCTTCTCTGTACAGACTTGAACCATACTTTTCTCACAGGTCGAATTTTACCACTCACTGGTTGGGGAAGCATTTCGTCTCAGCGAATGAAGTCAAAAGTTTCACTCCATCGCACAATTGGGTGATCGTACACCACATATCCCCAATGCCGCTGATCTACACCATGCTCATACGGCATCATAATTGGATTGTTAATTTCATGTGGGTTGGGTGGTTCAAATACTGACATGGGATGGTCTGACTGATGGGGTGGAGGCAGCAGCTCGAGTGTTGTGCCATTCTCTGAATTCGTGAAGCAAGATTGACACATGTCGAAGTCGTAACATGTGTTGCAATGCCAACCACGCTGAGAACTGATGAGGATTGTGCACAGATCACAAAATCGATGGCAAGGGGACACCTGCACAACAGGATCACAAAATCGATGGCAAGGGGAGCACACCTGCACAACAGGAACCCACTGAGGTTAGTAGAACTCACACTGCTTCAAAGATTCAGTAGAATATGTTGGAAGTTGAACAGTACGTAATAACTTAGTTTTGTTGATTAGTAAGGAAAAATTTAATATGACCATGATACTTCATGTAGGGGTCATTTGTGGTAGTGCAGATCGTAAAAATTAATCAATCAACCAAGACCAGCATTAATTAACTAACCAAGACAGAGCTCGTAGCTGTATCAAATTACTAGTTACTTACTGTGTTGCCTACTAGTTCCCTGGGGTTGAGTTGATTCGACATTGGTCGGGAAACGAATCGAACGATCATTTGAGAAAGCGGAGAAGGTCGACCATCACTGCTTTCTTCGATGACTGGGACACGCGAAGGGAAGGTAAATGCTTGTTGGACGCATGGAAACGGTTCCGCTCGAAACTTGTTGCGGGTATTGCTCACCCCGTCTTTCACAAAGAATTCCTCGACAGCAGCGGATCTGAATTCCAAGTCGGCCGGCTTGTCGTAAGCAACGCAGATGCTCCCTTGCATAACTGTGATTCTCCATTCTAAGTACCTGGATCGAGCAAAGACGCAAATCCTGTCTCCATCTTGCAGTCTTTCCACGAGAGGGTGAGATTTCCGTAATGTGCAAATGTAGACTTGGTCTCGATAATCGGCATGTCGCAATGCAAGTAACTGACTGGAAAACACGGGCACCTCCCCATCGGATCGTACAATGCCTGCTTCGATGTTGCAGTTGCCGTTGTATTGGCCGTGTACGTGAGGGTAGTCTGACCACCCTTGGTCATGGGCAATTACTGTGATGACAACGGCTTCAATACTCCTCTCCATGCTCGAAACTCTCTTCTCCATGCAAAGCTCATTCGCATGTTGCATGGAACAAATCTTTCTCGGCATCGTGTTGTCAACGAACCCGATGGCGTGGTCGTAGTAACTAACCACTTGGGAACTTGGTGCTCCGGCCTGACAAAACCATTTCATGTGCAGGCAAGGTTCAAGGAACAGTAAATTGAAAGCGCTCGATCAATTCTTCATGAGATAACTTATCGGCAAATAATTTTTAGAAAGTGGGAGAGTTAATGTAACTACATCTAAAATCGACCCCTACACATTCTTGTCTGAATGTACTTGGGTGGTTGCAAGAAACACTGTTCACTTTTCGTAGTGTTTTATTGGGGATTGCATTTTTGCCGCATAGTATTGTCAGTACTACGAGTACTATCACTAAACTGCCAATGTATTGTGCTTTTGACATGTGTACTGGAGTCAGGAGTCAATGCGGCCATTGAATGACATTATCTTACATATTGTATCATTAAAAAAGTTTGACAAGTGGGCAAATATGGGATTAAAGTTAGATGTGGGAGTATTATGTCCACGTAGCAGTACTATGCGGTAGAAGATTGCAGTTTTTTTCAAAAAATACAGTGATCCAATATTAATTCATAAAAAATCAAAAGTGATTTATTTATTTATTTTTAATTATGGCCATTTTTTCAAATCTCCTTATCATCACTTTCATCTAAAAAAATTAGAGTCACAATATTTTTAGAATTTGTAAATGTGTGCGCCATTGAGCTATATTATGTAGCATATATATCATCCAAAAATAACTAAAAATTATATTCCAAACCATATTCATAAGTTTATTTGGTAGAAGAACACACCACCAAAATATCAATTCAAAAGCATTCATTTTGATTACTACGAAAGTAGTGAATCCTTATTCACCTAATGTGTGACGAGTGGACAAAATGAATTTTTAAATACAAAAAGTTTTTTCCAAAATTTGAAAAAAATATAGAACCCTTAAGCTTGAAGTTAGTTATATCCAATAAAAATTTCAAGGTCAAAGCTTTTTGGACTCAAAAGTTATACTACAAGAGAAGAAAGTCGTTTTCATTGTGACAACAAATAGGACCAATGTTTCTTGCAATGACCCACTTCCACTATTCATGAGAGTTTAATTTTGATTTTCGAAACCCCTCTTTGCAGCACTTAGAATATTCACAGTTTGTTCATACTATGTCCCAAAATTGCATTCCAAGGAAATCTAGAACCCCTTTTGAATACCAAATGGGCCCCACAAAAAGTTTTTCAATATAGTAACGCGAACCCTGTAGAATTGCTTATTCGGTTGATTTTAGGGTTTACGGTTTCATTGCACGGTAGCATGCATGGACAGTATAATCATCCACAAGCTTAAGATTCAATTCTGCAAGAACTCTGAGAATTTTGATTAATTTCCATACCTGTAACCAATCGTTGTTGTACTTCAGGCTTACACCACTTCCACTCAAGTAGCATTCTTTCACCGTCGGCTTGAAGAGAAGATTCTCGTAGAGACTCGACAAACTGCTGCATCCACTGACGTTGATGTGGTTCAGAATTTCCGTGGATTCCAGACCTTGCACGTTAGTCAAACCTGTGCAGTTGCACAGGATGAGTTTTCTTAGTTTCATTAGCTTCCCCACGAGGTTGACAGCAATCAACTTGGGGCAATGGCCCAACTCCAGTTCTTCCATGAACGCAGGCAATGCTTCGACATCCACCAAATCTGGACTACCTCGCATGTTCAAGCGAGCCAAGGTTGTCAAATCCCTGAAACTCTCTGGCAACGTGATCATCTTGTTCTCCTGCATGAGAAGCGTGCTTAACCTTCTTAAGCCTCCAAATCCAAGAGGCAAATCGCCGTCCTCAATGGGGCAAGCTTCGAGGTTTAAGTCGGTAAGACTTTGCAATTGTCCGAAGTTGCGAGATAGCTTCCTGAACTTCCTGCATTTCTCCAAGCTGAGAATCTTCAGTAGCGCGAGCTTCCCAAAACTCTCAGGAAGGCTTTGTAAGGAGTTGCATTCGGTGATCTCAAGCTCAACGAGGCTTCGTAGGTCTCCAAAATCCTCGGGTAATTGCGACAATCCCGTGGCGTGCACACGGATCACCCTCAACTTGACGAGATCCTTGACAGATTTGGGGAACTCGGTGAGGGACTGGCAATCCGAGAGCGAGAGCTCCTCCAAACAAGATAACCTGGAGAAGGATTCTGGGAGACAAGTGAGACTCGAAGCGTTTTGAGCCGAGAAAAAAACAAGATTGGTTCCCAGCTCTCCAAAGTTCGAAGGCAACTGCGTGATTTTGCTGCCAGCGTTCATGGAGAATCTCTTGAGCTTGGACAAGTTGACCATGCCGTCGGGAAGAGTCTCCAAACTCTCACATTCATTCAAGTTGAGATCCTGGAGGGTCTGCAGCTCGCCCAGAGAGTGGGGTAGAGCTTTTAGACTCTTGCACCCTTGGAGGTTCAGTGTTCTTAGCGTTGTCAGAAACTTGATAGTCTCCGGAATCTCCTCCAACGCAGTGCAGTTCTGCAGGTGTAAAACTCGAAGCCGTTTGGGAACCTGAGTCGGACACATTCATGGTAAGATACATCGAAATCGCGACAGAAGCACCAGGAAAGCAGAAGCTGATTTTCCAGCACATTCGGTAGACTTGCTGAAGCTTTGATAATGATCAATCCAGATTCAAACCTGGTTACAGTGCATCTTCAAATTTAATATTATTTGGCCCTCAACAAGTTCGTTCCGCTTGAGACTTGAGTGTTTTAGTTTGCATTTAATTGAACCATGTATTGTCATGTCGATAATTTTGCTCTATATTAGCGTTGTTAATGCGTCTACCCTCTTTCAATTTTCATAGAGATGGAATCGGAATCAAACACAGGCTCAGTGTTTTGTTGTTTACCTGTGTGTCACCGTCTGACCAAAGTCGAGTTAGGGTGCTACTATCGGAGAGATCCAGGATTATCAAATCCTGCAGCTGCAATTGAGAAGGCAGGTTTGTGAGAAACGAGGATCTCCACTGCAGCCATCGAATCCTTTTGGACAGTTGTGAGAAGTTGCCCTCGATGCGAGCTCCATCCAATTGCAGTAAGTGAAGCTCAGGCATCGTTTGAAATGCCGACGTGTTGTGGCTGCTTTGAAGCCCAACCAGCGACAGACCCCTGATTTCCTTGGTCCCCTGCCATAGCCGACATCACGAAGCAAAAATATTATAAACACGTGCCTCTGAGACATGTTTGTAAACATCCGTTGTAATTCAATCTGAAATATCTAAACACATCATTGTAGAGACTCGCAGTAGAGAGAGATCACATGTTCTATTCAAGAACCTGATATAAATGAAATGGGAACAGATTCGAAGTCAATTCCTACCGATCAAGTCACTAAACTTTCAATAATTTCTTGATTTTAACCAGATGAAAAATGTTTCAAACGCACAAACCTCGAGTTCGTTCAGGATGTCGTGAGCCTCCAGAGGATCCCACAAGTGGCAATGTTGTCCTCCTTTCTTTCTGCCTATCTTGTCATCAAAATCCATCTTTCTGCCCATCTCTTGGAGGAGGTCATGCATGGCCAATCTGTTGTCTTTGTCCACTTCTACAAGAGACTTGTCTTTTAGGATTTGCAAGGAATCATGGACCATTTTGGAGGTCATACAGTGCCCGATACGGCAAGATTCACAAGATTTCCAGATGTCGATTGCATCCTCCTCTAATAAACCCACCATTTGACAAGCGACATCTAAGAACATCAGCTTGTCCGAAGGATTATCGAGACCATGGTAACTGATACTAAGAACATCGATGACATCGGGTCTATCCCTCATCGATTTGGTGGCGTCTGTCCACACTTTCTCCGGCTTTTGAAACAAATGTTGTCCAATAAGTTTTAACGCCAACGGTAAACCCCCACACAAACCGATCACCTTCAGTGCCAGAGGGCGGAAGACGTCCTCGACTTTCTTCGGGAGCTCTTGGTTCTGGAACGCGTGGAACCAGAAAAGCTCGAAGGAATCCGCGTCGTTTAACTGCTTCATTTCATGCAAATACGAAGCAAAGCGAGGGGCTTCGATCATCACTGTCCTCAGGGTGTCCCTTCGACGTGAAGTTAATATGATTCGGCTTCCTGCTCCCAACTTCTTCATGTTCGGAACCAGTTCTTTGAAATGGGCCGCGTTGGAGATGTCGTCAATGACCACCAGCACTTTCACTCCAGCGAGACTCTCGAAACTATCTGCGTACCTTTCCACCAAGTTCTTTTCCTTCTTGTTGAGAAGATCACGGAGGGCCTGTTCTCGCAAGTGGCTCATGTCCTTCGCCTTCCCAATATCCAGAAAGGTTTGGTACAGGAATTCACGACTGGTCGAGTAATGGTTATAGACTTCCTGGGCCAGAGTCGTTTTCCCAACCCCACCCATGCCACAAATGCCGAGAATCGCCACACTGTCCCCCATTTCTTCCAGATGTCCAAGGGTTTTCTCAAGCAGCGCCTTTCGGCCAACATTAGGTCGTGGGACTGGCTGCCTCCTCTTCAAACCGTTTTGGGGTACAATGATTTCCTGCACTCGATGGATGATTTCTTTTTTGAGCTGATTTGTATCCCTGCAATTATCAGTACATATATTCAATCCAACCGTTCAATTTTCTAGACTAGGGTAAACTGATTGATTCAGCCTTCAGTTGAACAAGTATGTAGAGCCTCTTGTAATCAATTAAAATTATAGCACGGGAAAGAATCTTCTGGAGTACTGCAAAACAACGAGAATTTCAATTGTGCACAATATGTGATATCTGGGTTTCGTCGACATACCCCGCGAAATTGAGAAGTTCGAATCCTTTCACATCCGCAGCATCATGAAGAGCTTTCTTCCATCCTGAGATTCGTGCATCCGAGCATCTGCCTTTTTTCTTCTGAAACGCTTCCCGGAAAGGATTTCCAGCTGCATCGGGCCTTCGCAGATCTTGAGGTTTCACGTCGTAGAAGATAGGTAGAAAGGTCACAGCGCGGGGATTCCTTTGGCTACATTCCAGCATAGCAACGAGCTCATCGAGGCAGTATTTCGACTCCGCGTACCCGGGAGAGAAGATTGCCAAGTGAACCGGTGTATCTCGAATTGCTGACTTGATCTCCTCAAACGCATGTCTCCCCTCCACTGATTTATCGACGAAAGGAGTGTACTGTTTCTCAGTGAGCGCTTCTTGAAGATGGGTTACAAACTTCAGCTTCGTGTCAGGCCCCCGGTGGTTTATGAAAATGTCGTATTTGATCTGATGCTGATGAAGAAATGAAGCTGCAGCAGGAGGGCTGTTCACAGTCTCCGCATCTGGTGAATCCTCAGGGCTTGCAATTGAGGGAGGGCTGTGGTTTGTGGAATTGAGACTGGATTGCTTAGTAGGTGAGGGGGGAATCGGGGGAGGGCTTCGAGCTCTCCAAAATCCACCACACAACCACTCTAAGGATCTCGAAATGAAATCTGAAATGGTATACATGCTGAAATTAAGGCTTCGGTGGAGTAATAGTTGGGTTGTATGAAGTGAAAGCTCGCAATTCTTGGATGATTCTTTGACTGCTACTAAGGGTTTCTGTGACTCTTGCAAAGAAGGTTTCGGCGTCTCGTACTCTAGAATATCCGGGCCTTCATAAGTTTAATACCGTTTGTTTGGCTTTGTAATCTATCCTGCCAGGCTAGCTAGCTTCCCGTTGCAACGTTGGTGACGTTATCATTTCCTCTCCACCTCTCGATCCAAACTATTCAAGCACGCTGTTGAAACAACTGATTAACCCAAGAAAACCCAAGAGTAGGGATTCAAGAGGCGCACGCAGGCACTAAGAGGAGGTGCTCAACCAAGTCAATTAGCTCTGTAACTCTATGAATTGCGACTAGCTAGCTACCTCCTGGAAGTCAAGACCACGACACTACATGCTTAATAATTAAATCTACGAAGAGCTTCGATCCCCAGTTGAGCCTATTCACCACAACTGCAGATCGAGCATATCACTTACTGTACTTTTACTCAAGGTGCACATGTATGCGCCGGGAAGGTTTGATGTGAAGCGAAATAAGAGGTTCTTGCAACGTTAATTATACCACAAAGCTCTAGCTCTGCATGTGCCAAAGCACTATGTCTTCCTCATAATCTATCGGCTCTTAATTCAGGAAGTTGCAGTCGCTGCAAGGAACACTAGAATCCTGGAGCCTGAAGACTATGAGAACCCCCGAGTAGAAATCAACCTGAAAAACAGGCAAGCAAAGTAAAATATCAATGGCGCGACACAGTCTTCAATTCAGCGTACCTCGATCAGCTTCACCACACTGAGATCACTGATCATGCAGCAATGATCGATCACTACTAATATTGATCAGCCTCTTCTTCGATCAATTCTACGCTAAAGATGCCAACATGCAAGCTAGGCAAACAACTCCGAGTTTGAACGAATTTCTAGAAACCAAAATTTCTGTAAACTGTCGGACACATGCGAAGAAACTAAATAGCTACAGACTGGTGAATACTTTGCGAAGAGGTTGCCTCTCGCTCGCTCACTCGCTCTTTCCCTTCTCCGCGTCGAACTCCAAAGGGAAGAGCGTGTTGATTTCCTGTCTCGTGTTCGGCTCCAAGACTCGGGCTCCAGGAACTGCTTACTGTCTGTAGATTATACTACAAATTGTTACAATCTATACCTTAAGACAGCTAGTTTGTTTTCTTTGTTTGTCTCGTTGAGATCGAAAGTAAGAATGAAAAACCGGTATCCAATGATTCATGAGTTGGGGCTAATTTTTCGTTTCCGGTGCACAATTCTCTTGGTTGCTAGACTTCTACAGTAAGCTACGGGATGTTCAAAACTGTCTGTACTCTGCCTTGCAAATATAATACTCCATAGTTTTTGTAAATGTCTGCACATCAATAGACTTCGTATATATAATTATGGGTTTCAATCATATCTGTACGTACACAATACCACTCGAGAGTCTTTCCTGCGTGAGATTCCCGGAAACGCTTGTCACGCGACAACGGGAATGGCAAAAGTGGGGAAGAGGTACGCTTTGATTCTCCAGCGCCTCCCAAAAATTCTAGAAAAAAAGACTTGAAGGGTGGCAAATGTAAAGTCATGAGGGAAACAGTTGGGTCCCAAAAAGATGGGAGGTCGGTGTGAAAAGATAAAGAGTGTCTTTATCTAGACAATGAACCACTGCCCACGGGACCAAGGGCCTCCTTACATGTATAAGGTGGGTACACTTAAAAGCGCCACTTTTTGGTACTCCGCCTAGTAACTGTTATTGGTCTGATAAATTTTCATATAGTCTTCTTGGCAAGTGAAAGCACGTTCCAATGCACCAAAAAACGCAGCATTTGGATACAGTATGCGAAATTTATTAAGGTTCAAAGTTTGTTTCTAAAAGCGCTCCAGCCAAACAGGTACATACTGAAATTCAGAAATGTACAACTACTATAGATGGCACTTTTAGGTGAGGTGCAATTTTGGGTGTACCCACCTTATGTGGGCACTGAAACTTTACGAGGAGTGCTACAGGGAAAAGTAGTCTTTGCACTTTTACGTGGACCTGGTGGGTGGGTGGGTGGGAGGGATATGATTAGAAAAGCACTCACATCTGATTCTTTTAAGCTTGTTAAGTCTTCACTAGTGAGATTGTCCATAGAAAACGAGTGAAATTTCTTCAAGTCTTCCTCTTCCATTTGCCCACCGTGGCAAGACAATCGGTGAAGCTTCTTTTGTCTTATTGCTAGAAAGCATAGTGTTCTTGTGCACTGGGCCAATATGTAAGGGTGATTGTAAGAAACACTTATACTATTTTCACTGATGCATTTTTGGTGACTATTTTTTTGGCTATAACTTTTGTTTCTGGCTCCAAATGATTCAAAATTTACAAGCAATATACTCATAACTATTATATATCTTTTTTATTTTTTGAAGATTTAAAAAATATATTTTACTATTTTTAATCAACCCCCAATGTTTTGTTACACATTCCAATTTAGGATTTTCTTACTAAATATTTGAACCCAAGAAAAAAATTCAAGTGAAATTTGAAAAGATGTTTTTTTAACATACTTATAGCTATTGACCAAAGGAATTTTAAAAATAGTTAATTTTATGTGGTGTCAAAGTCCACAAAGAGACTTTTGTGTTCTTTGCTTTTTGAAGTGTATCAAACACTATTTTGGTGGTTTTTTGTTCAAATCTCATCACCAAAAAGTCTTTTCAAATGGTCTATTTTTATTTTTATTTTTAAAAAAAATTCCTTCTTTTCATTGATTTAAACATTGAAGTATCTATTTTCTTCACCAGATTTCTATGTGAAGAAAATACAACTTTGACATTCTAATTTGTAAGAAATAAGAAAAGCTAAATTAAAAAAATCTAATAATTGGCCATTTTAGAAGACTTATTTGTGAAGAGATTTGAACAAAAAATAATAATAATGTTTCATACATTTCAAAAAGCAAGCAACACAAAGGTCTCTTTGTGGACTTCTACACCATATAAAATTAACTATTTTTAAAATTCCTTTGGTTAATAGCTATGAGTATATTTTGAAACCATCATAACTAAATTTCACCTCAAAATTCATTTTTCTGGGTTCAAAATAATACTAAAAATTCCTAAATTGGAATGTGTAACAAGTTAATAAAATTGACTTTTAAATATGAAATGAATTTTTAATTTTTTTGAAAAATAAGGATATCAATTGCAATTAAGATATCTAATTTTTTTTTTTTGCATTGAGTTTATAATTCAAAAGTTAGAGCCTTCTTAAAGAGATAAAAAAAACACAACAAATAATACAAGTATTTTTTACAATCACCCATAAGCACACTCAAAAGACCATTAGAGGGGGGTGGCATATGATCAATGATCTCTTATTTTATTGACTAATTTACTGATGAAGACTAACGTAGATGACAATCAAAAGTTGTGAGGTTGGAGAAAGTTCACTATAAGAGAATGGGGTTATAAATGACTTGTCCACAATGACTGTAAAACAATCATTTTCTAGTCATTTTGCAGACATTGTTATCAACTGGTCATTGTAAACTAGTCATTTATACCCCCATTTTTTTGTAGTGGTTGTTGGGCATAAATTCCCTATATAAAGGTCAAATTAACAAAAATTAAGTCATTTTTGAAAAAAAGTAACACAAGTCATCTTGTGAGTGGTTTGAAGTGACATGGCCCCTTATAAATTTGACATGAAAATTCAATTTTGGTACTTTGGATGTTGAATTAGATCTTCATATATGGTATCAAGTGCTATTCTTAAATCATGTCTAACGCCTATGATTTGTAGGTTAAGCAAAGGGCTCTAATTGATTAGTAGGGTAATCAGTTCCAATCCAAGTTTGATCCACCAATTCATGTTATCCCTAATTGTCTAAGCTATAAATAGATATTTTGTTTTAGAATTCTATTACAATATTGTTCAAAAAGCCATATTTGTTATATTGAGATTTTTTGCAGATTTTGAGAGAGGATGCTAATTATTAAACTGAAATTCATTTAAAAAAATAGTATGTGAAATCAAAAATAAATAATGCTCAATAGTGATTCTATAATGAAATTCTAAGAGTTGGTGTTGTTAACTATTTACAAAAAAAAATACTAGTGAAGAGATAAAAAGGTTTATCCTTGAGTCAAGAATAAAAATGAGAAAAGTTTCAATATAACGAATATGACCTTCAAAGGACATTTTGAAGAACACAAGGCAATGATTTGTTTGTTTTTTCCGTTCTCCCTAACTTGCCACGCAATTGTTACCTCCTTTGAAGCTTTCAAATGATATATTTCAACTCTTTTAGATATGGAGGCAACCACTTTGGGCCATTTGGGCAAGTAGAGGTTGTTTTGATGTTTGTGATGTCCCATATTGTAATTGAAAGTCTTTGCTATTGATTGCACTAATAAATGTAGTGATGCTATTGCAAATGTTTAAAGCAATTTTGAACTAATAACTTTTATTGTCAAGTTGCTTGAATCAACAAATGTTCAAGAAATTGTGTACAATTTTTCTTCACTATTTGAAGAATGAGGGGTTTTCACACTAGGGTATTCACACCTTGAGTGCTTGCAAATTCTCTTGCAAATGAGGACATGACAATTTTGTATTGGCTTTCAGTTGGCTCTCTAAATATAAATATTCTTGTTTTGTGAAGAGTTCTTTGCATCCATTATTCTCTTTGTTGATTGTTTGTTGGTTCTTGATGTTATGTTGTGTTGTTTTTATACAACTTTTAGCATTTGCAAGTCTTTTCTCCATTTTCATTATTTGCTCATGAGAGGATGATTGTAAGAAACACTTGCCAATTTGGTTGCATTTTCATGATTTTTTGGGGAATACTTTAAAATTAGAAAAATGATTTTCTTAAAATTTAAAAATATGATTAACATATACATCTTTTAAGACAAAGGTAACCACACTAAAGGAAATTTATAGATAAATTCTTTAAGTAGAAGAACTAGAAAAGTGCCAAATCTCAAGAAAATATATAGTTTGATGTTCTAATTGGGGAAAAATAGGGGAAAAAAATTTCAATAAAATAAAAATTGACTATTTGCAACAACTTTATGATGATGGTCATTCACCAAAAAACTCACCAAAATCATTTTTTACATGTTTCAAATGCAAGTAGAAAGAGGCTCACTTTGTGGACTTCTACACCACAAAAAATAATTATTCAAGAAAAAAATTCAGCCATTAGCTACAAGTCTACTAGAAGGTTGTCTCCACCAAACTTAGGCTCAAAATTTGTTTTTTTAGGTGCTAAATAGTACTAAAAAACTCCAATTTGGCAAGTATGACATTCAATTGGGGGTTATTTTTGGATAGTTAATTATTTTCTTAAATAACACAAAAATTGGGCAAGGTGTATAATAGCCGTGAGTATCTTTCTTATAATCCTTCGAGGGGGGGGGGCAATGAGCGGTAGGAGTAACTATTGACGTGTGATTGAATGATAGGATGCCTGGAAAAAAAAAGATAAAAAATATAATTTAGTTTTTTATACTATAGGGTACAGAAATGCTAGTATTTGTCTTCAAAGTACTATAGGTTATAGAAAATTAAGTCCCATTAGCAAAAAATTAGGCCTAGGATACCTCACTTTATATTCTTTTTTTTCACTAGAAGTCTAAATTAGGGTTGCCTTGTCAGTGACATATTCCAATCGCTCAATAAATTTGTGTACAATAATAAATTTCAAGACATTTGTTGGCTACCAATAGCCGATTGGCCATTAGATTGGTGATTTGGTGGTTTAACCCCTCACCGCCCAAAGGGACCAAAAGTATCCTCACACAATCTAGCAGTCAACTTCTAAGTGTTGTAATTTTTGCATCCAATGTCTAAATTCAACAAAATGTGTTGGAAAAGTTGTACATTCTAGTTTAGTTTCTTTTGAAAAAAAATTCAAATCTATCCAAGATGTAATAAGTTTTTAAAAGCCATTCAAAGTTTGCAAGTTCAATTTGAATTCACCACACTAAATTGAAATGGCTGCAACTACGGGGGCTTGTATCTTTTTCATCAAATGTTAGTTTTCAATGAATTTTTTTTTTCTTATAAAGTCTACTTATTGTGGTAAATTTTTCATGTCAATCCATGTTGTTTTGAATGCTTGGGATAAATTCAAAGTTCAAAATCCGACATTTTTGCATTACAATGAACTTTGTTGACTTATAACTTCTTTAGACAGAGTTTACTTTCAATAAATTTTGTTGGAAAAGTTGCGCATACTGTGGGTGCTTCATTCCCACCCTTGGAATTAAGCGATCACAACCAAGCTCTAACGATTCTACTACCTACGGGTGTCTAAGCGTCAATCCATTGTGCCTTCCAAGCAATGGATCTTTTTTACTATCCTACCTAGGGTTTGTTTCGTTCTCTTGTCCTACTTCTAGTTGCTGCTTACTCTATGTGTTTCGTTCTCTTGTCCCACTTTTATGCTTCGTTCTCGTTTATCCTACTTCTACGTGTTTGGGTTTGTTTTAGCCCACTTTACTTATGGTATTTCCTACCCCGTCTCTACGTCTTTGTATTTTTATCCTACTCTACGTATTCGTCTTGGTTTTAATCTACTCTACGTATTTGTATTTGGCTTGGTCTAATCTACGTCTTCTTCTACTCTATGTATCCTTCTACTATACGTACTTGTATTTGGCTTAGTCTAATCTACGTCTTCTTCTACTCTATGTATTCTTCTACTATACGTACTTGTATTTGGCTTAGTCTAATCTATGTCTTCTTCTACTCTATGTATTCTTCTACTATACATACTTATATTTGGCTTAGTCTAATCTACGTCTCCTTCTACTCTATGTATTCTTCTACTTCTACATTTGGGTACTCATTATTTTCCTTTTCTTTATGGTTGTCTTCCGATTCGGGAGTGCTAATCACTGGACCTTAATCCTACTTGGGATGTAGACTTTTCCACTAACTAATTTCCTATTGCATCAATTAATTCAACTCAAAGGAGGGTTTACAGGCCCACCTCCGTTCCGTGGATCCGGTCCTCTTCGCTCCACGCCACGTCCATCATTGCCATGTCTTAGCCCCGGCTCTTTTAATTATTCCCTTCCGGGTGCTTCTTACAATTAGGTCTTTTTTGCAAGACTTCTTAGCGCCACTAATCTCTATACTACCTCCTAAACCAACTAATTTCTATACTATCTCTTAACCCAACTAATTCCTATACTACCTCCTAAACCAACTAATTTCTATACTATCTCTTAACCCAACTAATTCCTATACTACCTCCTAAACCAACTAATTTCTATACTTCCCCTAATCCCAACTAATTTCTATACTACCCCTAATCCCAACTAATTTCTATACCACCCCTAATTCCAACTAATTTCTATTCATTTTGTGCAAGAACCCCTAGCTCCCCGAACCCTGGCCCCTCCCCGGCTGCGGTACCCGATTGCGGACCCAGCTGGCTGGCTGCGGTACCCGGCCGCGGGACCCGACTGGCTGGGCTGCGGGCTCTGGCTGGCTGGTTGGTCCAACACTTGGAGACTTGCAATTTTTGGCTTTTTGAGTGGAACTAGGAACCTCCTAACAAAAGAACAATTGATGTAGCCCAAGGGTTTTAACCCAATGGATGTTGGATGCTAAACGTTGATTTAGTGCCAACCATGTTGGACACTAAACGTTGATTCTAACTCAAGGGGAAGGTTATTTGACACCCCACTAAGACTTAGGGGGTTCAAAGCTTCGCCGTGAGAGTGAGGCATTTTGACACGTGGCTAAGACTTTGGTTTCTTAGGAAGGGTGGGGGTTCATAGCTTCGCCGTCCCCTATGGGACTAAATTAACCCCGTGACTAAGAGAAGAGGGAGAAGAGAGTGTCCACACAACTTATTTAGTCCTATAGTTCAAAGCTTCACCGTCCCTTATGGGACTTAATTAACCCTGTGACTAAAAGAAGAGGGAGAAGAGAGTGTCCACACCACTTATCTAGTCCTATAGTTCAAAGCTTTGCCGTCCCCGATGGGACTAAATTAACCCCGTGACTAAGAGAAGAGGGAGAAGAGAGTGTCCACACCACTTATCTAGTCCTATAGTTCAAAGTTTTGCCGTTCCCGATGGGACTAAATTAACCCCGTGACTAAGAGAAGAGGGAGAAGAGAGTAGTACAAAGTGCAAACATACGCTCGAAGTCACCTCCCAAGTTACCCCTCGGTTCCTCACAAGACTCTCCCACAACAACTCTCAATAGTGCACAATACAATGAGTAATCAAGCTTAGATTGCAACAAGTTTCAACACTTGGGGGGGGGCTCAAGTCCCCAAGTAAAAAACCACACTTACCAAAGGGTGTAAAAACCCCAAAAGACCATCAAAGGCTCCCTTGGCATCAAAAACCAAAAGAAATCCGGCATAACCCGGGCCCAATAGTCCTCCTCCCTTAAATGGGTAGGAGTGAGAAAAGAGAGAGAATGAGAGGAGAATGCCGCCCCTTTTATACCCAAAAGGGAGCAACCCCCCCCCCCTTAATCTACTAAGAATAACTAGATGAGGGAATTTAGGAGGTCCGTACATGTTTACCCATCCCAAATCTAATTATCCACCTAAAATCTACACAATTTGAATTGAGAAATTCAAATCTTACCTAACCTTACAAGAACTTGCAAAACCGTCTAATTTACCTTCCCCAAAATTTACAAGTTCTCACATGGGAGAAGTTCCTATGTGTTCCCACCTACTTAATTTGAAATTACTTACACCAAAGCACATGAGCCACCTCCACTAACTTTTTGAGGTGGTACTTGCTCCCACATGTGCCCGGAGTTCCCCACACGTTCCCTACGCGTTCCCCACGGCTAATAGGGCTCAAACTCCCCAAAAAAGCATTGGGGGGCCTAAAACCCCCATTTCTTCTCCATGTGCTGTCCCCAAAAGGCTAACTTTTGGAGTTTAGCTCCAACTGGCAAACGGATTGCGCCATTGGCTCCGGAAGGCCACAATTAGCCTAAGGAGAACCTCTTACTCCTTAAACTATGTCCAAATTCCCAAGGAATCTTAGCGTAAGCTAGGATCAAAGTTGGGATAAATTCCCAACTTTTGGAGTTTAGCAATTTTGGACCCCAAACCTTCACCAATCTTCCAAGTAGATGGAAGGGGGTAGGAATAGACCCAAGATAGGCTCCGTTCCGATGTCGTATGGCCCCGGTACGTCGGTCAACCGCCGCTTTCGTCATTTAATTTGTCAGTTGGGGAGGAATGTTGCCAATTCGGGATCTTCCAACTATCGTTTTGTCTTGAAACTTGGGGAAGCGCTCCGTTGGTGTGAGACCGCCTCGCCGGATTTTTAGTGGGATTTTACCGCACTTTGGGATATTCTTTCGAATTCCCACCCAAAGTCCACCGCAGTTGACCGTCTGGGAAAATATCCAAACAATGTCGGAAAATTCCCAAACTTTAGAGGGGACCACCGATGGGATCCCCCCACTTGGATGCAAATCTGCATCCCCACTGCGTGCTCCTAGAATTAGGAAATCGCCCGGTACCTGCATTTCAAGGTTAGTATTTCGTCCGTATTCTCTTCAATGCTATGGGGAGTGGGGGATTCCTCCTAGATCCCCCTACGAGGACTTCCTAGCCTAGATAGGGCCTTCTTAGGCTTTTTACGCTAATTCTGCACATCTCTATCAGTTTGGCATCTATTTAGCTAAGACCAGGCCCGTTTTGGATGTAAACTATCATAAATCCCACCTAATGACTAAATGGCACATTGGTATGTGTAATGCCAATACCGGTTTAATGCCCTTTTGTGGGTTTTATAAGCCCAAATACGCCTTAGTTTATGTAGGAATTGCGAAAAAAGAACCCGTGAGTCCCCGGTGACGAATCGGGGACTCACACATACTGGTCTAGGGTAGTTGCAAGAAAGGCCTCTCACTTTTTGTCTCGTTTGTGTTTTTCCTTTGGGAGTACTGTTTAATTAGAAAAATAATTTTAAGAAAATGTGAAAAATATGTTTAGTGCATATACCTTTAAGAAGAAGGTCCCATATGAAGGAAAAGTGTAGGAAAATTTTCTAACTAGGTGAACTAGAAAAGTGCAAATTCTCAGAAAAAGGGGTACTTTCACATTTTAATTTGTAAAAAATAGGAAAATCAATTTTAAAAAAAACTAAAAATTGGAAATTTGGGAAGGATTGATGATGATGAGTTTTCACCAAAAGAATTATTTTGAAACCATTTTTGATGTTCAGAATTGTATGCGCAAGGGGCCTCTATTTGCATCAATGTAGAGGACATAAAATAATGTTTTTAAGAAATATTTTTCGTCAACTCATAAATCTTTAGGGCATAAATAGACCACACAAATTTCAAGTCTACATCATTAATTTTGGATACTCCACAGTACTAAAAACCCCTAAACTGCAAAGTGTGACAAATTAGGTAAATTCAAATTTAATTAGAAAATGTTTTTTGGAAATTTTTGAAAAATGAGGAATTTCTTTAATATCAAGTTGGACATCTTCAATAAAAATTTCAAGTACATTGGATTAATACCCCCAAAATTATAACCAATGGCACAAAAGTCACTTCCATTGTGACGCCAAAAAGGACAGCCCTTTCTTGCAATCACCCTCTAGTTCCTGTGGTAAAATTTTATATCAATCCAAGAAGTTGTGATTGATTAAGAATCATTTTAGTAGAATTAGGTTAAGCCATAGATGTGTTTTTTTGCTATTTTTTCATTGTTTTTTTATATTTCAAAACAATTTTGCAAACGCAATGAGTCAATTGAATGATTTTTTTATCCCACCAAAGTATCTTTCTTTTGGTTTTGAATCACTTTGTAGTTTAAAGTTTTTTCATTTGAGTAAGTTAAGAAATTGAATTTCACCTCTAAATGTGTTTTTAGGAAAATATGAGCATCTTTTTTCAACACTAAAACATTATAATCTTTCATTCTATATGGTCAAATGATCCCAAATTTGACCGACATCATCTACAATATGCACACTACAAGCTTGTATGGTTGAGATTTTTCTGCCTTACTCATATTTAGACTTATAACACTTGAAAAACAAGGTTGTTTTTTGACATGGTTAGGCCTTGGGCAATGAAGGGTGAACTTAGTATTCAAGACTTGTGGTAACTATATGTGATTGATAAAATGAGGGAAATGCATTTCACTCATTTATGAAAGATTGTGATTGATTTTCGGATGTAGGTGAATTACAATAGTGTATGTTTGGCCTTAATTGTATAGGCTTAGTTTTGTTAGTATGTCCAAAACTTGTACAAACTTTGCATGATATGCACATTTTTTTGACTCTTTATGTTTATAAATACCTAAGATAAACACAATGTAGGCATTTTATTTTGTACTATTGTTGCATTCTTCCATAATATTTTATAGTAACGTTTATATGAGCATGATTGTACAAAAATATATTGTTCTAATATATTGTGTATCTTGTGAATTCAATGTGTTTTGACAAGTGTATTGGACATGACAATGCCTTCACCCTCTCTATGAACATTACAAGTATAGAACTTCAAAAAATATAAGACATGAATACTCACATGTAGTCATGTACACATTGTTGTTCTAAGTGTAATTGTGTGTGTATTTTGCTTTTATCTTTTTGGTTTCACCAAGACTAGTTTTAAGTTATCCCTAGTGCCAATTGTCAAGGAAGAAAGTAGTTCACAAATATTTAGTCCAATAAGAAGAATCTAGCAAGCAATGTGTGAACCCCCGATTTGTCACCGGGGACTCACGGGTTTGTTTTTTAGATTCCTATACAATCCAAGGCATAATTAGGCCCATAGAACCCATAAAAGAAAATAAAACCAATATTGGCATCCTACATGTCAATATGCCATTTGATCAATAGAAGGGATTTAGGGTAGTTTGTATCTCAAATGGGTCTTGCTTTGGTCAAACAAACGACAATTTGAGAGTAATGCAGGGTTTTAGGGTGAGAAGCCTAAAAAGGGCCTTGTTGGGTTAGGAAGTCCCCACAGGAAAATCTAGGATGAGATTCCCTACTCCCCATAGCATCGAAGAAAATACGGGGTAGAATATTAACCTTAAATTGTAGGTATCGGGCGTTTCCCTATTTCTTGGCGCACGCAGTGGGGATGTAAGTCCACATACACTTGGAAGATCCTATGGGAGGTCCCTTCCAAAGTTTGGGAATTTTCCAAAGGATTATGGATATTTTCCCAAGTGGTCAACCGCATCAGTCTTTGGATGGAAATTTGTAAGAATATCCCAGGGTGCCTTAAAAATCCCACTAAAAATCCGTCTAAGCGATCTCACACCAATGGAGAACTCCCCCAAGTTTCAAGACATATTGATAGGCAGAAGACCCCAAATTGGCAACCTTCCTCAACAATTGGCAATTTAAATGACGGTATTGAAAGTTGACCGGCGTATCGGGAGCATATGACATTGTATCGGGACCTAATTTAGATCTATTCCTACCCCCCTATATCTACTTGAGATCTTGGTGAAGGAATGGGTTCCAAAAAAGTCAAACTCCAAAAGTTGGAAATTTATCCTAACTTTGACCCCAACCTATACTAGGTTTCGTTGAGATTTAAGGCATAGATTAAAGGGTTTGAGGTGTTTCCTAGACTAATTATGGCCTCCCGGACCCAACGGCCTAATTCGTTTACAAATTGGAGTCAAACTCCAAATGTTAGAGTTTTGGGACAATACATGGTGGAAGAAATGGGGTTTAAGACCCCCTAATGGAAATTTAGAGGATGTGGGCCCCAATGGGCGTAGATCATGTGGAGAACGTGTAGGGAGATTTGGGCGTATGTGAGAGCAAGTACAACCTCAAAAAGAAAGTGAAGGAAGCTCCAAGTGCTTGGTGTAAGTAAATTTGAATTTGAAGTAAAAAGTAGGCAGGAACACATGAGAACCACTCCCATGTGGGAATTTGTAAATTTTGGGAAAGTAAAAGTAGGTAGATTGCAAGTTTTTGTAAGGATTAGGTAAGGTTTGAATTCTAAATTCAAATTACGTAGATCTTAAGTCAATAGTTAGATTTGGAGAAAGGTCACATGTACGGCCCATCTTATTTTCCTTATTTAATTTTTCTTAGTAGATTAAGGGAGGGAGTCGCTCCCTTTTGGGTATAAAAGGGAAAGCATTCTCCTCTCATTCTCTCTCTTTTTCACTCCCCACATTTTAGGGGGAGTACTATTGGGCCCAGGTTATGCAGGATTTTCTTTGGCTTGTTATGCCAAAGAAGCCTTTGATGGTTTTGGGGGGTTGTACACCCTTGTCACTTGTGATTTGCACCTTGGGGACTTGAAACCCTTCCAAACTTGTATGGTATTTATACAACTTGATATTGGGTGACTTTTGGTGTTGCGGAATCATTGAATGTTGTTGTGAGAGAGACTTGGGAGGAACCGAGGGATTAACTAGTGAGGTGGCTTAAGAGTGTATGCTGCTTTTTGTACAATCTCTCTTCTCCCTCTTCTCTTGTTCACGGAGTTACAATAGTCCCATGAGGGACAGCAGAGCTTTGACTCCCCTATGTCCCTAAAAAAGCAAAAGTCTTAGTCAAGTGTCAAAAGTATCACTCTCGTGGCAAAGCTTTGAACCCCCTAAGTTTCAGCAAGGTGTCAAAAGCAACCCCCCTTAAGGTAGTCTCAATGTTTAGTGTCCAATATGTTTGGAACTAATTCAATGTTTAGCATCCAACAAAGTAATGTTAGTGGGTTTCTTGAATAGAATAGACATTAGGCCACACCTTGGATTAACCCTTTGTATAGCGATTTAGTTGCACCTCTAAGTAATTCAGTCCAGCACCCAGCTGAAGCACCTCAACGGGCACCCCAGCCAACAATCCAACCGAGCACTGTAGCCGGGCACTCCAACATCGGGATCCAGGGGCATTAAGACTAGGTTCTAAGACAAAACAAAACAATTAAAAGGATAGCTAGGAAAATAGTATAGAAGTAGAAAACAATTAAAAGGATAGCTTAGGAAAATGGTTTAGGAAGACAAAATATAGTCAAAAGGGGAATAATTAGGGGGAGTGTGACCTAAGAACCAAGTTGAACCAACAAAGGGCTCCGGTGGACATGGCGTGGGACAAAGCAAGACTAGAGGGCGCCACCACACACGCGTTGGAGGTGGGCTCCTAACTCTAATTCATACCCTTTTCTTTATACATTATTTAGACCAAGTAGGCAATTAGGAAGCAGTTAGGATCAAAGGGCCCGCAAGCTAATTATGATTGGGGCCGACGATTAGCTATTATGGGATAGACCAAAGGAACAACCATAGATAGGAGGGAGCAACCTAGGTTAGAAGGAACAAATAAAGATTAAACAATACAATACATAGAGGTAGAAGCCCCAAATACATAAAATAGAAGTAGGAAAGTATAATATGTAGAGTAGAAGTAGAAGCCTCAAATACATAAAGTAGAAGTAGGAAAGTATAATACGTAGAGTAGAAGTAGAAGCCCCATAAAATAGAGGTAGGAAAGCATAATACGTACTAGTGGAGTAGAAGAGTAAATACTTAAGTAAGCGGGGTCAAGGAACTAATACGTCACGGTCAATAGGAACAACCAAATATATACAATTAGAATAAGAAGAAAGGGGCACCAACACATGAAGTAGAGGAAATTAAGCCACTTAGGTAGGAAAGGAATAACGCTCAAAGTAGAACTAAATCACGTATTAGAATAGGTAGGTTAGTAAAAAGATCCATTGCTTGGAAGGCACAATGGATTGACGCTTAGATACTCATAGGTAATAGGAGTTAATAGTACTAAAGTCTGGTTGTGATCGCTTGATTCCAAGGGTGGGAATAAAGCACCTACACAATGTATTGGAAAAAAAATGTGAACTAAAAATAGAAAGTAGTTCAAAAAAATCAAGTACAACATAAAAAATGTAGTGATAAAAGTATTGAACAAAAATTTATGAAGTAAAAGAGGAAGGTAGTTCAAAAAAATTTAGTGTAAGGAAAAGAATATAAGAAGCAATGTCTTGAAAAAAATGTGAAATTAAAATAGAAAGTACTTTAAGAAAATCAGTATAAGAAAATAATGTAGCAAGGAATGTCTTGGAAAAAAGTATATGAACTACTATAACATATGATTTATTCACGGCATTTGAAAACTATAAGTAATACAAGCCCCCTATTTAATGCCTCAAAGTAGATAATTAGATGATGATAGCATGCCTAAATTTTTTTTTAAATATAATACTCCCTAAAAAATACTCATTGTATCTACCTATCTCCTCATATATTTCACATAGTGCCCCCTCCCTCCAAGTCAAATCTCAAAAGCTGGTGACCAAAAAAAATATGGAGTTAAAGGACCTATAGCTCTAATCAATTTATGGCTTCTCAAAATCTACTTTACAATTTTGTAAATGAATTTTGAATTTGATTTTTTCTCCAAGACCTAGTGTATTTGAGGCTCATTTTCAAGAGCTTTCAACACCACAAAAAGTCAAGATTGCAATGGGTACCCTCCCACAAAATCTTGAATAGAAAAATCCCTATCATTTATTTTCCTAACTAGATTTTTGACCCTACAACTAGACTTCAAAAAGAACTTTTCAAAAATATAAACTACTAAAAATAGCAACTTTGTTAGGTTTTATTTGACTTCAAAGTTTTGCAATCACCAAATTTTGGTTTCTTGGGCATTTAGGGGTTAAGGCCCAAAGGTTCATAAAAAAATAGACAAAAATGATTCCAAAAGAACTGGGGCTTTAGATATGACACTAGAATTATCATGCCTCTAAATTGAAAATTGTAACACCTTGCCACATAGCATTGACCAGAACATATATTCATCAATACATTACATGAATAAAGTATAAATCTCTTTATATACATCAAAATCAACTAAAACAATTCCATCATAAAAGTCATCAATGAAATTTGAGACATTCATATATAGCTTTACATCTCCCACCAAAAGAGAAAAATACTCCTATAAAAATTTCCTAGGAAATGGATAAATGAAAAAGTTTACGCTTACTTAGCTACAATGCTACATCCATTCAAACTGATTTGTCATATCTACAATTTGAACTCAAAGGTAAGTGCTTTAAAGACTAAAGAGTTGAGGACCTCTAAAAGCTAGAATTCATTAAAGTTTTGAAACTTTTTACTGTTTGTGGTAGAGGTACCTATTGTAGTTTTATTAATACACATCCATCAATAATAAATAGGGCATCCTACTTCCAACCAAGATTGGAATGGATTTCCGGATTTTTTTCTTGGAATGTACGTCTTTGTAAGGTAGAACCACCTATACCAGATCACTTTAAACAATTCTAGAACAAATGATAAGGACTATGAGTCTATGCTCACTTTTTCCACGTAGAAAGATAGGAAATGTAGGGATTGCAAATTTTTTGTAATTTTATTCCCAAAACTGAAATTACTATGATTTTTAGAAGCCAAAAAGTGCATTGAACCCACAACCAATGTCTAGAGTCTTTCAATCTAGATCAAAATTGAGACTACTTTCCTACTTGGTATTTTCCACACACTTTAAGATACTTTGGGACATGTGTCATGACCTTATTAGTCCCAACCTTGAAAATGGGGAAAAAGTACATTCCAAGCTTTGATTGCAAATCTCTTTTAACCTTCGTTGGAAATAGATGCTACCTATAGGTTGGATATGGGTCTTTGATCTGGAATAGGTAGTTCTACTTTACTTTTTCAAGGTTTGGACCTTTGAGTTAATGATACATAAGTGAGCACAAAACTAGGAAGTAATTAGTGGGAAAGTAGTTTTTGAATGATCGAAATTGGATGACTCTAGATGTTGGTTATAGGTCAAGCCCAACTTCTGCCTTTTAAAATTCATAGTGATTTCAATTCAAGAAATAAAACTACCAAATTTTTTGCAATCCCCATTATTTATGTCAATGCACCTCTGATATTTTTTCCTTTGCCTTGCATTACCCTAGACCATGTCCAAATGTGCTTATTTTATTGGTTATGGGTACTTCTACTATAAATTGTATCCAAAGAAGCTCCAAAATGCTATAAGAAGATTAAAAAAACATATAATGTCTTCCAATAAAATATTTTTGAAGGTACTTTTATAACTTTCATGAGATTATATAGAGTCTCCTACATAATAAAAACTAACTATAATATAATTTGAACAGGTGACAAATATACCATGATCAATGACATTGTTCCTTCACTTACAAGGAATATTAAAGCATGTCAGATGTTACAAAATGTTGTTTGGAGGTCACTTAAACTCATATAGTTTTTCTTAGTCAAAAATTGCAAAACACTTCTAAAATTGCAAAAATTAATATTTTTAAAATTTAAGCCTAAAAACCAATTCTTTTTTTAGAATTTGTAACACTAAGTATTCAAGTCACATAGTAAGAAAATCGTAGTCTATGGTCAAAATCTATCAGAGATTAGAATAATTAAACTAAAGTAAAAGATTTTTTTCAAGACTCTTTGAACTTTTGGTAAAGTGCTTTGATAGGATGTGAGTCTCATAATTCAAATATTCCTTTACAAATAAAATTGAGGACTTTATATTTGAATAGAGCTTCACATTAAAAAGCGTCATTTGCTAAAATTATCCCATTTAGATTCTTGTCTAAAACAGCCTTTATACATGAGTGCTTAGGATCAATTTTAGATACATCTACTTTCAACACTTTTATGAATTCATAAGTTATTCATACAAAGTCCAAAAAATGCATTTTTAGAGAATCTAGAATCCCCTTTCAACTACCAATAAAACCTAATAAAATTTCTACAATTTCATAATAGAAGCCATAGCCAAAATTTTATTCAAATGCATTTAGGTTCCTTCCCTTCAATGAGTTTAGGAATTGAAGAGGTTTGAATGTTAAGCCTCAATACAATGTATTATGAAGTGCCCTTCTAAAAGTCCCCACATACTTTTGTACAAGGGGGAATGCACAGTACTTTCATCTAATACATGAGAAATACCATAATTGACTTTATTCTTGTAACATGGATACACTTTTTGAATAAGGTACATTCTCATATATATATATATATATATATATATATATATATATATATATATATATATATATATATATATATATAATGTCCATTAAATATTCTTGGAGCTTTAATATGACTACAAATTCTAGACAATGGGAAACTCTGAGAACTTAATTACATCACCATTTGATGTAGTCAAGAAATTGCTACATTAAAAACTATTATTTAATAAACAAATCAATACATTTTAAATATCTGGGTTTTTTTTGGTTTTTTTTTTAATATTTTGGCAACAATGCAATTATTTCCAATAATAGGAACAATTTGAAATAGTTTGCCAAAGTCTTAAAAAAATATCTAATGATGTAAAGCCTTTTTTACCTATAGCATTATGAAAATTAAATTTCTCTTCCAATTTCATTGGCGGGCCTTCGTTTTCCATAATTATGATCTCTTTTGATGGAAAATTCACTATATTAGAGCTACAAGTCTTATTTAAGAGAGAAAAAATATACATACATTTTTGTTCCAAAAAAACTACTTAAAAGAATGTCACTATAAGAAACCTACATTTTAGGTAACAAGTCCTATTTTTTTAAATGAATTTTAGGTAATGTCAAATGCAACAACTCCATGCTTTTATTTCAACAAAAATGTCCAACGAGACATCAATGCTAACATAAAAATATGGAGTTGTTGCATGAGATGTCACCTAAAATTCATTTAAAAAAATTTGGATTGGTCAACTAAAACATGGATTTAGTCTTATAGTGAATAGGATCAAATTATATGTTATGGATGATAAAATTTGAAAATTTTGATTTCATACTTGGACCCAAAATTAATTGGGTGAAGTTGATGATGTACAAAATCAATGATTCAAAATAGAAGGCAAAGTCTTACATCCATGAACAAATATCCCTTAAAAGGCTCATAGCACCACTTCAAATAACTCCACAAGTGATTGGGTACTTTGGCCTTCTCAAACCTTAAAGAGTTAACCCATTAAGGACCAGGTTGACGACTAGTTGATGATTGTAGCTGAAAATGACAAGTTTTCATTAGTAGTCACTTTAGCTATTAATGAAAACATGTCATTTCCAACCAGATATTCATTTGCAATCATCGACTTGGTCCTTAATGGGTTAACACCTCAAGCCAACCGTGCATTCATTGAAAACTAAAAATATGTTCAATTGTTATACTTTTGACATCCCTAGGATTCATGTATATAGTGACAAATTTTTTATTTGGTTGGTTTTGAGCATACTTTCTATATATGATTTATCTAGTAATTTTGGCATAAAAATATGATGATAGAATAATATTTTTGTGTATTTGACATACAAAATGCATGAACACATGAGTTACAAAAGTTTTTTCTCATGTTGAGCTAGATTCAATGACATATGACTCTTCTCATTTAGATCATTGTTACATAGCTTATATGTTTAAGGATTTAAAAAATAGTCATGTATTCAATATGTCTAGAGCCATATTTGAATATATCAAAAATTGAGATATTAAAATGACTCATAAATGACAAATGTTAGTTATCAAATTTCCAATCTATCAATGCATATCTTATATATTTTAGTGTATATTTCATACTCTAATAATAAAATGCAAGACCCAACATATAGTCCCCATTACACCTTTTAAGGATTAAACATACTATAAGTATCCTATCACATTAAGCAAAGAATAGTAATTGCTTCATTAAAGGATGGTTTGCTTTAGAACACAGTTTGGGAAGAAATTTAAAGCTTAACGAGCTAAAATCCTACATTTTCTTATACCAACCAATTGCTTGGAGAATACTCCCGGCTAGGCCTTAAGAAAATAAGGAATATTCTTTTTTTTTCCCTCTAAAATGATCAATTTTTTTCCTAAAACTTTAAACTTCATTTGGAAATTCTGGATTTCAACCGGCTAACTTGTAATTAAATGCCAGTACTCCCCGTTCATTGCTTTAGAAGTCATCATTTTAGGATTGGTATGATTTCTTTTGTCAATTTCTATAGACTAGAAGATTTTTTGCTCATTATTTAGACAAATGAAAATAGATGCAATATGTTAACAAGTAGAAGGCATAAGGCTCCTAAATTGTCCATCTAAAGAAAAAAAAATTTATAGAAAAATCTATCTATCAAAATCTTTATATTTACATGTTTTTGGTAGAAAGAGAAATGAAAAATAGTTGAGCGGCAATTTCAATTGACAATTTCAAGGTTGTTGTAATGAATTACATATGATTTTTCAAAGTGAAAGGTTTATAGGTTGATATTTATACTCAGAGATTGGAGTTGTAATGAATGCAAAGTGCATTTGAATAGAACAAGTCAATCCTAAAATCATTAAATACAAAGTTGAAAATGCTTATGAAGGTCCTTTATGTATACAATGCATAGCAAAAATATGGATCACATTTTCATTCAAGTCTTTGGCATTTGTAAATTGAATTTTAACATGCACAAGTACATGAATGTATATTTTACGTTAAAAGAAATTCAAAACACAATTATTAGTAAAAATCAAACACTATACTACCCCACATTTGATCTTGAAACTACTCACATGTCATGACACTCACTGATGACAAAACTTTTGTCTACTTTTGAAGCTACCATGCACTTTTTTTGTCACTTATATATAGGCAATTGAAAATGCTTAGGCAATCCACCTATAAGTGGTTTAAAGACATAGGGAATCCAAGAAGAAACATGAAGACTTGCAATAAGTAACCAATAAAGTTCCTAAACCCAACTAATGACCCATTATTATGTCAATTTAATTTCAAAGATTTTGCATACTCTATTATAAAGTTGTTGACTTGCCAATTTTCAATTTCAATACATCAATTTTCACTTGTCACTATAGATAGAAATAAATCCAACACATGTTTTTATTGCAGGACACCAAATCCTCCATTCAAAGTGGGCCCAATAGGATAAATTAAAAGCCCCATATTTTGTACCATGTTAAATGTATGTTCAAGATCTCCCCCAGCTAATTTGGAGTCTTTGATTGCAAATATGAAATTAAATATTGCAAAAAAAATTATGTGCAAAAAATAAAAAATTCTTGCATTTCTCTGGAGGTAAATTCACCCTACTAGGCCCACTCTAAATGGAGGATTTTGTGTCCATTTTTACCATCCATGCTTAACCACTCATTGCCAAAAGAGATGAACCGTGTTCTTGCATAGTTTGTTAGTTTGATTCAAAGTGCTATAACTTTGGCATCCAATGTCCAAATTCAATAAAAACTTGTTGGAAAAGTTTCACATACTAGTCTAGATTGTGTGGTAAAAATTTCACGGTTGCTAGTATGTGAGCGTAAAAGTGTAAGTTTATGAGCCTCAAAGATGATGCACCTATAGTATAGGTGCTTATACTATAGGTACCTATATTATAGGTATTTTTACTATAAACACCTTCAAAGGTGGTAGGATATCTATTTATATACATATTAGAAGCTCACATGCTCGCATATTCATGCTCACATACTAGCATCATTGGTAAAATTTTCAAATCAATCCAAGATGTGAAAATTATTTGGGAGCCAATCAAAGTTCACATGTTCAAATTGACTTCACCAAATTGTAATTGAGAGCTGCAACTTTGGGGGCTTGTATCTCCTTCATCCAATGTTTTTTTTCAATCAAATTTATTGAGTTATCTTTGTTCAAAAGTCTAGTTATTGTAGTTGAATTTTCATGGCAATCTAAGTTGCTTTGAATGTTTGAGAGCAATTCAAAGTTCAAAAACTAGACATTTTTGAATCACAGTAAACTTTAGCGACTTCTTTCTTCTTCATATAGTGTCTATTTCTACTAATTTTTTGAGAGAAATTGCACATTCTAGTTTAGTTTGTGTGTCTAAAATTCATATCAATCCAAGAAGTTATGAGTGACAGAGAAGCGTTTTTATCAGTAAGAGGTTCAATAACAGATACGTTTTCTTTCATCCATTAGGCCAAAAATGGAGCCTCCAAGAGGCCTCCACTTTTCCATAGGAAACTGGATTTTAACTGTTGAGTTTATAAAAATAATTGCAAAACAGGGGGGAAAAAATGAAAAAGTTCATTTCTCTTTAAAATCATTTGCAATCCAATGTGGCTGATGTTCTGTTATGTAGGACTGAAATTTTTTTAAATTTTTAATGAAAAAAATGAAAAAATGAAATTTTAATATTTTAAGACTCTAGCCAGCATTGTTTAGTGCTGAATTCCATTTCTCACTATTGAATCCAATTCTTCAATGGGAAGAGGTCTTCCAGAGGCCCTAGTTTTTGCCTAGTGCTTTTTTTCCTTTCTCTTACATTACAAAGTCATTTTGCAAACACAATGACAATGAGTCAATTGAATGAATTTTTTTTCACTAGTGTATTTACAACTTGTCCGAATTCAATAATACTTGCTGAATTCCTTATTTGGACAGTTTTGGGTGCTTCCACCGTACACTTTTATGTTAACCCCTACATTACCAAGGCATTTTCTAGCTCTGAAACAATTGAAAACTGCCATTTCTGCTACAATCACTCAAGAAACCTAAAAAACTTTTTTCTTAGAATCTAACCGTAGGATCTTGTACTTCACTTGTCTCAAATCATGTGGCAAGAATTTCATGAAGTTTGACCGTACGGATTGGAAGATATTAGCATTTGAAGTTGAAAAAAAAAATTCAACTGCTGCCTGCAATTTCAGGTGACTTTGACGGCCATTTGTGGATTTTTTTGCACTACACACCATAAGGTTAAAATTTTTTATCTTGAACATTTGAGTTGAGAGTTGGGGAAAAAAATTTCAGAATGTCAAAACTTGATTTTCACATATAAATAAATTGTTAAGTAGAAGTAGGTCCAAAGTTGAACAAAATACTAAATTGTTAATAGCCTTTAGATGGAATTAAAAAATCATAATCCCAATGGTGGGATTGTTCTTGAAAAAAAACTTAACCTTTTCAAAAAAAAAAATTGAAAAAAATTGAAAATTGCATTCAAAAATGAATTCTATAAGTTTTTTTTTTGAAGAAGATGCTTAGATTGCCCGAAAAACAAGATTGTCCATAACTTTTTCATTATTAGTCCAAATAGGATGAATCAAAGCTTCAAATGTAAACAAAAACATAATCTTTCAGAAAAAAAATTGAAAAAAAAAATTCATTTTTTTGTGTTTTTTTTTTCTGCCCGCCGAACTGCTTTTTTGACTTCGGATGGCAAAACTTCTACTCCCAAGCACTGATTGAAAAAAAAAACTATATTTTTAGAAAGCTGATGTGATTCCCTATCTTTAAAAAAAGTTTCAAAAAATCAAGTCAAAATTTCAGTTCACACGAGCCTGCCCGAAATCCCAAGTGTCCCTCGGGGGGACTTTGGGACTTTAGGGGTTAAAGCTTGAAAAGCAAGGATGCTATGGTGGAAGCACTCAAAAACGTCCAAATAAGGAATTCAGCATAGTTGGAGGGAGATTTTCTTAAAACTGATATTTTTCCAGTATTAGCGAGTGAAAGTCATGAATATTCAAAAAAAGAAATAAAATTTTCGGACATTATATGTAATTTCTATATTTTTTTGAAGTGATGGCTCCCTAGACCACTGAAAGTGTGCAATAGGTGCACCCAAAACTGAACCCTGCAAAAATCAGCACTCAACCAACCAGATTTCCTATGTGTCCTTCAATTGTGTCAGCAAATTACAATCACACATGTGACAAATACATTAATTGCACTCTAGGAACATATTTGAATGACTCTACGCTCCACTGCAAGGTACATGGATGGGAATGGGTGTTTCTACCTTATGAGGAATATTTGGACTTCAGGTGATCAGAGGTTGAACCTTAAATCAAACATCTGACACACTTTAAAGTACTCTCACTTTATCTTCAATCCATTCTTTGCTGGACATATAGGAGAGGGCTCTGAAATCACCCAGGCTTTTACAACCATCCTTAAATCAAACATCTAACATACTTTAAAGTACTCTCACTTTATCCCCAATCCATTCTTTGTTGGACATATAGGAGAGGGCTCTGAAATCGCCCAGGCTTTTGCAACCATCCAGTAGGAGGCTGTGAAATGGAACTTGATTGTGGGTAAATGAATTTCCAATTACATTGAAGCATGATAAGAGTTTGTTTTTTCCTTCTTCAATGGATGGTTTCAGAGCCACAATGGCTTCATTCTCAACTAAGTGAATAAAATAAGACTTGGTTGTTGAACTCCCTTCTTACAAGTGTTACAAAATCTGAAATAATGATTAATTCAAGCATTTAGAAAGGAATGCATTTAGAAACCACCTTGATTACTTTTTCCATGTTGCAATGCTAGGTCTTGAACAAAGCCAGATTTATTTCCAAACTGTGCATGTATGAATTTGTGAGGCCTACTGATCTCAAATAGGGCCCTATGCCAGACTGTGTTTGAAAATTCATAACTAATTCAGTAATGCTTCAAAAAATATGAAACTTGTGTTAGATTTCTAGAATATTTTTCTTTGACAAAAAAATAAGTTCAAAATGTTTGCATCAAAAGAAATACATGAAAAGGGAGATCAGCTCTTAAATGAGCGGTTTCTGAGCCTCCTCCCTTACTTTCATGCACTCCCACATTATCCTCAGTCCATTCATTGTTTCTCATATGCCGAGTTCATATATTGATTTTAGGACGGCCTCATGTCCATTTTGGACCTAATTATAGAGTCCATTGGCTTTTAGAGCAGACTACCGTAAACTGGCCTACAAAGCCATCAAATGAAAGCCTTCTTCCCATTGCAGTAGGAAATGGCTCACACATTCCTCAGTTCAAAGGCAGCATCAAAATCAAGGAAGAAATAAACATTGCAGAATACAACCACCGCAATGAGCCACTTCAATTTCAGCACCGACGTTATAAGCGAAACAAGAGTACAAAAGTGTGTATACAATACACAAAATAGAGAATGAAATATCTATTTCACCAAGAGAAAACACGTACCCAGAAAACAGTGAGAAAACTAGGATTCCATATACAAACGGGAGTCCACTACCTCGTAATGAATTTTTGTGATCATCCTACTAAGATTCTTTTCCGGTAAATGGCGACTGCCTCTCTTCTTTTGTCTCCGTATACAACTGAAGTGATTCCACAGGGAGCTAACCGTTCTCGATATATCGTATCGAGATATACCTGGAACTCAAAAACGTCTTCGAGTAGGGCTCCGGGACCTGTGCCCGCCTCGAGGCGATCTGCAAGTGGGGGGAGTAAACATTAGCCTCCAGACGTCGATTGCACGGCATATGGCATTGCTGATACTGGTAGCACCATTCAAAGCTTTCACAAGAAGTAACAGAAACCACTACAGCAAGACTACAAATGAACGAGCGCTGCAACCGAAGACACCAAATAAGGACGATTACAACACAAACAATAATGAACGTCCCACCTTCTCCGAACATTGCGGCGATGGAGTGGGCCACTACTGAACGCCCAGTTCACAGATATGGCTTGCGTAAGCAACTGCTTTCCATTCAAATTATCAATTGCTGATTGAGCTTCCTTTTTCATTTCATACTCGATTAGTGCATAACCCTGCAAGCAAAACACTAGCAAAATCAATGACAAATTTCTTAAATTCAAATGCACATTCTACAATTCGTGCTAAAAGTGATAATTACATTATCTAAAATGATAGAACATCAAGGATACTCACAATACTTAACAGATACATTATTATTACTATTTGCATCCAATAAAGCAGGATCTGAACCTCGAACAACGCAAAAAAGGGTACATTGATTATTAAACTTGAAACAAACCTTGACAAATCCAGTCCGCCGGTCGAGGTTGAGATGCAAGTTTTTGATCTCTCCATACTCGGAAAAAGTCTCGTGTAGATCATCCTCCTGAGCTTCTTCGTGGACACCAGTAACCAGAATAATCCAACCCTCAACAGCTGGTGGTAGATAGTCAAGAAGACAACTGAAAATTGTTCCGAGAAAAAAAGAGTAGGTTTCTTAAGGATGGAATGAAGAGAAAGAAAAAGAATTGGCACACATAACTTAAGACACTCGGATCCTTCAAACCCTAAAAAGATTTGTAGTATAAAACAGCAACGCCTAGAGTTCCAGTATTTCAATCGTCAGCTGCGTGCTGTCTCTTACTAAAACAAGGGTTTAGCCCGAATACTGATAACAAATATCAAATTTTCTCAAACAGTGGTAATAAGTTACGCCAAAGCCAGAGGGCGTCAGTGTTACTAAAAATACAAGCTCTTGAGCTCGTAATATTATGATCAGGTACAGCCCAGTGCTCAATGTAAAGGCTAATTCTGCTCTACCACAACCCCCATGCAGAACAGAAAATGCGGGACATATCTTTACAGGCTCAAAACAACCAGTTCACTTCAACAACTTTCTCTGGTTTGAAACAGAAGTTCTCACCGACAACTGACACATTGCTCACGTCCGATAAACGAGGTAGAAGAAAGGAAAAGTAGCGGCAGAAGCAAAAAAACAGAGCTTCCTTCTCCTAAATTCTAACAAGGAAGTGTAAAATTACAGCAAATACACAAAGGTAGCTCAAAGAAAGACACCGAGTAAGTCTGGAACACTATTGTACCCACACTGAAGGTTTCCCACACCTTCCAACGTCCTACTAAGTCCTGTAAAAAATTGCAGGCAAATCAGGGATCCACTTATGCGCTAGTGTAACGCATAAATTCCCTTCAAGCCGTAGTTCTGACATAAAACTCTAATCACCGAAAATGTTGACGTAGAAAGGCAATGTCGAGAAAACAAAATAAAAAACGAAGAACGATCGAAAGAGGATACATTAAACAACAAAATGAAAAACATCGAACAGGTCCGGAACGCTAGAGAGTTCAAAGCGCTCTACAAGATATACAACGACGCATATTAAATATCACGGCATCCACTAAAGCGCCTGTGAGATAATATGCATCATTACACTTATCTACAGATTGAAATTCTCAGATAAAATCCTAAGCCCCAAAATATTTCAAGAAACAAGAAAAAACTCAAAGAGAGTCATAAGAGGATACATCGCTGAGGACCAGGTCCGCCACCCGAATCCAGGGAATCAAAATCCTTCATGTACCGTTGCGAGCGATCATTGTCAGCCTCCTCTCGAAACCCTCGCCCTTTGGTTTTCCGCCCCGCCGCTGCCGCAGCAGCAGGAGCTCCACGGGAGCCTCCTCCCCCAGTGCCACTCGTGATGATGGTGGACTTGAGCTTGGGTGCCGGAGCAGGTGCAGGTGCAGGCGCGGGAGGCGTTTCCAAATCCTCCATCGCCACGTCCTCGTCAAGGAGATCATCTTCCTCCGGCTCGAAGTCCACCGCGTCCACCACCTCTGCCGTCGTCATTTTCCGAGACTTGAAAAAATGATTGATCAAGCTCTTGGAGTAATGAGCGAAATACAATAGGCAAGCAAGGAAACACACGACGAAACCAGCGATGGCGAAACACAATCGCAGAGAAACAATGGTGAAACCCTAGAGCTCGAAAAACAACTCTGCCAAACCTAGAACTGAGAGAAGGATGAAAACAGTCGGATGAGAACTGTCGGATGAATGAAGTTAGATCATATATTTGGACTAGGGTGGCCCGTGCCGTTGCCACGGTCTTAAAGAAATGCTAATATATACTACCACAATTAAGAAAGTAAAAGATAACATTAATAGTCAAAATCAATTTTCTAGTTTTTTTAATGTATAGAAACTTTAAAATTCAATAACTTTCATGCTGTAGGTTGGAACACCATGAATCAAAGCCCATGCACCCCTCCTCACCGAGGGCTTTCTGGCGGTACCAAACACGCACCCGGGGGATTCATGGTCCGGGAGATCTCAACGTAACAAACAAACAATGTATAAGGGACTAGTGTGCCTTGTGCCGATGCCACAGTCAGAACTAAAGTAAAAGTAATTTTCTAATTTTTGAGAACCATAAATACTTTGAAATTCAATAACTTTCTCACTGTATGTCGGAACGCTACAAAACCAAGCCCGTGCACCCCTCCTCGCCGAGGGCTTTCCGACGGTACCAAACACGCACCCGGGGACTCACGGTCCGGGAGATCTCAACGTAACAAACAAACATCCAAACAAACAAACATCCAAACAAACAAACATCCAAACAAACAAACAAACAAACAACGTATCTTCATAGGGGGATGCCGTTCGAAAATGGACTTGTAAATTCATCTACTAATGACAACAAGAATATATTAGACAACTTCTTGCCCTTGCTCTATAAAGAACTAGATCCATTGCAAAATCATGTGAGCAAAATCAGCCTTTTAAATTGTTGTTCAAATCTTATATCTTATATTCTTAGTACGTGATATTATGAATTGTTTATTATTATGAAAAGCTTCATTTAATGTCAAGAAAAACAATAACTATTACTTTGCATAATTTATGTAGCTTAACACCTAAGCATCTAGACTCATCTCTAGAATTGATGATTTTTCCAAAATCATCATAAAGTACTATTTCGAAAAACAATTTGGAATTGAGATGCAAATAAAAATTGTAGGGGTTGAGTTTTAGATTATATCCATATGATTAGATTCACCAATGCTATCACCAATATTTTTCTATAAATTTTGAAAGAAGAAATTCAATTACATCCAAAATATTGTTATTTTTTGAATAAAATTTGTTGGAATGGATTTGAATTGAAGTTCTCACTTAATAGTTGTGATTTTTTGGAATTTTTGTGTTCTTTGATTCTATGACCTTATTTCTACAATTCCAAATTTGAACTAGAATCAACACAAAGTAGCTACTTGACATACTTCCACATTTATAATTTTTTTAAATATGTGCTCTAGTAACACCAAATCCAACCCTTGAATAAGACCACAACATCATAATTTACCTAAATAAATTTGGATGACTTCCATCCAAATTGTAATTAGAAGGAAATCTCATTTTCAATCTATACAACATTCAAAAATTTGACATAGGAGCACTCTATAATTAAATTGAAAACAAGACATATAGACCCTATAGAATCATCTACAAAATCATCTACTGAAGAAAATAGAATCTATCATGAAGGTTATTATTTTTTATTTATCATCTTGTATTTAAAAAATTAAATATAATTATTTATGTACAACAATGTAGACTATTAATGATATACCCATATTCTATTTATATGCTATTTGTTGGTTGAGTAGCCATATGTACTTTGTATGTCAATTTTTAGGAGTTAGATACTTTGAATCAACCTCAAATACAACAGTTTAAAGCATTCATCCACATATATCCCTCCAATCCAATAAAAAAGATATTCACTTCTTGTTTGGCTATGATTAACTTAGGTCTTTTAATATTTAGAAGCATTTATATTGTTAGAAAATTCTACTAGCTATTTATAATCTTTACTACTTGAAAATTCAATAAATAAATGTATGCACGTGTTGAATCTGAAGCCTTGCCTATAAGTCATTAAGTTCAGGTGTGTTTGAACAAAAGAATTACAGTCTACAATTTTGTTGAAGTTTAGGTTCCTATTTGACTTTGCCAATGGTCCATTGCATGTACTCAAACCAATGTAACCATCAAAAAATCATCTCCAATGCTTGTTTTCCCCTTTTTTTTCTAGAGTTGTCATGGAGTAAAACCACACATTATATAAATAATGTGTTTACGAATTATTTGGTAGAATTTGGTGAAATTTGATCATCATAATAAGGAAGATAACCACTTTAGAATTTTATTTAGTTTATGTAATTTCCTTTGTTTTTGTTTTAGATTTCACTATGTTGAATTGAAGGAGTTTTCCAAGTTTCCAATTGAAGAATCTTAATCAAATCTTCAATATGAGTTTTCTTTTTACAAATGTTGAATCCATCTTTTTTATTGTTAGGTTTAATGTTGCTACACAAATGACTTCAAGGTGAAGTAAAATCTTCTCAATTGCTAAAGCAACCATGCGTGGAGCAACAATGATATGAAAATCTTCAAAGGTGATGTTTGAGCATTGGTAATATTATTACAAATTGGACATGTTGAGCCTAATACCCATTAAATCACTTTTGAAGGGTGTTTTAAAGGTTTGAATGATGATCAATATAATTGCATGGTTAAACTCATCAAAAAGAGTTGTAGCTACCAATGCTAGTTAGAAGGATTGGTCAATCATTTAACTAATACGAACTGTGTGTATTACGTTATAACTATTGTCAAATAAATTCTCAAATTCTTGTAAATGGAGTGAAGCCCTTCTCGAAATTCTATTTTTTCCCCTCTATTAGACAAGTAATACAGGCCTAGTTCTTTAGTTTTGTTTTTGAAATACTTTCAAACTCTAGTTTGTATATAAGGAAATGAAAAATAAAATGATGGAAATAGTTTGGCCTTTTGTGAACTAAAAGGGACATTACTACTAAGATGAACAAGTAGATAAGGTGTTAGATAAGTCAAAAAGAATAACCAATTAAATTTTAAGGTCCATGTGGCTTAAGTATGGGCTAATGGGGCACATTTAAGAAGGATAAGCGAAATTGGGGTCATCTTCCTCCTCCTTCATAGTTTTATTAGAGTTTGTGATGAGTTTGAAGAAAAGTTTCATAATGTGTATTGTAAGTTTTTTTAATGAAAATTTGGAGAAATATTTTTCTTGATTTTGTAATTTTAAGAAACTATGATTTGCTTCATTTGGTGTTGTTATGAAGAAGTTATGCTTGTGTAAGTGAGTTGAGGTTTGTTGCATCTTAATTTTGAGAGCTAAGTGTTTGAGGATTTATAGATATTTGATTGAGGAATTTCTACCTTTGAATTTTAGATGGTTTGAATATGAAGCTATTAGCTTTAAAAAAAGTTATAGTACTCTTAGATTGATGTTTTTATAAAGAAGTTACAGAAGTAAAAGTGAAGTAGTATAGTTTTGTTGTCAAAATCAAGACTTGGAGAACCAATTCAATTTTGATCAAGTATTGGAGGTAGGATTTGAATGTTTTAAAGTTAAGATTTCAAAAGAATGTGTTTTTATAAAGTTACTTTTAAAAAAGAGAAATGTCTTGAATCATTTGGAGCTTTTATGAGATTGAATTGCATTTTAGAGTGGAGGTATGTATTGTTGCCATTGAATTTGATGGTGTAAACTACAATAAGCTACAAAATCTAGATAGTCATTTTTTTTAAAAGTCTAAAGAGGTTGTTCTAAATTTTGTTAGCTTTTTATAAATCTAAAGTACTTGAGATTTGGAATTGTTGAATGACTATGGTACTCACTTGAAGTTTGACTATGACTTCAAGTGGTGTTGTAAAAGATTTTTGCTTTGTACATTATGTATATGAATTTTATACAACCCTTTTAGTATTTATACTTGAATATATATATGATTTTTATACAATTATTTTATATATATTTGTAGTTTTATGTATACTTATGTTTACATCTATACAATATTTGTACATAGTATATATATATAGAATCTATGAATGAAAATGTTTTTTATTTTCACACATCATTTTGAACAACTGATACATTATATTTACATACCTTGGATATAAAGTTATATATATGTACATATTTGGATATTGAGGTTGTTTTATTTCTACATGATAAGATTTTGTATATAAGACATGTCTTTTGTTTTATCTTGAATCAATTCTATATACCACTTATACCTTCATATCTTGGGCTAATTTTGGTTCAGTAACCCGGGGAGATCACTCCTTGTAATTTTAAGCATACACCTGAGTTAAGAAGGTATTTAACATAGGGCTATTTACCTTCATTTTAGTAATTAAAATGACCATATTTTTACATATAAATTCAATCATTTGGTTTTTATAGTTAAGCTATCTTATATACAAAATTTATATGTCTAATTTTTTCATATCCATTTACAACACACTATAAAAGTAGTGTCTTACATATACACTATTTTTTTAATATATGTACTACTTGTATTGTAGCACTACAAGAAAATAGGGCCCGAATCAAGATGTCCGAATCAACACAAAATGTCCAAATTAACACAACTATGTTTAAAATTGCCGAATCAAGATGTACGAATCAACTTAAGATTGTTGATTAGGGTCTACTTTTCTTGTAGTGACAATTATAGTACAATTTCAAATGACAAATAAAAATGTAAAATGCAATAATAGTTTTAAATATTCTAAATTCTATGCCATGTATTCTAAACAACCTAATATGGTGAATAATAAACATCATAGAAACATTAAATATAGTTATGATACTAAAACTAAGAAAAACACCAATATTAGCAATATAACATGAAGAATATAAGAAATTGACACTCTAAAAACATTGTAGATTAACCCAAGAATATGACCTCTACTGTAATATAGAGACTATATATTTTATTTTTACATATTTTTTACAATGGTTTTGAATTTAGAATCAAAAAATAAAAAAGTGTTTACTAAACACTAGTAAAAAGAAGATGATTCTAAACATCTACAAGTATATGTTCAAGTAGTTGAGGCAAATCTAGAGTTTGTAGTGTCAAAGTATAGAAAAGATTCCATGCAAATGTTGCATACTCTACACCAATTTCTTAATGGGTACTTTGTGTGAATACAAATCTTCATAGTACAACTTCATTGTAAATTTATAGCTCAATTTTTTTATCTTGGAACAGTAGATTCTTACATGCTGTTACATAATTGGTATACTTAATGAAAGATTTGTATGTACAGGCTAGAATTATTTGATGATAACAACAAATCTCCTGAAAAACATCCTTAGATTTATTAAATTGTGTAAGTTTTATCATTCAATTAAAAAAGTTTGTTTACATCTATACTCATTGTACTACAAACTTTTTATATGAACCCTATTTGTAAAAGCTAATTTATTAATAAAAATTTCTATTAAATAATGTTTATACATAGCCTAATTTATATATAATAGGATATGTGACATTTCAAGAACCCTATAGTAGTTCTACATATATATAAAATTTATCCCCTTTGAATTAAATAGACCCTATCTTTTAACTCACATAGTTTTCTAAAAATCATGAGTAATCTCCCGGGTTTAGTAATCCAAATTCCAAAGTTTTTCCAAGGCTAAGGACTCTCATGAAAACAATGTTATGACATTAGACTTTATGTGCTCATGGAAAAATGCTAATGCATAGCAATAGGGATAGTCAAACCTTCATTGCTTGCAAATTCTATGAAGAGTAAGAAAAATGAGCAACGAATGGAAAGCTTGAATTTTTGAAGGTGTATGTAACATCCCTTTCTCATGAGTGGACAATGGAAACAAAGAATGGACCTGCAGATGCTAAAAATTGTATAAAAGTAATATAGTGTAATATAGTGATTGAAGTAGTTACTGCCTCTTTTGAGCTCATTGTCATTGTGATTGTGACAAACTGTCACAATGAGCTCTAAAATTTTAAAATTTTAAAATTTTAACTATTTCCAACCCCCCAATCTGATTCAAATATAAAAATTTAAATATGAAAAATTTATTAATTTTGAGTCCCACCCGACCCCCACCTGTTCTTATAATTTTGAGAGGGTGGGTCTCCATACAATTAGTATGGGATAAGAGAATGGCATTTGTATTTGTATTTAGTATTTGTATCCATATTTAGTATGAGTATCCATATTCAATATTTGCATTGATGTAACTATACTCAATATTTGTATCTAATATCCGTATATGTATTTAGTATATGTAATTCATGGCTTTTGATTTTTCTTAGAAGGGGGTGGAATTTTTTTGATTTCAAATCCAAGAGCTCTTGATTTTCCAATGAAGGGGGTGGGGGGGGGCAAGGAAGTTGGAAACAAGTTGTGTTGCCTCTTTTCGCCACATTGCACATTGTGTAATACAAGGAACTAGTAGAGGATTAAGAAAGAGAATAATGGTCACAAAGAATTCTTCACCCAACAAGAATATTCACATTTGGAGAGCCAACTAAAAGCCAATTGAAAACACTAGTAGAAACCCTTGTTTAATGTGACAAGGCCTAATTTTTCTAGACAAATTTTGTTAAACATCAAATGTAACAACCCATGTTTTTATGTCAACAAAAACATTCAACATAACATCAATGCTAACATAAAAATACAGGTTGTTACATTTGATGTCTAACAAAATTTGTCAAGAAAAATTAGGTCTTGTCATATTAAATGGGGGTTTCTACTAGTGAAACTACCACATCTCCATTTCCAAGAGAATTTGTAAGCAATGAAGAAGGTGTGACTATCCTAGTGTGGAAAACCCTTCATTCTTTAGATAGTGAAAACAAATTGTACTCAATCCCTTGAACATTTGTCAACTCAACTAGCTTGACAATAAAAGTCAATAGTTTAGAATTGCCTAAAAATATTTGCAATAGCATCGCTACATTTATTAGTGCAATCAACAACCAAGACTTTCAACTAAGGTATGGGACATCTCAAATATCAAAACAACTTCTACTTGCCCAAATAGCCCAAAGTGACTACTTCCATATCTAGAAGAGTTGAAATATTTCATTTGAAAGCTTTAAACAAGGTAGCAATTGCGTAACAAGTTAGACAAGAAGGAATTTTTTTTATTGCCTTGTATTCTTTCTAGATTAAAAATGTGTTGTCAACAATAATATAATTGACTTCTAAAATGGAATATGTATTTATAGCTTGGGCAATTAGGGATAATATAAATAGGTAGATTAGACTTAGATTGGAACTGATAATCCTATTGCTCAATTGGAGCCCTTTGTTCAACCCACAAGTCTTGGACGTTAGACATGATTCAAAAGTAGCACTTGATACTATACATGAAGGTCTAATTTGGCAATTGAGTACCAAAATAGAATTTCCATGTCAGATTTTCAAGGATCTATGTCATTGTAAAACATTCACAAGATGACATGTGTCATTTTTTTTCTTCCAAAAATGACTTAATTTTTACCAAATCTGACCTTTGTGTGGGGTATTTATGCAAAAAGGTTCGAAAATTGTTTAGACATTTGAAACTGTCCTATAGAAGTTTCAAAAATTATATAGAAGATTGATTGTAAGAAAATAAGTTTTTGTTGTCGTTGACAATGGAATAGTGTGAGTAAATTATGAGTTTACAGCATATAGATCTCCTAATTGTATGGTTTGGTTTTTGCTAAAAATAGAAATGAAATTCGTAGTAGAAAGAGGCGAGGTGCACTTAATGAAGTGCACTAATATTTTTATGAAAGTGGGAAGTGAATTGAATAAACATATGCAGTGCATGCTTGTAGGAAAGCCATTAATTTGGAAGCACCATTTAAAAGTAAGAATTGTTTAATAAAGTCACTTTTGTAGAGTAATTTAAAATAATTTGGTGCATGTTTTTAACCCTAAAACACCGGACCTATAACCAGTGATTTTCAACCTCAATTCCCATCACTCAATTCATTCCCATTTTTTATTTTTCAAAGATGTCTTCTTGACTTTATGAAATTTTCAGGGTTTTTTTTGAAAAAAATTGTTTTTTATAAGAATATCTTAAGAAAAAGTGAAGGAAAATCATATGAAATAGAGAATTATTTCAAAAAATCTGAAAATTACACTATGGATGTAAATTATAGGAACAAATATGATGGTGTAAACTTGAATGCCTTGTCATTCTATAATTAGAGTATAGAAGACATCAAAAATATATCGGAAGTTCAAATTGCAATACAATATTCAATATTACAATTTTTTCAAAATTCCAATTGGAGTTGAAATTACAATAGATGACCGTCATTTTGTTAGTTGGGCTCAAATTTTAAGAATATCATTTTTGCAAAGAAATTTCAGCTTTAAAGCAAAGAGCCACAACTTCCCAAAATACATTGCAAATAGCATATGTTGGGATCCAATTTTTTTTACAAATTTCTTAATCATATAAAAATAATAGTCACAAGACTACAAAAAAAATTAGGTGCTCTTTATAATCTTTTGTGAAAGGTCAAGAAAAAAGAAATGGATGAAAAATTGCTTTCAATCCTCTTCTATCTGTAATGTCATCCAAATGCCACAAAATGCTATCACCAAAGTTACAAGGTTAAGACTCTAGGAGGAGCATCCTAAATATGGTCTTCATGCATTTTTGAACTGACATGCACTATTTTCATTGCTATGGGGCTTCATTTATGCTCTTACCTAAGACCACTATTAGCAACCTACACTTTGATCTTCAACTTTGATTAAGCGTAAATAAATCACAATAACTCACAAAATTATGTTGAAAATTGGCCCTGAAACCTCTCGAATTTTCCCTCCTTAAAGATTTGATAACAAAGTCTCATCCACCATTCTTTTCCCTATAGAGGACATTCTTGCCTTAGATGGTTCATTCACTAAAGTAAGAGATCATTGATTATATGCCACCCCCTCCCGAATGGCTAGGGTGAACCAAACCTTTACTCGGCCACTTGGAAAAACGCTGAAATTTTTTTAGTTTTTTTGCAAATAATTTTTTTTTTAAATTATGAACTATATTTGCAATATGAGGCCCCCGATCAATTAGCAAAAGTGTATGAGGTAAATTAGTTAAGTACAAAACAGGAGGCTTTTTGTTTCACTTGTACCAATGTCCCCTTGGAATTACTTGGAGTGGTTAAGCAAGGAGATTGACAAATAGTCTAACTTACATAACATTCAGTAGCACGTTATGGCTCTGCCTTCTTTCTATAGTGAAGGATGTGACATATCTTTCCAATTTTGTTGTTTTAGTTCCGTTGATGATCAACAAATTTGTTTGATTGACAAAAATTTGTTGATCATCAACCCAACCAAAACAACAAAATTTGACAGATTTTCTACTACTGTAGTGATTCCACACCCAACATCCTTTCCATCCTCCACAAGTCCACTTCCTTTAGTCAGTTAGTGATGAAACACTGTTGGAGTGTTGAATATTCTACACCCTCCAGAAGGCAAAGTCCCTTGATGCTACTGAATGTTATGTACATTGACCTCCTTCAATGGCCTTTTGTCCGGTGGGCAATGGGGGTTGTTACACCTTCTTCACTGTGCTAAACTTCACACAAAAATCACGTCCTAGCACTGGATGGTTGGCTGTTCGCGCGACCCTCGGTAACGAATATTCTTGTTCTGTAAAGGCTTCACAACTTTCGTTATTCTGCTCCAAAGGTGAATAACGGGTGTGCAGAATCGTTCACGAGCGAAGTTGTTACCCCAACTTCGATCTTCTGCTCTGGAAGCTGCCGATCGCACTGTCGAAGTTGTCGATCTCACCGATGAAGTAAACACTGGTAATTGCATTCGCAAGATTTCGATTCTTCATGCCTCACTGCATCGGAGAGGGGTGTCACAACTCCTTCGCCTTGATCGTCCCTAGATTGGTCCCTATTTTCCCTCATTCTTCTGCAAAATCTGGTTGCTGAAAGAAGCCGTGACTACCCGCAGTAGCTCATTGTCTAAACAAACATACACTCTTTAATCACACCGACCTCCGTCTTCTTGGGACCGGAGTTTCTATCATGGCTTTCTATCTGCCACCCTCCATAACTTAGTCATTTTTTGGTTGGAGGCTCCGGCGAATGAAACTGGTTGATTTCTTCCCCAGGCAGGTTTCTCTTGTGGGCTGTCAGACTGAGGTCGGCCATTCCCGTTTTCGCGTGACAAGCGTTTCCGGGAATCTCACGCAACCAAGGCTCCCGAGTGGCCATCAGTAAGTTACAGACACTTTAGAAACCCATAATTACATATATATACGAAGTCCATGTGAGTGCAGCCGGGCCTTTAAGAACTGACCCATCATACAGTGGAAACACCCAAAACCGTCCAAATAAGGAATTCAGCATGGTTGGAGGCATCTTTTTCTAAAATTGATATTTTTCTAGTATTAACGAGAGAAAATAATGAATATTCAAAAAAAATTTAATTTTTCGGAATCAGTATGTAATTTCTACAAATTTTCAAAGAGTTGGCTCCCTAGATCACTGGAACCGTCCTATAGGTGTATCCTAAACTGAACTCTGCTGAAATCAGTTGTCAGTGAATGAAAATTATACATGTCTGTTACAACTGCGTCAGCAAATTAGAGTTAAACATTTGTTAGATACTTTAATGGATGCTTATGGACAGATTTAGTGACACTCTAGGAACCAGGAATAGGTACAGGGACAGAAATGGGTGTTTCTCCCTTATTTGCAAAGCAGAGTGCAGACATTTTTAAAAAATTTAAAAAATTTTAAAAAAATGGTGAACCATTGCATGAAAGAGAGAGTATAGCGGGGCTTTTATTGTGGCTTTTAATGCCAAATTGCACCAGAAAAAATAATTTGGCTGAAAAATATCCAAAACATTAGAGGATTTTTGAGGCCATTAGAAGACTGCGGGTTCCCGGACTACGGGAACGCAGTTTCTGCCTCGTGAACAGAAATCCAACGTGGTCAAGAGAGTATCACGTCATTAATTTAATTTTTTTTAAATTTTTTTGGGGGGGATTTTTTTCATATTTCAGGAACCCAATTTTTTTTTTTTTTTTTTTGGTAAATGTTGGCCTGATAGCGGCCAGCAGTTACAGGAACAGTTTTGGGGAATAGCCCGAAAACGGCCCTTTGGAGGCCTCAAATCCCCTCTAATATTATTAGGCAACTTTGAATTAATAATAAATATTAGATGAAATTGCCTAATTGTAGATGAAAACTGTACTATACATCCAATAAGTGGATGAATGTTGCAATTTCGAGCACCACTGCAACATTTCATTAGAAGGGATTTGAAGCCTCCGGGAGACTACGTGTTCCTACAATCTGAAAATGTAGAATCTGTCGTGTGAACGCAGTTTTGTAAGAATCCTACGTGGTCGAGCGAGTGCCACATTATAGATTTTTGTTTTTCTTGAAAAAGTAAAATAAAATTTTGGACCTTTTTTCATATTTCAAGATCCAAAATTTTTATTTATTTATTTTTAGGTTAATAGCCGATTGACAACAACCAAGAGTTCTCCTGACAATTTTAGGAACAGCCCCTAAAATGGCCCTTGGGAGCCCTCAAATCCTTCCTAATGTATTTCGCCACTATGACACTTCTTCATAAATGAAAGAAGAAAAGCCTTGGTGTAGAGGCATTTTTCATCCCGTAGCACACTATAAAAGTCTAGCAACCAAGAAAATTAATTGTGCAACGGTTTACAATAAAAAAATTAATTAGCACGAACTCTCATCAATCAATAAGGGTTGGTAGTCACACCTCCTGTGAGAATTGGATGAACTAGATTTCTTTGAAGTTGGAGAAAATTTAGCGAGAGAAAAGTAGGGCCAATCGTGAGTATGTGACATTCCTTTTTGCTTGATAGGAGTGATTCTCTAGGTTTTCTTGGCTTGCAAAGCTGGGTAAGTTAGTAGCTCCACAAGCTGTACTTGGCTAAGTATGCACTTTGAAAAATTGCCTTGAGAGATTTTACAGTTCTAAGTGCCGTTTCTTCACCCGTGGAAGAGAAATAAAGGCACTCCAAATTCTCCAAGAATTTCAACTTTGTCTTTCACTTATGGTTTACCAATGCACACCACATGGTCATTCTCAGGGGTGTGGGTGTGTGTGATTGCAAGAAACACCTACCGATTTTGTTGCATTTGGCTCATTCTTTAGAAGTACTTTCAAATTAGAAAATTAATTTTTTTAAATTTAAAAAATATGACTTCTATATACACCTTTAAAATGAAGGTACCCATAAAAGGAATTGCATAGAAAAATTGTCTAAGTAGGAGAACTAGAAAAGTGCCAAGTCCTAAGAAAATACATATCTTGATGTTTTAATTAGGGAAAAATAGAGAAATTATGTAAATTCAAAAAATCAAAACTATCTATTTGCAACAACTTTATGGAGATAGTCATTCATCAAAAAAATCACTAAAATAATACTTTATAGGTTTCAAAATGTAAGCAGAAAGAAGCTCACTTTGTAGACTTCTACACAACATAAAAATAATGTTTTTCAAAATCCCTCACTTGGAGAGTTGTAAGTCTACTAGAAGACCATCTCATCCAAATTTAATCTCAAAATCATTAAAAAGAAAAGGTATTTCATAGTACTAAAACTCCCTAACTACTACTAAGTGTGACATTCAATTGGGGGCTATTTTTGGATAGTGAAATATTTTTGAAAATTATGAAAAAATTAGGGAAGGTGTATGATATTTATGAGTACCTTCTCTACAAATCTTGAGTCATTTGGAGACAAGACATAGAAGTTATGGCCAAAAAACAAATCAGCACACTAGGTGTGACAGAAAATAGGACAAGTGTTTCTTGCAATTGCCTAGGGAATGCAAAGGGCTTTGGATGGAGGTGCTGTGATCCCCCCCCCTATTGGATAGTTTTTCATTCTTAGTGTAAAAATTTATAGTATAATCTACAAGGAGTATTTGGAGCATGGGCTAAATACATACAAGCTATTTTAACTTTGTAACGATGTTGCAAACCAGAATGGTCTGATGAATGATTAGGAATTCTCCCATGTAGGAGACAAACGCAATCATTAATCCTTGATTTTAGGAGTGGAAAATGTAGATCTTCTATAGTTTTTATGACTTCAAATGAATTTCTTAAAATATTTTATTACCAATAGGCCTTTGTACATGAAGCAAATTAAAGGCATGTAACATCAAATATGAGGGCATTGAAGTGTAGGTTAGTTCAACCCAGCCCTAATGGAGCAGAGTTCATAAAGACGTGGGGTTTGAACCCCCACTGTTTGTTTACCTCAAAGTTTTATTTGCAAGGTGAATAAAGGGAGCCAAAAAAAAGGTCTATCAAACCGTAGAAGGGATCATGCTTCTCTACTTCGTTTCTCTTTCATAAGAGGATTTTTTAGGGCACTAAGAGATTGTTTCAATCTTGTTCCCTAATCTGTGAATAAATCAATGATGGTTAGATTTTTTTAAATTTTTAAAAAAAAATTCTTAAAAATAAAAATAAAAATATAAAAAATTTATGATTTTTTAATTTTTTGATTTAAAAAAATATTAATAAGATATTAATAAAGTATTATTATTTGATGTAGCAGTCTATTGGCCACATCATGTCAGGGTGATTGCAAGAAACACTTGTCTTTTTTTTTATCCCCTTGACCTTTAGTAGGTAGTTTTTTGCTCATAACTTTTGCAACTTTTGTTCATTTGATTTGAAACTTGAAATTAAAGTGCTTACAAAAGTTTCACATTTTGTGTAATTTTTTCAATTTTTTCAAAATTAGTTTACTATTTTTAAACTGCCCCCGATTGGATGTCTACTTTGGCCATTTTGGGGGGGTTTTAGTCCTATTTTTGACCCAAAAATGTAAATTTTGAGCTGAAAATTGGCATGCAAGGACCTCATCTAAAGTTATACAAGACCACAAAGAGATTTTTTGAAAATACTATACTGTTCAACCTCCACATGTCGTCAAAGTGGCTGACTTTGTGCAAGTGTAGAGAATAGAATTAATTTTTTCCAAAGATGAAATTTGTTGGAAAAAAAAGACCTTTACTTGGAAAAAAAATGAATTTTTCATTTTCATTTTTTGAATTTTTTTACTATTTTCACCAAATTAGTGAAAAAAGAGCTATTTTCGGGTGAATGCAAGAAACACTTAAAGCCTTTTGTCACACCCTAGTTTTTTCTTTTTCTTTTAGCTATAACTTTTGTGTTTTAGCTCCAAATGACCCAAAATTTATAGGGAAGCTACTCATGGCTATTATGTATCTAAAATGAATTTTGGAGTTTTTTCAAAAATAATTTATTATTTTTAAATAGCCCCGAAAATTTCTCACAATATTCAATTTAAAGGTTTTTAGCACCCTGTTTCTCCAAAAAAACGAATTTTTACCTAAAATTTGGAGAGCACGGTCTTCTAGTAGACTTATACCAACTGTCCAAAGGAATTCTAAAAATACTTATTTTTAAGTGTTGTAGAAGTCTACAAAGAGAGCTTCATTTTGCATTTTTTTCCAAAGGTATAAAACATTATTTTGGTGAGTTTTTTGGTTAGATCTCATCACCAAAAAGTTTTTTCAAGTTCAGTATTTTTATGTATTTTAAAAAAAAATAACACTATTTTTAACAAATTAAAATGTCACAAGTTGTATTTTTTTCACCGGAATTCTATGAGAATTCTATGTCCAAAGTTCTAGTGAAGAAAATACAACTTGTGACGTTTTAATTTGTTAAAAATAGTATTATTTTTTTGAAAAATACATAAAAATTCAAAACTTGAAAAAACTTTTTGGTTATGAGATTTGACCAAAAAACTCACCAAAATAATGTTTTATACCTTTGGAAAAAAATGCAGAATGAAGCTCTCTTTGTAGACTTCTACAACACTTAAAAATAAGTATTTTTAGAATTCCTTTGGACAGTAGGTATATGTCTACTAGGAGACCATGTTCTCCAAAATTTAGGTCAAAATTCGTTTTTTTGGAGAAACGAGGTGCTAAAAACCCTTAAATTGAGTACTGTGAGAAATTTTCGGGGCTATTTAAAAATAATAAATTATTTTTGAAAAATCTCCAAAATTCATTTTAGATATATAATATCCATGAGTAGCTTCCCTATAAATTTTGAGTCATTTGGAGCTAAAACACAAAAGTTATAGCTAAAAGAAAAAGAAAAAAATAGGGTGTGATGAAACGCAACAAATAGTACAAGTGTTTCTTGCATTCACCCTTTCATTGTATTTTCCATTGTCTATAACATTAAGAATTTTTTTTTCTTAGGTCTGAATTTCAAGAGACATAATATTCTCATTGATCTTCAAATTATTCGTATTTTTTTCAGTTTAAAAAAACTTTATTCCAAAGGATCATAGGACTCATAGGACTCACTAATTTTGAGCCATTTTGAGCCAAAACCGGTAAGTGTTTCTTGCAACGACCCATCACTTGTGTGGCAGATTTCAGCAAATTTTCACAGTCCAGGAATTCACAATTTTCTAAACTAACAAAAATCCTCTCACAAGAGAGGCACCCAATGGCGCACCTACATCCAATGCCATCCATTTCTAAGTCAATTGTTCATTCTATAACAAAAATGTAGCGGGATTGTAGACTGCTTATCGTTTTAGGTCAAAAGCAATAAGCCATGTACTGCCTACCTACATTTATAGCCTGAAATGATTGTCTGCTGTAGAAATGGACGGCATTGGCTACAGGTGTGCCTCTCCCTTATGTGACTTCCTATTTTTTTTTCCCAAGCCAGCAAGCGCCGTGGGAAAAGGGCCGCAGGCGCTGGGCAGGGTCGAGCTTGTGGGGTGGGGCCCGCCTCAGGCCATGCAGATCAGACGGAGCCCTCACGGAGCTGTATATGCGCGGGCCTAATGATTCCCACGGTTTTAGAAATGATGAATACCAGAGACCCCCCGCGTCCTTCCAGGGTTACGCGGAGAGGGGAGCGAAGCTATCGATCGACCTAGAGGCAACCTCCTCGCAAAATACCCACCAGTCGATCAGTATTTAATTTCTTGGCGAATGTCCGTTGGTATACAGAAATTTTGGCTTCCAGCTAGAAATTAGTTCCAACTCGGAGTTGTTTGCATGCCTAACTTGCATGTTGGCATCTTTAGCGCGCGGCGTAGAACAGGCTGCTCATTAATTAGTATTGATCGATCATTGCTGATTAGTGATTTCAGTGTGGTTGATTTCCACCCGGGAGTCTCATAATCTTCAGGCTCCAGGATTCTAGTGGTACGTGTACGTTCCTTGCAGCGATCGATCGATATGATCGATCTACAACTCCCTGAATTAAGAGCCGATCGATTACGAGGAAGACATACAGTAGTGCTTGGCATGGGCACATGCAGAGCTAGAGCTTTGTGGTAAAATTAACGGCCTCTTATATTAGCTTATTTCGTACAAATTCATCTGCACAGCTTCACATCGATCAGACCTTCCCGCATTAAGTAAAGGTTCAAACTACAGAGTGAGTAGGTGACATGCTCGATCTGCAGTTGTGGTGAATAGGCTCAATTAACTGGGGATCGAATCTCTTTGAAGATTTCATTATTAAACATGTAGTACATAGAGTGGTCTTGGCATCCAGGACGTAGCTCGCTAGTCGCAATTCATAGAGTTACAGATCGAGCACATTGACTTGGTTGAGCACCTCCTCTCAGTGCCTGCATGCACGCGCGCCTTTAGCTTGAATCACTACTCTTGGGTTCTTCTTGGGTCAATCAGTTGTTTCAACAGCGTGCTTGAATGGTTTGGATTGAGAGGTGGAGAGGAAATGATAACGTCACCAACGTTGCAACGGGAAGCTAGCTAGCCTGGCAGGATGGATTACACAGCCAAACAAACGGTATTAAACTTATGAACGCCCGGATATTCTAGAGTACGAAACGCCGAAACCTTCGTTGCAAGAGTCTCAGAAACCCTAAGTAGCAGTCAAGAATCCAAGAATTGCGAGCTTTCACCTCATAGTACACATTCAATTATCACTTCACCGAAGCCTTGATAATTATCAGCATGTATACCATTTCAGACTTCATTTCGAGATCCTTAGAGTGGTTGTGTGGTGGATTTTGGAGAACTCGAAGCCATCTACCCTTACTCAATAAGCAACCCAGTCTCAATTCTACCGACCACAGCCTTCCCCCAACTGCAAACTCTGAGGATTCACCCGATGCGGAGACTGGGAACAGCCCGCCTGCTGCAGCTCCATATCTTCATCAGCATCAGATCAAATACGACATTTTCATCAACCACCGGGGGCCTGACACGAAGCTGAAGTTTGTTACCCATCTTCAAGAAGCGCTCACTGAGAAGCAGTACACTCCTTTCGTCGACAAGTCAGTGGTGGAGGGGAGAGATGCGTTTGAGGAGATCAAGTCAGCGATTCGAGATACACCGGTTCACTTGGCAATCTTTTCTCCCGGGTACGCGGAATCGGAGTACTGCCTCGATGAGCTCGTTGCTATGCTGGAATGTAGCAAAAAGAATCCTAGCGCTAGCGCTGTGACCTTTCTACCTGTCTTCTACGACGTGAAGCCTCAAGATCTTCGAAGGCCCGATGCAGCTGGAAATCCTTTCCGGGAAGCGTTTCAGAAGAAAGAAGGCAGATATTCGGAAGCACGACTCTCAGGATGGAAGAAAGCTCTTCATGATGCTGCGGATGTGAAAGGATTCGAACTTCTCAAATTCTCTGGGTATGTCGGCGAAACCCCAGTACTCTGATTCTTTCTCGCGCTATAACGTAAATTGATTGCAAGAGGCTCTACATACTTGTTCAAGGTTGAATTTAAGCTCAACTTCTCTTGATCAATCAGTTTACCCTAGCCTGGAAAATTGAACGGTGGGATTGAATGTATGTACTGATGTTTGCAGGGATACAAATCAGCTCAAAAAAGAAATCATCCATCGAGTGCAGGAAATCATTGTACCCCAAAACGGTTTGAAGAGGAGGCAGCCAGTCCCACGACCTAATGTTGGCGGGGAGGTGCTGCTTAAGAAAACCATTGGACATCTGGAAGAAATGGGGGACAGTGTGGCGATTCTCGGCATTTGTGGCATGGGTGAGGTTGGGAAAACGACTCTGGCCCAGGAAGTCTATAACCATTACTCGACCCATCGTGAATTCATGTACCAAACCTTCCTGAGAATTGGGGAGGCGAAGGACATGAGCCACTTGCGAAAACAGGCCCTCCGTGATCTTCTCAACAAGAAGGAGAAGAACTTGGTGGAAAGGTACGCAGATAGTTTCGAGAGTCTCGCTGGAGTGAAAGTGCTGCTTGTCATTGACGACATCGCCAACGCGGCCCATTTCAAAGAACTGGTTCCGAACATGAAGAAGTTGGGAGCAGGAAGCCGAATCATACTAACTTCACGTCGAAGGGACACCCTGAGAGCAGTGATGATCGAAGCCCCTCGCTTTGCTTCGTATTTGCATGAAATGAAGCACTTAAACGACGCGGATTCCTTCGAGCTTTTCTGGTTCCACGCGTTCCAGAACCAAGAGCTCCCGGAGAAAGTCGAGGACGTCTTCCGCCCTCTTGCACTGAAGGTGGTCGGTTTGTGTGGGGGTTTACCGTTGGCGTTAAAACTTATTGGACAACATTTGTTTCAAAAGCCGGAGAAAGTGTGGACAGACGCCACCAAATCGATGAGGGATAGACCCGATGTCATCGATGTTCTTAGCATCAGTTACCACGGTCTCGATAATCCTTCGGACAAGATGATGTTCTTAGATGTCGCTTGTCAAATGGTGGGTTTATTAGAGGAGGATGCAATCGACATCTGGAAATCTTGTGAATCTTGCCGAATCGGGCACTGTATGACCTCCAAAATGGTCCATGATTCCTTGCAAATCCTGAAAGACAAGTCTCTTGTAGAAGTGGACAAAGACGACAGATTGGCCATGCATGACCTCCTCCAAGAGATGGGCAGAAAGATGGATTTTGTTGACAAGATAGGCAGAAAGAAAGGAGGACAACATTGCCACTTGTGGGATCCTCTGGAGGCTCACGACATCCTGAACGAACTCGAGGTTTGTGCATTTGAAATTTTTTTCATCTGGTTAAAATCAAGAAATTGTTAAAGTTCTGTGACTTGATCGGTAGGAATTGACTTCGAATCTGTGCCCATTTCATTTATATCAGGTTCTTGAATAGAACCTGTGATCTCTCTCTACTGCGAGTCTCTACAATGATGTGTTTAGATATTTCAGATTGAATTACAACGGATATTTACAAACATGTCTCAGAGGCACGTGATTATAATATTTTTGCTTGGTGATGTCGGCTATGGCAGGGGACCAAGGAAATCAGGGGTCTGTCGCTGGTTGGGCTTCAAAGCAGCCACAACACGTCGGCATTTCAAACGATGCCTGAGCTTCACTTACTGCAATTGGATGGAGCTCGCATCGAGGGCAACTTCTCACAACTGTCCAAAAGGATTCGATGGCTGCAGTGGAGATCCTCATTTCTCACAAACCTGCCTTCTCAATTGCAGCTGCAGGATTTGATAATCCTGGATCTCTCAAATAGTAGCAACCTCACTCGACTTTGGTCAGACAGTGACACACAGGTAAACAACAAAACACTGAGCCTGTGTTTGATTCCGATTCCATCTCTATGAAAATTGAAAGAGAGTAGCCGTATTTACAACGCTAATATAGAGCAAAATTATCGACATGAGAATACATGGTTCAATTAAATGCAAACTAAAACACTCAAGACTCAAGCGGAACGAACTTGTTGAGGGCCAAATAATATTAAATTTGAAGATGCACTGTAACCAGGTTTGAATCTGGATTGATCATTATCAAAGCTTCAGCAAGTCTACCGAATGTGCTCAAAAATCAGCTTCTGCTTTCATGGTGCTTCTGTCGCGATTTTAATGTATCTTACCATGAATGTGTCCGACTCAGGTTCCCAAACGGCTTCGAGTTTTACACCTGCAGAACTGCACTGCGTTGGAGGAGATTCCGGAGACTATCAAGTTTCTGACAACGCTAAGAACACTGAACCTCCAAGGGTGCAAGAGTCTAAAAGCTCTACCCCACTCTCTGGGCGAGCTGCAGACCCTCCAGGATCTCAACTTGAATGAATGTGAGAGTTTGGAGACTCTTCCCGACGGCATGGTCAACTTGTCCAAGCTCAAGAGATTCTCCATGAACGCTGGCAGCAAAATCACGCAGTTGCCTTCGAACTTTGGAGAGCTGGGAACCAATCTTGTTTTTTTCTCGGCTCAAAACGCTTCGAGTCTCACTTGTCTCCCAGAATCCTTCTCCAGGTTATCTTGTTTGGAGGAGCTCTCGCTCTCGGATTGCCAGTCCCTCACCGAGTTCCCCAAATCTGTCAAGGATCTCGTCAAGTTGAGGGTGATCCGTGTGCACGCCACGGGATTGTCGCAATTACCCGAGGATTTTGGAGACCTACGAAGCCTCGTTGAGCTTGAGATCACCGAATGCAACTCCTTACAAAGCCTTCCTGAGAGTTTTGGGAAGCTTGCGCTACTGAAGATTCTCAGCTTGGAGAAATGCAGGAAGTTCAGGAAGCTATCTCGCAACTTCGGACAATTGCAAAGTCTTACCGACTTAAACCTCGAAGCTTGCCCCATTGAGGACGGCGATTTGCCTCTTGGATTTGGAGGCTTACGAAGGCTAAGCACGCTTCTCATGCAGGAGAACAAGATGACCACGTTGCCAGAGAGTTTCAGGGATTTGACAACCGTAGCTCGCTTGAACATGCGAGGTAGTCCAGATTTGGTGGATGTCGAAGCATTGCCTGCGTTCATGGAAAAAGTAGAGTTGGGTGATTGCCCCAAGTTGACTGCTGTCAACCTCGTGGGGAAGCTAATGAAGCTAAGAAAACTCATCCTGTGCAACTGCACAGGTTTGACTAACGTGCAAGGTCTGGGATCCACGGAAATTCTGAACCACATCAACGTCAGTGGATGCAGCAGTTTGTCGAGTCTCTACGAGAATCTTCTCTTCAAGCCGACGGTGAAAGAATGCTACTTGAGTGGAAGTGGTGTAAGCCTGAAGTACAACAACGATTGGTTACAGGTACGGAAATTAATCAAAATTCTGAGCTCTTGCAGAATTGAATCTAAGCTTGTAAATGATTATACCGTGCAATATAACCCTCTCGTTTTTTTTAAAAATTTGACGGTCTAACATAAAGAATTGATTGAGTGCTTTCCATTTTTTGTTCCTTGAACCTTCCCTGCACATGAAATGGTTTTGTCAGGCCGGAGCACCAAGTTCCCAAGTGGTTAGTTACTACGACCACGCCATCGGGTTCGTTGACAACACTATGCCGAGAAAGATTTGTTCCATGGAACATGCGAATGAGCTTTGCATGGAGAAGAGAGTTTCGAGAAAGGAGAGGAGTATTGAAGCCGTTGTCATCACAGTAATTGCCCATGACCAAGGGTGGTCAGACTACCCTCACGTACACGGCCAATACAACGGCAACTGCAACATCGAAGCAGGCATTGTACGATCCGATGGGGAGGTGCCCGTGTTTTCCAGTCAGTTACTTGCATTGCGACATGCCGATTATCGAGACCAAGTCTACATTTGCACATTACGGAAATCTCACCCTCTCGTGGAAAGACTGCAAGATGGAGACAGGATTTGTGTCTTTGCTCGATCCAGGTACTTAGAATGGAGAATCACAGTTATGCAAGGGAGCATCTGCGTTGCTTACGACAAGCCGGCCGACCTGGAATTCAGATCCGCTGCTGTCGAGGAATTCTTTGTGAAAGACGGGGTGAGCAACACACGAACAAGTTTCGAGCGGAACCGTTTCCATGCGTCCAACAAGCATTTACCTTCCCTTCGCGTGTCCAAGTCTTCCAAGGAAGCACTGATGGTCACCCTTCTCCGCTTTCTGAAATGATCGTTCGATCCGTTGCCCGACCAATGTCGAATCAACCCGACCGCACCGAACTAGTAAGCAACGAAGTAAGTAACGAGTAATTTGATACTGCTACGAGCCCTGTCTTCGTTAATTAATTAATGCTGATCTTGCTTGATTGATTAATTTCTACGATCTGCACTACCATAAATGACCCGTACATGAAGTATCATGGTCATATTTCCTTACGAATCAACAAAACTAAGTTATTAAGTACTATTCAACTTCCAACATATTCTACTGAATCGTTGGAGCAACATGAGTTCTACTAACCTCAGTGGGTTCCTGTCGTGCAGGTGTGCTCCCGCTTTCAACGAGTTTGTGATCTGTGCGAAACCCTCATCAGTTCTCAGCGTGGTTGGCGTTGCAACACATGTTACGACTTCGACATGTGTCAATCTTGCTTCATGAATTCGGAGAATGGTACAACACTTGAGCTGCTGCCTCCACCCCATCAGTCAGACCATCCCATGTCAGTATATGAACCACCCAACCCACATGAAATTGATAATCCAATTATGATGGCGTATGAGCATGGTGTAGATCAGCAGAATTGGGGATATGTGGTGTACGATTACCCAATTGTGCGATGGAGTGAAACTTTTGACTTCATTCGCTGAGACGAAATGCTTCCCCAACCAGTGAGTGGTGAAATTCGACCTGTGAGAAAAGTATGGTTCAAGTCTGTAGAGAGAAGAACTTGAAAGTTGTGTGGTACAGCCATAGCAGGAACTTGTGGGTTACAAATCATTTGTCATGTGTGGATCATACTATACTGAAGAAAGCTCTGGCTTCAACAAGTAGAGCAATAGAGAACTTCTATTGTGATTGTACTTGTATTGTCTGTCAATGTTCAAGTTCATGAATCACTTTTTGATTCCCGGTGGCTTCAGAACGAGACCAATTTCGAGTTCGAGAGTTCCTTATCTTCATTTTTTGGAGAGGGGAATTATGCTGCACTATTTCTTCTAATGCATTTCATTTGTGTCGGAGAGCTCGAAAACATAACGAGTGTTACAAGTATCTAACAAGGTTAATGACTGTATTATTGTTGCTACCAGTATCATCACACGAGCAATATGAAATGTGCAAAATTCGGAAAATTTGAGATCAAAAACAAGAAAGATGATTGACAATCTTGGCTTGCATACCAATTGGCGCCTGCCGTGGGCATCGTGCTCAGATCCATTCCTCTCTCGCTTTGATCTCCCCTGCCAATGCCACTGCCATTGTTGGCATCACACTCGAACACAAGTTACGGAGGAAATGGACAAATGCCAATGCTTGTACATCACTTGCGCTTTAACAACCAAGAGAGAGTAACTTAGCTTGTTCACATCAGAATTTTCGAAATTCAAGAACATCTCACTCTTCGCAAACAACAACCTGGCGGCTATTGGACGACAGATAGTAAACTTTCGGACCCTTTTGATCACCCTCCTCAATATTCCCACGTTTGAACTCCGCAGACGAACAGAAGGTGGGGCCTTCAGAACAATTTCAAAACAAAGTGTAATCACACGAAATAAGGCAATAAGAAGCTTCACATTCTCCGATAACAAACATCTGGAATCTATTGTTTATTTCTTTAGTTAGAAATGGTGCTTGCCTGCATGTAAATTTTACAAAGCAGGGGCTACCTTTAAGTTTACATCTAGACTAAGCGACAGCCTCATAGGTGCAGCTTGCGTGGGGAATCGTATATGGCAGGCAGACAGACCTCTTTCTATGACGATCAGGACTCCAAGGTTTACCTTGCCCAGTTTCTGCAGGAAGCAACCGAAACAACTGGAAAGCGATCGTCATTATCGGCTGTCCGAATAGTTAACCATTGAGCTGGCATTGTAGGACTCATGAAGATGTCACATGGAGATTTGCGAAAAAATGGGAAAACAAGAATCCAAATAACTGCCACTAAGCTGAGACCTCTGTCTTTGCTTCCTCGACAACCAGTTTCTTCTTTGAAGCTATAGATTCCCAAGTTCGTGCAGGTCCATCTTCTACGTACTTCCAACACCGTTTATTTGCTCCACTGATCTTCTGCAACTTTCCTGCCTCTACACCTGCGCGTATTCAATGATCAAGATAGAATGCCAACGTCACGCCCAGCATGATTTAGGTTGACCACTTAAATTGATCATATAAAATTTTTGATGCTTTCACGTACTGCGACATGCTAGGCGAGATCGTATAAAGCGAACGGAAAAGCTTCTTCACACAAGTGGAGGTTAATTTTGATTCTACGAACAAACAGTCCTGATGAATCTTTCACTTCATGACCATACCATAGCCTCTCATAAGAGAATGGCAATTCTCTCAACCTCACATCTTATTGTGCCACTAAGAGCAGTACCTTTTAGAACTCAATACGATATTTTCACAGAAAACAAGAACGATCCTAACGAAGTCCAGTGAGCATTACATGAAATCGTCACCCCTTCCTAGAATTATGGTTCATCATACTACCGACTAAATAGACAGTCAAATGAGATCATACTTGCCTCCTTCGTGATATATGCCCCATGCAGCTCCATGGCCGGCATCCTTGAAGAAAACAAAAAAAAACACTACGTCAGATTTGCTACGAATTACAAGAAATACTGAAATGTTCTTAAAACCCTGGAATCTGCTGCTGGATGAAGCGGCACCTTCCGAACATTGTATAAAAAACAGAAACGATCGGTAATCTAATGATGGCACGCTGTTCACAGCATAACCATTCCATTCTTAATCTATATAACTAAAGCCTTGATGTTCCTCAAATGCATCTCGATTGCAATACCTTAAATCGGCTTTACACTTGAAGCTGAAACGCCTCGTGAGATGCCATTGCCGACTACAAAGTTTGAGGAACAGAACTAAAAAGAAAAGATCATTCGATTCTGAGACAAAATCTTCAAGAGTGTAATTCGTGTACAAGATATGCGACATTGCTGGCCGCAGTGCCATGCACAACCAAAAACCCAGAGCAATAAATCTACTCTCTCACAAGTTTACCGCTGATACATGAATTGGGTTATCCGAGGTGCTTCGAATTCACAAACTAAAAATGCTGTACTAGAATAACCTCAAACATGAATAACTTGAAACACATAAAATTTCAGCAGTCAGTTCCGCCGACCCAGTTCAGAAATGATACCCAAAATCTCTACAAGAATGCGATAAGAGAACGAAAACCTGTAGTGCTCAAAGTTCGCTGATCGAGCACAAACCAACACCAGAAGCGGATGAAGCTAAATTCGATACTTACAAAATTCTTGCGAGTCCATAGTTAGGCAACCAAAGACCTCGATCAAAATTCAAGAGGACCCATCAATGTACCTTTCGCAACTTAATGTCGTAGAGCTTGTAATATGTCTGAGGCTTCCAATGCGTCTTGGCGACTTTATGGCCGACGCCCCAGCCAGGAAGTAACCTTGCGACATCAAACACGTTCTTCTCCTTCGGAAGCCCGGTCCCTGGCTTCCTCTTCACAACCTCCGCAGCAGGTTTTGCAGCTGTCGCCATTGCCCGCCGCAGCAGGAGCATCGTGGCCGAGTTCGCCATCGCCATCGCCATCGCCTCTCTCACCACTCTCCCAACCGAGTCTCAGGTTCTGTAAACCCAAAACCCCTGAACCCCTTTCTGTCGAAGTCAGAACCCCTTAATGCCCAAGGCCTTTTTTTTAACCTTATAGGAATTTGCTGAAAATCAAACCAAAAAAAACAATATTTTGATAAGCTTTACCAGTTAAAAAAAAAATTTAACCATAAAAATTCAAATTAGACATGTTAAAGATCATGTCGGAAAAGAAAATACAATGATATCACTTATCAATTGAAAGATTATAATGTTTGATCATGAGGGTATTAACTCTGAGCACTTAGCTTATGGTGACCAAAATCTAAGCCCTCTTGCACTCATTCCAATCAAACTATCATCAAAAACAAGATTCACAAAAACCAACGATATCCATTGGTAGTAGGGATAGCTTTAGAGCAACAGAGAAATGAACAAATGATTTGGCCATATAATTGAAAATATTATAAGAGTCAATATAAGGCAACCTTTCAAATTGGAGAGGCCAAGATTTGAGGCGCTTTAGTGCTCAAGGATTAAATTCACAAAGTGACCTGAAGTCTTTCAATCTTCTTTTCACATGTCAAATCTAAAAATTTGGTCACCAAAAAAAATATGTGGTGGAAGGATTTACCATACATAACCCCAATTAATTTAAGGCTTTTCAAAATCTAGTCTACAATTTTTTAATATGAATTTCTAATGTGATTTCTTCTCCAAGATCTAAAGAGTATAATTGGGGATCATTATTAAGAGCTGTCAATACTATGAAAAGTCAAGTTTACAATAAACATCCTTGTACAAAATGTAGAATAGAAAAATCGTGACCAATCATTTTCAAAATTGATTTTTTGATGCTTAAATTGAATTTCAAAAATAGTTCTTTTAGAATATAAAGCACTAAAAATAGCAATTCGGTTAGTTTTTAATAAGTCATTCTAATTTTTAAAGATACTTTATGAAGTTGTGGTCCTATCCAAGGGTTGGATTTGATGTAACCAGAGCACATTATTTTTCTAAAGTTACAAATGTGGAAGTGTGTCAAGTGATTGACTTGGGTTGTCTCTAGTTCAAACTTGGAATTGCAAAAATGAGGTCATAGAATCAAAGAACACAAAAATTCCACAAAGTAACCTTGTCAAGATAACCTCATTTCAAATCCTTTCCAACATAATTACTCAAAAAATGACAATATTTTTATTGTAATTGAATTTACAAGGAATTTTGAGTTTTTTCTTTCAAAATTTATAGAAAAATATTGGTGATAGCATTGGTGAATCTAAACTTAGGGATAGAGTCTAAAACTTAAATTCTACAACTCTGCTTTGTGTCTTAATTCCCGAATTTTCTTCCAAATTGTTATTTTTGATGATTTTTTTAAAATCGTCAATTCTCTAGATGAGTTAGGATGCTTAGGATTTAATCCATAAAGGTTTTTGACTATGTTTTCACCAAAAATGCTCCAAAACGTCGATTTTAATACACGTGCAAAATTTGAGAAAAAAAATATTTTTTGATATATATAACTATAGGATCTTGTAGTAAGGTGGTTTGAAAATATGTGGAAAAAATTTCAAAAATTTCCACCATGTAGATTGCAAGATATTAACATTTGAATTGAAAAGAATCCTTTTTTTATCCCTACAAAAATCCGAGCAACTGCACTTCACAAGGTTACATTTGAGTGAAAATATGTTCAAAATAGTGGTTGCTCTTTGGATTCAATCTTCAATGAAAGTTGGTTACATGCTCAAAAAATTTCAAATCATTTGGAATTATACAACATATAGGAAAAAAATAATAAGTAGAAAGAAGTAAAAAATGCTTCAAAATACAAAATTGTGAACAATTTATTTATGGAAATGAAAAATGCCAGTACCAATGATTGTAATATTTTACTAAACTATATTCACCTAAAGTTTCAATTTTTTTTCAAAAATATTAAAAATAGAATTAAACAAAGAATTTCAAACTTTTTTCTAGAATAAAGATTCTTTGACTACCCACAAACTACCCCAAACTAAAATTCCTCATAACTTTTGACTCATTGAGCAGAATGGAATTAATTAAAGCTTTAAACTTAGACAAAAATCTAATAAACCAATTTAAATTATTTATTTCTTGAGAAATTTTTTTGTAAAGAATTTTTTTGAGTTGCCTGATATGCCCAAAGACTAAAGGAAATCACATATCATGCAATAACTTTTTAAAGATGTAATCAAAAGTTATGAAAATTGTTGGGCCTTAAAGGTTCTCCTTGAACACATGTTGTGTGAAAATTTCAAAGAAGAAAAGTAAAACTCCATTCATAATGAGCTGCCCAAAATTGCTATGTTGCCAAAAAATGCAATTTGGTCCTTTAGGGGTTAATTAGCGACTTTGCAAAATCCAAAAAAAAATAAACATTAAGAAAATCTAAATGTTGGAAAAGAGATATGTACAACTTGATCTTAGGACATGTCTACTTAATGATGCAAAATCCAAATTCATTCCTATAAATTTACAAGAAAACATGGACACTTTAAAAAGTAGTAAATTCAACAAAAGCCATGACTATCATTTTCCAATGTAGAGAAAACTTATTCAACTTCCAACATTATTTGAAGGGTTGCTAAAAGATTAAAAAAGATTTTTTTTTTAATCATTGCCAAATGACTTATTAATAAAAAAAAATAACCAAAATTTCTAATTTTATATAATTATTTGGCAAAAATGTGTTGGAGGTAACCCAAGGCCATGGTAATTGAATATTTAATATATATAGAAGTCTCTCTAGCAAGACCGATTGGATCTAAAAATGATATTTGGATGTTCAAGGCACTCTATGTGAAGTATTAGATTTTTTTATTTCATTTTCTTTTAAAATTGGAAGATGAATAGATCTTTTACAAAATGTAATTTTTACAAAGATCCAAAAGGTTGCTTAAAAAATTACATTTTTTGTTACCTCCAACTTAGAAAGGTGTAGCAAAGCAAGTTTTTGCTTTGTAACACTAGATGAACTTTGAGGGCAAGAAGAGATTGGTTTGGGGTTGTTCCCCTACCAATTCCCTATGCAATCCAGAAACTCTAAGCTAGCCCTATTAGTCTAATTTTTTGAATTTTAGAAAATTAAATCAAATCAAATTTCAAAAACTATTAAGAAACTGAAAATTGAATTAAAATTTATTTTTTTGTTCTAAATGTTTAAATTTTTTTAATTTAATTAATATTTGACGTCACACAATTTTGACCACATTAGATTGTTGATGAGGCACTATTTCTAGAGTTTCTAAAGTTTAGGAATTCACAATCTCTTCTTGCTTTCAAATTTCATCTAATGATATGCATCCTTCTCCCAAACTTCAATATCTATTCAAATTTAAAATCTTTAGATCTTCTTGCAAAGTAAAATTTGAGCTATGGGGCTTGAAAGTTGAATAAAGCCATATTGTTAAAAGCTTGGGCAAGCTTGAAAAGAACATAGTGTTGCTTTTTATTTAGTTATGTCTTGCACATATATCACTTCTAGAATCTAATTTCTTAGACAAGATTCTTGTCCTAGGAAAGAATAAGATTCTAAGATTACAAATTCTAAAAATTGGATAAATTTTGATTTGCAAACTATTTTTAAAAGGTCTTGTTTTTTGGCAATTTGGGGAATGTTTTCCAATATCAACCCTATTGACTATTAAAGGTTAGATTCAAGAAAGTCTAGATATCTACAAAAGTATGACTTTATTCTTTCAAAAATAAATTGGTCCAACTTCTAGGGGTCATTCAAACAAATGTCGTCATGTATTCTTTGTTTGTCAAGAATATTTTTAGAACATGAAACAATAAATAAATATTGTTATGTGCAAGTTGTATGTGTTCTAATTTGAAATAAATTATGAAATAATCTCAAAAAGGAAGAAAGGAAATAATGACATTAGATGAAATTTGAAGGCATTAGGAGACTGCGGGTTCCCAGATTGCGGGAATACAGTTTCTGCCCTGTGAACTCGAATCCTACGTGGTTGGGACACTGCCACGTAATTAAAAAAAAATTGGACTTATTTTCATATTTCAGGACCCCCCAAATTTAAAAAAAAAAAATTTTTGATAAAAATCAGCCTAACAGCGGACAACGGCATTGGGAGCCATTTCGGAAACAGACCCGAAACGGCCCTGTAATGCCCTCAGATTTCATCTACAGTGTAGATTCATATTTTTTTGTATTGTTATTTCTTTAGCTTAGCAATGTGTAAGAGTGTATTTATAAATATCCTCACTATATACTATTACATTCATGTTATCCATTGCATTTTGAAAATATGCCTTAAACATATCAAATTGACACATAAAGTACTAGTATACACTAATAAACAATACCAAACTATAACAATCAAACATTTGTCATTTGTCAAAACATCCATTTTTTTGGTCTTGTTGGATATTTCTAAGCAATGTTTGATCTAAATTTATATCACTTGGATGGTAGGAAGGCACAAAGAGAAAAACAAAACCTTATAAATAAGTAGGAAGATGCAAATGATGGGCTCAAAGAAAAAGACCTAGTTTGAAAACAAAGGTATAAAAAGATAAAAGACAAAAAGGATTAAATTTCAATAAGCCACATGTGGAGGAAGAATAACACCCAAAAAAATTGGAGGAAAATTCCAATGCCAATGAAATACCAAAAATCCCCCCAAAATCATTCAATAATCAACAACAAACATTTGAATTTGTTAAAGCCTTCAAATCAAACAAAAATCATTTCAGATAGTATTGTCTTGATAATCACAAACAAGTATAAATATAAACTCTTACACCAAATCAAGATATTTTATTCTTACAAACATAAGATTCTTTGATGATAATCCACTAAAACACATAATACCTACTCTCAAGGCAATGATAAAAGTATTCAACTCTTAGGCCATCAAATTTTGAATTTTCAAATTTTCCTTTCATTAATTTCCCCTCTTATTATATATTAACTTATTACAATAATCCAACATTTGGATTTTACAACATTTCATTTTTAAATTGGACAATTTTATATGTATGTATCAAACATTTGTTCTCCACAATGGAAATATAGTAATGCAAAGTGAACAAATATTTGAATAGAAAGTGATTTCAAATTTTGATTTGGTACAATAATTCTCAATATAAATATCTAATTCATACTAAAATATATAGACTTAATTCTATTATAAATTAAATTTCTTTCTATAGAAGAAAAAATCCAAAGCTACAAGTATAGGTCTAGTAGTTTAATTTTTACCAAAAATAAGGTATATTAGCTATTGGGTATAGAAGTAATAGATATTCTTTATCATATTTCTACTTTCCATTTGTTTCTAAGGAAACAACAATATAAATGTGCAGTCACCATCTTAGACTAATAGGTTGAACAACAAACAAAAGCAAACCATTTCCTATTGCTCTTATTTAAGGCAAAGGCTTCCAACATTTGCTTAAAGCGCCACTCTTTTTTTCTACAAAAAACTTGTTTGTGCATTCAACCTTATCAATCCATTACAAACCTCCTAATTGTGTTTAAAGCAAATATTCATTCATTTGCTCAAGGCAATTTAACAAAATGTTATATATAAAGAGTCTATTTATCTAACTCATAACTAGGATAGACAATTCACTAAACGATAACAAACTAAAAATCACCAATTCCTTGAAGAAAATAGTGCTTATAGCCTTCACTTCAAGATTACAATACTCATTGGACATAATTATTGATACAGTCACAAGATAATACCAATCTCTAGTATCTTTCATATATTCATCATTCATCAATAGTTTAATCATACCAACAATACTACAATTTTAAGCTACCAATACTAAATAAAAATATCCAATCCTTAAATAAATTCACAACTCATTAAAAATACCCAATCTCTAAGATTTATATACATATACGCACTTCAATCTACTCACTCACTAAATATTTCCACACATTCTATTGTAAGCTAAAAATCATAAGTTAATCAATTCTAGAACTTTTTCTTTAGTTATGCATACCTATTGCTTTAAACACATACAACAACACTCATTGCTTCAAAGCTCACATAGAACATTGTATAGATTTAATCCATGACAACATACACACATGCATTAGCTTATAGCCACAACAAAATAAATAATTTCTCTCAAAGGAAATCATGTATAAACATTCAAATGCCCATTTTCTAAGTCTTTAAACAACAATGTCACATCACATTCAATAAAAATAATAATAGCTTTGACCTTTAGTTTACTATACAAAATTTTCTATATAGTTTTCCATAAAGAAATGAATTCAATTCAAGAAAAGCAACCAAGTAAACTATATCTAGACAACACAAAACAAAAAAAACAAAAAAGTAGACAATATATCAATTGCTATTCCAACCATAAAAGTGAGATAGACAAAAAAGAAATTCCTTGCTCAACGATATATTCAACCCTCATCAACTCATTAAGCACCTTTTCTAGTCTAAACTAGTGAAAAACTATTCTAATTTTCAAATTACTCCAAGCTACTTTTAATATCCTAAGTTGATTCCCCATATCAACAATAAAGAGATTCACATTACTACTTACTTCTAAAACCAAAAAGTATTTTTAGCCCTATTTGTACATAAAACAAAGATTAAGTTTGAAAACAACTTTTTCACACTCACATGTGTGGGGTCCCAATAAAAATGGTGTTTTGGGATCCACAGTGAAAACAATTCCAGCTTTGACAACTTTGACAGACTCTCAAGACCTCAAAAATTGATATTTTATTATGAAATTTTCTTACAACATCATCTATAAGTTAATAATAAGCATCTCATATTTCAAGGCCAAAAGATTTATACAAAAAAATATCACTAGTAGATACTCAAAATCTACTAATATGTATAGCAGTGAAATTTTTCTTACTACTTTCAACTTTGGCACCCTCCCAAGGATTAGACTTTTTTTCTTGCCATGAAATTTTTGGCATGAAATAAGCTCTATGTTCTTAATATGTGTGAAAAATTTCAAGGTCAAAAGATTAATTTAAAAAAAGATATACAAAATCTCCCAACATGTGTAGTTTGAGAAAAAATTTACAATTGTCAACTTTGACACCCTCCTAAGGGCTGAAAATTTGGTTTCTTACCACGAATTCTTTTGGTGAAGTCACATCTATATTTATAATATGTATTTCAAGTTTCAAGTTCAAAAAACTTACTAAAAAAAGATATCTAAAATCTCCAACATGTATGTTGTGAGAAATTTTTTACTATTGCCAACTTTGACACCCTCACAAGGGTTGAAAATTTGTGTATTTACCATGAAATGTTTTTCATGAGATAACCTCTATGTTGATAATATATTTTCTAAATTTCAAGTTCAAAAGACTTACTTATAAAAAGATATTCAAAATCTTCCAACATGTGTAGTTGTGAGGATGTAAGAAACCAATTTTTCAGTCTTTGAGAGGGTGTCAAAGTTGGCAATTGTGAAAATTTTCTCAAACTACACATGTTGGGAAATTTCATATATCTTTCTTTGAATTAATCTTTTGACCTTGAAATTTTTTGCACATATTAAGAACATAGAGTTTATTTCATGTCAAAAATTTCATGTCAAAAAAAAAAAGTTCAATCTTTGGGAGGGTGTTAAAGTTGAAAGTAGTGAAATTTTTTTCACCACTACACATGTTGGTAGATTTTGAATATCTTTTTTTGTGTAAATATTTTGGCCTTGAAATTTGTGATTCATGTTATTAACTTGAAAATGATATTGTAAGAAAAAATTCGTAATAAAGTATTAATTTTTGAGGTCTTGGAAAGCTGTAAAAGTTGACAAAGCTGAAATTGTTTTCACTGCGGATCCCAAAACCCCATTTTTATTAAGACCCCACTGTGCAACCTTTACTAAAATGTCCCTGCCATGATGCCATCCTCTAGAAGCCCTACATTCCTATTATATCAATATTTGTGAGGCAAATACCACCACCTTAATAATACAATTAATCAATGTCAAGCAACAAACATATCATGCTCAAATTCTGAGTGCATTTCCAACACAAGTATGTAGAACTTACCTTTGAGATTGAGACACATGTCACTTGAAAGATATAGTGATGAATGACACATATACAATTTTAGAAACATATAGCAACAAAAGGTAGATTACTTGTGTCATATTCTCTACAAGAGAGGCACCCAATGGCACATTTGCACCCAATGCCGTCCATTTCTAAACCAATCGTTCATTCTAGAACAGAAATGTAGTCGGATTGTAGACTGCTTATTGTTTTAGGTCAAAAGAAATAAGCCATGTATTGCCTACCTACATTTATAGCCTGAAATGATTGTGTGATGTAGAAACAGACGGCATTGGGTATAGGAGCGCCATTGGGTGCCTCTCCTTTAGTATATTTCTTCAAAACCAAATGTTGGAGACAATCAAAGCTTGTACATCCTCATGTGATATGTTTCTAAATTTCTTTTGGAAATAGAACTAACTTCAGTAAGCCAAAAAAAAATGCAAAATAATATTGAAGAAGTTACATAAACTAGCCTCAACAACTTTCCAAAATAATTTGAACTGAAGAAACTTATAACAAATAGGAGATGGCTTAGACTACTTACAACACCTTTTTGTTTATTTAAGCATCCACATTACTTGGCATTACATTCTTTGCAACATGTGGTACCTAAATAGAAGCTTAAACAAAAACAATGAAAGCAAACAACACTCAATTAGGAGAATTACAATTCCTACATAGTTTGTTTCTCGTTGTCATATACGGAATGTTATAAAGGCAACAACTTACTAATTTGAAAATGAAGAAACAAAAGGTTAATAGTAATGGAACGAAAGATGAAATCCTAAGCAAAACCACTATTCAAAAATAAAAAACAAGAACAAAGGTTTTATTGGTGAATAAGAAACCCTTCTTGCACTTACAACACTATCCATGAACATACACTTCATGTACAATCCCTCACCAATGCCTTCCTCTCTATCTTCTACAATCCCAAAATAAACGTGAAGAAAAGTGTATAGGCTTGTTTTGCTTGTTTTGCCTTCTATCAATTGCCTTCTATACTTATACAACAAAAACCCTGAAGCCCAAGTACCAAAGAAACTTGAAATCAACAGCAAAAAAATAAGACAAGAATGAATGAATTCTTGTAATAAAAATTATTGAGCAACCCAATTCTAAACCGTAATTCCAAAGTAGGGAACAACATTTGGTACCTTTCCACATGATTCTTGAATGGAGAACCAAATAATAAAAACTTTCATTCATTTGTGTGATGAACATTCATTGATGTGGATAGAATACCCTCATTCATCTATTTTTACATATGTAGACAATTAGCACCACAAATTGTATATGATACAATCCTACATTTGTGTTTGGATAAACATTGTTTGTATTAATCATAACATGAAACTATATTATCATATGGTGATGATACTTCTAACATACTTTATTAATTTCAACAAGGTTCCCACAGTTGTTAGTATATGAGTATAGAAAGTATAAACCTATGAGCCTAGAATTCTATACACCTATAGTATAGGTGTCTATATTATAGACACCTCAATCATTATAGTGTATCTATGTTCTAAACACCTATGTTATAGGTGTTTATGTGATAAATACCTTCAATGAGTGTATTATACTTATTTATACTTAGGCTCAAGGCTCATAGGCTCACAATTCTATACTCACATATTGATGTCGTTGCAAGGTTCCCAACACAAATGCAATTCTTGGTCCTAACAATTATGTGAAATTAGCCGTCTAATACAAAAACATTAGGAAAAAACATGGATTTTAACATGATTTTCTTCTAATGATTTTACTTTAAGGATTGAAAGATTATAATATTTTTTTACAAAGTAGTTAAAAAGCTACATGGAAAATCAAAAATTGAGGACATTTAAAAACGTTATATCAGAAGACATAATGCCATTGTGATGAGTATAATTGAATAGCTCGTAACTATACATTATGAAAAGATTTTTGGATTATTGAGTATATTGCATTTTATACAAATTGTTTCCTTTTCCATTTTCAACTTCATGATAATTAAAGTTTTATTAGTAACTATAAACTCATAATATTTGGAAGTGTACATTGACCATTAGCAAGCATTGAACCTTATATTTATTAATCCCCCCTTGGAAATCAAACCCTATAGTTGCAAATTAAACCTTGTTAACTAATAGTTTTTCAAATCCTACAATTGATGCCAATATAAGAAGCTCCAACTACTTAATTGAAAATGTGACTATTATAGCACAAAGTCCTTTAATAGTTTTATTGCCATGTATTCATTTTAGAAAGACTTTAATTTTTAATTTTTGACTTCAAATTCTAATGAAAATTATTGAGTTGTGTAATAGAAGATATAATTGTATTGAAATGATCTATGATCATATGTTATAACTTTTGTTTTTAAAATTCATTAAAATTCCATTATTTGTATTTTATATTACATCTTCACAAATTATGGAGATCTAGATTTTTGTATTGTTTGGTCTTATGTTACAATCTTGTAGAAAAAAGTTATTAAAACTAATAAAAAGTTTTTTATTTTTGCTTTCTATAGAATGTGCTTCAAAGAGCTACAATAGGCCTTGGATATTTATGGATGAAAATTGAGCAATTCTTGTGAATGAGAAGTTGAAGCAACAAAAGGCTTTGAAAATTTGGAGATCCAAATTATAAATTTACAAGAAGACTTGGGGCTAGATTTTGAGAAAATTCATAGCATAGAACTTGAGTGAATGGTTCTCTTTGAAGAGTTGACAAGTTTCAAAAAAGGGGAGAGAAACCAAATTTTCTTTAGTTTCAATCTAGATACCTCTAAAATACAAACATCTAAAAGCACCAATTTTTTAATTGAGCACAATTTTTAATATTAGATTTATTCAAATAATTAATATTCTAATTGCCAAATGAAAAGAGATTTCAATCCACCAAAGAATTCATACTTTGGATATTGTTTACAAAAGTCATATGGTATCAAAGTGATTTTGGTCGATGTTCCTAAAATCATTACTCCAACAATAGGCACATATTGATGTAGGAGATATATATAATGAGAACTTTTGTTCAAGTAACATTGTTAGAGTAGCTCTACAATGCCTCAAGTTGAGTTACCATTTAAATAAAGAATAACAACTTCAACAAAGTTGATGTTGGTGATTGCAATGCTAAAACCTACTATGACTTGGACTAGGCCAACAAATCAAAGTGATAGCAGATAAAATCCCTAAAGGATGATTCAAGGAACCCACTTTAGTTTTTTTGAGAACTTAGGTAGGCTCTAATGATTTGGAATTTTTATATAAATTTTTCAAGATGGATGCTACTAATTATAATCTACGTGTAAAGCTTTGTTTCATGTCATTTTGATAAAAATTGCAAAGGTTATTATGTTTTATTCAATTCCAATGTCAAATTATGCACCAAAAAATGTCTTCTAAATGTATATATTTTAAAAATTGTATAGATTGATACAAACCTCCAAAAAAAATTGAACCATTCAATTCCAAATAATGAGGTTAAAGTAATGAAGAGTTTGATTTTGTACACAATGTAGGTAAAAAAAACATGTAAAGTTGTCTTTTGCTCTCAATTTTGAATTTTCTAAAATAAAAATGATATTAAAAAATTCTAATTGTTTTTAAGAACAATTTCACCATTGGGATTAATAATTTTCAAGTTTTTCCAAATCTTATTAGCATATTACTTTTATCTTTCTTTTAGCAATACCTTTCACTTTACATTTTTTTTAAATGAATATAAAAGTTTGTTTGGTTAAAAAAGTTTGTACATTTTTTTGACCCATTTTCCAGCATATTGACTACAATGCATAAGTTATAGGACATATATGTTGTTTCTTTAAAATGTTGAAAGGGGAACTCTCACCTTTTGGAAGGACTAGAAAAGCCTACATTTTGAATTTCAGGCACATGGAATTTACAATCAGCGAAGATATTCATTCTAAAATTTTGAGACAATGTACATGAACAAGTTAATCAAAGGATCCTACAATTGAATTTGTAAAAATAATAATGATGACAAAGATTTTGACCTTGTTTAGGAATGAGTATTTAAAAAGAATTTTGGGCTCCTAAATATGTTGGTCCTTTAAGGGTCAAATTTATGGTAAGGCACTACAAAAAAGTTGTAAACCCTTTACGCATATAGGAAGTTGCTTGTATAGATGCTCTTAGGTACATTTTGCAATTGAATATTCTTACTTTAATCCAAAAAGAAAGTTGGTCACTATAATAATCATCTTTTGAAAATCATCCTTTGCGGTATTGACTATCTAAAATATTTAATTAAAAATCCAAGAGTATTCTTTAAAGGTCAATCTAGTCTAGAAAACCTCATTCACTCAAAATTTCATAGATAAAGATCTATACTTTGATTCTATATAGAAGGATTTTCTAATATCCATCAAACACTTAGGGTCTCCTTTACCCTTACATGATTATTCATGAATAAAAAATTGAAGCTAAAAAAATGTAGTCATTAAGACTTATTTTTCCTGGTCATCAAGACTTTTAAAAAAAAAGCATAATAGTGCCAAATTTGCACCCAAACCAATAATTCAACTAAAAAATGGCAATAAGATAGGGGGCTGTGAAAGCAACCCTTTACCAACTGATTTGCATTTTGGGGAAGCTAAATTCCTTAAAATAATTTTTAGTAAATTTTCGTGGTAAGAAAAATGGAATTAGCATCTAACCCAAGTCGTTTCATATTTTTTGGACCTTCATAGAATTAGTTATGAATTTTTGAAGTTGAAAACATAGTGGTTTCTATAAGCGACCCCCTCCTGAAATGTACACTTCTAGTACATGTTAGAGGCAAAATCTACCAGATCACTTTTAGAAACAGGGTTGCAATTACAACCCCCTACCTTAACCCACAAAGTTTATATTGCCGATAAACTTCAAATGAAAATAATAATAACAATAATTATAATTATTTTCTAAACATCTTGGATGAAATCACTAGATTGTGGCAGAAACCAGTTGGACATGTGACATTTTGTATCCAATACATAATGTTGAAATTTGTAGCCCCAATTAAGTACAACATTTTATACCGCCGCTGTGGCACACTTCATGAAGAACCAGAAAAAACAAAGAGCCCTGCTAGTCATAGACTCAAGGTCTTATGATATCCATAATTTACTGCACCCTTTCTCCATCACTTAAAAAAAACCCAAAAAAACCTCAGGCTCAGTCCTCCGTCCCACCATGCATGACATTACCGTAATGAAGGGAGCTCCGTACACGTTGGAAGTCAGTCCCCAGTATCGTGAAAGACTGAAAGTTGATTGTGGCTTTTTTTCAACTTGAAAAACAGACAGACAGGCACACTGAACGTGCAGATTGCAACTGCAGCCTGCTCCATTAAAAAAAAAAACTAAAAAGAAAACTAAAAAAGGATCCACACCACATTAAAAAACCAAGCCAGGACCAACCCCTGTTCGCCACAGCCGCCCCCCCTCCAAAGAAATTCCTGCCAGCCATCAGCTCCCGAATTTCAGTGCCTAATTTTAGTCTCGGCGGCTAGATTTCAATGAATACGGACGCAACCATACTACCGGTACCACTGTAGAATAATATCAATGGTGTGCACAGTACTCCTTCATCAGTTTTCAAGTTTGGCCATTCCAAAAGTAAGGTAATCCATCACGTGCAATCGCCTCCCTCTTGACTCCTCCTATTGACCCCCTATTTTCTAATTACGCTGATATCACCTTCCTTCCCGTCGCAGGAATAGGGGTGTGCGGCTGCCCCGGAGCTAGACTACTACGACGATAACCACCCACCTAATGAGATGCTTTCGCATGACGACCTCAAGTAGGATACTCCATAATATCCAGAAAGAGTGCCAGCTAAGAGGAAAGTTTAGAAGCGATTTGCCCATGACGACGACCACGAAACGATGAGAAACACGGAACAATAACAACAAGGGCACTCCACATTAACATAGAAAAACAGAAATTGGGAGACAAATAAGCTTAACAAGCAAGAAGCGCATCCACACTTGTTGAGAAACACAAGGAGAGAGAGAGAGGGAGAGAGAGGCTAGAGAGGAGATCAAGCAAAGCAAGTGGTTGCTTGCAGATTAATCAATTTGAAGAATAATAGAGAAAAAAAGAAACTTCCATCCAGTGGGACATCATAGTCAGACTACAAAGGAGACTTGTGTTAAACTCTCAGGAATAGACATTTCAGCAGGGCCGGAAAAAGGGGATCCTCTGTACACTTTCATTTACAAGCCTATGAAGTTTTAAAACATAAACAGATGTGCCAAGAGCACGACACCACAGTACCCCTATAATAACCAGCAGTAGAAGTAAAAAAAAAAAGAAAAAAAAGATAAGGGCAAGAACGCAAGAGCAGTACCACCTAACCTACGGTGCATCTTGGGACAATCCACAATGTAGCTTACAGCAGAGATGGAAACAACAGGAGACAGTTTCTGTTCCAACTCCTCAGCAACAAGGAAACTAGTGTGAATCAGGGTCTCATACCCAGTACTATAGACACGCACTGCCGGTTTCAGTGGTAACTGCCAATTGCAATACAAGAATCTACAGGGGAAACCTAAACCTAATCCTCTCCTAAGAGAAAAGTGCGAGAATGAAAGAGAAGCTTCGTGCATACTTACCCACCTGAAAACATACAGGTGGTGAGAACCCTGCTGCGTTCCGATTGGGAGGTTTGAAACTCGAGAACCGAGTTCGAAACCAACAAATACTTTCTCTGCGGCCCAGAAAACCAAAGGCAGAGCCTGGTAAGCGGAGTTTTCTTTGGTTCGCAATACAAAATCCTGGAAAGAATAGCAATTCTGCTCTCCTCTATACAAATTGAATCCCGGAGGCCAGTGTTTGCATCTCCAGCAAACCTACTAACAATTCGACAGTCGTACAGCAATGCAGAGCTTATTCATGCTGACCTCGGTAGATCCAGACCAAGACCTCCACCACAACATCCTCGCCGCTGCATCCCTTTTCTTCTTGGCCTTCCCGATCTCATTTCCAATTCACTCCACATGCCGACATCACCATACATGTGAGGGTGGAGAACATCCTCCTCACAAAGCATCATTCCAGTATTTTTCTTCCGTTCTACCTCCAAGAAAACTCCATTGCACAGATTTCGAGTTCGCCAACGAATCTGGCAAAATACAACCTTACCATCGACATTCATGTCTCTCAAATGCCTCTCTCTTCCGAATGAATCGATTGCCCTGTCTGTCTGGAGCCGCTCTAAAGCCAGTTGAATGCTACCTCCTTCCTGTCTTTGTCCGACTTGCACGAAACCAGGGATGTGGAGATTAACCTAAGCCAACACAAGGGTGCATCAAACTATCATCACAGCGCAGTTGTAGATGAACCCACTCGTGTTCGGCAGTTGGCCGACCTGACGCCAGCCATCCACATTTTGCACTTGCGGAGGCAGCCATGCGTGAATCTGATCGCAGAACGTCCCATTCCCTCTATTACTCGAGCCTCCAATGACAAAAATCTCATCGCCCACCGCCTTGAACCCCAGCCCCCATCCATTCGAGTCCACACTACGCGAAGGCACAGGTCCTAAGGGTCTCCACGTATTCGTCCCCTTATGATACGCATTGAGCTCCATCGTACTCGCATCCGCAGCATAAAGCTCATCTTTCACTACAGCCAGCAGCGGAGGCGCGGTTTGCCCTGGTGATTGGGTCCGAGCAGCCGGCCACATATTATCAATTGTCACCCATCTGTTTTCGCCCTCATCGTAATACTCCCCGGACGTCAGCGCTTGCCTCTCACTACCCTGCCCCCCTATCACAAAAAATTTATTGTCCATAATACATCCGGAACACCACTTCCGATTCTCACTTAGATCCGGCAGAGGCTCCCACTGTTCAGTCAGGGAGTTGTACCGCTCCGCCGACCTCAACACCGCGCCCTCGCTCGACCCCCCGGCGAAGTAGGCGTAATTCCCATGACTCGCGGACGCAAACAAACACCGACTATTCAACATCTTGGCCGCCTTTTCCCACGCGTTCGTGTGCAGATCGTACCTCCACACCGTCGGCCCACTTGAGCTTTGCCCAGTGACGAGCAGCTGCGTTCCCGCAACAGTCGACTCCTTATCGCAGCTATCGAACGTGTAATCGCAAGGACACGGCGGCAGACGCCTCCACCTGTTGTACACCGGGTCGAACGCCCGCCACTGCGGGTGCCGCTGCTGCCCTCCGCTCGCCAGCAAAAACACCCACGTTTCCTTCACCCCACACACCTTCCGCATCTCCAGCACTTCGTTTCCCGTCCCCGTCGACGAAGACAGATACTTCTTCCATTTCGTACAAACGCCTTTCAGAGGATGCTGATACGACAGCGGCACAAGCGCCAGCACAACGAGCGCGAGCGTATCGGACAGACCAGGAATGAGGGCTTCTTCTCGAGGGGAGCCCGCAACAGTGGCGTCCTCCACCAACAAATGGTCACTCCCCGTCGACGACTCGCTCGCATCCACCACCACCGGCAGATTCACAACACGAATCCCGTCTAACAAACCCCCACCATCGCCGTCCCCCTCGCGAAGAACAGAAGACTCCGCCCCCTGCTCGCTCGGAATATTTCGAGCAGCAGCAGCCGCAGCCGCATCTTTCTTCAACGCCTTTTTCTTTTTGTGATTGCTCCGTCGCACCGTATTCCGACACGATCGACTACTCGGCTCCTTAGGAACCGAGAGCGTCGCAGTCGCCATGGCGTGGTCGTCGTGCTCGGGCCCGTTGTTGCCGTTACTACTACTACTACTCGTGCTACTAACCAGCCTCCGCTTCCCAGGCCTGCCCTTCCTCTGCTGCTGCTGCTGCTGCTGCTGGTGTTCCTGCACCTCAGACTGCCTTTCCATAAGACAGAGGGCTTCCGCGGCTCGCAGCCGCCCCTCCCTATCTACCCCAGTCGACTACAAACCTCGATCTCACCAAACCCTAGCAATCTCTCTCCCCTTCCCAATCTCCGTCTCTTGCTCCCAATCTCGCCCTCCCAAATGTCCTCCCCCACAATCTCGCACCACTCCACTACCAAGAGCTCAAGATTCCCTCCATCCGCAACCCCGACCGCAACGCGCTCTCCAGAAACGCATCCCGCGGCCTCAATACCGCATCAAACGCAGCGGCGAGAAGCTCGCTGGTCGCAGCAGGGGCAGGCGCGGCGGTTCCTGAGGCTCTTCCCGGGGAGAGAAAGCTCCCGAGACGACGGGCGAGTGGGCGAGCGGGATGGCGGGCGGGCGAGGACGCGCGAGGCTGCGGCAAAATGAATGGGGCTCCGCAAGGAAGAAGGTATTGCTGGAGCCGGCAAAGCAAGGCAAGCAACACGGCTCGGAAGGCAAACGGAGGCTCACCTGCACAAGCTACTAGTGCATCGTCACCACTTTGACGGGCAGGGGCAGGGCCCGGGGGAAAAGAGAGAAGAGTCGGGATGGCACCAACCGACTTTTTATTTGTTACTGCCCGAGTGACCGGGGGGGAGGGCAGGCTGGCCGGGGTTCTTAGCTAGGCTTCTTTTTCATTCAGTTATGGGGTTACCAGAGGCTTTTCTTATGCAATTAAATGCCCAATTTCATTAAAAAAAAATTATGGGCAGCTTTAAGCATATAGAAAAAAATGAGGGTAAATGTGTAAAATGATAATCATGGTCCTCCACATCATTGCCACAATGCTTCCAAAACTTCCAAAACTTCATTTCATCCGTCACACAAGCTAATACATATAAAAATTGCATACAAAAATTACATACTCAAAATTGCATATTTAGAATAGACCTTCTTCAATTAAAGTCTTCCAAATGAAATAATCAGACAACTTCAAACCCTCTTGAAAGGAAGGCCACATAACCTTTTGTCCAGAAACTAGAAAAAAAAACCCGGAGGTTACTTACATCCCTTTAGAGGATCTCTTCTTTAATTAACCCTTGAAAGGCCCTTGAATTCCTTTTATAAAAACAAGATTTAGCCTTACAATTAATAAACTATAGTTTAATCCCTTAAGTTCTTTGACTATCAATGGTCAAAGAAATGTCATTTCTAGTACCAATACCAATTCTTCTTAAACATTTTTTAAGATTTGTAACTATAGAATCTTGTAGTAAATTGGTTTGAAAACATGAGCACAAAATTTCAGAGTTTTTCACCATGTAGATTGTAAGATATTAGTGTTTGAAAGCTCAAAAATATTATTTTCACCTTGTGGAAAATTAGGCAATGGCAATTGAGAAGGCAATATTCATATGAAAAATGGTCCGAAATGGTTGTGCTTCTTTGGATTCATTGTTCAGGACCAAAACATCAATCTCTAGGCTACATTGCTCAAAATAACAAAAATTACTTTTCCAACAAAGATGAATGTATTTATTCATTTCATTAAGCTCTTGAAAACTTTGATGAAGATGTTGTCTATCTAGGAAGTAATCAACCAATAAGTCTTAAGTTGGTTCAAATTTATAGAGTTTTGAGAAATTCATATAAATATTTTATTTGTCCCAAAAATTATTTATTTTAGTTAAGACATGTACTATTCTCTGCTCAATCTAGTAGTGTTTGAATATCTTGTTTAATTCCATTATACTTTCCAAAATATAATCTATGTAGAGAATATTAAATAAATATTTAAAATTGAGTGGAAGAATATTCATAAAATACTATTGATGTGACAAGATGCCATAATTGTTTGAGAATGAAGTGTACAATATCTAGTTTTTTTTACCGAAGTGGACAAATTAAACAGTTTGTTAACATTTCCAGACTATGTAACTTAATATTTAATTATATCTAACATAATTTTGAGTTTTGTTGAGTCCAATGTAATTCAAAATTTTAGATTTGATCACGTTTGGTATGTAAAGTTTTCTTCTATAGTGATAATTTTGGGAGTTGTACTTCTTGAATTCACATCTTGGGTTTGAGGAATAGTTTTTATTCATTTATTATTGGGTCTTTAGAGGTTAATAAATTATGAAATATGGTTGTTTCTTCACAACCTATTATACTATGTGGTTGATTTCAATGATTTACATTATTTGAAGTCTATTTATATTTGGTAGTTGGTAGTGTATAGCATTGAAAACATTTTATACTTGTTAGGAATTAGAATTGAACACATATTGAATTTAGTCCAAGCATAGCACAAGTAGAAATCCAATAATGAAAAGTAATATACGAGTGACATTTTGTTTTTTGCAAAGTTGAAATGTCAAAAGTAAATATCAAATTTGCATTGAATTTAGAGTTTTAACATCACAAAATATATAAATTGTGTCACCCAAATATTCTTTTCTTCAACATGATTTTCTACTAGTTCTATACACAATTTATCAATCTAGAAGTTGTTAAGTATCTAAATTATTTTTTATCACAAGATAGAGATATTTTAAATATTAATAATAATAATAGTTGATTCTAATTGAAGAAAGATCTTATACCACATGCATGTGCATGTTTGAAAATCTATTTGTATTTGACTATCAATAGGACTTTAACTTGATGAAATTTATTGTGCTACTTGGGATGAATTAAACTTAGACATGTGAGCGTTAATCATTGTTCAATGTTAAATAGGTTATTTGAAAAATGAATTTATTATGTATAGTTTTAAATTTTATTGAAACTTTATTGTTGAGGTCTATTTGTTTTTTATACCACGAATAGTTTTTAAATGTTGTAGAATATACAATTAATTCAAAATTAGATCTAGAAAGAAAGTTTCATCACACATTTATCTTGTCTAGTTATTTTGTATGAAGTTAAAACCTTGTCTTAAGATGGATACATGTGTTTAGTGATTGTAGCATGCTTTGATTGTAATAGCAATGTTGAAAACATTCTATGAAGTAAATTTGGTCAAAATTGAGACATAGTACTGTAGTTTGAACTTACTTTCTTTCATGAATTATATTGAACTCATTAAGGACTAAGTGTTCAAATTTTGAACAATGAATGAATGCAAATACATTCTAAATATGCAAAAATGCATTTTTCATCCATTGATTACTTTGGAGATTCTTGTGTTAATTCCTTAACACTTGTACAATGCAAATTTCAAAGACTTCTTTTTGAAAATAACCTTATTCTACAATTCAAAGGATATTCATAGGTTTAAGCTCTGAAATGTAGGTTAAAAAAAAGCCCCTTCAAAAATGAATAAAATAAAAATAAAATAAAAATCTTCAAATTTTATTATGATTAGAATTTTACATTTTGAATCGTATACAATCAATTTCAGAAGGAATTTTCAAATATTGAATTCAACTTTTATTGAAAAATATTGGTTTGTGAACTATTTGATGTAGCCATATGGATGTGATCTTTGGATCATATTTTAGAAGTATTGTTTGAAAGTTATCATTACATTGATTATTCTAAATTACATTTTATAATGCATCTTACAACTTTGGAAATTTAGACTATTCCTTGATTTTCAAGGGGTAGTCCCTAAAGTTCTTGAAGCTAGCATAAAGCTTTTGAAATTAATGATGCAATATATGAGTATGAAAACATGAGCATGAGAGCCTTCAATATATATTTAAGTAGATATGCTACAACTAATGAAGGTGATTATAACATAAACATCTATAATATAGGTATCAATATAGTTGCACTGTAATCATAGAAGGTTTCTATATTATAGACACTTGTACTATAGGTGTATAATGCTCCTAGGTTCACATAATAGTAACCTTCTTTTTGAAATCCTTGTAAATATTGAAGTCCATTCTCATTGTTATTTTTGATGAATTTCTTTTTATTGTAGTTTGCTATTAGATACTCAATTAATGAAAAAAACTCACATCAATGTGTCAATGTTGAAGTTGTACTACCCCAATAGTTTGGAACATCCTTCACATGACAATCTTGTCCTAAAATGAAGGTGTATGCTATTTTTATTTAATTCTTCTTAAATTTTGTATACAAATTTTTAATAATGAAAAAAAAACAATTTCATAAATTTCCAAATTCATAAAGTGCTAAAAATTTGCACAATCATCAATCAAGGTTGATTGATCCTACGAGGCAAATAAAACTAAATAAAATTTTTAATACTATCCTTCAATATATGCAATCATAATTGTTGGAATTCTTATCATTCACAGATGGCATAGTGTACTTAAAGATTGTATGGTTGAATTTATAGAAAACATGTTTATTTTTTAATTTAGATCTACAAAACTAGAAATGACAATTTTGTAGTGTTTTGACAAATTATTGTTAAAACACTTTAAACTAAACTAAAAATTAATTGTTATCGTGTATTCATATTATAGATTATATTTTTTGAGGTCCAATTGTAATTGAAAATGTAGGAGATTTTTAAAATGTTGTAAAAATTAGATTTTATTCTAAATTTAATCATATATTTTCTTATAATTGATGCAATGAATAAATATCACAGTTGCTCAACAACCAAACATGTCATGGTGCAAATTTTAATAATTATTTTAAAATGATATGTTTGAAGTCTATTTGAGTTTGATAGTATATATAATAACACCAATGGCTATAATTGAATGTACCCCAAACATGAAGCTAATTTCATATGGTACTTTTCCAAGTCATTGATATGAAGTTGACAGTAGCAAATGAAAAGACATGCATATTAAAGATGATTTAATGGTCTACTATTGTAGATGGTTTTGGTAGAAACAATGAGCTTTTAATAACCTAAATTAAAAATTTTGAAATTTTTTGAAAGACCTAATAGAATTCAAAAATGAAATGTAATTTCAAAAATTAATGTCTAAATGCAAATTGTTCAAGAGTTACTCTCAAATGAAATTAATCAACAAAATTGAAAACCATAGGACAAAAATTTAGAAATTTTTTACTAACATTTGATATTCTTATAGGTTTATCAAAGATGAAATTGAAGAGTAAAGAGTAGAGATGATGATTGTATAGAAGATTGGCAAAGTGTTTTCTATTGTCTAGAAATAAGCTATTAAGAGAGTCTTTCTTGCACATGTGTGAAGGTTTCAAGGTTTTGTTTCCCTTGCACAATAAGGTAGAACCACCTATAACCAATAGGGTCCCTTTAGTCAACCTTTTGATGGACGCATTTCCAACCAAGGCTAGAATGAGTTTTTTTCTCATTTTTAAAGTTGGGAGTAAAAGTTCATGGCACATGTTCCAATGTAGTGTGCAAGAAAGTAGAAAAGAGTGAGTAAAAATGTAGTTTTTTGCGTGATCGAAATTAGAAGACTCCACAGATTGGTATTTGGTCAAGCACACTTTATGCCTTTGAAAATTCATAGTAATTTCAATTCATGTGATAAAATTACCAAAGTTTTTGGAATCCCCATCATTTTTATCTTTACACCTCTGAAAATATTTGTTTTGCTTTGCACTACACTAGAGCATGTCTAAAATACCTTAAATGATTGGTTACGGGTGGTTCTACCTTAGATGTATGCCTAGTATAAAATATCTTCAAAATTTTGCCTCTAGATTCTAAATTTTGAATGTCTTAAAGTCTTACAAAGTCTATAAAATTTAAAAATTTAAAGAACTTGAATCATTGATGATAAGTGAATTTAGTCCAAGTAAAGATCTTGTTTTGTTGATTTTACTTATTAAAATAGAGATTGACATGAAATAAATATGAAAAAGATGAATTAAGAAATTAGGATTTAGAATATCTAGAGGATTTATAGGATTGTTTGGGGGAATGTGGATATATCATATGCATGCAATATTCAAGGCATGGTACTAATTGCATTTTGAAAAATTAACCTTTATAATCTCATGTATTTACATTATAAGACAATTGTTTGATTTTTAGCATATTTTTTCTCAAAGATGTTTGAAATTGAAACTTTCAAGATTTTTCATTTTGGACTCACAACAAAATCAAATCAAATCCCTTATAAATTTATCAAATCTTTTTTGTCCTAGTAGATTACTTTTTACTCATTAGATTCAAGTACAATTCTACTAGATCCTCTTTAACACAATAAATTGGTTTCAACTCATTGGATGTTAGAAGGTCTTTTGTGGTTTCAAGAAAATCCATGTTACTTAACATATTAGTTTTGACTCATTAGATCCAAACTAGATGCCATTGAATCCCTTGTAAATTCAAGAAAACTTGTTGAACAAGCAGAGATTGGTTTTGACTCATTAGATCCCAGTGAGATGCCATTGGATCCCTTGTAAATGAATCAAAACCTTTTTTACTTGACAAATTAGTTTTAATTCATTGGATCCAAGCTAGATGCCATCCAATCTTTTATAAAATCAATTTTTTTGTTGAACTAGCGTATTGGATTTTGATCTATTAGATCCCAATGAGATGCCATTGGATCCCTTATGAATTAATCAAAATCTTTTTGACCCAGAGGATTGCATTTGACTCATTAAATCCAAGCTAGATGCCACAAGATCCCTTGTGATCCCTTGCAGATTCAAAATTTTTGTTGACCTAGTAGATTGGTTTTGACTCAGTGGATCACAATGAGATGCCATTTGATCCCTTGTGATCCCTTGCAGACTCAGGAAAATTGTTGACCTAGTAGATTGGTTTTGACTCAGTGGATCGCAATGAGATGCCATTTGATCCCTTGTGATCCCTTGCGGACTTATGAAACTTATTGAACTAGTAGATTGGTTTTGACTCATTGGATCACAATGAGATGCCATTTCATCCCTTGTGATCCCTTGTGATCCTTTGCGGACTAGAAAACTTATTAAACTAGTAGATTGGTTTTGACCAATTGGATCACAATGAGATGCCATTTCATTCCTTGTGATCCTTTGGTGATTTAGAAAACTTGTTGAAGTAGCGGATTGGTTTTGATTCATTGGATCACAAAGAGATGCCATTCAATCCCTTGTGATCTCTTGACGATTCAGGAAACTTGCTGAAGTAACAAATTGGTTTTGACTCATTTAGATTCCAATGAAATGCCATTCGATCCCTTGTGATCCCTTGCAGATTCAAGAAACTTGCTGATCTAGCAGATTAGTTTTGACTCATTGGATCCCAATGGGATGCCATTTGATCCCTTATGGAGTAATCAAAACCTTTTTGACCCAAAGGATTGCGTTTGACACATTAGATCCAAGCTAGATGCCACAGGATCCCTTGTATTCCCTTTTGGATTCAAGAAATTTGTTAAACTGGTAAATTGGTTTTGACTCATTGGATCCCATTGAGATGCCATAGGATCCCTTATGGATTAATCAAAATCTCTTTGATTCAATGGATTGTTTTTAAGTCATTGCATCCAAGCTAGATGCCATCAAATCCTTTGTGAATTTAGAAAAACTTGTTGAACTAGTAGATTGGTTTTAACTCATTGGATCCAAGTTGGATACCATTTGATTTCATGAAATCGTTTTTGGCCTAATTGATTGGCTTTGACTCATTAAATCCAACTATTAAAGTCAAATGCCATTAAAATCCTCAACGAGTTGTTATCCAAAGAAGTATATTTAATTAATTGAATTAAGTTAGATGCCATTTGGTCTTTTTTATTCTTTAGATATGAAGGTGATTTGGAGGTGGAAGTTGCAAGCACGTCACAAAAATAAATAATGATTGCAATCTATGCCAGTCAACCATTAGAATTATTACAACTTTGACTTATGTATATAGTCATGATGTCTTGGTATTTGAATATACCTAATCTCACATGTTTTAGTGAATTATATTAAATTTGAATCATAATACAAATATAGGACCATATAATACATACTAAAGCACACTTGACTTCCGCTCTAGATTAGACAATTTGCATCAATTCATAGATTTCTACTTTTTTGTAAACTCTGAATTAATTTTCTATTTTTTTGGAAGGATCAACATCTAAGACTCCTTAAAAGGAAGATGGATGTAGTTTTGAGAATTTTAGCAAAATAAATTATGGCAAAAAAGAATCTAGACATCAAATTTTTCTTTTTACCATCCCCAGATGAATGCATGTAGCTCCTTGTACAATAATCATACAGGGAAAGAAGCAAATGACTACATTATATCTCATTGAAGAATCGACAATAATTGATTTTTCAACATACCTACATGTCTATCATCCTTTTCATGTTGTTTTTGCAAAAAACTCTTGAAAACATTTATGATCCACCTAATGAATGGCAATTCTTTTAAGGGTTAAAGCATTGTTTACATTAATAAGGAGCCATTGGATGGTGCCACATATATTTTGTTGAATTCACATAGAATTTTTAAGCTAAGTTCACAGAGAATTGAGTATCTTTTATTTTCCTACCCAAGTAGATTATCTCACTCTATCACAAATTACTACAAATTTATTATATTAAGTTGAAAGTTTCATGATTTAATATTGTGTATTCATCTACACTCATTTTCATCTAAAATAAGGATTAAATTTTTTTGAAATCCCTCTAAAATACCATTTTTAAATGTACAAAAATGGTTGGTACTACAAATGTTGCAACAATTGTGATTCTATTAGTATAATATAGAAAATGATTTTATAACATTTTTATAAACTAATTTTTTGATATGAAAAATGAATGAAATGATTAACCAATTAATAAAGCAATTTCAGTAATTGATTCTATTCAAAGTTTTTGATTGCTCACTCAATGAATTTATCTAATTAAACATTGAATGTGCTTACAAGAAAAAATTCAATGTTTTATTTTCATGATTTTTAGAGATTAGTTTTTAATAAATATTTACAATTGGGTTACCATTGTGATTTAAAATATCATTTGAAAGACAGTTAATTTAGTTATTAATTAGAATACAAAATAGCATACATCAACACTTGTATATGAAACAATGGTTTCAATCAATATATTAAGATAATAGAAATTAACAATGTATGATCTTACATCCAAGGGAATTGTAAAGATCATCATAATCAATCAAAATAAAAAACTTTGACTACTTAAAAAATAGTCAATGAAATATGATTAGCATATGATTAGGCATCAACGCATCACAAGTAATTCACTAAGTTACAATGAATACCAATATGAAGGCAAATGATGGCAATACAAAAATGTCCTATATATAGATTTATACTAGCTGGACATTTTTCATTTAAACAATGTAATATGATAAATTGATTCCATTACAATAGAGAATTAATAAATAGTTAATTTTGAACTGTTTATTATAGTTGGAGTAATAATATTACATCCCTTCAAGTTCAATATACATTTAAAAAAATAAGAGGACCCAAATTAAAAATATCGCAATTCAAGTTATGATAATTTTGAGTTTTTACAAAAGGATTAAATTATCTTGCGTAAGTATAATCTATTATCATAGCATTGAAAATGATAGAAGAAGAAATTGCTTGTTTACAACCTAAGCCATTGTATTATTATTTTTAAACATAATTATCACAACCAATTTACAAACCACTTCAATAATTGTATATTTATAAAAAATTCAAGACATCGATGAATGCTTTTGCTAAAGCCCCTTCAAAACAACTATATTCAGTTTAATTTAAGCTTAAAAATTCCATTCAATTTATAGAATAAATCCATTCAATACTACTTTATACATCTACTTATGTTGAGTTTGTTTGCCAACCTTCAAACAACTATAAGTTTTGATTCCAGGTGCACAACATAAAGCTATGGAATTTTGAAACCACTAAACTAAAGCTCTATTATTGAAGCCATGACACACTTGGCATCTATTTGATCCATCATGTTGAGTAACTCCATTGCTAAGACCATTTTTGTCCCCATTTCATTTGCCCTTACACCCTTCATGCATTTGAACTTCATTGCTTCAATATACAATAGGTAGGTCCTCCACTTTCTTTAATATGCATTAAGTTAATATCATTTAAAGTCTTTCTATTGCATTTAATTATTTTCTTTTGCAAATATTAGTTTATAAATTTAGTTTTCTCTAAAAGAAAAACATCTTCTATTCAATGTTAACTTTGTTGACAATGACTATAAGTGAGTAATTTGGAACAATTTACAGTCATTATGGACAAAATTAATAGTTGTTTTCTTTGCATATTTATACATTTATAAATTTGAACGATACAAATCAGTAGGGGTGCAATGGGGGTTGATTTGTAGCCAATTTGCACCAAAGTAATGGGTCTATACCAAGTCTTCAGAACATAAATAGTAAAATCTTCGATGAAATCACAAACAAGCTCCAAACTAGAAAAAAAAATTGGATGAAATTTCCAAATTATGGATGAAAACAAAATCATGAATATGTGACATGTGCTAAATGTAATATTTTCTATCCAATATGTGAATGAATGTTGAAATTTGGAACACCACTGAAACATTTAACATTGCCCCTTTGGCACTTTGAAAAAAATGAAATGAAAAACCTTGATAGAAATCAATAAAACAAAATCAGCAACAAATATTCCTACATTTGTAAATTAGCACAAAAAAAGTTTTCAAAATTTCAGAATTTCAACATACAAACTACAAATTTACAAATTATATATTTCAAATATTACAACTTCTTTGTTTATAACTTTCAATAATTTAAATTAAAAAAAACTCAAATCTTCATTTGATTGTTACTAACTAACATCATAAAGAGAAGAGGCACCTTATTTTCTCTCTCCAATTTACTACAAAAGGGTTGATTTATCAAAGAATCATTTATTATATTGAAGAAAATGTAATAAATGTCTGTTATTTATATTAGTCTAAAAAAATTCAAGGTTATTTTAGTGATTAAGACATATCTATCTAATTAAATACTTATATCTAAAACTAATAGCATTAGTACCTATCAATAAATTATAAATCTAATTTAAAATGGAAATAAATGTGATTTTTAAGGAGGCTTTTGACTTTTTTTTTTGAAGATTCATAATTTCATTGTTGTATGACAATCTTATGCTACAATTACTGGTGGTTAAAATCTCTACCTTATTGATGGTTTAATCCTACATAGATTCCAAATCCAAATATTTCTATGCAAAATAGTACAATGATCTATTGTTATCTTTGTATCTTGTATTGATATTTGATTGCAACTACAATAGTCACTATTCTAATTTAGCAATAATCTAAATAATAATGTATATTGAGGTGTGAACTATATATGACATCTTGAAGGGAAATAACCTCATCTTATTGTTTATACATAAAAAAATACTTTGACTCTATTTATATAAGATCATCCACATAGTACTTGAATTGGCAATTAGATAAGCTAGTTAGAAAATATAGATGAACCTTATTTGCATTGAAGAGTTTGGTATGATTTGTATGCTTCTTCTTCTTCCTTTAGTTAGTTTTTGTCTTTTGCTTACTAGCACTACATTTGATTTTCAACAAAACAATTTCCATTCCCATCTAATATTTCATAAAATTTATATACTATAGTACATGAAAATATGATTATTTTACAGTACCAAGTCAAAGTATAACATTTCTCTTAAGGATGAAAATAAAATTTCACATCAATACACTTTTATATTCATATAAAATATGAGGTGCTTTAGAATAATCATAAATCACTAATATTACTTTACTATGGCAATTTTATTATACATAAATATTATTTTATTCATCATCTCTCCTTTGTAAAATGTATGGATTTTTAAAGAAAGATTGATTGTGTTAAGTTAATTAGTATCATGTTTTATTGTGAAATAATCATACAATAAAACCACATCAATAAAATTCACTCCATCCTATTCAAAGTATTGTTTGCAAGTTGAAAAAGGCATGCCCTCCTCCAAAAGATTCATCAAATTTATCATTACAAAATGTCATACAAAAATAATTAGAACACAATTTGAAAATAGATAAGTTCAAGTATAAACTTTTTTGTCTCTCACAAGGTCTCTCATTTCTTTCTTTTTGGTAGTTAATGAATTGGTTTTAAACAATTTTATTGTTGAAAGTCCTAAGATAAAATGTATCCAATATCAAAACCAACTTACATGTTTGATATTCCAAAAGCAAGGATTTGCATTTTAGTGTAGTTTAAAATTGAAGGTGATGCAATTATATACAACCCTTTAGCATATTGGGTGCAGAAATATTCATATTAAGGTGAATGTGGTGGTTTTGCATGCAATAGTTGACACTCTAATTTATTTAGGATTCAAGCAATGGGTGATTGCAAGAAACACTTGTCCTATTTTATATCAGATGTTGCCTGCAAAAGTTGTTTTTATGCCATAAGTATTACAAAAATGATCAAATGAATGTAAAATTTGAATTGAGCTTCTTCAAGCATCAAATATTTTACCTCAAATTTTTCAAATTTTTCAAAAATGATAAAGTAGGGGGGATTGAATTTTGAACATATGTCACAGATGTGGGTTTGGTGGTTTTTAGTACTATCGAGTATCTTTTCTGTAAAATAACATTTGTAAAATTTGGTAGGCCAAGTCTTCTAATAGAAATAAACTTTCTCAAGAGAGGGATTTCTAAAATCATTTTTCAAGTGTGTTTTATATTTTCCTAAAGTGATTTATTTAGGTTGAATTTATGTTGAATTAAGAATTTTTTTTTAGTTATAGTTTTGATATTCTATCTTTGCCTATAGTTGACAAAAATGGCCATTTTTCAAATGAATTTTTTAATTTTAAAGAATAGAAATGTGGAAGTCTCATTAATTAGTGTAAATTGTAGTATGCGGCTCAAAATAGTATTTTATGGTACACAAAAAGACTCAATAGTACTACTAGGAACCCAAAATGCCTTCAATTTCTTTATGAAAACTTTTTTTATAGCAAAATTAAGTATTGCCATTCATCTTCGCCATTCACCAATGAACATCATATTTTGTTTAAATAGTAGATTCAAAATCCAATCAAATATCAAGATGTCATATTCTATGTCTAAAATAGTACAGAAGGTGATAATTCATAGTACAAAAAATACAAAAATGTTGAAAATAAAAAATGCAACAAATAGTACAAATGTTTCTTTCAATCATTCTAATTTTTTTTGTTCTAGAAATATGCTTTTTGATAACCAATACCCTGATAAAATAACTCAACTCAACTAAAATAAGATTGAAGAAGGCAAATGAATTCACCCTCTCATTTGTACACCCAATTAAGTCTAATTTAACCCCACTTCCTTGAAAACCTATATAACAATGCTAATATAAAAGCATTGATTGTTATTTAAATTGACCTCACTTACAATCCACCAACTTAGATATCAATTGTTATATTAAGTATTTTGCCTTCATCCCTAAAGCATTGAGGCCAATTCTTTGTCAAAAATACTCAAAAAACTGCCATTTCTTCTACTTTCTATTGTGAGAACAAAAAAAAAATTTACAATCTAACAATAGGATATTATACTTTACTTATACCAAATCATGGAGGAAAAAATTCATGAAGTTTGATCATATAGATTGGAAGATACTAGCATTGATTTTTAAATTAGACAAAAAAAAGAACACTAGCATGCAAATTTAGATGACTTAAACCACCATCAATGGAATATGTTTGCATTATGATTTTGAATATTAAAAAAAAAATACTATGTTGAAGAATTGAGTTGAAAGTCTAGGATTTTTTTCAAATGCTTGATTTTCATTATTTAACCCCTAAAGGACCAGGCCACATTTTTTGGCAATATAAAAATTTGGATAGTTTCCTAATCCCTATATATCCTAGGTCTTTTTTGACCTTCTATGAATTTGCTTAATGTTTGATCTTGAAGGTATTAAAACTACAAAAATGATTTGAAGTCTTCCAATCTTTTTTTCACATGTCAAATCTAAGAAGTTGGTTATCAAATAAATATGAGGTTGAAGGATCTAACATGCACAAACCCAATCAATTTATAGCTTCTCAAAATCTATTCTACAATTTCTTTTATATGAATTTTTATATGTGATTTCTTCTCCAAGATCTAGTATAATTGAGGCTCATCATCAAGAGCCCTCAAGAGTATGAAAAGTCAAGATTGCAATGGACACCCTCGTACAAAATCTTGAATAATCAGTCACTTTCAAGATTAGTTTTTTGATGCTAAAATTAGACTTCAAAAAGAATCTATAAAAATATAAACCACTAGAAAAATCAATTTGGTTAGGTTTTATTTACCTTTAAAGTTTTACAAATATTAGATTTTGGTGCCCTTGGCATTTAAGGGCTAAAAAAACAAATTTTTTTTCTTGAAATTTTTTCACTACATATAGTCCACAAGGAGTAGCTTTTAGGTATAAGAATTTTCATAAATTTTGACCACATGGTTAAAAAATTATTGTATGATATGCAATTTTTTTTTCTTAGATTGCACTCGGACAGATAGATCAAAACAAATCACTTTTCATAATAAACAAAAATTTAGAGTTGGTTTTCTAGATGTATATAAACATGGAAAGCTTTGAATTATTCCATTTCTATTAATGAAATAAAAGTTATGAGGAGTTTTAATTTGTAGGTGGTTGTGGATTTCTTACTCTAAAATGAACTTTGAAATCCTTTTATTTAGATTAATAATTGATATTTTTTGAAAAAAATAAAATCATAGAAAATAGATTGTTTATTGCAACATTACAACCATTCAAGAATAGGCATTTTGCAATTCAATAACTAAATTCTTAACAATTTAGTATTTTGAATCATTTTCTATTTTTTTCTATTAACTATTTTTTTAATGTATACAATTTTAAATAATCTGAAAATTTTCAAGCACATAGCCACTTGCATTGAAGAATGAATATAAAGAAGCACTACCAATATGGACATTTTTTCATACAAAAATGACCTTTTGAAATGTATTTCCAGTTTTTTTCATGGACCAAAAACATGTATTCAAATTCAAATCCTAATATTGTGCAATCAACTTATGGTGGATTTTTTTTTAAATTTCCACATCTCTCCAGAATAGTTTACTATAAGATACTATGGTTACATGTGTCCAAAAATTCATTTTATTCTAAAATTTGTAACTTATACTAGAAATGACAATTTTAGACTGTTTTTGGTGAAAATATACTTAAAGAACTTTAAGGGTTAAAAATTGTTATGTAGAAGTAGGTGCAAGATTGAATGAAAAACAAAATTGTTAATAGTTCTAAAATGGGATTGAAATACAATAATCTCAACAATGAGATTGCTCTAACAAGCAAAATTAACTTTGTCAAATAATGTTTTTGAAAAATTATAAAATTTGCAATTAGAAATGAATTTTATTAGTTATTTGTCAAAAAGATGTTCAAATTGTCCCCAAAACAAAATTGCTTATAATTTTTAAACCACTATTCCAAATGGAATGAATCAAAGATTTATATATAATATAATCTATAAAAAAAATTAATTTAATTTCAAATTTTTGTGGGTTTTCATTTCTACCCAATGACATAAAAATTATATTTAAGATGGCATAATGTTTGCTTCTCAAGACCAATTGAAATAAAAATTATATTCCTATGAAGCCAATAAGTTTTCTATTTCATGAGAGAAATTTTTGAAAGTTTCACTAAAAATTAGGGTTGGAAGAGCTTAACTAAAAGCCATTTTGTCCCTAAGGCATGCCTTCTAAGAAATAGGGGAGAGAGCAAACTCTTCACTCTCTCCCTCTCTCGGCCCCTAAATGATGTAAGGATGTTAGCTCTATTCATATTGTACATATATTGTTGCAACTTTTGAGTACAAAAGCCATGTGTATGTAGTAAAAAAGAAATGTAGTTGAAAATCTCTTTGTGAAATTGTCTACTAATGTACTCTTACTTTGTGATTTTCACAAGATTTTCTACAATAGGGTTGTGTGAGAAAAAAATTTCTTATGCAAGGATTGAAAATTCAAGAATATTGATCAACAATGCTAGTATATAGGCATTCAAATGTGAGCACATGAGCCTTGAGCACATATATAAATAGATATCCTTTAACTTTTAGAAGTGCTTATAACATAAACATCTATAATATAGGTATCCACATTATGAATGCACTACAGTCTTAGAAGATATCTATATTATAAACACTTACACCATAGGTGTATAGTTGCTTAGGGTCATGGGCTCATTCTTAGACTCACATAATAGCAACCCTTGAATATGGTTGGTTCTATAGGCCATTGATTTCCTTATTTCCTGGACATAACATGCTAAAGAAGTCAAGCTTAACTTACTTTGACCCCTAAAAGATATTAGCACTAGTCATACAATACAAATCTTGTTGCAAATTCTATATACAATGGCCATTTGCATGAAGCAATTGAGTACAATTTTTTTTGAGAAATTGCTTGGGAATGCACCCTTGCTCTATAACTTTCACAAGTTTTTTTGCACCATGATTGTACAAGAAAAAAAACCTTGAATTTAAGGACCAAAATTGAAGAATATGGGTTTAGTAGGCCATTCCCAACCACAACATCCTCAAGGGGTTAAGCATAATACATAAGCACTTGGTTGGTGGTTGTGGAAACCATCCCTTTCAGCATTGAATGACATCATTAACTTTCTTCTTTAAAAAGTGTTCACTGGATGCCAAACTTTTGTGCATGATCTCTCCTTTTCGCACAAAATTTCAAGGATGAATAGAAGCGCTCCTATCCTACAACAAAAAGAGTCTTTGTCATTCATAAAAAAAATACGGTTGCAACATCATTCATGTACAAAATTTCAAGGATGAACAGTAGGACTTTTATCCTACAACAGAAAGAGTCTTTGTCATTCATAAAAAAAATATGGTTGCAACATCATTCATGTACAAAATTTCAAGGATGAACAGTAGCACTTTTATCCTACAACAAAAAGCTTCTTTGTCATTCATAAAAAAAATACAGTTGCAACATTATTCATGTACAAATTTTCAAGGATGAACAGTAGCACTTTTATCCTACAACAGAAAGCTTCTTTGTCATTCATCGGCAGAAAAACGGCTGCAGCATCGTTTATGGGTTCAGCTTCCCTTATTCTCCTGGGCCTGCCTTTCATTTCAGATGAAAGAGACGTACCCAACCGCCATAGTCAGTTGGCAGTTATCCCAGATCCTCCGTTTCAACCATTTCATGTGAATTCCCTCTTCCTCCTCGACCGGTTCCTCCCCCACGCCATGCCAGTCCGCAGCAGCAGCCCTCCCCAGCAGTCAACCAGCCCCCACTCCTCTTCCCTTTGTTGTTTCTCCTCCCCTCGCATATCCAAATGACTGGAGTGAGTGCCTCCCCACTGAGCAGCGTTATTAGATTGCAAGCAGAGTAAGTTAACCTTTCCTTCCCACCTGCAGATGATTGCTGTGTCAGTGCGGCCCTACCTCTTCTCGTTGCTGCTGGAGTGCTGGACTGCTGGCTGGCTGGTTTCAATTCCAAAGAGCTCTCTCGATCCCCTCCAATCCCGTCGTCTCGGGAAGCGTGATAGACGGCGCCATCACTAACTTAACGCTTCCCTCCCTTGTAGCAGCAGTAGCAGCAGCAGCAGGTCACGTGCACGGTCACGTGAAACCCTAGAATGGGGTGACGTCGTCTGGATCGGAGCGCTCACCAACAGTAGGGTTTCCGCATTGTTGCAGCAGGCTCAGTCCCCGGCCCGTGGCAGTCAGTCGAATCTTCTCTCCTGCTGTGACATAGAAGGTTGTTAAAATATATCAAACTCCCGTGGCAGGGAGGTTTGGAACAGGAATTCCTCCTACAGGAATGATAGGTAGAGAATAAAAGAATGGTGCATCCGAGAAAACGTAACGCCATTTATTTTCTTAAGATTTTCGACAAAACGTAACGGTGCTGCTGATCGAGCTATGACACCTGAGTGAGCTCACTATTCTGTACAGCGGTCGAGAAGCGACAGGCGAATCTCCTGCCATGATGTTGTTGTATTCAAACGAAACGAAACGAAATTCCAAGGCAAGGAGGTTTGGACATTTTCCAGAGGGATTGGATCGGATTGACTCGCAAAGATGTGGCCAAACTCCATGGCAGGGAGGATTGGAACAGAAGCAGAGGAAATGATTGACGCACAAAGATGCAAGTGGCCGAACTCCATTTTGAACAGTGGCGCGCAGAAAAATTGATTGACAGATTCAGAAAGACGCGCAAAACAATAGTTACGTACACTATCCATGATGATTCTTAAGGTTTCCGACAACCGCTGACTATACGAGTAATCCCTTGCTCAATAGAATTAAAGCGGCAGTCGAATTGAATCTCCTTCCGCAAGGTTTTAAAAATCTAATTCCAAGGCAGGCAGGGGAGCTTTAAGCATTCACAACGATGTAAGAATGCAGGACAGTCACCGCGCGATATCACTATTTCTTCACGATTTTCTTTAACCGCCGCTGATGATTAGAGAATCGCTTTGATCTCACTATGGCAACCGAGCTTAGCATTTGCACATCAACCGAAGCGGCAGAGAGCGACGACGAAGACCAAAGAGCGAGGATAACACCCAGCACTTCCTGTTGCTGCACCCCGCGCTCATCCTCATCAGCTCCAGCAGGCGAGCCGTCGTCGGCTATGTTCTACTCGAATCCCTGGAGCTCCCAAAATTCTCCGAGGAGTGCTGGTAGTCACAGAGCAAATCTTCTTAACCCTAATTCCAATGCCGTGCCGATTATCACACTGAAAACACGCCATCTCTCTGGAGGAGGCCGCGACCAAGTGGCTGTGGACGAGGAGGTTTGGCAACTGAAGCGAGCGCCTCTGGAAAAGGACATGGAGCTTTGGAGACGCAAAGGACATGCTGCCAATGTGGAAATTGAAAATAGGTAAGGTAAACTACACATGAAATTTCAAAGTGCTGAAAATAGGTGTTTCTAAAATCAGGTGTTGATGAAGACCACCAATGATCAATTAGATGGGAGTTTCAAGAAAATAGATACCCATATGACTAATCATTAACCTGCATTACCCACAACTCGGACTACAAATAGAAGATGGCTCTTGCAATAAGAATAGTCAAAGTGCCTTTTAGGTTTAGCAAGAATATCTAGGGGTCAATTTTAGAAAGGGTCACAATTAGGTGATTTATGCATATGTTTCACTTTGATACAACTTTGGCATTTGTCACAGTTGTTGCCTTTTCATTGAACTACACATGAAATTTCAAAGTGTTGAAAATAGGTGTTTTCAAAATCAATTCTAGATTCTTAGGGTGGATTTGGAATTAGGTGTCTATGAAGACCACCAATGGTCAATTAGATGGGGTTTTAAAAAAAATAGATACCCATATGGCTAATCATCAACGTGCATTATCCGCAACCTTGACTACAAATAGAAGGAGTCCGTTACGACAAGAATAGTGAGAGTGTGTTTTAGGTTTAAGCAAGAATATCTAAGGACCAATTTTAGAAGGGGTTAGAATTAGGTGGTTTATGCATATGTTTCACTTCGAAACAACTTTGGCATTTGCCAAGTTGTTGCCTTTTTTTCATCAAAATGTGGTGATTACATTGATGCTATTTGGGGCATGATCATCTTTAGAAAATTGATTGTATGTATTAGTAGTTTCTTGGAGTAGTGCACATTGAATATAGCAAATTGAATTAGAATTTTTTTGAAAGTTAAGAGATTCAAGATTGTCAATGAACAAAATGTCAAGTTGGCTTTTTAAGTCTTATACATTTAGATTTGAATATTTGGTTGATTGAATTGTGTTGAATAAAAAGGTTATATATTGGATAATGTTAGTATCCTTCAAACTAAATTAATATCATCAATCTTGAAAATTTGCAACTCTCTTGAATGAATGTGGGGATATTAGAATTGTAATTTTAAACCACCTTTCATATTTTCAATTGTTGAATCAAATGTGGGAATTGAATTGGGATTAACATTGGACATGCATCGTGGAAATCTTCATAGGATATTGGCAAAAGATATTAAACATGTTGAAGGAGCAATGGACAATCCCAATTCAAATCAGCAAGGGTCACATATGGAGAGCCCTGACAAACTACAAACCAAACTAGCAAGTATGAACAATCTTGTAAGAGTTTTGGAAGAGAGAAATTGCAAACTTATAGAGAGTTCACATATGAAAAGAAATGGGATTTGTAGTCTCAAGTATACCACTCCCATATTAGCTTCAGCAATAATGGTTCATTTGAAATTTATACACTTGCTCCCTACTCATAATCTAAGTTGTCAAAGCAAAGTTTTTTGTAATTTTCCTACTTTTTAACAAGTCAGACTTCCTTCTATTCCTTGTGGATTGCTAAAATATCTCTTTCATAACAACATTTGTCCAAATCTAGGTAGGGCCTAACCTTGATTTCTATATTTCAATTTTTTTGGATGATGAAAAATGTGACATTCTTTAGAGCAATTTAACCCCTAAAGGACAAAATTGCCTTTTTTTTTGGCATTATAGCGATTTTGGGCAGCTTATTATGGATGGAGTTTTTGTTTTTTTTTCTTTGAAATTTTGACACAACATATGCCTGAGGAGTAGCTTTAAGGCCCAACAATTTTCATAGCTTTTGAACTCATGGTTAAAAATTTATGGCATGACAAAAGATTTTCTCTACTTGGCGGGTAGTTTAGGCAGTACAAAAAACTTCTTCAAAAATCACTTTTTTTGAAAATTGAAAATTGAAACACATTCTTTGAACTTTTATATACGTCTGAAGCTTTGAATCATTCCATTTGGACTTATGAAGTGAGTTATGAGGATTTTAAATTTGTGGGTAGGTATGGAGTTTTGCTTGGATTGCGTGCCAAGTAGAGAAAATCACTTGTCATGCCATAACTTTTAAACCATGAGGTCAAAAGCTATGAAAATTGTTGGACCTTAAAGCTACTCCTTTTGCATACGTTGAGTCAAAATTTCAAAGAAAAAAACCTCCATCCATAGTGAGCTGCCCAAAATCACTATGATGCCAAAAAAGGCAGTTTCGTCCTTTAGGGGTTAAAGACCTTTATATCCACAAATATAAATGAATCATCCAAAGTGTAGATGAAAGTTGTTTTGATCATGTAGTGTCATAAAGAATATTTACATTCCTATATAATGGATTGATTACTACACAATGGCCTTCCTAGAGACTATATCACCCCAAAAAATGTAGTAGGACTATAAGAGACTTTGTCCCCAATAGCATTGATTTACTTTTCAAGTAAGGTCCTACATACACAAGCTTCTTCATAGTAAGATTAGTTCACCCAAAAGCATAAGAGGATTTTTGAGCAAGCTTCTTCATAGAAAGATTAACTCACCCAAAAGTATAAGAGGATTTTTGAGGCTTTTGGAAAGCCTATAGGTTCTTGAATTGAAGGAACTATGAAAACTTTGTCACATAAGAAGTCTAATTTAGTTGAGAGATTGCTACATCAAATAATATATTTTTTGGAATTATTTTTATTCAATGTTTTATTTTTATTAAATTATTAAATTATTATTTATTTAGGCAAGCAATGGCTACTTTACAAAAATAAGAAAAGGCTTGAAACAATCTCCTAAATAATGCCTTCAAATCTCCCCTAATGTACCACTATCCATTGTGCATCACCTATATTTGTACCATAAACAATTATTTTATCCCCAAAATCCTTCAAAACTCTCAAGAACAACCAATGGTAGTTTTAACATGTCTTATTCAAGAGTGGTTGTTTCAAAGGGAGTCAAGTGACATGAATAGATATCCTATGCTTTCAACTTTGAAAGTCCACAATGTAAGTGTCAAGAAAATTATGAAACCAGTAAGGTTGGTTTTCTCTTGAGGAAGCTAACATCCTACTAATCACCATTTGAAGTGCCCATGCAGTGCATAGAGCAAAAGTGAAGTTTTTGGGTGTTTCTACCTTATTTTCTAGCATTGTAAAAACTTCCCGTCTTTAGTCTTGACCTTAAATAAAACCCCTTGATGTCAATTATTTTCTTCCTGGAATGGATAAAAGCCTTAATAACCATAGGACATAGCCCCTCATGACCAACGTAGTCCCTGAAATGCTTTGACTATTGAACCAATAAGTACACTCTTAACCTCTTAATTTCTACAGTGAACATTGAAATCATTGGGCCATGGGACAATTTCAGGGTTAAGAAGCTCAGTTCATGGTCGGTCATGCTCTTTGTTTTGTTTTCAATTTCTGCAGGTATGAAGTCAATGTTGGAGGAAGCTTACAATACCTGTGAGTTGCAATCTATTGAACTGTACAATCTGCGGCGAGAAGTGGGCCTCACACACGCTCATGTAATAACCTTTACCCGCTCCTTCGACTCTGTCTTCTTCCTTTTAAATTAACTTAATCTCTCTCGATTAAGGTAGGTACACCCAAAAGCACCAGTTTTTCATATTGTGCCTAGTTCATGTTATTATGTTGTTCAGATTTTTTTACAGTCTTGTTGGTGAGTGAAAACATGTTCCAACGCACCAAAGAACAGTGGATTTGGATACCGTATGCAAAAGTTATTAACAGTCAAAGTGTGTTTCTGAAAGCGCCATCTATAGTCTGGGTACATGACTGATTTTGAAAATGTATGCATGTTGTACAGGGCACTTTAAGGTCAGGTGCCATTTTGGGTGTACCTACCTTAAGTTAAATACTCCCTCTGTCCCACTAAAAGCTTCCTAATCAGGTTGATTTACAAACTTTGCAGGAAGAATTTAGAAAGCTTTTAGTGGGACAGAGGGAGTACCAATGTTGTTCCATGATCTAAGGATATTGATTGCATGCTTCCTTCTTAGATCATGTCTGAGTACATTCCTTCCTAAGGTAGGAGGTCCATAAAGTGACCATCTAAGCATTGAATCTGAATTTTGGGGAGGGAAAACATCTTGAAATATTTTTCAATAAATATTTTTGAAATACAAGGGGAAATGACATCCCAGCCAAGTTGTTTCATATTTTTTGGAGCTTTGTGAAACAAGTTATGAAATTTTGAAGTTGAAAATCATAGGGCTTTAGAAGCGACCACCTCCTAGAATGTGTACAGTTTGTACATTTTGGTATATTACAGAAAGCGAAATGTACCTCTAAGTCATATTTGGCTCAAAATACCTTGTCAAAGTTCAAGCCTCCTACCTTATACACGCTTTGATGTCCATATTTTGGATGATGAATAGAAGGCTTCAAGGCACTGTTTCATCCAACTAACTTTTCATTTATCAAATGTAATATTTGAATCTAGAAAAGACAACCTTCTTTAACCCCTAAAGGACTAAAGTCCCCTCGGGGGACACTTGGAATTTCGGGCAGGCTTGTGTGACCTGGATTTTTTCTATTATTTTTCGAAACTTTTTTTGAAGATAGGAAATCAAGTTAGCTTTCCAAAAATATAATTTTTATTTCAATTGGTGCTTGGAAGCAAAAGTTATGCCATTCTAAGTCCAAAAAGCAGTTCGCCGGGCAGAATTAAAAAAACACAAAAAAAATTATTTTTTTACTTTTTATTTTTTTTCTCAAAGATTATGTTTTGTTCTACATCTGAAGCTTAGATTCATTTTATTTGGACAAATAATGAGAAAGTTATGGACAATCTTGTATTTTGGGCAATCTAAACACCTTCTTCAAAAAATAACTTATAGAATTCATTTTTGAATGCAATTTTTCAAATTTTTCAAATTTTCTTTTTTGATAGGGTTTAGGATGTTTTCAAAAACGAGCTCACCTTTGGGATCATGGTTTTTCAATTACATCTTAAAGTTATTAACAACTTAGTGTTTTGTTCAATCTTGGACCTACTTCTACTTCACAATTTTTTAATGAATGAAAATCAAGTAGTTTTTTTTTGAATTTTTTTTCCCTAATTCTCAACTCAAATGTTCAACATAAAAAAATTTTAATTCATGGTCCATAATGCAAAAAAATTCAACAAATGGCAGTCAAAGTCATCTGAAATTGCAAGTCAGAGTTCAAAAAAACTTTTTTTTCCAACTTTGAATGCGAATATCTTCCAATTTGTACGGTCAAATTTCATGAAATTTTTACCACATGATTTAAGACAAGTAATTTACAAGATCCTACGGTTAGATTTTAAGAAAATTGTTTTCTTTTGTTTTTTGGGAAGAAGTAGCAAACATGACAATTTTGAGTGGTTTTCACGCCAGAAAATGCCTCAGTCCTTTAGGGGTTAATGACCAAATTCATTTAATTCTAGTAAATCATATATCTGTACAAAGATACATGCAAAAATGTATAAAAATTCATAAAAGGATTGAGGCATTTAGGTATTAATGAGTTTAGGATAAAGGTATATGGCAATAGTAGTTGTTAATGTCGTATTTGCTCCCATCCGTACCAAATCCGGTTGGTCGGTTTTGTATTTTTTTTCTCCCTGACAATGGAACCCTAAATCCTAAACCCTAAACCCTTTATGGTTTCTAAAATTTGATTGGTGGAAACGATGGCCTCTCGACTTGGATGGTCGTAGTGTGAAACATCTTGATTTCATTTGTGTCAAAGAAAATTTTGATTAAAAAATAAAGGTATTATGTTGGTATGGCAATCCGGTGGTGCGTGTGTTGGTCTTTTTTTCTCTTAAACATATGGATAATTACCATTGATAGAGGGAAAAGTAAGGGAGAAATATCCATTTTCATCCCTGGACCTATTCCTCGACCCTAGAGTACCACTAAATCTGTCCATAAGCATTCATTAAAGCATTTGACAAATGTTTAATTCTAATTTGCTGACGCAGTTGTAAGACACATGTATAGTTTTCATTCACTGACAACTGATTTTAGTAGGTGTTCAATTAAAGGTACACCTATAGGATAGTTCCAGTGGTCTAGGGAGCCAACACTTTGAAAATTTATAGAAATTACATACTGATTTCAAAAAATTTAATTTTCTTTTTGAATATTCATGGTTTTCACTCACTAGTATTATGAAAATATATATCAGTTTTAGAAAACGCTGCCTCCGACTATGCTGAATTCCTTATTTGGACGGTTTTGGGTGTTTCCACTGTACATGCGAACCAAGGGACAAGCCCCGGCGAGTGTGTGTTGGTCTTCCACACTTGGGTGGCGATGGGCAGACCCACGGGAAAACGGACTGACAATCCCTTGAATCCCTTGCAATGGAATTCCGTTTTCCTTTGTTTAAATTTTTTTTTTGGTTTTTTTAAACAATGGACTGACACACAATGCAGGAACTTGAGGTGGAAAGGAATGTGTATGCAGCAGAAGTGCGGCGGCTGCAAGAAGTGGTTAAAAAACTCAAGGTGGCAAATGGCAGAATTGGGCATGAGAATCACATGGTGTGCCGGCTCAAGGCAAAGAACCATCATCTGGAGGTCATGAACCTCAGGCTGTCAAGTTGCCTATCAGCTAGCTTAAGCCAAGTAAGTTAACCCACCTGATGAATTTAAGCTTTTTTAAAATAAAAAAACCCTTAAATGATAATAAGGAGGCCATTTTCTGGTCGGTGAACAAGAGAATCTCTGCATAGGACAAAAATGCAACTATTCATACGGTGGAAGCACCTAAAACCGTCCAAATAAAGAATTCAGCATAGTTGGAGGCAATTTTTTCTAAAAATGATATTTTTTTGGTATTAGTGAGTGAGTGAAAATCACGAATATTAAAAAAAATAGATTTTTTGGATGTTGTATGTAATTTTTCTTATTTTTCAAAGTGTTGGTTCCCTAGACCAATGAAAATGTGCAATAGGTGCACTCAAAACTAAACCGTGCTAAAATCAGCAGTGAGCCAATTAGATATTTATATGTGTCTTTGAAATGTGTCATCCAATTAGAATCAAGCATGTGGCAAATACATTAGGGGAACTCTACTGATGCAATTAAATGAGTCTATAGTCCAATGCAAGGGACAAGTTTGGGAATGGGTGTTTCTCCCTTATACCATGGAAATTGAAGAATTTTTTGAGGCAACTAATGAGAGTTTAAGCATTTTGTGCTTGAAGGGTGGACATTCAACCCTAAAGGATAAGGGAATTCACTTTGTGTTTTTAACAATGTTGCATGCAATTGTAGTGTTCTTTTTTTTAATCTTTGAGTTGAAAAAGATGCACACAAACATCATTTTGAATGTAAGCCAAATTTCATACAATTTATGTCAATGGTTACAAAGTTATATCCAATTTAGTCATTTTTTTCTCAATAGGGGCAAGTCAACCAACTAAAAAACTTTTTTTTAGTTTTTCTTAATCCATGGATCCTCAACTAAATTTCAAAACATATCATCAACTTGCAAAAATTGTAAGACATATACATTATTATTAGAAAATATTTGAAAGAGAAATTACACCTTTATGAAAGGCATGAGAAAGTTCATGCATGGATATTCAACAACTAGTAGAGTTTAATGCTTTGAAATTTTAATGGAACATCCGCCAAAGTATTCTCTAAATAATTTTACAATCAAATTGAAGAAATAAATTCAAAATAAAAAGATTTTCTAAATTGTCCAACCTATTCTTGTTGAGAAATAAAACATATTTCACCTTGTAATCTCATTCTACTAGGTTGAATTGCCCATAAATTAGGACATTGAAATAAGAATAATGTAAGAGACATTTTTTCCAATAAGTTCTTTTTTTAATATTATATTCTACATTTACAATGGCTTCTTTCAAAAATTTGTAAGCCTAAGACAAGTTCCTCCATTTTTTATTGGTTAGTGCACTAGTAGAAATATAGAAGAGGAAAATGACCAACAAGATGGTCTACATGACAAATTTTACTACTAGTAGATCCCTTCACAATCATTTCTAATCATTTTCTAATCTATACAACCCTTGTTTCACTAATTTTACTAAGGTAAAGTGTCTATTTTAGACAATTATCATCTAATGGCTTTATAGCCTAAACTATTGTGGACAACACTTGAATGTCGTATCTACTAAAAAAAAATTATTTGTACCTTCTTGTCCAATCATCTCTCTTCTTTTCCTACTTATAGAAAAGTGTTAAAACTAACTATAATAGGTGGTCTATGGAACTAGAATGGGTCCTAATGAAAATCCTATATTCATATTGATTAAAATATTCATTTTAGAGGAAATTATTTTTCATTGTTCCTCATCCTTGTGTTTGCATACATTAAGACCAATTCATAGTAAATTTTTGACATCTTACATGTTGAAATGCTTAAGTTATCCATTATAGGTACTTCTACCTTAGTAAAAGGAAGTCTAGTGGCGGGTGATTGCAAGAAACACTTGTCCTTTTTTCTGTCCCCTTGACCTTTACGAGGTAGTTTTTTGCTCATAACTTTTTCATCTTTTGTTCATTTGACTTGAAACTTGAAATAAAGGTGCCTAAAGAAGTTTTACATTTTTTGTAATTTTTGTAATTTTTTCAAAATTAGTTTACTATTTTTGAATTGCTCCCGATTGGGTGTCTATTTTGTCCATTTTAGGGGATTTTAGTCCTATTTTTGACCCAAAAAATGCAAATTTTGAGCTGAAAATTGGCATGCAAGGACCTCACCTACATTTACACAAGACCATGAAGAGAATTTTTGAAAATACTATATTGTTCAACCTCCACATGTCATCAAAGTGGCTGACTTTGCACAAGTGTGGAGAATAAAATTTATTTTTTCCAAAGATGAAATTTGTTGGAAAAGAAAGACCTTTACTTAGAAAAAAAATGGATTTTTCATTGTCATTTTTTGAATTTTTTTACTATTTTTATCAAATTAGTAAAAAAAAGCTATTTTCATTGTATTTTCTATTGTCTATAATATTTGGAGAAATTTTTTCTTAGGTCTGAATTTCAAGAGACATAATATTCTCATTGATCTTCAAATTATCCATATTTTTTTCAATTTAAAAAAAATTATTCCAAAAGTCACAGGACTCATTGATTTTGAGCCATTTTGAGACAAAACCAGTAAGTGTCCATTCATTTCTTGCAACGACCCTGGCATGAATGGACAGAATATGCTGTCCTTAAAAATTTATAGATTATTTTGTGAGTGTCAATAAATTTACAAAAGAACTTGGGCTGGATTCTCTTAAAGAAATGAGCATTATCGATAAATAAATAATTACTTAGACCACCCTCTTAGTAGGGGCACTAAAAGTGTCACTTTTAATTGCTTTTACCTAAGTATAATTAGGTATGAGAAGTTTACAATCTAATAAGGTAGAACCACCTATACCCAATCACTTAAAGTAATTTTGGAACAAATAGTAAGGAGTAAGAAGCTATGCAAATTTTTCTCATGTAGAAAAATAGGAAATATGGGGATTGCAAATTCTTCATAATTTAACTCCCAAAACTGAAATTAGTATGATTTTTAAAAGCCAAAAAGTGCTTTGCATCCATAGCCAATGTTTAGACTCTCCTAATTCCAATCATTTAAAAACCTACTTTCCTTATTGTTACTTCCAACACACTTTATGACACTTTGAGACATGTGTCATGACCTCATTAATCCCAACCTTGAAAAATGAGGAAAAAATACATTTCAAGCTTTGATTGGAAATTTCTTCTAACCTTAGTTGGAAATAAGCACATCCTATAAGTTGGATATGGGTCCTTAGTTGGGAATAGGTAGTTCTACCTTACTAAAGCACTTTGGATTGCAATATAGTACATAACTTAAATCACATCACATATGATTAAGGCCATCTCTTAGAATGGATGAAATATTGTTTATTTCTTAAATAGGCCCCTACAACTCCAAGGACACCAAGGACGCCAAGGACCCAACAACCTCGGCGTGATGCATTGATTCGGAATTCTTTTGGTGGTTTTGATTATATCCAACAACAACAAGTATGTCCTCTTCCATTGCTACATTCAACCCTCCCTAAGCAACACATTACCAAACTAAATTATGGTGAAATATTCTAAGATAGGTTGTTTATTTTGTTTGTTTGATATACTAAGATGTAACAAACAATGAAGCATTTGGTGGTGCATCAATATCACTTGAAAGTTCTTGGTGCACAAATTTTGTTTCGTGTCATTTAGACCTTTGATGTGAAAGTTATTGAATTTCAAAGTTTTTATGGATTTGGAAAAAATAGAACTAAATTATCTTTTATTTTGAACAATTCATAACTTTCCCATCATGTGTTCAAATGATTCAAAACAAAACCCTTGCACTCTGATCTTTCTATTCATATCAAGAATACAACCTCTTATAGTTTATCCCCTAAAGGTTTTTGACTATGTTTTCACCAAAAATGCTCCAAAACTGCCTTTTCTAATACAAGTGCAATTTTTTTTTAAAACACATTTTTAACTCATGAAACCATAGGATCTTGTAGTAAGGTGGTTTGTAAACATGTGGAAAAAATTTCAGAAATTTCCCCCGTGTAGATTGCAAGATATAAGCATTTGAATTGACAAAAATTGTTTTTTTATCCTTGCGAAAATCTGGGCAGCTGCACTTCACAAGGTCACATGTGTGTGAAAAAATATTCAAAATGGTGGTTACTCTTTGAATTCATACTTCAATGCAAGTTGGCTACATTCTCAAAAAAATTCAAATCATTTGGAATTGTATAACATATAGGAAAAAATAAGTAAGTAGAAAGATGTAAAAAATGAGCCAAAATACTAAATTGTGAACATTTTATTCATGGAATTGAAAATTTTCAATTCCAATGGTTAAAATGTTGTAATAAAAAATCTACACCTTTTGTTTTATTTTTTTCCAAAAATATGAAAAATTGAATTAAATGAAGAATTTCAAACTTTTTTTGTATTGTAGAGATTTTGTAGCTGGCCGAAAACTACCCCAAACTCAAAATCTTCATAACTTTTGACTCATTGATCGGAATGGATTGATTCAAATCTTCCCATGTGTGTATAAACCTAAAGAACCAATTTGAAATTTCACTTTTTTTTAAAAAGTTTTTTTTTGAAGTTTTTTCAGTTGCCCGGGTTGCCCGCCGAGTAAAGAAAACAACATATCATGCCATAATTTTTTAACCGTGAAGTTAAAAGTTATGAAAAATGTCAGGCCTTAAAGCTACTCCTTGAGCACACATTATATCAAAATTTCAAAGAAAAAAAAGAAAAACTCCATCCATAGTGAGCTGCCCAAAAAATTTATAATCTCAAAAAACGATGTTTCAGGGCTTTAGGGGTTATCCAAGCCCTTGCACTCATTTTGTGGTCAAAAAATATTAAATTTCAAAATTCTAATGAATTCAAAAGTTAAAAAATATTTTTTACTTTTATTTTGGCAAATTAGGAATGCAACCTTTTACATTGGAACAAAGCCCTTGTACTCCTTCTTGCATAAAAAACATTGAATTTAAAAGATTAAATTTTTTTTTAAAAAATTATTTAAAATTATTATTTTGACTACATGCGGCAATAGTATATGACATATTAATAGTTGAAGTGAAATTGGATTGTCCCTTGCTTATTTCTTGACATTTGACAATATATATTTATTATTATTGTACAACCTCTATATTGGGACAAATGGAAATATTTGTTGACTATGATAGCTTGTAAATTGACATTTACAATACTTGACATTTAGTGTCACTAACAGTAAAAAAACTTTTTTCTAATAGTAGTCAATATTGTTTATGTACACTAAAAGAAAATTGTGTTTGCCTCAACAAAATCCACTTGACATGTTTGTTGAGGCAAATGTAAAATCTACGTTTTTCTGCGTTCTTCAACGTAGTTTTTCCATTTGCCTCAACAAACACATCAAGTGGATTTTGTTGAGGCAAACGCACATTTCTTCTAGTGGTAGTGTCAAGATGATTTATAAGAAGATTCACATGACCAATGAAGGCAAATGTGGGCTTCTTTGTAGTCTTTTTAAGTTTATATAGCGATTCCTACCAATGTTTGACTAATGATTCCTGCCGATATAATGATGTTGTGTGCACATCTAAGTTATAAAAGGTGTATTGATACTTAAATATTGTCGAATTAAATTCGACAATATTTAAGTATCAATACACCTTTTATAACTAATAATTTGTGAAGACCTTGTGAAAATTCTTAGATCTTCTTGCAAAGGAAAAAATCAATTTATGGAGTTCAAATGTCTGGCAATGCCAAATAGGGCCTAAAATTTGGAAAGAAGTCTCCTGAAAATGCTTTTTGGACTATCATGTCTTATACATTCATTGTCTCATACATTAATTTCATTGCCAACTTATATTAGTATCAATCTATAATGAGATCCAATGGTTACATTTTTTTACAAGAAAAATAGACAACAATGTATTAACAACTCCATTGATTTTAGGGAAATTTTGTTTTCTTACTAGCTTGTGAATATATTGTAATTTTTTTCACACAAGAGACTTAGGGCCAACTTCTGTGTGGAATTGAGACCAATGAAGCCTACCAATCAATGACAATGGAATGGGGACTCTAAGAAAAAACAAACTCCTATTCCACCATTGATCAATGTGGTTCATCTGTGCCCCCAACTCCACATGGAAGCCACACCTTATGGGATTAACTCTTCAATTCTCTTGTTTGGTTGTGTAGGAAAATGTGTTGAGCAACAGGTTGAGCAACAGGTTGAGCATGTCCCAACAGCTTGCTTGCCAAGATGAAAGTTAATTAAATACAATCTATTAGTTTCATCTTGAAGGTACAATATTGGAGGCTGATTTGCAAGCCAATTTTTTCTTTTTTTTGTTACACATTCTAGATAAATTCTCCAATATAAGCAATGAAATTCTACAACCTTAATAAACTTTATCTTAAACCCTAAACTTTGAATGGTTCTCAACCAAAGTAGCCAAGTACACCCAAAATTGCACCTTGCCTTAAACTGCCATCATCATTTTGTATGCATAAGGTGGGTACACCCAAAAGTGCCACTTATTCTTACTGTGTCTAGGTCATGTTATCATGATGTTCAGATTTTTATACAGTCTTGTTGGTGAGTGAAAGCATGTTCCAACGCACCAAGTAACAGAGGATTTGGATACCATATGCAAAAGTTATTAACAGTCAAAGTCTGTTTCTGAAAGCGCCATCTACAATCTGTGAACATGACTGATTTCGAAAATGTATGCACATTGTAGATGGTGCTTTAAGGTCAGGTGCCATTTTGAGTGTACCTACCTTATATTCCCTCTGTCCTACTAAAAGCTTCCTTAATTAGGCTGATTTACAGTCTTTGCAGGAAGAATTTGGGAAGCTTTTAGTGGGACAGAGGGAGTACTAGTTGAAGCAAGAATTTTGAAACCTCTTTCTCGAAAAAAACTTGACCCTTCCTAATTTTGCATATGGTATCCAAATGTAGTGTTCTTGGGTGCATTGAAACCTCCTTTCACTTGCCAGCAAGTAAATCAATGAAAAAGCTTGACCTGCGGTCTAAGCAAAACTCCACACAGCCACCAAAAGTGGTGGTTTTGGCCGCCGGGGGTAGCCATCGTGAAACGTAAGTTATGTCATGTCTGTTTGCTCAACAGGATGCTGCCAGGCGATGGTCACAATGTATTGTAACTCACGCTATTACAAGACAGCACGGCACCGAGCACGACTCCTTTGGCGCACTTGGGAAAACTGAAATGCTAATAGAGTAAAAGTGTGTGCAGTGGGGGACCAGGAGCCGGAGTTTGGGAAAAACATAGGATGAAACTCTTTAGAACTGACGGAGCACCAAAACTCAGGTCCACAAGAGTTTGGAGCCAAGTTTCTTTTTCTACTGTTCTCAGTTATACCTCCCTCTGACACCCTTTTTCAAACAAGGGTTTCCTCTACTATTGACTCTTATAAGAGGTTGATGTTTTTCCTACCAGTATATTCTGAAGTGTATTTAGGAGGTGCCATAGTGTACAGTGCATTTCCTATGAGAAGGAAATGGCGGGCTTTATTGAGTTGTGTTTTATGCAAGAGTGAGATAGTAGATTGTGCAACACACTTGTGTTGTAAGAACTTTGTTTTGCATTACCATTCATTTCTGAAAAATTATCAGGTAGGTTAGAAAGAGCTTCATCTAAGGGAGGAGGTTCATGAAACTCCCATTTAAGAGGAAAGAGGTCTTTGTAGGATAGAGGGTTGATGTGACTTTTTTTTAGAGAGATTTTTCAAAGAAAGAGAAGTGAAGAGCGGTTCTAATGTAAGTTAACTTAGAATTATTGAACTCATATAGAATTAGTTATGATTTTCCAAACATGAAGCACCATAGGTTGCCAAACCTATACATAGAGTGGGTTTGTGATGATGAATTCATTTCAACCTCTACTGAGTCGAAGATTTCATTACAAGCACGGTGGGAATGAGGCTCCACCAATCTTTAATGTGTTGGCTACATTCTTTGAATGGAGAAAGATAGTAGTAAAAAGCGTGCAAACTATAGTTCTAATTCATCCTTAATAAAGACTAACATATTCCCTAAGCCAATGGTCATAACTTTGGAATCTTTCTATTTCATGACATTTGAATAATCCAAAATTGTGCATCCTCATCCTAATTAGTAACCACTCTTGAAAAGAGTTTTTTACACCCTATTAAGTGTAGTTCATTATGCAATGAACTTCAATTAAGGTTGATTTTGCACATTTGTTTCACCTCTTGACTACTCAAAAATTGTGCACAAAGGACAATACTTTTTTTCCCGTCCTTCCTCATTCAATTCCATTTTCACATCCCTCTGTACTATTTTGGAGACTTTTGTAGGAGTAATTCTTAAAGCTTGAGTGGTTTTTGAACTTCCTCCTATATTTAGAAAGTTTGCATATAAGACAATGGTGATGATGCAAAGGTAGCTGTAAAGGACAATATGATAGCATTGTGCAAGTCACATAGGTCATATGGCGATCGTTTTCGCCTACAAATGACATAGGAACCAAACCCGGGGAGGACACTTCTTGTGTATTTGGGGGACCCACGTGCGGTGGTGGGGTATTTTTAGGAGGGCTATCAATTACTTGTAATCATTACTTGGCAACATTAAAAGAGACCCTATTTTACCATAAAGCAGAAAAATCAGCCATATTATCATCCCTATTTTATTTTTAAAACACTTTGCCTTTTTAATGTCCCCTAATTTATATGTAAATGTTTTATAAATTTTATCTGAGATTATTTAAATGTACCCTATATTCCGCCGCATGTAGGTTATTAAAAAACGGGAAGTGTCCTCCCCCAGGAACCAAAAGTGTCGTCATATAGTTTCAAGTCCAATTCAAAGTCTTGTAACTATTGCATTTGATGTCAAAATTCAATAAAACTTGTTGATAAACTTGTGCTCTCTAAATTCTATTTTTCTTGATAAATTTCTTAGATCAAGAAAAGATATACTAATTTTTTCAAAAGACAATCAAAGTTCATATGCGCAATTTGAATTCACCAAACTACATTTGAATGTTGCAACTTCAAGGACTTGTACCTCTTTCATCCAATGTTAGTTTTCAATTAAATTTGTTGGGTTATAACCCCCTTGTGGTCTAATTTTCGTGTCAATCCAAATTGTTTTAAATGTATGGGAGCAATTCAAAGTTTTAAAATCCCAGCATTTTTAGATTACAATTAACTTTGGTGGCTTAATTCTTCTTCATATAGTATCTATTTGAAAAAAGAATTGGTGGAAAATTGCATTTATTAGTCTATTTTGTGTCACTAAAATTTCATATCAATCCAAGAAGTTATGAGTGACCAAGAAGCATTTAATAGGAGGATCAACCTCATATGTGTTTTTTGCAATTTTTTTGCTAGATTGTACAATTTAGTTTTCTATACCCTAGTGCGATCAAAGCTTTGAGGAAATGTAAATGTTGAATATCACATTAATTGAAAGTCTCATCGTTGAATGCAATTGAAAACAACTAGGTGGTGCAAATGTTGAATTCCATATTCAAAGTTTCAACCTACAATGCGATCAAAATGAAATCCAAAATCCAAAATTTAACTTTGAAGTCTCATATTTGAGAGCAGTTTAAGCATTAAGGTGATGCAAAATCAAAGATACCGAACCCAAATTTATCTTCAAAGTCTCAAACTAGAGCACAATCAAAGCATTAAAATGATGCAAAAGCCAAACTTCGTCTTACGAGTCTTTTACTACAATGCAAATGAAGCCTGCAAGTATTGCAAAAAATCAAATTTCATCTTCAAAGTCTCAATCTACAACATAGTCAAAGCATTTAAGTGATGCAAATTTGAAATTTCACCTTCAACTCACCTAGCACCTCAATTCCTTGCACTAACTTGGCTAACTACCATGCACTACACATGAGCTCTACAAAATATTGGTACCTTGTTGTCTTTCTTTAATGTACATATAGAAATAGAAAGAGGCAAACCTTTGCAAAGGTATAGAACATTCATGTTGAGTTAGATTAGTTCTTGAAAAATTTATACATTTTACTTCTAATTCTGCCCTAAAGACAATTGTTCCAAATTTGCCCCAAACACTCCTATACATGCAGAAATTTCCTAAATCCTATACTATAGGCCATTGTAGGTGATAACCTCTTTTAGGAGTTAACTAAAGTTAAAAATTTTAAGAAATCTTTTTTAATAAGGCAGGAAGATAAAACTCCAATTGGACAATGAAAACAAACATGACATAGTGACAAATCTTGCTTTCTTCAAAGTCCCAATTCTACATGTTCTGGGAGGTGGTTGCTTTTGATGACCATTGCATTTCTACTTCAAAACTTTGTAACTAATTCTCCAAAGGTCCAAAAAATATTAAACAACTTGAGTTAGATGCCAATTTCATTTTCCTTCCTATGAAGATTTATTGAAAATTGTTTCTAAGAACTTAACTTCCTCCAAAAGACAATCAACTTTTACAGGAGAGGGCTCATAAACTGCTCATGTTTTTTATACATGTCCACTAGGAGGCTCTGAGATGGATAGTTGATTGTGAGAAAATGAATTGAGGATTACATTGAAGCACACTAAGATTTGGTTTTTACTAATTGAATGAATGGTTTCAGAGTCCCAATGGGTTTATTCTTAATTAAGTGGATAGGTGTCTACTAATTATATTCAAAATAAGAATTGGTTGTTGAACTACCTTCTTTCAAGTGTTAAAAAATCTGAAATAATGATTTATTCAAGCATTCATTTCAGTTTTAGAAAGGGACGCATTTAGAAACAAATTCTATTACTTTTTATACATTGCAGTGCTTGTTTTTAAAGCAAGCCAGATTTTTTTCAAACTATGCACTTATGGGTTTGCAAGGCCTACTGATCAGGCACAGGCCCTATGCCAGACTATGTTTCAAAATTCATAACTAATTCAATAATGCTTAAAAAATACGAAACGACTTGCGTTAGACTCCTTGTTTATTTCTCTTTCACTGAAAAATGAGTGAAAATATTACCATCCAAACAAATACATGAAAAAGGCAAACCAGCCCTCAGATGAGCAGTTTATGAGCCACTTACCTTACATGGTTGCTTTATGAACTTAACTTGTCCAAGAAAAGATTTGTTACTATCGTTTGTGTGAAAAATTATATTAATTAATTAATTAAAAATAAATTTGTTACTCCTGCTCGTGCAGTCCATCATTCATGCGCAGCATGTGAGAACCCGCGCCACGTGTTTCCCAGAAGAATGGAGAGTTACTGAATTTGGCCCAAGCAGGACATGTCAAACTGACCTGGCAAATCGGGGTTGCGATTTTATTCCAACTTTTGATTCAGCTTTTGGAACGGCCCCCTTTACTACAGAGGCCGGGCGGGGAGTCCCGGACTCCCCGCCTGGAGTGGAGTGAATGCCCGGCCTCCCTCAGCTACTCCGCAGCATCAAAAAGGAATGGCCCATGCATTCGGCCGTGCTAACTCTCGTGCCATCCATCATTTACCGACCCGGGAAAAAAAGACACCCCCAAAACCCTTAACCCTGTAAGGATGCCACACACCAGAATGGTCTGATGAATGACAAGGCATTCTCCCATATAGGACATAAATGCAATCATTCATTGATCAATTTTAGGAGTGAAAAGTGGAGATCTTCTATATTTTTTTGAAATCAAATGAATTTTTTTGAATATTTTATTATCAATGATTTTTACAGTTTTAGAAATGGTGAATTTCATAGGGATCATGTGTCATTATAGGGTTAACCCTGGAAGAACATGGGGTCCTTGTGAAATTCACCATTTCTAAAATGGTGGGAATCATTGGTAATAAAATATTCAAAAAAATTCATTTGATTTCAAAGAAATATAGAAGATGTCCACTTTCTACTCCTAAAAACGGTGATGAATGATTGCATTTCTGCCCTACATCAAAGAATTCCTTGTCATCCATTGGACCATTCTGGTCCATGGTGTGCTTCCAAGGTTAAAATATAAAACGGTGGAATATGACTTGTTGGTTATTGTTTACCTTGTTGTGATGGCACAAATTTTGGGGAACTTGAATTCATATATGGAATTTTATTCAAAACATCAATTTTACCAATGAGGCAAGGATCTTGTTTTACATCCTTGGAAAGGGTGTACGGTAACCTTACCTCTAGAATGAACATCATTGTCTTATTATTGAGGAGTGGCTCTTCAACCAACCCCAATCTTTGCATTACTTTGTAACTGAAAGTATTTCTTAGCGAGCATCTAGGGAGGTATAATACCTTAACCTTTGAAGAGTGAGGGTTTGAAAGTGCTTTGCGGTTTTATAGTATATTATGGATTCAATGGTATTTGATTGAAAATAATACTAACCAAATTTTTCACTACAAAATAAATTAACCTTTAATCTTTGGACATCGCCGTCGAAGTTTGGTGTCTTTTGATTGACAAAGAATCTTTCCTTCCAGGCCAAAAATGCAACTTTTCATCCTTGGTATTAGGGGTGGAAAGGGAATATCTTCTATAGCACTTTGACTTCCAATGACTATATTTGGCTCTTTCAAACTAAATGATGTCATATGGTATCAAAATGCATGATTTCCACGGCCACTGGTCCGTCCTTCAAGGCTTAAAGGATAGAGTGTCTATTCAACTTATACAAGAAAATCTATGGTAGGTTCTTACAAAGTCATTTTTAATTGGATGGTTGTGAAATTTGGACACAGTATATAAATATGTACCTCCTTGATGAAAAACATTTTTGTTCCTAATCAATGCTTGGGTAAGAAATTATGCTACCTTAAAATTTTAGAGCTACTAGGGCAATTCGGGAATCTCCGGAAATCTTTGCAAAAAAAACTCATCAAAATTCTAAATTTTGGCTTATCTGTAACTAATAAAAGATGTCATACAATTGTCCAAGAAAAAAATTTGAATTTGCAAATCACATTCTAAAAATAATCAAACTTTGTTAGCTATGTTAAGATGGTTTCAAGAAAAAAAACATTTTTTCTAACTTCAAGTCCTCTCTTGAAATTTTTTCTATATATTCCACATATTTGTCTCTAGCTTTTCACCATTTGAATTTCAAATAAAAAATTTCCTCATTGTACAAAAAAATGGCAAGTGTATTGCCAATTGAATTAATGTCCTTGTATTGCAAAGTGATTTGAAATAAGCTAGATTCTATATTTGCTTCCCAACAATTTTCATGAGTAAATTCAACACTACGTACTTACAAGTGCTGAAAATTCTCATCTTTGTGTAGAGCCAAATATTTATCCTGAAAGGGCCCAAAGTTTATTGATCTTCTTTTGTTAAAATGAAAAAAAAAATCTCACTTCAAATGTTTAATCTTTCAATTCTCCCAGTCAAATAGTCCAAAATTTTATTTTAAAACTTTGATAAAATAATTTATTTTAGTTTTCTACGGTCAAAGTTTCTAGAAAAGTTTTCATTTTTTATTTTTGAATTACATATCTCAAAACTTGTATTTTTTACAATGTCTCTTTTAACCTCTAAAGCCCTGAGGTGTGTTTTTTGCCTGGGGAGGACACTTCTTGTATATTTGGGGGACCCACGTGCGGCGGTGGGGTATTTTTAGGGGGGCTATTAATTACTTGTAATCATTACTTGGCAACATTAAAAGAGCCCTTATTTTACCACAAAGTGGAAAAATCAGCCATATTATCATCCCTATTTTATTTTTAAAACACTTTGCCTTTTTAATGTCCCCTATTTTATATGTAAATTTCTTATAAATTTTACCTAAGATTATTTAAATGTATCCTATATTCCGCCGCACGTAGGTTATTAAAAAACCAGAAGTGTCCTCCCCTAGGTTTTTTGATAACATTAGTTCTTTGGGCAGCTCACTACGAATGGAGTTTATTTTTGTTTGTTTTTTGAAATTTTTACACAATATGTAAGGCCCAACAATTTTCATAACTTTTGACTTTGTGGTTAAAAAGTTATGACATGAAATGTTTTTTTTTTTACTTGGAGGGCAGCCCAGGCAGCTGAAAAAACTTCTTAAAATTTATTTTTTCAAAAGTGAAATTTGAAATTGATTATTTAGGTTTATACATACATAGAAAGCTTTGAATCATTCCATTTGGATTAATGAGTCAAAAGTTATAAAGAATTTAGTTTGTAGGTAAGTATGGAATCTTTTAGGGTAAATGACTTCAAAAGTTGGCTTTTTACACTATTTGGTCGTTATTTTAGAGTTGAATTTTGTTGAATTTTTAGCAGATGAAAAGGAGGAGGAGAATCCTCTAGATTGAATATGGGCTTCTAAAGCCAATGGTGCAATCTGTTTGTGATTTCACTAATTTGGAGTCAAACTCCAAAATATACAAATAGGTCCAGTGTAGAAATTAAAAAATGGTTGGATTAGGATGAAAATTCTAGATGATAAGTTTATCACATGCAATTGAAAAGAGGTGGGTGCCTTTGGAAGAGTATAAAAGGGCACCCATTTTTCTCTCAATTCACCCTTTCAATCATTTGTAGTCAAGATTTTGGCACAATACACGTTGGTTCAATAGTTTGGACTTTTTAGCCAAATTTTAGCCAAAGTTGCAAAACATGTGTTTTTTGAAGCATTTCAAGCTCCTTCTTTGTGTTTTTTGTTAAATTTTAAAGGACATTGACATCCCTTCAAAGTTTTCTAACAATTGTTATATTTTTGGAAGAGTTTTGTTGGCTTTGCTGAGTTTTGAAGTATTTTGAAGAGTCTTGTACAGACTTAGACTAATCCTAAGGCCATCTTCCCTTGTAATTGGCAATGCCGCTTAGGAAAAAATTCTAGTGCTATTTTTTAAAGTGTTTTTGTATTAATCCTACAGGTCCTCTCCTTGTAACTAGCGATTCCGTTTAAGGGAGCCTCTAGCTACTAATTTTTTGTGTATTTTGAATTTTAACTTATTTCGAGTACTTGTTTTGTGTTTATATTAACATCCATAATTATACACTAACAACCGTTTTGTTGTTTTTGAGTTAATTATTTTTTTTATATCATTTGGGACGGCAAAGCTTTGATTTTGTAGGATTTTGATTTGTTAATTTTTTTTCTTGTTTTCAAAACTACGGTGAAGTTTTGACTCCGTGGATTTTGAAATTTTCTTTATTCTCATTTTGATGGTGAAGCTTTGAACCTCCCCCTTTCTTTTAATCATTTTCATGAAATTAATCTTTTTAGCTTTAATTTGGTCAAATTAAATTAAATTTGGTCAAGTGTGTTAATTTTTATTAGTCTTTCTTTAAAGCCGAGACCAAAAGTGTAGTCAGACTGCTAAGAAAAAGTGTCAGTACAAATTCAAGTTCATAATCTCATAGAAGAGATTAAGAGTTTTTCAAAAACATAAAATACAAAGAAATCTGAACTAAAATGAGTAAGATATGAGCGGATGAAGTTTTAAACACCAATTAGCCAATAGAACTTCATCCATGAATAACTTCTAGTAAAAAGATTCAAATTGCATGTGCTCATTCAATCAAGAAAGCTAATCTTAATCTTTGCAAGGAAAAATCACTCAAAATTTAAAAATAATAATTTATTAAAAGTCTATTTGAAATAATAAATGTAGGTAGAGCTGAGGCTAAAAGCAAAGTCAAACCATTATAAGGGGTGATAGTATAGATTTGAGTTTAGAATTTGATAGTAAAGGTTGAGAGCTTTCCAAAAATATAAAGTACAAAAAAATTCGAGTTGAATTGAAGAAGTTATAAGCGGATGAAGTTTCAATCACTAATTAGTGATCAAAACTTCATCTATACATAAGTTCTACTAGGAAAGTTCGATTTGCAAGTTCCGCATCAATTTAGAAAGTTGATTTTAACTTTTTTCCTTCAAACCTTATTAGAAGTTTAAAAATAATAAGCTATTAAAAGTCAAACCGAGAGCTAAAGCACTTAAGAAGGAAGGAATAGATAATTAGAAGTTAAGTATAGAAAATTAACATCCCAAAGTGTAGAAATTAGCAATTCTTATCTCATCATTTTTTTTCTCGATAGCGTACACTACAATAAAAGAGGCAATTGAGTTCAAGGGCTCAAGTTGTAGAATGATTGAATTCTGATTGAGAGTTTAATTGAAGTATAGAAACTGGTTGAGGAAGGAAGAGGAGGAGGAAATTTTAGAAATTGTTTCCTAATTATACAATAGATACTTGAGGATATAGTAGATTGTGATAAGAAAATGAACCTAGTTCTTTCTAATCTGTGTGCAAAGTTCAAAAAATAATAGTTTCAATAGTATAGAAAAAAAAGGAAGAAGAGTTCAGGAAAAAAAATAAGAAACTAGAACCACAAATTGTAATAAAATCCTATTTTCAAGTAGTGAGCAAAATTGCTAAACAACTTTCAATCATGACAAACAAAAAAAGATAGGAGTAGGTCTACAACAACCTTGAAAATGCTTTATCTATTGAGGTAAAAGCTTAATTTTTTTGTGACTTATGTAATTTCAAAGTAAAACAACTATATTTATAAAACCAAATTAGAAGTGTGATTTACTAGTTCAAGACCAAGTTTTTTCTTAAAACTCTCTCTAAGCTTTCCAAAAACATATTAAATTTAGAATTTGGATTTAAAACAAATAAGGTTAGGCTGAATGAAGTTTAATCATTAGAATGGATGAAAAGTAGTTAGGAAAAGTAAAAGTGGAACAAGTTGAGTGAATTTAAGAGAGAAAATAACAAAGCTTTGAGTGAAAAAAATTCATAATTTAGATATACAACGTAGTAAAAAAACATGGAAGAAGTTTGATGTACCGATTACAATGACTTCAAAAAGTGAGTCTATACACAAAACCAACAAATTCAAATGACATCACCATGAATAAAAATCATTGAAATCAAAAGCTGAAAAAATAAAAATTGTAGAATATAAAGTTCTATACAATACCAAAATGAAAAAGAAATGATTTCAATTACAACAAAGTAGATAAAGAAGTTGAAGCAAAATATATACATAGACTCGTTTTTTGTACTACATCACAGAAGTCACTTAAAAATGCCTTTATACAACCAAAACAGCTGCAATTTTATTAGGAATAGAACTATAGAATCTCTAACACTCATCTACACTAATGGAGAAGCAAACCTCTTGTACTCGCTCCCATAATTGAAGAATACCATTGGGAGGACTAGAATAAAAATTCAATTGCCGTTTGAGTAAAGCCTAAACATGTTCAATAGGATTAAGGTCAGGGGATTGTGCAGGATATTCTAAAACACAATATGATTGCTTCCTAAACCAATCTTGAACTATCTTTACTATATGCACACCTATATTGTCTTGTTGAAAAATGACTTCTTCAAGATTGAACCCAAATGTACACAATGTAGCAAACAAATCTTGCTCTAAAATAGCAATGTAGCTTGTAGAATTTAAACGCCCTTGTATATAGTGCAATAATCCCAATCCTCTACAAGTCAAACAACTTCAAAGCATTATGGAGCCTCCACCATGCTTCACTGTCTGGTTCACAACATGTACAGGAATGTTTTCTTTCTCCTCAATCCAACACCATGTCCTCCTATTTGAGTTGAAACGACTTATTTTCGTTTCATCACTAAATACAACTCGCTCCCAATCACTCACTGTCCAATCTTTGTAGGTTTGAGCAAAACAATTTTTTTTTCTAATGTTCTTTTGACTCGAAGCAGGCTTCTCAACCTTCGTCATAGCACACAATCCTTGCTCTCTCAATGCATTCCTCAAAGTATTGTCACACATTTCTACACATGTCTCTCTCCTAAGTACGTCTATTGTCTCTACTGCAGTTTCTATACCACCAACAGTAACTAAGCGTGAAGCATATTGCTTCTCCCACTTTGTAAGGACCTTAGGATGACCGCCTTTTAACAAGTCTACATTGTGAGGAAGTCGCTTTCTCACTCTATTAACTGTAGATTGCGACAAACCTACAATCTCTACGACTTCTCTACTGCTCTTTCTCTTCTCTATCAAGGCTACAATATTTTGCTCTTTTTCTCGAGAAATACGCCTCATTCTCTTACAACCTCTACAAAACTTCAAGAAGCATTCAATACAATCTTACCTAAACCCTCAAAACAAAAATGACAAAATTCAACAAAGAAACAAGAACGTACCAATTGCCAAAGAAGGTAGTGACAAGCACTGCAAAAACTAAGTCTATACATTCTTGACGTCTTTTTTTTTTCTTTCCAAATCTCTAATGAAATTGATGATGTCATGATGACATCATCTCAAAGTAAACTTGTAGTTCTTTTACACCCATATTTTACATCTACTAAAACTATTATTATCCCTTTGTAAAGTGGCTTTGTTAGGTATATAGACTCAGTTTTTGAAGTCACTATAGCGGTCAAACTTCATCCACTTATAACTTTTGATAGGAAGGTCTGATTAATGCGAGTCTTACCATTCTGAAATGAGTAAAAGTTAACATATAAGAATTTGTATTAAGGTTTGGTCTGAGCAATACTTGACTAGAAAATCACAGTAGCCTAATTAGAAGCCCAAAAAGCTAATAAAATCTTAATTTAGAGTAACTTAGGGTTAATTTGACTCCTCAACACTTAGAAATTTTTCAAAGATTCATTGCTTGAAAGGCACAGTGGACTAGCATATAGACACCCATTCCAAATTCTTAAACCAAGAACCCGGTTGTGTTAACTTGGTTACTATGGATGGATAATTAAGTGCTCACAATACCCAAACTACTAAAACTTTGGACAAACATTTGGAACCATAAATGCGTAGAGGCATAAAATTTATGACAATAAATTACAAATTTTTTCATCATCGACGGTTAGAGGGGACATTTTCATAGGGCTCATAACTTATTATAAATAGTAAATTTTTCTATCTTTGAAAAAAATTGAAAAAAAAATTGGGAGCAAGTAATTCAACCTTTTAAAATTTGGAGGCTTTAAGCTCACAAGCTCCATGCTCACAACTCATAGGCTCACTACTCCAAGCACACACACACTAGTATTGCTAACTACTCAAATGTTACCTTTACGATGGTATGACTTTCATATGGAGTCAATCCAAGTGAAGTCCATTGAACAACAATGAAATAGAATTTTTTTTTAAAATTTTGTTCTGTTTTTTTATTTTATTTATTTTAGAGTCGCCATTCTATTGTCGTTGATCAATGGGCTTCCCTAGTCCCCCAGCTAATTCCAAATAAAAGCCCCAAGCCTTGAAAATGAGGATGGGATTAGCTCCTAAAAGGCAATGGCCTTGTCTTTGCAAAAAAAACAACTTGAAACTGCCATTTCCATAGTAAGGAGTTTAAAAAAATTTAAAACTATCTTTTTTTCTACATCTAATGATAGGGTCTTACATCTAATTAGTATGAAAATGTGTGGGAGAAAAACTCAAAAATTTGGAGTGCATAGATTGCAATATATCTGCATTTAAAGTAAAAGAAACAAGTTTTTCAGTACATTGTCAGACTGAACAATTTGACTTTGAACGTTCTTAACTTTAATTTTTTGCACTACAAAGTTTTGAGCTTTAAATATTTATGGTGGAAAATTTAATTGAGTGTTTAGAAAAAAAAATACAATAAAATTTTATTTTTATTCTTTAAAAAATTTATTATATAGAAGTAGGTACAAAGTAGAACTAAATAATTAATATCTCTAACATGTAATTAAAATGCACTAATCCCAATGGTAAAATTGTTCTAGCAATCAAAATAAATCATGTAGATTTTTTTTTAAATGTAAAATTTTCATTTAGAAATAAAACTACAAGTTATTTTTTTAAGAAAATGATCAAACTATGCAGAAAACAAGATTGTCCATAATTTTCTCATAACAAATCTAAATGGAATGAATCAAAGTTTTCCACATAGAAAATAATACACCCTACAAGAATTTTGTAAATTTTTTTTTGCAAGATCATCTTTAAGTTAATAACACATGTGCCAAATTTCAAAGCTAAAAAATTTATACAAAAAAGATATTAAAAATCTACCAACATGTGTAGTTGTGAAAAAATTTCACTACTTTCAACTTTGACACACTTGTAAGGATTGAATTTCTTTCTTTTTTCACAGGCTTTTTGTCATGAAATAACTTCTAAGTTTATAATATGGGTAAAAAATTTCAAGGTCAAATGATTAAGACAAAAGAAGATCAGTATTTGAAACCTACCAACATGTTTAGTTTTGAGAAAATTTTCACTATTGATAACTTTGACACCTTCTCAAGGGCTAAAGAATTATCTATTTACTATGAAATTTTTCTCATAAGATCATCTCTATGTTGATAATATGTATGCTAAATTTCAAAGTAAAAAACTTACCCAAAGTAAAATATTCAAAACCTCCCAACATGTATTGTGAAGATGAGTTTTTGAGCCCTTAGTATAGTGTCATTTTGTGGATCAAAGTTTTACATAGATTCAAAAACTCATCCTCACAACTCAACATGTTGGGAGGTTTTGAATATCTTATTTTAAGTAAGTTTTTTACTTTGAAATTTAGCATACATATTATCAACATAGAGATGATCTTATGAGAAAATTTTCATGGTAAATGATAATTCTTTAGCCCTTGAGAGGGTGTCAAAGTTATCAATAGTGAAAATTTTCTCAAAACTAAACATGTTGGTAGGTTTCAAATATCTTGTTTTGTCTTAATCATTTGACCTTGAAATTTTTTACCCATATTATAAACATAGAAGTTATTTCATGCCAAAAATCTCGTGAGAAAAGAGAGAAATTCAATCCTTACAAGGGTGTCAAAGTTGAAAGTAGTAAAAATTTTTCACAACTACATATGTTGTTAGATTTTAAATGTCTTTTTTGTATAACTTTTTTGGCCTTGAAAGTTGGTACACATGTTATTTACTTAGAAACAATGTTATGTAAAAAAAAATTCATGGTCAAATATCAATTTTTTAGCTTTGGGGAGGCTATCAAAGTTGGCAACACAAAAAATTTCCTAATTGCAAATTCAAAAACACCATTTTGATTGGTACCTCACTGTACAAGGTAAATTAATTAAACACTAAATTAGAGTTTTTTTTAATTTGCACCCCTAAAATGACTTGGAGGGGTGGAGCAAGGGAGCTAGGTCACCCCAAAAATGCAAAAGAGGATCTTTGTAGGAGAAATCAATATTTCTTTAACTTTGTTTGATTTAATCCCTAAAGGACTAAGGAATTTTTTTGCAAAAAAACACTAAAAAACTGTCCTTTCTATAACAAAGAGTAAAAAAGTTTGAAAACTTTTTTTTTGCACATCCAGCCATAGGATTTTACATCTAATTAGTATGAGAGTGTGTGGAAAAAAATTCAAATTTTTTAAATGCTTAGATTGCAAGATATTTGCATTTAAAGTGAAATAAACAAATTTTTGAACACATTGCAAGACAAGATTATATGACTTTGAATCTTCTTAACTTAATTTTCTTGCACTACAGAGTTTTGAGCTTCAAATCCTTGTGATATATTATTGAATTGAGAATCTAGGAAAAAAAAGAAAATCTAAATTATTAATATATCTAAGATGGAATTAAAATGTACTAATCCTAGTGGTGAGATTGTTCTAGTGAGAAAAATAAACCATGTGGAATTTTATTCATTTTCAAATTGTAGAAAGTGCATTCAGAATTGAATACCACAAGCTAATTTTTCAAAAAGATGATCAAATTGCCCAAAAAATAAGATTGTCCATAACTTTCTCATAACAAATCCAAATGAATTGAATCAGAGCTCCCCATGTATAGACAAAATATAATCTATGAGAATCAACTTTTTCCCCCTTAAAACTCAAAATTTTAATTTCTTTTGTTGTCTAGTCTCCCTTCTTTTGAGCTTATTTGGGCATAATTTTGTTCTTAAGCACCAATTGAAAAAAAAATTATAATCCCATAAAGCTAATCAATTTTTCTATCTTCGATGAAAGTTTCAAAAAATCAAGATGAAAATTGAGTTCATACGTACTTGTCTAAAATCCCATTTGTCCTCCAAAGGGACAATGGGCTTTTAGGGGTTAACAAACTTTTTCATGACCATCCTTAACTCTATATTGCATATTTTGGGTGGATCCTTGACCTTCAATCTTGCTAATGATGCAATACTAACCCTTAAAGGACCGAGGCCTTCTTTTTGCAAAAAAAATGATTGAAACTACTATCTACATAGTAAAGAATAAGAAAATTTGAAAAACATTTTTTTACACATCCAATTGTAGGATCTTACACCTAACTAGTATGAAAGAGTGTGGAAAAAATTTCAAATTATTTGACCAAATAGATTGCAAGATCTGTGCATTTAAAGTGAAAAAAACAAATTTTTCAGTACATTGCAAGATTGGATTATTTGACTTTGAACCTTTTTAACTTTACTTTTTTGCACTACAAAGTTTTGAGCTTTGAATCTTTGTAGTGTATATTTGAGTTGAGAGTCTAGGAAAAAAAACAAAAGTACAAAAAAAATTATATCTCAAAGATGGAATTAAAATGCACTACTCCTCTTGGTGAGATTATTGTAGCAAGCAAAATAAACTATGTAAAATTAAAAACTGCATTTAGAATTGAATCCTATAAATTAAATTTTTTTTCAAGAAGATGATGATATTGCCTCCAAAACAAGATTGTCCATAACTTTCTCACAACAAATCCAAATGGATTGAATCAAAGCTCTTCATGTAGACCAAAATATAATCTATAAGAAGGAATCTTTTTGTTCTTCTTGAAACTCAAGTTTTTAAAAAAAAATTGCTACCCGGTCTCCCCTATTTTGAGCTTATCTGGGCATAATTTTTGTTCCAAAGCATGGATTGAGAAAAAAATGATATTCCCATCAAGGTAATCAATTTTTCTATCTTTTAAGAAAAACTCAAAAACTCAAAATAAAATTTGGACATATAGTCACGTGCCCAAAATCCCATTTGTCCCCCAAAGAAACAATGATCGTTTAAGGGTTAAATAGTACTTTCATTTTCAACTTGGTTTTTTATATTTTATAGGAGTTTTGCAACTTAGCTGGTGCCAAATATCAATTTGGAGGAAGTTTGCTCGTGAAAAATTGAAATTGGAGGACATAAACTGGTACTTTTGGAGATGCAAAGGATGCAACCGGTACCTGTTGAAAAGAACCAGTTGATTTTTGTGGAACAAGGGAAGGGAGGACTCTAAATCCTCCATTCAAACTGGGCCCCACAGGAACAGATTTACTTTGGAAAAAATGCAGGAATTTTTTTTTTTGGAAATAATCATTTTTTTGCAGATTCTGAATTCTTATTTGCAATCAAGGACCCCATCTTAGCTTGGGAGAGGTCTAAATACCTAGACATGGCTCAAAAATAGGGGACTTTTTATTTTTACTCTTAGAAAACCATTGTTTTTTTTATTGGCTAAAAATCGTCAAAATTCACCTACCATCCATGTACTTCAATTTTACTATAGGAATTTAAGGAGTAGAAATTGTATTTTTTTGCCTAATTTCACTCTATACCAATTAGATTTTAGCCATCTAGCTTCTTGCCAAAAGATAACATTGCCACTAAATTCAATATGCACAAGTTTATAATTGCCTATATTTCTCTCCTTACAGCCATACATTCCAAACAAAGTGGCTAGATCTTAGTCATTAGATCACATTTTCAATTCTTGCTAGTATACATCTACTATAAAGATGGATATGTTGCCACTTTTGTTTTATCTTCAAAATCTATGTGTAGCCAAAATTCACTAATGTGCATTTGTTTAGCAAAATTATTTTCTTCCTACAATGAATAGAAGTAGGCCACTTCACTGAAAGTTCTTCAAAAATTATCGCCAGTATTCTTACTTCGAAAAAGCTAAATCGCTAAAAAAACAAAACTGTAGAGAGCCCAGAAATTTCCTTGTGGGACCCAATTTGAATGGAGGCATTAGAGGATTTTTGAGGCCATTGAAAGACTGCGGGTTCTTGGACTGCGGAAACGTAGTTTCTGCCGCGTGAACAAAAATCCTACGTGGTTGAGAGAGTGCCACATCATAAATTTATTTATTTTTTGAAAAAAACATTGGAAGGGTTTTTTTTTTCATATTTCAGGAAAAAAAAACAAAAAAAACACTTGGGTAAATGCTGGTCTGACAGCAGCCAGCAGTTCCGGGAACGGTTTCGGGGAATAGCCCCGAAACGGCCCTTTGGAGGTCTCATTTCCCTCTAATGATTTAGTGTCTTGCAAAGGAAAAAAGCCGGAGGTAGGGTCTGGGAAATATTTGGGTTCTACCAACTATCTTCCTTTTATTCCCAAAATGAACCAATTTTTTACATAACATTCAATAGTAGCCTATCACACTGCCTCTCAACGAATGAAATGGTGTAGAATATCCCACACCATTCCATCCAGCAGATGAAAATGGTGTGAAATATTCCACACCATTCGGTAACTAAAGTTGCAAACTTCAAGAAATGTCAGATGAAATTAGGTGATGGGGACTTCACAAAGGGAAAGGCAGTCCTTCTATGGGCTACTGAATGTTATGAAGTATGGAGTCCCGATAGTTTACTTTGCTTTTAACTCAAAATAGAAAATTTTGTAGATTTTTCACCAGTTTTTTTCCTCTTCTTTCAATTTGCAAACGGTTTTTTCTCAAATTCATCCAACTGATCTTGAACTAGCCGCCGGTTCTTGCTGGACCCTCCCTGGAGGACTTCCCAAAATTTCCCGGACGCCGGCTGCTTCAGTTGTTGGGCTTGTGGCTATCTTTGCCAATTGCCGAGCTGAGCTCCCCAAGACAGATTGATTATCATGACCCACGGCATTTCCACCCATGCTGGGGCACATGCCTGGCTCAACTGAAGAATGGTAGGTTGCCTAATTATAAACAAAATACCGAAGAAGCTCCCAAGTAGTTTAGTTTCAATTTTTTAGTTCTTTTAATTTTAGTTATTTATTGAGTTTATTTAGGACTCTAGGGGTGGGAATCTCCATTGGGGAGGACAAAATCAAAGGCCAGAGTCCATGTGCTGATTTTCTGAAGTTATTTCCTGCATATGGACAAAGGGGACTAATCATTAGTGAAATATATTAGCTGCCTGTAATGTTCATATTTGCCAGATACTGTAGGGATGGAACCAAGTAAGTTAATTCAACTCCAGTTATTATTTAGTGTTCCGGGCAGTCATAAATAGTCAGTCTGACCGACCTCTTGCACTCAATGTAAAGTAACTATGGTAGGAGGCTCAGAAATCACTCATTTGAGAGCTGATGTCTTTAGATGGAAACATTTTTAGTTTATTTTTCAGTCAAGGAGAAATAGATGAGGAATGTAACACAAGTCGTTTCATATTTTTTTGAAGCATTATTGAATTAGATATGAAATTTCAAACACAATCTGCCATAGGATCCTACTTGTGATCAGTAGGCCTTGAAAACCCATACATGCGCACTTCCAAAAAAAAATCTGGCTTGATTCAAAAACTAGTAAGGTAATGCAACATGTGAAACACTAGAAATCATAACATTCAGTAGCAGCCTGTTACACTGCCTCCCAGTGGATGAAATGGTGTGGAATATTCCACACCATTTAGTAACTAAAGTTGCAAACTTCAAGAAATGTTAGATGAAATTAGGTGATGGGGACTTCACAAAGGGAAAGGCAGTCCTTCTATGGGCTACTGAATGTTATGATGGTTTCTAAATGTGTCCCTTTTGAAAACTGAAATGAATTCTTCAATTAATTATTATTTCAGATTTTTTTAACACTTGAAAGAAGGTAGTTCATCAACTGTTTTTTATTTTGAAAAAAATCAGTAAACACCTACCCACTTAGTTAGGATTGAACCCATGTAACTCTGAAACCATCCATTCCAATAGTAAAAATCAAATCTTAGCATGCTTCAATATAATTCACAATTCATTTTCTCACAATGAGCTATCCATTCCAAACCTTCCTACTGGGCAAGTGCTAAAGCTTGCACGGATTACAAGCCTCCTACCATACACCTAAATATCGCAGGAAAAAACTTTGAGGCATAACCGAGATGCTCCAGAAAATGAACAACAATTTTTGTACATCAGAGAGGGACTAAGAGCATCCTCAATCTTTTGCAAACGCCACTACAACAAACAAGATCACGTTCCCTTTTTCTTATGAGTCTCTTGCCGTCGTAGGCGCCTCAATGCTAAGGCGGTACCTAGAACCCCAAATGCTCGGCTACAATTCCTTACTACTAACGCGGCGACAACAAATAGAATGCAAAGGTGTGTGAAGTGAGGAGGATTTGGAATCATTACTATTCTTGGTGTTTTCAAAGAAATGCAGAGGAATTTGGAGGACACAACAAATGGCCAATTTTTGCCAAGTGGAAGGCAAAAAATGCCACGGCCTTGAAAGGAACAAGAGAGGTGCTGAATGCATTAGGGCAGGGTTTTGTCAAGTTGCACAAAACTTGCCGTTGCAGTGCATTTACATTGGACACATTGAAGATGCTCTAAGGTAGGAGGTTGATGAATTGTTCATTAACTTACAGAGTTGAAACTAAATTATAAGGAGATAAAACTTCTTGAAATGTTTTTCCATGAACTCTCTAGTTTGAAAGAGAAGTGGAAATGGCATCTAAACCAAGTCATTTTGTATTTTTTGGAGCTTTGTGGAATTAGTTATAAAATTTTGAGGTTGATCTAGTCTATCCTCGCTAGGCAACTTGTGGTTGGTAGCTTCACGTTTTCTTGAAATGAAATTTTGTTACATTTGTTTAAATTTCTTTTTGAAGTTGAACCGTATAGGGCTCTAAAATCACCTACTGAAAATGTACACTATTTGCATATGTTGCACGCTACTAAAAAGAAACATATACAAATAGTATACATATGAAGAAGTGGGTGAAGAAGTACCTACAACCTAAGCACTTTTAGAATCTCCTTCCTTATTGGTATTTATCAAAATGCAAGTGGTTCCATCATTTTTGAATGCATTATGAATCACTTACAAATTTTCAATGATACAAGGTGTAAGGTGCTAAAAGTGTCGTAGAGGTGATGCCAAAATTCATTTGATGCTTGTAAAGAAATGACATTGGTAGTATCAAAACACATTGTAGAAAAGAAGTTAATACAACAAAAAGTATATCCAAAATTGGCCTCTTGTAAGGTTGCTACCTTGACCAGACTATTGAGGTACAAACCACTCAAAATGGTCTCCAATTCCACCTTATAGGTGTCCTTGAAATGTGCACCATTTTGAGGATATCTTCCCTATTTTAGTTTCCCTTCAAAAATAGAGGGCAATTTGAAGAATGGCCCATCTTAGGTGTAGTTAATGGATAGTTTGCCCTTACATTGGCCTTTGAAGAGCCAATTGCATTCACAGGAGCTAAAATCTTCAAAAAAATAATCAATCAATTAGAAGACACGTGAAAAGACAATAGGAATTGGCATGAGACCCAAGATGTTTTGGGACCTTTATCGAATTAACCCCTAAATGCCTAAGCTGCGTTTTTTGGCATTATAATTTTTTGGGGCAGCTCACTACGAATGGAGTTTTTTTTTTTTTTCTTTGAAATTTTCACACAACATGTGTCCAAGGAGTAGCTTCAAGGCCCAACAATTTTCGTAACTTTTGACTTTGTGGTTAAGAAGTTATGGCATGATATGTCATTTTGTTTGAAGTGAGGGCAGCTCGGGCAGCTGAAAAAACTTCTTTAAAAAAACTTTTTTTCAAAAGTGAAATTTCAAATTGATTCTTTAGGTTTTTACAGACATGGGAAGCTTTGGATCATCCCATTTGGATTAAAGAGTCAAAAGTTATGAGGAATTTTAATTTGCAGGTAGGTATGGAATTCGAAAACTCCATACCTACCCGCAAACTAAAATTCCTCATAACTTTTGACTCTTTAATCCAAATGGGATGATCCAAAGCTTCCCATGTCTGTAAAAACCTAAAGAATCAATTTGAAATTTCACTTTTGAAAAAAAAGTTTTCTTAAAGAAGTTTTTTCAGCTGCCCGAGCTGCCCTCACTTCAAACAAAATGACATATCATGCCATAACTTCTTAACCACAAAGTCAAAAGTTACGAAAATTGTTGGGCCTTGAAGCTACTCCTTGGACACATGTTGTGTGAAAATTTCAAAGAAAAAAAATAAAAACTCCATTAGTAGTGAGCTGCCCCAAAAAATTATAATGCCAAAAAATGCAACTTAGGCATTTAGGGGTTAATTATGAATTTTTGAAGTTGAAACACAATGATCACTATAAGTGCCCTCTTCAAAAATGTACACTGTTGTTATCATAAAAAAAACAAAATAGAGTGTACCTTTGTATCATGATTGCTTGTAGAGTAGGGTTGCTTGTAGAGTAGGGTGGCTTATAGAGTACCAACCTAAGTAACTTCTAAGTACCCAAGGTCATTTTTGAGCTTCTTGAAATTTGTTCAAAATTGAAGGAAAAAAACTTTTTGAGAAGTTTTATCAATTTCTTTTAATTGTAACTACACAAAGTCAAAATAGACTTGCAAAAAATCACGTGGGGGAAAGATACAACAATTTCACAATGTGATTGTATTAAAACCATGAAAGTAATTTGAAACCTTTTAATCCCTAAGGACCAAGGCCTTTTTTGTGCAAAAAAATATTGAAAATTATCTCTTTAATAATAATAAAATAAAATAAAATTGCACATCCAACCTTAGGATCTTACACCTAACTAGTATGAAAATATGTGGAAAGAATTTCAAAAATTATATTCTACGAATTGCAAGATATTGGTGTTTAAAGTTTTAAAAAAAACAATTTCTTTTTGCCTATTTTGGACTAGATTGTTTGACTTGAACCTTCTTTACTTTAGTTTTTTGCACTATAGAGTTTTGAGCTTTAAATATTTATAGTAGAAAATTGGGTTGAGAGAGTAAAAAAAGATGAAAATACAAAAGAGCTTAATTTTTATTCTTTAAAAAATTGTTAAATAGAAATAGGTACAAGATAGAAGGAAAATCTAAATCATTAATATCTCAAAGATGGAATTAAAATACACTAAGGTAGAACCACCCATTCCCAATCACCACCCCATAACCAATCAATAGAGTACCATAATTATTTTCAACCAAGGTTGGAACGGATTTCCATTTTCTCCTTGGAATGTGTGTTTTGTACTTTTCAAGGTTTGGACCAATAATTTGATGACACATAAGTGAGCAAGAAAGTATGAAGTAATGAATGGAAAAGTAATTCTTTGATGATCAGAATTGGATGACTCTATATGTTGGTTATGGGTTAAGCCCAACTTTTGCCTCTCAAAATTCATAGTCATTTCAATTCATGAGATAAAATTACCAAAGTTTTTACAACCTGCATTATTTTTATCATTATATGTCTAGAAATATTTGCTTTGTGTTGCACTACACCAAATCATGTCTAAAATACCTTAAATGATTGGTTATGGGTGGTTCTACCTTACTTCCGACTATGAGATCATTCTAGCATGCAAAATAAACCATGTGGAATTTTTTTTCTTGAAATTGTAAAAATTGCATTTGAAAATGAGTTCTACAAGTTATTTTTTCAAGAAGATGATTAAATTGCCAAAAAACAAATATTGTTCATAACTTTCTTATAACAAATCCAAATGGAATGGATCAAAGCTTTCCATGTAGACAAAAATACAATATATGAGAAAAAAACCTTATTTTCTTAAAATTTGAAATTTGAAATTTTGGAGACTTGGCTCTCTTCCTAGTTTGGAACTTATTTGGGCATAACTTTTGTTTCTGATCACTAATGGGAAAAATTATATTTCCACAAAGCAAATCAAATTTTCTATCTTTAAGAAAATTCAAAAAAATAGGACAAAAATTGAGACTATAGATACCTAACCCTAATACCATTTTCCCCCTAAAGGGACAATGGTCCTTTAGGGGTAAATCTTCTTTTCACATGTCAAATTTAAAAACTAGAAGGTATGATGTTAAAGAGCATAATATATATAATTCCAATCAATGTATAACTTCTCAAAATTTACTCCACAATTTTTTTGCATTAATTTCTAATGTGATTTTTTCTCCATAATCTTTTGTATTTGAAGCTCACTTTTGAGAGCCCTCAACTCTAGAAAATCAAGTTTTGCAAGGACTCCCTAGCATGAAATCTTTAGTAGAAAAATTATAAATAATCATTCATTTTCAAAATCAGATTTTCAATGCTAAAATAGACTTCAAAAAGGACTTCTCAAAAATACAAACTATATTGCAAGAAAATCCTACAGAGGATTGTTTTTGTTTTTGTACATGCGCAAATAGAACAAAATTTGAAAAATTAAAAACTGAAAATTGAAAATTATTATTATTTTAAATAAATAAATAAAATTGATTGAAAACTTGGTATGGCACAAAAGTTGACTTTCATTGGTAAAATTTTGTGTGAATTAGTTTAAATTGATATTTTCCTCTATTGCACATTATCATCCAAGAAAACAACCCTTCCGTGCCCTAAACATTTCTCTAATGCTATAAAATACTAAATTGGTAATATTATAATTTTAACTCTTAAATTTTGTTGGCACATGAGTTTGTACTTTGTAGCGTTAGACATTCAAAGGTTTATACATTTTTAACTTCCGTATGATGTGATTTTATACTCACAATTGACATCTAAAACCATCAACTTAAAATTGACAAGAAAATTAGATGATAAAAGATTTAAGGCATTGATCAAAGAATTAGCTAAGCAATGAGTGGAGCAAATCAAGATGAAAATACTTTTTCATCTATTTTTTTGAGACAAGTAAAGGAGACTTTATCCTAGTGAACTTTAACCATTGGATTGGCAAGTTTCTATTTCACAAATAAATTCTTAACAATTTAGTATTTTGAATCATTCTCTACTTCTTTCTACTTACTATTTTTTTCCCTATATGTTGTCCAATTCCAAATGATTTGAAATTTTCCAAGTATGTAGCCAACTTGCCTTGGAGAATGAATCCAAAGAAGCACTGCCATTTTGGACTTTTTTTCATGCAAATGTGAGCTTGTAAAGTGTAGCTGCCTAGATTTTTGCAATGGTAAAGAAAAGATTTTTTAAACTTTGAACGCTAATATCTTCTAATCCACATGGTAGAAATCTCTGAAATTTTTTCCTCAACTTTTCAAACCAACATACTACAAGATCATATGGTTACACATGTCTAAAAACAATATTTTCCAAATATTTGGTACTTGTATTAGAAATGGCGTTTTCAAGGGTTTTGGTGAAAATATAGTCAAAAAACTTTAGGGGTTAAAAAAGAAACAATTTTTCTTCATACAGTTCCTTGAATTTGCAATGGGCAAAAAATTTTAAACTCATAATTTATAGGATTTTTATTGATTAATTTTATTTTTGCAGGGTGATATTGGAAGAAACTAATAATAATTCAGATAAGGGACACCATTGGATAGAATATTTATTTTGTAGATACTTAAAGTGGGTCCTCTCCAACTACCTTTTTTTATACTAATATGCATGTTCAATATTATTAAATTGGTCAAATTTTCTTATTTTTTTGTTGGCAAGTTAGAAGAGGTTTCAATGCACCAAAAAATGCAACATTTAGATACCTAATCTTTTTAGCAACTAAAAAGAGGTTTCAACACACTAAAGAATGTGACATTTGGATATTGTATTCTATTGGCAATTAAAAAGAGGTTCTAATGCAAAAAATAGGGACATTTGGATATTGTATTTTGTTGGCAATTAAAAAGAAGTTTCAATGCACAAAAAAATGGGACATTCAAATATAGTATTTTGTTGGCAATTAAAAGGAGGTTTCAATGCACAAAAAAATGAGACATTTGAATACCTTACATTGTTTGTAAGTTAAAGACATAATTTTTTTTGCTACATGTCATCTTGTTAGCTTTGTTGCGTAGGCCTAATCACAATTATTAAAGGGACAACAACGTCACAGAGGTCAAATTTGGTGGGTCAAGTAAAATTCTTGTTCAAAACCAAAATGCACCAAATATTGTGTCATTTAGATACCATATGTTTTTCGCAAGTGGGTTGAGCAAATTGTCACTTGAAAAAAAACTGTTGGAATTGAAAAGACATTATGGTGCACAAGAAGCAATGACATTTGGATACTTTATCTTTTGGTAAGGTAAAGGCATGGTTTTTTTTTTCCACATGTCATCTTGCTAGCTTTGTTGCGTAAGCCTAATCTCAACTATTGAAGGGACAACCACATTATAGAAGTCAAATTTAGTGGATCAAGTAGAATTTATGTTCAAAACCAAAACACATTAAAGACTGTGTCATTTGAATACCATATCTTCTTAGCAAGTGGGTTGAGCACATTGTCACTTGAAAAAGAAATGTTGGAATTGAGAGGACATTGTGATGCACGAGAGACCATGACATTTGGATATCGTATCTTATTGGTAAGTAAAAGGCATGGTTCTTTTTCGTGACATGTCAACTTGTTGGCTTTGTTGCGTAGTCCAATTTCAATTATTAGAGGATCAACATTATAGAGGTCAAATTTGGTGGTTCAAAGTAATATTTATGTTGAAAACAAAAATGCACCAAAGATTGTGTCATTCGGATACCGTATCTTCTTGGCAAGTGGGTTGAGCAAATTGTCACTTGAAATTGAAATGTTAGAATTGAAAAGACATCATGATGCATGGATACTATATCTTGTTGGTAAGGGAAAGATATGGTTTTTTTTTATGGATGTCAATCAATTTATTGGCTTTGTTGCATAGACCAATTGTTACAAGAACAATGATAGAGGAGTCAAAATGGTAAGTTGAGAAAATTTTAGCTCAAAACATAAATGTTGGAACTTAAAGAAGGTTTCAATGCACTATAGGCCATAACATTTAGGTACTCTATCTTGTTAGTAAATGAAAGGCATGAATTTCTTTTTGTCTATGTATGTCACTTGTTGGCTCTGTTGCATAGGTGAATCTTTACAGGCCCTATAATGATTAAAAAAAAGGTCAAATCTAGCAAGTCAAGCCAATTTTTGCTTGAAACAAAAACATTGGAATTGAAAGGAGGTTACAATGCACTGAAGATTGTGACATTTGGACACTATACATCAAAGGTATGAAATGTCCAAATATTTTTTGGTAGATGTTTAAAGTTTTGATTTTTCAAAAGTATTACATGTAGAATTTGAAGATGCACATAGAATAATGATTATGGATTTTTAGATAGGGTGCAATTTGAAATATTAGAATCCACCTTAATAACCTTTAACTTTACATGCCTACAAGCCTTATTACTTATATTTAAATTCAAACCTTATAATACAAAAGAAGACCCGTGTAACCATAAGCTATGTCTTAAAGAAAAAAATATTAATTTATTCATAAGTCAAACCCTTAATCTCTAATCCAACCAAATCCTAACAATATTGTATAGTGTGAATGGGGTTGTAAATAAAAATTTGGAAAGTGGGATTGAGACATTGAAGTTGATGCCATAGTTTCTATCTAAGGATAGAGCCAATAATACTATAAAATTTGAACCTTTTAATAGTTGAAAAATTATTGTGCAAACATACTTAGAAATTCTATATTCCCAAATTATAAGGGTCAAATCTTCTTAAACTACCAATGGGTGATTGCAAGAAACACTTGTACTATTTGTTGTGTTTTCATGATTTTTTGGGGAGTACTTTAAAATTAGATTTTTTTTTAAATTTAAAAAATATAATTTATGTATACACCTTTTAGATGAAGGTACCCATAGAAGGAATTGTATAGAAAAATTCTCTAAGTAGGAGAACTTGAAAAGTGCCAAACCTCAAGAAAATACATATCTTCATATTTTAATTAGGGAAAAATAGTAAAAATAATTATTTACAAAAATAAAAAGTGTACATTTGCAAAAACTTTATAGAGATGGTCATTCACCAAAAATCCACTAAAATAATATTTTATATGTTTCAAAATACAAGCAAAAAGGAGCTCACTTTGTAGACCTTCACACCACATAAAATTAATTATTTTTAAAAATTCTTTTCTAGAGAGATAGAAGTCCACTAGAAGACCATTTTATCCAAATTTCATCTGAAAATCATTAAAAAGAGGTACTCCATAGTACTAAAAATCCTTAAATTGCAAAGTGTGACATTCAATTGGGGACTATTTATGGATAATAAATTATTTTTGAAAATTATGAAAAAATTAGAGAAGGTTTAGGATAGTTATGAGTACCTTACCTACAAATCATAAGTCAATTAGAGTCAAAATACAAAAGTTATGGCCAAAAAGAAGATTAGCATGCAATGTGTGATACAAAATAGGACATGTGTTTCTTGCAATCACCTCAATATGCACACCCTTTCCTATCTAAAGGACTTTCTTAGTAGTATGAAGATAGTTATGGAGATTTGTGTCATAATGGCAAAGTGAAACATTACCTTGCTGTATAGATTAATCCCTATTGCCAAATGGGACCAAACACTACAACAACAAAAAAGTGTCTAAACCAACACAAAAATAAACTAATATATACGTAGTATTGATTATTTTTGTTAGTTGAGACATCTTCATTTGGGCAAGTAGATTGCCAAATAGGTAAAAACCAACATGAAGGCAAGACTATTACATCAACACACCTATGACATGGATAGGACTATAATGTAATTTAAAAATTTAATTAAGATTCAATTTTAGAAAATTTGGCACTATATTAATAATAGTTCAATGTGCACTTGACAATAGAACTTTAAGTGCCAATTGCCTTGATGTTTCTTGAGCAAAGGAGACAACCTCTTTATACAAGCGGGATGGTTGGATGTAGAACAAACCATATAAGATACATAAATTTTGAGGAAGAGGAGTTCAACCACTCATAGTTAAGTCATGAATAGAAATTGTATTTGAAGTAGAATTTTGATATAGTAGAATAACTTAAAAAAAATTTAAATCAATATAAGGTGAGAAATCATAAAAATTTCATCTCAAAAATCTATTTGACATTTTAGGAATTCAATCAAAAGTTATAGATAAATTTTAGCAAAGAAGTTTTAAATTGTTAAAGAAATTGTCCCTTCCAACATTTCTCTAAAATTTGTCCATAATTTTTGATTGGAGGCTTAAAATGTCAAATGGATATTTGAAGATGAAGTTTTTAAAAAAATTTCCCACCTTTTTATTTTTAAGATTTCAAAATTTTTAATTCTAGTATGCCAAAATGAGGTTTGAAATTCTATTTAGAATATGTGTAATGGATTGTTGGATCAACACATGAATTTCACACAATCAATAGAAATTGGTTCATTTTGTGTTGATTAGGGCTCCATTTTTTTGTAGTAAAAAGTGTCTTTATATATCTTATCTTACTAGCAGTTTTGTCAATAAATAATTATGATAATTCTTGTTTGATATTCTACTTTTTCTTCAATTAATTCCAATTTTCAAATATTAGGTCAAAAGAACGGATAATTTTCTAAAATATCCTTCTCTAGAGACATGTGCTAATTATTTTATACCAAGCCTAACACAATATTCTATACATTACATGAACAAATAACCTCTTATCCTCTTTAAAACCATCAAATGAAGTATCTACACCAATCCAAATGCCTTTTCATTGTTCAATTTTGAATGGTTGCCTAAATATTATAAATAAAATTCAATCTTGCCTAACTTTGCTTTTGGACTTTAAGTAAATGTTCATTGTGAATGTATTGGACTTGCTAGTAGGGTACACTAGTCTCACAATCCAATTTAAATTGCTATAACTTTTGCATCCAATGTTTGAATTCAATAAAAACATTTCATGAAACTTACATGTACTAGTCTAATTTGTGTGCTAAAATTTTTAGATCAATTTGAGATGTAATGATTTTTTGAAAGCCATTTGAAGTTCAAAGGTTCAATTTGAGTTCACCAAACTACATTTTCATGGTTGCAATTTTGGAAGCTTTTATTTTTTTCATCCAATGTTTGTTTTCAATTTTTTTTTGTAGGATTATATTCCCCTTAAAGTTTAGTTACTGTGGTAAAATTTCCATTTCAATCCAAGATGGGTTTTTTAATGTTTGGAAGCAGTTCAAAGTTCAAAATCCAAACATTTTTGAATTAAAGTGAACATTGGTGGCTTATTTCTTCTTCATACAATGTTTGTTTCCAATGATTTTTTTTTGGTAAAAGTTGCATACACTAGTCTTTTTGTGTAGTTAAAATTTCATATTTGTTTCTAAATTATTTTTTTTGTAAAAGTTACATACACTAGTCTTGTTTGTGTGATTAAAATTTCATATCAATCCAAATAGTTCTAAGTGACTAGGAAGCATTTTAGTAGAGGGAGGTTAAGCCATTGATGTGTCTTTTGCAACTTCTTTTTGCTATTTTTCAACGTTTAAAGACAATGCTACAAACTCAATGAGTCAATTGATTAATGTTTTCTTTTTGCAAATGTATTTGTATGCTAATTTGGAACCACTTTACAATTCAAACTTCTTTCCTTGGAGTAGGACTAGAAATCACATGTCACCTCAAAATGCATTTCTAGGAGAATTTCAATATCCTTTTTCAACACTAAAACATTATAATCTTACAATCTATGTAGCCAAATGACTCCAAATTTGTTTCACATCATCTAGAACATACACTTCAAAATTGACCGTTTGAAATTTTCAGGCTTTCGTGACATTTAAACTTGTAACACTTTATAGGCTAGGATGCTTTCAAATAAATAGGCCTTATGCGATGAGGGGTTAACCCTAGACCGCCCAAGGGGCCAAAAAGTGGCCTCTCATAGAATTCAAAGTGCTGTAACTTTTGCATCTAATGTCCAAATTCAATGAAACTTGTTGGGAAATTTGCGCCTATTATTCTAGTTCGTGTGATAAAATTTTCAGATCAATCTAAGAGGTGATGATTGTGTGAAAGCGAATCAAAGTTCACAGAGGTTCAATGTGATTCACCAAAGTGCACTTCATAGCTGCAACTTTGGGGGCTTGTATCTCCTTCATCCAATGTTTGATTTGAATAAAATTTATTGGGTTCTACTCCCCTTGAAGTCTAGTTACTGTGGTGAAATTTTCAAGTCAATCCAAGTTGTTTAGATTGTTTGGGAGCAATTCGAAATTCAAAATCCCACCATTTTGCAACTTCAGTGAACTTTAGCGGCTTGTATCTTCTTCATACAGCGTCCAATTTCAATAATTTTTTTTGAAAAGTTGCGCATATTAGTCTAGTTTGTGTCGCTAAAATTTCACATCAATCCAAGAAGTTCTCAATGACTGAGGTGCATTCTAGTAGAAGGAGGTTCACATTTGCAAGCCATTTTGCAAATGCATTGAGTCAATTGAATGATATTTTTTTTCACCAATGTGTTTGTATGCTGATTTTGAATCACTTTATAGTTTAAATTTTTTTCATTTGCTTAGGTTTAGAAGTCAAATTTCACCTCCATATGAGTTTTTAGGAAAATTTCAGCATTCTTTTTCAACACTAAAACATTTTAATCTTGCAATCTATGTGATCAAATAACTTCAAATTTGATCCATGCCACCTACAACATACTCACTATAAGATCGTAGTGTTAAGATGTGTATTATTTAGTCACATTTAGATTTATAGCACTTCAAAAGCTACAATGTTTTTGAACCTTAAATGGCCGTGGGCCTTCTAGGGTTAAGGTATCCACACCAAATTACAATACCAACATTTGAACACCTCAATTTATCCCCCAAATGGAACCATCCCTAAACGCATATTTCAAAGCAACGAGAATTGAGAAGTTCTTCGAGGCCACCAACTGCAGTTAAAGCATTGCGAATTTCAAAGGCGTTCCATTTAGGGTTCAAACGGTGATCCTCACAAAAATTCATCTAAGTGAATAATAGATTCTCATGGGACCTCATCCTTCAAAACTCGTAGATTATTCAAACGGTGATCCTCACAAAATTCTCCAAGCAATCGCACTCACTTCCGCTTCCACCATTCAATGTAATTTAGATTTTCTGAATCACTTCCTCAGCGTCTCCTTCGAAATATTTCTGAATCTCAAACAAGCGTCCTTCAATGAGGATACCTCAGCAAACTCTTTCCAAACTCGGTTCTTATAATCTCAAAACTCTCGGAAACTCGCAGCAATCCTCAACCAACATCTAGACTACCGGGTACATAGAAACTGACGCTCTACATCTATTTGCCCACAGATTCAGCTACAAGCCATAAACCTATCCTGAAGTCAGAAAGTATCATCCGGTGGGCAAGTTAAGTATGTACATATTGAATAGAACTCCTATAATCCTAACTCTGATGTCATTGCACTCTAAGGGACAATGCAATGAAGCTCTGCACTCAAATCAAGAGAATACTCCTGACGGAAATCATACCACAAAAATGAATGAAGTTTCCGTGACACAAATAATAAACCAATCAAGGAAAATCATTCCAGGGATAAAATCCTGTGCCGGATATAGTACACAACAAGTAACTTATATACAAAAGCTACTACAAAGATCTGCTATATATATACAACCAGAGAAGAGTAGACAACAGTCGGGCAATAGGCGTATTAGAATAGAACATAAAATTCCCAGCTCGTGAGCCAAAAAATGATGTTGTTCACATTTAAGAAAGGCAGTGACTTGCAGCAGCAAGTCGCTTCAGCTCAATGTATGAATCCTTTGGATAACGTTACTAGGATCATATGTACAAAGGAACCTGGATTGACTTCAGAAACAGAGATAGAACCAGAAAGTGGTTCTCCACCTCAAAATCGGAAGAACCGTCAGGAGCCTCAGGAAGAAGCTCTCAACTACATCCAATTTCACAGAAACAAACAGGGTCACTTCCGCGAGACAGCTCCTGCAGGGCTACCAGCACACTGACTTTCTATCACCAGCATGAACGTGTGATTTGAAAGACCCGGGACTTTCTATCATCAATATGAACCTGTGATTTAGAACATCCAGGACTTTCTATCACCAGCATAAGAGTATAAGACAGTTACCCTGTGATTAGTCATACCCTGAAAGACTGAATTTTCGACTGTCATGAAGTTGTGGTAACAACCCTAATGTCACATGGATTCAACTTCTGACATGGCTGCGTGATCGAGCAGACCCCGGGTATGACCGAATGGGACTCCGGCTCCTGCTTCTGCTCCTGTACCGATACCTCACAGGCGACAAGCTTCGACTCCGACTGCGACTTCGCCCACGACGACTCCGTTGCGCAATGCGACGCGTCTCCGCCAGTTTCTCCTGCCTCTCCTTCTCCTGCTCTCGTCTCTTCCCAGCCTCCGAAACGATATCCTTCTTGATCTGCTTGCTCAACTGCTTGTTCATAATCCGTCTCAGTCGCTCCTGGGGAGTTTCTGGCGTCGGTGCTGCTGTTGCTGCTTTGGGATTGGCAGGAGATCCCTTAGGTGTGGCAGTAGAAGCTGAAGCCGGCATCTTGCTAAGCTTCGCAATAGCAGAGCTCGAAGGGCGCGGATCTCTCTCTCGCACAGACTGAGTAGAACCAGAGGGCGCGACAGCATTCGCAGCAGGGTCACTATGCAACGCTTCAAGGATTCGCCGTGACGGTACTGCCATTGCGTCATGTAGTGGGGAAGTTGTAGGGGCTTCACTCTCCCCACCAGCTGTACCCTCAACTCCAAACTCAGTAATATATTCAATAGTCGAAGTGGTGGAGCTTTTCCTCTTCCTGCCTCGGTGATCATATGCATCCGTGTCCCGGTACCTGGAGTTCGGAGGCGAAAGCGATCCCCTATCACGACGGGAGAAAGAATGATAAGAGTCATATGTGGGACTCTTCCGAAGCTCCCTGTAAGGATCGTGTTGCAGAGGACGATTACTAGCCTGACGAGCTGCCTCTTTCTCCCGTTCTCGCTCTTGTTGCGAAACTTTCCGACGCTCCTTGCGACTGAGTTTCCGCATGGCAGGGTCGCCTTTAACCAACTCCTTCGCATGCGCTTCTTCCTCCTTCAGTTTCCGATCGAGGTGAAGTAAAGAATTGAACTTAGGCACGCCGTAGTCCTGTCCGATGGACTCGATCTGCTCGTCTTCACTGTCCTCACTACTACTACCTTCCTCGTCTTCGACAGGATCGTCGTCGCTGTCGCTCTCGGCTAACCCTAATCCCGTGTCTACGTCCTTGGTTTGGAATGCGGAGGTCCCTTCGTATGCAAATCCGACTTGGCCGTAGGTTGGCTTGGAGGAAGGCCCGGTTGTTGAGCGTGTCGATGACTTATCGAAGGGTGTGGAGGCAGTAGAGCGAGCCTCAAGCTCCTGCTCGACATCGTCAAGGCCCTGCTTGTCACTCAACCCTCGACGGCGCTGCTTGATTAAGTCCCGGTACCGTTGAAAATTCACCATGACTTCAAGCTCGTCTTCCTCCTCCGTCTTCTCTCGTTGCTGCAAGTGGGCAGAATTATACTCACGGATCATGTCGAGGAGAGCACGCCCGTCGAAACGATCAATGAGATTATCCTCCTTGCCGTTCCATGGGATTAACCCCTGCTGATCCTCCGTGGCTTGGTACACAGTCGCGTCGTGGTGAACCCGGGAACGTGTGCCGGTGATGCGCAAGGTCTGCTGGGGGTCCACGCGACGCTTCGCCAAGAATATGGCACGTTTCTGGGCACGCCGACGGGCGGCGTCCATAATCTCGTGAACCTTCTTCTCCGAACGCCGCGCCTCATGCCACATGATGACAAAGTGACAAACCCACCAAAGCAACGAAAGCACCTAAACCACGAACCCAGTACCTCGTCGCGGCTCAAGTCATTTGACCTCCACGTCCACAACCTCAAATTCCGATACCGCCATCGCTAAGCTTCCAAACCACAACGAAAGAGTGTATCCCGAAACCTAATAACATTCAAAGTGAGGGCAAAGCCACCCCGAAAGCCTTCCAGCACCATCGCTACGAAGCCAAGCTAAGAAGAGAGACTTTCGAGCAAAACCTAATAAAAATTCCCGGCGGTAAGTTACAGCAGAAAAATTCATGTGAGCAACAGAAATTGCTATTCATTAACGGCGAAGTCGACGATAGATGCTGCTGCGTGTAAAAATGTGGGGCCGGTTATGGATGCTTGGAATTGTAGCAACAACGACGACAAACCCAAGACGAAAGACCGAGCGGCGTTGGAGGCCTTGTGGACCGGAGGGAGAGAGACGGAGGACCAGCTTCGGGAACCAGCTTCCCAGACGAGCTTCGGAGATCAGCTTCGGAGTAGAGCCTTTCGCCGTGGATGCATGTCAGTTACTCAATTGGGGGTCCAGAAGGACGGAGCTCATGACCGTGTCGTGAAAACTCAAAATCGTCCACTCTGTTGTATCCTTAATTTCTCAGCTATTCATGAATGAATTTTTTTGTTTTTCTCTTTCAGAGATGAAATTTCAAGTATAATATATACGCTATCAAAATTTAGATTATAAAAAATTATCAAATTCTGAAGAAGTAGAGAAAGTTACAACCATGCTTAAAAAATTTGAAAATTTTAGACTAGAAGTACACTATAATACGAAAAGAGTTTTTGTATCAATCTACATTTAGAAATATGGTTATAGGTCTTCAATTTCCATTTATGACATAATGCTTATGATTAAAATACTTTCAATCAAAGTAGAAACTAGACTTGAGAAGCTTTATGTTGTTAGTTTAGTTCAAAAGAATAAGAAGTAAATTTTTTTAAAAGCTCAATGTATAGAAACACATTACATAGGGGTACCATAAACTATTGTGTATAAAATCAAAAGTCAACTAGTATGATGTAAACTTAATCTCTAAAGGACAACAAGACTACCACATAGCTTCTACAACTACATTTGTATGAAATTTGAAACATTAGAAGGGATTTGAGGGTAATGGGAGATCACAAGTTTTTTTGAGTTCTCAACTTGAGGGAATGTACCACCTCAACAATTTGAAGTGGTCAAGAGATTGCCACATTAAAAAACATTTAAAAAATATTTCTTTTGAGAAATAATAAATTTAGTTTAGTTTTAGGTTGCTCAACACCTTTTAGAATTTTCGGGAAAAAAATTTGAAAAATTCAGCCAATAGGGTTGATTTAGAGTTTTCTAACAACACAGGGAATGGGATGCAGAACAACTTTGAAATGGGCTTCTTTTGCCTTCAAATCCCTTTTAATGTGTGAACCTCACTAATAATGTGTAAATAACAAAAAGTCTTTAGATGATTTTTTTGCTAAATTCCTAAGTGCATTCTAATATAGAATAGATTGATTGTGCACTTTTTGGAGAATTTTTGAAAATAAAAAAGTATTATAGGCTAGCACTTTACATTCTCATATCTTCTTCCACACTTCAAAATGATTTGAAAAATTTGCACATCAAAATTATAATAATATATCCCGTAATATATACCTATGGAAAAAAATTAGAGTTTTGAGGTTACTTTGAAAGATTTTGATTTCTACATTCCAGTTTCAACTTGCGAATATAATACCACCTAATTAAACATCTTTCATCAATCTTGCAAAGATGGCATTTTATCAAAAATTATGTGATTTCATTGATTTTTTTCATAAGAAAGATATACAAGTCTTCTATATATTTCAATGTTGGCAACTGTCAAAATTATTCTACATGAATGAAGTTATGTTTGTTATAAGAACCATTAGATGTTTTTCTAGGCTTGAACACTAAAAGAAAACAAGGGGTTCTACAACTGTTGTTTGCAACTAGTTTTGTAGTTGCATGAGATGTTTACAAATAAGTTGCAATGGACAAGTCACACTAGTTACAAAACAATTACAAAGATTTTCAAGGTTGTTTCTTATTTGACAACCTAGCTACTTGAAAGTTTGTTTATGAACTCTTTTGATGTGGTTGTTTATATGGAAGTTGCTTATTTGTATGTAACTTGTTTGCAACTCTTATACAACTTGTTTGAGATTGATGTGCAATTGTTTTGCAACTTGTTTATAATGTGTCTGTAATTCAAAGACTTGTAGATTGAGAATTTCATATCTATCTCCTTTTTTAGATTGCTAAATTTAGATTTTTCTTAAATTTTATATATTTATATATTTTTGTAGATTATAGAAATTTACAAACCATAAAAACCTACAAATTATAGAAATCTATAAGGTGTAGAAATCTACAAAGTGTAAAAGTTTAGAAAATGTAGAAATATTAGAACTTCATCATCAAAATTCATTACACAAGAATGCTATAACTTACAACTCTTATATGTCTAACCTAATGGAATTCTTGACAATTGATATGGAACAATAAACAAAAGACTTAATAGTAATTGCATGCTAGTTGTTTTTTAGTTGCAATTTTGTTGTTTCCTAATTGCAAACTAGTTGTTTTGTAATTGCAAGTTAGTTGTTTCCAGTTGCAAGTTAGTTGTATTTTAGTTAAACTTTAGTTGTTTTTTAGTCAAACTCTAATCAAATTGTAGTTGTAGTCTAGTTGTAGTCTAGTTGGAGTCTAATTGCACTGTAGTTGTAGTCTAGTTGCACCCTACTTGAATTGCTATCAAATTTAGATTATATGCAATTGTAGATAGACACATTGGACTCTATAGAATGTAAAGTTGTTTACATTGACAATTGTCATGAATATTGGATGTAAAATATCTCACATCAACTTTTTTGTTACATTTCTGTAACTACAATTTCATTTTGCAACTTTAGTGCAACTATGCCAAAGTTGGTGCAAATATAGAAGATTGTAGTATCATAGCAATTGCATAGGATACGAAGTTGCATTTTAGTTGGTTGTGGTAGACACGTTTTTCTTCTAGTGAAATAAGATTATGAGTTTGTGAATATCAAGGAGTACCAATTGAAATTTATTTGAATTTTTTTTCTAAATCCCCCCAAAGCAAATTGCAAGGCCTAAACTATATAGAATAGTTTTATGACATGAAAAAAAGGTGAAAATATTTATTTATTTAATTAAAAAAAGTAATGATTTTTAAAAATTACATTTTTTTTATTATTTAAAAATATGACTAACACTACAATAGTTCACAACTTGGAAGATAGTTCCAAAATGTTCCTCCAGTGGCCTAAAAAAACATCTAATGTCATCATAAAACAAGAGCTATACTCAAATACCTCCAATCCTTTTAGAGGTTAAATCATTGATGTAGACATAGCATTAATAACTTTGTGTATACAAAATTTAGATGAGAAATGTTCATTCTTTAATATGCAAAAGGTTGCTTGACCATCCAAAAGACATTGTCTTAGCTATGCTATAATCTAGACATTCTTCTAAAGTTAAGCCTATGAGGAACCTATCAAGAGTGCCTATAGCCGTGTAGTCAAACTTCAATCCCTTTATAATAGGTAAACCAAGTTATACCATCTTCACTCCAACTTTGCCCTTATTTATCCAATATGTACATTTTAGATCAAAAATTTATATTTTATATAGTAATTCAAGGTAGAATTGGAATTTAAATAAACATAGGTTGACTTAGCTTATGAATGAATTTTTTTTTATGAGATGCAATTATATATCTACTATATTTAGTAAAATTTTGAAAATTTTCTTTCTATCAACAAAAATTATTATGAACATAAGAATAAAAAGTGAAAAAATTTGTAATTATTAAATACAAAATAGGCTCAAAATATTTGAAAATTTTACTGAAGTGAAATTTAGATCAAATGCAAGGTGGTAGAATTTGCCAAAGTTTAAAGTGAATATAGTTATCATTAGTATAAATTTTAACTACATTTGATCATTGTAGCCCAAGTTATGGTTAGAAAACACTTTGACTTATAAACTATGACAAAAATTATTATTTGTTGTTTTAGTGATTAACGTTGAAATAATGCATAAAAGTATTAAAGCATATTATTTGATCCTAATACAAAACTTTTCCTTGTGTATATCTACACAATTCTACTCCAAATCCTTTACTATCACATGTACTCTTTGTAATTATATTTTGATATTTTGAACGATTTTTGTAATTTTTGTAATATATATGATAGAACTTTCAAGGGCTTGGTGCAATGGCATAATTATATGACCTCTATATGCACTTTCAAAATAGATGCGAAGAAAAAAAAGTAGAAATAATTATTAAATAATTTTGTGGTTGATGTAGAATTTGGAAAAAAAAATTGAAAATAAGAATTGATAGATATAATAGAGGAGGTTTGACAATCAAGTCTACTATGGAACCTACAATTAAAATGCCTTCGAATGAAGTATGTCATTATTTTTTTTAAAGCTTAGGAATCAAGTTAGATATGCAAATCTTAATAGAAAAGTTTAAGTTTTAAGTTTTACATGTACTAATCAAAATGGCATTTTTGAATTCACATTAGGGGAGATTTGAAAGCTAGGAAGGGTCGTTCCAAGGTCATTCCCATGCCTATTTCTTGTGTTTTTCTAGAAACAATAAATCAGACTATAATGGTTGAATTTCGATTTTTTTTGCAAAAATTGAATTTATATATATACATATATTTATATTAAAAAAATTCCAAAAAGTGTTAAGAAACCTATGACTAATTAAAACAAATATAAAAACAAATGTTAAATTTTTTTTCCAATTTTTCAAATATCCTATATTTTAATGTGTAGTCTCTTAGTCGCATTAGATTGTTGATGTGGTGCATTTCAACAATCTAGGAACTTTAGATAACTTGCTATCTTCTAATGCCCTCAAATCTCCTCTAATGCAAAATTTTTTTTTAGTGCTACCAACTTCAACACCCTTCCAAGGGCTCAAACATTGATATTTTTTCAAGAAATTTAAAAAAAACATTACCTCTATGTTGATAATATATGTACCAAAATTTCAAGGCCAAAAAATTTACACAAAATAAGATATTTGAAATTTACCAACATATGTGGCTTTGAAAAAAAATTTAGTGTTGTCAACTTTGACACCTTCCTAAGGGCTAAAATATTTTATTCACTATGAAATTTTTGTCATAAAGTCCCTTCTATGTTGATGATTTGTGTGCCAAATTTCAAGGCCAAAAGATTTATATAAAAAAATATTTGAAATGTACCAACATGTGCTGTTGTTAGAGACAATTTCACTATTGCCAACTTTGACACCCTTTTAAAGGTTGAAAAAATTTGCCTTTTACAATGAATTTGCCTTGAACTCCTAAAGGCCCGAATTGCATTTTTTGGCAATATAGAAATTTTGGGCACGTACGTGTGAATAAAATTTTGCATGTTTTAAGCTAAAATTTGAATGGAATGTGTGGACAAGGAATATCTTTCATGTGCCCAAATTTCATGACATTTGAAAATGTGAGTAAAAAATTATAGCCTCATATGTTACTTTTTTTCCGTAACTAGGCACTTTGAGCACTTTAAAAAAATCACTTTTTTCAAAAACTGAAATTTGAAATTGATTTTCTACATTGATATGTACATGGAATGCTTTGAATCATTCCATTTCAATCAATGAGTCAAAAGTTATGAGGAGTTTTAGTCTGCGTGCAATTATAGAATTTGTACCTCAAAATAAACTTTGAAGTTCTTTATTGAACCAATTTTCAATATTTTTGGAATAAAATAAAATCATAGGATGTAGATTACTTATTACAACATTACAACCATTGAGATTGGCATTTTTCAATTCCATAATTAAATTTTTAACAATTTTGTGTTTTGAATCATTCTCTACTTCTTTCTATTTACTATTTTTTTCCTATATGTTACACAATTCCAAATGATCTAAAAATTTTCAAGCATGTAGCTAACTTGACATGAAGAATGAATCCAAAGAGTCACAACCATTTTGGACATTTTTTCATGCAAATGTGAAATGCAGCTGCCCTGTTTTTTCCAGGGCTGAAACAAGGTTTTTTGTCAATTCAAATGCTTGATATAGTATCATTTTGTGGGTCAAACTTTGACATCAGTGGCAAACAAATGGCAAAGCTTACATTCTCAACTACAAAAAATTTGTCAAAACTTTGAAATTAGTTAAATATGTGTTCTCTTTTTTAATATACAATAGTGTCTCATTACTTGTAAACAAACCTTTATTGAGATCTTTGGTGTTTAGATTGCAAGTACTTATCATTTTTTATGCAATAAAAATTCATTGCTTCAAAATCAAATAAAAATCTGAACCTTTAATATTCCATTGAAATTTGTCAAGTATTAAATTTGTAAGTTACAAAATTCATATGAACATTGTGATCTTCTTATTCAAAATAGAATAGTTGATTGTTACATTGGAATATAACTTAGGTTACCTAATCTTATTACATACTCTAATAGATTACAAATGGAGATGCCATCCAACTTTACAACCAAATTCAATCAACTGTTGAAAATGTTGATACATGTCATAATATGCAAATTTATTTTATCTCTATTGTTAAATTTTATAAATATCAAATATTTATATGTTAATGAATTCTTCATCTACTTTTGAAATTTGGCATGTATGTAACTAACATGATATAGTATGTAATTGATAAAAAGAAACTACATATAGCACAAAAATCTCATTTCAAGAAGAATCAATCTCTACTAATCTTGAAAGGCAAATTCAAGAGAAACATTTTCTTCTAACTTCAAATGCTCTTATTCTAAAAATGTACTCTTATAGTTCTCAAATTTTTTTCACATATTCCAAAAGGTTGTCTTTAGGTTTAAGCTATTTAGATTTCAAATAAAATATTTGCTCATTGCACAAAAAATAATCTAAAAATGACAAGTGTATTGCTAGTTTACTTGACTTCTTTGTAGTGCAGAGTGATTTTTAGTAATCTACATTCTATATTTGTTATCAAAATTGTAAAGAAGTCAGCACTAATCAAGATTTAGATGTCAATGGTTGAAGAAAGCAAATTCATCAAGAACAAAAAATTTTACTCTAGAATGCTCAAAGTCCACTGACTCCATTTATAGAGATGAAAAGTAGTGGTTTTTTTGTCATTTCAATCTTATAATGTTCTAATTCACAATCTTTTAGGTTGAAATTTTTTCCACATGTTTTTGTAATACTCTTGATTATTTTGGTATGATTGAAGTCAAGGAATAAAATTATTTTCAATTTTGGAGAATTTACTAAAATTGATCATTTTTGATAATTTTTCTTCAAAACACTCCTGATCCTCTAGTGACTAATAGTGCCCTTCATTTTGTTTATATGTAATTCACAAAGTTTTGTAAAGGATCTCCCTAGGACTATATTCAAGACAATTTTATTGAACATTCTTAAAAAAAAGAGGTCTACAATTGAGATATGTCTCACAATAAGCTCTTGAAAACATTCATAATCCACCCAATGAATGGATGCCAACACTTTTAGGAGTTTAAATGTACTTCAAGACAACATCTTGCATCCGTTTATTGTCATCTTCCATTGAAGACTAATTAATAACATGAATAAGATAAAATAATAAAGCTTATTCATATTGGCAAAGATCTTATAAGGGAACATTCTTAATTCATTCACTAGACACCAACATTCTTAATGTAGGAAAACCTAAAAGTGTCACTTTCTCTACTGTATAGTAGGGTATCAATCAAAATGGCTTTTTTGAATTTTTAGGGAAAGAAATTTTGATGTTGCTAACCTTTTGGTCAACACCCTCTCAAAAATTGGAAAATTGGATTCTTACCATGAAATTTTCTTATGACATCATCTCTATATCAATAACATATATGCCAAATTTCAAGGCCAAAAAATTTATGTAAAAACAGATATTCAAAATCTACCAACATGTGTAGCTATGATGAAAATTTTAGTGCTGCTAACTTTGACACCTTCCTAAAGATTGAATTTTTTTTCTTTTTCTACAAAAATTTGGCATGACATCATCTCTATGTTGATATGATAATACATGTTCCAAATTTCAAAGTCAAAAGATTCACACAGAAAAAGATATTTGAAATCTCCCAACATGGGTTGCTATAAGAGACAATTTTACTATCAACGACGCTAGTTTGTGAGTCTAAAAGCATGAGCTTGCGAGCTGTGAGCATAGATTTTGTGAGCCCGGAGAATTAACCATAAAAACCTGTGAATTTTTTAAGCCAAGAGATAAAAAAAGTGAAGTCATTTAAAAAAAATCTATTTATAGTAAAATTTTAGCTTTATGACCATGGACCTATGATCGTGGACCTATGACTGTGGAAATGTGGTTAATGTATTTTAAAATTTCAAACCCTACTATCTCCAAAAGGCCTCTCAATACCTTCCAAAAAAAATTTGAATTTTTGAATTTTTTTTTGAGGTTCAAAATCCAGAATCCAACAAGGGGTTTTCTAGGGCGATGGAGTCATGAAAAAAAAATTATTTTTTTTAATTTTTTAAAATTTTTTTTCTTTTTTTTCCCGACTTTTTCACCTTGAAATTGATCTTTTGATACCGAGAAAAGGTTTTCAAGGGTGAAAAGTCGCAAAAAAAATGAACTAGTAACATAGTCGGAAAAAAAAATTTTGAAAAAAATGAATTTTTTTTGGAGAGCTCCAAAGCCCTCTACCTCCAAACCCCTTTCAATATCCAAAGGGATTTTGGAGGGTGATGGAGTTGCAAAAAAAATTTGAAAAAAAAAGGACTGAAAAAAAATTTAAAATTAAAAAAAAAAAAAAGAGTTTTGAAAGTCACAAATTTCAAATCCCATGAGGGGGATACTAGATATAAAAATCCAAAATTCTTAAAGCACGGTAATAGGTCCATGCCCTAAAAATCACTAAAAATTTCACCAAAAATTCTAGGCTCACAAGCTCACAGGCTCATAGGCTCACAAAATAGCATCCCCGATTTTACTATTGCCAACTTTGACATCCTCCCAACTACTAAAATTTTTTTTCTTTACCATGAATTTTTTTAGACAAAATACTCTCTATGTAAAAAACATGTATGCTGAATTTCAAGTTCAAAAGATTTGTCCAAAAAAAGATGTTGAAATCTCCCAACATGTGTATTGTGGGTGAAGTTTGACATGGATGCAAAAAATCATTCTCACAACTACACATGTTGGGAAATTTCAAATATCTTTTTTTGACAAATCATTTGAACTTGAAATTTGGCATGCATCTAATCAATATAAAGTTGATTTCATGAAAAAAAAATTCATGGTAAAAAAACAACAACTTAGCCCTTGGGAGGGTGTCAAAGTTGGTAGTAGTTAAATTGTCTCTTATAGCAACCCATGTTGGTAGATTTCAAATATCCTTTTTTTGTATGAATCTTTTGACTTTGAAATTTGGAACATGTATTATCAACATAGAGATAATCTCATGCCAAAATTTCATAGAAAAAGAACAAAATTTCAATCCTTACGAGGGGTCAAAGTTGGCAATATCTAAATATCTTTCTATGCAAATTCAAAAATGCCATATTGATTGGTACCCTATTGTACATAGTTTTCGTAATTAATCTATTATAGTTTTCATGTATACTAATTGACAAATGAAAATAGAGTTTAGCACATTAAATAATACATCATTTGGATAATACATTCAAAGGTTACAAGAGATCTAAGTTCATCTAGAAAATAGTCTAGAAGCATTTCTCAAACAATCATATAGGTGGATATTGGATTAGGTATTTGTATATATATCAAAATTTGTGGATATCTCTACTATAGGGGTTATCAAAACAATATGACCTCAAAAAATACACCTTGCATTCTAACCTCTCTCCCTTTGTAAGATGTAGCTTACTCAAAATGGCCGTAGAACGCCAAACATAGACATTGAAATAAATCAATAAAATATATTTCTTATTGGAAAGGATCTTACATGATGTGGTCCATGTCAAAGCTTGTACAAAATTCATGAAATCCCTAATGACAACACTTGTCACATCACTAGGAGAATGCAACCCCTTTTTTTATATATATCTCTATATTTCATCCATTTTCTGATGTTTCTAAATTAATCTCTCAAAAACATTCTTAAACTACCTAGTATTTATTAACTCTTTTAAAAAGGATATAATATTGAATCCTGAAAGAGCATTTTGCATCCCAACTATTTTCTTTTACTTTAAAACAATTTATCCAAAATTGACTTGATACTTCTACACATACAAATTTTAAATGCACTTCCAATAAGCAAGGACCTCATATAAACTAATCCATGTAGAACCTCATATAAAAATCATTAACCACATCCATCACATCATCAAAGTTTATTTAAAAATCCAACACACTTGTATGTACTTCATACATTGCTTGATTCTCCTTCATAATATTCTCAAAAACATTCATCACTTGCCTAATATTTATCAATCTATTTAGGGATTAAAATTAACCCTAAAAGAACATCTTGCATCTTCAATGCCTTCTTCTATTGAGAGATAATTTACTTAGAATGACCTCACATTTGGTTGTCAAACATATTGATCAAAATAGAATAATAAAATAAAATTCTTGTAAGCAAGGACTTTATAAGAATTGATCCATTTCAAATCTACTTAGAATTCTATATAAAACTCATGAGCCACTCATAAGTGACTACATTCATCACTTCACTAAAGAATAAACAAACCTCTATTTTAAGCATACTTAGATGTACTTTATCCATATCCTAACACTTCCACAACAACCTCTCAAAAACATTTTTTACCTATCTAGCTAGTATTTGCTAAGGGTTAAAAATGTTCATGCAAAAAACATTGTATAAACTATCAATAGGCCTCTCTTGAAAAATGTTGTCATATTGTAGCACATACATATTTATAGGGTTTTTTTTCTGGTGATTTGGTGCAAAATTGCACCAAATTTTTTGGCCTAGTGCCAAGCCTATAGGAAAAAAACAATAAAATTTTGGATGAAATCGCCAATAAACTTCAATTTAAAAAAAAATAGTGGATGAAATTGCCAAATAATGGATGAAAATAGAATGATAAAAATGTATTATGTGCTACTATGATATTTTCTATTGAATACATGGATGAATGTTGAGATTTGAAGCTCTACAATAAAATGAAATATCGCCACTTTGACACTTCACAAGAAATGAAAAAAAACAAACCTTGATTTATATTAGAATAATAAAATAGAGATCCCACAGACAAGGACTTTACACCATAACATTCAGTAGCCCATGGAAGGACTGCCTTCCCCTTGGTGAAGTCCCCATCACCTAATTTCATCTAACATTTCTTGGAGTTGCAACTTTAGTTACTGAATGGTGTGGAATACCATTGGTGCTGGATGGAATGGTGTGGGATATTCCACACCATTTCATCCACTGGGAGGCAGTGTGACATGCTGCTACTGAATGTAATGACCCAGAAGTGATCTATTCAAAAATTTGTACCAAATTGTGAGCCTGTAAGTAAGCACCCTTGTCACATCATTGAAGAATTCCTAGAGCCCACTTTCCCATCATACTTGGATGCACTTCATCCATTTCTTGGTACACTCACATCTCAAAATCACTCACAACCTACCTCGTATGCCCCACCCATCTTAGAATTTTCTGAAATGTACTCCAACTGAACATCCTGCATCCTACCTTGCCTCCCCTGCTCTCCCTTTCCTTACACAAGGTCAATATTTTCTTTTTCTTTTTCTACTAGTGAAATATCGGCAGATCTCATAGATTGGGACAAGTAGAGTTACAACCCTCCAAATATTCTTCAATGCAGTGAGGACAGCGAAGGGATTACTTTAGAAAACTGTAGAAAAAACAGTGCCTCAGTCCCTCTCAGACCCCATACTATTTAATTAGAAACACTAATAAAGCTAAGCATAAAATTAAATTCCTGTAGGCCAGGACCGGCGCCCCCTTTGAAGCCTTTCCTTCCATTCCTTTTCTTTCCTTCGGGGCCCCTTTGGTCGCTACACAGACACACTCACACTGAGAGAGAAAGAAACGGGACGGAGAGCCCGTCGTCTCCTTCATTTGCCAAGACGACATAAGCTTCCATAGCTTGCCCCATCCATCGGTGGCGAAGGAGCCGTCACCGCCATCGCCATCGCCATCACCATTATCATTATCACCACCCCCCATCTTCCTTTTCCCCTCATGATCATCCCTTGTTTCCGTTTCCGAAAGAATCATATTGTTGCAATTCCATTTGTGGATGTGCTCTTGTTAGGGTTGCAGCTCGGGAGCCACACAGGTTAGGGTTTGGGAGGCGCCTGCAAGAAGGAAGGGAAGGGAAGGGAAGGGACGGGACGGGAAGGAGGAAGGGAAGTAGGAAGCGGCAGCAGCAGAGACAGGCCTCGGTGGCGTTCATGCTGATGCAGCAGGAAGAAGCGCGTGGTTGCGGCAGCACGATCTATGGCGCGAGCCGCTGGTAGCAACACAAAGTTTGCTTCTGTGAACTTGAACAAAAGCTATGGCAAGCCCGCGGCAGGCGCGTCAAGTGGGAGTGGGAGCGGCAATGGAAGTGGGGGACGTTTGGCGCGGACGGGGTCGGGGTCTTCTTCGTCGTTGGCGTCGTCGGGGGGGATGCTGTTGTTGTCGCGGCAAGGGGCGGTGCTGCCTGCTGCTTCGAAAGGAGGGAAGGTGATTGTGCCGAGGCCGGTTAATCTGCCGTCGTTGCGACGGGAGCATGCGGGGAATGATCCTTCCATTGCGCTTGTTGGCGGCTCCGGGGCTGCGGGATGGACCAAAGCGCCTCCTGTGGTGGTGGAAGAGGCGCCTGTTGCTGTTGCTGCGGTTTCGACGTCGGAGTCGGGAACAACTGGTATGTAGTTGGGGTTGTGCGTGGTTGGAGGTCGTGATTTGCGCATCGAAGGAGAGTAGCTTGTTGTTTTGTTTTGTTTTGATCGGCATTTGGAGGTTCTTTTGGTTTGAGGTCTGAAGCGGTTATGAAGGGTGAGATTCCGGGAGGAGTGTTGACTTGGAACGCATGATCTAGTGTTTTTGAAAGCTTCTACGGGTGGTTGACGAGGGCTCTCGTTTTTCAAGAACGAGTTACGTGAGTGTGTTGATCGTGCTGGGGCAATGTACGTCGTTATTACTGTGTGTTGGGTCAAGATAACGGAGGTATGCTGGATTCGTGCCGCACAGCATCAAGCTTGAGGGCCCGGCGACTGGTTTTAGTGGAACTGGGAAATCACGGGAGAGCAGATGGGAGAGTTAATTAGTTGAAATGCACTTACCTGAAGTGTGGGATGGGAATAGCGGGACAGTGCTTGTTCTACATGTGTTCTGGCCCCTGGCATTGCATAGTGGATAGCTGCACAATGAGAGGGAAGACACGAATGTTTGAGATGAATGTCTGTGAAGAGAACTTCGTCTTTGGCGTCTCTTTAATATGGTAGCTGAGAGGTTTCTATATTTAGGGTTGGAGACGTTGTGGCGGATTTACGGCCCTGTGTGGTGCCTGGGGTGAGGCGATTTAAGGGAGGAGGTTGTTGGCAAGTTTTTTTGTTCTTGTTTTTTGAATGCTCTTGACGCCCTAAACTTAATTCGTCCGCTGGGGACTTGCTGGCATAGGCGTGAAAGGAGTCTCATGTCTTCTTCTTTCCTAACATGTTGAAGAGGCAATCGGAAAGTTGGATGACTACGAGTTTTAAAGAATCTGTGGTCTTCATAATTTAGGGACAGTGCTGTAGTTGACGATTTGAGTGAGTGAACTCAACAGTTCGGATAAATTCCTGAAATGATGACGAGGGCCCTTCTTGAAGTTGTGGGCATTTCCGTTCGCAGGTATGGCAAGGTTAGCACCAGCACTGAGTGCTGGATCAACCTGGGGGACTACGCAAACAATATCAGGTCAAACCTCTGCAGGATCTTTGAGCGGGGAACACTGGCCAGTGCCCACACAAGCCGGAGCTTCTGTAAGCAATCAAGTGGCTGTTGGACGGCCTGGTGTGTATACACCACCTCGTGCGCGTGCGATGCAAACTCCGACTGTGACGACTGGTCACGTGGTTGCTGTCGAGAAGGCCGTGGTGTTGAGGGGGGAGGATTTTCCAACTCTGCAAGCCGCTTTGCCCCCGACCCCAGTTTCTGCCCATCAAAAACAGAGAGAACAGACTCTGAAGCAGAGGGAGAAGCAGCAGGAACTGAAGGACCAGCAACAGAAACTGCAGCTTTTGTCTGAGCAGCACGCTGTGTTAAAGCCTGACGAAGTCCTACAGTCTCAGCTTGGAGGTGGGTTATTTAGGTGATTGATGCAAATGATTGATCTGAATGTATTACCTAGAGCTTGCAAAGGATTCTGTCGTAGAGGGAGGACACCAGAAGTCAATACGTTTTTCATGATTGTGTACAGCGGGATTATTTAGGAGTTTCAGTAGCTGTGGGATTTTCTTCACGGACACGAATGGCAGTAGTTTTTTGTAGTCATATCGGCGTCGCGAAGATATATACTGTAAACTTCTCTTCCTCTGCCGGAAAATTTCGCAACCTTTTTTCTGTCGTTGGAATTCTTTTTATTTGATCATTCTGTCCTTGGGGTGCCTTTGTTTAGGCCCCCAGCTCCAACCTGCGCAGCCGTCATCATCGCAAACGAAGAATGAACAGATCCAAAAGGAAGCCGCTGAGGAGTCCCTTCGTTTGGAACAACAGCGCCTCTCGGACTCAGGATTGTCTGGTCGACCTTCATCCAAAGCTGGAAATTATGCACTCGGACCTGCATCGTCCGGGCAATATCAACGATGTCAATCAAATTGGACAGACGATGAGAGAGATTCTACCTTTCGGCCACAAGGGGGCAGTTATGTCGAATGGACTGATCGATCAGATCGAGAGTCCGAGCAACCTGCTAATCGTGTTGGCGAGAACTTTGGTTATGGTCGATCTCTCCCTTCCAGAGAAATTCCTTTTATTCCGGGGCGCGATGGTCACTCAGGCAAAGTTGCCGAAGGCCGAGAAAGTAGGTTTAGTGGCGACAGTTCTTTTGGTCGTGAGTCTTCGACGGCTGCGTATGGTGCAGATAACAGTTTTAGTCGAGGTAGCAATGCTGTCCGAGAGGGTGGTTTTCGAGAGTGGGGAGTGGGAGTGAATAGAGAATCCAATTTTGGTGGTCGGGGTTTCAATCGAGAGGGAAGCAGGGACGGCGGACTCAACAAGAATGGAGGTGACGGACGCCCCAACAGTAGGGGTCGGGATGGATTCGACGATCGGCATGGTTTTGGAAATCGGGATGTAGGGCCTCATAGAGATGCAAGCTCGGGGCGGGAGGGTGTTTTGAATAGGGATAACTTTTTTGGTAGAGACAACAGGCGCATTCAAAGTGGAGATTTCGACGCAGGTCGAGGCCGACTTGGCGGTGATAGTTTTCTGAGAAGTGGTGCTTCGGGGGATTTTTTCACTGGGAGAGGCTTCTCAGGCCAGGAACTATCTGCTGGGAGGGATAGGCGATTACATGATGGATATCATTTCAATGCTTCGCATGGACGAAGCTCCGAAGAGATTCATGGCTTGGACAACTTTCGCCCATCTCAAGGGGTTGGAATAGATCCACCCATCATTCCAATTCTTGGCTTTCGAAGGAAGAAGGAAGAGGCCAAGGACAATGACTTCCGAGATGAGGAGAGGGAGGCATTTGAAGCTGAGCTGGAGAGAGTGCAAAAGGCTCAGGAACTGGACCGACAGCGGAAACAAGAGGAGAAAGAGCACGCTGTCGAGAGGGCTCAAAAAGAGCTAGAAGATCGTGAACGACAGGCTAGAGAGGAAGAAGAAAGACAGGTTGGTAACCCTAAACCTTTGTGGGTCTTGGGAGATGGATATGATTCCATGATGTTCAGATCCTTTTCTACCGCGCTTTATGCTGTGTGGAAGTGGTAAAACACGTTGTAGTATGTTCAGTCTGTTACGTCTTGAGGATCTTGCATGAGGTGATCACATATTTGCACATACAAGTATAAGGCCGATATACTTACAGATCATGGAGATTTTTTTCCTACCGTTTTAGGTTTTGCTTGAACTTGTATAGTTCGATAGAGACGCCCTTTGTATGGTTATCTGCATATTGTTCTATTGTATATTTCCGTGAAGCTTGGGCTCCTTATGGACATTAATGGGAATTCTTTAGTTTTTATATTGATTAATTTCTAATGCCAAAGTTTCAACATGAGTGAATCTCCACAGGCCAAGGAAGAAGAGGCAGCTAAAGAGGCAGCTGCCAGAGCCGAGCGGGAAGCCCTAGAGGCGGCTCAGAAGGTGGAGGATGAGCGGAAGGCTAGGGAGGATGAAAAGCGACAGTTGCAACTAGAAGAAGAACGAAGGAAAGAGAATGCACGTCGTAAATTGCTGGAGCTCGAAGAGCGTATAGCAAAACGAGAGGCTGAGAACAAGCAGCAGGATGATGCTAGGTCTTTACTATACACTCGCTTTCTTTAGTTTCTTTCTATAATGGGGAAGGCTATCTTGTTAGACTTTTTCTGCGAAATTTTGTAGTGAAGTCTCTTATTCTAGTCAAGAACATTTAAAAGGCTAGCATTTAGGGTATGGGTTGATTTTGTGTTTGCGAATTGAGTTAAGATTCTAGATGTGCTGATCTATGTGTTGCAAATTGCGTGAATTGTTCAGAACTTTACTTTATATTTGGGTAAATAAACTAAAAATCGTTTACATGCAAGTTTTCAATGTTTTCGATGCGTGCGTAACTTCTATTTGATGGAACAGACACAACGTGGAGGAAATGCCAGCAAATGCGTGGCAGAGAAGTGAGGAGGAGGAACTCAGTCGGCAGGAAGATGTTGAAAGGGAAGAAGAAGAGAGAATAGTTGCAAGTATCACTGGGAATGCCCATGATGATGACGACCGAGCTCCTCTGAAGCCTTCTGCTGCACTTTCTTATTCTCAGGTGTCTCAGAGGGCATTACAGCCTGAAATTGCTCCTACTGTTAAGTCTTCGGATGTTCAAAACCCCTCTGCGGAGTTGACTGCCCATGTCCCTGAGTTTCGTGGCAGTAATATTGCAGCTGAATCTGAGCGTGGGACCTTAGCTCAGTGGCGGAGGGAGCAACCTGCGGACAGGATTATTGGATCTGCAACACAGATGTATCCGCCTCACGGTAGGCATGAGAACATTGATTTCCAAGCGTCAATTTCTCGTGACCGGGTCTACAATGGCCGAGGTTATGGAGATAGAGGAGATGGCTTTCACGGCGGTTCCTCCAATATTGTGGGTTTCTCTTCGGAAGGGGCCCCTGGAGAATTTTCTCGAAGATCTCATTTCAATGACCAGCGATGGGCAGCAGAGGACTCAGGGTACTTCAATAAACAGACGAATTTTAATCGGACCTCAGTTCCGGACTATGAAGCTGGAACTTTAGAAGGTTTGGAAGATAGAGATGATCGGCGATGGGGTAGGGATAGGATGGATCGATGGCGATCTGGACGAGAGGGTCCTGGCCAACGGCCATCTCCACCACAAACTCCCCCTTACTTTCATGGCTCTGAGACAACAGAATCTTCCTCCTATGGACGTCTTCGACATTCTTTGTCACGGCAGCCACGTGTTCCTCCTCCTCCAGGAAGGACGGGGCCTGTGCGACCACCTCCTAGACTTTCTAGCGAACAAACGTTTATGTTAAATTCTCAAGTTAGGAGAGAAAAAGGCGTGTCTATACAACAGGAGATAGTAGTAGATAGGACTTCCAGTTTTTCTAGTCAAGATGATAATGATGAAATCCTTTCAAAGGATTCTCGTGTAAAAGGTACTGGAGCAGATGTACATCAAGAAGATGCTTCACAGCAGCACGACAAAGCTTGGGGTTCAATGCAGAGGGGCTGGCAGCAGTTTCCAACGTCCTCCCTCACACCACCCCGTTCCTTTGCCCAGGTAAGCAATTGTCTTCATAAGTTCACGAATCTTCTTCATTTTGTGATTACAGCTGTACTTTACATTTTAGTTCAGCTTTTGCATTCCACAGCTTACTAAGGCTAATTTTTTCAGGTGTCTCAAGGTCTTTCTCATGAAGATTTGAAGGTGGACCACTTTACTCCAGCGCTAGCGAGCAGTACGACTATGCAGAATGGAGATTCTCCTTCATCATGTCTTTCACAAACAGAGGACGATTATGAGCAAAAAGTTTCGGTAATTTCTGAGGTCGTATCAGAAATTGACAAGCCAGAACTGCATGTCCAATCGGACGACAAGAGCGTTGACCGAGATGATGACCTGGGTCCTACTTATGTAAGTTGTCTTTCTTGTTTTTTTCTGGGATGCTGTGGCATTTCATATTTTACATTTTAAGTGTTTTCCCAACATGCATTTTTGGGAAGATGAAATATCGTGTTTCTGGTGAGGCCATGTGAACCACATGTAATAATTTTGGTCAGCAAATATGTCTTTTAGTATTTAGAAGACTCAATATTGAACTGTGATAGCGATGTCCAAGCGGAGCAGTCTCTCTTGTGTGTATTGAGGGTTTGAACTCGTTTTTACGGCTCATAGCATCTTGTGCTCGTTGTTTTTGTTGCTCTTTTGGCTGACTGGTCTACATTGCCGATGTAGGTCGATGAAGATGAAGATGGAGATGATGAAGGTGAGGAGGAGGATTACGAGACTTATGAGGGCTATGATGAAGAGGAAGATGACGATAAAGAGGACGGGCTTGATGAGGTGGATGACCAAGATGAAGGACTTCCTGAGCAAGGCATAGATAGGGCCGAGGTTGCTCTTGAGGGAGGTAACGATCAGGGTTATTCCTCAGCAGACCTCAATGAGCGGGTTATCGAAGTTGTAGGGGCAATAGTTGAGGATGGTGACATTTTGCAGGTTCAGGCCGCAGAACTCGCTCACTCTGGACAATTGCAGGTAGGGAACATTTTTTATCTCTTTTCTTTGGTACATTATTTGTGAAGTTTGCTTCAATCTCATACTATGTCTTATTTTAAGTTTGTCATTAATTTTCCTATTCTGTTATGGATAATTTTGTTGACTTATATGTAGTTTGTATGGAATGTGTACTGTTCAAATTCTGACACCAGTCTTTGGGCATGTTCTTCAGATGACTGAGGAGGTGCGAACCAGACTTCTGCCGCAAGAGGAGTCTGAGCAAACAGTCTTAAGGCTCTCAGTGACTGGGTCGACCAAAGAGTCTGATGCTTGTGATGCCTCACCTGCAGCTTCACGACAATTGCAACCGCCTCTGTCATTCATGGCCTCCTCAATACTACAAGGCAACGATAATACTAAGTCTTCTCCACAACTGGCTTCCGTTTGGTTACCTGACCTTCACTATCCTTCAGAAGTCCCCATGACTCTGCAATTTGGGCTTCTTCCTGGTACTTCACTTCTGCAGGGGTCAGTTCCCGCGATTCAGATTGGGTCAATTCAGACGCCCCTTCATGTACCTCCTCATGGTGGTCTTCAGCAAGTTTCGGCTACCATAACTCCTTCGATCCAGTTTGGACAGCTGGCACACCCACCTTCACCGTTGCAGTCAACGCCTGTTTTAAGTCAGTCTACTCTGGCAGCTAGTTTGTCGACCCAAATGCAGGCACGAAGTGCAGAATCCGATTCTTCCACTAAGGTGAACTTATGACCCCTTTTTTCTCTCTAATTATGTACTGGGCTGGTCCTGAGTGGGTAGTGTGTCTTTTATTTTCGGTAATCTATTTCAGTATAGGAGTTGTGATGACTAAATTCGTGATTCTGTTCTCAATGTCATCTAATTATTGCTGAGTACATCATCTTTAGCTGTTTTGGTGAGGTGTGCTATCACGTACACTTTTTTGTGCGATGTACTTCACGAACTCTTTACGATTGTGTGTGTGTCTGAGAATAGGTGTTTTCACACGAGCATCAAGATGTTACTCTGATAAATGCACCAGTCGAGGGGCAGCCTGGAAAGGATTCTATCTCGCTTCAACCTCAGTCGCCGTGGATGAATCAGTTTGTTTCTGTAGATGAGAAAGTCTCAGTAGTGTTAGAAACAAAGGAGACCAGGGTTACTGCTGGAAGTCCAAGCCTTCGGCCTGAAAGGAGAGTGCGTGACCGAGGTGTGGCTCGTGAAGGTCCAGGCAGCATATCTGGTTCAGAGACTTATACCCGCGCTAAAAATTCTCGTAGAGATTCTGGCAACCAGCGTTCACCTCAAGAACTTGCAATCTCACAAGGTAAAACCATGATTTATGTGACTTTGGGCTTTATCTAGGAAGGAAATATACGTAGTTAGTATCGGTGAAGATTTCTTCTGCCTCCCTTTATGCTACGAATACATCTCCTGCAAATATTTCCTAATAATTTTGTGATTAAAGCCATTCGAGCTTTGGAACTGGGGTAAAGAATGATGGATTTTCTGTTTCGTGGACAGGATCTGCTACATCAAATAATTTTGTTGATTCAGTGGGAGGAAGTGAGAAGAATGGTGGTCGAGGAAGAGGAAATCGACCAGGGAGTGTGCCTGGTCGTGGTGGAAGGCACACTCCTCAAAGTACTTATGATAATACAGGAACGACTGCGCCTTATGCAAGTCCCGACTCGGCAGCTCTTCGACCACGTTCTAGCAGACGCAGTAACTTCCGCCGAACTGATCTGAAGTATCGTGACACTACCGAGCAATATTTCGATGCTTCTGGAGTAAAATCTTCTAAGCAAACTTTGAATGTTTCAACCGAAATTTTAGATACTTCAGTGACTGGTACTGATAGCAGAGACGGGTCAAGGGATATTGATTCACAACTACAAGAGAGAAGCTATTCTGGAGATGTCAGCCGGAAATTCCGAGCTGTGTCAGAAGGTGGAGTCTCATCCCAACCATTCTCAAGAAGTGAACGGACCAGCGGTAATGATGCTTCCAAAAAGAATGGGATCAAGTTTCCGGGCTTTGCAGACAGTTCTGTTGAAAGCTCAATTGGAAAGCACTTATCTGAAGCAGCACCGGAAGCCTCTACGCAGCCTGGCGCTGAACGAGAGGATGAGGATGATTTCATTGAAGTCAGATCAAAGCGGCAGATGCTGAGTGATCGCCGTGCTGAGCGCGAGAGAGAGATTAAGGCTAAATCTAACTTAAAGGTGCGTTCGATTTTTCTTCGCTTCAGATTTCTATTTTGCAATGTCTTAACTTGTGATGTTTGGTTTAGGATCTGGGATTTGGGTTTTGGTTTCATTCCTCGTCTTCAACTATACATGTGTATCTTTTTCATTGCTTTTATCTAGTGCCGCATTTGTGGAGATTTACGGGATCATAGTTTGCTTTACAGGCTAAAGAACAGGCTGGTAGGAAGCAGAGGGGTTCTGCTAAAATCGGATTACAAATGGAAGGACCAGCTGGACAGGGAAGTAAAGCGAGTGGTTTTGTAGAGAAGCGTGCATCCAGTGCCAACTTAGATAATGTTGGCAATACCACTCGGGTTCCCCAATCTGGAAACACTTCGACAGTCACTGTAGCATCCGTCCCTACAGTATCTGGAATTTCTCAGGGCATTCCTCTTGCACCCATTGGCACGCCCTCGAGCGGATCATCTGATATACGTGCCAACGCCTCAAAGTATGTGACTTGGATTTCGAATGTTTCTTTCCTCAATGTTGTCTTCAAATTCTCTTCGCAAATGACGCTGCTAAAGTTTCTTGGAGTAACTTTGTCTGCGTGCTTATGTTTATAATGTACCTTGTCGATGTCTTCCGTGTTCTTTTGTATGTTCGGAGTTTGATAAGTTGGTATTCTTTGGAATCTTAGGTCTTCGCGTTCAAGTTCTGCATGCGGGGGTAGTTTAGTTGAAAATGAAGTGGTTGCTGCGGCGGTGACTTCTGACAGTTCAAATCTACACCAGGAGGGCGTATCTGGCACTCCGATTGCTTGGGGTGGAACCCATTCTACTAGACAGGTTTCTACTGTTCAACGTTGGTTAATTTTGTTACTGTATTACTGATCTTAGTTTACTTTGATATCTAACACCTGATTTCTTGTTTGCATGTGCTTTTGGAGTCAAAGCCTCTGGCAGTGCTGATGATACTGTGTGATTGGCAAAATATTGCTTGCTTCTTTACAATACAAGAAATTGATAAGAGAAATCTTGAATGTAATGGTTTTAAGATTCTTTGTAGGATGTTCTTGTTAAGGAACTTGATAGACTTTTCTTTTCAATCAGGTGGTGAGCTTAACTCAGATTCAATTAGAAGAAGCCATGAAACCGGCTCGTTATGAGGCTTCTGTCCCTCAGCAATTACCCTTAGAAGTGCGGGGCAGCGTGGTCCTTGACCCAGGAACAACTGTAGCCTCTCTAGCAGGCAAAGATAAATTATCGAACTCAGCAACAGGGCCAATTGGTTCACTTCTTGGTGGAGACAAAATCCAATTCGGTATGTTCAGCATCATTGTCTGCTCTTTGGTTTGCGATACGATTGATTAATTTTTGAGATATTGGCCTAGATTTCAGCTGATTAATGCAATTTTGGATTGTTAGTCAGGGTTTTCTTTTTCTATGGATCGTTTGCTATATATTTTGCACTTTTTTTTCAACTGATGAGGCTGGGCATGGGTTCAACTCAGATGCATCTTGGTTTTTGACTCTCTTTTACGGTCTTTGCAACTTCAGAACCAGCAATTTCTCTTGGGTTATTGAGGATGAGGATGGCGCTTTTTGCAGGTGCTGTGACGTCACCGCCTATTGGGGTATCCAGTAGTCATCCACATACATCTGCCCTCAATGTGGTCGGCTCGCCTTTAGGATCTCATGTTGATGGTGTACCTGATAAGAACGATTTGAAAAAATCAAATCATCTATCTAGTTCTGAACTGGATATCTCACCATTTTCCACTAAAGGTCTGCTGAATCATCATGATGGTTATTTGTACATGATTTGGTTTTATTGTATGACTTTCCACAAATGAGTGCATTATATTTGTACTAGAATATACGAGGGTATTTTGGGGACCTCGAACATCTGATTTATTGATCAAATTCGCCGTAATTTTACAATGTTATTTTGAGTAAATCATGCTGGTATTGATCAGGTAAACGTACTCGTGGACAAGAGGATATTGGAGGAACCGCGGAGGGGGGAATTGATGCTGAGGCAGAAGCTGAAGCAGCTGCATCTGCTGTGGCTGTGGCTGCTATAAGCAGTGATGAATCTGTTTGCAGCGCTCGGGAGCCTATGTCGATAAGGATAACCAATATCAAGAACTCATATGGCAGTGTCACCTCGACAACAAATCACAGTGGTATCAAATCTTCCTCACTTGGTAGTTATCTTCCACCGTACTAAGTATACGAACCAGAGCGTGAGCTTAATAGAGAGATCATAATAATAGAAGAAATTTTCACTTTTAAAGAATCAGCCTGACCTCGTTGTTGCAATTTCAGGTTTGGGGCTAGGAAATTCAGTCATGCAAAACTCGATGTTGGTGGAAGACTCCATGGCTGCTGCTCTGCCTGCTGATCTGTCAGTGGAACCCACCTCAATTTCGATTAGAGGATCACCAGGACAAGCGTCGAGTGTCCTTTCAACTTCAGGTCAATCATCGTTCTCTGGTTTAGAGATGAGCCAAATGTTGGGTTACCCATTTGGGTCTGGCAAGGACGTTGGCGCTCTACAGGGCTCCAATGACCAGGGTGTTCCAAGTGCTGGCCCTAGTGCGAGTGGTTGGCAACCACAGCATTCAGGCGCTGATTCTTTCTACGGAGGTCCTCCTCCTTCCGGCTATGCAGGCCAATATATCAATCATGGTGCAGGCATGCCTCCCCACATGCTGGTGTACACCAACCCATTTTCTTCAGTCGGTCAATTTGGGCAGCTTGGGTTTATGAGTCCAACATATCTTCCATCAGGCAAGCTCTTTTAAAATCTAGCGCTTCTCTTATTCTTGGGATTCCTGAATGCAAATTTCCAAGTTCGGCGTCATTTTTGTATTGAAGGTGAACTAAATTCTATTTTATATCTTTTGTATGGTTGAATGTCTGTTAATCGATGGGTAGGCATTTCGTTTGTTTGGTCAGGTAAGCAGCCCGATTGGAAACACACCCCTGTATGGTCATCAGGTCCAGGTGTTGCTGGCATGAGCAGCAATGATGGCCTTGGCGGCATGACTGGTACGCAGCGTGGATCTGGAAATATGCAGCGAGTTGCTCCAGGACCATCTGTGGTGCCGGTTGTACAATCACCAGGACCATTCGATTTGAATCTGTCAGCTCCATTTCAGGTATGGAGCGACCCATTACCGACGTGCAATTGCAATTTTTCATGTGACCGGACATTTTAGTGTTCGCCGAACGGCAGGAACATTATATTATCTAGATAGTTTGTTCCTCTATCCCCAATACTGTCTGTGCTGTGGTTTTTTAAAAGTTAGAACGGTAAGGATCGGCCATTGTGCATTCCAGAATTGGTGAATGAATCACGTGAAAAACTCTTTTCAATGAAATCCATCATGTTCATTTGAGAACTTAATCTGAAATTCTTGTACCCCTTCTGCAGATCCCGAATGTGGATAGCTCCACGGGTTGGTCGCATGTACCAGGTCCTCTGCATGTATCTATGTCCATGGGGTACTTGCCGCAGGGAAGACGAGGGCCCTCTCACCCGATGGATAAGGATGGAGGTTTCAGTCTGGGTTTAGGCCCCGGTCCCGGCCAACCAGTGAACAATGGAAATTTCACCTCTATGGATGCTGCTGCCCAATTTCCAGATGAGCTTGGCTTGGGTGATACATCCTCCTCCGTTGCCAGTATGACTTCTCCTTATGGGACCTCCCAAAATTTGGGTAGAAACGCAATTGGCAACCAAGCTGCGGCTATTTCTCCATCAGCTCAGAGTATGAAACACATTCTTTTTTCTTTAGTTGTTCTGAGAAGCTGATAATCATTGTTAGTTGATTGCGGCTTTAGTATTGATACTACTGGGTTGTTTGAGTTAGTGAGGATATTAAGTCAGTACTGAAGGAGCTGATGACGAGCACTTTGAAACAGGTAACAATAAGTTACGGGGCAACCGACGCTCATCCAGGGTGACTCGAGGAGGCAACTTAATGAGCTCTGGAAACGGGAATAATTCAGGGTCAGTTAATTTGGGAATGAATGTCAATTCTGGAGGTTACATCAACTCTGGAGCTAATGGAAGCCGGGTTCAACCAAACCATCTTCAACCGCAAGCGCCTCATCATCTATACCAGGCAATGGGTGGCATGGGGCAACCCCATGCCCATCACACAATCAATCACTCTCAAGACCAGAGAGGATCCTCACAGCAAAATTCACCCCGAGTTGGGTCCACCAGCAATTGGTCAGGGTCTCAAGGAGGTTTTCGCAAAGGAGGTGGCAACCAAGGACGCCCACCTATTGGTGAACGTGGTTCCTCTGGGGAAAAGATATTCGCCCCACCTTCAAAGTTGAAGCAGGTCCATCCTATGAACCATTTTGTGGTCAAATGGTTTTGACTGTACTTGCCGTATCATTTTAGTATTCGTCTATTTATGATGGAGGTACATGAAATCCGCTCTCAGACGGTCCAATGTTTTGTACAGGTTTATGTAGCAAAGCCCTCGTCGTCTCCGAGGAGGAGCAGCAGTGAAACAGCCATATTTAATGGTACCGAAGGAGGCCAAGCTGCTGTTGGACTGTGATAAGTACAGATCATGCTTCAGCTTGAACACGACTCATGGTCAGAAATCTGTGCTCGTTCCTTTTCGTTGCAAGAGCTTGGCAACTCAGGAAGGGATATTCTATCAGCAGAACTTCCGGCGGTTTAAAAATTCCCATTTTTTTGTTTCATCATGCCCACTTGTCCCTTTTGGATTTTCACATTATGTGTTCTAATTATTGACACTGATCCCTAATGTCTTCAACAGCCAGGGAGTCTCACTGTTAGATTCACCCTGCTTGTACCTTATACCTTAGATTTGGGATGCCCCCTCTGGAAGTCATGAAGTTTTAAAGCACACTGGTTCGTCAGCGTACTGTCTCGGTGCTCCAGGTCATCGTTTTTTTCTAAATAGAACCTTTCTAAACTGATTTTCAGGAAGCTGGCTCTGTAGATTCATCTCTTAGCTGGGGATTTTGTGTGTGCGGACCTTCCCAAGCCTATGGCAAGCGGTCTCTTAAGTTACAGTTTGATCAGGTTGCTTAAGCCGGTAACTTAGGCAGGGCAGGACAGCTGTATCCGGGTCGCGGAGAAAGGGTCTTCGAAAGGACCACCTCTGTGAGCTCTTCCTTGTTTTCCAATGGAATATCAGTGGAACGATTTTGTAGTGCAACAAATTTTTTATGCTACCAAAAATGGTGTCTGTTTTTGATCAATGCCAATTGGCATGCGGATTTTTCTCGGCTATATCTTTAGTCTGCCACTGGCACACTCTCACCTCCATAGGTTTGTTTTCTTGTCTACCCCTGAACGCCTTAATCCTTTTCTTATTTTTGGCATATTATTGTTTGTGTTATCTTTCTGTTTCATATTGAAATATCATTTACTGCAATTTCTTGAAATTCATCCATCCGTACCTCAAGTTAGCCAGGCTGTTTGTTTTGCGTTGTTTCTGTTTTGTTTTGTTTTGTATGTTTTCTCCCAAACCATGCACTCATCCCTTGGTTAATTCTTGAACGTCACAAGGGATGTTTTTCAGACCTTTGATTATGGGAGATTGGGTTCTTCAAACCTTATAATGTTTGCATCCGTATAGTGGATTTTCCCAAAAGAAATAAGTCCAGATTGATGCGGTTGTTGGCTATAGATCTATATGGTGAGAAATACAATAATCAATTCAAATTCAAGTTATGTTGCTTTTTTTAGAATGATCTTGTCTTCAGAGCCTTTGGTTTGTGATGCTTATGGGTTAAGATAGTCTGCTTTAAAAGCGAAGGTTGTCTTAAAATGGCCCCTACAATTGATGATAAAAAATACATATCTGGTTTTAAAAGGGATCAATGATTGATAGTAAATGGCAAGAAGTGAGGGTGCATTAGGTTGTACTGTGGATTGGTTTAACATGCAATGTTGTCCATTTCAAAAAGCTGTAACATGTGTACATTAATATATTTAACCCTTGAAGGATGGACTGGTGGCCACGGAAACCATGCATTTTGATACCGTGTGACATCACCTATTTTGAAAAAGCCAAATATATGCTTTGAAAGTCAAAATACTATAGAAGATCTTCCCTTTCCACCCCAATACCAACATTGTTCAAGGGTTAAAATCAGATTTGGATGGCCAACAACCATTGAAACTACTCCAAAACTGTCATTTCTAAAAGAGCTATCAAATTTCACAAAAAAAAACATTTTTGACACATGTAACCCTAGGATCTCTTAGTGCAATATTTTGAAAAGATGTAGAAAAAGTTTGAGAAATTTCCACCATATAGATTGCAAGATATTAGTGTTTGAAGTTGCAAAAATCCTTTTTTTACCACTGCGAAAATCCGGGCAGCTGCACTTCAGAAGGACACATTTGTATAAAAAAATGTTCAAAATGATTGCAACTCACTCTTTGGATTCATCCTCAATTCAAGTTGGCTACATGCTTGAAAACTTTCATATCATTTGGAATTATACAACATGTACAAATTAAATAGTAAGTAGAAAAAAGTAGAAAATGATTGAAAATACAAAAATTGTAACAATTTATTTATTGAATTGAAAAATGACAATTCCAATGATATAAATATTTTAATAAACAATCTACACCCAATGTTTTTGTTTTTTTTTGAAAATATTGAAAATAGAGTAAAATAAAGGACTTCAAAGTTTATTTTAGAATAGAGAATCCATAATTACTTGCAAACTAAAATTCTTCATAACTTTTGATTCATTAGTCCAAATGGAAATGTACAAAATGTACAAAATGTAGAAATACTAAATTTTCACTAATAAAATTCATTATATGAGAATGTTATTACTTATGATTCTTATATGTTTAATCTAATGGTACTCCTAACATTTGATTTGGGATGATTGATATAAGACTTAATCTTAGTTGTTTTCTAGTTGTATACTAATTGTTCCTTAGTTGTAATGTAGTTGCTTACTAGTTGAATTCTAATTGCAAGATAGTTGAATGCTAGTTGCACAGTAGTTGACAACTAGTTGCGCAGTTGCACAATAGTTATACAATAGTTGTACAGTTGTATAGTAGGCACACAATTGTATAGTAGTTGTAGAGTTGTATAGTAGTCAGACAAATACTAGTCAACAATTGTAATAAACATTGAATGTAGAGTTCCTCATAAGGTGTTTTTTTCATTCTTGTAACTCTAAACTTCAATTTGCAAATACTTTGCGACTCCTTTGTAATTACAACAATGTAAGCGTCAATTTGGTGCAAATATAGAGGATTGTAATTGCATAGCAGTTGTATAGGACATGTAGTTGCATTGCAGTCGGTAATAGCAAATACGTTTTTCTTCTAGTGTTGGTATGGTTTGAAAGCTAATGTAACAATCCATGTTTTAATGCCTACAATAACATTTGCTTGATCATTAAGTTATGGCAGACATCAAGATATTATCCCAAATGTTATCATTGATATAAAAACATTAATTATTACATTAGGTATCACCTAAAATTTGTCACTTAAAACATGTATTTCTTTTAGTAGCTATTATTATGGGTTTGGCTCTAGTAGTAGCATTGTCCTTTGGATTGTAGCTGCAACTTCTTAAAGGCCATCTAATTCTATATTTTGGTACATAATCCTGAAGTCCTTTGTTTTGAAGTGCAAACAACTACTCAATCTCTATCTATTATGTAGGTATTGCATTTGCTTTTATTCTTTTAGCATTGGCTTTCATAATTGAAGCACTAGCCACTTTGAAAAATACTAAAGTCCTAGGTAAAATCACATTCAAATTCTAGATGTTTGGATTTTTAATCATAGCCGAGATGTTACATCAAAAGTGGATAAAATCAATTAAATCACAATTGAAGAAAATTACTATGAGGTAATGCCTCAATGGACTTAGTAGCGATAGATAGTATGTCATCTCCCTAATTTTGGCTATTGAATTGTGTGGATGCTGAATGGTTTGTGTAATTATGGCCATCAAATTTGGTAAACAATGAACACCAAGTCATCCTCCTCATCTTGGCCATTTGATCAAACAAATGCCAAATGGTCTACCGGCCCAATTGTAGTTGTCAAATCTAGTGGACTACAAACAATAAGTCATCAATTTCATATTGGTCATCTAATTATATATACGTTGAATAGTCTACCCACTACAAGAAAAATGGGTGTTTTAAGTATAGTCCTAGTAGTATAGTCTTTTTAAATAATGACCTTTAAATAAGTTTTTTAGTAAAATTTTACTAAAAATCTTATTGAAAGGTCATTTCTTAAAAGACTATACTACTAGGATTATACTTAAAGCACTCCTTTTTCTTGTAGTGGCCTAATCATAGCCATCGGATTTGGCGGACAATTTGGACATCTGGCGGTCATGGGGGCGGTTGATGACTTAAGTAAGTGTAGTGGCCTATCAACGTCAATAGCTACTATGGGTGGCTGCAAGAAACACTTGCTACTTTTCGTAGCATTTTACTGGGGACTACATTTTTGATGCATAGTATTGCCAGTACTACGAGTACTATCAACAAACTCCCAATGTATTGTGCTTTTGACACGTGTACTGGAATCAAGAGTTAATGTGGCCATTGAATGACATTATCTTACATCTTGTATCATTTAAAAAGTTTGACAGGTGGACGAATGTGGGATTAAAGTCAGATGTGGGAGTACTATGTCCACATAGTAGTATTTAGAAGTAGAAGACTGTAATTTTTTTAGAAAATATAGTGATCCAATTTTAATTCATAAAAAATCAAAAGTGATTTATTTATTTATTTTTAATTATGGCCATTTTTTCAAATCTCCTTATCATCACTTTCATCCAAAAAATTAGAATCACAATATTTTTAGAATTTGTAAATGTACACGCCATTGAGCTATATTATATAGCATATACATCATCCAAAAATAAATAAAAATTGGATTCCAAACCATATTCATAAGTTTACTAGGTGGAGGAACACACCACCAAAATATTAACTCAAGAGCATTCATTTCGATTACTACAAACATAGTGAATCCTTGTTCACCTAATGTGTGACGAGTGGACAAAATTAATTTTTAAATAAAAGAAGTTTTTTCAAAAATTTAAAAAAAATATGGAACCCTTAAGCATGAATTTAGTTATATCCAATAAAAATTTCAAGGTCAAATCTTTTTGGATTCAAAAGTTATACTACAAGAGAAGAAAGTCATTTTCATTGTGACAACAAATAGGATCGGTGTTTCTTGCAATGACCCCTATAGACATTAGCAAATGGCCACCACAGGAAAATAAGGAAAATTATGTCTACAAATAAATTTCAAAAATTCAAATGTCACAAAATATCCTAGTGGCAATGTTTACAAATGTATGACGTCCAAGCATGACTTCATATGTTAGGATGTCATGACAACCATAGATGAACCAAGTACAACGCCATTCGGACTATACAATGATGTCTATTTGTCTTTGTTGCATTTTTTTAGCTTTTCATTTATATGTAGTACAATGCTTTGCAATTTCGTAGTAATCAATGGGACAAACATTTATTAAATTGCAACACAGTGGTTTGAGGCACAATGAGCTCAAAAACTAAAAAAATTCAAAAATTTTAAAAATTCAGTACCTCCCCCCTCCCAATCTGATTTAATGATTTAAACATTAAAATTTAAATATTAAACTTTTTAACCCCCCTCTCCTCCCAATTTGATATAAATATCAAATTTAAAATTAAGTTTTTTTTTAACTTGTAAATCCCCCCTCCCCCCCTCCTTATAATTCTCAAAGAGTGGGACTGGAGTCAAAGGATATGGAATAAATGATATGATAATTTGTATATCGTATCCATATATAGTATCATTGTTCATATTTGCATCAATTTGATGTATTGATATATGTATTTAGTACTAGTACCAGTATTTTATATCCATATTCTATATTTGTATTTTGTATTCTATATCTAATATCCTTATTCTTTATCCATATTCAATATATTCGTATTCAGTATCCATATCTATATCCGGTATCTGTATCAATATCCGACAATTGTTGATTTTTCTTGGAGGGTGGGTGGGATTTTTCTTAATTCAAATCCAACGGTTGTTGATTTTTTTGATGACGGGAGGTAGGAAAATTAATCAAATAGTAGTGACTACCTCTTTTTGTCACAATTGTAATTTGGCTTTCTACCAACCCTCTTGTTGGTATTGTGTGTTTTGAGGGATCATAGGAACCAAAATTGCTTCAAACGTATGGCCTAAAGATGCATGTGATGTGCATACATGGTACACTTTCTTATGGGCTTTCTTTTGTAGTGACTAGATTCATAAAAACAATCACACAACCTCATGAAAAGTGGTGGTTTTTGAAGATTGAATGGATTTATTTACAAAGGGTCATTATCAAATATCAATGCTTTGTGCATCAATTGCTTTGGAGTGCACTCTCCATTTCTTTGATGTCAACAACGTGTGAACCAATGAAGGATAATTTTAATTGCCTTAGACCAAAATTTTATACAACTATTCAAAATAAATTAGTATCCATATAATGGGCTTTTAGACTTTAGAAATAATGAAGGATATACAAAAATACAAAATTTTATCAATTTCTTTTTTCTAAAGTAGCCTTGCCAAAATTATCTTCTAAAAACTTGAATTTTTCATAATATACTTAGTATAGTATAAATCCATGAGCTATGTACTAAATTCACAAAAGTATAAGAATTCATGGTTTACTAAAGGTCGACTAGAATCCCATGTGCTTACTATAAAGGCAAATTTAAATTTGGAGGAATGAACCCACAAATGAATGATATTCTCATTGGCCAGGCACTTCTGTTAGTTCAGTCAATGAGTAGATGACTTGGGTTCAGTGAAGTTTTTTGAAGGTTAGGGTTTTTGTATATGATGGCGAAGAATCCTCAAATTTGCTTGAGAGATTTCAAATTCATGTTAGTATTTGATGGAAAGATTTCAAATTCGTGTTCAAATTTGATTTAGGATTTGCAAGGATCAAGCAAAGAATTTAGATGCTTATTGGTAATTGTTTGTATGTCAATTGTTTGTATGAGTTTCTACTATGTTGTATTTATGATGAACATAGGATATAAAAAATTGGCACTCAAATTTTTTTTAACTAAAAGATAGGGTACATGAAATAATTAATCTTTAGAAATTTAGGTAAAATAAGCCCCCCATAAATCCAAAAAAATCACCTACGTAGCCCCTAAATAATAGGGGCTTGTTTGTAGGTGATCAATGAACTTCTCGAATAGTGCATCCCCCGAGGTCAATTAGTGACTCTTCTATCCCTGCCTTTTGGGACTTTATGGCTTTGTGACTTTTTCATCCTTGCCTTTGAGTTTGTTTTCCTTCTTCATTTTCATTGCCTTTGGGAATTTATTCCAATAAAAGATTCACCCTATAACGGATTTGTCTATAAAAAAAAGATGAGTATTCTCCAAATTTCACCTTGCCTAAAACCACCACCATCACCTAGTGTACATTTCCAAAATCAATATGTAATTGAAGTGAAGAAACACCATTTAAAAACATCAACCAAAAAGGCTAACACCTTCGTAATTTTTGTACATTGTATCTACATGCTGCTTTCTAGGGTGCATTACAACTTCCTTTCCTTTTCTAATAAGAAATAAAATTGAAAATTAGACCATTCTAATATTGATAGTAACTAAGGTAGAACCACCTATTCCTAACCAAGGATCCATACTTAACCTATAGGATGCAACTATTTCCAACCAAGGCTAAAAGATATTTACAATCAAAGTTTGGAATGTACTTTTCCCCCATTTTCAAGGTTGGGACTAATAAAATCATGACACATGTCCCAAAGTGTCATAAAATGTGAAGGAAGTATCAATTAGGAAAGTAGTCTTGGCTATGATCCAAATTAGAAGACTCTAAACATTGGCTATGGGTTTAAACTTTAAAGTACTTTTTAGCTTCCAAAAATCATAGTAATTTTAGTTTTGGGAATAAAATTATGAAATATTTGCAATCTCCATCTTTTCTATCTTGCTACATGGGAAAAATTTGCATAGCCTCATATTCCTCATGATCAATTCCAAAATTGCTTAATTAAGTGATTGGATATAGGTAGTTCTATTTTACTTAGAATAGAAAAAAAGGTGGCAATTTGGGGTACTAACCCAATAAAAGAAAGAAATCCTCCTTCCCATCTTCCATCCTTGTTTCTTTTTCACTCATCTTAGGTCACATCAACCATCATCCTTCTTTTTGATGCAACCACTTTGGTGTTGTCTTTTTTGACAATTTGTATTTGTAGAACCAAGGTTGAAACACAATACTTCTTTATTTCATCCTACACTTCAAGCTTGAGCTCAAGTTAGACATTTGAAGTAGGTTCAGTAGGGTAGATTTATCTAGGAAAAACACGTACAAGATTTTTTTTTATTTCTTCCATATAATTTTTTTTGAAAATTGTGAATTCATATTTATATCTACAAACTTCAAATTAGTTAGGACAAGTCTAGAATATACTTTAGACACGACACAGAGTAGGGGGCTTTTTTCACTTTTATCGCAAAGAACCCAAAAATCACCTTATTGGACCCATAGACTCCAAACGTACGGAGAACTTAAAATGAGTACACCCAAAAGTATGACTGCCCTTGAAATGCCATCTATAGTCTCAGTCTCTATACATTCCTAAAATGAGTTATGTACCTATTTGAATGGAGCACTTTCAGAAACAAACTTCACCCCTTAATAACTTTTTCATACTACATCCAAATGTTGTGTTCTTTGGTGCATTGGAACTCGCTTTCACGTGCCAACAAGACTACCGATATATAAAAATCTAAATATCCTAATCATAGTAACTAGGCACAATACCAATTTCCGGCGCTCTTGGGTGTAACCACCTTAGTGTCCGGTACACAATGCAAAACCTACCCCTATTTCGGAAGTTGTGGAGACCTTGGAAATTCCACTGAGTACAAGCAAGGAAAGCCTGCCACTCATGGGAGCGCACTCTCTTGCAACGAACTCAGCACAGTATTCACACGACGGTACCCGCATCCCAGCTAACCCTGCTCCTCGACCTCTTGTCCATTTCTTCCCTTTCGTCCCACATCTGCAGAATTCTGCCCCTCACCGTCGCCGCTTCGTCAATCTCCACAACCCCAAATAATTCTGCTCCCAGAGCTCGCCATTGTAATTTGAAATGACGAAAGTCTTCAACAGTCCTGTCACGTCTGTCTTTCTTGATGTAGAGGGAAAGTGTGGCTGATCGAGCTTGTTTTTGGCAGCTCTGTAGGGCAGCTTCATCTCAATTTGCTTCTTCTGCAAATGACTCACTTCTGATCGAGGAACCAAAGTTAATGCACGACGAGTTGTGTGTATGAACATATATTGTTGATAAGAAAACAGTCTGTGTGCATGCCAGTTGCGCGCCTTGAAGCTTGTAGCCTTTGTAGGTGTTGTGTGTAGCGAGAATGACGACGACTCTTGCATTGAGGAACCAAAGTGGAAGTCAGAGTTTTATATAATTATAATCTCGATGTGTTGTTGATAGAAAAATCTTTGTGTCAATCGTGACAATGCAAGTAGCTCGCTCTGGCGACTCGTACTGTTAATTATATATGATTCTTAGGGAACCCAAAGAAAGCTGAAAAACGGGTGCGTCGTCACGTTGATAGAAAATTCGTCTTGGGCTTAGTTTCAGTAGCCTGTAGCTTGTAAATGTCTTGTAGTCTGTATATACCAAGGAGCCTTCAATTACTGAATTCATTTGGAGAAGTTCAAGTGTTGTTGATAGAAACTAATTAAGGAGTCTTGGCTTCTGAGTCGTCGATCATAACCTCGTAGCTTGCAAGAGCATATGAAGGTTGCATTAATTAATGAGCTTTCGAACTTGAGTGAGGAACCCAACAAATTGCAAACCGAGAGAATTTCATTGACGTTTTTGATGTGTAGAAAGTCTTTGGTGAGCCAGTTGATATAAGTTATATATCTCTGTCATAGTCCATCCTCTAGCTCACGAGCATCCATCTTGGCGTGTTACTGACACTTAGAGACTGGAAGAACGAAATTGGAGGAGCTGTAAGTTAATTTACTGTTTGTTGTTGATAGGAAAGTCTTGGCAACAGTAGAAATTAGAAATTAAAGCCTTCGGTTGTAGCTTGCAGGTTGAGGTTGCATTAATAACACCTAGACACCAAACCAAACAGAAGGTAAGAGTTGTGGATAATTACGTTGTGGGTAGAAAGTCTTTGCCCCCATAGCCCTAAATGTGCCCTAAAGCTCGTAATCTCCATCTTACAGCCGTGTTAATGAATGTCACTTCAAGAAGTCCTAACCAAAATTAATTGCAGGTTTACATGTTTTGGATAGAACGTCTTTGCTTCCTCAAGTCGCTAACCTCAAATGTAGCTAACCTTGTCGTTGTCGTTGTCTTGTAACTCCTCGTGACACAAACTGGAAGTCAGAGTGATATGCTGTTTATCGATAGAAAGTCTTAGCACTCGTCGCTGGCAGTATCTCCTTCTTGTGTTGTAAACCAGCCTTGAGAGCCACCATGATCCCAATTGGAGAGAACTTTGTATGCTTTTGATCATTATCAAGCTTTGTGCCGAGGTAGCCTTCAGCAGTGAGTGCAATCTCGTGGACACAAGCCTTTTAAGAGGAATTCAACCCCAGTGGAGGAGGAGGATTTTCAAAGCTTGAATGACTGTCAACGATCTCAGACGCTTCAGCATGGCTTCAAGGCTTTGTGTGAGAGTGCGAATTTTCTGGGCAGCTATGATTTGGATTACTGGATTGATGCCGGTTGAGCGGGGTGTCCTGGCAGCTTTCCCAACTCTGATTCCCTTGGACCCTGTTGATGCTGATATTGTGCTGGAGTGGAACGTGTCCTACATCACCAAGTCGCCTTTGGGGAAACCCCAGCAGGTCAGTCCGTTTCCACAGACTGCATCAATTGTTGGCCATGTGCATATCTACAACATCTACAATGAAGTGAGAAATGTGAGGAAGATCGAGTCTGTAGCTTGTTTTTTTTATATCAGTTACGCAGTGTTTGTTGTTGCAGAAAACTAAGCCCTATTTTATCTACAACAGCTGCAATTAGTGAGAAAATGTGAGAGATTGAGTGGGTTGTTTATATGTAGTATTTGTTGTTGCTGAAAGCTAAGCCTTAGTCCTAAACATGACATAAGGCACAATATCCATAACATTTGCAAGTATGTGAGAATATGTAAGAAAGTGTAAGTTTTTTCTTGGTATTTATTCTAAATATATAAGGAGATTAAACCTAATTGCAACCTATTTGCAAAACTGACCTTTGTTTATTCTTGCTATAATATACAACTTCTATTCATGAGATTGAGCTTAGGATTGAGTTAGGATAATTACACTTGTTCAAACAATTTTGGATTTATTTACCTTTGTATATGTTGTTGTCACTAAACAACTTAGTAATGGTGGTGTATATTGATATTTCCAGGTCATAGGAATTAATGGAGAGTTTCCCGGGCCACTAATTGCTGCCAGAACCAATGACATGATTGTAGTGAATGTGTTCAATCGATTAGATGAGCCCTTGTTATTTACATGGTTTGTATCTACACCTGCAATTTTGTAAGCTTTAATAGGCTTTCCATTGTAGAATAAACACCAATTTTGTTAAATTGGTACACTTTGTCTACTAATATGAAGGAGGGAATAAAATGGAATGGTTTAGAGAGGTGAGTGGGGGAAGGGGTGCACCATGTTGTGGATGAAATGCAATCTACATATTAACTTGCATATCAAGAAGACATAAAGATCAAAGTGGAATTTGAAATATTATCAATTCAAAAGAGTTAATAGTGGTACTACTAATTCAATTATGAGAAAATGAAGTGTGTAGAATTTTTTCTTATTGATTTGAATTTTTCACATTGCTTGAAAGAACATGTATGAGTAATTGGATTTTTGAAGGGATGGCTTACAACAACGCCACAATTCATGGCAAGATGGGGTGTTGGGAACAAATTGTGAGATTCCACCACATTGGAATTGGACATATAAATTTCAAGTCAAGGATCAAATGGGTAGTTTCTTCTACTTTCCTAGTACTCGATTCCAAAGAGCGGCAGGTGGCTATGGTGGAATTTGCATCAAGTCTCCAAAAGTATTGCCACCCTTTGTAGAGCCTAGAGCAGATGTCTTTGTGCTTATAGGGGATTGGTACACCTCTAGTCACAAGGTAATGGTTGCCTCAAATCCATGGATAATATTCAAATGCAAATTTTACTTTAGTGAATGTTGTCCTTGTTTTTGAAACAAATCCAATACACTATAATATCACTATCATTTATATCTTATGTAGATAATCCATGAATTGTTGTATCATGGTTTTAATCTCATCCCTAAACATCCTTGAATCTTGAACTTTGCTTCTATAATTTATTTCATATTTTCATAGAAACATTTTTGATTGCCACAATAAAACCTAGAAGTACTTTGAGTTATCTTCTTAACCTTTTAAGGACATTGCGAACCTAAATGGTCAAATGGATGACCTCAATGTTAACTATAGAAACAAATAATACACCTATTGGTCCAATAGTTGAAGTATTATGGTTAGGCATGGGACTATGTTGTACCAAAGATAAGGTCAAAAGTGCAAACAAATCCTTGTACAAAATTAAACAATAGTTGGTGGTCTACAGGACTTGAGAGATACTTTGGAGAATGGAGAGCTTATTGGTCGTGCAAAAGGTGTCGTTATAAATGGCTACGGACCTTTCAATGGAATTGACCCTACAGGATGTTGGGTTCTTCCTGTAGATCGTGGTTAGTATATAAAAAACTATGCCCATGCCATGTAGAGACATCATCATTTAGTATTGAAAATCATGTCCTACTAAGGTGTAGTCCCAAAAAAACCCATTTTTTTTGCTACTAGTGTGTAGTTACTTGTATTAAATTGGTCAAATTTTCATGTTTTCTTGTTGGCAAGTGAAAAGAGATTCCATGCACCTAAGAATGCAACATTTGAATACCATATACAAAAGTTATGAAGGGTTATTTTTTTAAGATGTTCTATAATTGTTTCTTCAACATAGATACATATTGATTTTAGAGATGTATACATATTGATGATGGTAGTTTTAGGCATGGTGCAATTTAGATCTTACAACTACATAACATTACTCATTGTTGGAGATGAGTTGAGGAGGAAAAAACAAAATTTTAATTTGGAACATGTCAATATGGTTGAAAATATTGTACAACTAGCTCTTAGTCCTATAAATTCTACGGATGTTAGTTTCATTTTTGTTCTTGACTAGTTTGTTGAATTTTCAGCACAAACTAACAAGAAAATCTTTTGCTTTTTAGATTGTACTTTGAAAAAAATTTACAATCCATCTTAGCTAGAATCCCTCAACTTAGCTAGAATTTGTTTTCGGTGACTAAATACAACCAAAGTTTCAAGTCTAAATAGGGACATGATATTATAGAGAAATACAATTAATGTGGGTTCAAAATTATCAAGCTCAAAATACTTATATTACAACAATTTCATGATATTCATTTATATGCATACATATTTTTGTGATAGAAAGTAACTTCTTTGTCATTTGTAGTACCTCAATCAAAGAAGTACACATTAGATGAAATTTGAGGGCATTAGGAGATTGCGGGTTCCCAGAGTGCGGGAACGCAGTTTTTGTCCTGTGAACTCAAATCCTACATGGTCGCGACCCTATCACGTAATTAATTTTTTTTTGAACTTATTTTCATATTTCAAGACCCAAATTTATTTATTGATTGATTAAAGCCGGCCTGACAGCAGCCAACGACATTGGGAGCTGTTTCGGGAAGAGACCCGAAACAGCCATGTAATGCCCTCAGATTTCTTCTAATGATTCTAAATGTTGCACTACTTTGTTTCTAATTGTGAAGTGTTTATTTTGATGGTGTTCAGGTAGTACATACCGTCTTCGCATTTCCAATGTGGGAATCAAAACTTCTTTGAATTTTCGAATAGAAAACCATAAGATGGTACTTGTGGAGACGGAAGGCTCCTACACACAACAGAAATCCTTGGACAACCTTGACGTGCACGTGGGGCAATCGTATTCCGTGCTTATGACGGCGGATCAAGCAAGCAACGATTACTTCATCATGGCTAGCCCACGTTTTGAGAATGCAACGACATTTGCAGACTCTGCGGGGGTGGCTCTCATGCACTACAGTGACTCCCGAGGGCTTGCATCTGGCATACATCCTCTTGGGCCGGACCCGGATGATATTTGGTTCTCGCTCTCTCAAGCACAATCCATCAAGTAAGTACATCTACTATTTGTCTCTCTAGGCAATTCTTTCCTTAAATCTCTTAATAGTCAATTTCGTTAAAATGGCGGTATTTCAAGTGCCATTTTGACATATTCTGTGTGCCACTTTGACAAATTTCAAGTGCCATTTTGGACCTTCGTCACATACTTAGAAAACTCTCGGCAAGGAGGGGTGCATGGGCTTTGTTTCATGGCATTTTGACTCACAGCTATAGAGTTATAGAATTTCAAAGCTTTTTTGAATTGGAAAATTGAGAAATCACTTTTACTTTGATTTTGGTTGTAGAAACAACATAAAGCACACAAGTATGTCTTGAAGAATAAAACACCCTAAACTAGTCCCATGTACCCATTTCTAACAAGTAAACTTTTATTGAAAGTATCTCCCAAAGTGCAATTAAACCATTCCCATACTTAATTATGATTGGTTGATTGGTTGATCCTTCATATTTTGGTATTAGAAACAAGATTTGAGAAGGGTTTTAGTATCCTAGGGAGTTTCCTCTTTGAAAAATAAATAGCAATTAAGGTAGGTACACCCAAAAGGGCACCGTTTCTAAGAGTGTCATCTACAATCAGTGTACATTTCCAAAATCAGTGATGTACGCAAATTGTAGATGGCACTTTTAGAAATGAACTTTGACCTTCCATAACTTTTGCTTACTATATCCAAATGTTGCGTTCTTTGGTGCGTTGGAACACGCTTTTCCATGCCAGCAAGACTACATGAAAATATGAACAATCTAACAATAGTAACTAGGTCCAATATGAATAAGTGGTGCTTTAGGGTGTATCCACCTTACATGTATTATCCTAAAGTTCTTTTTCCTTTTCTTTGAAATTTCATGTTTTTCTTTGCTTTGTTAAATTCAGCAAACTTTAGTGGCCATTTACACATAGAAAAACAACTTTTTTTGAAAAACTTCAATTGTAAATACTACGTACATACATATTTTTTTTTCTCTCTACGAAAAGGTGCCTCCCAACTATCCATTGAGTTGCTTCTTTTGATGTTTTTTGGGATGGTATCCCCTCGGTCCCATGTTGTGGCAGATGGAACTTGACGGCGGGAGCCGCCCGGCTCAACCCCCAGGGCTCATTCCATTACGGCAGCATCCCCCCGTCGCAAACCTTTGTCTTCCGAAACTCCGCACCCATCATTGACGGGCGTCAAAGATTTGCGGTGAACAACATTTCCTTTGTGCCCACCACGACCCCTCTCAAACTGGCGGACTACTTCAACATCAGCTCGGGAGTGTACACTCTCGACGGATGGCCATCCCTCAACTCCATCCAAGCGGCCATGCCCATGCCGGCCATGTTGGAGCCCATGTTGGCAACGGCGGTGGTCACGGGGCCTTATAAGGCGTTTGTGGAGATGGTGTTTGAGAATACGGAAGCCATATTGCAGAGTTGGCACCTTGATGGCTATGCCGTTTGGGTGGTTGGGTAAGTTCCATATTTTACGCAAGGAGGACTCTAAAATTTTCCAATGACATAATATTGATTGCGGACAAGGCAAGGAAAGGGGAACAAAATTGTTTTATTGATGGATGCTCAACCAACTTCAATCCTTAGATTTATCTGATAAGTCATTCATAGGGGTCCCTTTTGCACCCTTGAAAAAAAGCCCTCTTTTGGACCTGAACAAAATTATCTTTATGACTCCTCAACCAACCCCAATTCTTGAGTGCATTGGTAAGTCCCTCTGAACGGATCCTATTTCATCCTTGAAAAAATTGTCTTATTGATGACTCTCCAACCACCTCTAATCCTTGAATTACCTCATAAGTCCCTATCAAGTATCTAACAAATTATCATACCTTCCCAACAGTGGGTGGACCATTGCCTTGGTTATACAATGTTATAGAATTAGTTTTTAGAAATCTAGAGAAATTAAGAATGAACCTATTCATCTTGTTATAGATTCTTTTATTTTGGTTGGTAATGGACTCATTGTTTCAAGATTAAGTTAAAAAGACCACAAAGTTCAAATTAGGTGTCAAGTTCTTTGTATCTTTGGTTTTGGTAAGTTCATATTTAACCCGGACATTACCCATAGAGTCTAGGACTCAACAATGTCCAGTGATATGATATTGATTACGGATGGGGTAAAGGGGGCCTTTTTGCATCTTTGGAAAGGAGAATGAAATTGTTTTCTTCATGGGTCTTCAACCAACCCCAAACCTTGAAATTATTTGATTAGTCCTTCATAGGGATTCCTTTGGTGAACAAAATTGTTTTCTTTGACTCCTTAGCGAACCCCAACCCTTAAATTAACCAATATGTCCTACCTAAGGGGTCCTTTTTCATCCTTGAAAAAAAATATCTTGTTAATGACTCTTCAACCACCCCTAATTCTTGAATTACCTCATAAGTTTCTACCTTGTATGGGATAAAGTATTTTACCTTCTTAGCATTGGGTGGACCATTGCCTTGGTTATACAATGTTATAGAATGACTTCTTGGATATTTAGAGATTTTAAAAATGCACCTATTTATTTTGTCATAGATTCCTTTAATATTTTGTTTGGTGATGGGACTCATTGTTTCAAGATTAAGTCAAAAAGACCAAGAAATTCAAATGACGTGTTAAGTTCTTTTTGTCTTTAGTTTTTGGATTGTGGATTTGTGGGTGACTCTTTATAGGGATAAATTAATTAATTTTCAAAAGTTAATCTTAATGACTTCAAGGGAAAGAAGAGCTTTCCTTTATCTTTGAGTAGCCACTAATCAAATTCATATAAACAAAATTTCCTATAGAAAAATGTGACATAAAACAATAAGTGTGTCACACAATAGTTGAATTACCTTTAGTAGCTTATATGGAGCTTTCCCTAGTCCAATTCTACTATACAAACTAACCAACAAATATGACAATGTTCTTGAGCAACAATGCTAGTGTGTGAGCATGAACATGCAAGCATGTGAGCTTCTAATATGTATATAAGTAGATATACTACCACCTTTGAAGGTGTTTATATATTAGAAATACCTATACTATAGGTACCTATAATATAAATATACTCTTATTATAGAAGGTTTCTATATTATAAGCACCTATACTATAGGTGCATCATCTTTGAAGCTCCTAAGCTCATACTTTTATACTCACATACTAGCAACCGTGTCTTCTTGAGTGATTTTGGTGTTACCAAATATAGATTGATATTAGTTACATTTTCCATAGTATTATTAGTTATGTTAGTCACTTTTAAACTAGTAATATTTGAAGGATCTTAGGGTTTAGTAAACTAATTTCTATTATAAGGTGACAAGAAATTAAAGGACCTATCAAATGAAAGTTGAAGGATTACAATTATTTAAATTTTGAAAATTTCTAAGTCATTTCTATTTGATAGTAAAACATGGTTTCAAAAATGCCATTAAGATGAATTCTTTCTAAATAAAAGTTTGCTTCATTCATAGAGATGAATGTGCAATTTATATGTAATTTATTGTTTTGCAAAGAAAGGTTGTCTAATATTTTCCAACAAGATGTAGGATTCATTATTTTGGTGATATGGTATTAAAAAGTATATCAATGTTGATTGAATAACTAAACATGAAGGTAGTCAACCAAATTTTCTAATCATTGGAATGTTGAAAGGTAGCATGGATCGAGGGCGATGGAGTAATGCAAGTAGAAGTCAATATAATTTGGTGGATGCTATTGCTCGATGTACAATCCAAGTAATCTCTTGACCCTTCACCTTTTCAAGCTTTTATTTGTTTCACTTATGTTGATTTTTCAAAGATAGATAAATATAGAAAATTGATAGGTTTAGTGTTTGGAGAATTTTTATGAAGATTTAGTATAGTTCATGATTAGAGGATTGTAAAAGAATGATCATCTTTCTTTATGTTGAGTAGAATGAGTTTTTAGTCACATACAATTTATTAAATCATTACATATTGTTACAAACCATGTCTTGCAATTCAAAATCACAAATTTTAACTTAATGACCATAAGAGAGTAATCTTCAATGCAAATATTATTTTGAGATTCAAGGATAAAAATCAAGATCCTTCAAAAATAAAAAATAGACTAGGATTTTTTTCTACACTTAATAATTAATGTCATTTATGAATAGGATTGGATTTATTTGTGATTGCATTGGTTTATATTCACAAATTCAAAACATTGAATTAATATTCCCACTTTCAAGAATATTTATCGATTTGTCATAGTTCTTCAACTAATGAACTAATGCTATTAAAGTGAAACATCTTAAATAATGTATTAGTTACAATACTTTAAGGTTTCCTATCTAATTGTTGTAAACACATACCAAAGTTATATACCTTTTCTTTCATCCCAATAATAAAAAATCTTTGTGATCTTGATAAATTAGTTCAGAAATTGAAACAAGGTCTATGTAGCAATGTTCAAAGGAAGTTGTTGATTAGTTTATTATTAGGAGCTAGTACAATTAGTAAGAAACCTAGTTGAAATTTGAAGAAATAAACGAAAAAATTGTGAAAAATTCTATAAATTTTCTATTTGGAGTAAAAAAGATGTGAAAAAAATCCACTCAATACTTGAAAAACCTAGTTGCATATGGAAATTGAAAAAAATAGGTGACAAATTTTTAAAAATATCCCAAACATTCATATGTAGGTCTTTCCTCGATCGTGGACGGCAATAATGGTGATGTTGGATAATGTTGGAATTTGGAACTTGCGAGCGGAAAATTTACAACGACAATACCTTGGCCAAGAATTGTATATGCGAGTTGCGAATCCGGAGATGGTGCCTATAAATAGCCCATATGCAGAGACACCCATTCCTGATAATGTCATGTATTGTGGATGGCTTGCTTACAAACAACAAAATCAGTGAGTCATTTTACAAACTTTTTTTTTCCTATTTTCTCATATCCTACAAATAGAATCGGTCTAGGTGTGCTTTTTTATTTTAATATTTGTTTGTTTTTCCTAGTACTTTTCTAAATTTGAAAAACTATAATTGATTTTAAGCACAATATAATTTGGAAATTATGAATGAAAATAAAATATTTTGCAATAATCTAAATGCACTATATGCTTACAATCTTATAAATCTTCTAAAAAACAATTTATTTTAACTTCTAAATGCCCCAAGCACAAAAATCTGATGTTTGCAAAACTTTGAAGTTAAATGAAATCTAATGGCAAGTTGATATTTTTAGTACTTTATATTTTTGACAATTTTTTTTAAAGTCTAATTTAAGTGTCAAAAATACGATTTTGAAAATGATTGATTATGATTTCTTTTATTGAAGATTTTGTACAAGGGTCTCCATTGCAATCTTGACTTTATATAGTATAGAGGACTCTTGGAAATAAGCCTCAAATACACTAGATCTTGGAGAAAAAATTCATTAGAAATTCATTTAAAAAAATTGTAGAGTAGGATAGATTTTGAGAAGCCATAAATTGATTGCGGGGTTATGCATGCTAGGGCCTTTAACCTCATTTTTTTTGGTGACCAACTTTTTAGGTATGACATGTGAAAAGAGGATCAAAAGACTTCAAGTTACTTTTGCAATTTTAACACCTCATGATCAAATATTATAATCTCTCAATCTATAAGTGATGTTGTTGTGTTAACTTTTCCTAAATTATCTCTAACATGTATAGCTTGAATATATGAGTGTAGTTACATTTTTTTTAAATTGATAAAGCTTATCAAAATGTTGGCTTTTTGTTCAATATAGAACAAATTCCTAGAAGTTCAAAAAAGATCTTAGACATTAATTTTAGGGGTTAAAATCTTTTCATAAATCTTCTAGCAATAAAAACTTTGGCGCCTTTGGTAGTATATTTAATATCTAATAATATTTATGGTTATTGGAATTGATATGACAAAAGTTGGGGCTTGAAAATATTTGAAAGAAATTTAATATCATTGTTGATGAGTTTATATATATATATATATATAAACTTTCTTCAACTCATTGAGGAAACCATTGATCAATATCAAGATTTAAGTATGCTAATGACTAAATTGTTGAATTTGTAGACTTTTGAATATAATTCTGATAAAAAATGATTATATATCATCATAAGCTGATGACATTTTTGTTTTTTTGTGTGCAGAAATTTGGGCTCACATTTAGTTCTTGGCATCCATACTTACATTAATTTATGTATTATGCTAATCATATATCTTGTAGTTTCTCTAGACCATGAACTTTGTTATTAGTAATTCATTTGACTGATATATTATATTTGAAATTTAAATTAGCTATTTGAGAGATTTTGTAAAATATCGTAAAAACTAAAAGCAATTGATTTGCCATAGATACACTTGAAGGTTTTTCAAGTTGATAGAGAATTTAAAGAAATTTTGGAAAAAATTAACTTCATCAAATTCAATCATGTTGAAAAAAGATCTATGCAATATTGCAAGACATAATGTGCATTATCTCTAGATATGATCTACTAAAACAATTGAATTTGGAATAAATGGGATGTCTTACTAAGATTGAAAATTTGTGTTTAACCCCTAAAGGACTAAAAAGCCAATTTAGAATTCTGTTTAGAATTTAAGTAAACTCTATTGCTCTAATGACTTTACAATTCTAAATGTTTGCAATTTTGCATGAGATTTTTAAAATGGTAACTAATCATCTAAATCTACATGTAAAGAAGTTTTTACACCTTTTTGATATTGCAAAAGTTTTTTTGATTTAATTGTCAAAGCAAGGGTCTAAAATATAATCTAAAATTATATAGATGAATTCTATTTGGTTGTAAAGAATGATGTTTATACAAAACCTTTGAACCATTCAATTCTAAATTGTGAGATGAAAGTTACTAGGAGTATATTTTGAAAGTCATATTATTTTTATTAAAATTTTCAAATTTTCATATAAAATATAAAATATTTATTATTTACAAAAATCATTCCTACCATTGAAGTTGGTATTCTCAATTTTTGTAAAAATGAATAGTTTAGTTCTTTCTTTCATAAAGTACTAGTTTTGTACACAAATATGATTGCTTTATTTGGTTAAATTTTTTTTCAAATATTCTCAATCCATTTTCCAATATATTTTCTAAAATATACAAGTTGTAGGAGATATGTGTTTTTTCCTTGAAATGTTGAGAGACAAAACTTTATAGAACTTTTTGAAGGGCTAGAAAAGACAACATTTTGAACCTGCAATCTATAGGGATGTTCACACAAGTATTTAGGAAGGATGCACTTGAATAAACTAACTAAAGGATCCTATAGTTAAATTTGCTAAGAAAATAACTATAAAAGAAGATTTTAGCCTTGCTTTGGATATGAATATTTTGAAGTACTTTTGGGTCATTGAAACATTGAAGAACTTTTAAGGTGAAGGCTAGATGTTGGCTTCAAACTTTTTGACCTTTTTATGTAATCAACATAATTCACTAAACTTTGTTGAAGACTAGCAATTTTTTATATCTATAAAGCATAATGCCAAGTAAGTTTCATTTATTATAATTTCTAAAATCTACATTTGTAAAATTTTGTTAGATCAAACTACTCACATTGAATATAAGTTCATTCACCCTAAAAAGGCAATACAAATATAAAAATTATTTTTAAAGTCAAATATTAAATTCTATTATAGTAGTTAAAAATATTATAAAATCAAGGAAGAAAATGTAGTTTTCACAATCTAATTTTAATTTCATTTTTTCATTTTAAAAACTTATTAAACTTGCAATTTTTGTAGCTCTTTAAAATTAAGAAATTAAAGGCTTGAAACTACGTTTGAACTTTTGCATTGAATTTTTGGTAATCTTTGCTAATTTGAGCTCTCATAGTACACCAATCATATCATGATGTTTACAATTCTTATTTCTATTTTTCAAACTGTGATTTTATTAAAGAATTTAATCAAGAAAATATAAGAATTTCATTTTGATACTTTTAATTATGAAAAAATTGAAGATTAATCTTAAAGTCTAGATTTTTGAATGGGAAAAGTATTAATTTTCTCAGTATTTTGTATTATAGTGCTTTGAAGATTAGTATAATATGATTAGTGCTTCAAAGATTAAGGTTTGAGTAGTTGTTATGCAATCACTTGATTTTCTTAAGGAATTTAGATAGAAGAGTAATGTACTTTTCTTTGCAAATAAAATAAAATATTGTCAATGTGGAAGAGCACTTTTGCTCAAAAATAGAAAAATATTCACTTCCAAAGTTTGTTTGAAGAGAGCACTTCTAAACATGATTGAATCCTTTTTGAAATCAAGTATAGCATCCCATTGGAGAGAATGTGATGACCACCAAACATGCCAAAAGAATTTAATATTGTAATGAATATTCAATGACTTCCTCAAATGACTTCATCTATTGATGGTTTTCTATGCTTTAAACATTTACAATTTTTTTTTAGGTGTTGATGAACATTGTTAATAAATGTTCATACCTTTTTATTGTTACAAATTTTCCTTAATTAGCTCAAAAAAATTAACAAAGTTGGTTTGCAACACTAACTTGACATCTTGAACTGACATTGCTCTTGTACAACACACATTCTACAAATTCATTGATAGGGTGACATGAACTTTTGCAAATGCAAAACTAGGCTTAGTTCCTTTCCACTACAGATAGAACGTCTTGCAGTGACCTTTTATAGTGCACTCCTTAGTAGTGTGGAACCTATCAATAATGGAATTTGTAGGTGGGGCCAATTTGAAGAACATTCTCTAAATTTTTTTATTGGAAGTTGACATTTGTTTATGGCCATTCATTGCTCCTCTTTGACATGCAAAAACCTCTCTTAATGCATTGTCCCAACACCACGCACTAAGAGAGGTTCTACTTGTACAAATATTTCATGATGGTACATGAATGCTCACAAGAATCTCATACAGCATCTCCCCCACCAAAGAAGGGACTCAGCAATTTTTCAATGAAATGGATTACTTTGTAATTAAACACACTTCCAAACACAAGTATGAGTGCTGTTTAAGGTTGATCAATGTGAAAGCATGTATCAAAAACTTCTACTGAATCCCAGCAACTGCACAACCACCGTAAAGCAACAAAAAACTGCAAATTTCATACAAGCACATGAGCACCATGATACGGGCCATCCATTTCCATGCCTGATGTCCATTTTTGTGTACAACTCAAAATTAAATATTTTATAGCCCGTACGTTCAAATCCTCTCAAAAGTGACATGGTAAACAGGGTGGGCCAAAAACATCATGTGGTCAAAACAAAGCAACCAAAACAAGTTGCAATCTTAAAAGGGTGCTGAGTGGGAAAATCATTAGCCCTATCGTGTACTCATACTCCGTACATTCCAGCTGAACCTGAGGGATAATGTACAAACCCTGGGGTGGGTGCGTCATCAACTCTCAAACCAGGTGTCTCTACCAAGAGGGGTAGTCTCTTCTCCAAGATAATATTCACGCGGATGCCAAACATTCCCATAAACTGACGGATTTTGTAGTGACGGAAATATGGGTTGTAAAATAATTGAAAGGAGTGCCTGTGTTAGATACTGAATGCGTGGATGGAAAGCGGTCTCTTTCAAGTACCTGGTAGTGTGAAACCTATCCTCAGAATCCAACCTCAGAATGGGATCAAGTGCAGGATCTCCAGCGTCGAGAAAATCTCTGCAAGATGGCCGTCATGTGGGCAGAGTGAGTATCATCAGTAGATCGTAAAGGAATAAGGGCCGAAGTAGTGAAGGCAATTAGTAAGAGAGAGTCGAGTGGAACGTGTGAGGATCAAAATGAAAACGGAACGTCACAAAGATGAATGGTGGAGAACCCGACCAGCCCCAGCTCCACCAGCAAAGGCCATTGTTGAAAGGGAATCTAAACCTCGAAAGTCCAAGCACAGTATTCGTGTGCTCATTAGGAATCCACGGATAATGTAAGCAAATCTCCTTGATTACGAAGTACCATGAAATTGTAGCGAAAGCAGACTGGGACAGAATGTGGAAATTAGCACAGGGTCACAACCACCGATTTGAAATATGTGTCGGTTGTTCAGAAAGTTCAAGGCTAGTCGAATAATATTCAAAGGACGTCATATTCAGCTCCAGTTATGCTTAGAGGATGTCGGTATGAATCTCAGACAACTTAGGAAACGGACCCCTCGCAACCTCCAGACTTTATTCAACAACAATATGCTAAAGTACTTAATTTAGAACCGGCGGTGCCCTTGTGTGTTGGGTATTTCACGAGTCCAGAATGTTCCTGAATTACTCTTTGCTGATCGAATTTGAAGGATGACACTAATATGCGTGCTTCGTTACGACGTATGCTCAGAAATGCAAGAGTACGGTACGAGTTCGATTTCTGGTACGTTAGGAGTGTGTTACGTGTGAAGAACAAGATCCCGATCCCTTGCACAACATCCACCAACTACGAGTTCTATACTATCATTTAGACGCATCGATCAACTTCCGAGTAACGGTCGGGGATAACTAGCATAAGGACTACAAGGAATCGCTCCAAATTCGAGACCACTATGCCATCATTCCAGGCTGCAACGTCGCCCACTGGGTTGCACGGTTATTTGTCCAACGTGTATCTCAAGTACAGTGCAACGATAATCTAAGCTCATGTGAAACAGGAGGTAGTGACGTGATTGAAGGAGATTTTGCAAGGTGCGGTTTACATACCTGCAAACCGGTAGGAAGTGCATGCAAAGGGTGCAAGGGAATCTAGTGGTAAGAAGACATGAACGACAGGACCAACGGAGAGTAGGAACTTACCAGTCGGCACATACAATCAACGCTGTTCTTGACCTCCTGAGGGCTTTCCTTGCTGTTGCTGCATCTGCTGCAACAAGACAGCGGCCAACTGGACGGTTGCTTGGAACCGCTTGTGTTGTGCGTCTGCATCGCCAGCACCCAGATTTTGAAACCCCGCCTGCTGGTCCACGCCCGCTGTGGCCTGCGATAATGCGGTTTCCCAATTTCCTGTTTGAACAAGGGGAGAATTTTGCTGCTGCAATTGTGGCATCACCAAGGACGTTTGCGGACCAGAGGACTGAGGAGCAGAGACCTGTCCCCAAGAGGGCGGTGGATTATACTGCCCATAGTTTGGTTGCTGAGGAGGTCCCTGAGGTGGTCCCTGAGGGGGAACATGCGGGAGTCCCTGAGGAGGACCCTGAGGGGGTTGATGTTGTGATTGTGACTGAGGGCCCAAGCCTTGAGGAGGTTGCGGAGCAGCAGACGCTGAACCGCTTGAAGGGGTACTAGAAGTCTGCTGAAAATGCTGCTGCAGGAGTTGTGAGGCAGCCTGTTGCTGTGATGGCTGCTGCTGCCGCTGAGTAAGCAATGCAGTCAACTGCGCTAGCTGATCACTAGGCAGCTGAGGCGGAGCTCCTGTATGCTGTTGAGGTGCGCCCATAGGCTGCTGTGGTGGCCTGGGTAATTGCGGCAGCGGTGGAAATTGTCCAGGACCGGGAGGGCCTGTGTACCCCTGCTGCTGATGCAATGGAGGACCAGAAGAAAAGCCAGGAGCTGCACCTGCAGGAGGTGCATGGTTTGCCATGTGAGTGGACTGACCTTGTTGAGTTGGTGGTTGTTGGTGTTGTTGGAGCTGCTGCGGTGGGCTAGGGAGAAGGTGGTTGTGCTGCGGAGGAGATGAAAACATCGAACTTTGATCTGCTTGACCTTGCGAATGAAAACTAGAACCTCCAACTTGAGATCGCTCTGGCTGGTTTGGCTGCTGTTGCGACCATCCCGGCGGCGGTCCCGGTGGAGTGTTCTGCGAGGGTCTAAAAGTGGGCCTCACATCACTTTGTAGTGGAGCGCTCACTGTGCTCCCGATCGGCATACCGGCGAATGTCTTCAATCCCTTCGAGACGACAGGTGGTGCCATATTGGACTCAGTGCTTGAAGATCCCTGACTCGTGTTTGTTTTAGGAAGCAAAGCCGTGAGTGATGCAATAAGCTCAGGGGTCAAAACGCCTGGCAATCCAGCAATACTGGCTAACTGCGCTTGTGTCAACATAGGACTATTGTTAGAATTCGAGTTGGGGTTTGAAATCGAGCTTGAAAGATGGTCGTTCAATCCAATGGAGGTCGAAATCCCTGTTTGTGGTGGCTGAACGTCATGAGGGTGAGAGGGATGAAAGCCTTGATATAAAGCAGGCTCCTGAATTGCTGGTACATGTTGCCCGGGAGCCTGGTTTTGCGAATATTGTGACGGGGCCCCCGGAGCTTGTTGAGAGGGTATTGGCTGCTGTGGATAAGAAGGATGTTGCGATAATGGGGGGACCTGCTGTTGCGGCTGCTGTGTAGATGGGTTGTAATTTATTACCGGTGATGGCCCTGGCTGTTGAAACTTCAGAACAACTCCAAACAGGCAATTATCGCCAGGAACCTTTAATACCTTCTCTGAAAACTCAGATGGAGGAACAAGGAAAAGAGTTGTACCATCAGCCAATTTGGCAACACCTGCACGATGTTTCTCTCCCAAATAGTGCATGAAGTCTTGATAGGGTGGAACATCAGGATCACCTTCCGGTACAAAGAACACAACACCAAAGCCTCCAGCTTGGTAGACATGCTTTGCAAGCATATCAAGGTCTGTGCGAGCAGTACAGTTAACAACATCTGGTCTGCTCATGCCACAATCCCCAAATCAACGAAGGTCAAATAAAATCTAATCAGCTGTGAAGCAATACAAGGAACGTCAAAAACAGAAAACTCTCCACGACCTTTCTTAATCCACAACAAAGACCGACATCATGCTTCCTTGGCCGCAGCATCAGGCGAGAGAAATACTTCTAATAACACTGTCTCCTCCAGGTTGCTCAATAGAGCAAAAGAACAAGGAATCAACAAAACAAATACAATTGATAGCAAAGATTAAGTGAGCAAAAATCGTTGCAATAACTTACACAGTTGCGTCAATTCCCTTGCCAACAGGCAAACACCGCGCTCGGCAAACAGGAGTACCACCTTTGGCAATCGTACCGTGCCATTGCCATCCTTCGGGCCCTTTGGCATCCTCGGAATGCTTCGTATATGTTGAAGTAATTGAAGAATTCGGGGCAGGTGCATGTCCACCGACAGCTGGCCTCGTCCCAACTGCCAGAGGATTAGTATTATCTGCTCCTCCACGGGGTCTGCCTCCAAGACTATAATCTGTTGTGGCTGGTACACGCAGAGACTCATAATTGGTAGGACCACCACTTCCAATGTAACCTCCAGCGTCAGAAGCTTGTGGCTGACGTTGTTCATACCAAGGATCAAATCCAGGAGAGTCTGCTCCCCCTCCAGAATAAACACGCATACGTTTAGAGTCCCTTGGCACAATATCTGCGTCAGGCAGGTCCCAAGCATCCTCGTAAGATGATCGGCTGTCGGGTCTGATTCCTCTCGAGTACTCAATATCTTCTACATGATTCACACTTCTACGTCCCATCCCAGGAGGCCCACCGTCCGGTTCCCTCGAACTCCCACGATCGATGAGGCCAGCCAGAAGAGCGTTAGGTCGATACTCTGGTCTAAGACCACCGCTTAATCGTGAACTCGGGTTCGGAGAAGGCCTACCAGGGCTGCCAAATCTATCACTTCCGCCTGGAGGTATTCCCCTGGGCCCTCCAAGCACCTCCGTTGAGAAACCTTGCCGATCCCCCAAGCGTTGGGACGGAGGTGGAGCATCTCGTGGGCTATCTATTGGACCGATCTCGCTCTTCGAGTACCGTATATGTACTCGAGGATCATCAAAAAGTTTTCCATCCAATGCATTCTTTGCAAGTGTGGCTTCCTCAACCTTTTTAAATTGCACAAATGCATACGTACGTCCCGGAAATGTTTTCACTCTTTCAACCTCACCGTATGGCATAAACGCTCTTCGTAATCCATCCTCGTCCACCTTAGAAGGCAATGGAAATCCCACCCATAATATTTCACTAGGGCCACCATCCTTGTCGGCTTTCACATTTCCCATACCTCCCTACAAAGGTTACAACTTCAATTGTCATTGCGCAGTAATAAGTTACAAAAGAGAATGTCTAAGGACAGTAACAAGCACGACCTCTTATTATGATTGCAAAGTCAATACAACTCAAACTGCAAAATGATGATCCAGAAAGTGGTGCAGTGAAAATGCAGACCTGGTATCCATGCTGGGAAGCATAACTATCTTGTGAACCCCTTTGATCTCCCCGAGAATCCTGCTTTACAATATCATAAGAACATTCTTCAGACTAACAACGCGGGCCTGATACATTCTCTGGTTTAGGAACTTGTGTGCTGCTGATAACAGAACATTATATAGCAATTTTAAAATGGCAACAATGATGACCATATTCGTGAAGATCAACGCCGACACAAAAAAAGATAAATAGATAAAACTATGTAATTTTCCTTGAACAAGTCACCGACCGTCTAGAAAACTCTGCTTTTCTGCACGTCACGTACCCGTTTTGAAGATTGAGAACGCCCGTAATCAACACGCAACTCCTCACCACCAATACGCGTCCGATTAAGTGCTTCTACTGCACTAACGGCATCCTCAATATTGACGTAATCCACAAAAGCGCAATTTCGTTCTCGTAATAGTTTGAAATCTTCCAAAACTCCATGTTTCCTGAACTCCCCCTCGATCTGCTCCTTACTCACATTCTGGCTTATCCCTCCTACCCAAAGATGTCGACTTTGTGCAGCCTGTACGCGGGTAGACAACCACATGATCATACACCAATGACAATCACACGAATCACAAACTGCAAACAAGTTGATTGTTTCAGCTTCTTACAATCTGTGTGATAAATTGAAATTGTGGCAAGCGCCTGTAAGTTAGTAAATTTTAGCACATGATAGGACAGCTTGAAGCCAGTCAAGATCGATATCACAAAGAGAGTTCCCCATCTATGGCTTGCTAGTGATTTATGAAATCCACAATATAAAAATGACCCAAATTGCCGGTGTAAAAAATCATACTCTGGATGCAACTTGTTCCTCCATAATTTTGGCGTAATCAGAATCGGCACCCCGCTCTCTCGCTGGCTCAGATTTCATCATACGCTGAACACAACAAGATTCAATCTCTAACCACAAACAGCATTGTATCTCATAATTTGGTGATTACAACTTTAACTCATTACAACCTATATTTCCAGCGGATTATACTTTATACAAGGTTAAAACTACTGCGAACTAAATACAAGTAGTCTTAGTGAGAACTATTCTCTCATCCATTACACCTAAGGCATATAAGGCAATCCGAGAACACCACATCAAAGATGACTGCAGGGAGTTGCAAACAGTTAACAACGCCCGTCATAATTAGTAAATAGAAAAGGTTAATCCTTACCCCTTTAGCATACTCAATACGAATGGCCATGCCCCCAAGAACAAAACCTTGAAGCCGATTCTTGGCCTCAATAGCGTGATCTAAGTTCCTGTAGTTGACGAAAGCATAGTTCCTGGAAGAGTAGACAGTAACACTGTCCACCTCTCCAAATTGAGCAAATTTATCTCTGATAACTGCCTCAGAGGCTTCCTGAGAAACGTTTCCTATCCACAGATGTCTGGAGGGAGGTGCGTCATCGTGATCGTCTCTCCCATTGTGAGTAGGTCGAGACGCGGAAGATGACAGCCCTTGACGTCTATCATCTACCCTCGGACCATAATCCACAAGAAAACCTCCTCTTAAAGGCGGTGCTCCCTGCAGATCAATGAACAGGTACAATGAACCTCCGAGTGCATGAAGAAGAGAAAAAGGAATACTGTATTCATTCCTCAATTAGGACCAAAACCAACAATCGCCCTCAGAAACTTCAAAACACGTTTGATTTCAGTCACAGAACAGCCTATAAGAACGACAAGAGGTGGACCTCCTGAATACTCCCACGATCTATCATGTGCTGCTTGTATTTTTACGGTAAATTGTTCGCATGTAGAAGGTAACCGCACATTTCACAAAACTATTTCTGTGACATAATTGCTAACGAAATGAGACACTAGCCATCCAATACAACGTGCGCAATCGACCTTTCACAAAAATGCTATCCACAGATAACCGACTTCGAAATGCGCTCCACAACACAACATCCAAAAAATTCACGTGCTCGTCGTTTCTTACCACAGGGGGAAGGCCTCCTGGCCGGCGAGTTCCCATATCACCGTTTTCAATCCCAGTTCTATATTGCATGTCCTAGCGCCCCACTCGCTGTGTCTAGGCCTCATGCACGCTCCGCCTACAACAAACGCAACACAGCGAACTGGAACCACGTTAGGATGAAAAACCTAAAACTTCAGAAACCAAACTAAACTTCGAAGTTTATAAGGCACGACAATCAATCCCCACACGACTGCCACAAAATTCTACCCAAAATTCTCATAAACACAGCAGCGTGCACCTCCGGCAATAAAATTTACCCCAAAACATCAAACCCTAATAAACGAGATAGGTTGTGGTCCTCGACTCTAAGTCCTGGTCGAAGTCGTGGGCAGGGCAGGCTTTTTTCAAGCCCCCTGCCCGCCCTGTCCGCCCCCCAAAAATTCCAATTGGTTTTGGGAAACCATTTGTTTGAAACTTTTCCACTGAGGGCTTGTTCTATCAGGATGAAATAAATTGTTTAATTTCACTAAAATTAGTGTGCCCTGTGCTGTTGCTAAAGTACCAATAAAAATAGTATTATTATTTAAATAATAATAATAATAATAATAATATAAATAAATATAAATAAGTAAAGAATGATTTTCTAATTTTCTAATTCTTGATAAAGAATTCAGAATTTAATATCTTTTCTATTGTTAGTCCCAATGCCACCACATAAAGCTTATGCATCATTCTTCACAAAGAGCTTTCCAATGGTATCAAGAATGCAACCAGAAGATGCATAGCTCCAAAGATCTCATAATAATAAAGAAAACAAATAGCCTACCTCATTTTTTTAAGGCATATATACTAATGTGCCTTGTATTGTTGTCACAATCAAATCAAAAGTAAAAGTTATTTTTCTATTTTTTCTAGTTCATAATAAATACTTCAAAATTCAATATCTTTTCTATTGTTGGTACCAATGCCACAAAATAAAGCCACTGCACCCCTCCTCTCAAAGAATTTTTAAAAGGTACTATAAGCACAAACAAAGAATGCACAATTTTTAGGGATCTCACTATACCAAACAAAACAAATAGCCTTGTTTATTTTTAAGGAATAGATATCCATTTGGTTGACATCATTCATTGTTTATGAAAGTTGCAAGATACTAATGACAAATTTGCATTTGGATTGCCAAGCTTGTACCTTAGAAAATACAAACATTAACATGCCTAAGCTTTGAAGTCCATATTTGAAAAGATGGATAGATTGTTGCAAGACAATATTTTGTTCAAATACAACCTCAACCATCCAAGGTAATATTCAAACTTTAATTGACAACCTCAACTTACAATCAATTTGATGAAGTTGAATAAAACAATATATACATGCATAAAGTTCATTACCATATGAAGTACAAGAATACACCAAAAAAATACCAAAGCGAAGAAAGCATTCTTTTTAGGTGGCAAACTAGGGCCACAAAGCAATGGGTGAATTCAACGATTCTATTTATCAACTATATATCTTTGTAACTTTGGATAGGTGAGTTGCCAAGACAAGGACAAATGCATCCTCTTTTTTGAAAGGACTTAGTGCTAAAGCAAGGTGCAACCAGAGAAAGCTCATTGTCATTGTCATTATCATTGTGCCTTCATTACCATTGCTTGTTGTAGCAACGGTAGAGGGTATGTACAATTTCCTATCTAGTTTTGACTATCAATTAAAGCATAAAAAATATGTATCAGAGATGAATACTAGTCTAGGTCACTTAAAAAATGAGACCAATGGATTGTAACTAGATAGTTGAAGGATAGAATTTTCTATTTTGGATGAAATTTTTATGAATAGTTTAGAATGCATGAGATTATATATAAATTAATGAATACATATACTTATATATCATGGATGAATAATTTTTGCAATGGATGATAAATGCAATTATCGGATGTTGATGGATGAAATTTTCATTTAGATTGAAATGGATGAATTTACAATTGGTCAAAATGGATGATATTATGTATTGATTTCACCTTTAATGTTAATTTCATTGATCTAAGATCTTGTATTGAATATTCTTCATCTATCTAGACAAAATTCAACCATTGTAGTCATTCACTGATTAAGGCCACGGCATGTTAGAAGTCCTTTCAAGAAGGATTGTCCACATTGGTAACTTCATTTGACACCCCTATTTGTTGTCTTGATTTCTTATAGATAGGCTAATGGTAAGTCTCAAGCTTGTATTGGCAAATGCTAAACAAAAACTTAGGCACGGTTGCTAGTATGTGAGCATAGAAGTGTGAGCTTATGAGCTCAAAGATGATGCACCTATAGTATAGGTGCTTATACTATAAAAACCTTCTATGATAAGAGTATATTTATACTATAGGTACCTATATTATAGGTATTTTTACTATAAACACTTTCAAAGGTGGTAGTATATCTACTTATATACATATTAGAAGCTCTCATGCTCGTAAGTTCATGCTCACACACAAGCATCATTGAAAAATTAGGCAAGCACCAATCTTTGAGCCACTTCCTTTATTTTGAACAAATTTTTGCAAGGTTGCTCATTTAGTCATTGTTCCCATAAGCATCCATTTTTGGTTTGGACATCAATTATTAAAAGGACAAAATTAGAGTAAATTTTTTGTAATTGTCAATTGAAGGTTCCCTATAGGTCACAAGATAGTTGTACAAGATTTACAATTGTTTATTTTACAACTAAAAATGACTCAAAGCTACCCAATCTTCATCAGTTGTTAAAGTTTGTATTCCCAATTTTGCCTTTCATTGGCTAATAATCTTTCAAGTATGCAACTCTTGCATTAAATCTAAGGGCTTTTGTCATTAAAATAATTCAAGGATTTTTTGAGAAATATATCAGATTAAAAAGATCAAAATTTTTGTCAATACCAAATTAAACAAAATCAGATGTAAAAAATTTAAAGTCTCATATTTATAAAAAAAAATTACAATATATATAAAGAATTGAAACATTTATGCATAATTTTCAAACCTACATAGAAGGAATTTCCTCCAATTAATATTAAAATTTATTTGTAGTATTTTATTTATAATAAAAAATCTTCAATTTTTATTAAAAAGATAAAATAGTTGGATTGTTTATTGTACAATATGTGTATTAAAATAACTCATACAATTAGTTTTTTGATGCTATTATTGTACACAAAGAATATTAATTTTATATATGTAATTACATTTTTGGATTCATTGTTTAAGGAGATACAAAAGTTTCTATATTAAAAAAATAAAATCCCTAAAGATTGGACTAAAATGCATTATATGTGATTATAACCAAGTGGCTATATATTATAGAAGTTTGCATACATGGGGATAAAACCATTTCACATTTTGTACAACCTTGGCTATTTGGTAGTTGTGAACATGGCTATTAGGCAACTAGAGGCTTGAACATGCCAAATAATGAGTCCAAATTTCATAAAGTAGTTGCTAATGAATAATTTAGGTAAGTACACTAAAGATGATATTTAGTGTTTAGTGACATTTAGTGTTTTTACCCCCCTACTAGTTACCACACTAAATCTGAACTTGTCCACAATTAGTGTTAGACTTGAATGCGCCGCCTTGTCCTTCCCTGGAATTGCTTGGGTTCTGAACTCCATTGCGCCGCCTTCTTCCCTGACTTTCCTTGCTTTCTCGCCTTTGCTGCACCTCTCCGAATTCAATTCAGTTCAGCTTGTGTTGAGAGGTCTTCAGCCGGGATTCAGTTTGCAGCCGGAATTTAGTTTGCAACCGGAAATCAGTTTGCAGCCGGAGTTCAGCTTGCAACCGGAAATCAGTTTGCAGCCGGGGTTCAGCTTGCAGCCGGAAATCAATTTGCAGCCGGAGTTCAGCTTGCAGCCGAGAATCAGTTTGCAGCTCGAGTTTGGTTTGCAGCCGGAGTTTAGATTGCAGCCCGAGTTCCTTGCACTATCGGGCTTTTTTCTGGGTGTGTGTAGTTATAGTCCGCCGTTCCCGCCCACCGGCACATTTTGAATTTGCTGCCTCCGCGCATCTTCTCCTTCACAACTCCATTTTCAGGCCCTCACATCTTCGCACCAACAAGTCCATTTCAGGTATTAGCAACACCATTGCAATCGTCTTGTTGTCCTCTACATTATATCAAAAATTGTTGTTGTTTTTTGTCAACATTTTTTGATTTTTTTCACGTTGTGGTTCAGGCTCATGGCAAAAATCCCCCGCCGTCCCCAGCAAGTTTCCACCATTGCCACGCGAAAGCAGATCATCATATGGATGGTACAAAGCGAATCAATGGATGGTCTCCCCGGTCTCTACAACCGCACCATCCATGCTTTCCCCGAGCATTTTTGAGGTCAACGAAGCTCCAATTTGATGTGTGCATCGCGTTGGTGGGCGCTCCGTAATCGATATTGCAACGAAGGAGAAGAGCCCCAAGAGCTTCCACCAATTTCGTGCACCCGCAGCCGATCTGGAGGACAAAAACAGCTTCGAACAAAGGCAGCACCCGGTCGTGGTCACAAACGCTCCGAATGGGTACAGTGGCTCTACCCGCTCTTACTTGATGCATTCGAGCATTACAAAAAAAATGGTGTGAAATTCTCTCCCCGTTTGCTAATTGAGTTAGCAAAAATGATCCTAGTGGACCCTACATCCCCTTATACAGCCCAATCCGTAGATCCTAAGGACAATGTTTTATTGCTTGAAAAACTGACCCACTGTTGGATCCAGCAATTCATGCATGTCCAAAACATTGTCCTCTTATCTCAAAGAGGTCGTCTCACATGCAGTCCTGAAAAAGAACAAGAAATTAAGATGCAAGTTGTATACCATCTAGGAGTCTTAAATCGAGGATTTCAGGATGGCACCTTTGATGAAAATCTAATGGAGAATATAGATGAAACCCATTTTGTTCTAAACATGGATAACGGTAGAACATTAGGCTTCCGTGGTGACACAACTGTCAAATATGCCGAGGTAGTATCGGGTGGAGATTCAATGACAATGGTCATTAGAATCTCAGGGGGGCGACGATCCATGATCGAATCTCCTATGTTGATATTTACAAATCCGAGCAGCAGTTATCCAATTCGAGGATTGGATGACAACATCTCAGGGGTATGTTATCGTACAGGTCCTAAAGGGTAGATGAATCAAATTCTATTTTTAGATTATTTTGTAGAACCACGAGCCTTCCAATCTGATGTCCATGGCCGCTCAAAATTTATTTGGGTAGATAATTGTACTGGTCATAACATGACCCCAAGACTTACCACTGTTTTAGAAGCCAAAAATGTCATCTTGAAATACTTGCCACCTTGTTCGATCCACCTTTGCCAACCAGCAGACACGTTCATTATTTCTAAGGTGAAAGATGCATGGACCAAAAGATGGGAGGCAAAGAAAACAGACTTGATAGCATCGGATGCTTGGCAGAATACACCTCGAGCAGATGGTGGCTGGTCAGAAAAACTCTCTGATCTGGGTAAGAGGTTTTTCTTATAGTTAGCTGCTGATTCTATTGAAGATGTCAACCGGGAACTTGATTGTGACAATATTAGCTATGCTAGAAAAGCCATGATTAGATCTGGTATGTCTATAGCTCTAGATGGCAGTTGGAGTGTGGAGCAACTTTTCCCACATTTGCAGGAGATAGTACGAAAGTATGGGCAGATTTTTCTAGGGCAGCATGTGCCTCCAAGAATCTAAAATTTGTACTTCCATGATTTTCAGAAATTACAATGTACATTCCATCTTCTTTATGTTATAAGCCACTCTTTCATTGATAATGCTTGTTGTATACTTTTAATTAATCACTTCTAACTTCCTACGCTTTGAATGTCATTGTTTTGCATGTAATTCCTGAATTTTCTAAATTCACACACTAAATTCAAACATGTCACTTTTTGGCAAGTCTCTCAAATCACCATAGTTCACATTTAGTGTTTGAATTGACATTTAGTGTTTTTACTTTCATAGGATAATTGGCTTTTAGTGTATGCCTTCGTATTTAGTGTATAAGACACTAAATATCATCATTAGTGTCCTTCTTTGACCAATTACATGGGACACATTTCTCTTCTAGTGAATATTCCAAGGCATTAAGTTGACACTTCTACTTTGAACAATCAAAGAAAAATTCTTAAACATATAAATTGATTAGTAGGCTTCATCCCTTCATTGTATTAGCTAATGCTTGTCAAGTCATCATAATTCATTTGATTTATAATTACATTTTTTTAAATTTGAATGCAAGGCAAGCTACAAATTTGAATATGAGTTAGTTTACATTAGTTGAATATAACTACCAACCCTTATTTTTCTAATTTTGTTATATAGGATAGAGAGTTCTATCATTAAATGACTTGGTAGCATTGTACAAGTGCTAGTATCATTGTACAAGCCAGTATCTTTGTACATTGAGGGCCCATCTATTGTGAAAGGATACTAAGTTATAATAATTTTAGTAAATTTTTTTATCAAGATGCATTAAAAAAATGATTCTTTACCAAATTGTCTAAAAGATGTTATGTATTCTACATTAGTATCCATCTAATGTTGTGACATTTTTTAGTCTTATTCAAGTTAACACTATTCAATAATATTGGATTTAATTCATCACACATTAGTACAAGTGCTTGAAAATGACTCTATGTTTTTCAACAACGGAATTCACTAATTTTTTTATTATTGAAATTATTACTTGTGAACCCTCTCAAGTTACAAGCATTACAAAAGCTTGCATGTAGTCTAGTGTTAGTACCAACTATTTCCAATACTTGCAAAGCAACTTAAGCCAATCTTAACTTTTGATTTTTGCATTCTATTAAAAGTAAGGGTTATATATACATACATACATACATACATACAAGTTGTAGACTTAGTTTAAAAGTTACAAATGTTATGTAATACTTTCTTCTTTATGAAGAATTTTCAAAGCAAGTAGGCATCATACATAGTTGATTGAACATATGTGTAGGAATAAAACAAGGAGGTATTTGTATTTTTAAACATAATTAATAATTGTCTACTTTATTTTGTATAATTTTTTTCATTTTTTATGTGACTTGTATATTGCATTTCACTTCCAATCATTTTTCAAAACAAATTCATTCTCTACATTTGAATTTTGTCTTTTCATATTTAATATAAAATATATAATAATTCTAAATTAGCAAAAAATATAAGAAGATAGGAAATGTGAGTGTTAAAAACAATTTGAAGGACCCTTGCAAATCATTGATCTTTTAATGTCTTTGAATGTTTATAATTAGTCATCATAAAGCACATTGCAAAATACAACCTTCAAGCTACAAACTACAATTTTGGTTTGATTTTCTAAATTTCAGAATTACATAAAAATTTTAAGACTTATTAATTTTTTATACATTAAAATTACAAGAATCTCCTAAGCATGTAGCAAAACCACCAAAGATGATTGCAACACAAGCATAGTTTTATAATTGCCCGAGTGTATTCATCTTGCTTATGAAAAAATTCAAATGTATGGTTGCACACAATAATACATGACATATTATGAAAGGTCAAGTATGTCATTTCATAGTTTATTGATGAAGACTTATCATTTGGTTTTAGCTTTTTTTTTAAAAGCATAAAACCAAGTCGCCTTAGATGAACTTGTAAGACAAAGACATTCAAAGTCTCTTTTTTGTATTTGTTTTAAAATACTAGTATCATAAAAATTTAATATTTATTTTTGGTGACTTGAAAATGAGATATCAATATTCTAAGGAAATTGTATTTGCCGGTGTTAGGTAGAGAGGAGCGCACTTAGGAAATACACGTGGTATCTAGCTGTGACTAGGTTTGGTTTGGAAAATGAAGGACCCCATATTTCATGCACCTTTATACATATAGATGCTCATAACATCCTATAAGATGGCATATAGGCCATATAAAATATTACATGGTTATATAACTCCATAATATGTCATTTGAACTAAGTGAAATAATATAAGTTTGAATAAAGTTGATTGCAACCCCTCACAAACTTTAAGAAGTTCTCTTAAAGAAGTACCTAACACTAATAAGAGTGCTACAAGTGCTCTATAACTCCAAATGTGGAGTGTGAAACTATTTGGAAAGCTAACACAAAATACTACAAACCTTCTAAATTTCAACTAAAACTAAGATACTTTTCATTTTTTTACAACCGCTCAAAGTTCTCTCTTTCCAATTCAAAGGCAGACATATACAATATTGAATATGTATACAACATTGAATATGTACATTGAATACATATACTAAATATATATATATATATTATATATATTATATATATATATAATATATATATATATTGAATATATATACTGAATAAGGTTATAGGTAAAATTCCATATTGATTGTCAATCACATTAGCTTCTGAGAATTACAAGAAGGTGGGGGATGCAAATTTTAAATTTAAAAAAATTTAAAAATTTAAAAATTTAAATTTTGTTTGTTTGTTTGGGAGTGGGGTGGGGTGGGTAGGTTGAGTTAATAATTTCTTTTGGGTGAGTAGTGAAGCATCATGCCTCACTATCCACTCAAAAGACAATACACTATCTACAAAGACATGCAATTCATTATTACTTTGCTTTTAAGGCTATAACTCCCAAAATACAACTACAAATTGATTGTGTAATGTCTTTATAGAAAGCTAATACAAATATTTATAAGCTCTAAAAATTTCAACTCAAATTAAAATATTGTCCGACTTTTACAGCCACTCAAAGTTTACTCACTTCAAATAAAAGGCAACTCCTCACTACTTTACTCCTAAGCTCATAACTTTTTGATCCTAACTCCAAATCTAGTGCATAATATTTTTTTGTAAAGCTAACAATTCAATACACAACTTCATTAAATATCAAAAGAAAATACTTTCTCGTCACATAGTTATGAGCCCTCAAAAGTGCAACCCTCACTTTCCATGACAATCTTGCGTCTCCCACTTCCTGAAGTATAACTTTTGCATAAAAACTTCAAATAGAGTGAGTGATAAGGTTTTGAAATCACAAAAATAAAAATAAAAACCTCCCTAAATTTCTTTGAAAAATTCTCTCTATACAATGTCTAATGCCTTCCCAAATGTCTTGATTCTCTCAAGTATACCAACGAAAGGAGGAAGAAGCATTTTCACCTTATCCACCACCTAGTTAAGTGGAGTTTGACCACTACAAAGCGACATGGACTTGACTTCAACTATTGGCCTTCATTTTTCCTCCATAACCCTATCTTTATCCCTTACATGAACTTCTAGTCCTTTAAAAAAATCTAAATGAAAGGTAAAACAAACTTCACTTTTCTCTTAAACAACTTTAAATTCAAATTAAAACCCTAAAATGACTTCAAGTATAAAAAAATCAAATTAATACCAAATAGTTGTTTAATAGAGGTAAAAAAGGTAGAGTTCACTCCAAATGGATGGATTAAACTCCCCAAAAAACCCTCTACTTTAACAACAACCTAAATTCATACGTAGTATATGCCTATACAATGTGACACCAGAATATTTTATGTAAAAGTCTTCTAATTAGTTTCTTAGAAATTCTTTTAAATATATATATAGAAGACTTTTAGATTATTCACTTGTAAGAGCCCTTCTAATTTTGGCACTTTTATGTTGCAAATTTACCTTTGCTACATTGTTTCTTCACTTTAATGAACCTAATCTTAACTTTAAGAAATTAAGATTTGTCATGAATCTATATAATATCAAGACTAAATGTGATATTTGAATTTGTATATTTGTTTATAGTCAACAATTTAACAAGGCAATCTATACAGCTATAACAACCAACTTTCATTTATATTGACCATAATAGTAGCTTCTATTATGATTTTGAGGTACTTCTTTCTATAATTTCTAAATTTCAGTCCCAAATATAGTTCTATATATATCATTTTTTTTGCGATGGAAATAACTTTTGTCAAATTCCAAATGTTTTAACTTCCATTTTTGTTGAGAAAAACTAATATTTTGGAGATACTTTATCTAGTCCATAGGGGATAACATTGGTAGAAAGCATGTTTACAAAGACTAAACCAATAACTACTAGGGTGGCCCGTGCCGTTGCCACGGTCCGGAAAAACAACAAAATAAATAATTTTCAAATTTTTTTAATGTATAAAAACTTCAAAATTCAATAACTTTCATGCCGTAGGTTGGAACACCATGAATCAAAGCCCGTGCACCCCTCCTCGCCGAGGGCTTTCCGACGATACCAAACACGCACCCGGGGACTCACGGTCTGGGAGATCTCAACGTAACAAACAAACATCCAAACAAACAAACAACGTATCTTCATAGGGGGATTGGTTCAACCAAGGATTTATGGCCCCCAAGAAGACTATTTCAGGGGTGTTCCCAAAAATTGTTCCCACTCCTATAGACCAACCCCCTGCTGGTCTGAATTTTTGAATTTTGAAAAAAATAAAAAATAAAAAATTTCAGAATGTTTAAAAAAAGAAAAAAATGATTTTAAATTTTTTTTTTTTTCAAGAAAATATTTTAAAAATATTAAATAATTAATTAAAATAATTAATTAATTAGTATTTTCTTATGTGGCAATTGCTCGACCACATCAACATTGCGTTCCCAGCGTTCCCAAATGCAATGTTCCCAACATTCCATTCCCAATGCGTTCTTAGCGTTTGGGAACTCGCAGTCTTGTAAACTAGTTGAAAATCTTCTTATATATACATACCACATAAGAAGATTTTCCAGGGCTCTGAGAGACCGTTTTAGCCTTGTTCCCTAGTCAATGAACCCGTCAGATTAAATAATAATAATAATAAAATATTTAAAATATTTAAAATAAACGATAAAAAATTAAAAAAAAAACATTATTAAAAATATTTAAAAATATTAATTTTAAAAAAAATTAAAAATTAAAAAAAAAAAAAAAATATATATATATATATATATATATATATATATATATATATATTTAATATTAATATTTGATGTGGTAGTCTCTAAGCCACATCAGATCGCCTTTGTGGCAGCTTTCAGTGAGTTCCCACAGTCCAAGAACTCGCAGTCTTCTACACAAGCTGAAAATCCTCTTATGTAATTTACAAGACTTGCAACATCTAATCATTAGTTTTAGTGACTTTTTGCTTTTAAATGTGTTTTTCTTTTTACATAGTTGTTGGAAATAGGAGTCTAATTTATTACTTTTCTTCTATAGAATACATTGACTATATTTTAATTCCTTTCCAAGAATATTTAGAAGAATGTTTTGGTTTTCTTCTTCTTATATTCACAAAAAAATTTAGTATTGTAGTTTCCATACATGTTTTTTGAAGCCTCCAAAAGACTACAAGTTCCCAAATTGTGGAAATGTTGTAGGAACTTTGGAAATGTTGTGGAGTACTCTAGGAATTCTACTACATAAATAAGATGATGTAGTCATGAGATTGCAATGTCAAGTAATATTAATTATTTAATTTTAAAAATTAATTCTTAAATTAAAAAATAATAATTTCTTGAATTTGAAAATTTTAGTTTTAAGTTTATTTATACATTTTGAATTTTTTTTAAATCCAAAAAATTAGATTAGCAATGGCTAGTTCATTGTACAAGGAATAGTTTTGGAGAATAGTTGCAAAACAATCTCTTAACCCTTTAAGGACCATGGTTGATTTGGGAGGTGGGTGCAGTTTCTTTACACAATTTTTGAAAAGTCCCATTTTGTGGCCATTCTATGGATGTAATTCTAAATCAAATTGTATGAATTGGTTCTATAGGACAAATCCTTGAATCAAACAAAAAATGAAAGTGATCCAAGGGTTCACATCCTTGTAATTAATTTTCAAAGATTAATGTGTTGCAAATAGCCTCCGGCAATGGTGCTAAATAGGGTTTGCCACAATTGGGCATAAATTTCACTAAATGCTCCAAAAATCAATCCTAAACCTTCCAATTAGTTCTTTCACACGTATAAGTAGTCATCTTTTACATTCATTATATATATTTTTGCAATATTTCACATATGAAGGGTGAGACAATTCAAGTTCGGACAAGTGTACACTACAAGAAACTAGGGGTATGAATGACTGTCCTAAATGACTGCAAAATAGTCATTTCGGACACAAATGATAGAAAAATGACTTTAGCACCTTGTAGTCATTGTGGCAAAGTCATTCTTTAAATGACTGTGTTTTTATTATCACCATCCACTGGGATAAGGGATGAAGAGATGGATGAGGATGTCTATGTGGAAGGTGATGGTTAGGAAATTTTTTTGACAAAAAGACCAGGTAGAGGACCATTTACTCATGAAATTTTGGAGAGTGACCCATCAAATTGAACCTTTTGTGAAGTCATTTCTCAGTCACACGTCAACCTTCACTGCAATCATTTTCTAGTGGCAACTCTATACGGGTCAAATCACACTTTAATGTACCACAAAAGGGGTCAGACACACCAAAATCTGCAATGTAGCTTCTTTCAATCTATTGTTTTCTAATGATAATCTACTAATTTTAGATAATTTTGTCCTTTTTTATTAAAGCTTCAAGTCATGTTAAGACTAATAGTATTTTATTCATCAAAAAAAGAAAAGTTCTTTACTAAAAATCCAATTGTACTTGAATTGTCAATGCGTCAGCTTTTTAAATGGATAAAAAGGAGTCTAATTTCTAATGAATTATAATGTGATTGAATCCAAAAAAATTATATATGTATATATTCATATGATAGAGTAGAAAAGGACATTTTTGACACAAATTGATTATATTTTTATTTTCTATAATATTCAAAAGTAAGAATTTTTGAACGTTTTTTTCAATACATAAAATAATCCAAATGATGATTATGTCAAAACAAAAAGTTTATATATTATTGACATCTAGGTCTCTATATTATTATTTTTTGAAATTAAATGTTTAATTTTGTTCTTAGAACAAATTAATACTTTGTCAATAATCAATTAATTGATTAAAAAATTATACTATTTTTAGTAGAAGAATAATTTTCATAAAATCTTTTTTATAACTATATACTTAATAAGAATAAAAAAATTTGATAAAAAGTCCTACTTAAGTGCTATATTGTAAAATAATTCCTAAATTTAGCCTGATTTACATCTATTTAAGGATTTTTTTCATGAATTTTTTTTTCAAAATCATCAAAAATATCCATTGCAATACTATCCATCTATTATTTTCTTTTTAAAATAACAACATCAAAGTAATTCAAAGCTTTGAAACTTAAAAAAAGGATTCTAGTCATGTCCTAGTAAAGTAATGTCTTTGGTACCTTTCAGTGTGGTTTGACCCATACCTAATGTTTTGACTTGGATGTCCAACTCAACAATTTTGAAAGTCATTTTTTAATCACCATTCTGTTATATATTTGATGACATGGACATCGTAATGAGTCAATTATGGAGTCATTCTTCAGTCATACTGTAGTTGCAAAAGTGCTTCTGTGGTCACCTTACTCAACCAACTATGGAATCATTCTTTAGTTAGTGTGGTCAAAAAGTGTTGACTTTGACATCTATATTAGAGTCATATAGAAGTCATTTTAAAGTCATTATGTAGTTGTGATACAATCAAAACACTGTTGACGTGGACATCCACATTAAAGTAATGTATAAGTCATTTTAAAGTTATAATGTAGTCATTTAGAAGTTAGGATGGAGTAAGTCATTTCATATTCACATATGAGTACATTCAAAGTTTTATAGTACTATACCATACACAATAAGTCATACACCATATATAATACACCATACATAATACACCATACATAATACACCACATCCAATATACCATACACAATATGCTATATAAAATATTTTATACATCATACATTACATTTGACACATGTGCCATATGGCTTCTAAAACCTCTTAATATGAGAGTGGCAAGGGATGAAATGACAAGACCTTTATACTAAAGGTATAGTAGGAGGCAAGACAAAGCATGTTGGATATATAAAATGCAGGAAGTATATTACAAGTAAAATTTTAGACCTTATTTACACATAGCAAATCAATTTTTTTTCAAAGAACTTTGACCTAACAAAAGTTAGGAAATCAATTCTACTTTCATTTCCAAAAATTCATTTTAGATTTTGAGCCTTAAATCAAAAGTTATAAATGTATTTGCACCATGGTCTATTTGGAACCTTGTAGTCATTTTTGACCTTGCAATCATTTTCAACCTTATACTTGTTTTAGAGTTGCGTTGTAGTAAAATATAGTCATATTGTAGAAATTCAAGAACAACCATTATGAAAAATTTCACCCCTTGAAGGAATTGTGAAGAAAAACACGGGGACCAAATTAAGAAAAATTAAAAAAGAAAATTCAATTTTTCTCTTGAAGAAAATGAAATCTATTTTTTAGGCTAGTGAATGGGAGTGCTTGAAATTGTAGGACTTGTGGGAATAGTAAGAATGAAACAATTTTTATAATACTAAAAAAATATTTTAAGAAACTTCATATCAAAGAATTAAAAATCATAGAAATTTAGATCTGATGTAGGATTAATGCTACCACATCAACATGATATACTCAAGATTATAAGTCTTAAAATTTAAAATAATTATTAATTAAGTTTTTTAGTTTTAAAATTTTATTATTTTAAATTATTTTTTAATAAATCACTAGTCATCATTGACAATGATTAGTGATCATTGATGCTTAAAAGGGTTGCAAGTATTTTTGAAGGGAACTCTAGGAAGGAAATTATCCCTTTTGAGGACTGAAATTTTTCTTGAAATAGTATTGTCCATATTAGCTTAGTATCCTACTTTTCAGTGCAAAACATTGTACTATGGTGTAATGAAGACCTTATGGTCATTTAAAAGTCATAGAGTAGTAAAGTGCAGTCAGATTTTAGTAATTCAAAAATGACCACTATCCATGTTAATTTAAACCCTAAACCCTAAACCTTTTTAGTACAAAAAAATTTACCCTAGCCTATTTTGGACTTTGCAATCATTTTAGAATCGTATAGTAGTTAAACACAGTCATTGATTAGTAATTAAAAAATGCCTCCATCCATGTTAGTTTAGTACCCTAAGATTTTCTAGTGCAAAAATTTACACCCTAGCCAATTTCGGACTTTGCAATCATTATAGAGTCGCATAGTAGTAAAACATAATCATTGATTAGTAATTAAAAAATGACTACCATCCACGTCAATTTGGTGCCTTAACATTTTTTAATGCAAAAAATTACACCCTAGCCTATTTAGAACTTTGCAGTCATTTTAGAGTTGTACAGTAGTAAAACAAAATCATTGATTAGTAATTACAAAATGACTACCATCTACATCAGTTTGATGCCCTAATATTTTTTAGTGCAAAAAGAATCACACCCTAGCCTATTTGGGACTTTGCAGTCATTTTAGAGTTGCATAGTAGTGAAACACAATCAATAATTAGTAATTAAAAAATGACTACCATCCACATCAGCTTAGTGCCCTGTCTATCATTTCCTTGGAAAAAAAATGCCCCCATAAGAGGATTTTTGGCCCCCAAGAAGATTGTTTCAGAGGTGTTCCCAAAAACTGTTCCCACTGTTGCAGATCAACTCCCTAGTCCCCTATTGGTCTAAATTTTTTAATTTTTAATTTTTAATTTTTTTAATTTAAAAAAATTAGAATATTTAAAATTTTAAAAAATGATTTTAAAAAAAATTCAAGAAAATATTTTTAAAATATTAAATAATTAATTAATTAGTTTTTTGTGACGTGGCAGTCGCTTGACCACATCAGCATTGCGTTCCTAGCGTTCCCAGCATTTGGGAACTTACAATCTTATAAACCAACTGAAAATCCTCTTGTGAAACAGACCCTTCAGTCATTCGAGAGTAGTAAAAGAATTAGTTGAAGTCGCTAAGTATGATATTGCATGTCTTCCTAATGACTCCGGCGGACAAGTCACCAGAAATGACTATAGAAAGATGGAAATGAAGCTCATTCTTCATCAGTGCATCATCCTAGAGTCATAGGCATGTTTAAAAAATGACTTGGACATTGCTAATAGATCACAAATGGTGCAATTATGGAGTATCCAGTCGCACTGCAGTCACAACGGACAAGCAATTAATTGCACCCTCTCATTTATACCCCCATTTTCTTGTAATGGTAGCTAATGCATTTTGGCACGCATTTCCTTGAAATTGGCTTTGTTAGAAGCATACAAAGACATTCTAATTGAATTGTTCTCCAAGTTTTTTGAAATGAGATGTTTTATAATTAATAACAAACAAAAAGTGCAAAAATCAACCTAAAAGAAATCGACCAGTCCTTACAGGGTTAAAAGGCTAAAAAAACATATAATCCTTTATAGATTACAAGGAAGCTCATGTGTTGCATCTCCAAAACTTTGGCACTCGACAATAATTATAGTCTTAACAATAGTCCAAATAGTTTTACATATGGAAAAAGGAGATTGTCCTTGGTTGTCTCCTTAATGCCTAGGCCTTTTGGAACTTCATACATTGTTATCATTGGAGTTTTATAGGTCTCATTGTCATTGTCACTAAGGTGTACTAGTATAGAAATCTCAAGAGCACTATCTTGTAGGGTATAAACTACAAATATCATTTATCAAATTTGGAGTCATTTGGCCATATAGATTGCAAGATTATAACATTTATTGTTGAAAAAAAAGGTAAGATTTTCCTAGCAACACATTTGAAGGTAAAATTCAATTTCTAAACCTACTCAAATGAAAAACTTAACTACATCTATGGCTAAACCTGAATGCCTCTTAGTCATTTATGACTTTTTAGATTGATATGAAGTTTTGCTCAAAATTTTAACCACAAAAAACTAGATTATTTGTGGGCAACTTTTGCAATTTTTTAAATTAGAAACAAATACTATGAGAAGAAGAAAGAAACCATTGAAGTGCAATCTAATCGGGAATCTAATCCAAAAATTTCAAGATATTGAACTTTGAATTGCTCACAAACATTCAGAACAACTTGGATTAACATTAAAAAAGTTTACCACGATTAGAGTTCAAGGGAAAAATAAAGCATACAAATTTGAATAAAAACAAACCTTACATGAAGAAGAGATAAGCCCCCAAAATTGCTTCCATCAAAATTTAGTTTGGTAAATTGAAATTGAAACCATGAACTTCAAATGGGTCCCAAAAAACGTGACAACTTTGATTTAGCTAAAATTTTTACTACATAAAGTAGAAGAAAGAGTGTGATATTTTCCAACATGTTCCATCAATATTTTTGGACATTAGATGCAAAATTTAAACTACTTCGAATTGGACTTCCAAACTATTGTGTGAAGACATTTTAATTTGGTCCATTAGGATATTTAGGGGTTGAAACAAAAAGCCTCTAGTAATGCAATTTTTCATTGTCATGTGCATGCAAAAATTGTAAGAACTTAAGTATTTCAATCCCTTAACCCTTGAAGGATACTCATTGGAAGTCAAAGTATAGTAGAAGATCTCCCCTTATCACCCTTCAAATAGAGGATGAATACACTATAAGAAACCCATTTTTTTTGGGTGTCAGGCCAAAATTATAGCATGTTTAAAATAAAATCATATGTATGATAGAACATTGCGATGTCTAATGAATGAAGGCTAAAAAAAGGGAAGATTTTGATAAGATATTGTAGAAAGCATGCTAAATTATAATCACAACACATTGGTGTTATAAAAAACAATGATGTAATCAAAAACATGGTTGTCAACATAAAGATGTTTTTAAGATCATCCAAGAAAACATTAATAGCCACATCATTATCCTTGGTCAAACTTAATTAAAAATAATTAACAAAATATTAGTTTGATTAGTGGTAAAATGACTGTCCGGGATAAAAAAGAAAAAAATGAGCAAGTGGTGTGGAAAATTATGTGACAAGGCATCTAATGTGGATTGATGACATGGAAATTATGTGACGTGGACATGGTATATTAATGTGACAAGACGCATCAATAATCATGGCAAACCTATATTACAACTTTGGATGTTTCTTTAAACGACATACTGAATATAAAGATGTTTCTAGAGACATTACTTTTAGCAAAATCGTTATTTACTACTTGCAATTGTAACATCAAAGCAAATGTTGTCCACTGTGCGATTCATAATATCATAAAGGACAAGCAAACCTTGTGCAAGCTATTAGAGGCATAAGAGTTTTTCTCACCATGTTGGGAAATTGCGAGTTCCCGGAGTGTGGGAACTTGCTGAAAACGGTCCCAGCAGCAGATCTGATGTAGCACAGAGACTGCCACATCAGATAATAATATTTTATTAAATTAAAAAAATATTTTTTTATTTAGAAAATATTTTTTATTATATTTTTTTATTTTTTTAATATTTTTTTAATATTTTTTTATTCTAATCAGCAATGGCTGGTTCACAAAACGGGGAACGAGGCTGAAACAGTCTCTCAATACCCCGAAAAAACCTCTTATGCCTCTTCTTTGATGTAAGCATGACTATAACATGACCATCAACAAGGGCTTTCATGTGTTGAGAACATCCATATTTTTTCTCTTTTCTTTTGTTGAGCATATTTTTTACTTGATAAAAAAACATTTTTTTCCTTATAATTTCAATTATAGTATTTTCTTGACAAAGTAAAGAACATCCATATTTCTTCATTATTCAAATTAGAATATTTTTTGTAAAAATAAGAAAACCTTTAATTTATTTGTGACATTATTTCAATTGAATATTGTCTTTAGGAAATCTAGGACACTTTATATTCTTTATATTATTGTGGTTGAGTATTTATTTTTATTAAAAGATTGGAAATTACCATACAATTCTTATCCAATTCCAATTCAAGTAAAGCAAATTTCAATTTCAAAAAAGAAAAATTCTATTACAGATGTACTGTTTCATTTAATATTCATGAATTTAAATGATAATTGATTTGCAATTGATGGATTATTTTTTATTGGATTGCACATGTATGTAGGAAACATCCATATCTACATCTTTTCTTCAACAATCTTCTTGATTTTCCAAAAAAGGTTTTATAATTCCGTCTACAAATATATTTCAATGTTGAAAGAACAATGCCCAAGTTAAATGGCATGTGTACATGCCCTATGTTTTAATATAGAGATACCAATAATGGGCAATTCCCTATAATGATACAATAGGGTATCATATAATAGACAACTCTTGGCTCTATAGTTGATTGAAAAAAAATTGACTTGCTCATGTTTAACAGGTTTATACTTGATTATGAATATGTTCTAAAGCTAATGATTTAAGGTAAACCTACAAGATAGGGATGGCTCTAAACAAATGATTTACATTTGTATTGAATATGACATTCATATTGGAAAAGAAAGATTCCTATTTTTTTTGCAGTTTTCTTCATCTTTATTCTTGTACACATTGCTTTCAATTCCTTAGTGAATTCATCATATCCTACAAATTGAAATGCTTAAGCCCTAAGCATCAAGACTCATCTCCAAAATTGATGATCTTAAAAAATCATTGTAACGTACTATTTGGAAAAATATTTCAAAATTGGAATGCAAATAAAAGTTGAAAAGTTTAAATTTTAGATTCTATCCATATGGTTGGGTTCACCAATGCTATTCTATAAATTTTCAAAGGAAAATTTTTAAATTCCTTCTAAATTTGATGACAAGATAAATATAGTCATTTTTAAAAATCACCAAGTCACAAAAACCTCATTTCAAATCCATCCCAGCAAAATTGACTCAAAAGATGACTATATTTTTCTTGCTATAAAATTTAGAAGGAATTAAAAAAATTTCCTTTGAAAATTTATAGAAAAATATTGGTGATAGAATTGGTAAATCCCATCATATGGATAGAATCTAAACCTCAAATTCTACAACTTTTATATGCATCTCAATTCTAAAATATTCTTCCAAATGGTAGCTTATAATGGTATTTTCAAGATCATCAATTGTGGGCATGGGTCTCGATGCTTAGGGGTTAACCCCTCAATGTTGCCAGTGTCAATTTGTGACTTTTAGATGACCAAAAAATAGAGAAAAATTGAAAGTATTTTTTCATCCATTTTTTGCTTGTTGAACTTTCACGGAGAGTTATGAAGAGTACCTAATTGATTTTGTAGTCTTGCCAATGTTTGTCTCTATATGAATGAGAAGTTAGTAAAAAAATGGATCACAAAATATGCTATTTTAGTGTATTTTGGAAAGTTGTTGCTCCATGCTCTAAATTTGACATTTCTCTTTCAAATAACATTTTTTGAATTCGAATCCACTAACAAATCAAAAGTCTTCTATTCTAATTTCCACTCTAATTTGAATTTTGAGAAAATTCATAATATTGGATACTTTATTGCTTTTTGAACTTTAGATGTATTTTCAATGTCCATTGTATTCAAATTACAAAAGGATACGGAAATTGAGTTTACATCATGATGTTTGTTATTCTAATATACACACATGGTGAAATTTTCAGATTTTTTGAATTAATTTTCTACTTGATGTGACTTTCCTTCACTTTTTCTTCAAAAATTCTCACAAAAATCAATTCTCTCTCAAAAATTTCATCTTTGTTCATACATGTCACTAGAAGAATACCCTATTAGAATCCCTGAAAACATGTCATGTAGTTTATGTTGAGTTCCTGTTTCAAAACGCAATCAAAATGCAATCAAAACGCAAAAAAACGCAGAAAAATGGTTTTTTTTGCGTTTTTTTGCGTTTTGATTGCATTTTGACTGCGTTTTGAAACAGGAACTCAACATAAACTACATGACATGTTTTCAGGGATTCTAATAGGGTTTTCTTCTAGTGTGTCTAGTTCAAAAATGGAAACATACTCAATAATGGATAGTGAAGCTTGAAACAAGTGCTTATAGATTTGTCTTTTAAAGGTTAAACATTGGGTGGGTCATCATAAGAACTAGTAGGCTATGAAGATTGCAAACCACAAAAAGTGGACATTGTTCATACTTGGTCTACAGTGGCAGTTCAATGTTGCCCCTAAGGAAATTGTGAAGAAGGTAGTATAAGATCTAACTTTGTATATAAGAATTGTGCAACCATCTTCTCACAATTTAGTCTACCTAAAAGTAATAATGCATTCAATGTAGCTATTTTGCTTCATAGAACCCAACATGACTATACATTCACTTTTCTCAAAATTTTTGAAAAAAAAGACTTTTTTACATTTAGGAACTAGTTTAGAAGATAAATGTTGGATACAAAACATCCACATCAATGTTCAAGGCTTAAGTTATTCATTTTAAGGTATCAACACCCATAACCCTCACTGTACCTATAACCATCTCCTTTGAAATCTAGAACAATTTGATCAGTGAATAGATGTGATTTTAAAGATCTACTACTTTTGAATATCACATTAGGGGAGATTGAGGCCAAAATAAGACTGTGAGTTCCTGGATTGCAGGGAACAGGGGAATTGCAAAGTCGCAAGAATGTGACATGGCCACATTACCAAAAAAAATTGGATTTTTTTTCACATTTCAAGACCCATTTTTAAAAACAAATTAAAATTAATTAATTTTAATAAATTATTGGCTTGACAACAACCAAACGTTTTTTTATATGTTTCAAAAACAACAAGGGGAACAAGCTTGAAATGGCCCTCCCTTGCCTCAAATCCCCCCTAATAAACCCTGGTGTTGGTATTAGATGTATTCATAGTTGTCTCTTTAAAAATTTACAACTTGTAGTGTCAAAATAATACATTTGAAAGGACAACAAAATTATTTTCTTCTTGCTAATAGGGTTCAATTATTTGTTGGATGTCTGTATATAGAAATAATGTTCAAAACCCTTAAATTGATGGTTATTGGTGTTGCTATCTTAGGTACCTCTGCCAAAAAACATCCCTCTCATGAGAAAAAATGACGCTTGTGGGTAAGGTAGGAGGCTCTAAAATAGAGCGAGTATTAAGAATGGAACCTATAAAAGGTATTGAAATGAACAATATGTGGTTCTTAAATGGACCTCTATACTCATTGAATGAAATGATATTAGAGGAGATTCGAGGGCAACAAAAGATTGCGAAAGCTCTGTTCCCCGAATTGTTCCCGATCAATAATTAATTAATTAATTTTTTTTAAAAATAAAAAATAAAATTTGTCCTGAAATGCAAAAAGAAGTCCAAAAAAAAATTTCAAAAAAAAATCGGTGACGTGGCACATTCTCGACCACGTTAGCAAAGGCCAGTTCCGCATTCCTTCCTGTGTTCACTGCTTCAGGAACTCACAGTCTCCCGTTGCCCTCGAATCTCCTCTAATGAGATAGAAGCATTTAGAATGGTGAGAGCCAATCATTCTCCTTGCTTTTCCATCTTTTCTTTGAAGTTACAAGTGAACCATTCATGAAGGATCTAGAAACATAAATAGGGACCTACAACACATTTTGTTTGAAAATTCATAACTAATTCAGAAATGCTCCAAAAAATATGAAATCACTTGTGTTAGATTCCTCATCTATTTTTCTTCCTCTGAAAAATGGGATAGAAATATTTCCGTTTGTTTAATTACATGAAAAAGGCAGATCAGTCCTTAGATGCTCCATTCTACCTTACCTGAAATGACAAAATGACAGCCTGTCGCGCATGGCCATGTCATCGCTGACTGGGACGGCAGCGCTAGACACGTGGCACGATTCGTGTCCCCCCGCCAACAGCGAAATTAAAACTGGCTAATTTGCGCTGCGTATCTACCAAAATAATTGGTGCGCGAAATGTACATTGTGAATTTTTGTTTCAAAAACAAGATTTGAGTCGAATTGCACAGGAATGTCTCTGGGAATTCGCAAATCTTCGTATGCCTTCGGTGCCGCAGGAGCTGACACGTGCTCCCTCCTGGTTCGCCAGTGGCATTGGCGCGATCTCCGCCGTTGCCTTGTACGCGAGCGGCGCAATCAGAGCCGTCCAAGTCGCACGAGGGTTTTGGGAGGGCTTCTCCTTCTCCTTCCTGCCATTCGCTGCTCCTGCTCTTGAGTTTCTGTCAATTTCGCATTAACTCCTGCAGCTCCGATGCCTCCGTCTTGAATGCTGATTCTCGGATTCATTCCACGCATTGAATTGTTGATTCCGCGCTTGAGTTTTGAATTCTAGGGCGCCATTGCACTGGTTCTCGGTTGTTGTGAATTGTGGAGAATTGGAGATTTGGAGGCGTGCATCTCCTTCTTGCATTCACTGCAATCTCGAATTGGTGGGCGACTGGGCTACTGGGCTGTCTGAGACTCTGAGTGTCTGGCGAATTGGAGAGAGCCGTTGGCGCCTTGGCGGAGCCGCGGAGGGAGTGAGAGGCGGGAGGATTTTGCAAGCGGGCGTGGGATATAAGGATGTCCTTCCTGCCCTCCCCAAACCACCTGTTTCCAATTTGCTTCACTCTTGTCTTGCACTTGTGCTTGTGTGCCTCGGGAGTATTTTGTGCTTGTGTGCTTCCAGCGTATTTTGTGATTCATTGCGCGCTCCTTCGTCCTCCGATTTCAATTGTCCGTTTTCCTTGTCTTGCTATTGTTTCTATCCTTCTTGTGCATTAGTGCTTTCAATGTATTGGCATTTTCGTCATTGCAATTTGTTTCTTGGTCATTGGAATCAGTGGAGTCTTCTGGTCTTGAGTTTTGTACTTGTTGGTGCTGTGCAGGTCCCGATCTTCTGATGGCTCCACGGTTGAAGCTTCCAGACAACTTTAAGGTGCGCTGCTTCGGATCAAGCCGCAACAACAATGGAGTCGGAGTTTACTTACCGCCCAAGCCCCACTCGTACGATGATGTGCCAATCGATGAGTCTGGGCGCGAGGTGACCCACATTTCGGAAACTCGGCTGTCCCAGTCGCTTCCTCGACCTGTTGATCGCGATCCTCCCTCTGAAGACACCGTTTTCTCTCCTGGAGGTTCCGATCCGGCACCTGCGTCACTTAGCGATGGCGATGGCGATGCAACCGAGAAGAGGAAGAATGGAGGGCAGCCTGCAAATTTGCGCAAGAGGCGGAAGACTGCGCCAGCCACGATCACTCGCAGATGGCAAGAAGTCTGGGCATGTCGCTTCCCATGGGCTGACGGGCAATTCGACTTGAACGGCGACTTGTGCGGCGTTGTTTGCCAGAGTTGCACCTCAGTGACGGGAAGAAGAAAGGTGATGGTCCCGAAATTAGACAATCTCGAGAAGCATGAGGGCAAGCGTACATGCCAGGAGGATGGTGTGCCGTTGCCACATTTGAAGAAAGGCGATACTTTTGTGAAGATGGACTGCAAGCACCGTAAGCTCTCCAAACTTTGGGCTGGTAAGAAGAGCGTCACTGTCGCTGAGCAGCTCGCTGCGGGGCTGGAGGGTGAGTTGAAAAGAAAGGGAGTACAATTTTCTGCCCTTTTCCAAATTCTAACTCATGGTCGTCCGATGTGTGACTACGAGAGAGAGCAACACTTATTGCGGCATTTGAAGGTTAAGAATTTGCCTAGAAAACACTAGTCCGAGAGCACTGGCTGGGAGATGAGTGAACATGTCCATGAATCCATTCTTTCTGCTTTGAGAGATGTTGTGCAGTCTGCAAAGTATATTTCTCTAAGTGCTGATGAAGTTACTGCTGTTGACAATACTTCTTGGGTTGGTGTCCATGTTTATGCCATGGAAAACTGGGAACGAAAACCTCACTTGTTGCACTTGTCCTGTGTCATAGAAGGTGGCACTGCCGATCAGCTTACTAACGTGATAATGTGTGCTTTGTTACATGAGGGAGGTCTTTCCCATGAGCAGATCGCTTCAAAACTGATATGCTTTGGGGCCGATGGGGTAAGTACGTTCCAAGGGCCTAAAACGGGTGTCACAGCTCAAATTCGAGCAAAATGGGCCCCATTCTCTTTGGGCGCCAGTTGTGTGAGTCACAGACTCAATTTGGTCGTTGAGACACTTTCGAAGTATCCGATGGTCTCTCGCTTAGAGGGACTGTTTCAGATGGTCTATTCCTATTTCTGTCGCAGCAATAAGCGACACACTGAGCTGCAGAAGCTGGCGAATCTCATGGAAACTAAGGGTTTGAAAATGTTGAGGAACGTTGAGACACGCTGGATATCCATGAGGAGTCCAGCACAACGCATTGTTTCTGAATACCGCACTCTTCTCTTGAAGATGGGCTTGGACATGACCGGAGGGCCTGGCGTGAAACCTTGCAATGCCGCTGGAGATAACTTTGATCTGTTGTGTGATATCGAAGTGCTCCTGTCCTTAACCTGCTTTGTGCCGCTGGTCAATGCAGTGCATTGTCTCATGAAGCTCTCACAGAGCAGAGACATATTCATCTGCGATTTTATGCAGGCAATCAAAGTTTGCCAAAGTGATTTGGCTCGGTTGTTCATTGATCCCTCCAGCGCTTTCAGCAAAGAGGACTTCTTGACATACAATGAACTCATTTCATTGCAATGCAATGAGATACCCATGCACTGGAAGTTTTGTCCTGGCGATTCGGGCATAGCACATTTGTGCTTCAATCTGGGCTCCACTGGTGTTTATGCACGCTGCTTCGATAAGCAGACGGGTGAAAAGATTTTCGTCACCCAACAGGACTTCTATCGTGTCCAGGACACGATCCAGCGCCAGTTCGGAGGTAATTCTTTTTCCTTCGGTTTATTTCTTGTTTTGATCCTATGCTTTGATTTGTATGCTGGCTTTTGAGTTTTTTCAGATGTTGACATGGCCTGGTTCTTGTTTCATTTCTGTGTTGGCTTTAGATTTGCTTTACATGTCTGGGGCTCTGGGCTGGTTGCTTTAAATGAAATGGCGGTTGCTTGTTTGGTACTTAGGCCAATTCTTTAAGATCCCCATTTTTTTTGTCGATGGGGCTGTGGGCTGGTTGCTTGAAACGTGAGCCGGTTGCTTGTTTGATACTTAGGCCAATTCTTTAACATCCCCATTTTTTTGTCGATGGGGCTCTGGGCTGGTTGCTTGAAATGTGAGCCGGCTGGTTGTTTGGTACTTAGGCCAATTCTTTAAGATCCCCATTTTTTTTGTCGAGTTGATTTGCTTTCTGCAGTTGCTGCACCTGAGTGTCCGCACAAGCCTTGAATGTCTACTGAATTGAAGAGTTATTGACCTGCTCTCGTGGCTTTGTACAGACTATCGAAACTGACTTTGAAATTTGCATCGTTGCTTGCAGCTGATCTGGCCATGTGAAACTCACTTGCTGAATTTCCGTGTGTGTTTGCCTTTTGATGGCACAGATATAGCTCAGTCTTTGTGCACAGAGCTAGAACGCAGATTTCCGCAGCAAGAGCTGTTAGATGCGTTTGGGATAATCTATCCCCAGTACTGGATGCAAGATGGGGCTGAGGCAAGCTTTCCCAAGCATTTGGCGGTTCTCAAGGATTTTTACTGTCATGCTCGGTTGGTGAATGGAGGGCAGCCTTTGTATGAAGGCGGCCATCCTCATACAGCCTCTGAAATCCTGTCTGCTTCTAACTTGGACTTGCAACAAGGTTTGTTCAAGGTTACAATGCGGGCAAACTGTGAGGCCGCATGTTCTCAGCCTTTGGATATTAATCCCGTGATTAAACTGTGGCGCAGGCTCTCTCAATCACGTCATTTGTGCAAACTTATCTCAGAGTATTTCAAACTTGCTGAGATAGGCTGCTGTATGGTTCTGGGTTCTGTAGAGGATGAGAGATGTTTCTCAACTTTGAAGTTTTTGAAATCATGTCATAGAAACAGGCTGGGGAAGCACCTGCCGTTGGTTGTGCGGATGTTTGGGCAGAAATACTTTTCTCTGGAGACTTTTCCTTACAAGGAATGTATCAATTCCTGGAGAAGTGCCGTGAAGGTTGGGAGGCAAGGAGATCTGTGAATAGTTGACAAAGGTTTAGTATCCTTTTCTCAGTGTTCCTGGATTTGAGTTTCCTTAGTTTTCATGAGATGAGCTGGCTTTGCTGTTCAATCCATCGGTGTTGGGGTGGCGGTCTGGCGTTTTGTGGGTATTGTTATATCCCTTAACTTCCAAAAACACCTGCACTCCATCGATTGCAAGCTGGGAGGTCGTTCGGTGCAAGCTGGGAGCTGCCGCAAGTGGACGTTCGGTGAAGAAGGTTGTTTTTTGTGGAAGCTGACGGTGGGCGACCGTGGAGCTGTAGCTGTGAAGGATCTGGTTTTTTGAAACTAACCCTACTAATGTGGCTTGTTTTCTTGTGTGCAGAACACTGGCACTGCAATTGGGCAGTCTTGCTTTGTGCAAGAAGGGTTCAACTCCCTTGCCAGTGAAATCATTCCAGGGTCCAAACAATAAACAATTTTCCAAAGGAATACTTTAACATTCAAATCATTTTACATTTGCATAAGTTCTCTCTCAGTGTTGGTGTCGCAGCAGTGGCAGCAGTTAACCACACCGAAATCAAAATCAAAATCCATCTGTTTGATTACATAAAACTTCCAGATCAAAAATATAGCCGGAAGACAATTCCAAAATGTCTGGTTCGCATTTTCAATCACTTGAGAAGCTCAACAAGAGCCAGATGTTAAACCCTAAACTATTTCAAAGTTCGCAAATTTCCTTCTATAAAAAAAAAATGGGGAGTTCAATTGCCCCTTTTTAACTCATATTTTAGTTACCTGTTTCCACAAAAAAAAATACCAGTCGCGGTTATAGCGAACCTTTGTCACGGCCATAGCCACCCCTGCGAAGTCAGGAAAGCTGTTCTGGGAACGCTGCCCGCCAGGGAACAAGATGACCGTTGAGTCTACTAGGTCGCAAACCCCATCAAGAAGGTCGCAACATCAGGTGGGTTGGTAGGAAACGAAAGGAACAGCCACAGTCCACAGGGGAGGGAAACCCGTTTGAAAACTCTGCCAGGTCCGCAATCATCTCCCTTCAATTCGCCGTATCCAGGTCTCCATTTGATCACGCCGTCGCCATAGCCATTGCCGCCCCCCCTTCCCTTCTTGTAACGGTCGCATTCCCCTTTCATTACGAAGCTTTAATTTATTGCCTGAGCTAGAATGATCTGAAGGTGCGTCTTCAAGTGCTGTTGCGGTGAACTTGGAGAACGATCGCCGTCAAATCGGATGCGGAGCTTTAAGAGCTCGACAGTATTCTCTGAGGTAATGTGAATGTGGTCCTTGTCCGAGAGATTTCCATGAGGATGCTGGATTGGCAAATGTTTTGTTCCATGCGAGGTAGAGAAGCAAGTGGGTTCAGTTTTCTTACAGTCCGGAGGCGGAGCTTTGAGAGTTTGACAGTATTCTCTGAGGTAATGCGAATGCGATGCCTGTTAGAGAGTTTTCTATGAGGTTGCTGGATTGTTAACAGCTCTGTTTCATGCGAGAAAGAGAAGCAAGTGGGTTCAATTTTCGTATGGTTCGAGTGGATTGGGGGTTTGTAGCATTGAGCTCGATATTCTTTGAGGTGAAAATGAATGCGACGATCGTTTGAATTTTTTTTAAGGGTGCTGGGTTTGTAAATGCTCTGTTCCTTGAGAGAAAGAGAAGTAGTGGTTTCGGTTTCGTGGTGTTCGCTTAGATTGTGAGTTCGGGTCTGACTGTGGAGTACTGTGCAAAGCTCTGGTCTGAAGTAGCGTTTTCAAATACTTTTGAAGAGATTGCTGGATTAGCAAAATGCATTGTTCCCTGAGAGAATAAGAGGCAGTGGTTTCAGTTTTCTGGTGTTCTTGTAGGTGCGGGTTTGGAAGCGCTAAATTTTTAACTGGAGCGTTTTTCCAAGCTTTGCTCTGAAGTCGTGTTTTCAAGTGCAGTTGCGGTGAGCTTGGAGGACGATCGTTGTCGTATTGGATGCAAGATTTGAACTCACCATTCACTGAGGTATTGCGAATGCGATGCTTATTTGAGACTTTTGTTAGAGGGTGCTGGGTTGCTATATGCTCTGGTACGTGTGAGAAACAGAAGCTGTAGTTTCGGTTATCCGCTGTCCGCGAAGAGGATCAAGGACTGTAATTTAATTCTGGGTTGCGTTCCGTGGTTCCGAGTGTGTGGAGAAATAAACCGTATGACATCATAGGTATTGTTGACAAGTTCTTGAGGTTAGGTATTAGGGAGTGCCAATCACTGCAAAAATAGCTTTGCAATATTCGCGTTAGCTATTAGTGACGCGAGCCGCTTGGTTACAGTAAAACTTATGAAGACTCGATGCTTCTGGTCTGCATACAGATTCAGGGATAGCTGCATGCTGTGAAGATGGGGATCACAGTGGCTGTCAAGGTCGAGCAACTTCCGATTGCTAACGCCTTAGTCGCAGCTCCAGCATCTGAGAAGTCACGCAATGTATTGGTGCCCAATTTGAATTACCATGGTACTGTCAGGGACACGTTGAATGCCTTCATCTCGAGAAATCTCTTCCTTCCGGAAGAGTGCCAGCTGCTCTCAGCCCCTCTGTTCACCCAGTTGAGTGAGAAGGACAACGTAGTGGACATTTACAAGAGATATTCTTGTCAGGTGCATCTTGATTCTCCAACTGTGATTCTCTCGTCAAGTAAATTACGACTCTATTGGGTCTTCTGCCGGGGTTTTGTTTAACTCCACTTCTCATGATCTATTGAACTTCTTGTGTTGGACTTTCCGCTGCTTGCGATCGACTCTGTACGAATTTCTGTTCCGTCCGCGACCATTAGGATTGCCTTTTGGAAGCAGACTCAGAGTAATGTATTTATTCTTAACACCAAGTATATATCGAAAGCAACAAGTGAAAATTCCTCATTAGGTAGGATTTATGTGCTTCAGGATGTAGTCAAAGTCACCTGCAGATGTTTGGCAGGAATGTGCAAGTAATTTAACGTTGCCTAATGAGCAGGCTTCTGCCCCGTGAAGTCTGAGCACCATGCAGATGTCATAGGGACGTCGTTGTAATTCCTTTGAGTACTGAGCGATGAAAGCTGTCGAGATGTGCGACTTGTATTCCCAGCGAGTGCTAAACCCCTGATTGTGGAATTGCAGGCAGATAAGGAGGTATCCGAGGTGTATCTCGATGAAGACACGTTCACTATGTACGGACGTGAAGGTGGCCGATTTGTAGACCTCGTTGGTGAGAAGCGAGTCGAGGAGTACCATATCTTGGACAGGAGCACCTTGCAACTCAAAGTGAGTATTACAAATTCGCCCTGCAGGAAACCTCGTCCAACAGTACCCGTTACCTTCATATGCTTAGCATACCTCAAGAACTCGTTTCTTCTGGTGTCCTGATAAATAAGATAGGTTCTAATGTCTTAGTAGCTAGGACTAGCGACTATCTTGGTGTCACCCATGTGATCCCATACGATCTCTGCATCATCGTTCGTCTGTTTCTGCATAACCCGATGTTGTCTATAAGCGGTTTCTGAACACATTTGTATTCGTGCAGAGACTTCCTCGCCCACTGTCTGAAGACGGTTCTCGGATTTTCATCGAAACGAAAGATGGTCTTATACCTGTGCTGGGAGTGTCTCCTCTTACCTCAATATCCGGTATGAAGCATCTCCTGGAAGGATTAACAGGAATACCTGTCTCACAACAGCTTCTTTCCTCGGTCGGACGCGTCATGCACGATGAATTTCTCGTAAGAGACTTTGATGGGCTCCACAAGGTCTACGAAGATTCCATCATTGACCTCTGCAAATCAGGTACACACCACATGCAGTCATCCACCAGTCATGCAATGTGAAATTTAGGAATTCTTATCCTGACGGAGCTAACTGGAAACTATGGATGCAGAGGACAAAAATACTGAGCAAGCGCACAGGCGCATGGTGGTGCATGTCAATGTTGTTGGGGAAGAGGAATTCTCTATTTCCGTTCAAGGTCGTGACTCTGTAATGTCAGTTCTCAGAGCTGTAGAGTCACGCATCGGTATTGCACCTTGGCAGCAGAAGATCAGTTATTCAGGTTTGTAAATTCGGAATGATATCCTGCTCTAGTGTATGTAGTAGCCAGTCCTCTTCATGTATTGATATTTTGGAGACGAATGCTACCAGTTAATTGACGTTTGACCGTTATTCTTTCAGGGAAGCTATTGCAGGAGAAAAAAACTCTTGGAAGCTACCTCATTCAACCAGAGAGTGTACTAACTGTCACTATGTCCAAGCCTCGTGCGGATCTTGCATCCAAACCGAGCACCATAGTCGAAGACAAAGAAGGCTTGGGGCTCAAACCGGACGCGTCGAAGTTAAAGCTCATGAAAACAAGCAAAGGACACGTGAAGGGTACTTTGACAATCCCTCTTATTCCTACGGATACAGTTTCTGATCTCAAGAGGAAGCTCCAGCGGACGCTTGCACCATTGATAGAACGGAATCTCTCTGCGGCACCCGCGCAGACACACCAACCGTTCGGCGAGACCATGATGAGAACGCCGGGGAAAAGCCCTATGAGAACTCCACCGAGAAATCATTTTAGTGACGGCCATGACCTCAGCGGGAATTTGAAGAGCCTCAGTGATGGTCGCAAGCTTACTTCCGATTCCAAGCTTGCTGGTGTCCGCTCTCTCTCATTCTCTAAACTCAGGAACTTAAGTCCCAACCCGAAACCTATCCTTCACTCCCCTCAGCATTGTCCTGTCGAACCTGCCTACTCACCTGGCGGACCCAGAAGTGTTCCACTGCCTTCGAAGAAACCACACGACGACAATCCTATGAGCGCGAATGCACCTCCCGCGGTGAAGAAATTGACCTTCACTTCCAGTACGAAAGCATCTCCGGCTGTGCCACCAACTCCAGACTTGGTAAGGAGTACTTCCAATCTTAGTGCTATTTGATTACCGGACACATATGATAATAACTGCGTGGAGTTACTACTTCCCTCTCTTCATCTGTTTCATTAAGAGCATCGTATTCCTTCCATCTTCTTGTTAAATTATCACCAAACCTCACTAGATCCAGTTGTCGGTGTGGTATCTGCGGAGAGGAATGTTACCGATCTTAAGATCCTAGTAGCTGCCAAGGTTCCTTCGTTGTTTCAGCAAAGATTTCCTGCGTGGAACCTCACGCGACAACCTCTTGTATTTTGCAGAACAAATCGTCCTGTCGAGATCTGATGCCTGAACTTCTGAGCCTACCCGACCTCGATCCCAAGGATGTCCCAACGAAGGTGATAGTCCAGAGGAAGCCATTGTCCCAGACTGATGAGAACACCACCACCAGCAGTCGGTTCGGCAACGTCCAGAGCAAAATCGATAACAAGCTGGGTGCGATCAAGAACATCGACAAGAAGGCTGTGAAGAACTGGTTCAGTACCAACGTGGAGTCGTTCAAGGAGCACATGAGAGTTTTGGCTGATGGGTAACGGAATGATTCTAACTACTGTAGGCGCTGCAGTCTTCTTTTCATTAACAGGTAGAGAACTCCGAACTGACATTCTGTATAAAGCGATAGCAGACTATACCGACAGGGAGTGACACCGAACTCACTGTTTGTGTGTGTCGAATAGCCGTAGACTGTCCCGTACCGATTCATTTGATTCTTACATCATCATTACCGTAGCGCGTCTCAAAGTTAAAACACTCTATTAACTTGTATCATTGCCGAGTCTGGCCAATCCAGACTTCTTTCGAACCGAAAATTTCAGTTGAGTCCACATTGCTTATACCAATTTGTTGTGCTCCTTACAAATTTCTTGGGATGGTGAATTATGATTCAGTTTAAGAACACATCACACTCCTTGGCATATTCGTGTGGACAACAAGTGTCCCTGTGCAATTGTACATTTACACTTCCGCAACATTCTGCCCGAAACTTGGAGACTCACTTCTCCGTTTGGAAGTGGTCCAATGTTGACCATGTAAATGGTGGAAAACAAGAAAAGGAGCACCGTTGCGCTCAAAACCTTTCTTGAATCTTTGCATACAGTTCCTGAGTCTTGTTGATGTTCCTGTTGTTCCGCACAATTTTCATCAAACTGGTCACGCATAAGGTGGGAATACCCGAAAGCGCCTAAAATTGGTAGAGTGCCTAGTTACTGTTACTAGACTGTTTACTTTTTCATGTAGTCTTGTTGGCAAGTGAAAGGACGTTTCAATGTGCTGAACTATGCAGTACTTGGAAAGAGTATGCAAAAGTTATGAAGGGTCAAAGTCTGTTTTTGGAGTGCTCTATCCAAAGAGGTACAAAACTAATTTTGGAAATGTACACACATTATAGTTGGTGCTTCAGGGCGAGCTGTGCTACTAGGTGTACCCACTATAAAGGTTTTTGTGAAAACAGTCACGCATTGATATGAAAGAAATATGAATTGGTCAAATCAGTCCCTAGTAGCATTCTACTCATCATCTAAAATATGGACTTGGTAGCTAGAGTTAGCTACTGAACCTTACTAGCCGTTGAAGGATGAGATGGTAAATGTCCATTGGATGACTTCATTGTTCATTGTTGAAACAAAGAAAGGACCTGTAAATCTAATAACCAAAGAATTTTGGAGGGTGGCATCCTTTAACCCAAAAGTGTCTCAATCCTTTTTTGAATTTTGGTCATTTTCGCTTATAGCTTTGTACAGATATATCATTTGTAGGAATGAAATGAATTTGGTCATTAAGGAATGTTGTCTTTTCTAGACTCAAGTGTTACATTTGATAAATGAAAAGTTAATTGGATGAAATAGTACCTTGAAACCCTCTGTTCATCATCCAAAATATGGACGTCAGAACGCTTGAGGGTTAAGGATTAGTCAACATTTCATGGTCTTGTAGGGAACAACACAAACTTTGAATTCAAGATTTATCTTCAATGGGCATCATATAGATTGTCCAAATGACCATTCATTTGTAGAATTTTTCAAATGATCTAATTAGATTATATGACAAAGCTATTTTCTAATGCCAAAAAGACAAGTTCAAATTGTGATTCAAAACTCAAGACTTAGATTGATAGTTGCATCTTGTAAATACAACAAAAAATTATGCCAACTTCACATTCTCTAAAAACCCAACCCTTAAGGCCGAGTCTATCATGAAAGGGTCAAATTCACCTAAAGATTCTCCTAAAACCCAATTCCTAGAACTAGGTCTATCATTTAAGAGTTAAGTATAAATATAGTGCACCATTAATCCTCAATACCAATCCTCACCATCAAGTAACAATACTAATAATTACCTCAAATATTGATTACACAAGATATACACAATTAAAACATGAGAGCCAAGGACCAATAATTGGTACAGCTAAAAACAATCCTTTGAAAATTCATGGCTTAATCATATGGCTTAATCATATGGTGTCCAAATAATGCATGCTAAATTGCATTAAAATCCTCTTTCACTTGCCAAAAGGCTCCAATGACAATAAATTTTAGTTGCTGATATCAACTACGCTTAGTTGATAATAGTGGCTATTATGGGTGCATTCGCGTCACTGGTTTTGGAGGGGATCCAAAGGTACTCGTGGACCATTAGCACACTACATGACAAATCCATACTTTACTGGTAAACAAAATTCCAATACCCTTCTTTCCATTCCTTGTCAGTTTCATTGCTTTTTTCCATTTGCCTCAGACACAAAACTGACTCACTAACTTCTCTTAAGTACCAATATGAATTCTAATCACTCATTATCGCGATACTAAGCATTCCTACCTCACTGAGTTTGTCTTCATGTACAAATTGATGGTTGGCTCTGATATAAGCAGCACTATCAGAAAGCTCCAACACAAGCAACTGGTGAATATCCAATCAAATTTCCATCATTTCCATCTGGTAAATAAGCCCTGTGAACCCGAATCTAAAATACAAACTTCTTTAGTAGCCTCTCATCATAAACATTGGGTTACCTGCGAATCATTTACTTGCGATCATTTCTTGCTAGCCTTTGGTTTAGTGGCCTTAGCAGCATGCTTCTTTCCTGCACCCTGTAAAACGCAGTACAACCCACGTCCTGGTTACTCGTCGCCCCGTCGGGAACATGTGAATTTCGGAGACACTAATTTTTTGAAAAATCACACTGCTTTAATAGAATACACTTTATTTTCAAATTTTAACGACTTAGCAACGAATATTCTATCTCCTCCCAGTAGACATAATAATAATAAAAATATAAAAGAATTATAGAAGGAAAATGTGATTAAAACAAATAGTACTACGTCTCACAGTAATTGAAGATGTAGATGTCGTTCAATATATGTGAATCCATAATTTGTTAGGATCGAGTTTTTACCTTCGCACTGGCTACTCGTCCACCTTTCGATTTGGCTGCCACAGATTTCTTTGCAGGGACTTTACCACTTTTCTGTCCACATTCCAAAGCACACATGGATAGTTTAGTGTTTAAGAGTATCAACAACAATCTGAGATACCGTTCAGGAAAATAATTAGAAATGTGTACTACTGCTACATAGGGGGACAATTGTGATCAAATGAATAGGTGGCACAACTAGCCTTGTAATAAAACTCTTCGATGTGTACCGATCAACTGCAATTTTAAGTCAGGAAATAAAGGACTGGGGAGGTGATTTTCTTCGTACCGGGATCTTAGCAGCTTTTTCCTTCTTCTTTGGTCGTTCACCATCGTCGTCACCCTCTTCAGCTTTCACTTTTTCAGTCGCTGTGTCTGCCTTCTCACCACCATTAATCGCTAGATGTTCACGTTCTTCATCTGAGTCGAACCCAAAGTCTTTTAAAGTTCCTGCAGCCCATACAATGAACAACCCATGTAATGCAGAGGATACTAAAACAGTTCCCTATTACCAACAATAGCTCATCCATTCATAAATTAGTTGGCCTTCAATTAACAGGTGGTGTAAGCATGACTTGGCTAAACGTCTCTGGCAATTGCTTTTGGAATATAAATGGGGTTGTCCACTGTCCCTTCAATAGTGATCTAAGACCTCCCACTCTGGAATGAATTGCATAAGAAATTCATAAACGGAAAAAAAAGAATTCGATTTGGCTCTTGTAACAAACGTGATCTCTCTAAAGTTTGAAACATCGCACACGTGTTGAAATCCCAGTACTACATATTGGTTTAAATGCTTAAAGTGACGCAGATAGTATCCTCTGCCTTGGAGAACTTACCTTCAACCATGGTTTCATTCTCATAGCAGTTTGTGTCTGCTCGCAACTGCACAAAATCACTCATAATGCATTCCACCTGAAACAGCAAATGAGCTGGATGAATCGACTAAAGCCAATGAGCACAATGACAGCTACTTTCTGTTTCTCTCAGAAAGATGGGCACGGCATTTGGTGTACTCTCGTTGCCCATATGATCCTCTCTTGTCAGTTTCCTTGCCACATGGCAGAATCGGTTAGAAAGAGGGATTTTAGCTTTAGAGTCATATTTTCATTTTCCCACGGCCGTAGATTTCTCAACGATCTAAATCTAGTTTGCAGGAGAGGTTTATGTCCGATAACCAACTCGAAATGAATGACACTCTCCTGCACTCGTACACAACCCTTTCCTGCACTTCAAAGACACAAGGCGCATTGCAGTTGGAAACAAAGAGGAGGATCCATAGACATAATCCCATCCTCCCTTGCACTCTCAAGAGGGCCGTAGATCTCCAAGATCTGATGGTCCCGATCTAGTTTGGAGGAGAGGGCTATGTCACCATAACTGTCCGGGTCTCCCGCCCTCGACCAGTTAAGTTATCTAATACGTTTTTGCAGCTTCACGTCAAGTCATGTATTTTGTTCCTTATACAAGCACAAGCCAGATGACTAATTGAGTGTAGCAAGACTTGTGCTCCACTTTGCCACAAAAATGGAAAAAGGATTCATGCGTGCAGTGCAGCCCAAGGACAGGAGCTCTCAAGAAGGTCATCATATATGATGACTTCACGACAGTGCTTGTGAATGTGACAAGACAAGAGGATGCTAACAACAAAACCAGCATGAAAAGGACCAGGAGGAGCTCAGTCAAAGCAACCCACCTTTGCCTCTGTCTGTCCCACGTTCACCTGTCAATCACCACTATTCTTGTTAAAGCGACAGAAAACACGAATTGCCTAAATGGCCAACATGGTCTCCTCTAGGAGTTGATATACGAAGTACAAATTTAGGAAGCTTCAAGGAAGGTACCAAAAATGTACCAATAGAAAGAAGAAGTCATTCCCAACATTTCTGAACGATAGAAATATGGTTTGATAGGGACTAAAACGGACTGCCAGCTTCCAAACTGGATTTTTTACTTCTATCTCGGGCACAAAGGGTTAAGAATCTTACTGTGAAATGATGAAGCGAGTTAGGTTCAGAAAGTTTACTAATTAGATCAAATATAACACTTATGAAAGGAACTCACCACAAAGAATGTATTAGAGGGCACAATTGTTGTTTTGTAAATAGTACCTGCACAGCAGAAATTGAGACGCTCCATCAAGAATGTACATGAAAAATTCTGAGTATACGAGCACAGGTTCTTAAACCTATGAAAGCACACTACTGAAATGCCAAGATCAGGAAAATTACCTTTCAAATCTAAAGAAATCTCAAGGTCGCGGACGCGGTCCACAGTGAACCGACCCACTGCACCCATGTCCCCGCTTAAATCAACAGTATCTCCTTCGCACTCCAGCAAGACCTGGTTCATGTCACCTAGGTTTAAAAGCCATTTTCATCCTATCTTCGAAATATGACTTGCAAAACAGGATTATAACCAGCATTGCAGACCTGGCTTCGTATAAGTTAGGGTGTGGAAGATGACGAAGTCTTATCTTCTATATTTGTGATATAGAAGATCCGAGTGTATATATTAGAAAACAAAGGTTAATGAGATTAGCCCCTAAAGGGACCCTTCTTCGTAAATTCTTATTGGACCCTAAGCGGTACAGCGTGCACGGCCACTCTGACCTAATCACAAACCTTACTCTAAAAGGGCTTGTGATTTATGAGGGTCTTTGAAGAGACCCCTGCGGCCACGTTCAGAGTTCTTCAAAACATCGTGCACAGACAAAAAAAAATAGTATGATGGGTTCCTCCTCAGGATCCTAAAATCAGTCATGACTTGCAAGTCTGCCTTGGCAACAACAGTACGCACAGACGAGGAGAGAAACCTAAAAATGCATCAAAATACATGAACACAAGATCGACCATCAAAGAAGTATATGCTATGGCATAACTTTTCAAGAACCATAAAATAGTGTCATTCGGTTCTACATACATACGTACCTTCGTTTTGTTAACTTTCTCCCCAAATACAATCGGAAGAGAAGACGCTGCCTGCACACGAGCACATTCTCAACACCATGAGAACGTTAATAATAATATTCATCCTCGGCAAATATACTATGGGATCTTAAAAGTAGTAAGGAATATCTCGTGTAGTATCATAGAAGTATACAGCTTGCATCCTTTCTACAGCAGCACAATAAGTATCTGGAACACAGAAATATTGAAGAATTGACAAAGTTTTGACGAAATATTTTCCATTTTCACACATGCATTCCAACATGCGAACATGCCGACCAAGAACTAAGAACTAAGGAACATCACACGAGGTCAAGATTGGACACAAAAAGAATCTGATTTCATTCCTCTTCTTCGACCTCACAGCCAAATCCATGTTATACCCTCCACATTGGCAATGAGAACTATCCCGACTTGAAAAAGAATAAGAAAAAGAAACGGACAAGGCTCACCCGGGGTTTCACACGCCGTTCTTGCGTTCCCAAGGCCTCCCCGTCTTCTGTTTCTTGCGTTTGAAATGCAGAAAACGGCGTCAAACCTACATCATCATCATCAACTGCCAACTCTCCATCTCCAGGCACCATATCCACATCACCATCTCCTCTATCACCACCACCACCATGCGCCTCAAACCCTAAACCACGCTCCCCATCCGATTCAGTCTCCAGCACGGACTCGCTCTTGGCCTTCTTCGTCATCGTCATCGGCTTCTTCTTCTTCGTCTTCACCAATCTCGATATCGGCACCTCCTCTTCGTTCTCGCTCTGCGTCTCATCATCGCCGGACCTCCCTCGCTTATTACTCTTGAAGCTCAATGGCTTTACCTCCTCGTCGTCCTCGTCAAATTCGAACGTGAGGACTTTCTTCTTCGGCGTCTTCCTGGGAAACTCTTCCAGGTCCTTGGGCTTGACGCTCTTACGCGGGGATTTTCGGACCACCGTGGGAGGTACTGAAACCTCCATGACTTGCGGTTTTAAGATGAGAGAGACGACAATGTGGAGTCACTCATGGTGCGATGAATCGAGATTTATTACGACGTGAGTGGGAAAAAGAAAATGTAAACATTGTTGTTGACAGGAATTGAAGGCTGGAAACCGATGGAGGGACAAACTTGAAGCCTAGCAACAAGCAGTGGGCTTGCGAGAAGGGCTTGCGCGAGGGAGGGAAGATGGTCGCTGCGGCAAAACGGGGTTGACTTTAGTATGAACGAAGGCATTACAAGTAAGGGTGGTTCTAGTGTGAACGGAGATATTACCAGTACGCTGGTTCAAGTGTGAACGGATGCATTACAGAACAAGAACTCACAAGCAGCGAAATTAAAACTGGCTAATTTGCGCTGCGTATCTACCAAAATAATTGGTGCGCGAAATGTACATTGTGAATTTTTGTTTCAAAAACAAGATTTGAGTCGAATTGCACAGGAATGTCTCTGGGAATTCGCAAATCTTCGTATGCCTTCGGTGCCGCAGGAGCTGACACGTGCTCCCTCCTGGTTCGCCAGTGGCATTGGCGCGATCTCCGCCGTTGCCTTGTACGCGAGCGGCGCAATCAGAGCCGTCCAAGTCGCACGAGGGTTTTGGGAGGGCTTCTCCTTCTCCTTCCTGCCATTCGCTGCTCCTGCTCTTGAGTTTCTGTCAATTTCGCATTAACTCCTGCAGCTCCGATGCCTCCGTCTTGAATGCTGATTCTCGGATTCATTCCACGCATTGAATTGTTGATTCCGCGCTTGAGTTTTGAATTCTAGGGCGCCATTGCACTGGTTCTCGGTTGTTGTGAATTGTGGAGAATTGGAGATTTGGAGGCGTGCATCTCCTTCTTGCATTCACTGCAATCTCGAATTGGTGGGCGACTGGGCTACTGGGCTGTCTGAGACTCTGAGTGTCTGGCGAATTGGAGAGAGCCGTTGGCGCCTTGGCGGAGCCGCGGAGGGAGTGAGAGGCGGGAGGATTTTGCAAGCGGGCGTGGGATATAAGGATGTCCTTCCTGCCCTCCCCAAACCACCTGTTTCCAATTTGCTTCACTCTTGTCTTGCACTTGTGCTTGTGTGCCTCGGGAGTATTTTGTGCTTGTGTGCTTCCAGCGTATTTTGTGATTCATTGCGCGCTCCTTCGTCCTCCGATTTCAATTGTCCGTTTTCCTTGTCTTGCTATTGTTTCTATCCTTCTTGTGCATTAGTGCTTTCAATGTATTGGCATTTTCGTCATTGCAATTTGTTTCTTGGTCATTGGAATCAGTGGAGTCTTCTGGTCTTGAGTTTTGTACTTGTTGGTGCTGTGCAGGTCCCGATCTTCTGATGGCTCCACGGTTGAAGCTTCCAGACAACTTTAAGGTGCGCTGCTTCGGATCAAGCCGCAACAACAATGGAGTCGGAGTTTACTTACCGCCCAAGCCCCACTCGTACGATGATGTGCCAATCGATGAGTCTGGGCGCGAGGTGACCCACATTTCGGAAACTCGGCTGTCCCAGTCGCTTCCTCGACCTGTTGATCGCGATCCTCCCTCTGAAGACACCGTTTTCTCTCCTGGAGGTTCCGATCCGGCACCTGCGTCACTTAGCGATGGCGATGGCGATGCAACCGAGAAGAGGAAGAATGGAGGGCAGCCTGCAAATTTGCGCAAGAGGCGGAAGACTGCGCCAGCCACGATCACTCGCAGATGGCAAGAAGTCTGGGCATGTCGCTTCCCATGGGCTGACGGGCAATTCGACTTGAACGGCGACTTGTGCGGCGTTGTTTGCCAGAGTTGCACCTCAGTGACGGGAAGAAGAAAGGTGATGGTCCCGAAATTAGACAATCTCGAGAAGCATGAGGGCAAGCGTACATGCCAGGAGGATGGTGTGCCGTTGCCACATTTGAAGAAAGGCGATACTTTTGTGAAGATGGACTGCAAGCACCGTAAGCTCTCCAAACTTTGGGCTGGTAAGAAGAGCGTCACTGTCGCTGAGCAGCTCGCTGCGGGGCTGGAGGGTGAGTTGAAAAGAAAGGGAGTACAATTTTCTGCCCTTTTCCAAATTCTAACTCATGGTCGTCCGATGTGTGACTACGAGAGAGAGCAACACTTATTGCGGCATTTGAAGGTTAAGAATTTGCCTAGAAAACACTAGTCCGAGAGCACTGGCTGGGAGATGAGTGAACATGTCCATGAATCCATTCTTTCTGCTTTGAGAGATGTTGTGCAGTCTGCAAAGTATATTTCTCTAAGTGCTGATGAAGTTACTGCTGTTGACAATACTTCTTGGGTTGGTGTCCATGTTTATGCCATGGAAAACTGGGAACGAAAACCTCACTTGTTGCACTTGTCCTGTGTCATAGAAGGTGGCACTGCCGATCAGCTTACTAACGTGATAATGTGTGCTTTGTTACATGAGGGAGGTCTTTCCCATGAGCAGATCGCTTCAAAACTGATATGCTTTGGGGCCGATGGGGTAAGTACGTTCCAAGGGCCTAAAACGGGTGTCACAGCTCAAATTCGAGCAAAATGGGCCCCATTCTCTTTGGGCGCCAGTTGTGTGAGTCACAGACTCAATTTGGTCGTTGAGACACTTTCGAAGTATCCGATGGTCTCTCGCTTAGAGGGACTGTTTCAGATGGTCTATTCCTATTTCTGTCGCAGCAATAAGCGACACACTGAGCTGCAGAAGCTGGCGAATCTCATGGAAACTAAGGGTTTGAAAATGTTGAGGAACGTTGAGACACGCTGGATATCCATGAGGAGTCCAGCACAACGCATTGTTTCTGAATACCGCACTCTTCTCTTGAAGATGGGCTTGGACATGACCGGAGGGCCTGGCGTGAAACCTTGCAATGCCGCTGGAGATAACTTTGATCTGTTGTGTGATATCGAAGTGCTCCTGTCCTTAACCTGCTTTGTGCCGCTGGTCAATGCAGTGCATTGTCTCATGAAGCTCTCACAGAGCAGAGACATATTCATCTGCGATTTTATGCAGGCAATCAAAGTTTGCCAAAGTGATTTGGCTCGGTTGTTCATTGATCCCTCCAGCGCTTTCAGCAAAGAGGACTTCTTGACATACAATGAACTCATTTCATTGCAATGCAATGAGATACCCATGCACTGGAAGTTTTGTCCTGGCGATTCGGGCATAGCACATTTGTGCTTCAATCTGGGCTCCACTGGTGTTTATGCACGCTGCTTCGATAAGCAGACGGGTGAAAAGATTTTCGTCACCCAACAGGACTTCTATCGTGTCCAGGACACGATCCAGCGCCAGTTCGGAGGTAATTCTTTTTCCTTCGGTTTATTTCTTGTTTTGATCCTATGCTTTGATTTGTATGCTGGCTTTTGAGTTTTTTCAGATGTTGACATGGCCTGGTTCTTGTTTCATTTCTGTGTTGGCTTTAGATTTGCTTTACATGTCTGGGGCTCTGGGCTGGTTGCTTTAAATGAAATGGCGGTTGCTTGTTTGGTACTTAGGCCAATTCTTTAAGATCCCCATTTTTTTTGTCGATGGGGCTGTGGGCTGGTTGCTTGAAACGTGAGCCGGTTGCTTGTTTGATACTTAGGCCAATTCTTTAACATCCCCATTTTTTTGTCGATGGGGCTCTGGGCTGGTTGCTTGAAATGTGAGCCGGCTGGTTGTTTGGTACTTAGGCCAATTCTTTAAGATCCCCATTTTTTTTGTCGAGTTGATTTGCTTTCTGCAGTTGCTGCACCTGAGTGTCCGCACAAGCCTTGAATGTCTACTGAATTGAAGAGTTATTGACCTGCTCTCGTGGCTTTGTACAGACTATCGAAACTGACTTTGAAATTTGCATCGTTGCTTGCAGCTGATCTGGCCATGTGAAACTCACTTGCTGAATTTCCGTGTGTGTTTGCCTTTTGATGGCACAGATATAGCTCAGTCTTTGTGCACAGAGCTAGAACGCAGATTTCCGCAGCAAGAGCTGTTAGATGCGTTTGGGATAATCTATCCCCAGTACTGGATGCAAGATGGGGCTGAGGCAAGCTTTCCCAAGCATTTGGCGGTTCTCAAGGATTTTTACTGTCATGCTCGGTTGGTGAATGGAGGGCAGCCTTTGTATGAAGGCGGCCATCCTCATACAGCCTCTGAAATCCTGTCTGCTTCTAACTTGGACTTGCAACAAGGTTTGTTCAAGGTTACAATGCGGGCAAACTGTGAGGCCGCATGTTCTCAGCCTTTGGATATTAATCCCGTGATTAAACTGTGGCGCAGGCTCTCTCAATCACGTCATTTGTGCAAACTTATCTCAGAGTATTTCAAACTTGCTGAGATAGGCTGTTGTATGGTTCTGGGTTCTGTAGAGGATGAGAGATGTTTCTCAACTTTGAAGTTTTTGAAATCATGTCATAGAAACAGGCTGGGGAAGCACCTGCCGTTGGTTGTGCGGATGTTTGGGCAGAAATACTTTTCTCTGGAGACTTTTCCTTACAAGGAATGTATCAATTCCTGGAGAAGTGCCGTGAAGGTTGGGAGGCAAGGAGATCTGTGAATAGTTGACAAAGGTTTAGTATCCTTTTCTCAGTGTTCCTGGATTTGAGTTTCCTTAGTTTTCATGAGATGAGCTGGCTTTGCTGTTCAATCCATCGGTGTTGGGGTGGCGGTCTGGCGTTTTGTGGGTATTGTTATATCCCTTAACTTCCAAAAACACCTGCACTCCATCGATTGCAAGCTGGGAGGTCGTTCGGTGCAAGCTGGGAGCTGCCGCAAGTGGACGTTCGGTGAAGAAGGTTGTTTTTTGTGGAAGCTGACGGTGGGCGACCGTGGAGCTGTAGCTATGAAGGATCTGGTTTTTTGAAACTAACCCTACTAATGTGGCTTGTTTTCTTGTGTGCAGAACACTGGCACTGCAATTGGGCAGTCTTGCTTTGTGCAAGAAGGGTTCAACTCCCTTGCCAGTGAAATCATTCCAGGGTCCAAACAATAAACAATTTTCCAAAGGAATACTTTAACATTCAAATCATTTTACATTTGCATAAGTTCTCTCTCAGTGTTGGTGTCGCAGCAGTGGCAGCAGTTAACCACACCGAAATCAAAATCAAAATCCATCTGTTTGATTACATAAAACTTCCAGATCAAAAATATAGCCGGAAGACAATTCCAAAATGTCTGGTTCGCATTTTCAATCACTTGAGAAGCTCAACAAGAGCCAGATGTTAAACCCTAAACTATTTCAAAGTTCGCAAATTTCCTTCTATAAAAAAAAAATGGGGAGTTCAATTGCCCCTTTTTAACTCATATTTTAGTTACCTGTTTCCACAAAAAAAAATACCAGTCGCGGTTATAGCGAACCTTTGTCACGGCCATAGCCACCCCTGCGAAGTCAGGAAAGCTGTTCTGGGAACGCTGCTCACAAGATTAAGTAGGCTCTTTTCACCGCATGGGGATGAATGGTGGATGATGAACGTAAAAATTTGCCCTGAATTTTGGAGTGGTTAATATTAAACTTTGCAACTAGCAAATTCAGAGTTTTTGATTTCAAATAATGAACCCAATAGTCAAAGTTGGCACAAAATATTTTTAAAAATAGATTCAAAAATTTAGAATTTTTTTCTAAAAGAATTATTTAAATCAAAGAATAACAAATTTTCTAATTTTTTTGCATCTACCAAATCACATATTGCAATATCAATTAATAATTTGACAAGAAAGGTTGAACCTACGCATTAAATAGGGTATGAACTAAGATTTTCTAAGATTTGTTTACTTGTTGAAAAATAATCGAAGTGCTTGCATTTTCTTCTAAGGAGAATACTATTCTAAGACCAAATAAACCTAGCTTTGATCTTGTGAATCCAATTCAAGTGAAAAATTGGCATGAATGAAGATATTACTTCTTCAAAAGCCCACATCCAAGTTTATAAGGAAACACCATCTAAAATTGTCCTAATAAAAGTTGAAAGTGGTTCCTATTCTTTACTTTGGCAATGTTTTTTTGGTTCTTATTGCAAGTCCAATGAGGATTTTTGATTCTTAGCATACAATTAGGGAAGTGGATTCTTAGCATCCGAGCATAAAAATCTAAGTCCTTGTGATGAGGTTCATAAGTTTAGGAGTCTATATTATAGACACCTCCTATAATTATATGTGTGTATGTTATAGGTACCTATATAATAGAACTTTTCATGTTATAATGTACCTATGTTTTAGGTACATATGTTATAGACACCTTCAAATGGTTGCAAACACATATTCCTTCAACTAGGTCCAAAGCTTATAGGTTGACATTTTTGCATTCAAATACTTGTACCATTGTATTTTGGTGCATTACATAAATAAACTATAGATTTTCAAAGCATTGAAAATAGATTTAACCAAAATCAACCTTATGCTTACATGAATAGAAATTATGCAAACTACTATGTAAAAAAATATTGGATTGGATTTAAAAACATGATACATTTAGGCGCAATCACCTTATAATATAAGCAATTGAGACTTCTAAGGGACACTTCTTTGTATAAAAGTGAATATGAGGTATATTATAAATTCTTAGATTTGCACTATGATGTGAAAACAACACAAACAATAAATTGGCTATCATTTAGTCAATTTTTCTAAAGTACTTTGCTTGAATAGGCAAACTCCAAACAAGTAGAAGGGATTAGAGGGCAATAGGAGGCCACAAGTTTTTTGAGTTCCTAAACTATAAGAACATGCTACATCAACAGTTTGATGTAGTTGATAGACTACTATGTCACAAAATATCTATATACTAAAATCATAACTCCCTCTCTAATATCACAAATGCTACCATTAATACTAGGGGCTGGTGTTTGGTATACTATGCATTAAGTGTATCACATATCGGTAAAACTTTGATATATTTGAATAGAATGCAAGATATTGATTTCAATAAGTCCTTAAAATAATTATTATAAATATTTTATAAGAATGTTTTCAATCATGAATACATGAAAATCTTATTGTTACACAATGTGATATTATAGAAAAGGAGTAGCAATTTGCAATCACTTTTGTAATATCACTTTTTACAAAGAGTGATATTATAAAAACAATGTAGTTGTTGCAATGAAGGTGATATTAAAGAGGATCCACAAGAAGATATAATAGAGGTAGCAAATTCATTGGTTTTCTTGGCTTAACGCTTCTTTGCGCTTCTATGATTCAGTGCTTTTGTGAGATTTGAGCTTTCATGATATCAATTTTCTATTGCTACTACCAAATGATTTTGAGAAATTTAATCAATTGAAGCAATTTTGGATTCCACAACAATTAAATTGTTTACAAAGTTTTTGAGATTTATAAGTTTTTCTTTTCAATTCTTCAATGTAGGTTGCCATTTTTTGTAACAATGGAGTCAAATTTCTAATGCATTCTTATGTATGTGTATCTTTTATAGTATTCACCATTGCATATGTTTCATTCATCATTCAATAAATTTCTATTGTACATTAATTTTCAATATAAAAATTCAATATATATGCTTAGTTATAAAAAAATTGATATCAATATATATGCTTAGTTATAAAAAAAAATAATACAAAGATGTTAGTCATTTCTATTTGAAGATTTATTGAAATTTTTGTTCTCCATTCTATCTAATACATAAAAATTCTTATAAAAATCTAATGATGAATGTGTAACATAGCAAGCACCAACCGCTAGTCATACTACTAAAATCATAACTCCCTCTCTAATGTCACAAAAGCTACCATTAATATTAGGGGCTGGTGCTTGGTATGCTACGCATTCATAGTATCACATACTAATAAATTTTTTATATATTTGAATAGAATGCATGATATTCATTTCAATAAGTCCTTAAAATAATTATTTTAAATATTTTATAAGAATGTTTTCAATCATGAATACATGAAAATCTTATTGTTACACAATGTGATATTATAGAAAATGAGTAGCAATTTGCAATCACTTTTGTAATATCACTTTTTACAAAGAGTGATATTATAAAAATAATGTAGTTGTTGCAATGAAGGTGATATTAAAGAGGATCCACAAGAAGATATAATAGAGGTAGCAAATCCATTGGTTTTCTTGGCTAAACACTTCTTTGCGCTTCTATGATTTAGTGCTTTTGTGAGATTTGAGCTTTCATGATATCAATTTTCTAAATTCTAATGATGATTACATAGCATAGCAAGCACCAACCACTAGTTACTTAAAAAAAATTTAATTATTTTTTAATTATCTTTTTTAATTAAAAAAAAATTCACTTAGGTTTTCTTAACACTTTTTCAAATTTTTGGAGATTTTTTTTTAAAAAAAATTCAAAAAATTCAACCAATAAGGTTGGTTTGCAAATTTTTGAAAGTACAAGGAACAAGCTAGGGAACAACCCTAAAATGGGCTTCTCTTACCTTTATATCCCTTCTAATGTCAAGGCCTTCGGGTAAAGACAATATGAAGTGATTGACAAAAATTGAGTAAGAATCTTAATTGTTTTCATTCAAACACTAGTAGAAAATTCAGTGTCCAAGTTGACAAAAAAATGTTGATTTTTTTGTTAATTTAGTTGTTAATTAGGACGTGTTAATTTGGTCATTGCATAACAAAAAAATGTTGATTTGGACGTTCAAATTAACAATTAGGTATTATTTGTCAACACAAAAGTGTTGTTTTGACAACAAAAAAATGTTAATTTCCAACCAAAAAGTGTCGATTTTCACCCCCAAAAAATGTTAATTTGGACACAAAAATGACAATAAGTATGTCCAATCACAAGCTGCCAAGTGGCACTCGCCACGCGGCAGCACCCCCTGGGCAGGACGCCACATGGGCACACCACCCATGAGGTTTGAACCCCGCACCTTAGGTTCCGAACTCCCTCCCTTAACCATCAGACCACCGAAGATCACTCATGACCACCCGAGGATTCCGAATTTATTTACTTAGTTTTCTATTTTATTTTTCTCTGTTTTTGAAAGTCAGCAAACTTTGAAAGCCTTTTTCTCATAGTATGTTAACTTTTTTGAAAAACATTTTAACAAAGAAAAGTTGCTAAATGAAACCAACTTTCACCTACAAAAATTCTTTTGCAATTTGGAGTCTTAACTCAAAAGTTATGGACAAAATTCCGAGAGGATGTTTAAAAGTGTAAAACAAGAAAGGCAGTTTGAACCCCTCTCTGTATTTTGCCCATAACTTTTGATCAAATTCTTCAAATCTGAAACGGGTTTTTGGAGGTGAAAGTTAGTTTCATTTAGGAACTTTTCTTTGTTGAAATTTTAAGAAAATAAGTTATTCTACTATGTGCAAACGGCCTCCAAAGTATGCTGAATTTCAAAAACACCGATTTTTGAATGATTGACTTATTAAAAACTTTTATGGGCAAGTTCAAGGTTGACTAATGAGAGTTTTCATTTTTTTAGTGAAAAATATATATATTTAATTTAGAAAGGTTCTCAAAGGCATATACATACCAATAGTATAAAGAAAAGCTTGTGAATTGACTTAATTTTCCGAGTTTGAGGAAAGTTCAATAATTTCACTTGATTTGAAATTTAAGAAATTGTACTTATCCATTTGTTTTAAAATTGGTCCCAATGAAAATAATAAACTATTTTCACCGTTTCAGACATTGAAAAATTAAACATGCAACTGTTCAATTGGAGGTAATTGTGATTTTTCCTTTTTTATAAATTGCATTTCAATAATTGCAAAGTGGAGTGTATAATGATTTTGATAAATTTTCACGTAATATTTAGTTTTTAAAAAGTGCATTGTATCATGTTAACACTAATTGTAGTTGTTTATGGCACATTCAAATTCTAGAAATTTTTATAGTAAATTTTCGAAACATTGTAGAGAAGGGCAACATACTTTGAAAAAAAAATGCATTTTTCTTGTTATAATCTTACAACTCCTATGCATTTTTTCACTCAAAATTGATATATATGCATACAAACAAGCAAGTTCCTTAAACATCTATACAATTAAATTTTGAAATTTTTTTTTTACTTTATTGGAAATACCTATAAGCCCACACTCTTTTTCCAGATGGACTTGAAAAGGCTTGGGTACTTAAGGGTCAACCTTTAAATAATCAAATGGCATCTTTTGGCAATGTAGAGATTTTGGATACAATTTCTAACTTTTTTTCCCTCTAGAGTTTTTATAGGTCGACATGTGTCCCAAAAATAGCTTTGAGGTACAATAATTTAGGTAATTCTTTTGATAAATATGATTTAAAATTTATTGCATTATATGTAATTTTTATTAATCTTTGGGGTGCTTATGAATCTCAAAAAATTCTTAAAATATCATTATTATTTTGAAACAGACATTTGAAATTAGTATTCAACATTTATATGTACATGAAAAGTTTCGAATTATTCTATTTTGATTAATGAGGTGAAAGTCAAAGTTGTTGGAGATGAAAGTCAAATTTAATTCCACAACTTTTCTTAGTTGAAAGTTCTCTGAAAAATGTTTATTTACTATGTGTAAATGACCTCCAAAGTCTATGGTTTTTATTGAACACAGAAATCTAAATACTTAATTTTTTTATAAGGACATTGTAATATAAAGATTTTAAGAGATTCTATAAGATTCCAAAAGATTTCAAAAGATTTTAGAAGGTTCAAAAAGTGTTCAACAAAAATTTGTTGATTTTGTCACTTATCGTCCAAATCAACCAAAAAAAATGTCACTCGTAACAAAAAAAATGTGAAATTGGACATTGCAGTACCCGAATCAACAGAAAATTAACATATTTCTGTTGATTTGGACGTCATTTTCTACTAGTGAAACAATTGTGCCATTAGGGGAGATTTGTAGCAAGGGAGGGTTGTTTCAGGCTTATTCTCCTTGCTGTCTCTGAAACAGATAAAAATTGTCAGGTGCTATCAAGCAATAATTACCCAAAAATAAAAAATTGGGGGTCTTGAAACATGAAAAAAAGTCCAATTTTTTTTTTAATTTAAAAAAAATGATGTGGCTAGGTCTTAACTACGTCACATTCTTGCCACTACACAGTTCCTTTATTCCTTGCAGTTCGGAAACTCGCAGTCTTGTTTTGGCCTCAATCTCCCCTAATGCATGCACATCAATGGACAAAATTCATATGTATTTATATATGTGTGTATATATGTATGTATTTTGTAGTATACAACATATTATATATTACTATGTAGGTGTGAAGAAAAAATTAGTTGTGATTTGAAAGAAATCATGAATTAATTATGGAAACATCTAAAGATTATTTATAGCAATTTGAATTCAAGTTTGTAGTTGAAAAATTGTAAGGGTTTGATTTGAACTCCTACTTTGTATTGTAGTATCTACAATGGTTTTCTAAGTTAGAGCTATTATTTTTGGATTTTTAGATATCCTATGTTGTAGAAGATTAAATTACCTCTTCAAGAAAAGAAGACATTTAGTATTTGAACTTTCTTAATAAAAAAATTATGCATGCATAGGGGAGATTTGGAGGCATTACAAGACTATAAGTTCCTAGACTATGGGAACTCTAGAATAGTGCTACATTGATTGGCAGTTTGATGTACCATGTCAAGTATTATTTAAATTAATTAATTTACTAATTAATTAATAAATATTATTTTTAATTATTTTTCACTTTCTAAATACTTTTCAAAAGAATTGAAATTTTAAAAAATTAAAAAATTAAAAAAATTAGACTATAAAGGCTAGTTCGGAATTCCTAAACAACACAAGGAACAACTAGGGGAACAAACTCAAAACAACCTTTTCTTGCCCTCAAATCTCCCCTAATGTATGAAGCTTTGCTTGTAAATGGCACTATAAAATTTTATCCCAGGTTTTCTTCTAATCTACAATTCCAATTTAACCTTTCTTTTAGGATTTTGTATTAAATTTTATTTATTTTTAAAATTTCAACTTAAAATGATTTGAATGATTTTTGTTAATTGTCATCCAAAAACTAACTCTTTTGACTACCTAACTTCATTCTACTCCATCTTTCTCAATTTTTATCTACTTGAAATGTATAATATGTTTTTGAAATTTTTTAGAATATATCTAAGTAAATTTGAATTTAAAATTGAGATTTGGTGGACTCTTAATGGTTTGACTTAAGCTTTTAACTTTTGATTTAACTATGATTTTTCATTGAAAAATAAAAGCAAAGTAGCATGTTTAGACAAGTACCTCTAATTTTGAATCTACCTTGTTTTCATTGTCCTTTATGGGTATGATGATTTTATTAGACAATACTTCTTATTCCATTTTGTTCACTTCTTTTGGATTTTAGCATACCACTTTTATTAATGATTTTATAATGGAAGGTGTAAGTTGCAAACTATGATTTAGCTCATCTCCTTTATTTATTTCAATGTACTTTTTTCTATCTTCTCTAATTCCTCTTATTCTTGTGGTGGTACTTTTTAGGGATATTTTGAAGTTGCAAATGTTCACATTCATTTGTAGAAAAAATTTAATGCTAACATTTCAAGCCAAGCTAAGGTAGGAGGTCCATAAAATGCCTTTGTTTTCATGCATCTTCTAATACAAAGGTTAGTATATAATTTTTCTTTTTCCTTGCACTAGCAATATACAAAGTAGTGTACATTTTAGGTGAGGTGACCATGCATCTAGAGTGAAAATGTGACTTGTGCATTTAAATTTTAAAAAATGACAATTAATCCTGTGAAACTCCAAAAATGATCAAACTAAATTAGAACCAGCTATTCCCAACTAGGGACCCACATCCAACTTGTAGAATGTGGCTATTTCCAACCAAGGCTAAAAGAGATTTCTAATCAAAGCTAGGAATGTACTTTTTCACCATTTTCAAAGTTCGGACTAATAAGGTCATGACACATGTCCCAAAGTGTCATAAAAATGTATTGGAAATACCAAGTAGGAAAGTAGTCTTAACTATGATCTAAATTAGAAGACTCTAAACATTGGCTTTGGGTTCAAAGCACTTTTTGGCTTCCAAAAATCATAGTAATTTCAGTTTTGGGAATAAAATTATGAAAAATTTGCATAGCCTCATAGTCCTCATGATCTATTCTAGAATTACTTAAGTCATCAAGTATAGGTGGTTCTACCTTACATGAATAAAATATCAAATCCATTTGTCTTTAACCCCTAAACAACGAGCCGGTGGCCGTGGAATTGAGGAATTTTGATACTGTAGGAATCATTGGTTCAAAAAAATCTAAAAACACCCTTTGGAAGTCAAAGCACTATAGAAGATCTTCCTTTTCCACCCCTAATTCTGAGGATCATTGATTGCAATTTTATCCTACAAAGAAAGATTCTCTCGTATTCATCGATTAGAAAATGGATTCGACGTCGTTTAAGGGTTAAAGAAAAATTTAATTGCTGAAAAACATTTTAAGAATTAAAACCTCCCCAAATTAACCCTTAAACGTCTTGATCCATTGTGAAATGGTCAAACTTCACATCTAAACACAATTTTGTCATCTAAAATGCGTTCAAAGAACAATGTTATATTTTTATCACTTGAAACTATGAATTGTATATCACTACAAGAAATTTCAACTTGTTTCGTGGAAAATTGTAATTGTTATCCTTTTTATTGCAAAAAATGAACATAAATAAGTAAAAATAGTATAAATAGTCCAAATGATTTGAAATTTTCTCAAGAGGTACAAGTAGCTATAGAAGTTAGTGTGAAAAATTATGGATTGGTTATTTTATTTTCTACAACCAAAACAAGTAGAACAAAGACCTTGAAGTCAAATTCAACTATCAAACCAAATTTATCCTCTTGTTTAATTGACATATAAAATTTTGATATTTTTTGCTAGTGGAAAAATGCATTTTTTATTTATGTTGATTTTTTCAATTATTTTGATGTAAAAATCAAATTGTAGTGATTTTTTAAAGCTAAAGGTGGAAATAAAATGATAACAATTACTAAAAATATTAGAATAATCTGTATCGTTTTTCCATAAACAAGGGATAGAATGGGAATCTTAATTGTATAGTTCAAATTTAAAATTCATTTAAATATAAATAAAATATAAATGAAAAACACACAATATTGAGTTATTTGGATTTTAACACATTGAGCTTGCAATTGCAACAACTTTTCCAATTTTTGACATTTTTCAAAATTTCAAAATGGAATAGAAAGAAAACTTGGCAAGCTTTGTTTTCTTAGTTTACATCAAATTCCAAATATACTTATTTTGAAAGTTACAATTGAGGTTGACCAAGGCGCATCCACTTTTGGGATGCCTATGCGTTTAAGGGTTATCATACCTTAAATGGGCGCTTTATAGACCTCCTACTTTTAGTTCCCTCTGTAGGCTTCTTCCTAGAAGCCTCAGCAACGAAAGAGTGAAAGGACCCGTTCAACTCCAGGAGTGTCCCTTTCCTTGTCCGTTCGCCCTGGCCCCCCGCCCTCGGAGCTGCAGCAGCAGACCTGGACGGACAGATACCCGACGACGACGACGACGACGTTCCGTCCGAGCGCCCTCAGCTTCCTGCCAATCCCAGGCACAGCACATTTCCCCCGATTCCCACCAACGGAAGACTTCTTCCGCTTCACTCGCCGCAGCGCAGCTCAGCTCAGCTGATCCCACGCAAGTCTTCCAGTTTTCAGGTAGCAGACACAACTACTTTCAGTACAACCTAAATCTCGAGCTCGCTTTTTTCCAATTCGGACTACAGTTGCGTTGATTCCTGTCGTTTGCAGTGTCTCCCGGAGGCCGGGCTTGAACTAACTAGCTTCAGTCCATAAAAGTCCATTTGCCTCCATCACCCCGGCCGGCCTGTGTCCTCAATTCGCTCGAATTTTTCTCTCGGAAACTCATCACTCCGCGTGTGAGCTTCGTGCTCAAGTGAAGCTTAATAAGGGCCAGCGAGCTCGTCAGGTAGTTGAAGTTGGAAGTCGTGTCGAGGGTTTCACCGCGGCCATTTTATCACCTTTCTTCGTTCGAGTGTGGAGCACAACTGGATTGGATGTGTGGCTGTGACCGACGACTCTTAAGAAGCAGGCTTGATGCCGGCCAGACCGCCTGGTTTCCTTCGTCGGTTGAAGTTGGAGGGCGTGTCGAGAGTTGTTCTCACAGTTCTTCGAGTGTCGAGGAGGAACTGGATTTGATATGTGGCTGTTGTGACGGACGCTTCCTAAGAGGCGGCTTGATGCCGGCGGCAAGGCAGCAAAGCTCTAGATAGATGCAGGCCTTGTTGGACACTCAGATTCCGGCTGTGGTTTTGATCCCGTTGCTCCTTGGATGCTTGGCTCTATGGCGCTGCTCGCAATGGGTTGTTCACTCCAACGAGGTTCGCAACGCCGAGGTCAGCAGACGCTCACGATTAGCGCGAGAGGAGCAGGCGAGGCTGGAGAGAGACCATGAACTGGGGTACGGCAGTCATGAGGAGTATCCTCGTCAGAGGCAGGGGGCTCAAGTTGCTCCAGAGAGGCAGATAGATGATTCCAGAGTTGAGTTCCGAAGCCAGCCGGTTTCTGGATACGAGTATCCAAGGCTAGTGCAAGTGCAGCAGGAGTCTAGGTATGCCGATTCTTATGATTATCCACGGCGAGTGCCAGTGGAGCAGGATTCTAGGTACGCCGATTCTTATGATTATCCACGGCGAGTGCAAGCGGAGCAGGATTCTAGGTATGCCGATTCTTATGATTATCGCAGGGGTGACGGAGAAGCGATGCGGCGGAGGGGATGGGACGAGAGAAGGAGAGAAGCCGAGGCCGAGGAGGTTCGAATTATGCAAGCGAAAGAACTTGCGTGGAGGAAGCAGGCGGAGGTGGAGGAGCTTCGAAGGAAGCTAGCTCAGGCCGAGGAGGAAGAACGTAGACATAGAGAAGTTACTGAAGCGGACATTAGGGCGAGATTTGCTGTAGAAGCAGAGAAAACGAGAATTGCTGGTGAGGAAGAGGTTAGGAGAAGACGTGCTGAGGAGGAAATTAGGAGAATTGCTGAGGAGGAGGAAGGTAGACGAAGACGTGCTGAGGAAGAAATTAGAAAAATACATGCTGAGGATGAGGATAGGAAGAGGAAACAAGCCGCTTTGGATGAGAGTAATATGAAAGCTGAGGCAGAAGCCCAAGCTAAAAAAGTGGCTGAGGAAGAAGAGATTAGGAGGAAGAAATTAGATGAAATTATTCAAAAAGGCAAGCAAGACGACTTCGGTAGGATCATCGACAGGAAACTGCCACCTCCTTCGAAGAGTATATGCGTCGTTTGTCAGAAACCAACGAGACGGAGATGTGCGAGGTGCAAGACTGTGTTTTACTGGTAATTCTTATTCTCACATTTCTCATCCTACTTTCCTTTGTCGATATTTTGAAGATGTTTTAAAATGGATATCGCAGCAGTTAATGCCAATATTTCTTACTTGAAACGTTACCTTTTTTGTCATGCACTATTCGCCCTCTTGGATGGTAAGACTGTATTTTGAGGAAGGGCAACATCCATAATGTCTCGAGAGTATATCGGATACTTGAGTATTTTTGTATTCTTTGAGATGTACCGCTAATGGTCTGCTATAGAGCTATGTGCAATTCTTTGTCCTTTGAGGACCTGTCGCTTGTAAGGTTCTTGCTGACGCTACAGTGTGTGTCCAGCTCTCGAGAATGCCAAGTTCAACACTGGCATGACGGACACAAGTCTGAGTGTCGCACACTTCAAGCCTGTAGCAGCCCTTCAAGTTCAGAAGGCGGTGCACGGAGAATTGCCGATCTGCTCAGCCCAAGGAGCTCAAGAAGTGACGTCGGGTCTGATGAAATTGTAGCACCTTCGCTATCGCCTTCTTTTTCCCCTGCACTCACTCGCAATCCACCTGCAATTTCACATTCTGCTCCAGTTTCTCCTCTTTCTGGATCGTTGCTGAAGACATCCTCAACTGTGTCAGCAGACGGGCGTCGCTCGAAACCTAAGAAGGTATGTCAGATGAGGGACTCACACTATTTTGTTGACCCTGCTTTGTATTTACGTTCACATCTGCGGGCGACCAGATCTTAGGGAGAAGGTTTGAGTTTTAAAGAGAGGCGTGGTGCGCAGTTAAGGTGGGCGAAATAAGCAGGTGGCTTGGATTCCAACTGTAAAATATTACATCTTGCATGAGGTAAAGGAGCAGTTCCATGTTAGTGGTGATGCTTCCTTTATTGTTTACACATGTCCGCCATAAAAATCATGTTTCGTTAGTGTGTCGTGATTGGCTTTTGCAATGTGGTGCATGCAGGTGTCGTCATTTGATGTCATTGGAATTTTAGTTAGCGTAGGCAAATCATGTGATGTAGACTTTCCAAATAGGGAGTCTTGATCATTGTACTCGGTCAGATGTTACGTACCACTATAGTTTCCGTCGTGATCTATACTTCGTGGTGATGATGTTTGTAACAAGAGATGAGGTTGAGGATTCCCCTCTTTAACTTAGAGATTGATGACGACGTTCCTTAAAATGATATCTCTGTGTGGAGATTCTTAGTGACATACATTCACAACTAAAACTGTGCTCTAAACGTGCATGCGCATTATCGTAGGTGTAATTCTGCTGCTTGTGTCTGTGGAAGGTCGATCTGAGCATCTCATGGGTAATCTCTTGCAATGAAATACTTACCTTTTCTTCCTTTTGGTTTTAATATCTCACCTTTATTCTTGTTTGACAGGTGTTATTTTCATATGACGACTTCGTTGAGCTGTTCGACTGGGATATCAAGTTTACTCCTTGTGGCCTCTTCAATTGTGGAAACAGGTGCTCCTGAATTTTCTAGCCATGACTGGTCAGAAAGCACTGTACTATCAGACATTTTTCCGGAATTTTATCGTTATTGCTGTACTTGTAGGTGAGATATAAGTTGTCAAGTGACCTTAGTTCTAGATAGTGATGTGCAATATTCTGTAAGGTTGCCTTTGTAGCCTCTGAAGGAAAGGATGTGAGGTAGTATGATACTGGATACCGAATAAACTGTTTTTTTAATTTCCGTCATGTCTTTGCAGCTGCTTCGCTAACGCTGTCTTACAATGTCTCACATACACTCAGCCGTTGGTTGCCTACCTGCTCAGAGGAGATCATGGTGGCTACTGTAAGCATCTCATTCCAATTCATTTGGTCTCATCTCTTCCACTGAGCCCTTTCAGTTTCGGTAGTCATTCTTGTTTTTGTGATTGATGCGCTTTTTTTGATAGTATAATGCCTGATTTGTCGTTGTTTTCTTCTCCTTGCAGGTAAGAATAGCGGTTGGTGTTTTATGTGTTCTCTGCAGCAACATGCTTTTAAAGTGAAGCAGAACAGAGCGCCCTTTTCCCCAGTGGACATAGTTTCACAGCTTAGAAATATTGGTACAGGTCTTAGTTACGGCAAGCAAGAAGACGCTCATGAATTTATGAGGTTAGCTCTACCAAAATCTTCCTTTTGGCGTCGGAATCTGTGAATCAACTGGTTTCTCAAAATTTCTCAACGCTCGTGCACAGATATTTGAGAACCAGGGTGACCAACAGAGATGTTGTAACGGAACCGTTTCGTTTTTCCTACGACGCATTTCTTAACCTTGAACCAAGTGACCGTTATGTAAATTCTGAAGCACACACGGTTCTGGCCCTCTTTTAACGAATTGATCCGTCGGTGTGACAGCTATGCAATTCACTTGATGCAATCTATTTGTCTGGCTGGAGTTGCTGGAGAGAAGGCTGTAGATGATTCTACTCAGGAAACTACCCTTATACACCATACATTTGGTGGGCTATTGCAATCACAGGTAGAGGTTCTCTTACTTCCAAGGTGCTATTACTAGAATAATGGTGGTATGTCAGGTTTTGGTTGATTCCTTGTAATAAGGTGTTGAACTCTTTTACTTGGAGGCTGCAAGTATGAGATGACTTTGAGCGAAGAGGTATTTTATCAGGATATGGTTGTCATGAAGCTCTACTCTAAGTGATAGGCTTCCTGGTCCCTACTGTCTGTATCGTTGTTTTCGTATCTCTGTCTGCAGTGTGCCTACTGTACTGTACTACGTAGTATATTGGGGGTACTGATACTTGTCCTTGGTTCAGGACAATATCGTTACCTGCTAGAGATAGTCAATACTGAGCTCTGGTACATTGTCTTTCTTGGAATTTATGAATTTTCGTCACTCTTGTGTAGCTATTCTGATATCAAAGTATGAGATTTTACAGGATTCTAGCAGTTTGTTATTAATAGAGCGACGAACTTGGATTGTGACAGTAGCGTGGGCTATTGGACTGGTTTGCAGGTGAGGTGTATGGAGTGCGGTCACCAGTCTAATATATATGAAAATATGATGGATCTTGCAGTGGAGATCCAAGGAAATGTTGAGTCACTGGAGGACGCTCTTAAAGAATTTACAACTCCTGAAATATTGGATGGCGAGAACAAGTACAAGTGTGACCGGTTTGTCCCGTGCCTTCTTACGTTACAGCTTTTGGTTGAGGAAGTGAGCTACTAAGTATCTACGTTACGAAGTTATTAAGATGAGTGTTTACAGATATTCCAGGCAAAATTTGATCAAGTTCTTTCAGGATATTTAGAGTACCTTTACGAAGTACTAAGCTAGGTTGAGTGCGTATTTCTAATGTGTTAAATGCGAACAGTTGTAATGCATATGTGGAAGCCCGCAAGCAGATAACTGTTCACGAAGCGCCCAACATCCTCATTGTTACTCTTAAGCGATTCAAGGTAGGCTCAATCTGCCATTTATTTCTAGCCAACAATTCTGGATTGCTACTGGATTTCTTTCATTTAATTTTACACTGTTCTTTCCCCCTAAGTTTCTCATTCTCTTCCTCAACTTCCACATATAACCCGAAGTCTTATTACAAGATCTTGGGAGTATGCCCTTCAGAGATATTAACCTTCTAACGCCGTTGTCTAATCTGTGATATCTATTGTCAAGGAGTATCACCAGTGTCAGTAGGAATTGATGCAGTGTGTTTTTTACTTACTGTTTGCATTTTATATCTTTGTATCTTCTGTATATGATACATGCTCTACACTAGATATTTTGATTACTTGGTGGATTTTTTAGCTTCACATATTTGACACGTCAGAAAGAGATCAGAGGAGATCTTTATCTGCGTTAATTTTGTATTTGGGAAATTTTCAAAAAAATTTTAATCAAATAATTAAATTGGTTTTCAGATGTGGAAGACCCTTATCTAAGTACTCCGTATATCTTTGTTGCTCTTGGTCCTTTAGGGATTTAAGTAACTGAATGGTGTTTCTGTAATTGTTTTCCTTGGCTTTGTCATCAAAACAGAACTTGTGGTACCGTGACTGAGTCTTGGCTGGAACTTTTGCAATTTCATTTTCAACTGATATTTTAACGAGTGCAGAATGAATTGTTGTGATGTGTATGTTTAAATGTAATTGGGTATAATATGTAACTTGTCCTTGCAGGCTGGCAGATTTGGGAAACTGAACAAGCGTGTAGCGTTTTCTGAAGTTCTAGACATGACTTCATACATGAGTCTGGATGGGGACAAGCCTCCTCTGTACACTCTTTATGCTGTTGTTGTCCATGTGGACGTCGATGACTCGAATGCTACATATTATGGGCATTACATATGCCTGGTGAAGAATCCCAACGGCTGTTGGTATCGAGTTGACGATTCACAGGTATCTCATACAAGCATATGAATGGTGTTTTAATGGGATAATGGTGTGTTGTAATGCGCTAGAAGAACAGAGTCTTCACATACGATTTCATAGAGCAACGAAAAGTTTCTTAGTTTTGTCACTAGGTTTTCGGGAAAAGGAGAACTGAAGCTTGTTAGGTCACTTGTGTTTTCATATTTCTTCTTCATTGTTATAAGGACATGTTGAGCCAATGGTAATGTCAAGATTGAAGACGCAGTAGTATAGTATTGTATTTTCTTCTATATTAGTGTCGGCTACAAACCCAAGTTTAGAGGTGTTCTGTGTCCATTAAGATTTGGTCACGTGTTTATGCTATCTACATTCTACACTTTTATATCATCTGAGGGATGCATGCTTCTCTGCAAATATATTCTCTTATGGTCAGTATTGTCTGGAGCAGGTCACACAGGTTGATATTTATACGGTCACTTCGCAACAAGCCTACATGCTTCTCTACAAGAGGTGCGAATTTCTCACTTTATCAGTTTATTGACAGTTCTTATTATTATCAGCTTTCAAGTCGTGATTTGTAGTTCTATTATGGTCATATTAAAAGCATAGATAATCTTATGAGCTGGCGAAGCAATACTCAATCTGTGAAATTGATTCGGTAGTGTCAGTCTATACGCTGAGCCACGTGTTATCATCTTGCATGAAATATTAGTTGTGAAACAGTCATATTGAAGTAATTGACCAGTTAATGTCCACCATTTATTGACTCTGAACCGAAGGGGAGGAAGGCTCCCTTCGGTAGAAGCTACCCTGAGGAAGTTTGAGTTGCCATTTTTCTCGAAAAGCAAGTCTGTGATACAGGGACAGCCTCTTGCACTGCAGCTTCTTGTTCTATTTAGTGCGGCTATTAAGCAATTTTAGGCTATGACTTTTAGGTTATAGCCTATTTTTTACCTGTGGACGTGGTCAAATTAAAGTTCTTTTGGAAATTTAGTCAGTAAATATAAATGCCTTAAGTCAAAAGCCTTAGCCTGAATTAACTTAGATTGGGTATCGACATTAAAGAGACTGATCAGTGTAGTTTGGCAGAGATAAGGATACATATTATCAGTTGCACCAACAAATTTGTAGTCGAATCTGACATGCTACGTGAGATTTTTCCTGCCCTGCGGGTGCAGTGTAAGGATTAGAGATGTGACGTGTGCATACCTTTGAAAATTTGCCTGTTTCTAAAGCAGATTTTCGCTAACGTACCAGTGGAAAGAGTCCATTTGTTCTGATGAGTCGAGCGTCTTTGGTTTGCAGGTCGAATTGCCGGCCGGTGGATTCCACTCAGAATGTTAATCATCATCATCAACAAGCTTCTTCTGTCGCTCACGATTGGTATGTGGCTAGTAGTTTTTCAAATCATTCTCAACCTCCGCAGTTTCCCTTCATGTACCCATACTCCACTAGAACAGATAGAACTGACTCCATACATGTCCCCATTGGTATCTCTAGCGGTTATGGATAGGGCTGTATCGGCCATATGACTCCGTGCCCGGTGGACACATGATCTCGCATCCATTTATTTTTTCTTGGGGTACAACTTGTGCACTTTGCTGGGTGTACGCCTATACATTGAGAAATTGTACAAATGGTCTTCTTGCCCAAGGGAAGAAACCTTTATATCTGTAGACCGAGGTCATGAATCCTCAAGTGGCGAATAGGATGAAACATACGCGATGTTTATATTGTTATTAACTAGTTCTAGCAAGGCCCCTTGGCCTTAAAAACAGGGACCTTACTAGTGAGAGCTGTGCAGCCCTCTTTGTTCAAAACCCACCCCCTAGAATCTCGGGGAGGCATATTACATGTGCAAATTTACAATCAGAGGTACGTTAGTCTCTTGGATACAAATGGGAATCCTGTATTTTCAAAGGTTTGGGAGGACTGTTGTAATTTCTGTGAAATTTTCTAAATCTAGACATGAAGATATTTGGAAGTGTCATATGGGTGCATCTTTGAATTGTCTTTGAAGGACTCAAAGCCATTCACTAACCTTGTCTTTTGGATAGAGACTACTTATGGCATGGACTCTGAAGTACTCCCTGTGACACATGAAAAACGTCCAAAAATCTTCCCCACGAGGGATTTATTTGTATTTTCAGTGATACTAGGGTGGCCTGTGCTGTTGCCACGGTCTAATTTTTTTAATGTATAGAAACTTCAAAATTCAATAACTTTCATGCCGTAGGTTGGAACACCATGAATCATAGCTTGTGCACCCCTCCTTGTCAAGGGCTTTCTGATGGTACCAAACATGCACCCGGGGACTCACGGTCTGGGAGATCTCAATGTAACAAACAAACATCCAAACAAACAAACAGCATATCTTCATAGGGGGATGTCCAACAATACATGCATTCAAGAACAAGTAACCCATCTCTTTGGATCTATGCAAAATCTCTATTTTAGGTGGTGGTGTTAAGGCACCCAAAATCCATTGGGAAAGTATGACATTTGATTTTAATTTGTGGAGGGTGTTAGCTTTGTCAATTTTGATGATTTAAATGTTGGTGGCATCAATGGGATTTTGTGACCTATATATCTACAATAAGGTTATTATCTAGAGGTTCTTAGTAGAATAAGAACTATGCTTCATTTGGAGGTTTTTAGTGGGATAGAGGGAGTAGTTTTTAACCCCTAAAGATTTGACTACTTGAGTGACCATTTTTTAGTCATTGCCTAAAATTAAGTAGAATTTTTGGGTAGAATTTTTTTAATTATAAAAGAAATGGTACAATGTGTTTATAATTTGTATAGTATTGAAAAATTTACTATGTGAAAAAAGTGTTAGTGTTCTTATTACAATATTTTATGCATTTTTTTACAAATGAATGGAAATCACAATTTTTACCAATAAAAAAATTTATAATGCTAAAGATAGAATTTATAGTCTTAGTGAATTTTTGAAGTTATATCTTCAATATTCATTTGAAGATAATTTACGAAAAATTTTACAATTCAAATTGTAGAGATACTTTTTTTTTTTGTGCTTCACATTATGATCTTTAATGTAAACTACAAAAAAGTTTTAGAACTTATATTTTATAACACATTTGTGTTTTGTTTGAATTTCTTGGGTTTTTAGGAGTTAAGTTTATTTTCCAAATCCTATCTACATCTATGTTCAAATTGTAGAACATAGTTATTGTTAACCTAGTACAAAGCCTCGTAGATACATCAGAAAAGTTGGGACAGATTGTTTTGGTGCCATTTTGACATCAAAGGTTACATTTTTAGCAATACAAGTCATTTTAGTGTCATTTTATGCATATTGGGTTGGTATAGAGGTTGGCACCAAATTAACTTAATTGTATGTCAATGCACCATCATGGCACCGTATTCACATGCCTTGAAGTTCGTGATGTACACCATTTATATTAAAGTAGAACCACCCATTCCCAACCAAAGAGCCATATCCAACTTATAGGGATGGCAATTATGGTTTCCAACTAAAATTGAAATAAATTCCTAATTGAAATTTCTCCTTTTCAAGGTTAGAACTAATAACCCTTTAAGGACCGGTTGACCACTTTTTGGTTGATATTTGCACTCTCTGTCTAATATTGTTCAAAATAAATTTGATCACAAAAATCTCAAAGAGTAATACAATTAGAGTGTCTTCATGCACTTCAAACAAAACCAATTTCAAGAAAATTGGAGCATTAATGCATTAGCTATGAGGTTGCAAACTCAAATGGCCTAAACCCTAAAATGGGAAGTATTCAACAAAAATACAAAAAAATATCAACCAATTTGTGAGATTTTTTTGTATCTTTATGTCTTGACAAGGCATAAGTGTTGCTTTGTAATCTCATGAATGCCCAAAGTAAACTTATGCATTGAAATTTATGTAGCACAAATTCTAAAGGGTTATTCAAGTCATTGATTTTTGAGGATTAAGGGAAACAACTCAAATTCCAACAAGGCTCTAAAGGCAAACATGTTATAGAGGTGCATTTTTCTTTCTTCAATGTATCAAATCTGCACATTTTAGAACGGTGTTGCTTCTAATGACCACAAATGATCATTTTCCATGAACTTCAAAAATTTGTAACTAATTTCAAAAAGCTTCAAAAAATATAAAACAACTTGGGTTAAATGCCTATTCTATTTGCCTCTAGAGAAAAATTTACTGAAAAATATTTTAAGATGTTCTACCTCTCCAAAATTCGATTCTAGCCCTTAAAAGGTTGATTTATGGACCTTCTACTTTATTTATAGCAATTTGTACTATTGGATGAGTTTGATTTTTTGATAGGTTGGAGAATCTCCCTTATAACAATACTTTATATGGTTTGATCTAAGATTGCATATTTAGAGTGGCTACAAAATTCACTTTCTTGAAGAACTACATTCGCCTCCCAAATCAACCACGGTCCTTAAAGGATTAAGGTCATGACTTATGTTCCAAATTAGTAAGCAAAAAAGTAGTAAGTAGTAGATAGGAAAGTAGTTCTTGAATGATTAAAATTGGAAGAGTGGAGACATTTGATATGGATTTAAATCACTTTTTGGCTCCCAAAATTCATTGAAATTTTAATTTTTGGAATGAAATTCAAAAAAATTACAATCATCATGTTCACAATCTTTCTATTTGTAAGAAATTTGTACCACTTCATATTGCTTAGTTTGCAATCTTAGAAATGCTTATGTAATCAACTATTGATGGTTCTAGGGTATTCTAATATCATTTTGTACCTTTTGAAATGTTACCTTGAAAAATTCCTAACCTTGAATATTGTATTGTGATTTGAACTTTGGGCCTATTACCATAGAGTATTGATTTGTAAACTCTAAATGACACCTTAAACTTTTTGGCACCATAAAATTTTTTACTATAATATAAACCCATTAACCATTTCTTGAATTTCTTAAATATATATTGTATTTAATATGAATGTTTCGACTTTTAGTTCAAAAATTCATAGTAATTTCAAATTTTCACAAAACAAATTGAGATTTTTCCTATGTATTAAAGACATATATTATAATAGTGTGATTACTTCTTTGAAAAATAAATACGATAAAATTGATTTATATATAGTTGTAGAAAGAGAATATAAAAAAAAGCACTTCAAGGTTTGAAAAAGTGATTACAGGCATATTTTTGGAGGGTTGAAAGTCATCCTTTGTAATGATGGAAATGAAACATGTCAATTGTAATGTATAGTAAGTGAACTAAATGCTATATACATTTTTCTTCAAAAACTCTAAAAAACTAACTTTAAAAATGAATTCTAAAAGTTGCTTTTTCAAAATAAAACTTTAACTACATATGCAACCAACTCTTTATGACTTCTACATCATTAACCTTTTAGTGACCATGGTTGATTTTGGAGGCAAGTGCAATCTCCATATATGATTCTTGAAAAGTTCCATTTTGTGACCACTCTATGGATGTAATTCTAAATCAAATTGTATGAATTGGTTCTATAGGACAAATCTTTGAACCAAACAAAATATGAAAGTGATCCAACAGTTCACATCCTTGTAATTAATCCTCAAAGATTGATCAACAACAAACATTGGTGCTAAATTTGGTTTGCCACAATTGGGCATAAATTTCACTAAATGCTCCAGAAATCAATCCTGAACCTTACAACTAGTTCTTTCACCCATATAAGTAGTCGTCTTTTACATTCATTATATATTTTTTTGTAATATTTCACATGTGAAGGGTTGTCCAATTAAATTTTGGACAATTGTAGCTAATGCATTTTTGCACATATTTCTTTGAAATTGGCTTTGTTAGGAGCATGCAAAGACACCCTAATTGTGTTGGCCTTTAGGATTTTCAAAATGAAATGTTCTTTAAACAACAAAAAACAAAAAGTCCAAAAATTAGTCAATTGATTACTAAAGGGTTAATCCAAATCCAATCAATAAAGTAATTTGTTTTATATATGAATATTTTCTACAAAAAGCTTCAAAAAAAGTTTAATTAAAATTTTGGGGGGTTTGGAGGGTTTACCTTGGCTATATATTGTCATAGGAAAAAGATACAAATTTTCATCACGTCATTGCACAATTTTTTGACATGTTTATAGTTTTATTTACAACTTTATTGCAATTTGAACTTTGGGCCTATTACTATAAATATGAACCTCAATTTAGAATGTTTGTAAAACTTAAACTCTTCATTAAACTAAGATTTTAATTTGTCAAAATTACAAATAAAAGATACTTTATTTTAAAGTCAACCTAAAATTGACCTTAATAGATGTTTCAAGGGATCTACTAGACATTGAGTGATGTTTGTCTATTGTGGAATTTCTAAGTTTTGAAGAACAATCTCTATCTAAGGTAGAAACACCTATTGTCAACCACACCCCATTTCCAATCTATAGGGGCACTCTCTCCAACCAAAGCTTAAAATTTGATTTTTTTTCTTTTTCAAGTTTGGGACCAATAATGTCATGACACACATCCCAAACTAGTGAGTAAGAAAGTAAAAAGGAGTGAGTAGGAAGTAGTTTTTCAATGATAGAAATTAGAAGACTTTAGACATTGGCAATATGTGAAGCATACATTTTGGCTCCCAAAATTCATAGTAATTTCAATTTTTAGAGTAAAATTATGAAAAATTTGCAATCCCCATATTTCCTATCTTTCTACATTGAAAAAATTTACATTGCTTTATATTACTCATGATTTGCTACAGAATCCCTTAAGTAATTGGATATTGGTGCTTTTACCTTAAAGTGAATGAATCCATTGTGAACACAAATGAAATCACACCTATTGTAGGCAACATTATATTACTATTTTAAATCTGAATGTACATCACAATACAATATAACAATTTTGTTCACTACTACCTTGACTTCATTTATGTCCAATATGGATTCAATAGCCTAAAATTGATAGCCTTGATAGTCCTATTTTAAAATTCAGTTTTAAATCCTATAGTCAAGTTCATTAAGGTATATTTCTAAAAAATTAATGCTTATATTTTTAGAATCCTTATTTTTGAAAAAGAAAAGAAAATTGAATGCTTGGTAGAAAATACCAACCTTGACCTCTAACTCATTAATGTTGATATAGACATTTATAGTCCAATGGATGACAAAGTGTCTTTTTGTGTGGGACGAAAAGAAACTATTCATCTTTAAAATTTTGTATAGAAAGAAGAGATCTCTTACAATAGTTTGATTTCCAATAAGTGCTTTTGTAAAAAATTTTAAAGTCAATGATTCCTATGGTATTAAAATGGATGATTTCCATAATTACCAATTCATCTTTTTAAGGGGTAAGTAAGGTGATATTAATGTTGAATCACAAGAATTTATATGCAAATGTGATATAGAGTTCAATAAGTATGAGAAAGTGGTTGTAAATTCCCTTTTTGATTTTTTAGTGTTCTATTTAATAAAATTTTCTTCAAATATGAAATCAAGATCTTTGCTATGTTATATGCATAGTAATGTAATATTTCATAATTGTTTCATCATCTTTACATATTTTTATACAAATTTTAAAAGATCTCTTTCAATTTGAAATCTAATTCTAATAAAGGTTGTTGTTACAATAAGTGAACCTAGGAGCATAAGCTTATGAGCTCAGAGGACTATACACCTATATTATAGGTGTTTATATTATAAAAATCTTCTATATTTTTAGTGTAATTATGTTACAAATACTTATATTATAGATGCTTATATTAGAAACACTTTTAATGGTTGTAGAATATCTACTTATACATATGCTTAAGGCTCACTTGCTTGCATTTTTATACTAACAAACTAGCGTTGTTGAATACTAACAAAGTAAGAAAAATACTGTATTTCTTCAAGAGGGGAGGGGCTGTAAAATGCAATGATGCTATATTGGTGCTAGCATAGACATCTCAATTACTAAATCACTAACTAATTTGTAGCAAGAATTTGCAATTGAAGTAAACTATGCTTCCAAAGAATGAAATTTGATTGGTTATTGGCATACCATTTTGTATTGAAAGAAATGAGCAATCATGAAATGTCCAATTGCATGTAATTTTGGTCCAAAATTGCATTACAATTCAAACCCATCTTGTCATTGTCAATAACCATATTCATTTGGTCTAAAATTTGGAAAAAAAATACTACAAAGTTTTGGAGCTCTTTACAAAATGTAGTAGTAGAGTATTGAAAAGTGAGATTTTTGGACCATTTTCAAAGAGGACCACTGGGCATTTGATTTCTAAGGGTAGTGTCATCATTTTATGGGCATTTATTATGGGCCAAAGCCCATGTGAAGACCTCTATTTTGCATCTCAAAGCTTCATCTCCTTCAATTACACAACACTTGAAGAGGTGCAAAACATAAGAACAAATAGTGATGATTTATTCCTTTAATCATTTTGTCTTTTGGTTCATGATTGGATGGATGGAGGGGTAGCTAATGCTTACAATTGTTTTATTGGTAGCCAAATCAGACTTATTCATAATGATACAATTGTAATAAGATCATTTTGGGACAAAAAATTAAAGCCAACAAGATCATCATGGGATGGAGGGAGTACAAACTATGTACTATGTATAACATTATTCAACAAGGGAGTGGTAAGCACAATGGTATCTAAATTCATGCAATATAGATAGTTTAAACCCTTAACCCCTAAAGTTCTTTGCCTATATTTTCACCAAAAACCCTCCAAAACTGCCATTTCTAACACAGATACCAAATATTTGGAAAATATTATTTTTAGACATATGTAGCCATAGGATCTTGTAGTATTCTAGTTTGAAAAGATGTGGAAAAAATTACAGAAATTTTTACTTAGTGGATTACAAGATATTAGTGTTCAAAATTACGAAAATTCATTTTGTTCTATTACCAAAATTTGGGCAGCTATACTTTACAAGCTCACATTTGCATGGAAAAAAGTCCAAAATGGTAATGCTTCTTTGGATTCACTCTCCAAGGCAAGTTGGCTACATGCTTGAAAAAATTTCAAATCATTTGGAATTGGACAACATATAGGAAAAAAATAGTAAGTAAGAAGTAGAGAATGATTCAAAATACTAAATTGTTCAGAATTTATTTGTGAAATTGAAACTTACCAATCCCAATGGTTCAAATATTTTAATAAACAATCTACACTCAATGTTGAGTTTTTTTCCCAAAATATTAAAAATTGAGTAAAATAAAGGACTTCAAAGTTTATTTTTAGAGTAGAGAATCCTTAACTACCCGCAAACTAAAGCTCTTCATAACTTTTGATTCATTAGTCCAAATGGAATGATTCAAAGCTTTCCATGTAAACATAAATCTATAAAACCAATTTCAAATTTTTATCTTCCAAAAAAGTGATTTTTTTTATATGCCCAAATTGTCCAAGTTGAGTAATAAACAACATATCATGCAATAACTTTTTAACCATGTAGTCAAAAATCACGAAAATTGTTGGGCTTTAAAGATATTCCTCATCCACACCTATTAAATTTTGGTCCCAAAACATGGAAATCTCTAGTCACATGTACTTGCTTGAAATAGTTATGTTGCCAAAAAAGGCACTTTGGTCCTTTAAGGATTAATGCTGGTAGCACCAATTTATGCCTTTTAGATGGGAATGCAATGATCTAAAGAAAGATTTCAAGTAATTTTTCATCCATTTTTTTCTTGTTGACCTTTCATGATGGATTGTGAAGAATACCTAATTGAGTTTGTAGTCTTGCTAGTGTTTGACTTCATGTGAAGGAGAAGTTAGTAAAAAAACAAATCACAAAATATCTTATTTTAGTGTATTTTGGGAAGTTGTTGTTCCTTGCTCTCTAAGTTTGAAATTTCTCTATAAAAATGACATTTTTTGAATTCCAGTCCAACCGACAAAATGAAGGTCATCTATTCTAGTTTCCACTCTAGTTTGAATTTTGAAATTTTTTTGTAATATTGAATATTTGATTGCATATTGAACTTTGGATGTATTTTCAATGTCTACTCTATTTTGACTATAGAATGACATAGGAATTGAGTTTACACCATGATGTTTGTCAATGTAATATACACCCATGGTGAAATTCTTATATATTCTGAAATAATTTCCTATTTGATGTGATTTTTCTTCACTTTTTCTTCAAAAAATCTCACAAAAATCAAGTCTCTACAAAAAAAAATGGCAACAAATTGAGTGATGGGCAATGAAGCTTGAAATTAGTGGTTATAGGTCTATCCTTTAAGAATTAACCTATGGAACAATTGTTACCAGTCTTCCAACCCTTAAATGACAGACCCATAACCATTGATTTTAAACATCACTTGCCAATCATTCGATTTGTTGCCATTTTGCATGTAGATATGTATGAAAAAATTTCTACTTATTTTTCAAAGATAGAATTACATGCCTTCTTTACTTCAAAAGTTTTTTAGATCTTTTAATTGGAAATTGATTTTTTTTTTTTTAAAATTTGAAGAAAAAGTGAAGAAAAGTCCACATCAAATGGAAAATTATCTTTAAAAATTTGAAAATTTTCCATGTGTGTATATTACAATGACAAACATCATAGTATAATCTAAATTTCCATGCCCTTCTATAAATGAATGTGGTAGACATTGAAAATATATCTGAAATTCAAATTGCAATAAAAATTTGAATTTTAGTATTTTTTCCAAAATTCAAATTGGAGTAATAACTAGAGTAGATGACCTTCATTTTATTAGTTGGGATCAAACTAAAAAAATATCATTTTTGTGGAGAAGTTTCAGATTTAGAGCAAGAAGTAGCAACTTCCCAAAATACACTCAAAATAGCATATTTTGTAATCCGTTTTTTTTAATAACTTCTCATTCATGCAAAGACAAACACTACACTAAAATTGGTAAATAGTGTTGGCAACACTAATTTGTTGAGATGACACTAATTGTAATATGCAAGGTTAGTGTTAGAAGATTATTAACTCAATCTAACACTATTTTAGTTTTATAGTAAATTACAGTTTTTTAGGAAAGTGATAGATTTTTGTGGCACAAGGCAAAAAATACAATTTTCTAGGAAAGGGATGGATTTTCATGGCCCAAGGCAAAAAATACAGTTTTCTTGGAAAGGGACAAATTTTCACAGTAGGAGGCAAAAATTACAATTTAACAAGGAAGGGACAGATTTTTATGGTGGGGGGCAAAAATTACAGTTTTGCAGGGAAGGGACAGATTTTTATGACAACAATTAAGTGCCCCAACACTATTTACACATAAGTGAAAAAATAGTGTAGGGGGTAAAAAATAGGGAACAATACTAATTATTACCCAACACTATTTACCAATTTTAGTGTAGCAAGACTACAAACCCAATTAGGTACTCTTCATAACCCTTCAAGACAGGTCAACAAGAAAAAAATGGAGGAAAAATGCTTTCAGTCGCTCTCCACATGCCACAAAATGGCGTCGCCGGCATTCAGGGGTTAGAGTGTGAGTGCATGGCTTAAGTGTTTCTCAAGCTCGCTACTAGTCTCCCACATATTTCTTCTCGTTCTGTCGACTTGCCCATAAAGGTTTCTCCTCCAGACCTGACCTTCTAGTCAAATTTTCAAATCCTGACAATGGCAAATTTCAATGACTAATATTGATATTAAGGTGAAAGGCTTGAATCTATCTACGGTAGGATCAGGATGCTTTCAAATGTGGAAGATGCCAATGAATGTGAGTGTGATGTGAGTGAACTTGGTAAATTGGAGACGAGTCTCCAATCCCACCGCACAATGAGTACCAAGGTCAAAACTACAGGTCAACAAAACTTTCGTTTCATATATCAATACACACCTCTCCAATAAGGAAAAAAATTAAATGAGGTGAAAGACTAGTACCGGGATGGGTTATTTCCTGCCCGAAAGCCCATCCATTCTGAGTATCTCCATTCTAAATCCCTTTTGGCTTGGTATAGTTCCTTCTTGGTGAGCTTTGCGCCTCGTTGTTTAAATCGCTGAGCACTTCGAAGCATGTCCTTGGCCATGTCATCGGGTGTAATACCAGCTCTTACCATTTGTTCATACACCTCTGGAACCTGCACAACAAGGAGATGAAACAAGGAGTCACTGCAAGGTTCCAAATCATAAGCCTACAGTACAATATGGCATCATGCTCCGAGAGATTCCTCGTTCTAGTTCAATACAAAGATCAAAATTACGAAGTACTACTCCCTCTGTCCCACTAAAAGCTTCCTAATTAGGCTGATTTACAGTCTTTGCAGGAAGAATTTGGGAAGCTTTTAGAGGGACAGAGGGAGTACTAGATTACATTCGAAGGGTGTTTTGATAGAATAATTCATTAATTTCCAGCTTCCAGATGTCTCATTGCTATTGTTTCACAGCCTTTATCAAGAAATAAACAGAAATAAACAAATGCGAGTAGCTGACCCGATCGAGTTGTTCAGCCTTTATCAGTGCTTTCATCAGCGTAGTATAAGTAATCACATCTGGACTCATTCCCTTCACAGCAAACCACAATGTAGAAAATCAGAATCACGCTTGTACTCCGCAATCAACCTAAAAAAGATCTGCTAAGACGAACCCGATACATGTTTTCGAAACAAATGCATATCATCGCGTCACAGTCCAGTAGTGCGTGCCCCGTGAAAGATAAAACAATCTCGCATCGAATATGAGGATGATATTTCCTTGAGGTAGCGAGAGTATCGAGACAAAGGAGTAACCATAAATTTCACACTGTTCAGGATGGAACCTCACCACTTCTAAAACATAATCGAACACCGAGAAGGCCTCACTAGGTCTTCCCGCAACTCCAAACGCATTAATCAAAAGATTCAGCATTGATAGGTTCAATTCGACCCCATCCTCCTCCATACTCTTAAAAACTGCCAGCGCTTGCTCACATAAGCCCTGCAGAATTCGAAAGCGTAATTAGTGGAGGAGAGTTCGCTCGTGCAAAAGTAAGCGCTTACAGAACAAAATATCAATTATGAGAATAACTATAATAAAAATTCAAGCTGACCAGCAAACGAAGCATGCATACGTTCATCGAAATCAATACAACAATTCTATATAAGCGTTTTAGCATAGATTACACAATCCAATAGGTCACGTGAGCAAACTCGGACAGGCAAATTCAGAAAAAATCAACCAATCAACTACTATACCGGTTCTAGCGAAAAATCCAAGGAGATTCAAGGACTATACAGAAAGAGAGCAAAGAAGGAAGGCCTGCAGCTCAATTGAATAAAATATCACCTCTGATAGCTTAATAAATACAACCACACAAAATGGATAAATACAGGATGATCTCTTCAAAAGGTAGAAAATAAGTTGTGAGACGAAGGTGAAAGGCTGATTTAGAAAAAATCGCAGTTGCTTACCTGCTTAGCATAAGCATTAGCTAAAGCGCAGTACACACTCGTCGTAGGTTGTATACCTTGTTCCTTCATTTGATCCAAATATTCCGAAGCTTCTTTGTACCGTTTCGATGTCCCATATATATCAACTAGAGTCGTGTATGTAACTTCATTGGGGTTGAGACCTTTCGAGTGCATTTCATCAAGCAGCACAGCCATCTCCTTCCATTTACGGTGCCACCCAAGTGCATTCAGAATAATATTATACGTTTGTAATGAAGGAGTACAGCCTCGTTCCTGCATTTGTTTCAGCAGATCGATTGCTTCCGATAATAAAGAGGCCCGACAGTGAGCCTCTATCAAAGAATTCCAAGTCACTATGTCAGGTTTGAAGCCCTCCTTGTTCATTTGCGCAAATACGCGCATTGCTTGAGGCAATCGCCCGAATTTCCCGTAAGTATCGATAAGAATGTTGAAAATATACTGATTAGGTTTCACTTCTGCCGCATACATTTCCTTCAGAAGCCGAATGGCACCGTCCCATTGCCTAGCATTCCTGTAAGCTACCATTAATCGAGAGTAGATAAATGCATTCGCTTGCACACTGGCATCCTTCATAGTCTGAAACATCGCTTTCGCTTGTTCCAACCGACCTGCCCTTGAATAAGCATCAATTACTAAGCCGTAACTAAACGCTGTCAATTTCAACCCTGCGTCCTTTGCGTCCTGTACCAACTGCTCCACCTGCTCCAACAAGCTAAGCCGCGTATACGCAGCAAGAAGAGCATTCACAGCTCTAATGCTAATCTTCAAAGATTTGCTCTTCATCTCAGCATACGCCGCCTCGGCGTCATCCACTCGTCTCTCCACCGCCAGTGTTTCAATCAGCGCGGCATAGCTTCGACTAGTCGGACAGAGATCGCATGCTTGCATTAAATCCATATAATAAAAAGCTCTGTCCGGATCACCAGCACAACAGTACGCGTTGATCACGTCGTTGTAAAGTTTACTATCCATTTCCAGGCCCTCCTGTTTGAAGTCCGCACATAACCTAGAGATCACGTCCACATTCGCACGCTTCTTCGCGCACGCCTGAAACACCAGCGTGTAGTTCACGTTATCAGGCTGAAACCCGGCGCCGCGCATCAGGTCCAGGAACTTGATCGCCTCCTCATACTTATTCTCCCGAGCGCACGTGCCAACTATCGCATTGTATGCCATAAGTCCGGGCGTGCCAACGAGCTCCTTCAACTGCTCAAACAGAACCAACGCATCCTCAAGCCGACTCTCTCTACTAAGACCAGTTATAACAATAGCGCACAACAGGTCCGTCGACTCAGCACCACAAACATTATTCATCAGCAACAGAATAAGCAATTTCCTCGCCGTTACCGAACGCTTCGAAGCGCACAGCTTCACCAAAGTCGCACGCCACACCGAAAACGGAAACTCGCGCAAACTCGCCACCGTCGCCTCCTCCTCCCGAAACTCCAGTTCGCTTTCCAGAGACTCCACAAGAGGGAGAACAGCAGGCGCAATCGAAGGCAACACTTTACTATTCAAATTCTCCCTATCGTTCCTCTGAAACCGCGCTACTGTTGATCCCTGTTGCGCACTCCGGAACCATTTCATCGGCACAAGGTCCATCCTGTTGCCATTGCAAGGGGATGTCGACGCAAACCTGTGGCTCCGGCTGCTGCTCAAAGACACACGAGCTGATATTGGATGCATCAAATTGACGGGGGTACAGAGAAGCCGAAGGATAGTGAAGTCGACCGCCATAGCCGCTCCTGCACCGACGAACGCTCAATTCCTCTCCTCATGCAACGTCTTCACTCAAATTCCGCCATAATCCTGTTCTTCCTTATCTACAGAAGCTCAAGGACTTGGCTCCCATCCCACCACACCCTGTGGCTCTTGCGAATTCATGACCACGTCGCAAAAAATTGCCATGAAAGCGAAAAATCGGTTGCCTTCACAGCCATAGCCATGCGCCTTGCCAGTCTGATCTTCAACAGGGATTGCTTGCGAAATGGTGGGAACTATTCGGAGGAAGAGCGATGGTGAAGAGTGAGGAGTGAAGATTGGAGCTGGAGCGACGGAGACGAAGGCTTGGGAACATGGGAACGAGGGAACGATATCCAGGAACGGGGGAATTAGGGCTTCTCGTTTGGTATGGATTCGAAATAGGGGGAGCCACGTTAAATCCTAAGGTAAGAGGTCCTATAATGGACCATCTAAGGGCTGAAACAGAATTTCAGGGAGGTAAAACTCTATAAATATTTTTCAGTAAATTTCCCTTGAAAAAAAAGTAGAATTGATATTTAACCCAAGTCATTTCATATTTTTCTAAGCTTTTTTGAATTAGTTATCAAATTTTGAAGTTGAAAGGGCATACGGCTATAAAATAGTGTTCTAGCTACAATGTACATTATCAATACACTACTGAAGGCTATGAAAAAGCAACATGTACAACTACTGTACATTTAAGATAGGGCACCATTTTAGAACCCACTCCATTTAAGAGCCTTCTACCTTACCAACAAAGTGGGTCCAACAGGGTGGATTTACCCACGGCTAAAAACATAGGAATTTTTTATTTTTAGCAAATAATTCTTTTGCAAATTCCAAATACATAAGGTAGTTTTCTCTAAAAACGATTGTGTTCTAAATGCAACCTCTATCTAAGAATGACTGATTGACATGTTGTTTGAAATATATACTATTATCAATGATGAGTTAGGTAGGTTTAAGTGGTCGCTTTTAGAATACACTACCTTATTTGCAAACAAAGACCCCAAATTATGTAAGAAAAGTATAGAATATCCCTTAGAACCTCTTAACATGTTAGTCCAGTAAAGAACCTGTAGTGCTCATTCAAGCAATGAGACAAAAAAAGCTTCACCAATTGTCTTGCCGGAATCGGCAAATAAGAAAAGAGGAAGAGAAGTTTCACCGATTCCAGTGAACAATTTCATTGGCAAAAACTTGGCAACCTTGAGAGAATCTCATACGTGTGCTTTTATTATTTTATCCCTCTCCACCTATCAAGTCTACATGAAAGTGCAATGACTATTTTCTCCTCTAGCACTCCTTGTGAGGTTTCTATGTCTATCGATACATGTAAGAAGGCCCTTAGACACATCACATACATGTAAGAAGGCCCTTAGACAAGAAGCTTTTTCTTTTACTTTTACCTCGGAGAACCAAAATCCATCCTATTAGACCCATTTCATTGGTAGGATTTAACATTTGCCCACAGTTGAGGGGCCCTTGATCAATCCTTTTTTCCTAGATTTTCAAAAAGTGCCAAGATGGCAATCACTTGAATTTCAGTGAGGCATTGTACTTTTTCATCTATCCATCTTTTTGACAAGAAAACACTTTTCAATCATAATCATACACTTTTTTTAATCCAAATTTGGCAATTTCATTTGTGTTTTGAATAGAAATGAATATTTTTGGAGAAGAGTAGAAATGTATTTGAAATGGTACAATTTAGCACCAGGGTGCCAAAAAAAAAGGGCTATTCTTGATTAATGATTTCAGAATTAGTTTATAAAAATTAGTATGATATTCTATCTTCAAGACAAATGGGTTACAACTTTGGCTACTTTGAAGTAAAAAGTTTACAAAAAAAAGAAAAAAAGGATTTTGCAAGTTGTGAAGGATTATAGGAAGTGCTACAAACAAAATAGATGCTTATTCCATTGTAAAGGAAGTTGTGAATTGGCTATCACATTCTACTATTTATTGCAATTTTGACTAAAATGTCTTTATTTAAAGCCCTTTTTACAATGTACTAGTAGTACAAGGATTTTTTGAATAAAAATTTAGCTAAATTTAGCCAATTTAGAAATCACTACTCTTGATTGTCCCTCCTACAATTCCTTGAATATTCATGCATATCATGAATTTTCTTTATTCAAATCTCTCTCTCTATATATATATCAGTCTTTTTTTTACTTTTTGAGAAAGTGCCAAGATCGCAATCATTTCAAATTTGGTAATTGGTGATTGCAAGAAAGGGCTGTCCTTTTTGGCGTCACAATTGAAGTGACTTTTATGCCATTGGTAATAACTTTGGGGGCATGAAGCCAATTTGCTTGAAATTTTTATTGAAGATGGCCAACTTGATAGTAATGAGATTTATTATTTTTTAGAAATTTCCAAAAAAAAATTTCTAATTAAATTTTAATTTAGTTAATTTGTCACACTTTGCCATTTAGAGGTTTTTAGTACTGGGGAGTTTCCAAAATTAGTGATGTAGATTTGAAATTTATGTGGTCTACTCCCACACTAGAGATTAATGTATCTACCAAAAAACATTTTAAAAGAATTTATTTTATATCCTCTACATTCACGCAAATAGAGACCTCTTGCGCATGCAATTCTGAACATTGAAAATGGTTTCAAAATTATTCTTTTGGTGGAATTTCATCACCATAAATCCTTCCCAAATTTCCAATTTTTATTTATTTTTAAATGTCTTTTCCTATTTTTTACAAATTAAAATGTAAAAGTGCTCATTTTCATGATATTTTGCACTTGTCTAGTTCACCTACTTAGAAAATTTTCCTTCACTTTTCCTTCATAGAATACCTTATTCTTCAAGAAATATACATTGAACATATTTTTCATTTTTTTCTTAAATTGTTTTTCTATTTTTAAAGTACTCCTGAAAAAAAATGAGTATTATTTCAAAATGAGACAAAATGGGACGCCTTTCTTGCAATCACCCTAATGCATTGTATTTCTACATTCATCTATTTTTGGACTTAAAAACGCTTTTCTATGATATTCATGCACTTTTTCATCCAAATTTGGTGACTTCATCCATATTTTAAAGAGAACTAAAAAGTTTCTGACACAAAGAGATTATTTTTATTTGGTGAAAACTGAAAAGAAGACATTTATTTTGAAATGGTGCAATCTAGCCCTATAGTAACAAAAAAGGGTTGGTTTGTATATTTGTATGTTTATATGTATGTCTGTATGTGTATGTATGTATAATTAATTAGATAAAGTAATGACTCCTTTCACAAATTGTAAAATAATATCATTCAATATTTTTCATTCAAAATTTACTTCATTTATGTATTTGATTACAAAATTGGAAATAATTTTTTCTCTTTCTTTTTCTAGGGCGCAGATGTAGGTCATGGCTAGTATAATATAAAGTACATGGTTTCAAGCCCCCTTGTAACATTTTCATTTTTCAAAAATATCATCCAAATATTTGATCTAAGGTTCATGATGAAGGTGTAGAGTGTTATAAGCATTCCTTTGATTTGTCATGCACATGCTTTTTTTGTCTTTTGCGTTCTTGCGTCCTTGTCTCAGCAAATTCTATGATTCTAATGCAAAGAATCTATTGCAATATGGTTGTTTTTCTCATGTATATATATTATGCACAATGACACAAAGTCACAATTTCATTCATCATGCAAATGGGTGCATTTCCATCCATCGTTTTTAGCCATCTAGTGACTCCATAATACTATCCACATGCTATTTTTTACATAATACATGTGAGTATATATAATGAATGCTAATTTGAAGATCATTGTGAATGAAAAGTTTGTTGGGGTAGTTTGACTAGTTATGTCTTAGAAACATAGGCAATGAAGACTTCTCTTATTGCCTCTTTTTGGAAAAAATCTACAAATCTACAATTACAAATTTTTTGAAGTTGATGAAATTGGAATATGCTCAAAGATAGATGCACATTGATTGGATTATGAAGGCTAATGATGTGTTCACTTTTCTCAAAAAAAATTTGATTAACCCCTAAAAGCCCAAGGGGTTAGGACAAAACACAAATGTGCTATAAAATATAAGAATTACAACTTTTTTGAAGTTAGTATCAAAGAAGATAATGTAAAGCACAACAAGTAGAAAGTATCCATACAGTCAAAATTTAAAAAATGTTTTTAGATTATTTTTAAATGAATTTTGAAGATATAACTTCAAAAATTCACCAAAAATACAATTTCTATTTTTAAGATTTGAAATTTTTTTTGATTGGTCAAAATTGTGTTTTTTATTGATTTATAGAAAAATGAAAAATATTCAACCTCTAAAAGCCCAAGGGATTAAGACAAAATACAAATGTGTTATAAAATATAAGCTTTACAACTTTTTTGAAGTTAGCATCAAAGAAGATAATGTAAAGCACAAAAAGTAGAAAGTATACATATGATCAAAATTTTAAAAATATTTATAGATTCTCTTCAAATGAATTTTGAAGATATAACTTCAAAAATTCACCAAAAATACAATTTCTATTTTTATGATTTGAAATTTTTTTTGATTGGTCAAAATTATGGTTTTTATTGACTTGTAAAAAAATAAAAAGTATTTACTAATGAGAGCATCAGTAATTCCCCCAAATAGTAAGTTTTTCAACACTAAGCAATTTTAGACACTTTGTACTATTTCTCCTTTTTTTTGCTATAACTTTTGTTTGACTGTATTGATCTTAGTTTTGAATATCAATGTTGAAAGAAAACCCAATTTTTTCAAAACTGAAAAAAAAAAAAATTTGAAAAAAGTTTTTTTTTTGCTCGAAAATTCTGCCCGAAGTCAGGCAGCGACCAGAAAATGGTCGCTTGAGCGCTTAGGGGTTAAAGTGGTCATAGTAAATTGTTACATTGTGCTTTCTGATTCAAATGGAAGAATTGTACTAGTTGCAAAAAGTGGATGATGATGCTTATGTAACAATCACTCCCATCCTTTGGCTTATTGTTTTACAAATTCCAATCAATTTTCATGTATCCTTAAATGTTTGAATTTTCTTCTACATTTAGCAAATCCTTGATATTCATTACTTCAATCAATTTCATCAAACCAAGAATATGGTCATTCTTTTATAGATTCAATAATTTATTCAAATGAGAATATAAGTTGCACAAGCTTTCTATATATGCCAAACTAAATAAAAATGGTCAATTTTTTTTTGAGTATCCAAAATTACCAATTGAGATGTGTATATTGCATTCATTTCAAGGGACTAATAGTATTCTATATGTATATACAACTTACATTGTTGAGTTGAATGACACTTGATTTATGATACGGTTGAAAATGTTCACTCTAGTTTCATTTGCTAATGTATTGATATTCTACGTTAGCAATTACATATGGCACTTGACAATTTTTTTGGTTTTCTCATTGGTGGAATGATATACACCTTGGAATAATTGCATCTATCTAGAAAAAAAAGACAAAATCATCCATATGTGTAAGTTCATCCCTTAAATCATCTATTGTATAACAACAATTTTCATGAAAATATTAGACAATGTAATATTTTTGAGTAGAATTTGGTCATTTTATCCATCTTTTCATTCATTTTTAGCACTATAAATGGTAGTTTCTCTAATAACAAAATCTATTGTCACTATGTAAAATTGATTTTAAAATGCTAAATGTCACTCTTGATGAAGATTATTACTAAGAGCATTGATATCAATTCTATTCAAAATGTAATTGGTAAAAATATTCATCAAAAGTAAAAACTTATAGCATTTTAAAATCAATTCATGTTGTTTACATTAAATTTTTTTAAAAATTGTATAGTACTAATGGAATATGAATTTGGTGAAAATTTGCCACCCAAAATTGTTTAATTGCAGTGTAGGAGATATTAACTATAGTCAAGTGAAGAGCTCATTCTAGTCTTTAGGAACTTGAGGTAAAAAAATTCCAAAATTTTCACCTTAATTAACATATATAAAAAATTTCTATCTCATTTGTAATTGGTTAATTTCTTTATACTTGATTACCTTGTATTTATAATAAATCTTTGTTTCCAAATGCAAATTCAAAATTTCAAAATTTTATCATCCATTACAAATAAGAAGACTCTACATTTTTATAAGGGAGAAATTTGGAAGCAATGTCTTTTGAGTAATTTATTTTCAAAATGCAATATCAATTTTTTAAAGGTATTTTTAACAATTTATTCTCCATTTTGTAGCACATAAAATTGTTTAATTGCTATGAAAACTTTGGAGGATAGTCTTCTTTTCCAAGATGAATACATGTATGTATAGTTAGATAAATAGATCAATAATTCATCAATTGCATTTTTTTTTGTATTTCATCTAGGTCTATTTATGGTAGAGTTTTAATAGAATGAACTTCATCATTGTGTTGGAATCCAAAATGAATCACCAAGTTTTTTCGGTTTGGAATTGCTTTCAAGCACAAAGTAATTGTATGTGAATAGGTAGAAACTATATTTTAGAAGTAGCTTTGCCTTGTTGCTCAACTATTGTAAGAGCATCCAAAAGGTTTAAGTCTAATGTTAAAAAATAGTTTTTGAAAAGTCATAAACTTGCTTCCACTTCTTGTACTATTTTGTATCACACACCATGTGTTGATCTATTTTTTAACCATAAATTTTGTATTTTGGCTTTGAATAACTCAAGATTTATAGGGAAGGTACTCATGACTATTATACACATTGCTTGTTTTTTTTGTAATTTAAAAAAACAAAAAAATAATTTAAAAATAGACCCCAATCGAATGTCACACTTGCCAATTCAAAGTTTTTTGTACTATTCAGCACCCAAAAAAACAAATTTTGAAGTAGATGATCTTCTAATAGACTTGTAGTTAATGGCCAAAGGAATTTTTAAAATCATTATTTTCATGTGGTGTAGAAGTCTACAATGTGAGCCTCCTTCTATGTGCATTTGAAACATGTAAGAAATGATTTTGGTGAGTATTTTAGTGAATGACCATCTTCATAAAGTTTTGCAAATGATCAATTTTCATTTTATTTTTTGAAATTTTTTCCTATTTTTTCCTAATTAAAACATCAAAATATGTATTTTATGGAGATTTGGCACTTTTCAAGTTCTCCTGCTTAAAATTTGTTTGACAAATTTTTTCCCTCAATCCCCTCCTTCTCAAGCATTGCCCTAAGGTGGGTACACCCAAAATTGCACCTCACCTAAAAGCGCCATCTATAGTTGTTGTACATTTCTGAATTTCATTATGTACCTATTTGGCTGGAGCGCTTTTAGAAAGACTTTGAACCTTAATAACTTTTGCATATTGTATCCAAATTTTGCGTTTTCTGGTGCATTGGAACAAGCTTTCACTTGCCAAGAAGACAATATAAAAATTTGATCAGCCCAGTAATAGTTACTAGGCACAGTACCAAAAAGTGGCGCTTTTAGGTGTACCCACCTTATAACTTACATAAGACCTTCCCAGCATTGAGAGAAGCCGATTGCGGCTGGCTATTATTGCTACCGACTGAGTTGTAGACTTCGGAGACCCGGAAGGAGCCCATGTGCTGCAATTTCAGCAATCCTGTTGACTTAATGAACCCAAAGCCAATCAATCGGAAGACGTCAGTAGTCTTCAACAACTGAACTTCCTTGCGGACCAAGGCTTGAATGGACGCTCAGTTGTGCAAATACTACTACTTCAGAGCTGAAGCTACATACATCACTTAGTTCCTCATGCATTTGTTTGGAAAATCATTGTAGTTTCGGTGCAGTTCTTGTATGCCAGAGTGGGATCGAGGTGACGAGTTTTCCAAGCAGCTGACGAAGGATTCAGATCGAGGTAAGCATCGATCTTCAGGAGAAGAACAGATTCTTCCTTGATTTTCGTCGGCGTCAAGACGAAATGGAGTTTTTGTCTGTCTCGTTTACAATAACTTTGAGTGTCGAGGATCAACTCTTTCCGGTCATTTTGAAGTGTCATTTTAATCAAATTATGTGAGGGTGTGCTTTCATTCGGAGGTTTGAGGACGTCATTTTCAAGTGTTTTAGTCAAATTAGGCTGAGGTTTGCTTTCATTCGGAGGAAGAGTCGGTCGCCAGAGGATGGTTGAACGTACCGTGTCTGTCACTTTGGAGCAATTTCGCCGAATTCAGTGTAAGATTTTGCTTCCATTGGGAGATCATCCGCCAGAGCAAACTTAAGGAGTCAATTCGCTTTGGGTACTTACTACAGGAGCCCCTCTCGATCTCTTGCGAAGTTGCGATCGTAGTGATTAAGTTTCTCACTCAATGTATTTAGTTTGATGATTTCTTATGGAAGCATTCAAGCTATACAGGGAGGTCGCTCGAGGAAATTAATGACAATTGGAGGGGATCTTAAGACAACCCATGATTTTGTATTCAAAGATGAGAGTATTAATTACCAGCCGTAGTCCAGTCGTTTTGATTTCATAAGTCGCGCAGTTGGCCATTTACTTCTCAGTGGTAAAAAAGCACAGTGCTCGACCGATAAGCTCTTCCTTGACTTCGGCATTCTTGTTTTGAATCTTCGAGAGGTAAGTTTACATGGCGGTGCTACCAAGATTTCCGCAATTTCGTTTCTTTGGTAGTGATACAATTTCACTCCACTACTTCGGCATTTCTCTCAGGACGCGCGGGTTTTAGTTTTCCGAGCTTCGTATTGATGTATGTCACAATTTTTGTGATGAAATCGTGCCAATTTTTTAAAAAACTTAAAGATTTGCAAAGTTATGTCTTCCTGGGTACACTGCGATCAACAATGGGATCAACTCCCTGATGGGGTTTAGTATCCTCAACCTGATGTGGTGATTTCATTGTCAAGCTTGGATTCAGTTTCTTTTTGCAATGAAGTTTAGTTAATTACAATTTCTTGCTTTTGAATCAAGACCATTATCGTAACGAAATTGACGTTTAATGATTCCAGGTTTTGGATTATTGTGGGGACTGCTGCCAAAATGGTAGATAGGCATCGAGACATGGAAGGATGGGGAGTCTATTCCATTTTCAAGGAGGCTGGGAGGCTCTTGTATCAGCATTTCCGGATCTTACGCCCTTTCGTCTTTGCGTTTCTGTTACCACTGGCACTCATTCTGTTTCTGGAGGTGATTGGCTTGGCGTGGTTACTTACATGGATTGCTGATCAAGCGCAACCTCACCATTTGGAGGCAATTTTTGGCCACCATCGCCATTCTGGATTTCATGCCTTCCATACCTTCCATGCCGCTTCTTCTAAGGTACTGCTATTGTTCGTAAACGTGAATGTTTCAGAATAGTTTAGGGTTGAAATTGAAGCGATCCACAAATGAATGGCATCTGAGCATTTTGGTAAGTACATTCACAAAAGCAATATGTCTCCAATATGTTTTCGATTGATGATTTTCAATTGTCTGGCGGTGTGACATACCTGTTTAAGTGGTGTAAACACACTGCTACAAACAGAGTATGACATTCAAAACTCTACCCCAAATTTCAGCTCCAAGCTTGTGTTTGAAGGAACAAAACATCCTCCGTAAGAAACTCATAGAGGATACTTAACAGATGCGATCTCCATTGTGCAGGCCCTAAATCTCCCTCCCCCCGTCTTCGTCCTCGAACTCCTCCTCTATACCGTAATTTTCCTCATCTTCACCATCAGCTGGCTCCTCAGAAGCCTCGCTGCCGCCGCCATAGCCAAAGCAATCCACCACATCTACTCCTCACCCAACGAAGACAACAGCAACTCCTCCCAAACCCAAACCCAAATTCAATCCATCTTCACCTCCCTCCCGCACTCCTTGTACCGCATTTTCGTCCTCTCCCTTTGCTTCCTCGTCGTCGAATTCTCGATCTACTTCCTCCTCGCTCTCCCCTTCTACCTTCTCTCGGGACCCCAGTTTGCCTCTTATCATCTCGAGACGCTCCACGCCTGGTTATGGAACGCGGTCTTCCTGACTCTCGACTTCTGGTTTCTGGTTTCGGTCCAAGTGGTCGTGCTCGAGAGTCACTACGAAGGTTGGGCGGCGTTGCAGCGGAGTGCGAAGCTGGTGAAGGCGAAAGCGGGGACTGCATTGGGGCTCCTGGTCGCCTACTTCGTGTTTTTCTGGGTGAACAGGTGGGTTTTCAAAGAAGCGACTACGATTCCTGCGCATTCGGTGGTGCTGTATGTGGTGGCGCTGGCGCTGGCGGTGGGGTACTTGGCGGTTGCGGCGTTTTGGGCGGTGGCGGTGACGGTGTTCTACTTCGTGAGCAAGCGCAAGTGGAGCGGCGATGGTGGAGCAGAGGAAGAAGAGCGTCAGGCTGAACGGGAATCGTATCAGGCGCTGGATGTGGTAAGCGGGAGGGGGTTTGCGGGTTTTGTGGGGTTTTTTTAGGGTTTAGGGTTTAGGAGCACCCAAAACTGTCAGTACATGCACATGCAATTTAGCATAATTGGAGGCATCTTTTTCAAAAATAATATATTTCTGGTATTAGCAAGTGAAAATCGGTCCCACGAAGTCCCTGAGTCGGACATTTTTTAATTTTTTGCATAAATTTTTTTTTTCAAATTTTAAGTTCATGTTTGGCATCAGAGACCCCGAATTAGTCGGGAGGGGGGGGGGGGGATTAATCGCAACCTAAAAATCCAACAAAAACATAATCCCCAAACCTCAATCAACCCCTAGTAAAATGAGTTTTACCCATTGGAGCTACATTTTAGTCCTTTGTCATGCCTTCATGGGATTGATTTAACGTCTTGTGTGAAAATCATGAATATAAAAAAAAAATTAAATTTTTTGGATGTATTATGTAATTTTTGTGATTTTCAAAGAGTCGGCTATTTAGAACACTAAAATTATCACATAGGTTCATCTACAGCTAAACTCTACAAGAGTTAGTAGTGAGCAAATCAAAGTTAAGTATGTGTCTTTCAAATGCGTCGGTGAATTAGAATTGAGCATTTGGAAGACAAATTATGCAAAGTCAAAAGACACAACTAGGAGTAGTTTATGGTATAGGAATGGGAACATGTGTAGATGTAGGTGTTTCTACTTTAAGGTTTGGAAGAATTTAGGGTTGCTTTAGGGTTGTTTATCATTAACTACCAATAAGATTTTTCTCTACCTTAGTGGTGTTTTAAATGTGGATTTTGTCCATAAGAAAAAACACCCCAAAGTGTCCTTGTTCTATTTTTGTACCTTAGACTACTACTAAATGTATCATTAGACTTTCATTTATGTATCCTTCAAATGCTAAACTTTTATTTGTTATTGTATTTGAAGAGTACATACTTAACTCTAATTCACTAACTATTGATTTTTTTTAGATTTTACTTTAGGATCCATTTAAGTATGTGACAATTTTAGTAGTCTACGAAGCTGGTACTTTGAATAATCATAGAAATTATATATCACATCTTGAAAAATCTAGTTTTTTTTATTTAGTCATAATTTTTATTTGTTAAGACTCCAAAAACAGATTTCTTAGGAAAATGTGCCTTCAGTTATATTGAATTGTTTATATTCATAATTTTGGGTGTTTCAATTGTATTGCTTATTCTTATTTGTAAGTAATTCAAAAATCCATCAATTGAATACAATAGAGAAATGAAGTTTCAATTGAATTTGAACACTTCCTAAAATATAAACATTTCTCAAAAATTGTTGTAATTGGATGAATTACCTTACTAATTGTTGTATTGTGTGTAGACGATTGAAAATTAAGATACTTTTTCTTCTATTCTCTTTTGTTGAAGACAGTTTCATATAGATGTGAATAATGAAAGTGAGTACGTTTCACTAGAAGAAAATTGGGGCTTTTGCGACTGCGGTTAGCAATTAGTTTTGTAGTTGCATAACACGTTTGCAACTAGGTGATAATTTGGAGCCCACAATTTGTAGTGGACAAGTTGCACTAGTTGCAATGTAGTTGCAAAATCGAAAAGATTGTTTTTCATTAGATAGCCTATGTGGAACTTCATCAATAAAGTCTTCTGAGGTGGAAGTTGCTTTTGTACAATTTGCTTGCAACTTGTATGCAACTGCTTTGCAACTAGTTTCTGATTGCTTTGCAACTAGTTTACAACTAGTTTGTAATTTGTAGATTTATAGATTTATAGATTTATAAATTTTTTTATCTTAATGATTGTAGATTTTAGAAATTGAATTTTAATGATATTTAGATTTTAGAATTTTTGATCTAGCTTTTTTTAGATTATCAAATTCAAATATCGATATTAAATAGATTTTACAAGTGTACAAAACTTTAAATTTTAAAAGTTTTAAAATTTCTTATACTTTAAATATTTGTAGATTTTTATAAATTGTAGAAATCTACAAATTGTAGAAATTTGCAAGTTGTAAAAATCTACAAAGTGTAGAAATATTACAATTGTAATATTAAACTTTATTACTTAAAGATGGTATAACTTACAACTCTTATGCATCCAATCTAATGGTACTCTTTGACAATTTAGATGGGACAATTGATATAAAACTTGATTTAATTATTTTTTAGTTGTATTCTAGTTGAATTGTAGTCAAACTTAGATTATTCTCAACTATAGTTTCACACACTCAACTCTATAAAACCTAAAAGGATCTATGTTGACAAGTGTGATGAATTTTGGATGTAGAATACATCACATAAATTCTTTTGTTAGATTCTTGTAATCCAAACTTCAACCTGTAACTACTTTGCAACTATATGCAACTTGAAACTTCAATCTACAACTATTTTGCGACTACTTTGCGACTATAGTAGTGTAAACATTAAATTTGGTGCAAATATAGAGGGTTGTAGTTGCAGGGAAGTTGCATAGGACACATAATTGCATATCAGTCGGTTGCGGCAGACGTGATTTGTTTTCTAGTGTTTATTGAATTGGATTGCATCAATTGATATCCACATATGTATTGTAAATGATATTGTATGTAGTTTGCCTACTATTCCCTTTAAGGTCCTAAAGAACCTACTAACCTTCTTTGGCTACATATTTTTGTTTCTAGATTAAGATTTATTAACTAGTTAGATATTCTTATACATGTTTATATCTTGGAAAAAACAAATGCAGCCACTTTAAGCACGTAATTTATTTTGAAAAAGTGAAATTGGCCTGCATATCTAGAATTTTATTCAAATAGATGAATGTTAGAAAGCTTTTACTTCATGTATTAGTAAGAAAATTGTTGTATTTCAAGCAAGAGGAGATCTCTAAATACAACTACATTAGTAAGTAATAAATATATAATATTCTAATATGTTTCTATATATGCTTCTACATATGCTAACATAATATTGTGTATTAACAATGTATACAAATGCAATTTGTTCATTTTGTTTTTGAAGATCTTAAATATGGTGTTTAGTAAGTAAGATTAACCTTTTAATCTTTGAAAAATATGAGTTAGTCCTATCATTTTGAATAAGCCTTTATGTTGAACTATATATACCAAGGTATGTTATTGGGTTGCATGCTGAATAATAAAAATTTAGTTTTTATAGAAGAAAAGTTTGTATGAATGCTTGCAAATAGTTACTAGAAAGGCCAAAATGTGTAAGAGGATTTTGGGGCCCCCTAGATGACCATTTCATGGCCGTTCCCATAAACTGATCCCACTATTGTAGACCAGCCTCTATTGGTCTGAATTTTTTAATTTAAAAAAAAAAATTAAAATTTTTTTCCAAAATTTTTAGAATGTAATAAAAAGAAAAAAAATGACTTATAAATTATTTTTTTCAAAAAATATTTAAAATTTAATCAACATAATTAGTTAATTCATATTTTTTGACATGGCAAATGCTCGACCACATCAGTATGCTGATGAATCAGCATTTACAGTGTTCTTCTAGCGTTCCCAGCATTTGAGAACTTGCAGTCTTCTAAAATACTATAGTTCTACATTTAGACATTAGAAGAAATTTGAGGGATGTAAGAGATTGTGAGTTCTCGTAGCCTAGGAATACAGTCAAGTACTGCTTCGCAAGAATTCAATGTGGCAAGGGAGTGACATGTAATTTTTTTTTCTGAAATTTTATTTTGACTTTTTTTTAACATCACGACCCAATTTTTTTTTGAAATGCCGACTTTATAGCTCCCAACTATTTCGGGAACTGTTTTGAGAATAGTCCCTGAAACGGCCCTTTAGAAGCCTCAGACTTCTTCTAATGCTTATTTCATGGAAAAAAATTGTTTTGATCTTTGAATAGTTAGTTGTGAGCATAAAGATAAGAAGTCACTTAATAATGTACAAATACTACAATATCCCACTTGCAATATAGTGGACATATATCTCTAAAGTAAAATCACTCAAAAATTGTCAAAATCAACAATTCAAAATAATCGGAGGCACATTTTCCAAGAGCAATGTATGGCAGTTTGCCCATTGATAGTAAATGTAAACTTTTATGTGCAAAATTTGACTATTTTAGTTCGAAGAAAGATTCTTCCTATTCCACAAAGCTATTTTTAAATTATAATTTCTTCTATTCATACAAAAGTTAACATTGTAATGATGCTATATACCAAATTTCTATAGCTAACTATAGAAATGAAGAATGCATCTATTGGTTCAATAATCAAAGTGTTTTAGCAACCACCTTAATAAACAAAGACTATGTCTTTCCTAAGTTTCTTCCATAATGACATGGCATCTTCAGAATATTCAATAGATGACAATAAATCATTCTATATAAAATAGAAATGTTGATGTTCATCTTAGAATTTTATTGGAAAAAAGAAGTCTTGCACAATTGTTCGACCTCTAATGAGTGCTCTTTGTTTTTATTTGAGCAAAAAATTCACTTGATATGAAAAAAAATGATTTCCAAAGTAATCATCTTGATGTTCTAGGGTTAAAGTATTATTATATAAAGTCAATTTCAACTCTTGAAAACTCAAATTTAAATATTTTTCTTATTCCAACACAACATATACATTTGTACACCCTAATATCCCATTGAAAATCACCAACTTTCCTTATTCGAAACAAAACACAACATTTATCCTTCCTATATTACAAAGTTGTTTGGATCCATATACCATATCCCTCACTTATAACATTAATTGCTTACCAATTAGGCAAGGGGTTTTCACTATGAATCCTAGAAAATGGGACCCCTACAATGAACAAATTGTTTGTACTCTGTATATGACTCCTCGACTACCCAAACCCTAAAATCAACTACAGGGGAGGAAGTCCTTAAAGTACCCATCTAAGACCTGAAACTAGATTTGGAGGAGGTGAAACTTCTTGAATTATTTTTCAATAAATTTTCCTTGAAAGATAAGTGGAATTGGCATCCAATCCAAGTTGTTTCATATTTTTTGGAGCTTTGTAAAATTAGTTATGAATTTTTGAAGTTGCAATGGCATAGGGCTCTAAAACTATACAAACCTTCAAATGTATATTTTTTTTACATTGTTGTAAAGATGGAAAATAAACATATACAAACAATGTACATTTGGAAAGGTGGGTGGTTTTATAGCTTAAGCAATTTTTGAGCCTCTTCCCTTCAATTCTTAAATGACAAGTTGGTGACTATAAGAAATGACAAATTTTAATACCATGGGAATCACATAACATTGTTAAACTAGTAGGTTGGCTCCTTCCATGTGGAATTATTATTCTCCCCTATATATGTAGAGAAAGACTTTAGTTATAATACACGGAAGATCGTTTGTTAATTACGACTTGAATTGCATGATTGTTAGAGTTTTTGAAGACTCCGCATTGGTTAGGGCAAGTTTGGACTATGGAGGATTCTTGATGGAGGGGGGGGGGGCAAAAAGAGACCCCAACAAACGTTAATAGTGTTATGTCATTGGTTCAAGAAAATCCAAAAGCTCTCATTAGAAGTTAAAGCATTAGAGAGGATCCTTCCTTTCCAATCCTAATTCCAAGGATGAATAGTTGCATTTATCTAGTTCATCAATTAGAAAATGACCTTCGTATTGTTTACGGATTAATTTTTAAACGCCTAGGATAGATGTTTTGCATCCAATGAATGACAAAGAATCTTTCTTTGTATGATAGAAGTACAACTTTTCATCCTAGATATTGAGGGTGAAAAGGGGAGATGTTCTATAGTACTTTGACTTCCAACCAAAGTGATAGGGTTCGGGAAATATTTTGGATTCTATCAACTATCTTCCTACTATTCTCAAAACGAACGAGTTTTTCAAGTATGAAATCCCCGTAGTTTACTCCATTTTTAACTCAAAATAGAAAATTTTATAGATTTTTCACCAAGTTTTTTCCACTTCTTTCAATTTGCAAACAATTTTTCTCAAATTCATCTAACACTGACAATGAACTAGCTGCCGGTTCTTACTATATTTGGCTTATTCAAAGTAGATGATGTGACACGGTATCAAAATGCATGATTTCTACTGCCACCAGTCAAGGGTTGAGTCCCTCCGTCCAGGAATCTAGCAAAGCATAAGACACGGGAGGACCACCCGATTGTGGCTTGTTATCCTTGCTACCGACAAAGTTGTAGACTCGGAGACCCGGATCGGAGGAGCCCATGTGCTGCAATTCCAGTTATCCTGTTGACTTGATGAACCCAAAGCGAATCGATGAAGACGTCACTTGTCTGCATCAGACAATTTAACTTACAGTACTTGCGGATCAAGGCTTGAATGAGTCGGTTCAGTTGTGCAAATTAGAAATTAGTTCAGCTCATTCAATTCGTATGTGGGTAGTACTTAGTTTTCTGTGCACTTTGTGTTGGCCGGAGTGGGATCGAGGTGACCAGTTTTTCAACCCAGCTTGCGAAATCGTCAGAGGTAAGCATCTTCAGGAGAAGATCGAACAAATTCTTAATGAAATTTCCGTCGGCGCGGCGTCCAGAAGAAGGAATCGAACCTTTCTGTCTGTCTGTCTCGTTTCGACGTTAATTGAGTCTGTGTCGCATCGCCGAGGATCATTCAACTCTTTCCGATCATTTTCAAGTGTCATTTATAGTCAAATTATGTGAGAGGGTGTGCTTAATTTCATTCGATTCGGAGGGTTTCCAGAGGGTGATTGAACTCTTCCCGTCATTATCATTCAAGTATTTGAATCAAATGAGGCTGAATTCGAAGCGTGCTTTCATTTGGAGGGAGGGTAGCCAGAGGATGATTGAACCGTGCCTGTCACTTCGGAGCAAATGAATTCAGCCGTATAAGTTCAGGCTAGGGTTTTGCTTCCATTGGGAGATCACCCGAGAGAGTTAACTAAGAAAGTCAGATTACTTTGGGTACGCACTACAGGAACCCAACTCGATCTCTTGCGATCGTAGAGATTGATTTCTCACTCAATGTATTTAGTTTGATGATTTCTTATGGAAGCATTCAAATACTAGTCAAAGAAATTAACGACAATTGGAAGGCCCTGATTTGGAATTCAAGGATGAGAGTGGTGCTGGCCGTAGTCCAGTCGTTTGATTTCTTAAACCCTAGCTATGGCTGCTCGATTACAGAGCGCTAACCAAATGTTGAATGGAAGAGATGAATTGCTGTTGATAATGGGGTCAGCTTATAATTTCACAAGTCGCGCAATATGCCATGAACTTCTCAGGAGTTGGAAAGCACAATGCACGACCGATACACTTCTCTTTAAGTTCGGCATTCTTGTTTTCAATTTCAGGGAGGCAAGTTTCCACAGCGCGCGGTGACACCAAGATTTCCGCAATTTCGTTTCATTGGTAGTGATATTCCACTACTTCGGCACTTTTCTCAGGACGCGCGGGTTTGAAACGGAAGTCTGTATCTGCTTTCCGTGTTTTCCGAGCTTCGTGTTGATGTATTTCACCATTTTCGTGATGAAATTGTGCTAATTTTCTGGAAAAAAACTTTACGATTTGCAAAGTAATGTCTTCCTGGGTACACTGATCAACAACGGGATCAACTCCCTGAAGGGTTTTAGTGTCCTGAACCTGATGTGGTGATCAATTTCATTCTCAAGCTGTAACAATGACGGACATTTGGCTCCTTTCAAGGCAGCCGGCCGAAATCCAGCTACGCCACCACTGACTACGCTTCAGTTTCTGTTTTGCAATTGAGTATCATTAATTGCAATTTCTTGCCTTCGAATCGAGTCCATTATTGTAACGAAATTGACGTTTTCGTGTCTGTGCATTGTTTGATTCCAGGTGTTGAATTGCTGCCCAAATGGCAGATGAGCATCGAGACATGGAAGGATGGGGAGTCTATTCCATTTTCAAGGAGGCTAAGAGGCTCTTGTATCAGCATATCCGGATCTTACGCCCTTTCATCTTTGCATTTCTGTTACCACTTGCACTCAATGCGTTTCTGGAGGTGATTAGCATTTCATGGTTACTTACATGGGTTGATGAAAACGTGCTACGTCCCCATTTGGGGGGTATTTTCGGCCACCATCGCCATTCAGGCTTTCATGCCTTCCATGCCGCCTTTGTGAAGGTACTGCTATTGTCTCTAAACATATTTGTGCATCAAAACAGTTTAGCTTTGAAATTGAAGCTACCCACAAATGAATGGCATCTGAGCATTTTGGTAAGTACACTCACAAAAGCAATATGTCTCCAATATGTTTTCAATTATTGATTTTCAATTGTCTGGAGGTGTAACTAGAGATATTAAAACCCGTTTAAGTGGTGCAAACACGCCACAAAGAGGGTATGAAATTCAAAAATCTACACCCAATTTATGCTCCAAGCCTGTGTTTGAAGGGAAAAAGAAAAGACTCTCCGTATGAATCTCGTAGAGTACTTACCACAGAGGTGTGATCTCCACTGTGCAGGGCCCAGATGACCGCAATCCCATCCCCCTCTTCGTCTTCGAACTCCTCCTCATCACCTACACCCTCGTCCTCACCTTCACCCTCAGTTGGCTGCTCGTAAGCCTCGCTGCCGCCGCCATAGCCAAAGCGATCCACCACATCTACTCCTCCCCCAACGAAGACAATGGCAACTCCTCCCAAACCCAAATTCAATCCATCTTCACCTCCCTCCCGCACTCATTGTACCGCATTTTCATCCTCTCCCTTAGCTTCTTCGTCGTCGACATCTTCACCTACTTCCTCCTCACCCTCCCTTTCTTCCTCATCTCGGAATCCACGTTCGACACGTCTCCTGGCCTCGACCACCTCCAAACCTGGTCACGGTACTTGGTCTTCCTGACTCTCGACTTCTGGTTTCTGGTTTCCGTCCAAGTGGTTGTGCTCGACAGCCATTACGACGGCTGGGCGGCGTTGCAACGGAGTGCGAAGCTGGTGAAGGCGAAAGCGAGGACTGCATTGGGGCTCGTAGTCGTCTACTTCGTGTTCTTCTGCGTCTTGAATGTCGTTGTGATGTGGGCGATTACGACTCCTGCGCATTCGGTGGTGCTGTATGTGGTGGCGGGGGCGCTGGCGCTGGGGTACTTCGCGTTTGCGGCGTTTTGGATGGTGGCGGTGACGGTGTTCTACTTCGTGAGCAAGCGCAAGTGGAGCGGTGGTGGTGGAGGAGACGCGGAGGGGCGTCAGGCTGAAGGGGACTCGTACGAGGCGCTGGATGTGGCAAGCGGGGAGGTTTCTGGGGTTTAGGGTTTAGAGGGATTAAGGGTTGTTTTAGGGGTGAATATCATTAACCACTAACAAGATTTTTCTCTACTTTAGTGGTGTTTTAAATGTGATTAGGTTTTGTCCATAACAGCGTTTGGGAATTTTTTTGAGTTTTATCGGCTATTTTCCTTTAATTCCCAAATTGAACCAGTTTTTCAAGTACAATATCCGGTTATTTTCACTATTTTGTATGTAAACTAATTTTTTTTAGATTTTTTTACTGGTTTTTGGCCAATGTTATTGAATCGCAATTGGGTTTTTTCTCAATTCGATCGGCTCGCTTTGAACTAGCCGCCGGTTCTTCCCGGACATTGGTCCATAAGGAGAATCATCGAGAAGTGTCCTTGCTCCATTCTTGTATTTTAGATTTTTACAAATGTGTTTTGTAGACTTTCATTAATGTGTTTTTCAAAATGCCTAACTCTAATACATTGTCTCTTGTAGGCTTGCATATCACTAATTTATAAATATCAACATAAACATTTAGTGTTTGATGGATGACAAAAAAATCTTTTTTTTTATGTTGGGATAGAAGTGCAACTATTCATCTTCATAATTTTGTGTGGAAAGGAGAATGATATCTATAACAATCGTTTGACTTCTCAATGATTCCCACAATGTCAAAATGATTGATTTTCACATTCACTAAGGACTAACTCTGTCCATTGTTAAAAAATTAATTTATAATAAGATTTCTTTGCCTTAGTGGCGCTTTAATTCGTCATGCTTCAATCCATTTTTCAATTTTTACACATTTTTATTTGTATCTTTGTATAAAAATATTAATTACAAGACTTTTATAAAATCAGTCATTGAAGAAGGTTGTCTTTTCAAGATTCAAATATTACATTAGATGAATGCAAGATAGTTGGACTCTATAAGGCCTACAAGCTGTCTATTCATCATTCAAAAAATTAGCATTGGAGCATTCAAGTATAAAATTTGATATAGTTTTTGTCTGTATTCCCTAATTTTATTTGTAATTAATTCTAGGATCTTTCCATTGAATACAATTGAAAAATGAGGTTCTAATTGAATTTGAACACAAACCTTGAAACTTCAATAGTTTCTACATTAAATAGGGGTTCTCAGGGGACCAAAAAATTGAAGGGATTTAACATGAAAAAATAAGATGTTTGAAATGTGACGTCTAATCCCTAGACACTTTGGCAACTTGTGATGTACAACAATGGTAGATATTTATGTAGTCCATAATGTTAATTAATTAGTATGGGTCCCCTTAAAAACCCTATAAAGTGTAGAAATTCTCATGATTCGATAAGTTGGCTTACAACTTCATGTGAATATAAGTGAAAATGAAAGTGAACAATTTCACTACGTGAGACTGTATACCAATATTTGTACATGTGTTGTAAATTATATTGTACATAGTCTACCTACCTTACCTTTAAAGGAGTTTAGGCCCTTCTATTATTCTTTAGCTACATATTTTTGTTTGTTTGTTTGATATCATTATATATATTGCCATTGTTTCATGTTGGAAAAACCAAATATGGTCATCCTAGGTATGCATATTATTGTATGTATTTTCCTTAAAGATCGTAAAGATGGTATTTAGTAATTAAGATTGACCTTTTAATCTTAGAAAAAATTACAAGTTAGTGCTATAGTTTTAAATAAACCTGAATGTTGAATTATATATGATAAGGTATATTAATGGATTCCACCAACAATGGTGCTAGTGTGTTAGCATGAAAGTGTGAGCATGTGACTCTTGAACATCTATATGAGTGGATATCATGCAAACATTGAAGGTGTTTATAACATAAATATCTATAATATAGGTATTTTTAGCATATATGTATTATTATCATAGATGGTTACCATAATATAAACACATATATCATAAGTAAATAGTCTTTTTGGCTCATAGGCTCACACTTCTAAGCTCACATAATAGCAACTCTCATACTACCAAGTGCATTTGCATTTTCCTCAATTTTTTGGATAGAAATTATTTTTTATTCAAATGTATATATTTTCTACTAAAAATAAATCATATATGTTGTCTTCCTACTAAAATGCTTCAAATTTAAATAGAAATAGAAAAAATGAAAATGAAAAACCAACATATAATCCAATAAAAACACATGCTCGCAAATTATTTGAGGACAAAATATTGATGTGTTTCATGCCCTTAAAAAAATGGACAAAAATGACACATTATTTATTCTAAATTATCCACAAAGCTTGGATGAAGGGTTTCTTTAAGAGTTATTTGTAAAGTCTTTTGATGCATGGTTGCTAGAATGCTAATATGTGAGTATAGAAAGTGTGAGCCTGTGAGCTTAGAATTCTATACACCTATAGTTTAGTTGTCTATAATATAGACACCTCAATGGTTATAGAATATTTATGTTTCAAAACACCTATATTATAGGTGTTTATGTTATAAACACCTTCACTGAATTTGGGATACTTACTTATATTTGGGCTCACTGCTCATAGGCTTACATTTCTATGCTCGCATATGAGTGTCGTTGTCCTTTGATGTCACCTAGAAATTAAAGAATTTATCATGAAGGTTGATTATTTATATATAAAAGATCTTAGTGGTCTATCATTATGAAGTATTAGGTATATAAAAGCTTCTTAGTCTTTATTCTCTAGGGACATAATTTGTCGACTCCAAATTTTCAGTGGCAAATTTGATAGGGTGAAATAAATATCAATATTTTGTAAACTAGGATCTTGTAGAGTAACAAGTTTACATACTTGTTAGTTTTTCTAATTTTCAAAATTTATTCAAGAAATGTAGGCTAATAGAAAGAGGGAGGAAATATAAGGTTTTTTTAATGGAAAGAATAGTAGATATAGAAAAAAAATTTGAACATTTTCAGTATTTTTGCTATACAAATAAGGAAAATTTGGAGAATTTTTTTTCAAAATTTTATTTTTATTAATTTTAAGAATACAAAATAATTAGAGTGATTCCAAATTTTTTGAAGATGTTCCAAAAAATATGATAATAATATAAATTATTAAATTTCAAATTTTATACATATCTAAATTTATTTAAATTTTGTAGGATCCAATTTCATTAATTTTGTCTTTTTTTCTCTTTTTTTTGAAAATGTGTAGAATTTTGAGACAATTTTTTATTTTTCAAAATTTGAAAGTAAGAAATATTAAATTTGTCAAAGATTGCAAGTGAATTTTTTTGGAGGTAAAGAATCATTATTCATCTTTTATAGTTTTTTTCCTCCAAAATTTGCATTTTTGGCCTATGAAGTTGATCATCCAAAATTATTAAAATCTAAAACTTTAGCCATCAAAATTTTCCACAATTAATTCTATGTATACTAGACAAAGTAGTCTTTACTTTTGTATGGTTGAAATTGAATGTTTTTGAGCACATCTATATACAAAATAATATACAAAACCTCTAAACTTATTACTTCCACTACTAAGACTAAATTACCAACTGAGACGTATGCATTCATTTCAAGTTGTAATTTCAAACATACATACATTCTATTGTTGAGTTGAGCAACACTTGAATGATGTCTAGGCTAGAATAATTCATTGTGGTGTCATATGCTAATGTGTTAACATTTTGAATTGCTTGTAACATGAGGACAATTCCTTATTAATAGAGTAATGTACTACTTACAATGTAAACGTGTAATAAAAAGGGATAGATTCATCTATATGTGTGTGTCCATCCCTTAAATCACCTATTTTATTTTAGCAACATTCATAAAAATGTTCACAAATCAATAGTCTTTAGAAGAAATTGAAAATTGTATCCATCCTTTCACCCCATCCTTAGTATAATGGTAGCCAATGCTAAAACGGAATAAGATTCCAATGGAAATTTGCCAATAAACTTTTATTGCAATTGATTAATTGCACTATAAAAGATACCAACTATAGTCTAGTCTTCATTGACACAAAGTGCAAAAGTTCTAAAGTTTTACCAAATGGTTGACAAATGTAAATCTTCACCCTATTTTGTGGTTGGCTACATTTGCACTCTATATTTTTTAATCACTTCTAGCCATTCCAAAATCTAAAGTTCCAGATTTGGATTTGAATTTTCTTATTCTCTAATTTTCTTAATTCATTGTAAGCAATAAAAATTTTGCATTTTTCCTACAGGGAGGAATTTTAAGGCAATATTCTTTTGTACAATTTCTCTCTAAAAAGCATTGATATCAATTATTTTGTGGAAATACTACTTGACAATCCCATAATGTCCATTTCGTAATGGACAAAATTGTAAAAATTGCTACAAAATTTTTGCAAAAAAGGCAAAAAGATTTCAAGACTATTAGATTTTGACCTAGAAGTAAACATTATTTGCTAAAGAAAAATTCAAGATTGTTGGCTATAGAATTATTGAGAGTGGCTATTAGAAACTAGAAGAAACAAATTTTTTACTTTCAAGAAATTCCTTAATTTTTATGAAGGACATGAATGCTTGGATTGCTTGTGATTGGACAACAAGGGCAAGTTTACTTCTATATTATAGTTTCTTTGTTTCAAAATTACACCAATATTTCTTTTGTAAGGAAACCCTTATAATATTTTGAAACAGAAAAAATAGAAGTTTTACCTACAGACACACAGAAGTGTAAATTTAGACAATCAACCACTAAATTTATACCGAATAGAAATGAACAGACTCTTAATTTATACCAGCCTTGTTTTGATATAAATTTTGAGTTTATTTCTCCATCTTAAAATATCATGGATTTTGAGAAATACAATTCCAACTTTTGAAAACTCAAAAAATTCTCATTAGAGGATTTTTGAGCTCTAAAGAGGGCCTCTAAGAGGGGTGGTTGGAAGGGTGCTTTTGTATTTAAATATTGTCCTTGAGGAAGACTATTCCCTTACACCCACTTATTGGAAAAGAAATAAAAATATTGATGTACTTTTGCGGGACAATAGTTCCCATCAGTGATTTTTTTTTCAATATAAGGAAATCTGGATTAGGGCTCCAGATGAGTTGTAAGTGATTGAGGTTAGGCGCTCTAGAAAAAAAAATTGGTGCAAAATTTGGCTCCAAGTTAAGAATGAATGTGAGTAATATGGCACCAAAGCTAAACCTGAGGAAATATCTCTTGGCAATTTTGCAAAATAGGGTGACAAAGTTTGGAAGAGTGGTGCAAAATGAATTAGGAAGACTGCAACTTACAAGTAGAAAAATTCCATTTTTTGATTACATGGCAACATCAAAATGAAATTGCCACAACTCTAAAGTTTGAAATGATCTCTACAACAAAAACGCAACCTCAAAGATTGCAATTGCTAGGAAAAGTCAAGCAAAATCCATTTCTAATTTCTTACCAATAGACAAAAAAAACATGATGATATGACACATGTGGCTACAATCTCTATTAATCTTAACAAAATTGGTGTAATTTAGGCTATGCCAAATGAAAAGTTGTTGACTAAACCACTCTACAGGTGGCGACAAGGTTGCATACTTCAAGAGTCATTATGGAGGGAGTGGCCACAAGGGTGTGATCAAAAATCTGAATCTGGCTTTTTATACTTTTTTATCATCAAATTTTTCTATAGGCTTGGTGCAAGAGATAAATTTTTGGTGCTTTTAGGCTGTTTATCGCCTAAAAAAAAACCCTGGTTCCCATTGGGTGGGTGAGTGGGTCACAAAGACCATGATGAAGCTTTGTCATTTAAAATTTGGATGTAGGACATGAGGATGACATAAGTACTGTCCAACCATGAACATTATATTGTACAACCATTAAGATAATAATATAGTATTGTACATCCACTCCATTAATGGATTCTTCTTTGACAACCATCAATATAATATTGTACCATCCAAATTTAATATTTGGTAATAGTACCTTGTTGGTTTGTTATCTATTGTAGTCCTCACTTGTACTTCATACAAGATAGCAACAAGCAAGTAGGCACTTGTGCTACTAGTTTTGCTCTTCATTAAATAGGAGTGCATGTCAATCTTTGGGGGCCTTCTATGCACCTCAAAAATCCTCTAATGTTCTCCATTCCAATACAACGTATGCATTTGTCCATTCTCATCACAAAACAATGTTATGAAAATAAGGTTTCTTTTAAAATTAGGTTGCCTTTCATACTTTACAAGCCATCTAAGTTAACAATTATTTCTACAGATATTTATATGTGTACACATGGAAGTTCGTGAGTCCCAATTATTATAACCAAATGCTTTGGTGATTGCAAGAAACACTTGCATTATTTGTTGTGTTTTGCAACAGTACTTATGACTTTATTTGGAGTACTTTAAAATTAAAAAATTAATTTTTTTGAAATTTAAAAATAAGACTTATGTATACACCTTTATAATAAGGTACCTAAAGAAAAAAATGCATAGAATAATTCTCTAGGAGAATTTGAAAAGTGCCAAACCTCAAGAAAATAAGAACTTGAATGTTTAAATTAGTTAAATATAGTAAAAAAAAGTTAATACAAAAAATAAAAATTAGTCATTTATAACAACTCTATAGAGATGGTCACTCACAAAAATAACAATCTATATGTTTCAAAATACAAGTAGAAAGAATCTCACTTTATAGACTTCTACACCACAAAAAATTAATTACTTAAAAATTTCCTTTGGCCATTAGCTACAAGTCTACTAGAAGACCACCTCATTCAAATTTTTTTTTTTTGGGTATTGAATAGTACTAAAAACCTCCAAATTGGTAATTGTGACATTCAATTGGGGTCTACTTTTGGATAGTATACTATTTTTGGAAATTATGAAAAAAATTAGGTAAGGTGTATGATAATCATGAGTACCTTTCCTTTAAATCTTGAGTCATTTGAAGTGAAAAAAAATTTATGGCCAAAAAACATAATAGCATGTGATGTGTGACAAAAACTAGTACAAGTGTTTCTTGTAATCACCCCCCTAATTATTCAAAAGTAGTGCATTCTTATATAATATTAATAAATAATTGTATAGTGTCCATGTCAATTAGTAAATTAGTATGGAATAACCTATAATTTCACTATTTTGTGAAATGGCAAATTTCATTAAAACGATAGTATTCCATATACCATTTTTTAGACCACCTGATCTAAACTGAAAACTGACATCTAGGAGTGGTATAGATTTTAAGACATCTAAAAAACATATAAATTTTCAAAATTTATGATAGATTTAGATTTCAGATTGTGCGGTCCAAACTGTCAAAAATGTCAAACCAATGGAATACCATTACAACGATGCTAGTGTGTGAGCATGAACATGCGAGCATGTGAGCTTTTAATATGTATATAAGTAGATATACTACCACCTTTGAAGGTGTTTATAGTAAAAATACCTATAATATAGGTACCTATAATATAAATATACTCTTATCATAAAAGGTTTCTATAGTATAAGCACCTATACTATAGATGCATCATCTTTGAGGCTCATAAGCTCACACTTCTATGCTCACATACTAGCAACCGTGATATCATTATACCACCATTTTAACAAAATTTGTCATTGAAGTGAAGCCCACTCTTTCTTCGCTACCAATAAAATACTAATTCAGAGGTGAGCTAAGGTAAGAGGTCCTGAAATGGAGCGGGCATTAAGAATGGCCCCTATAAATGGTGGTTGAATAGACTAGATGTGGTTACCAAATTGACCTCCTTAGTCATTGAATGAATCAAGAAAAATATTATTCATTATTTTAAAAGCCAATCATTTTCCTTGCTTTTCCCATTTTTCTCTGGAAGCTGCAATGAACATTTTAAGAAGAACTTAGGATCATAAATAGGGACCTACAACACATCTCATTTGAAAATTCATAACTAATTCAAAAATAATCCAAAAAATGTAAAACAACTTGGGTTAGATGCCAATTCCTCTTGTCTTTCAATAAAAATTTACTGAAAAATATTTCAAGAAGTTTCACCTGCCCGAAATTCAGATGCAGTGCTTAGATGGTCCATTTCAGGACCTTCTACCTTAGATGTAGCCCTCCGTCAGTCAGTTGTTGCCACCGACTGTAACTCAGTCTCCTGTTGACTACGTTACGTTAGATGAGTCCAAAAGAAGAAGAGAAAAGCAAAATCAATCATTTTAAACATTTGGTTGCAAAAGGTCCAAGGTTGACTATTGGGGGTTCAGTTGTCGGTAAAAAATTCAAAGCAGCCACCAACTCACTCACACACCCACTCCACACGATCTGTGATTGGGGGTTTAGTTGTCGGTAAAAAATTCAAAGCAGCTACCAACTCACTCACACACCCACTCAACACGATCTGTGATGGTGGTAAAAAATGCGGTTGAATGATTATGTTGGAGGTGAGCTAGATTTAGCCGCTCACTTATTTCCACCAAGGTACAGACAAGCTTATTATCACCCTGATTTGTAATTTGGCTATATCTTGGGGCAATTTCAAGAAGTGTACATATTTTTCAAAAGTGGGCACTTATTTCAGGAGTCAAATCCAAGTGGAATTTTAATTTTTCGATCAAAATTGTGATTTCTGTGAATTTTCGAAGTGATCTACCGTGAAAAATACAAAACCAAAGATAGACGTGGAGGCGTAAACACATCCTAGGAACACCCCCATAGGTCATAACCACTCTTCTAAGTATTCATTGACACTCAAGTGCTCACCAATGATAAATTGACACAATTGAGTTATTTGTATTAAAGCCCCCCCCCTTTGGGTATGATTTTTTTTTGAAGTTGAGAAGGCACCTATGGCTGAAACGTCAAACTTTTTTGGAAGGTACTTATGTCACACGACTTCAAAAGTGAGGACCAAACATTTTTACTATAGGCACCATTTCGACGGAAAAATAAGTTTCATACCCACTTTTATTTTGACTTTTTTAACTCAACCAATTTTCTCACAAAACTCATGGGTTTAAACCCCAATTTAGTGTACTTTACAAACCCTTTTGACTTTTAAGTGAAAAAAAAAGAGAAAAGAAAGAAGATGAATGATTGGACTTGACTTGGTCGGCACTCTTGCTGAGGACGCGTAGATGAGCTCAAACAGAAGAAGAAACTCAAGCGGAATTGAAAGACATCACTAGCTAGCTGAGCTGAGCTCGTCTTCCATTAATTGAACTTGCTGGCGATCGATCGAAGACCGGCTTGTGATCGATCGAGGGCTTCATCGATCAGTTGCCGATATCGATCGGCCAAAAAATCTAGTGGAGCAGAGTAGCCACCGATCGATCGATTCTAGCTCACCCACTCAGCTCTCAAGACGCACGATCGATCGATCTGTGAGCTAGCTAGCTAGGGTGGTTTCAATTTCTGTGCAGTTTTGATTGTTTGATTGTTTTGACTGGGATCAAAGGCGATCGATCGACGTACCAGTTTCAAATCATTTTCAGGCTAGCTAGCTGTAACGAATCGAAGAAGAACGAGGTAATTAAGCTAGCAAGCATTGATTGACAACGTACTTGGGATCGATCTGAGATGAACATGCATCGGATCGAAACAGACTCTCTGAATTAATTTTCGATCGATCGAATTGTCGGAGTTCGAAATTGAACTTCGATCTTTCTGGCCTGTCTTTCTGTTCGACGCCACAGTAGTACGTCCGTAGACTGTTATAGCAATTAACGAAGAGGATCGACTCGCTCGCTCAATCTAGCTTCCCGTCACTCACTGTACTTGTGCTTTAATTTTATTCGGAGTATTAGCGGATTGATCAACTCTTCCAATTGGTCTGTCTATTAAGTTTCCCTGGAGCGTATTTTGCTGCATTAATTTAATGTACGATCGATACGATTTTTCTTTTCTGGGGAGATCGTTCATCCGATCTAAACCTAGCCAACTGGATCGATCGGAGAGCTCCCTTGCGGTACTACAGTACAGCTAGCTAGCCAGGAACCCATCTCAGTCTCCTTAATTGCGGTCATGGCGAATTTCGTTAAAATGGCGGTATTCCATTAGTTTGACGCTTTTGACAGTTCAGACCGTGCAGTCTGAAATCTAAAACTCTCATAGATTTTAAAAATCTACATGAGTTGTAAATGTTTGAAATCTACACTAGTCCAAGATGTTTCAGCCATGCGGTCTAAAATCTAAATATATCATAGATTTTGGAAATCTATGTGAGTTCTAGATGTTTGAAATCTACACCATTCCTAGATGTCAGTTTTCAGTTCAGACCGTGCAGTCTGAAAAATGGCATAAGGAATACCGCCATTTTAACGATATTCACCAGTCGTAAGCACTAACTGTTTCTCTCACTCCATGTATGATCGATTCTGATGATGTCTTGTGACTGTTGACGATAAACTCCATGAAAAGTAAAAACTTGTAGCATTTATTTCCAAGTATAGTACAGTAGTGCATGTGGTACGGTAACATTTAATATCATGATCGATTAGTGTAGTCGGAAGCAACGGGATCACTCCCTGGTGGGTTTGAGGATCCTCAACCTGATGTGGTGATCGATTTCATTGTCAAGCTGTAACAATGACAAATGACGGACATTTGGCTCCTTTCAAGGCAGCCGGCCGAAATATATGCAGCTTTTTAGATTTCAGATTGTGCGGCTGAAAACATCAGATTCCAGGATTGGCATAAATTTCAGACATCTACAACTTATATAGATTCAAAAAATCTATAACAGATTTCGATTTCGAACTACGCGGTCTGACCTGTAAACAGTGGCAAAGTAATGGGATGCCATTGTCGCCATTTTAATGGAATTCACCATTTTAATTTGCAATTGAGTGTCATTAATTGCCGAATTTCTTGCCTTTGAATCGAGTCCATTGTTATCATGAAATTGACGTTCTTTTGTGTCTACATTAATGGCGAATTTCATTAAAATGGCGGTATTCCATTAGTTTGATGTTTTTGACAGTTCAGACCACGCAGTCTGAAATCTAAAATTCTCATAGATTTTTGAAATCTACATGTATTGTAAATGTTTGAAATTTACACTTATCCAAGATGTTTAAGCTCCGTGCAGTCTAAAATCTAAATATTTCATAGATTTTGAAAATCTACATGAGTTCTAGATGTTTGAAATCTACACCATTCCTAGATGTCAATTTTCAGTTCAACCCGTGCAGTCTGAAAAATGACATGAGGGTAAAACACCCATTTCCGTCCCTGTACCTATTCCTGGTCCCTAGAGTGTCACTAAATCTGTTCACAAGCATTCATTAAAGTGTTTGACAAGTGTTTAACTCTAATTTGTTGACGCAGTTGTAAGACACATGTATAATTTCCATTCACTGACAACTGATTTCAGTAGAGTTCAGTTTAGGGTACACCTATTGGACGGTTCCAGTGGTCTAGGGAGCCAATTCTTTGAAAATTTGTAGAAATTACATATTGATTCCAAAAAATTTAATTTTTTTTTAATTATTCATGATTTTCTCTCACTAGTACTAGAAAAATATCAGTTTTAGAAAAAGATGCCTCCAACCATGCTGAATTCCTTATTTGGACGGTTTTGGGTGTTTCCACTGTAAGGAATACCGCCATTTTAACTAAATTCACCATATTGTTTGATTCCAGGCGTTAAACTGCTGCCCAAATGGCAGATGGGCAGGGAGACATGGAAGGATGGGGAGTCGTCTATTCTTCCATTTTCAAGGAGGCTAAGAGGCTCTTGTATCACCAGTTCCAGATCCTCCGCCCTTTCATCTTTGCATTTCTGGTGCCACTGGCAGTCATTCTGTTTCTGGAGGTGATTGGCATCGCGGGGGTTCTTGCATCAATGGCATGGCTTTCTCAGCTTGTGCAGCAGCCTCACCATGTGGGAGGTCTCCTTGGCCATTACCAACGCCACCATTCTGGCTTTCAAGCCTTCCTTTCCGCCTTTTTAAAGGTACCACTCTCATTGTCCCTTGATTCCGTGAATTCCAATGCACGTTTGTTGGTTTTATAATAAGGGCAAAACACCCATTCCCACACCTGTTCCTTGGAGTGGACCATAGATTCACCCAATTGTGTCAGTAGACTTTCCTTAATCCATTAAAGACCAGGTCAATGACTAGTTGATGACTCTAGTTGAAAATGATAGATTTTCATTAGTAGTCACTTCAGCTACTAATGAAAACATGTCATTTTCAACCAAATATTCATTTGCAGTCATTGACCTGGTCCTTAATGGGTTAATGTATTCGCTACATGTGTAATTATAATTAGCTGACACATTTGAAGGACACATAGGAGAATCTGGTTGGCTCAGTGCTGATTTTCGCAAGGTTCAGTTTGGGGGGCACCTATTGGACGGTTTTATAGGTCTAGGGAGCCAACACTTTGAAAATTTCTAGAATTTACATACTGTATCGGAATTATTTTTTTCTTTTGAATATTCATGATTTTCACTCGTTAATACTAGAAAAATATCATTTTTAGAAAACATTGCCTCCAACTATGCTGAATTCCTTATTTGCACGGTTTTGGGTGTTTCCACTGTAGTGTGGCGAATTTCGTTAAAATGGCGGTATTCCATTAGTTTGACATTTTTGACAGTTCAGACTGCGCGGTTTGAAATCTAAAATAGTCACAGATTTTTGAAATTTACATGTGTTGTAGATGTCTGAAATCTACACCTGTCCAAGATGTTTTAGATCGCATGGTCTGAAATCTAAACTTATCATAGATTTTGGAAATCTATATATATCCTAGATGTTTGAAATCTACACCATTCCTAGATGTCAGTTTTCATTTCAGACCACGCGGTCTGAAAAAATGGCATAAAGAATACCGCCATTTTAACGGAATTTGCCATTAGTGTAGTTTTGAAACATCTTGGACAAGTATAGATTTTGTACATCTACATTTTATATAGATTTCAAAAATCTGCGACAGATTGAGATTTTAGACTATGTAGTCTAAACTATAAAAAGTGTCAAACTAATGGAATACCACCATTTTAACAAAATTCACCATCTATCCTCAAATTACAAATGGCATTTCAACAATTTTGGTTAATTTTGGTACTGCATTGACAAATGCAATTGGTACATTAACAAAAGAAAGCAATTATCTTTGTGGTAAAAAACGTGTTCAAAGCCTGATTCCTTTAGAAATCTATTGCCTTACAACATGAATTATAGTCTTTGGACTCATTTGGATTCTAAATTTCTTTGTGTGTCACTTAAGGTAGCTAAACTTTAAGCTAAAAAACGGCCATAAATGAATTATCCTATTTTAGGCCTGACAACAAACTTAAATTTGCATGTTTAGAACTTGAATAGAATCATCAAAGTTGGCTATCCAACAAAAGACCTTGCTATAATTCAAACAATACTCTCTATAATTGCTCTTAGAATCTCAACATGTTTTTTCTATTTTGTGCTAGCTACAACCTAGGAAAGGAATTGATAGAGTATTGAGAACTTTTGAAAGTGTACTAGAACTCATTCTGTCAATTGAAAAGAACTATAAATTCTAATGGCAACATCTTTCACTACAATTTACTACAATTTAATTTAATTTTCATCACAAGCAGCTATACAAAAGACATTTGGATGCTTATATTAGATAAATTACCAGTGCTCCTACCTCCTACCTCCTACCTAGTGGCAAAAATTGCATGTGCTTTTTTTCATGCTTGTTTTTTTAGTATAGTTGTTTTGTGTAGGTGCATACCTAGGAGGTACATTTAGATATATAGAGTTTGTGATTGATTTTGAAATTTTATTTAAAGCCTATTCAACTTCCAATATAGAAGCACATCTTGCACAATACACAATATACAACAATATTCCCTTTGTTGAACCTTGATCCCCTATCCAAATTGATTTTTTTATAAATTAATGATTTCCATTTGGTGGTTGTGCAGGCTCCAATTCTACTCCAACCCAAACCCTACTCATTCATTATCAAACTCATCTTCCACACCTACACCTTCACTTTTCTCATCCTCTTCATCTCTTGGCTCTTTGTAAGCCTTGTTACCTCTATTGTAGCCAAAGCAATCCACCACATCTATATCCAAAATGCTTCTTCCACCACCGTCTTCTCCATCAAGAACTTGTCCTCCTTTCAAACCCGAACCCTAATCTACTCCATCTACATAGCCCTCTCCCACTTTATCTACCGCATTTTCATCATTTCCTTATGTTTATTCATTGTCGACATCTTCACCTACTTCATCCTTGCTCTCCCCTTCTATCTCTTCTCCGGACCCCAATTGTTCCCTTATCCCCTTGAAACCATCTACTTTTGGTTCTCATACTTTGTTTTTCTCATTCTTGACTCTTGGTTTGAAGTTTCAAATGAAGTAATGAAAGTTGGGGAGGACAAAAGTCCATGGCTTCTTTACTAAGGATCTTTCTTAAATGTCTATCTATTTAGTATATTTAGTTGGGTATTACAAGGGGTGATTACAATTCTTGTAGATTTGGTGATGTAGTATGTAATATGTAGTAGCAATGGCTATGGGAAATTTGCAATTGGGGGCTTTGTAGGTGGTGGTAGTAGAATTGGTGTTCTACTTTGTAAATAGTATGTACAAAGTAAAACTTTAGGCTAGGTACATTTCTTCTTCAAACCTACTTTATACTAGTGTTTGAGCCAAATGGAAGGCCTGACCAATTTGCCTAAGTTCAAGTCCTAAGTCTAGTCCAAATTTAACAATCCAACCCAAATTAATTAATGTATATTGTAAAGTATTGATACCCAAATAAAGGACACATTTTCAATCCATGTATTCTTGAATTTTTTAATGTTTAATTAAAAAATATATAAAATACACATCTTATCCTTTCCCATCCTATTTTTCATATTTCAAAATCAAAAAAAGAGAGAGAAAGGAATGCTTCCACTTCACTATCCAAACAATTGTATTTGTTGTCATCTTCTTCAAGCTTCTATTGTTTGAATTTGAATGTTTTTTACTCATCTAACTTTTTTGGTTTTGTTGAAAAGATTTCACATTCTTCATCACCCTTGTTTTTCATAACAAATCCAAAGGTGGGGTTCTCAAAAGAAACTACATTGTACAAATTCTCCATCTTCTCCTAATGTGCTATAAACAAGCGGCTAACAATTTAAAGCAACCAAAAGCAAAAAAATGTCATTTAAAGAGAATGTTCCATTGCTCACACAAAAAAGTAGTATGCATAAAAGAAGTACAATTTAGAGAAAAAGCATACATAAGAAGCAACTTTGACAAAACAAAACAAGTACAAACTCAAAAAAAAATTGAATTTGATGCTTAAATCAAAGTGGTGAAGGAGTTTGTAATAATAACTTTAAATTTTCCTTGTCATTGATGATAAAGATTTTTACAATCCAGTGTTGAAAACCAATCATGCCATAGTTGGGACTTTGGGCCATCTAAAACCTCATCCCAATTTCTTATTTGAGGTCCAAAGGTTTAGCACCAAAACTATGCCACTTAAAGCAATAGATAGGATGAATTGTATTTATAGCTCAATCCTAGTGTAAAGCCCCTGGGCTAGATTAAAAGAAATTGACTGATTCTATTGATTCAAAATTGGAGAGTCTAAATTAGCCTTCAATCCAACTCTAAGTAAAAACCAGCCTAAGTGCAAGTGTTGTTGTAGGAAAGAAGAGAAGGGAGTGTATGAAGATGGGTGGTAGTAGGCTCTTGATGTAGGAAGGGAAAGGTTTTCTTGCTCATGAATTTCAAAAATGTAGGATCAATGTATTAGAGTTGCATATCATAAACCACCAAGTGTTTGATATAAAAAATTGGCATAAAAAATTGAAACTCACAATGAGAATGTAGAATCAAGAACCTTACTTGCATAATGGTGGACAAATATCCCTAAGGTAAAACTAGTTATAATTTTCAAGATTAGCAATTCAAAATGATAAGAGGCACCCTTTTCAAGAATTATTTTTTGAGGTATTAACAATTGAAAATCATTGATTTCTAATAATAGGATTAGAATTTTAAATAAGATATTTAATTATTAAAAATTATCAAAGTAGAAGCTCCCTAGGACATAGCTTGGTCATAAAATTAAAAAATTAAAAATCCATAGTTAACCAATTGCAATTTATAAGCATGGGAATGGTTTAATTATACTTTGGAAAACTCTTTTACTAGAGGTTTACTTATTAGGAAAAGATGTATGGACAATTTAATATAGTGTATGTTTTTACTTAAGATGTATTGTTTTTTCTAGGAACATCTTTTAGAGAAGGTATCCAATTCTACATGTGTTCCAAATCTCCCCCCCTACATCATATTTGTATTTATAATTCACAATGAATTTTTTTTTTCTTTTTAGTGATATATTACATGTTTTTTTTTAATTTCTTGAAATGAGTATTATTTGAATGAAGTACATTTTTCACATCATCCACCATCCTCATAGTGGATAATTGAGCGCTTTGAAATTAAGATGACTACATCCAATCATTTAAACATTAATCACTTTGCTATATTATTTTATTATTAATCTAATAACAATGTTGGTATTTTATTATAGACTAGCGGTTGGTGCTTGCTATGCTATGCAATTATCATTAGAATTTAGAAAATTGATATCATGAAAGCTCAAATCTCACAAAAGCACTAAATCATAGAAGCACAAAGAAGCGTTAAGCCAAGAAAACCAATGGATTTGCTACCTCTATTATATCTTCTTGTGGATTCTCTTTAATATCACCTCCATTGCAACAACTACATTATTTTTATAATATCACTCTTTGTAAAAAGTCATATTACAAAAGTGATTGCAAATTGCTACTCCTTTTTTATAATATCACATTGTGTGACAATAAGATTTTCATGTATTCATGATTGAAAACATTCTTATAAAATAATTAAAATACTTATTTTAACGACTTATTGAAATCAATATCATGCATTCTATTCAAATATATAATTTTTTTATGAATATGTGATACACCGATTGCATAGCATACCAAGCATCAGCCCCTAGTATTAATGGTAGCATTTGTGACATTAAAGAGGGAGTTATGATTTTAGTAGTATGATTAGGGCATTATGTACTTCTTTTTTAGTCTATTTTTATTTTATTTTCTTTGGTTTAAGTTAAGCCTAGCCGACCAAGTTGTATTCACATATTCTATGTTAGTAGTCCTTTCATGTGATTTGTTTTTGTCCACATTTCTTGATTTTATTTGTAAGTATTTTGAAGATCCATCAATTGAATAGAAAGACAAATGAAGTTTGCAATTGAATTAGTGACATCTTAAAATCTATATAGATATTGGAAATTATTTATGGTTGTGATTATGTGAATTGGCTTTTATTGTTTTAATGTGTACAATTAGACAATGTTTGAGGCATACTTTTGAACATTTTTAAAATTGAAGACATTTCCTTATAGATGTGAACAATGAGAGTGAACTCTTTCATTATGTGAGATCATATACCTATATTTATACTTGATTTGTTAATGATGTTGTACATGGTGTGCCTACTTTAACCCTTACAAGTTTTTAATGCCCTTCTTTCACTTCATATTTCTACTTGTATATGTATATAGAGAGAGAGTAATTGGATACTATTGTATTAGATTCAAACTAGTTTGTACCTTTGAAGATCAACTCTGAGTTTTATAAATGTTTTTTTTCCCTTAATAGTGTCATATCCCTTATTTCATTACACAAATTGATTTGATTGAAGATTTGAATTTGCAAAGGCACAATCAATTGTTAGGGTGGGATTTTAAGAATTTAATTAATGATGGTATTCATTACTTAAAAGTGAGATTAAAAAAATTAAAACAAAATTGGGTATTGATTGATTCACAAACTCAAACTTCAAACTTCAAAAATCAATTTAGAGTTTTCTAAATATTTTCTTTTTTGAACCATCATATCCCTTATTTCATTATTCAAAATTTATTTATTTGAAGATTTGAGTATGTAGGATCTATTTGGGTAGGATATCCTAAATTGCCAATTATCAATGGTACTCATTTTTTAAAAGTAAAATAAAAAATAAAATGAAATAGGGCATTAATAGATTTTTATGTAAAACTATTCAATATAAAACTATTTATGTTGTTAAAATATCAAATAATTGTACTTTCTCAATAAAAAGTCACCAAAGAACAAGAATAATAAGGAATACCTCTAAAGTTCAATAAATCTATGCAAAGAAAATCTACATATATCTATCAATTGCCACCTAAACCTAACAAAAATCAAAATGCCAACAAATAGGAATTTTGTTCAAAGGCTTATTTGGATAACATTAGCTAAAATTGACTATAAACCCTATTATAAATGCCCAAGTTTTTTTCTTGGTTTCTTGGAATTTGCTCTAAATTGAACAAAAAAATAGAATTTTGATAAATTCCATCAATTTTTTTTTAATTGTAAGTATACAAATTCAAACTAATAAGACATGTTAGACATAACACAAGGGAAGAAAACACAATAATATCACTTATGGATTGAAAGATGGTAATGTTTAATCATAAGGGGGTTTATATTGTAAAAGTGATTTGAACTCTTTCAATCTTCACTTTTCAAGTGTCAACCTAATAAGTTTGTCATTAAAAAATAGTAGGTTAAAGGACATAACCTACAAAACCCTAATGAATTTCTAGCTTCTGAAAATTCTCACTACAATTCTTTTAAACAAATTTCAAATGTTAATGTTTCTCCAAGATCTAGTGTTTTTGAGGCTCATTTCCAAAAATCCTTATTACTAGAAAGTCAAGATTTGCAATGGACATTGCTATATAAAACTTTGAATAGAAAAATTAGAATCATTCAATATCAAAATTGGATTTTTTATACTTAGCTCCTAAGCTTCCAACTTCATTTTGAGAATTGATGATTTTGGAAAAATCATCATAAAATATGATTTGCAAGAATATTTGACATTTGAGATGCAAATAAAAATTATAGGGTTTGAGTATTAGATTCTTTCTATATAGTTAGGTTTACCAATGCTATAACTAATATTTCTCTATAAATTTTGAAAGCAAAAATTTAAAATTCCTTCTAAAATCAATTTCAAGCAAAATATTGTCATTTTTTGAGTGGAATGGATTTGAAATGAGATTTTTTTGACATGGTGATTTTTTGGAATTTTTGTCTTCTTTGATTCTATGACCTCATTTGTGCAATTCAAGGTTTGAACTAGAATCAATGCAATTTTGGCTTAATCAACCACTTAATGAACTTTTACATTTATAATTTTAGAAAAAAAATGTACTTTGATAACACAAATCCAACCCTTCATTAAGACAACAACTCCAAAAAGTATATGTAAAAATTAGGATGACTTTCATCCAAGTTATATTGAGAAAGTTAGAAATCTGATTTTCAATATGTACTATACATTGTCTAGAAATTGAATGTCAGAGCACTTCAGAGTTGAACTTCAAGGAGAATTTTTCAAAAATATAAACTACCTTAAACAATAAATGGTAAAGATCTATATAACTTCAAAGTGTTATCAACACCAAATTAATGAGCCTTGTCCATTTAGGGGTTGAGCCTTCAACCAACTATGGCAATAAATTTGGAAGGCTGACATTGCCCCTACTTGTAGACTTGCATCACAAAAATGACACCCAAGTGCGTTCATAATAAATTAACCCTTTCAAAAATCCGACAGTTCTTGGCGGTTGTCAAAGTATATTGAACATTCGAAACAACGTTGAAGAGCAAGACATGTGATGAACTGATGATAGCCGCATGTCTAACGGTCATACTGCATACATAAAGGAGTGTCGACAAAAAAACAATGTCTCTTGCTCATCGAAACATCAAAAGGCGTGAATCAACAGGCCTGACTCAGACATGCAAAATCTGATATATCCTCACGTTTCAAAAGGGTCAACGCAGTTCATCTGAAGCTACCATATGATGCCTTGATTGCAATAATGTCTACAAGAAAAGCAGGATATGAAGAAGGAAATCGACCAATTATGTATAACAGACTCCAAATCTTACACAGAGGTTACAGTCCGTGCTTTGTACAAACAAATGTAAGCCATGTGCCAGTCCCCACCTCCTGACAAGTTGGTAATGTTCTCCTCCCTCTGCAGGATCGGTTGGTCGTCGTCAAACTCAATCCATTTCCCGTTGTCTTGCTTTACCCAGGAAACATAATGACCTGAGTCAGCACTTCGTCCTTTGTGTGTCAGTACTGCGACGAGATCATACAATCCAGTGACTTGTGGCAACGCCGCCGGGGATGACGAGGTTGCTGAACTATCAACTTCCATGGCCTCATTCTCTCTGTGCTCCCCGGCTTCTCCCAGTGTGGATGTTTCCAAAGCCTTCACCCCTTCTGCACCCCCTTTGCCCTTCTCATCCTTCTTAAGCCCAGCTTTGGCTTCTTCCAGAGCGAAAAGAGTTTTACGGGGCTCAGTGAGCTTTCCTTTCAGCTCTTCGGTACAAAAATCGAGCACGTCTAAAACTAATGGATACCCCACCTTCCGCAGGATCTTCGCTTTCTGGTTCGACTCTCTTTTCCAGAAAAAACGCACAAATTGTACCGTCAGATATTGAGGAAGCGTGTTAATGTTAGACTCTTTGATGAAAAGAGCACTCCGTCCAAGCAGTTGTGACGTCTTCTCCAGCTCCCCTTTCAAACCATGCTTCAGGCCCTCGTGCAAATGATTGACTTCGTGTGAGATGTGACACTTCAATGCAAACACGGTCTCCGCCTCTGTGCTCGATTCCCCACTTTCTGTACACTTCACGGTGTTTTGCAATTCAATGCCAAACAACTCCTTCACTAGCGTTGGGGATACCTGCTTGGACAAAGATGAAGCTTGCAAACCCTGTGATAAAACGTAAATTAGCTGTGTCCAACACTCTTCCGCATCTTGCTGCATATACACGCCAGCATTTGTCTGTTGGGCGAATTGTGGGTACCTGCGATCACAATACAAAATAAGTCACAACGAATAGAAGGCTACAACCAGCACACCTTTCAACGAGGGCAATGCCACGACGGAGAGCTGAGACAAACTCTCAAAACAGATGGAGAACTCTTCGCATGTAAACCGCAGAAATGTAAGATTACGATCCCCGGGAAGAGAAAGAGCAAATTTCGGGCCGCCGGCTCTAAGAAAGGTACAACGCCGCATGTCAACTCTAATTCTAAACAAAAGAAGACTACATTACCGCATGAGGGTGGTGCACCTATTCCAAACAATGCAAAAAAATCATGGAAAGATGTTCATCAAATCCAAAATATAACGCAAATATAAATGACTGCATAGGGTGCCATCCACAGTTTAACTGTGAAAATCTTCAGAAATTTCAATTGGACTCGAAATCTTCATTTTACCTTTTTGAAAATTCATTAGTTCATTTTTTCTATTAATCAAAAATACTCTCACTCGTCAGCTTCCCTGCCGGCAAGCTGATATCCTTAATATATCAGAAATAGGTACATTCAACTCTACACAATTCTAAACAAAGAGATATAAAGGAACACTGGTTTAAACTTGTTCCTGCAGCAATCAATCAATGAAAATGGATGAAGAGGTTGAGAAGTTCGCAACTATCTCAGCTAAGAGCACGCCATCTCTTTCCGACTGAACAGAAGACCTAACCAAATATTGAATCGCTTGGATCAAACAATGCAAAGACCTGAGCGAGTCCATACAAAATTGAATAATAAACATCTTCAACCTAAAGTTTCAGCTGTCAAATCAAATCCACCGTACTTGATCAAGACAGGGGTAAAAAGAAATTGATCAATGTTTGACGATTTTCCGTTGATCGAGAGAGCGTCCTTCTAAAACATATACTCTGATTCCAGAAGTCAGAGAAACAACAATTGCGCCAAAAAGAAAGAAAAAAGAGAGGGAGAATGGACGCACTTGTGTCTTAGCAGATACAAAATTGTAAAATAAACAAATTTTTTACGAATGATTTAGCTGTCAAATCAAATACACCGTGCATGTTCATCAAGACAGGCTGAAAAAAAAGCGATCCATATATGATCGATGTCCGCCACCCTCTGAAACCCGTACTATGACTCCAGAAGTCAGAAAAACAAGAATTGCGCCGAACAAGGAAAAAGAGTAAGAGAGGATAGACGCACTTGTCTCGCAGCACTGTAAGAAACCGAAACGGCGCCACAGGTCGCCCACTCGTATCAAGCTCATTAAACAGATCGCGCGTAGCCACGGTTAGGGTATGCGATAATCGATCCACCACACTGCTTCCCCCGGTGGTCGCAGCATAGCCTCGCAACGCATCCCGAAGCTCCGGTACGGAGTGCAAGCACTGCACGGTCGAATTCATGTAGCACGTGTTGCCCAGATTGACCAGCCCGGCCGTGTGTCCCAGCACCGTGACACTCTGCTCCTTCTCCGGCAAATCCTCCACGAACACGGGACTCTCTTTCGGAGCCTCCGGAATCGCGTCCGCCGTGCCCATGAGCATGAGGCGCTGGCCGTCCTTCAACCCCAGCTGCTTCATATCCGCGTCGTCCTTAAGCAAACCGCCTTTGAGCATGATCTTCTGGCGCTCCGGGTGAACGCCCGTGAGGTCGTAGAGCTGGCACTTGAACACCAAAGGGGGTTGGTCTGTGTCGATTTCCACCGAGGGAAACACCTTCTTCTGCCATTTCACGCTCACAGTCGGCATGGCGACGAAGATGAAGACGACGAAAACGGCGAGTGCAGCTGAGGTGACGACGAAAACGTATGAAAACGTATTGCAAGGAGAGCAAATAGGGGGGATGCAAACCCTAGGGAGAGAGACAATGAAGAAGAAGAGTGGAAACAAACCCTAAGCAGAGGGGATGAGGAATGAACTAGAAAGGTCGTGAAGCTCACTCATGCCACTCGGAGAAGTTTCTCCTTTCTTTGTTAAAAGCCATGAGGACAACAAATTATTTATGTACAATGAATAACTTCTAAGTAATCTTTTAAAATGAAGAACACACCTATTCATTTAATAATTGAATCACTTTTTGTTAAAATATTTTGAGTGATAAGATAGGAGGTCCATTAAGTACCCATTTAAGAGCTCAAAATTAATTTCCTGAAGTTCAACTTCTTGGAATAATTCTTCTATGAATTTTCTTTGAAAGACTAATTTTAACTTATGTTGTTTCATATTTTTTGGAGCTTTCAAGAATTAGTTGTAAACTTTGAAGTTGACACACAAAAGTCACTATAAGCATTCATTTTCTAAAATAAACACTATTTGTACATTGTTGGTGCAATGAGAAAACAAAATGTACATTTGAAGAGGTAGACATTTTTAGAGCTTGAGTGTTTATAAACTTCTTATGTTAGGCTTAATGTTGGATTAAGGTCACATTTGTACTATAATGTATTCACATTGAAAGTGTTGTAAATGTGGACATAAATTTCAGCTTGTAGGTTTAAAAGGAGATGAAATGGATGATAGTCATTATACAATGGTTGAATGCTTATTAACACAAAGAACAAAAATTTATTTATATTAAGGATATCGAGAATAGTAACTGAAGTACTCACAAGATGTTTGCATCTTCTAGGTACATAGTTCATAATCCATTGTTCCATTTTCATCCAAACTTGGAAATTATTATTGAGTTCTAAAGACTACTTCAATAAACTAATGAAAAATATAATTATGTTTTCTTATATGCTAGTTGAACAAAAATAATCTTAATTCCTAAAGAACCATTGTCTCTTCAAGGGACAAATTGGATTTTGGGCAAGTATCTTTGGTCTTAATTTTTATCATGATTTTTTGAAAGTTTTTTTGAACATAGAAAAATTGATTAGTTTAGTAGAAAGTTTTCTTCTTCTTGTAATCAGTGGCTCGGGAGCAAAAGTTATAACTTACTACAATACATTCAAAACGATGGCAAATGGATAGTAAAAGAAATTCATACAAACTTGAATTAAATTTTTTTCTCTCGTAGATTATATATTTGTCTACATGGAAAGCTTTGATTTATTTCACTTGGATAAGTGGTTTGAAAGTTATATAGCATCTTCTTTCCCAAGCAATCATAGCAAGTTCTTGAGAAAATTATATGTTAGATTTATCTTTGAACTCAATTTTTATAATTTCAAAAAAACATAAGCATACTTTTATTTTTTTTTGCTAGAACAATCTTAATCATAGAGATATTAATAATTTAGATTCTTCTTCTATTTTATACTACTTCTACTTAGCATTTTTAAGAAAGAAAATTAAGGGGGGATTTGAAGGTTTTTTTTTCCTAGATTCTCAACTGAGATAATTAAACCTCACAGCTCTATAGTGAAAAATTAAAGTTAAAAAGATTTGAAGTCAAAAAATCTAATTAGACAAGGTGCTAAAAAACTTTTCTTTTCTTTACTTAAATTCAAATATCTTGCAATCTATGTGTTTAAAAAATTTGCATTTTTTTCCACACATTTTTATACTAATTAGATGTAAATCTTTAGATTGGATGTGCAAAGAAAAGAAATCTTCAAAAAATTAGACTACGCAGTAGAAACGACAATTTTGAATGTTTTTTGGCAAAAAAAGGGGGCTTGGTCCTTCAAGGATTAAGAAGTGAGTAAGGAACAAATTATTTTAAGCTTTTCACAAAATTTTGATATCTTTGCTAATACTCTCTATTTGAACATCTAATTATTTGAAAATTATGATTGTATGGGTGTTAATTTTGAACTTCAAAAATTAAAGTGTTATTCACAATGAATATTATATGTCACATTAAATCTAGGCAAATATTTGGGCTAATTGTGCAATTAAGAGAAATTGAGTTTGAAATTCTAATCATTGTTTTTCTATATTTCATCTTTGATCTGAATATTTCCTAAAGGAATAACTTTGCTAAGTGAATTCCTTAACCCCTAAAGGTTTTTGACTATGTTCCACCAAAATTACTCCAAAACTGCAATTTCTAATACAAGTGCAATTTTTTTGAAAAAAAACATTTTTTTCACATACTTAACCATAGGATCTTGTATTAAGGTGGTTTGAAAATATGTGGAAAAATTTTCAAAAATTTTCACTATGTAGATTGCAAGATTTTAACATTTGAATTAGCAAAATTCATTTTTTTATCCCTGCAAAAATCTGGGCAGCTGCACTTCACAAGGTCATATTTTTATAAAAAAATACTCAAAATGATGGTTACTCTTTGAATTCATATTAGAATGAAAATTGGCTGTATGCTCAAAAAATTCCAAATCATTTGGAATTGTATAACATATAGAAAGAAATAGTTAGTAGAAAGAAGCAGAAAATGCTTGAAAATACTAAATTGTGAATAATTTATTTATAATAATGAAAAATGTCAATCCCAACGGTTAAAATATTGTAATAAACAATCTTCACCCAATGTTTTAGTTTCTTTTCAAAAAAATTAAAAATTGAATTAAATAAAGAATTTCAAACTTTTGTAGAGTAAAGATTCTACAACTACTCATAAACTACCCCAAACTAAACTCCTCATAACTTTTGACTCATTTATCGTAATGGAATAATTCAAAGATTTCCACGTAGATAAAAATCTAACAAACCAATTTCAAATTTTAAAAAAATAAAATTTTACAGAAGTTTTTTTGCTACCCAGGCTACCTGTAGTTCAAATAAAACAACATATCATGCCATAGCTTTTTAATTGTGTAGTCAAAAGTTACAAAAATTGTTGGGCCTTGAAGCTACTCCTTGGACATATGTTGTGTGAAAATTTCAAAGAAAAAAATTAAAAACTCCATTTATGGTGAGCTGCCCAAAATTGCTATGTTGCCAAAAAACATAGCTTAGGGCTTTAGGGGTTAACCTTAAAAGGGATAATTGTGGAGATAACCCAATCTCTATTATGATGGTAAATCAATATTAAAGATATGTGTAATAAAATCATTTTGACCCATTAATCCTAATGTGCATTCATGTCATAGTAAATCTTTGCTTTAAGAGTGAAAAAATAATGACATTAGGATGAAGAGGTCAAAACATCCCCAATATTCTTCTTTCCAATGTTAATTCTTCATAGTATTGAAGGTTATTTTATCCTTCTTAAGGTTAAGATATGACTTCACCTAATGAATGTACTTTTAGTTAGATTATTTTATTGTTTCATATTAAAATATTCTCTCTTTGTCTTTGTAGTAATGTCTTTAAAGGCCTAATAAGCTTGAATAAATAAAATTTGATTCAAAATCAAATGCATCTAGTGGTGAAGTATAAGTCAAAAGGTTTAACTTAGAGATGATATTGAATATTTTTAATATTAAATTTTATTATTTTTAAAAATGATTTATAAATAGAAATTAATATGATTTAGATATGATACATTTGGCAATCATAAATATTTGCCATGTTTTAGACAATTCCAACTTATAAAACAAATTATTGCATACAAATTAGATAAAGGAATGGATGGAGTAAATATTGCTCATTAAACTACAAATGAACAATTCAATTTTTATCAAGGCTTCTAAGATATTATTAAAGATTTTTTTAATTCTATAAGATGTATTGAATTTAAATGAATTTTGTAAAATAAATATATTAATCAAGGTGTTTTAAAAAATCATATCTATATTAGTTTATATTTTGTTTTAAACCTTAATGTGTCTATTTTCTATAAAAATATCATTCAATTGTTATACTTCAATATTCAAAATCTGTAGATAATTTGATGCAACTCAATTCTTTCCAAATCTTTCATTTACAATTAGTATTTCAATTTGTTCTTCAAAAAATTCACCAAAAGTAGGTTTCATCTAAAATAAATGATTTGGAATATATTTTACTGACAACAAATCTCAAACAAAGTTTCAAATTTAATAAGAAAACATGTGAAAATTATTTAAGAAGACTATTAACTTTTGAAAATTATGTTTTAATGATAGTTCAAATAGGAACACAAATAGTTACTATTTTGATAGTAGGTATTAATTTCTTGTAGTTTAAATGCTTGGAGATATTAATTGAAATTCTAACATACGTATGCAAAACTGCAATTATCCAACTATACTATCTAAGGATCAAGTGCATTCATTTTTTTGTCATCAAACTAAAATTTTGTATTTATAATGGTATTGTTTTAGCTTATAGTTCTGTTGGAACTTTGATTTTAGGATTAAAAACAAATAAATGTTTAGTTTTACATTATATTGAAAGAAGTTTAATTTCTTTTAGTTTAAATTTTTTTTAATTCTCTCTACATTTCCTATACAAAATTATGACTATTTTATCCTTTCAATGATAAGGACTACCAATATGTGTCTTCAAAATCTAGTCTCCAGAGTAAAGTTAATATATGTCTCAACAAATCTCAACAATACAACATTCCAAATACATTTCAAATAATTTAGCAATACAAATGGTCATACAATGCTAGACTATCTCTCAAACCTCTACATCTTCCAATTGCGTGTTTGGTTCCGATGGAAAGCTCTTGGCGAAGAGGGGTGCACGGGCTTGGTTTCGTGGCATTCCAACTTACGACAAGAAAGTTATTGAATTTCAAAGTTTTAATGGATTAAAAAATTAGGAAATTACTTTTACTTTAGTTTTGGCTATGGCAAGGGCACAGGGCACACTAGCCCACATGGTAAAACCTATCATTGCCTTTTATTAACAAAGATTTTATTTCTAAATTCAAAAGTCAAAACTTCTTAAAATTTTCTATTATGAATTTAAAAAAATTGATAGATAAAATTCATCATTAAAAAAATGACATAGTGATGTCTCTATAAGGATGTGAAAATTTTTCTATTATGAATTAAAAAAATTGATAGATAAAATTCATCATTAAAAAAATGACATAGTGATGTCTCTATAAGGATGTGAATAATCCAAATTAGGGTCACTTTTGCCCCATTTAGAAGAAAGGACTTGATTCTTTCATTTGCCATTAATTGAGAAATTTAGCAATTATATATGATTCAATGCCTTTGAAGAAGTGTATTTTGCAAAATGCATTGTTCCATTGACCATTTGTAAATTACTTCCAAAACAATCAACCTACATAATCATAAACAAGACTAGGTCAATAAATACAACTTATCTATAATCTATTTTGATTATTTTTATTTTATTTTGCCAACTTCAAAAAGGCGAATTGTACCGGTTGAATTTATTTCTTTTTTTATGCTTGTTCAGAATTTACAATCATCCATCTTTCTATTTTTACAGAAGACACTCACATTAAGGGAAATTATCTTAATTAAAGAGAATTCAACAATAATTATTAAGCAACAAAAAGGTCAATCCTTCCGATCTCAATATTTTGTAATTGAGAGTGAATTCTTTTTATCGTGATATATCCTTTAGGCCTTAGCGTAGTGTAAATGTATCCATAGTTGTATAATGCAAAATAATACCAAAAATTCTTTCACATAGTATCAATATATTCTGTAATTTTTTTGCAATAACTATATAATCATCTATACCTTAAGATAGGGTGTTTGTTTGTTTGTTTGTTTTATTTGTTACGTTGAGATCTCTTAGCCCATACATCATGGTTGCTAGTATGTGAGCATAGAAAGTGTGAGCCTATCAACTTAGAATTCTATACAACTATAGTATAGGTGTCTATATTATAAACACCTCAATGATTATAGTGTATTTATGTTCTAAACACTTATATTATAGGTATTTACGCTATAAACACCTTCAATAAGTGTAGGATACCTACTTATACTTAGGCTCATGGCTCATAGGCTCACACTTCTATACTCACATATTAGCACCATTGACCCATACATCCCTTAGTCACGTGCTTGGTACCATTAGAAAACTCTCAGTAAATAGACATACACAAGTTTTGTTTCATGGCATTCCAACCTATGGTGTGAAAGTTATGGATTTTTGAGTTATTTTTAAATCTAGAATAATGCAAAATTATGCAAAATTATATCTTGAATAATGCGAAATTGTGATAAATTATGTATCTTTTGGATTATGTGTCTCCTAGTCATGTACTTGGTATTATTGGAAATCTCTTAGTGACGAGAGGTGCATGGGCTTTGTTTTGTGGTGTTTGAGCCTATGATGTAGAAGTTATTGGATTTCAAAGTTTTAATGGACTAAAAAAATTTAAAAAACCTTTTATATTGGTTTTGACTGTGGCAACAACATATGGCACACTACTTTAATTATAAATTTGCAATTGCAATGTATAAAATATCACACATATAAGTGTTATTAATTTCTAATCACATGTTTATATTATTGAGCTTGCATTCTAAGGTATATCAATATCTCAAAATAATGACTCTTTTTTAATCCAAATGTGACTTTGTTTTTGGGGCAAGATTAATTATGGGTGTACAAACCTTACAAGATACATGAGCCCATGCAAGCATAATCATTGTTGCCATTGAATGGTTGAATTTTCTATAAAGATAAATGAAAGAGAAGTTGATTGATTTTGAAATTATATTTATTTGTAGAAAAATGAATAATTTATACATTTTTGAATTGTGTTATATAAATAGCCCATAAGAGTCATTAGTTGCCTCAAAAATCTATATAAAATACATCTATTATGGAAATCTTGCTCACCTATAATGGTCATTAAGGTCCTCAATAGTTACTTTTTGCTATGGTTTGATACCAAAAGATAATTAAGTAATCTATTGCAAACACTAAATCAAACAAATATTTTCACTCAAAACCTTTGAGTGCTACTATGTCATCCACTACAATGACATTTATTCAAGGTTATTGATCTTTATTGATTGCATGACTTCAATCTTCTCATTTAAAACTTTGAGTGCCATTATTAGGAATCATCACACTATGACTATGATTTCAATTATTCAAAGATGTCAACTGATCCTATGTTGAATCACTTCAATATTATCAATCAAAACTTTGTGTGCCACTACAATATATTGTAGGGCCTGTCTTTAGAGTGGATAGTCAAGCACACTTCCACCCAAAAGACAATGCCAAAAATAATTTTAATTTTTTTGATTACCTTCCAAAAGTCCCAATCCCCCTAGGTTTCAATTAATTAAAATAATGACCTCCAATCCACCCCTCCCACCTCCTCTTTATAATTTTGAGAACCAATTCATAAGACAATAAATATGGGATTTTGATTGTATTTTGTGCCCCATATCCTCTTCCGTATCCATATTTGTATCCGTATTCTCTCCCATATCCATATTCCCTCCCATATCCATATCCATATCTACTCCATATCTGTATTTGCTCATGTATTCTAATCTATATAGTATGTATATCGTATTTATGCTTTCTACAATATGTTTGCCATATACATACTTTGTACCATATACATATCATATGTATACAATATTTGTATCCATATTCTAAATTTATATTTGAATGGCTTAGATTAAATCTTCCAAAGATCAATAGTTTGTGATTTTTTAAAGAAATCTATGGCATTTGGGAACTCTTGGGGAGCATTTTTATTTACTTAAAATCAAGGACTTGTGATTTTTAGGGAGGGGGGGGGGAGACACACTAGGAAGTGATGCATATTTTTAATGGTTAGTAATTCCATTGTGACAAATATTCATATATCAAATTTTACATTACTTTCTAAAAAGCCCCCATAGTTTATTTGTAAAATTCAAAGGTAACACGTCTTTTTTAGAAACAAAGGGGTTACAAAACCATATCATGGATCATCCCAATGTTGTCATTGAAAACTTTAAGTATTAACACTATATCACCTCATGAAGATACAAATCTCATTTATTCAAGGATGTTGGTATGATATTGAATACATAATTATAGCACTTGAGAGAGTATATTAGTGTTTTTTTTGTCTCTCTATTTCTCCTTTGGATTTGATGGACAAAGATGTAATGGTCTTAAGAATACTAGAAGGACCTTTAATTTTAATTGTTTAGTGTAATCTTTAGAAGCTTGGGGTTACAAGACCATAGCATGGATCACCTCAATGTTGTCATTGAAAACTTTAAGTGCTAACACTATAATATCTCATGGTGATACGAATCTCATTTATTCAAGGACGTTGGTATGATGTTCAATACATGATTATAGCACTTGAATATAGTAGTGTTTTTTTTGTTTATCTATTTCTCCTTTGGATTTTAACAACAAAGATGTAATGCTCCTAGAAATACTAGAAGGACCTTTAATTTTAATTGTTTGGTGTAATCTTTAGAAGCTTAGGCCAATGAAATTGAAGGCCTATTAAATGTATATAATACTAATACGGTGGTACAATTTTAGATGACAAATATCATGTTGTCACATTCTTACATGTTGCTATCACATTGTTGGCGCATTTATTGAAGGATTGGTTTGTATAGGCTAGAATTATTTGACAATTACAACAAATCTCAAGAAATAAATCCCTACATTTACTAGATTGTGTAGGCTTTACCATTCCCTTAAAAAAGTTTCTCCACATCTATACACATTGTACTACAAAAAATTGTTATGGACCTTATTTGTAAAGGCTAATGTATAAATGAAAATTCCTACTAAATGATGTTTTTAGATAGCCCAATTTTATGTATAATAGGATATGTGGCACTTCAAATATCCTATGATAGCCCTATATATTATTTAAAATTTATCCCATTTGAATTAAGTCAACCCTATCTTTGAACTCAAGTAGTTTTCCTAAAAATTGAGAGTGATCTCCAAAGATTGGAGGTCTTCCTATATTTCAAGAATTGCTTAATGGAGCCCTAACATTAATTTAAAATGTAATACCAACACTTATAATCAAAACTTTGAGTGCAATTACTAAATCATTCCACTATGACATTTGATAAGGATGTTGGTCTTTTGTTGAATACATTGACTACAATCCTCTAACACTCTCAATAAGTACTTTGATTGAAACCATCATGTCATCATATTGTAATACAAATCTTGTTCTTAAGTTGATTACATTATCTATAGCCCGCTTGTGTAGTCACTCAAAACTTTGATTGGAACCACTATATTATCTCATTGTGATCCAAATCACATTTATTGCATTCAAGATTGTTAGTCTTATGCTGAAATTGATATGACTATATCACCATAGTCATGTCACTCAAATTGTTAAAAGCCACTATTTTGTCATTTTCCTATGACTCAAATTTTATTTATTCAAGAATGTTGATCTTTGATAAATACAAAATTAGCTACATTACCTTAAAATTGTTAATCAAAGCTTTGGATTGCCATCGCTAAGGTAGCATTACAAAAAATCTCAACCTTATAGAAGGTTAACTTTTGTGTTGTAGTGTAAATACACAAGAAATATATATTTTTAAATTAAAAAACATTTTTGAGATTGCCGATTAGTTGTGTTATTAGTAGTGCCCCATCATTTCAATTTATTTTTATAATTGCATTGGTATAGCAATAGTCTTGTAGCTTTTTGTAGGATTTATATATTTTGTGATGTCTAGTCTTAAAGTGCCTATGCTCTAAAAGGGACCATTGATACAAAGGTACATCTTTTCGCAAGGTACCAACTTTGTACAAAAGGGGTACCATTCAAAATGCTTTTTTGCACTTGCAAGGAAGAAAATTTCACATCTGCTAACTTTGATAGCCTCCCAAAGGCTAAAAAATTAGTTTTCTACCATCAAATGTTTTTTTTTGCAAGATCACCTCTATGTTGATAACATACATGCCAAATTTCAAGGCCAATAGATTTACACAAAAAGATATTCAAAATCTACCAACATGTGCAGTTGTGAGAATTTTTTTAGTGTTGCCAACTTTGACATCCTCCCAAGGATTGAAATTTTTTTTTTCATTAAATTTTTGCCATGAGATCATGTCTATGTTGATAATATGTGCAAAAAATTTCAAGGTCAAAATATTTACACAAAAAAAGATATTTGAAACCTCCCAACATGAACCGTTCAGGTGAGAGACAATTTCACTATTACCAACTTTGACACCCTCCCATGGACTAAAAAGTTTCTTTTTTACCATGAAATTTAGTTTACAACATGATCATCTCTATATTAATACCATATGTGCCAAATTTGAAGTTTAAAAGATTGGCCTATAAAAAAAGATTTGAAAACTACCAACATGGGTAGTTGTAATATATAATTTTTCTAGCCCTTGGTATAGTGTCATTTTGTTGGTTACTTAAAGTTTCACAACTACACATGTTTGGTATAGTGTCATTTTGTCGATTACTTAAAGTTTCACAACTACACATGTTTTTACAACTATCCATGTTGGTAGATTTCAAATCATTTTTTATAGGCCAATCTTCTAAACTTCAAATTTAGCACATATGGTATTAACATAGAGATGATGTTGTAAACAAAATTTCATTGTAAAAAAACAACTTTTTAGCCCATAAGAGGGTGTCAAAGTTGGTATTAGTGAACTTATCTCTTGCAACAATTCATATTGGTAGATTTCAAATATTTTTTTTGCATAAATATTTTGACCTTGAAATTTGGCATACATATTACCAACATAAACATGATCTCATAGCAAAAATTTAATGAAAAAAGAAAAAAAATTCAATCCTTGAGAGGATGTCAAAGTTGGTAACACTAAAATTTTTCTCACAACTACACATGTTGGTAGATTTTGAATATCTTTTCTTGTGTAAATCTTTTAGCCTTGAAATTTGGCATATATCTTATCAACATAGAGGTGATCTTGTAAAAAACATTTCATGGTAGAAAACTAATTTTTTAGCCTTTGAGAGGCTATCAAAGTTAGCAGATGTGAAATTTTCTTCCTTGCAAATGCAAAAAAAACATTTGAATGGTATCCAATTACACATTTTATGACGTAGATGCCCTTCAATGACCATTGCATTTCAACTTCCAAAACTTGTAACTTACTCTATGAAGTTCTAAAAAAATGTGAAACCACTTGGGTTGGATGCCAATTTCTACAAAAAAAAATTTGAAATTGTTTCTAGGTACTTAGCTCCCTTAAAGAGGCATTCAACTCCTAAATGGTCATGGTAGGAATGGACTACATGTCATTAACTCTTAAACAACAATTTGCTGATTGCGAAAATCACCAATTTCAAAAACGTGGGAATCATTCACTTAAAAAAAAAAATTCACAAGCACACCTTAGAAGTCAAACTACTATAGAAGATCTTCCCTTGTCACTTCCAATTTCAAGGATAAACAGTTGCACTTCTATCCTACATAACAAGATTCTCCCAATCATCAACTAAAGTCGAGACTAAAGTACGACCTTGGCATTGTTTAGGCGTTAACTCATTTTACAAGTTATCTAAATCTCATTTATTCAAGAATGATTGCGGCTAATGTTTAAACATGATTGTTGAATGGGCCCATTCCTATCTTATCTAAAAGTAAATCATCCCATTACGGACCAAATGGGAACAGACCCATTACGGGTCAATTGAAATGGTGCTGGTGGTGTACATTTCAAAACTTGAATGTAAACCACCACTACAATCTGACCTACATGAATCTGCTCCCATGTATTCTATAATGGGATAGTTTACCTTATCTAAAATGGGCAAAAATGGGAGCAAACCCATTGTGGGTCAATTGAAATGGTATTGGTGGTATACATTTCAGAACTTGAATGTAAACCACTACTACAATCTAACCCGCAATGGGTCTACTCCCATATATATTATGTAATGGGGTAGTTTACCTTGTCTAAGATGGGCAAAAATGGGGGCAGACCCATTGTGGGTCAATTGAAATGCTACTGGTGGTGTACATTTCAGAACTTGAATGTAAACCACCACTCCAATCTGACCCGCAATGGGTCTGCTCCCATTTGGTCCGTAATGGGGTAGTTTACCTTATCTAAGATGGGTAAAAAAACTGTCTGAATAGGGCCTCCCTCACTGACCTCCCTCAATTTACTACCGGCGCCTGTCCTTTTTCTTTATTTCCCATGGTCATAGGCCCCCCACCTGCCAACTCCTCCTGACAAATGACACCACTGTGTGACCTGCCAGTGCCAGTGAAGCACGGCAGTTGCCAACAATTTCACACGGGAAACAGATGCACTCAGTCCCCAATCCAAAATGTGGAAATTAGAACCATAATTATCCAACCAACAAATAATGGCCCAATGGGAATAAAATACTCCTTTTAGTCCCCCTTGGAAACGGTGACCCTATAACCGACCCCCTCCTGCTCTTCAAAAAACAAAGTTCTGCCTGCTCCATGATTTTACAGCCAGCAATCAACTGACAGCTCCTGACGGTAAAAAGGATAACGCTAAGTACACTGGCCAAAGCAAGTGACAGGGTAAATAAGATAAGCTCAGAGTGTGTCCTGTGCAGTAAAATCCCATCCAAAATTTACTGCGGGGTAAAAAAAAGGGGAAAAATGGGGGTGTTTAAAAACTTAAAAAATAAGTTAAAATAAGGCTGTGCCTATGCGGTGGCAGCTCATGTTGACCCCTGGAACGGAAGGGTCGGCGGTTCCCCGTCACGCGAACGTGTGCGCGTGTGTGAGAACTCGTGGGAACTCGTGGGGAGCTTGTGGGAACGGTTGGGAACGGGGGGAACAGGGAACAGCTCAGCAATCTTATCCAAATGCAGGGACGCAGCAACCTCCGTCGTCTTCCCCATTTTGTTTGCCCTTCCCCCCCGGTTGCCAGAACCCCCGCGCGGTTTGGTTTATTGTCTCCACTTGCATCCCCGCGACGTTGCCCCAGGATTCCACGCCGCCAGTCGTTGAATCCGTGTTCTCCTTCTTCTTCTCTTAGAAGAGAACTTGCGCTCTGGTTTTCGCCTTTTTCGGCGCTCAATTTGGTTTAGTATTCGCGATTTCAGGGCATTTCTTGGTGGTAGTGGTTGCGTTCCTTGGGCGTGGACATCGTCGGATGCGCCCTTGATTCGTGGTATTGGAGTGGTGTGTTGTTGTGGTTGCTACGGTTTTTTCCTTTTGTTGGAGTCTTTCGTTTTGGTGTTTTGGGGGTTCGTTTTGGCGTTGTGTTCAGTTTGAAGGGGGGTGGGGGGTGGGGAGTGAGCTAGGGTTTGGTGGTGCGAGGCGGGGTTGGGGTTTTTGAGAGAAGCGATCTGGGAGAGGGTTTGGAGTGTGTAGGTTTTGGTGATTTAGTGTGTGGTTGTGGAGGTTGTGATCTAGGTTTTGGGTCGTGGTGGTGGCGGGGGTCCGCCGGGGAGAGAATCTGGCCACCTCGGGGTGTGGGAGGGTGGTGGTGGTGGAGGATTGGTTGCGGGTCGCTCTCATGGAGAGCGATGGGCTTTGGAGAGCGTTTCTGGATGAATGTGGAAGTGAGTGTTGGTGGCGGACTTCGTAGTGGTGTGGGAGCGGGGATAGGTCTTTGGTTGACTGTATCTGGATGGCCTTGGATGGCGTTGAGGGGAGTATGAAAGCGTGTTGGTGAAAGGGAGTAATCGAGGTGGAACAACGCAATGGTGTCGCGGTCGTATAGCAATCTTTTGGATCTGAATGATGATTCCACAATATCCGCCGATTCTGTCGTGGGGCATATGCGACGGAACGGGGGCAGGTTGTCGCGTTCCTCCCTGGCGCCTGCTGGGCTGTCCGCAGGGGAAGCGAATTACGAAGCGGATGATAGGTCCCATCGGGATGAGAGCGTGAGTACCGAGGCCTCCGTCATGTCGGAGGAGAATCGGATGTTGGTGGTGGCGCATATATTGCCGCTGAATGCCAAGAAGCGGGCGGATGGGAACGGGTATATCTACGATTGGGATAAAGACTCGTCTCTGTACCAGCTGAAAGATGGATTGCCCGAGGAGATGGAGGTGATCTACATAGGGTGTCTCAAGGTGGATGTCGACGACGCCGATCAAGATGAGGTGGCCGCGTTTCTCCTGGAGAATTTTAATTGTGTGCCGGCGTTTCTCCCGCAAGATCTGAAATATAGGTTTTATCATGGGTTTTGTAAGCAGATGTTGTGGCCGCTGTTTCATTACCTGCTGCCTCTTAGTCCTGAACACGGGGGGCGTTTCAATCGCTCCTGGTGGCAAGGGTATGTGTCGGTGAACAAGATCTTTGCTGACAAGGTGATGGAGGTCATCAGTCCTGATGATGACTATGTTTGGGTGCATGATTACCATCTCATGGTGCTGCCTACTTTTCTGAGGAAAAGGTTTAACAAGGTGAAACTTGGGTTCTTCTTGCACAGCCCGTTCCCTTCCTCTGAGATCTATCGGACGTTGCCGGTGCGAGATGAGATACTGCGGGCGTTACTGAATGCTGATTTAATAGGGTTCCATACATTTGATTACGCGAGGCATTTTTTGTCGTGTTGTAGTCGCATGCTAGGCCTGGAGTACGAGTCCAAGCGGGGTAACATTGGGTTAGAGTATTACGGCCGCACGGTAGGGATCAAAATTTTACCCATGGGTATCCACATGGGTCAGTTTGATGAGAGTCTGAAGATGGCCGACACGAGGTGGCGGATTGGGGAGCTGAAGGACCAGTTCAAGGGAATGACTGTCCTGCTTGGGGTGGATGATATGGATATCTTCAAGGGCATCGGGTTGAAGTTTTTGGCTATGGAAGAGCTTCTCAGGCAACACCAACAGTGGCAAGGGAAGATCGTGTTGATTCAGATTGCCAATCCTCCGAGAGGCACAGGGAAAGATATCGAGGAGGCTCGGAGCGAGGCTCACTCAATAGTCGAGAGAGTGAATGAAGAGTTTGGGAACGAGCACTACAAGCCGATTGTCCTGCTGGAGGATAAGCCCGTGTCACTATATGAACGGATTGCGTATTACACCATCGCGGATTGCTGTGTCGTAATCCCAGTGCGTGACGGCATGAACTTAATCCCATACGAGTACATTGTTTGTAGAGAAGGCGCTCCGGAGCACATAGCATCTGCTATTTACCCTCATGAGTCAACAGTGAAGAGAAGCATGTTGATAGTTTCAGAGTTTATTGGATGTTCTCCATCTTTAAGTGGTGCCATTCGGGTCAATCCTTGGAACATTGAGATGGTTGCTGAGGCTATGAACAGTGCGATCACTTTGAAAGATTCGGAGCAACACCTACGCCATGAGAAACACTACAAGTATGTGAGCAGCCACGACGTTGCGTATTGGGCTAAGAGCTACATGCAGGATTTGGAACGAACCTGCCGCGATCACTCTAGACGTCGGTGTTATGGGATCGGTTTTGGACTGGGTTTTAGGGTTGTTGCTTTGGATCCTAGCTTTAAGAAATTGCGTACTGAGCTCATCGTGTCCGCATACAAGAAAAGTTCCACCAGAGCTCTACTTCTGGATTATGATGGGACAGTGATGCCTACATCACACAAGGAAAGTCCAAGCCCTGAGGTTCTGGAACTTTTGAACACACTTTGCAGTGATCCTAATAATGTGGTGTTCATTGTAAGTGGACGGCCACGGGTCAAACTTGCAGAGTGGTTTGATCCTTGCGACAATCTAGGTCTTGCCGCTGAACATGGATATTTCTACCGGTACTGAACTAACTTTTTCTGATCCTTACTTCTGATTTTTGATTCGTTGGTTTTTGATACGTCAAGGAATTATTTTGGATTGCTCAATTGTCGTGATGGTCCACTCATGTTCCTCTTAGTGTGACTGACTCTGTTTTGTGTTTTTGATTCTGTATAGGAGGCGACGAGATTCTGAATGGGCTACTTGCAGAAGTGGGGACAGCTTTAGTGCCACTGAGCGTGAAGCGCCGTCCATGAGCTTTGAGTGGAAACTGGTTGCAGAACCAGTCATGCAGCTATACACAGAGTCAACTGATGGATCTTACATTGAGGCCAAAGAAAGTGCATTAGTGTGGCATCATCGGTTTGCAGACCCTGACTTTGGATCTTGGCAGGCGAAAGAGCTGCAAGATCACCTGGAAAGTGTACTGGCCAATGAGCCTGTTACTGTCAAGAGCGGTGCACAAATTGTTGAAGTTAAACCTCAGGTACGTAGCAGAATGTGAATAAGTTAGTTTCTAAGGTTGTGATATTGGACGGTGTTTCTCTGTTGGTGGTACAGTTTGCACATAAACATAAGATGGACGAATACGTTTTTTGGAGTAATGGTGAATGTTTTTTTTCCCATTGCAGGGAGTTAGTAAGGGGTTTGTGGTGGAGAAGATACTCACGTTGATGGAGAGGGAATACGGATCCCTGCCAGACATGGTGCTATGTGTGGGTGATGACCGGTCAGATGAAGACATGTTTGAGAGCATTGAGACTCTCATGGATCAAATTCCTTCGGCTGAGGTATTCGCATGTACTGTGGGTCAAAAACCCAGCAAAGCCAAGTATTATTTAGATGACGTTGTGGAGGTGATCAAGATGCTGCAGGGGCTCGCGAATGCATCTACTCGGTCTTCTGCCTCATCACTTCCTCAGCTTTCCGAATTTTCATCACTTCATATTTAGGTGAGTACCACTATTTGAGACTTGGGATTCATGAGCAGATTGCTATGTATGTGCGAAGCCTTACCGGTATTTTTAGTAGCGAGTTGAAGTAGCTGAGCTAGACTTTCCCTGCCTTTCCCATTTACATGAGCAGGGCAGCAGTGCAAGTGCGCTTTATTAAGCATTTGTATCAGAATTTGAACGGCCTTCTGGTCAGCCACACGATCATGACCGGTTGATCTGTGATGTTTGTTCGGAGTTGATTCAAGGCATGGAGCAGGTGTGAGAAAATTGAACGTTCAAGGAGTAGGAAGGAGTAAGGGAACAGAGGTTGAGAGAAAAGGCAGCTCAGTGTAGGGATTCTCAGCAGTGCTTAGTGGCCAAGGAGTGGTACGCGTAGAAGGTCTGTGAATGTTTCGCGGCTCTTTCAATCTGACTTGTGGTATTTCAGATTGAGCATCTGATAAGAAAGTCGAGGTGAATTAGTTAGGAGAAGAAAGCATCTGCATCCATACGGTCTCGATAGTCGTGGAACAAATAGTGTTGGAAAGGCAATCAAGTCCTAGATGATATTTTTGGTATTTCACGCAATGATTTAAGTTCCTTTTGTTAACCATCTCTTGTTTTGCAGGTGGTTTACGTAGGAGCTTTCCAGAGTTAGGGTTAGATCAATGCAAACAGAGTTGCATTCTGTAGCGGCGAGGCACTGGACTGTACCAGGTATTGCACGTTTATACGCTCTATTCTTGGCTCTTTGGGGAGTCTGCCTTCACTATTGAAGCGTTTACGCATATATCCCATTTATTTAAGAAATTAATGTTTTAGTGATCATCTTCGTTGAGTTATGTGAAGCTACCAACTGTTCATGAGGATACTTTTTTACATCTTCTGATTTGTCCTCCGGGTATTGGGTTTACCGTTCAGAAGTTGGGAGCAGGAATGATGCTGGTTCACGGACAGTTATGAAGGGGTGGCTGCTAAGCGGCGCTGCTCATACATGCTCGAAAATCAAGCTCTGGGTTAAGGTTGTGATTGATTGCAAATAGAAAGTGTGTGTCTTTGCACGGGAAGTATGATGTCAAATTTTCTGCAGTCCTTACCTTTCTTTAGGTTGTTTTAAAAATTCTGCAACAGTGTTGGATTTGTTACTCCGTCACCAGAACAATCTGTGCTGAGACTTCTCTTGCGAAAATTTGGAAATTCAGTTTGATGCAAAAGTGTTTTTGCTGGAGTGTTACACAATATATAAGAATGCGTAGCACGTCATCGCTTCCCCGAGTTGATTGGGTTTGTTGCTTCGTTTGCAAATTGCGTTTCATTTCAAACCCTCAATTTCCCGAACGTCTTGAAGTATGTTTGGGCCAGATGTTTTTCTCCCTGGTTGAGCTTGAAAGTGCTTGGCCTCGTGTCCGAAGGTTTTGTATGTTGTTGGTTGTCGTATGATTGGAATCCCAACTACGTAGAATCTTATTTGTCCTTCACGGTCGTGCCTCGAGAACTGTACCGCCTTCCTTTTTTGGCTTTGAGACGCAGGAGATGAATTCTATTTCTCTGTCCATCCATTTTTTTCAGAGGTGAAATCATGTCTCTGGGACAAGTTGTAACTTAATTTTCGAATTCTTTGGGGAAAACTTGAAATTACTGTGGTTTTCTTCAGAAAATTATGAAAATATCAAAGAAATTTATACCAAATGCATAATGCACTCGAAAAATATGAAATCCTTCAAATATGAAAAATAGATGTATATTACTATGCATGACATCATGGTATAAACTAAAGTAAGGGTCTCTTTAAAATTAGAAAATCATCAAAGCATGGTTTTAGGCCCAAAGTTTATTATCAAAACTGAAATTTATGAGTTTTTCAAGGATTTTAATAGGAGTAGAAATTGCACTTGATAAGCTTCATTTCATGAGTGAGACTCTAGCTCAAAAACATCATTTTCATGACTAAAGTTCACATCAAAGAGTATATAGCAATGGATATGTTAGGATGGTCCTTTGACTAAGCATTTTCTTCTCTCAAAAATTCAATAATATTATAGCAAGGGAACTTATAATTTTATTCACTAAATGTATTCAAGCAACTTAAAAAATGAAATAAGTTGAATTTAGTCTCATCTCACAAGCTTAGGTAAAGTCATCTAAAGGATATTTTATACCCTCAACAACTTTTCAAGATTTTTTTTTCACTGAACAAATGGAAAAACATTACATTATAAAACTATAGACCACAAAAGCTAGACCTTGAAGTTAGACAAAAGGAAAAGAGATGAGGTAGAACCAACAACATAGTCAAGTCTACTTCCTATACAAAACTACAGTCTAAGGGGCACACAATATTCTAGTGAATCTTGTCACCCTCCTATATGCTAGCAATGCACCTCTAGTATGCTAGCAAGAATTGGCAATTGTAACCAAATGCTTTCAAACTTTTCAAGATTAATCTTAAATTGTCTAGTGAAATAGGAGTTGTAAACATCTCATTTAATAGCCATGCACTAGATGGATGATGAACATTACAAAGATGACATTTCATCCAATCAATGATCATTGAAGATGTTTTAAGAAATTTTATATAATATATATGAATAAAAAATAGAAAGAATTAGTGACATTTCAATTGGAGGAGTTTTAATTAATTTTTGTTAATTTTTGAAAGTATTCTTACTATTTTAAAGTTGTATATTTAAAAGTTAGGTCCAAACTTTCAATTGAATTAGAAAGGTGGAAAGTCAAAATGTGAGAAGTCCTTGGTATAAAGGTGGATGTAGATTCTGAGCTTCTTTGGCATTCTTATGGTATGAATAGAATCTTAACAACACACATCTTTATTTTTGCACTGTTTTCTTCTTTTCCTAATGCTACATGTATTCATTGAGAACCTTGTACAACAATCATGACAAATAAACAAAATCTTCTTTTCCAAAATTCTAGGATGTATTTCATTCATTTCTTTTTTGGATGACTCAATTTAAGAAATAATAAATTGCCAATGAACCTATCATCATCTATAATTGAAGAATAATTGGATAATTCTTTGAAAATCTTATATCAACCCTTAATAGACCAATGTGTTTAGAGGTTGTAAACTACTTCAAAGTACTTGTCTCTAAAGTGAGGTCAAAATCTTTGTCAATATCCCACCAATTGCAAGTCCAATGTGACTAAACTTCAAAATATAGGCTTTTCAAAAGGTGAAGTTTTATCTATCAACATTTTTAGGAAAAAACATGTACTTCTTATAACTAATGTATTTTAGTAGATATATTAGAAATTGGGTTGAAAACATATGTTAACCAAAAAACTTTTAAATTTATTAAAAAAAATTGTAAAGGAGAATTCTATATGGCAAAATAAAAATGGCAAATTTCATTTAATTGGAAAGATTTTTTTACTTTAATACTTTTACAGTTCAAACCTCATGGTTTGAAATCTAAACTAGTCATAGATTTTTGAAATCTATATGATTCATAGATGTCTAAAATTTGTACCTACCTAAGATGTTTCAAACCATATGATCTAAAATTTAAATCCATCATAGATTTTGGAATTCTTTATGTGTCCTAGATGTATGAAAATCTATACCTATCCTACATGTCAATTTTCATTTCAAACCATGTGGTTTGAGAAATGGCATTTGGAATACCACCATTTTAACGAAATTTGCCATAAACTGACTCTTTGTAACTTTTACTTCATTATTCAGAATTGCCAATGATTCAATTTTTTTAAATTAGGTATTAGTCTATACAATTCTAAGAAAATAATTTTTGGAACTTAGTTTAACATTGAAATTGAAAAAAAACTTCTAACTTTCGCAATATTTACTAGAATCAATAACATAAAACAAAGCTTCAGACATAGATTATGATGAGTAGCATCCATCCTAAAAAAATCATACAAAAATTCGAATTCCAAAGTCAATAGAGCTTGCTCAAGTTCTCAAAAAGCCCAAACTGGGTTCTTTGGTCTTTTAGGGATGAATTGACGATAAAATACATTTGTGATTGGTTTCATAAGGAATTTTTTTCGTTCACGAGGAAGGAAACAAATTTGTAAGACCTAATAAACTATTGACCTTTTGTTAATAATGAACAAGCTTTGTTTGTGTAAGTTGCATGTCCAAATGTTTTAAAGGGAGTACTAGCATATAAGCATACAATCTATGAGGCCATAAGTCTAAGAGTCTATATTACAAATAACTTCTATAGTTGTAGGTTCTAAGATAATTTAAACCTATGTTATAGACACTTTCTATGTTAGGCTCATATCTACCTACTCAATGCATTAGCATTGTTGAATATTGTAGAACCTTTGCATTTAAAATTATAAATGAAAAGTGAAAAGATAGAAATACTATATTATACTAAAATCTATAGTAAAGTTCTAAAAATAAGCACTCAATAGTTCTAATGTGAAGAATTTTTTTGAAAGACTTTTTAGATATTTTGAAAAATTGTTTATTTACTTTACCTCTCTTGGTTTTTTAATATTGAAAAAGTATTTACAAAAGCTTAGTTGCTTGTTTAGAATTAAAATAAAGCTATGGAAGAAGGAACTGTTCAATCTTGATTTTAACTTGAACCACGCTTGCCTAGAATTCATTGATAGTGGGTCCTATCTTAAGATTATGAATGAAAAAAAAATATTAAATTATGCTACTAAAGTGGTATAGGACAGTACTTAAAAGACCCCATTCTCTTGTACTGTGATTCAAATGCCAAACATCCAATGGATGACAAAGAATCTTTTTCTATGTGATGAAAGTACAACTATTCATCTTCACATTTATGTGTGGAAAGAAGAGGTTTTCTATAATACTTTGACTTGCAATGAGCACTTTTGGATTTTTTTGAACAAGTGATTCCCACAATTTCAAAATGGATGAATTCATGGTCACCAAGGTTTGTCTTTCAAGGATTAAAGTTCTTTTGTTTATATATTTTTTAAATCAAATTTTAATGTTTTGGTAAATTTATTAAATTCATTTTATTGAATTTTAAAATTTTAAAATATCAAAATTACTAATTTTTAATGCTTTAAATTTATAAATGTTTGAAAATTTGAATTTTAGAATCAAATTACACTATTACAAAAGAAGATAATCAAACCTAGTGAGACAAAATTCAAATAAGAATGGGCTAATAAATATTTATCTTAGACAAGGAGATAGAATTAAGGGGATGGAGACTAAAATGAATGCAATGAAGATGAAAAAGGTTAGCAAACTTAAATTAAGTACTATTATAAAGACCAAATGAATGGTCAATGGACATAAATATGAACATTGAAAGATGGGAATTTCATTGATTATTTTCATACACCTCAATCTTACTAATGCAAGGAAAAATGGTATTAACCCTACACTACCGCCAATGCCATTTTGTAGCGTTTGGATGTCAGTCTAAGGTCAAAAGAAGAGGTTAACAATAATTTTTTCATCCATTTTTTTAATGACCTTTCACGATGAGTTACAAAGACTATCCAATTGAGTTTTTAGTCTAACTAATGTTTATTTTTATGTTGTTTAGAAGTAAATAAAGAAAATGGATGGCAAAATTTGCCATTTTAGTGTATTTTGAGAAATTGAGTAAATTTGAAATTTCTCCACAAAAATGATATTTTTTGAGTTTGAGTCCAACTAATTAAATGTTCTTCTACTCTAGTTTCTACTCCAATTGGAATTTTGTAAAAGTTCGAAATATTTAATATTTTATTGCAATTTGAACTTTGAATGTATTTTCAATGTCTACTGCATTTTATTTATAGAAGTACACGGAAATTGAGTTTACACCATGATGCTTGTCATTATAATGTACACATATGGTGAAATTCAGATTTTTTGAGATAAATTTCTATTTCATATGATTGTTTCTTCACTTTCTCTTCAAAAATTCTCAGAAAAATCAATTTTCGTGAAAAAGATCTAATTTTTTTGTGAAGTAGAGAAGACTTATAATTCCATCTCTCAAAAATAAATTAAATTTTTTTGATATATATCTAGTTCCAAAATGGAAAAAAATTGAGTGATGACCAACCAGGCTTGAATAAGGTAGAATCACCTATACTGGATCATTTAAGCAATTGTGGAACAGATGATGAAGAGTACAAGGCTATATAAATTTTTCTCATATAGAAAGATAGGAAATATGACAATTGCAAATTTCTTGTAATTTTATTCCCAAAATTGAAATTACTATGATTTTTCGAAGCCAAAAAGTGCATTGAACCCATAGCCAATGTCTAAAGTCTTCCAACTTCGATTATAGCCAAGACTACTTTCCTACTTGATACTTCCCACATACTTTAAGACACTTTGGGACATGTGTCATGACCTTATTAGTCCCAACCTTGAAAATGGGGAAAAAATACATTCCAAGCTTTAATTGCAAATCTCTTCTAAATCTCTTCTCTTGGTTGGAAATAGCAACATCCTATAGGTTGGGTATGGGTCCTTGAACACAAATAGGTGATTCTACCTCAAGTCCATCCTTTAAGGGTTAACAAGCTCCAACCTAAGAATAAGGACATTCTTCATTCTAAAGTTATTTTTAAAATCATATATTTGTCCTGAACATCCCTCGTAGATTTCACGGGCTTTGTTCTTCACAAATGAGGGTAATGAAGCAATTGTAGCGCCCACAGAAAAGAATGTCAAACATTGTGAATAAATTGTGGAGTCTATGAATACGAACGTCCCAAAATTCCTCCGTGTATGCTACGCCAAATGACGAATGATTTACACATATCCATGTCTCAAGTGGAAAACTGACCACATCTGTAAAAGTGGCTAAGCTTAAATGTAAACTGCTCAGATCTGATCTGTTTGCACCCAAAATCATTTGAATTCTGAAAACTTATCTTGAGTTCTGCAAACTGGCAGTCAACTTCTCAAAATGTGCCAAAATCTGTCCACTCAACAGTTGCCAACTGAAGAATCATATCAAAGACAAGTTAAATCCTTGCAAACAATGTTTATCATATGTCTCTAAGATCACTAAAGTGAAGTGTAAAAAGTTTAGAAATGATCTGTTTGCACCAAAAATGATTTGAATCCTGAAATTATATCCTGAGTTCAGCATGCTGGCAGTCAATTTCTCGAAGTGTCAATCTGTCCCCTCAACAATTCCGACTGGTGAATCAAACGGAAGACAAGCTTAACCCTTGCAAACAATGTTTTTTGTCTCCCCAATTACCCAAATCAGATATCATCGTAGACTGTCTCGCAGCCCTTCTTCAAAGCTTGTCTGGCTATGCCAAGAGCACATATCTCCGTCCTCAAAACTCAAGGGGAAACTATCGCTCCCTCTGGGAAGAAGAAGCGTGAGGTCAAGCAACACCTGTTGTGCGCAAAATCGTTAAAAAAAACATGTGATATTTGATTGCCTTAAGGTGATTCATGTGCATAAAGCATGATACAGTATCCAAAAACTGCATGCTAAAAGAATCTAGAACCCCCTCTTGACCTCCCACCAAGACTCAAGACTCAATGATAGTAACCATGCTCAAATGGTTATTTGAACGATTTTAAGTTTGGTTACCTTAATCTTTGGGTGGGGGAGGAGCAGGCAAGTTCACCCCAGAAGCCCTGGCGGCACTGAACAGCGACGATGCCAAAGCTTGGGCAAGGGCACTGGCATCTGGCCCTTCTTCTTGTGTAAGAGATGAAGTGGGAGGGCATTGGATGTCTGCCAAACTGGAAGCTATGGCGGAGGCATATTCCGTATCCTCGTCGCCACCCAAACTGTTGGAGAAGCTGCTGATGGAGGCATTCTGGGGTTCCAAGCTTGCAGCCAGAGCCGCAGCTAAGTTAGCTGATCCAATGATTCTGGAGGTTTCTTTCTCGGACTTCGTCTTCGATGCAGCAGTTTTTTTTTCCTTGGCAGTCCTGCAACAATCAATAGTTGTTGCCATCAACGAAAGATTGCAAAGATTGCGCACATATGTATTTCAGCAAAGCTTTCTAGCACTCCGTATCCAAGCCGATCACTCCTGTCTACTAGGTATGTGTTTGTGGGCAACCAAACTGTCATTGCAGTACAGGAGTGTGAATAATATATGTCATTAAAATCTAATTAGGAAGATGCAAGATACTCCTTGAAGAAGAAAGAAAACCTCCACATTATAAAGTGATCAATACTACCGTGGATAAACTTTAAGAAATAGTTGTACGATAGAGTTTCTTTTCTCCATGTCTGATGCTTTAAAAACCTGCAAATGAAGACCCCACAATCCTGACTTCTATCTGTTTGATTATTGAAGAATGATACATAACAAAGCAGAGGGAGTAGGCTTTGTGACGAGGCTAAAACGGCTGCTAAGCGGTGAATGTGTCTTGGCTAGGATCTTATCACAAATTTACAAAAAGAAGCTTGCATAGCAGGTCCTCTATTCTATTCCTATCCACTTGAATCAAAGAGAATGAAGGTCAAAATCAATATATGAGCAAGCTTGCGCACCTGCACCTACCTTATGGTTTGCATTCTTATCAAGACAGTGAACTCAAAGCACGCTTAGTATGAAAGGAATTCACCTATGGCCACTGGATACTAGGATTCTCAAACCAGGCTTTCACAATTGCATTACAGAATCACACTTGAAAAATGTGACCGCCATTTACCTGGTAATACGCTCCGCTTCCTCGGAACTGAGCCACCTGCCAACGTTGTCCTCATTTCCCCAACAACCTGAACTAGGAAGAGATCCCCGGACGACAAAAATACTCCAGCCACTGTTTTTCAGGGTATCCAGATACGCAGAAAGATAAAAATTCGAAAGATATTCCGGGGCAGGGTACAAACTGTTGAAATTATACCACCTCTTGCCCACTCTTCGGATGCAGAACCAGTGAGCCTACAGTTGCCAATATTCATAATACACAACCCATCAGAAAGAATACTACAAGAAAACCTGTAAGCCTAGGACTTCAAGGCAAAGAAACACTGATTGCCCTCATTTACCTAAGCTAGGGAATCCATGAAAGGATTTCAATGTACACAGACCTCTTTCATCTGAACCTCTCTTCAATGACATTCTGAAAGATCCTGCACACTTGGAACACTATTATTGACTGTAGCACAATTGTCTCCCAAGCAGTCCATATAAGGGTTAAAAGTGTACTACAACACGTATTATTTGGATACTTTACGATTAAGTTATGAAATGTTGAAGTTTGAAGTAGGAGAGTCTCGATCATGAGTCTAGACTACCTTTGATCCACAAGTATGGCATCTACAACCCTAAATGCATCTTCTCAGGCACATAAATATCCACAACAAACATACTGTTTTAAAATCACAAGCACGAACTCCCAGCATAAGAATCCTCTCTTGCAAAGAATCCAGACTCGAAAGCAATCGTAGACCTCGACTACAACAAATCTAATCGAAATTGAAACCCTAAGTAGCGACCTTCAATTGCTCGCTGCAATTTCAATGCACAAAGTTAAGGCATTCGTAACAGACACTTACACATGTCTTAATTGTTTTAAACTATTACACATGTCTTCATTATTTGCGAATTGAAATTCGTTGTTACCCTTGATTCAAGTCAGTTTCAACACCCAGACGACGAACCAGATATTTACTTAGGTCGCAGACCGCAATTAGGGTTTTCCAGAACTTTAACAAAACGACCCCAAATTCTATCACCTTTCAAAGCCAAACCCCCAGTGTAATGGTACTAATCTCTTCGCAGCTAAACATATTTTTATCATCCATTGTTTTAAAAAAAATCTGACACTATGCATAGAAACTTCTCGCACTTTCCAATGAAAATGCCGTCTAACATCTCCAACACAGAATCTCTCGATTACTTTGAAACTGACACAGAGAAAACAAAACTGATATAAACCTCTTTGCGGTTATACAATGCATTCTCGTGAATTAAAATTTTCAGATATCCGACACTATGCATAGAAATGTATCGCACTTTCCATCTCATAACCTTCAAGCTCTTGAACTGACACAGGAAACGCAAAAACTCCACGCACCAGGAGATGACAAATGAACGCGCTCTGCGTCTGCGGATCCGCCCGTGCATCCGCCGCCTCGGGCGCTTCTAATGGCACACACTGCAAGTTCCAGATTTGCAGAGCGCGGTTGAGCACCTGGATGCTGAAATTCCCATCTGCATCCACATTGGAGGATCCCTCCGCCATGTAACTCAAGTAGTGGGACGATGCCGCGCCGCTCTCCAGCATCACCTGCTGCTCCTGCTGGTCCAATTCCTGCGCCATCGTGGCCAAGTCGACCTCGGAGAAGTAAGGGCCCTGGAGGACGGCGTTGACGCAGTGGACTGCACAGAGGCGTGACTCTTGGACCTCGTGGTACAGCAAAGGGGGGGACGGCGAAGAGCTTGATTGTAACATTGCTCCTCCTCCTCTGTCTCCCATCGACATCGCTTAAAACCTATTCACAATTCTCGCAACCCTAAAACCCTCACGTGAATTCTTGATACCCTGTAACTGAACTTGAATGCTCGCTACCCCTGAAACCTGACGTGAATTATAGCTACCCGAAAACTTGCCGGGAATTCTCGCGACCCTAAAACCTAACGTGAATTCTAGATACCCTATAACTTAACTTGAATGCCTACCCAAAAAACTGCTGGGAATTCTCGATCGCTACGCTGAAACCTAACGTAAATGCTCGGTACAGTATCCGAGAAATTGACGTGAATTCTCTCTACCCTAAAAACGAACATGAATTCCTCCAACCCTAAAACCTGAATTTTCGCTGCGTACCCTGAGCGCAATCACAAGGAGTTCTCTTCAGCTCAAAACTTCGCTGCTTCTGCTCCTCTGGACATGTTTGACATACAATTGACGCAAAGGGTGGCCACGGGAGGTTTGGGTGCCAGGATTCAAATCCGTGAGGTTTGCGTTGGGGAATACGTTACGGGGAAAAATGGTTTGGAGCCAGGCCTCCAGTGGGCCCAACAGGGTGGGTTTTTTTCCCACGCAGGAATTTTTTATTTTTTGCAAATAATTTTGTTTGCAAATTCTGAATTCATATTTGCAATTAGAGCCCCCAAATTAGGAGAGGATCTGAAACATATGGTCCAAAATAGAGGTCTTTATTTTTACTTTTATTCTGGAGAATCCAATTTTATTGTGGTATGCATTAGGGGATTTTTGAGGCCAGTGGAAGATTACGGATTCCCGGATTGTGAGAACACAGTTTCTGTCGTGTGAATAGGAATCCTATGTGGTCGAGAGAGTGCCATGTCATTAAATTTTATTTTTTTTGAAAAAAAAAATTGTTTTTTTTTTTTTTGCATATTTCAAGATCCAAATTATTATTATTATTATTTATTTTTTTGAATAAATGTTGGCCTAACAGCGGCCAACAGTTACGGGAACAATTTCGGGGAATAGCCCCGAAACGGCCCTTCGGAGGCCTCAAATCCCCTCTAATGCCCACTTAGAATGGAAGATTTAGAAAGAGTAATAGGGAAAGTTAAGCCATATTTCGTACTCCCTTTGATCCATTAAAAAGCTCCAAATTAGATAGAATCTTTGTTCCACTAAAAACATCCATTTCTTGATTTTGACTATGTAGTAAGAGTTTTTTTTGTGTTGAATGACCTTGTGGGGGCAAGTGAAACAATGTGGAAGCATATCCTAAGATTTGCAAATTTGGCCCTGCCCATTTAAAGCTCATTGTATGAATTGCTCCTTCAAACACTATTGTTGACAATGCGTTTAGTGCTTACTTCATTGCTATGAAAATTTGATTATAGAGCCAACTAGGTTTATTTATTGTAGATATTTAGGTTAGGGAATATGTTTCTAGAATCCTAGTGTTGCCACCACCCTTTACATAATTTAAAATGATAGAACTGGTAGCATTTACATATTATGCTCAAAAATCATACTTTGCATATGGATTTGGGATGTCTCAACGATAGCACCTAAGCTAAACAGTTTACATAAATCTAAGGACTAGGTTCATTGTTTCTAAATGCATGTATTGCTAGTACCATGACTAAAAATACAGTTAATTTATGAAGAGGAGGTTTTTAGTGGAACAAAGGCTAGGTGTGGAGGAAAGTTGCCATGTCATGAAATGGTTTTGTCTGTTTGGCAAATGGTTTCATATATGGTACCAGATGTCCATTGAAGAATTTGGCTTAAATTATATTTTATTTTGGAAATGCATGGTATGCCCAAATGCCACAAAACAAAGTCCTTGCACTCCTTTTTTGCATAAAAGTTATTGAAGGTTGTGAAAGTTTTCTAAATTAAAAAAATTGAAAACCATTTTTAATGACAAATGACAAATGTCAAATGTCATAATTTTAAACACTCTAATACGGAGGTGTACATTTTATTTTAGAAGAGCTTTCTTTGATTTAGGGTATAAAATTAGTCTACAAATATTTTTAAGATATTTGATAACTACAGTAAATGCACTCTAAAAACATGTTGAAAGTAATCCTAAGTTACTTGACAAATATATAGATGAATATTGTGAAAAATATTATAAAAAATTATAAATCCTAATTCTAAAATTACAATAGAGTAATTTCAGAAAAATGAAACATTATAAAAATAAATAAAAGATTCTAAATCATATTTAATTGGAGTATTGGTTTCATTAAGCTCCATTTCTTTTTTGGTACCTATAGTTGGACACAAATCCATATATAATAAAAGTTCAAGACCTACAAACATGACTTGACTTCACTACTTTTCTAGTGTTGTCCATCAAAGATGGATCCTTCTCAAAGAAAACTTGCAACAATGTTTATTTTACAATTTGCATCTTTAATTGCTCTATTTTGTACGGCCACTATCAATGTACAGGTTAGTATGAATTTGAATCAAAATGCTTTGCTACTTATATAATATTTAATGCTTCAAAAGGGTAGAAATGGATTAGAGCTAGGAAAGATTCAATCGTACAATAGGGACCTGAGATACTCTTGACTTCAATTTAGTGGCATCCTATAGCAATATTGACTTCAAACATTGTTTTTGGATGACCAAAAAAACATTCAATTTCCTATGTTAGCAACTGGCACCCTCTATATTAAAAAAAGACTCAAAGTAGAAAATAGTTGTTGCTATTGACGTGAAAGTTGCTATTGCTATTACTAGCTTAGCATTTGGATCAACTTTGTATATGGTAGCTAATAGTTTTAGAGTTGCTATATACATTGTACAATTGTTGTAGAATTTTGCCATGCTCTCAAAAACATTGTAGAGATGTCCTCATTTGATGGCCTTCTCCATCTTGATTGCAAGACATTAGTTAGCATTTCAAAGCATTCCATGGAATTCCTTATAGTGTTAGAGCGATAGACAAAAGTCACATTTGAATCATTGCTTTTGTTGAGCCTACATCATAATAATTATTATTGTAAAAAAAGGTTTCACTCAATTAGGATGACTAGAGATAGAAGGAAAATTGAAATTTGAAATCAATTAATGCAAAAGGTGGAGTACAAGACATCTAAACAACATGAAATGAAAAAAAAAATCAATGTTTGAAGGTAGTATTGCTATAGGATGCCACTAAATTGAAGTCAAAAGTATCTCAGGTCCCTATTGTACAATTGAATCCTTCCTAGCTCTAATCCATTTCTACCCTTTTGAAGCATTAAATATTGTATAAGTAGTAAATCATTTTGATTCAAATTCATACTAACTTGTACATTGATAGTGGCCGTACAAAATAGAGAAATTAAAGATACAAATTGTAAAATAAACATTGTTGCAAGTTTTTTTTGAGAAGGATCCATCTTTGACGGACAACACTAGAGAAATAGTGAAGACTATTCAAATGATCATATAAAGGGAGTCAAGTCATGTTTGTAGGTCCTTGTCATAGATAGAAGAAGATAGAAGAAGCTTTTTAGACAGCAAAATCAGGTCGCGCAAGGCTCCTTGAGCGCACCACAACCGGCATCAAAATCGTTTCAGCAACCAATGCCAATTCATTTTGTGGCGCTTCTATTCGGGATCGCTTCAAGAGTCACCGGGGTGCAACTTCATTGCTGCAGAGCCGCAGGTTTTCGCAAATTTGTTGATAACTCTCAGGAGCGTAGAAGTAGGAGGTGCAGCATAGTCCCGCGCAACGTCGCCCTCACAGCTGCACCTTAATTGTCATGTTCTTGCTGTCGCTCTAGGGTTTTGTGCTTCGGATGTTTGCTGTGGCGGTGTGGCGGTTTGTAGGGTGTTGATTAGGCTTTTAAATAATTGGGTGCTGACTCTGACGAAGAAAAGTAGATAGTATTAAGGACATGACTTCTAGTTCTAGTCCTAGTTCTTCATACTTTGAGAAGCATGACCCTAGAGCCTTCAAGTTCCTTTTACTTTAGATTATAGTTTATAACAGAATTGAGGCTGAAGAACTCTTCAATCTTGACAATACATGTCTTGGTTCTTATTATTTTGGTTTGAGCTTGATTGTTAAATGGAAATGAGGAATATGACATTAGTTTGAATGTTTCTTAAACTTCATATTTCTAAACTATTGGGCTAAGAAGGCAAAAGAAAGAGGAAAAGTAGATAGGGTTTTGTCTATCAACTCTTTATTTGTAACTTTGTCACCACAAAGATGTAGCTGAGTAGTTATGCAGTGCAATTCGGCATTGAACAAAAGAAAATTAGGAAAATTGAGAACACGAAGAGCAATCCAATCAATGCGAGCTTGAGGAAGGAATATGGTTTGCTCATGATGAATTGAGCATGAAGTTGGCTCTACAAGTCCGCCGAGTTGTCAACTTGAATGTATTGTTGTCGAAGAGAGATATTGAGAAGATGGTGAAGAATGAGCAATGCTTTCCACCTCTATGATGCTGGAAAGTCCACCTCAGATTCATGATTCATTGCATCCTCTAATTCCTCCACATAAAAATATGACTTAACATTGGTGCTCTACTCTATAAAATTGCTACCATCCACCCCCAAAGCATCAAACAAAAGAGGTTGCACTCGGGAGCTAGTTTCCTTAGGGTGCTTTGCATCTGGTGCAGCCATCACGGCTAAAAGCACATAGAAAATAGAATAACTAAAAGGAAATAGAGTAGAGAGACAATTGTGTTGATAACATGTTGTGATGGAGAAAAAATTTCTTGATTTTCTTTTGTTCAATGCCGAATTGCACCGCATATCTACTCAGTTATATCTTTGTAGTGACAAAGTTACAAATAAAGAGTTGATAGACAAAACCACCCTCTTAGCCCAACAATATAGAAATATGAAGTTCAAGAAACATTCCAAACTAATGTCATATTCTTCATTTCTATTTAACAATTAAGCTCAGACCAAAATAATAAGAACCAAAAGATGTATTGTTGAGACTAAAGAGTTCTTCAGCCTATAATCTAAAGTAAAAGGTTCTAGAGTCATGCTTCTAATATTAATCCAAAGTATGAAGAACTAGGACTAGAACTAGCCAAAGTCATGTCCCTTAAAAATATTTGTAGACTAATTTTACACCCTAAATCAAAAAAAGCTCTTCTAAAATAAAATGTATTAGAGTGTTTGAAAATGTGACATTTGTCATTACCATCCACCTAAATTAAAAATGATTTTCAAATTTTTTAATTTACAAAACTTTCATAGCCTTCAATAATTTTTATGCACAAAGGAGTGCAAGGGCTTTGCTCCAATTCGAGAGGTTGTATTCTTCATACAAACACAAAAGATCGTGCACAAAGGAATACAAGGGCTTTGTTTTGTGGCATTTGGGCATACCATGCATTTTAAAAATAAAATAAAATTTAAGCCAGATTCTTCAATGGATGTCTAGTTCCATGTGTAAAACCATTTGCAAGATGAACAAAACCATTTGATGGCTTGGCAACTTTCCTCCACATCAAGTTGGACAATGAAGTAGAGAAGGATTTTTGGTGACTACCATTGGACAAATAAGTATAAAGTGGGCCTAAATTGCAAATGTGTGGGACGTCTTGGGGAGGGAGATGATTAGAACAACGCGTGGAGATTGCTTACAAGGGAACCCTCTAAGAAATCGACAAGTACAATGCAAGTGCATCTGACTTAATTCTATGAGGGTATTTGCAATGCTATCTTAAAATATAGCCCAGTGTTTGTATAACTGACCTTTAAATAGTAACAAATTAGAACTTGAAAATTGTCTTGCTAGATTCACATCGGAAAGAACTTGCCGAAAAGGTACAAGAAAATTCAGAATTAGACATTGGACAATTTACTTCAAAAGCAAGGTAAAAATTTGAAATAATTAATAAAAGTCTTTAGCAAACCATAGTTACCAAAGCAAAATTTGGCCATTGATCCTCTACATTTGGCCACATTTAGAGGATCAATAGCCAAATTTTGCTTTAGTAATTATAATTTCCTAAGGCCTTCATAATTTCAAATTTTTACCTTGCTTTTGAAATAATTGTCCAATGTCTAATTTTGAATTTTCTTACAGTACCTTCTCCAAATTCTTTCCAATGCACTTCCAAAGAAACAATTTTTAAGTTCTAATTTTTTTCCATTCAAAAGTTAGTTATATAGCTATTGGTCTATATATACCAAGAATGTATTGCCAATGCTCTAAGGGCATCTTTAATAGTGCTACTTGGTATATTGGCCCTCTAATTGTACAACTAACTTTTGAACAATAAATAATTAAAAGTTGAAAATTGTCTCATTGGAAGCACATCCAAAAGAAATTTGAGAAGGTACAAGATATTTAAATTTAGGCACTCAACAAGTACTCTAAAAAAGAAGAAAAAGCTAGAAATTATAGAGATCTTAGTAAATACGATTACCAAAGCTAAATTTGAACATTGATCCTCTACATTTTGCCACATTTGAAATATCAAGTACAAAATACATTCAAAAAAATTTGAAATTTTCACCATAGATATGTGTTATAGTATATAACATCATGGTATAAACCAAAGTTGTTATGTCATTCTAAAACTAAAAAATCAACAAATCATGGTTATTTGCCCAAATTTTGTGTTGTTATAAAATATTGAAATTTATGAATTTTTCAAGGAATTTTTCAAATTTTCAAATTGAAGGAGAAACTAAACTTGATAAGCTTCATTTCATTAGTTGGGCTCAAATTCAAAAAACATTATTTTTATGGCTGAAATTCACATCCAGAAAAAATAGCAAGAAATGGCTAAAGTATACAATAAGTTATTTATGGATTGAACACTTTCTTCTTTAGAAATCAATAAGAACATAATGAGTGACTTTGCAATGTTATTTACTAAAAATGTACTCAAGTACCTTCCAAATAAATAAATTAGATGGAAATACTTCTTTTTTTCATCCTACATTGCCAAGTGAAGTCATCCAATAGATATACAATATTCTTACAAGATAAAGATGGATTAGTAACCATAGAAGTCATCCATTTTGATGTTGTAAGAATCAATGGTTTAGAAAAACTTAAAATCACTCATTAGAAACCAAAGTACTATAGAAGATCTCTCCTTTATGTACAAAATTTTGAAAATAAATAGTCAATTTACCTTTGTCCTATACAAAAAGATTTTCTATCATCTATCAAATACAAAATGTCCAACTCAATGTTTAAGGATTAACATTTAAATCCTTATTGTAAATGTAATACATTTTTGCTTATAGTTATATATTTTTTTATGATTTACTTCAATTTCACCATATTTGTAGAAGAAGATGTTTGCTTGCAAAGATTCCCGAACTTCTTTAGATGATTGGAAAAAACTAATTTGTGCTAAATATTCTATCTACAAGAACTTTGGATTTGTTGTTTGGATATGGATTAGGTTTATATAAAACTTATTTTTCTAAAAAATATATCTAAATATAGTTGTATAGTAAACTTGGTATTTTTTGATAACTAAAAAACATTGTATAAAAAAAATCTATTTAAAGCATTTGTTGAATAATTAATCAATATAATATGCCTACTCTAACCATCACATATTGTATATGTACATGTATAATTATCATTTATATTGCATTTAAATCAAAATTATTTTTAATTAATCATAGATTAAGAAATATTATAATACTTTTTTTCCTTGCAAATAAAAGAATTTTTTTGTAGAAGTTGAATAGGAAGATATTGGCTCAATAATGGAAGAGTATTTACATGTAGAGTTTAGGGTATGTAGATAAAGCAAACCCTAATCTTTGGAAGAGGAACTCTTAAGAAGCTTTTTAGATACTAGTCCTTTGTCCCTAAATAATTTTCTAGTTTTCCTTAAGCTTTTAGTTTACAAACAACTTTCTAATTGCTCTAAAATGGCCATTTTAATCCTCAAATATTCAATGAATAGATAACAAACGACTTCCTTCAAATTTTTAAAAATGGGTTGAAATAACTTTATATTCAATATTCTTCTCAAACTAAATTTGTCCAACTAAAAGAATATTTTGGAATAAAGGATATAATATATTATAAAATCAAGTCTAAAGTGATCCTTAATTTCAACAACAAATCTCTTGTACTTTTAGCTTTTTGCTCCAACTACACTTTTTCCCTCTCTTGAAATATAAGATCTGATTTTTGTTTTGATGAACATTCATTACTCTTATATCCATTGTGTCTATAACAAGATGTTTATAAAGTAAGTAGGTTCTAAAAGTATCATTTAACATTAAAATATATATTGTTGATTCCAATCAAATACTCGCATTTGACAATGTACCAATGATGAACATTCTAGTGTTAGAATGCATTTAGTGTTCTATGTGATTCTTACTTCAAAACTTATAATTAATTTTATAAAAGTTCAAAAAGTGAAAAACAACTTAAATTACAATACAATTTCATTTATCTTGCAAGGAACACTTACTGAAAAGTAAATCAAGAACTCCCCAAATTGTGAATCAGCTCATAAATGGCCACTTTATGCACCTCCAACCTTTTTCCGTGCTTTTCTTTCACTCTCCTTTTACTTAAGCTCGTCCCTTTTCTTTATCCCGGTCCTCTTTTTGTGTTCCTTTTTGTGTTTCTTTTATGCACGATTCCTTTGAGCTTTGCTCTTGAGCTGGCCTCTTGCCGCGATTCACGCTTCTCTCCATTCTGTATCCCAAACTGCTGCGGCGACGACGAAGGAGGGACTAACGGTCGCAGTTTTTGTTGTAAAGAAGGATCCATGGTGGTAGCACAGAGGAGCAACTGGATAGTGGAGAAGACGGCGGAGCTATGAGCATGAGTACTTCTTCGCCGGGCGATCGCCGGCTTCTCTCGCTCGCGTTCAATCAAGACAACAGGTGTGCGCTTGTGCTTCAAAATGGAGTAGGAATTTCAAATTTTATGCTCAATCGAATTCTTTTGGCACCAATAACTACAGTCTTAGGGCAAGCTTGGAAAATATCCAACTCTAGATCGTATAGAGGAGTCAATTTTCTACACAGGTGTTTTTTGTTTCAAAATTCTGAGAAGATCTGTGAAGGTACGGGGTTGATCGAGGTAGCTTCTCGGTGATGGGAGTAGGAAATGGCAATTCTAAGCTCAATCGTATTCTGTTTCGGTAATAACTAAAGTTTTAGGTCAATCTTTTGTACAATCAACGCCCGGTAATCGAGAGCATTCAGTTTTCTATTAAGGTGTTTTTAATTTTAATTTTGAGAAAGTCTCTGAAGGCACGGCTTGATGGAGGTAGTGTCTCGGTGATGGGAGTAGGATTCGAAAATCCTAAGCTGAATCGCATTGTTTTGCGGCAATTGCTACAGTTTAGGGCAGGCGTAAGAATATGTCTTTGAAACATTCAACTCTAGATCGTCGAGAGCATTCAGTTTTCTATTCAGGTCATTTTAATTTGAATTCTCAGAAAGTCTCTGAAGGCGTGGCATGATCAACGTTGGTTCTCGGTGATCGGATTAGGATATGAAAATTCTATGCACGATCGCGTTGTTTGCGGCAAAAACTATGGTATTAGGGCAAAAGATGCTTTCATTGATTGTTAATTTTAATTCCTAGAAGGTCTCTGAAGTCATGTGATTCAATCAAGAACAGGTGATTTCGAGTATAGCATTATTGTAGCTTTAGATCATGCTCCTTTGCAATCCCTGTCATCGTATCCATGTTGTGTTATGGGATTATATTGAAAATTTCTTGAAAGACAAGGACTGATTATGTTCATGGGACCTTTAGTTGTCTGGCAATTGGCACGAAGAATGGTTTCAAGATTTTCAATTGCGACAATTGCCGATGCTGCTACGCGCGATGTAAGTAATCTGCCGAAGGCGTTGTTAAGATTTTGCCAACTTGATAATTCTTTGAGTTCATCCAGCTCATTGGATATAAATTTGTTTAAGGGTTTGGACTTTGGAGGCTTGTACAGCTGAAGGAGCAATCAATGTGGTGGAGATGTTGTTTAGCACGAGCTTGGTGGCGGTTGTCGGGGCTGGCCAACAGGTTTCTTATTCTTTTTCTCCGTATCTACTTTGATTTGAATTTTGTTGGGGTCCGTTTGAAGTTTTGATGAGCTCAAAGATTATGATTTTTGCTCAGAGAATGTAGGGCAGCAATGAGCAAGGAGGTACGTTTTTGATGAGCAATGGTTTTTGATGAAGATAGTGTTGTTGCAGCCAGCGCTCTCTCCTCGGCGATTGAGTGTCTTCAACACCATCACGGACACAATTCAAGCCGAGCTCAACTTTGTGTCGTCAATTCTGTGTGTACGCATGAACCGTAGGCGGTAATATTCGCAACCTTTGCAACTTGGATGCATGGTTCCTCCCACCTGATGTAACTTCTTAATTTTAATCAAACCCAGCACGTCAGTGCTTTTCTACTCTTTTTTTGAAGCTTCTCCAGCTTCCTCAACTTTTGGGCATGCTCAATGAGGCGCATCTTGAGTATGGATGTAGATGAAGTTTTTTGCTTCCTTTTCAAAATTCTTAGTGTTCTTGAAGTAGAATCATTCCCTGCTCAACTTGTGAATGTCATATCATTCTCCGTTGATGGACAGATTGGTGGTAGTTTTGGAGCGTAAAACGTATATTCATGACCTGGGCCAGCTGACAATATTGCACACCATTGACACCGTTCCGAACGCCCGAGGTCATGCACTTACACATTATGTTGTAATGGGGATGTCGGAATTACGGATCATTTAATAACTAGTGATTAGTGGAAATATTACCTACTTTGGCTTTAGAGCTAACTAGTGTGATTCGACTAATCTATCTCAAGATTTGTGCCTTTACTTCACCAAATATCACCACCTCACCAACCATATCCCGAAACACAAGTTATACTTCGTGAGGATTCACAATAAGGCGTAGTGAGTTGCCTTTTGACTCCTTTGTTTATCTCCTGCGCTTGTTCTGTTCTGCAGCCTTGTGTGCACTGTCTCCAAATCAAGAAAACTGCTACTTGGCTTTACCGGCAAGCACGTCCAGCGGGTCAGTATTGGTATTTGACGCATTGGATCTTCATGCCCTCTGTCAGGTGATTAAGCTACATGCCATTCTCATGTCATTGTTCAAATATCTTTTTCTATAGTATCGCATGATATCGAGTGCTTGGGGATGCCTTCCCGATCGAAACTTCTTGGTTCCCATCAGTTTTTTACAGGCTACACCGTTTATTCTATTTAGTGTATGATTCGCTGTCTCGTAATCCTATGGAGCTCTAATTATGCCATGAATTAGTGTATCTATTTATGATTAGTGAACTTTGGATTTCGTCTTGGTCATTGGTTGACTGGCCGCTTGTTGTTTTAGTGACAATCCACTGGAAATCTTCTTGATGTTGATCTCGCAGTACACAGTTAACAAAAGATAATTTATTTACTCTATGGCACGTTGAACGTTCCATTATATCATGGATGACAGTAAATAGAATGAATTGTGTATCTTTTTTAAGTTCATAATTGAGTTCCATATAACTGATGGGAGTAACTTCTTGATTTCGCAGATTCAAGCACATAAGTCACCCTTGGCAGCCATGGCTTTCTCCTCAGATGGCTTGCTTCTTGCCACAGCTTCTGATCAAGGCACAGTAATTAGGGTTCACAGCATACCTCAAGCCTCCAAGGTGAAATGATCTTGATCGTGATCTTCTCTGTGCTATTCGTGTGCAATTGCTGTCATTAAGATATAGGATATTATTTGCATCACTATAAGCATTTCAACATATTTAGAGGTGTGATCTTTGGGACCACAACTGTCGAGAGATCTTTGGGTACAATAGCCAAATTCTGTTGAGACCAAATGTTTTACCGTTATATATGAATTTCCTATGCAGATTTGAAATTGGGAAGTTGCAGACCTCTAGAGGTGACAGTAGATAACTCCATTTCCATGGAAATATCAGTGGTCGTAGACATTTAGCTAAGTCATGCTTTTCCTACTGATAGGTCTAACTAAGTGTAGATGAGTAACAGGGTCAGTATAAGTGACGGGAGCGTGTCCCAGTGGTTTTGATATTCTCTACCTTAATTTACATTGCTCATGTGAACGTTTGCAGGCGTACACTTTCCGACGTGGAAGTTATCCTGCCACAATTTACTCTTTGTCCTTTGGGCCATCTTCTCAAGCTCCACAACTACTTGCTGCTTCGTGTGCTTCTGGTACCATCCACGTGTTTAGGTTGGGGATTCTTGCAAGGTCTCGGTAAGCTGAGTTCTTCTCGCTTTGTTGTATAGTAGTGTCAGAAGTGTACTCTACTGATAGAGAAAGCGCGGCATTTTCTGGCATTCTCCTACGTGAAGGCAGGAGTGTGTAGATTAAATGCCAATTTCTTGATATCTCTTTCCATTGAGCATATTTTTTTCTGTTTTCACATGGCAGAGTTGCCCTGTTGATTTTTTGGTTGCCGATTATTTTCTGCTTAGAACCATTGTTTGCAGTTTTTATTGGAAAGTTCTCTTGTTTTGGTACAAATCAGTAACTGTGTGACGGGAGTAAGTAGGGAAATTCCGGAACGCTTAAGTAGATATTCGCATGGTGAAACTGATAGGTAATATCTTGTGTTTCTTTTTTCAGAAACGAAGATTCGACAGGCAGCGTGGGTCAATCAAGGTAAAAACAAATGTAGTCTTCTGAAGCACCCATGTCGAGTTTCATTGTGTCTGGTGCAGTGAACTCTACTTCGATGGGTCTTTATGCGAAATCTTACTTAATGTTTGCCTGAATACAGTAATGGCATGGCTGCCGGGCTGCTGGCATCAGTAATACCAAACTCTATGAGTGACATGGTTGAATCAGAGCGCTGTTTTGTTACAATCAAGAACGGATCTCCTCCTAATATCCGCAGGTATGCTCTTCAAAGTATAAACTGTCAGCACTGCTTGCACCTATTGGGAGTGGACTTCAGTTATTAGTTCTCCGTTAGCAGCATTTCAATGGACATAAATTCAAACCCGAAGGGCCCCAATTTAACGAATTGAAATTTCACTTTGTAAGCGAATAGTCGTTTACAAAAACCTTGAAAATATTATAATAGAATTCAAGAATGTAGGGTATGAATCTTCTTTCTCTTGGTACAGGTTTCCTTGAAACTTCCTAAATGATTCATTTTAATTTTATGACCTATAGAAACGGCAACTTTATGGCCATTATGGGCACTTAGTGTTTCATGTCGTCAAGACTTTGAGTAGTACGCACTGCAATTAGTTCATGACCATCAGAGCCAAATCAAGGTTAAACATAAGTCGCTTAGGAATGACTGAGCATCTGGAGTGATTCTCGTTATGCTATTTTAGCGGTACTTCGTTTGAGGAACATGGTCTGCAACTCTTCTAAGTCTCTCATTGCGTTCAATTGCGACAGCCATTGTGCTATAGCTGCGCCTTTGGAAGATGCAGGAGAAGATGGAGATGTAGTGCCTGCTGCCACCTCCTCGAGCAACAGGTGAATCAGAACGTTTCACTCTCTTTTCCATGACTGTTGGAGAGGTCCGCTTGCATGAATTGTACGTCCTATTTGAAAAGATTGCAAGCACGTTTACTTAGAACATGCGAGTTGCTTTGAGCGGTGGGTAAGGTTTCTGCACTTCAGCAAATAGTTTCAAGGAATTTATGAATATTCTATTGAATGCATGGGTCTTGATCACGTATGTAGGAGCAGATGCTATTGCATGCTTGTGTATTTGTTGACCTGTTCATTTGAGTCTCTTAAAGAGGTAGCATCTGAATGCCATCTCTGTCCTTCACAGGGATACTGGTATGATATCTTTTAATCTGTACATGTGCTGTATGAGTGTTTCTTGCTACAAGTTGGTGCTCTACTGTATGTGGCGCAAACAGTAAGACAGTCTATTGTGAGATATATTTTGATCATTTTGCGTTATGTTGCAGAGCCAGAATATTTGTAGTCACTGCAACTGGGTTTTTCCATGAATGGTCAATCACTGTGGGACGCGGTAGGGAAAGTACTTGTACCTTGCAACGGGAAGTTTCTTTACTGAGCAGCAGCTCATCTGACGAGATATCAGCTCACTTTGTGTGACCCTACGACGTGCAACACTTCGCAAAGGCGTAAGTTACCTTGTATTTACTGCGAACCTGTAAAGAAGGGTTCCAGGTTGGTTTCCTTCTTGTCATTACGAGGCGCACAGTTGCAGCTGGAGTATGTGAACGTCTTTTTCAGCTGTAAAGTACAATTCAAATCTTGAAGGGATGCTGTTGGTTGTGGACGTGGGACTGTGTAGAGGCATATAAATGATTTGAGACTCCTTTTTCCCATCAAAACAGGAATTCATCCTGAACCTCGTGTTGAAGATTTGGAAGAGCTCTGTTGTAAATACTTACATAACAATTGGTAGAGTTGGCTATTTCTTAGGGAGACCTTCGTCAATTTTTGGCGGCCTTTTTGCAGGCGACAATGTTATTCAAGGATAGCACCGACATCTTGTATTGAGCCCTGTAATTCAGAGATTCACTGTTTACTCTTTTTCACCTCGACAAGTCGTGAGCTTGTGAATGTACTACTGTAGGACCCTTATGGAAATGTATCATTGTAACATTTGCAGTTTGTGTTCTTCTGTTCCATTGTAATGTGAGGATTTTATTTATAGTAGTGTGCTCTAAAAGCAACCATTTAAGGGTTGATCCACCTATTCATAGGTTTCCCATGGGCAAAAATATTTTTAGCTCATTGTTTAGAGAAACAAAAATGGATGTGGAACTCCACACAAGTGGTCTCATATTTTCCAAGCATGTTTGAATTGCGTATGGATTTGTAAAGATTTGGGGCATAGGCACCTATTTGTGACCATAGGTCTTTGGAAATCTGGTGACTTGCAATTTACAAAGAGACAAGAGGAAGTGAAAGACAATAGTTGGTTCTTGTAAAAAACAAACTCTTTTCTTGATTCACCCAATGATTAATGTAGTTCATTTAAAAATTACATTAGATCCATCCTATCAAGGGGTTCTTTTTTGGCGAAATTTCACTAGTTTGTCAGAATTCTGACCTCTCCTGGTTCGTCCCTCCAAAATTTGGCCTTTGCAATGAAGCCAACAAGGGGGACACTGGTCCAAAAAAAAAGCCTTGCATCCTATAGCTATTTGTAACTTAGGGGCAATTTCAAAGAGACAACTACTTTTATAACACTACCATATTATTTAGTGTTGTATTAGAATCATCCAAATCTGTATTCATCCAAAAGTTGTGTATTCAAGTCTATTTACTATCTTTGCTAAAGTTTTTTTTAATAATATTAAGGTATGTGCTTAATTAGATGTCAACACCTAAAATATGAGCATGAATGCCACAAACAAGCACAATGAGAAAGCCATTGGATGTTTGTCAACTTAGAATTTCAACATTTTGTATCTTACTTGTGTTCCTTTCAATTTAAGTTGTACTTGATTTAAAGCCACCTATCTCCATTTGGATGAAGGGGGGGAACATATATGGGAATATAGGGAATGTTATTTCCCACCATTTTTGTTCAATAAGTTGTCATGATATTACTACCATTGATGTTAGTAGTTGGCTTGAAGGTATCATTAGCACATAGAAAAGGTGATTTCAAGTTTAGTATATATGTACCAAATAGGGCCTTGTTTTCCCTTAATTTTTTGATATACAAGATTCTCGTCAAACACAAGGGGGGGCTTCCCTACCTAAATGAAATACCTCTAGATAGGCCTAAATGAAATAGTACAATTGCTAGGGATGTTTTAATAAATGATCCTATTTATTGATCTATTTGTATTCTAATTACCATTAATTTATTTAGTCAAACTTTGAGAGTGAATGTTAGACACTACTTTACTTTGATGAAAATTGAAAGTCACAAATAATTAAATATTTGTTAGATGGTATATAAATCTATGATAAGGGTACAATTGTTCATTCTTTAAATTTATAGCATTTAAAAATAAATTAAATAATTAATTTACAAGCTACAATGCTATGAAAAGTTTTGCATCCATAGATTTTGAAATGAAGACATTTCAATTCATTATAAAGAATAAATGGATGATTATCGAGCAACATATTGTAAGTGTAAGTGTTCTATACTTCTATCCAACACTTTATAACAATATTGACCTTATGCCAAGATTCCTTTGCCTTCGCTATCATATAGGAAGCCGACTAGTTGAACATTCATTTTTAATTTTATTTATTGTTTAGAACATATTTACATATATAGTCTTTTGGTTGTGTTAAACAAACATCCTTCCAAATTTCCTATATATATATTTTTTCCTTCATTCTTGGGAATCCATTAAGGTGAAAATCAAATCTATGTTATACAATGTCATATTCTTTAATAAATTTTTCTTACTAAAATAGATTTTGTTAATGTTATACATCTTCAACTTTAAGAAATAAATGGCTACACAAAAGAAAGTTCTTTCATTTGAAGCAAATATAATACTCACTCAATTTTCAGATAAAGGCTTACACAAACTACCTCACAATCATAGTAGATGTAGGATCCATCAATGCAAAGCCTCTTCATTTTGGTTCAAAGTCAATAAGATAATCAAAATTAGAGCATTTACATGTGACTCCTATTTACATCTTAAAGGAGAAGAAGTACTTTCCATAAATTAAAAATGATCATTTTGGGTGTATTGACTAAAATTGGAAATAAAAACTATGTATTTAATTGAAAACATACAAAAATGCAATAGAACATTGTCTCAATGTGCAAGAAGTATTTTAGCATGTCTGACCATGCAAATTAACTTTGAAGGTGGGTGAAAAGTTTCTTTTTTCCTACAAAGTCAACAAACTTTGAGACATCTTTGAGTGGGATTGTTGCTCTATTCACAGTTGAATGTCTATACAATTGAGTACTATATCTTTTTAAGAACTTGCATACAAAAAATTTGAAACAAGTAAAAGGTCTACTTTATGATGTAATATGAAGATGTCAAACAATTGACAATACATGAGCCATTTTTGATGATATCGTATGCAATAGGAATTTATTTGTTTTTGAAAGTGGTGAAATCATAGTAGGATCCAACATTTAGACTACATGATTTTTTTTCTGAAGCTTTGACTATGCTTATTGGAAGATTATAGCTAGCATTTGAAGTTAGAAGAAAATATTTTCTTTTTTGGCTGGGCCCAAGAGGTTAGTAGTGTGTGACTCTTCTTTGAGTAAAACTTCTATGCTAAGCATAGTTCTTTTTAGTGGTTGTACACTATATCACGTTAGTTACAAATGTGCCAAATCTTATTCATGAATGAGGGTTTAGGCACAAGATTCCCAAATTTATTTAAACAACACAATCTTTAATCCACATCCCCAATTGGATTATTTTGTTTCAACAAAAGATTAATATATTTCATACCTTGTACCAAATTCCTTTGAAAAATTCATTTCTTTTTACTTCAACATCACCTACATGAATTTTATTTGTCCCTTAAATAGACCTTTTACTCTCTACATCTTCATTCTAATTAAGAAGAAACAACTCATCATATAATTTGAATGTTTTAATTGTCCTTTCTAAAACATTCATCATTTCTAATTTTCTAAAAAATTGAAGTCAAATTCTATTAACTCCTTAAAGCTTGGACAACCAAAAAGTGGTTTCTAGAGTGAGGAAAATAGATATTATAGCTCATAATTTGAAAGAAATTGGAAGTGAGTTAGAAAATGGAGGTCTTTAATTTTTATATAGATAATGTGTTGAAGCAATTCAATGTGGGAAATACAATTGCATGCTACAATTGTATAAGTGCATTTATACATAGCTATGTCTTCGTACAACTTTTGAATGATATATAAAAATCATTTTCCAATTTCCATATAATATATGGAAATAAGTGGGAGGAATTGCAAAAGATGTGCCTTCTATATTTTGAACAACATTGACAATGTTTGGGGGGAGAAAGCAAGTACAAAGCTAAGATGGCACAAATGGATAGGTGGTACTTTTGAAAAAGGTTACTATATAAAAACATGGCATTTCATATTGTGTGTAGTAATTTTTTTAGTACTTTTAGGTGTAATAGTCAACATTGTATTTTTTCTAAATCATTTTCTATAATCTGTTGTAAACATTGGCTTTCACTACTTGTACATATGTATTGATTAGTTATAAAAGAAGCACATCTAAACTTGTTTCAAATTTGAATAGAAGATTTTGTACACACCTGTTTTAAAGTATTTCTCATACTACATATATATTTCACACATAGAAGGTGAATTTTTCAATGTTGATTGCTCTATATAAATCATAAAAGCAATGTCTACCAAATCCAAAGGTCTTTGAAAATAATTTTTGATAAGGTTGCAAGTGCTACATGCTTGTGCTTGTACATTTCATATGTCAATGTCAACAACATTGTATACATTGTTAGGAAAATCTAAATTCTTGCAGTACTGGTAGTGGATTATCTTGATTTTTTGCACACCCATTGTCTATCACTTGTTTTCTAATTTGGTACAATTATTTTCTTGACATCAATCCTTCTATCTGTAGTAATTCCACAATTACTAAACAACCACGGATTTATCTTAATCTCTAAAGAATGTTGTGAACGTTTTTAATTTTTTCATAAGAGGATTTTTCAGGGCTTCAGGAGACCGTTTCAGCCCTGTTCCCCTGTCTGCGAACGCGTCAGATAAAACAATATTAAAATAATAATTTTAAAAAAAAATATTAAAAATATTAAAATATTATTAAAAAGTTTAAAAAATAATAAAATAATAATTTTTTTTCAAAAAAAAAAATTAAAATATCAATTAAATATGATTATCTGATGTGGCAGTCTCTTGGCCACATCAGATCGCCTCAGTGGCAACGTTTAGAGAGTTCCCACGGCCTGAGAACTCACAGTCTTCCAGAGTAGCTGAAAATCCTCTTATGAGATGACTTCACCTAAGATTGTTGGATGGAAAAAAAAACTTTTTCATCAAATTTCTTCTAGAAGTTGCTTGAGTACATTTTTAGCAAATAGCATTGCAAATTTTCTCATTTTGAAATTGTTAATAGTTCTAAACAAGAAAATGTTTAATCCACAAATCACCCTTGTAGTGTATTTGGTCCATTTCTTGCTACTAGTATCCTTTAATGTGGTTTTTTGCTATAAAAATGATATTTCTAAATTTCAATTTAACTACTGAAACTATTTAACTATTGAAACTATTTAACTATTGAAACAAACTATGAAGTGCAATTTTTATAAAATTTGGAAAATTTGTAACTTTCAATATTTTATAGCAACATAAACTTTTGGCCTATAATTATCACTATAAGAGACCTATGTCTAACAAGTGTCTTAGGTGACGTCTACCTTGCCAACCCATGTTTTCATATCAACTGTAACATCCAATGAAACATTAAGATGTCAGACTCCCTTTGAACATTGTAGTAGATATAAAAACATAAGTTGCCATAATAAATGTCATTTAAAATCTATCATCTAAGACACAAATTTTTTATAGTGTATATTTTATTGATGTTCTAATTTTCAAGTGAAACAATATCTTGGCTTATACATTATAATATTCATCCATGGAGAATATTTCAGTTTTTTTGAGTATCATATTATGTGTTTGATATGAACTTTTTTTTCATTTTTTTTCAAATGTTTTCAATTGCTTCAAATTTCCAAAATTAAATTTGAAAATTTTATAACTTGTATTAGACATGTGATTTCATCTTTGACAGATAAATATAAAAAATTTCATTTGAATCTACTTACAAAATGATAGCAAACAAAGTGATGATCAATGAAATCAACGGTCTTAGGCCCATCTTTCTACAATCGAAGGGTTAATAATCCCCTCAACTTCAATGAAGTATCCTTTTGGATCCCTAGAATTTATTTACACCATTTGTTAAAAAGGAAAGAATTAATTGTCTTCTCACTTTTCAGAAAACAAACTCATAACATTCAGTAGCAGATTGTCACATTGCCTCCCAGCGGATGAAATGGTGTGGAATATCCCACACCATTCCATCCAGCACCAATGGTATTCCACACCATTCAATAACTAAATTTGCAACTCCAAGAACTGTCAAATGAAATTATGTGGTGAGGACTTCACCAAGGGGAAGGCAATCCTTCCATGGGCTACTGAATGTTATGAATGGGGAAAGAAAAAAAACTATATTATTTAAGACTGAGTTGAGAAACCAACTGGAAACTCGTTTGCTTTTTTTATTCCTCGCTGAATCTATGCTCAATTTTAGCGTATTCATTCACATATTTTCAATTATAAATGAAAGTAGAATAAACTATTCATACTGTCATAATAACATTTTGATTTCCATATCCACTCAATGGACAATATATTCTTTGGAAAAATTCTTGGTATATTGTTTCTTTTTCACTTTGAGCCAATATCTCAGAATACATTTAAAGGCATTATTTATGGTAGGTATCCAAAACAACCACTTTTTCTTAGTAGGGTGATTGCAAGAAAGGACTATACTATTTGGCATCACAATCAAAGAAACTTTCATGCCATTGGTTATAACTTTTGGGGCATAAAGCCAATTCACTTGAAATTTTTATTGAAGATGGCCAACTTGATAGTAATAAGATTCCTTATTTTTCAGAAATTTTCAAAAAATATTTTTTTAATTAAATTTTAATTTAGCTAATTTGTCACACTTTGCGATTTAGAGATTTTTAGTACTGCATGGAGTATTCAAAATTAGTGATGTAGACTTGAAATTTATGGGGTTTACTCCACCATTAAAGATTCAGGTGTCCACTAAAAAGAATTAAGAAAAAATATTATTTTATATCCTCTACATTCACGCAAATAGGGACCTCTTGCCCATGCAATTCTAAACATTGAAAATGGTTTCAAAATCATTTTTTGGGTGAAATCTCATCACCATCAATGCTTCCCAAATTGCTAACTTTTACTTCTTTTCTTAAATGTCTTTTTCTATTTTTTACAAATTGTTACAAATTAAAATGTAAAAGTACTCATTTTCATGAGATTTTGCACATGTCTAGTTCACCTACTTAGAAAATTTTCCTACACTTTTCCTTTGTAGAATACCTTCTTCCTCAAGAAATATACATTGAAAATATTTTTCATTTTTGTTTAAATTTTTTTTTCTATTTTAAAAGTATTTCCAAAAAAAATGAGTACTATTCCAAAACGAGACAAAAAACAGGAGGCCTTTCTTGCAATCACTCGGTACACCTAGTTTATATTATTCAATTAGTCAAATTTTCATAAATTCTTGGTGGAAAGTGAAAGGAAGTTCTAATGCACCAAAGAATTCAACATTTGAATACCATATATATAAATTATTGAGGGTCTGAGTCTTTTTATAGAGAGGTTTTTGAAATTGTTTCTTTCACATAGATACATGTTGATTTTAGAGATGTACATTGAGAGTGATGATGGTAGTTCTAGGGAGATTGTGATTTTGGATGTACCCACCTTGTATACACTAGGAGGAAGAAGCCTTTGCCTAACAATAAAATTAGTTCTACAAAAAAATCTGATAGTAAAAGTTATGCTTGGTGGAATGATGAATCTATGTGTATGTAGATGAAATATGCAAAATATGGATTGAACTTAAATCAAGATTTAGTGTGTACATGTAAAAACCTAAAGAATACACATTCATCCCAAATAAAGCATTACTATTTGTAGAATTGTAGTAATTCAACAATTTCATCTATTGAGAATTGGAGAATATTTCATCTCCAAAATACTATGTCTTTTTTACGTGAAGTACTAATTCTTTAAAAAATCATTAGGGGTAGTTACGGTTCTTCTGAGAACCAGTTTGTTGTGAAGTCGAAGAAATTAGTGAGGCAAAAGTGCAGCCAATCATGAGCCGTTCCGTGTGAAGGAGCTGTGACACCCCTTTTTGATGTTTGCAACGATTCCGCAAGAAATTCTGGCTTGCACAATTGGGTTGGGAGCTCCGATACTTGTGCCAAGTCGAGGGCTTCAAGAAATTCCGTGAGAAATTTTTCAAAAATGCCATTTCTTCATCCGTGGAGGAGAAGAAATGGCACTCTAATTTCTCTGAGAATTTCACGTCCGCCTTTTGCTCCCAGTGCACCACGTACTCTTTTTCACGGAATTCTGAGGACTTTGGAAGTGTTGTGACAACCCCTACTCTCTCTTTACATAAGTCTTTGCAACTTTAAAAACAATCAACTACTTCAATACTGTAGTTGATTTAATGTAAATAAGAGCATCCCCACTCTTTTAAGCCAAAGTTGTCCATCTTAGCTACTCACATCACTCTTGAATTACCACACTAAGATTTTGTAGCAATTTTGAAATTTCATCCACTACGAAAAGGAAAATATATCACCAAATACTCCCTAAAAAATACTTATATCCTAAAAAGATTGATTGCTCAGAAGGAAAATTCAACACAGTAAGTTATATGCATCCAAAATTATTACTATCCAAAATGTAACACATGTACTTAGGCAAAGAAGCAACACTAAAACTAGATAATGTCACAAGTACACAATCTAAATATGAATTTGAATCTGTTGTTCAATCCCCCTAAGGTCAATTTTGAGTACTAATATTTTTAGAGAAGATTTTGAAAATTCATAACTTATTCATTCAATGTTCAAATAATACAATTAAACATTCATTGGAACCCTCTTTCACTTGCCAATAAGATTTATTATTTTCGGATGATGAAAATAACAATGCTCCATTGCTATTGGTGGTGATAATGGGGTGCATTTACCTTAGTGGAGACATTTATTTATCACTACCTTAGTCATGCAAAGCACATCTGCACATGATCTTAACATAATAACTTAGGCCACTCACTGTTGTCATGATTCATTTCATATCTATCAATCCTGGCACTTTAATTTGTTTACCAATTCAAGCAATTGGTTTGAATGCGTTATTGTGTTTATTATCAACATTTTCATTTTAAAAATGAAAAAAATAAAATAAGAGTTGCATAAATGAAGAAGACTGACATGAAACACTTGTTCAAGCGCAGCGTTAAATTGTGTAATCGAAACTGATGTGGCGCAGCTGAAGTTACCCCATGGTAAACACTGAAATTTTTTATTTTTTTCAAATTCTGAATTCATATTTGGATTCGGAGACCCCAAATTAGCTAGGGAGGACCTTGACACAACCAAAAAACCCAACAAAACATAAACCCCAAAACCCTCATCAACCCCTAGTAAAACCTATTTTACCTACGGGGCGCTGGATTTACCTGCGCCATGTCAAGTTCGATGGCATGATTTAACGTCTTGCCTTGTTCAATTGATCTTTGAAAGTGGCGTTTCTTTTTCCCGCAATTTGGTGAAAAATTGCACCAAATTTTTTGGCTTGGCACCAAGCCTGTAGAAATTAAAAGTAAAATTTTTGGATGTCATCAATAAACCCCAATTCTTTTTAAAATAATGGATGAAATTGCCAAATAATGGATGAAAAGAGAATGATAGATATATATTGTGTCCTAATATGATATTTTCTATCCAATATATGAATGAATGTTGAGATTTGGAGCTCTATAATAAAATGAAGTATTGCCACTGTGACACTTCATAAGAAATGAAAGAAAAAACATTGCACTAGAGTTTATGAAATTTTTTGGAGCTCTTGCCCATTTGGTTTAATTTTTTTTAAATAAAAGAATAAATTTGGGAGCTCATTTCCTCCTTTTATGAAAATGGATACTTTTTTTTCTTTCAATGGTCACCACTTTGCATCCTCTCAATCACAAAAGAAAGGATTGGTTTATAGGAAATTTTCCAATCACTTGATGGGCAAAATTCAAAGATCTCTTCACACTACAAAAGTGACTTGAATGTTTTGAAATTGGTGTGAGTTTTAATTGTCATTTTAAGATTCACCTTCAAAATGAAACAAAATGTAAAAAAGGTTTCTTTCTACAAATTTTGTAGCAATATAGTGACTATGAATTTGGAATTTATACAAAATTGATTGACAACCCTTGACTAAGCATTGTGTGGTCATTGACAAAATGTCGTCCCATTGTGTTCTAATTTGTTCCCCAACATTTACAATTTGTGTTGTATCTATGTAGTATTTTGCCTTGTCTAAGTACAATGATTAGTTATACATGGTCAATGATACATTTCTTCTAATATCAATTTTTAATTCATCAAGTTCTTACAAAGTGAAACTAGCACTAGCTAAATTGCTAGATCTACATATTGTAAGAAAAAAAAGTATTAATTGATCTATCAATCTATGCAAAGTAAAAATACTGATTAATATTGCATCTTTGGCAAGATTTGTATATTCACAAAGTCCTTCACCATTTGAAGGTTTAAAATCCTTCTAACTTATTCAAGATGGAGTTGAGAATAGGTTTCACCTTCAAATTTGCAAAAGCTACAATCTCCATCTTTTAAAGACACGTTGGTTTGGGAATCATGAATTCCAATCTTCATTATACTAGGTAGATACAAATGAGAAATTAGAGTCAAGCTACTATGACTAATTCTAAAGTAATACCCACATTGTCCTAAAACATATGTGCTTCTCATAAACTAGTTCAAGTTAAGAAGTGGAGAAGACAATAACCATGTCAATTGGTTGAGGATAATATTTTATCTTATAAAGCATTTACACTGGATGGATAGCCACTTGGAGTTAAAGCCATATCATCACCCTTTCTTACTCAAATTGAAGGAATGAAGGTATACTTATACGAGTAGAAAAGTGTCGAATCATGTCGAGAGTTAAACCCCAATTTTGCATACAAAACAAGACAAGTTTGTTCAACTTTGAAAAGAATTGTCAATGAGCAAACTTTTAATGAGCTGAAGTATAATTTTACTTGGCATTCAATTTTTAGTGTGAAATAATTAATTGGATAGACAATTCCAATGATGACATGGTATTAACCCCCCAAAGACAAAGAGGACAAAAAGTGTCCTCACATAGTTTCAAGTCCAATTCAAAGTGTTGTAACTTTTGCCTCCAAGGTCCAAATTCAAAAAAACTATTTGGAAAAGTTGCTTTCCCCCCTCTAGTTTGTGTGATAAAATTTTCAGATCAATCCAAGATGTATTGATTTTTTGAGAGCCAATCAAAATACACAACTTCAATTTGAGTTCACCAAATTGTATTTTAGGGCTGCAACTTCAAGGCCTTGTATCTCCTTCATCGATTTTTCATTTTCAATAAAATTTGTTGGATTTTGTTTTCCTTAAAGTATAGTTAGTGGTGTGAAGTTTTCATATCAATCTAAGTTATTTTGAATGTTTGGGAGCAATTCGAAGTTTGAAATCTTGCCATTATTGGAGTATAATGAACTATAGTGGCTTATTTCTTCTTTATAGAGAGTCCATTTTCAATAAAAAAAATTTAGAAAAGTTGCGCATACTAATCTAGTTTGTGTGGCTAAAATTTCATGTTTATCCTATAATTAATGAGTGACATAGAGGCATTCTAGTAGAGAGAGGTTCAGCTTTAGATGTGTTTTTTGCAATTTTTCTTGCTAATTTTTGACATTTAAAAGCCATTTTGTGGACACAATGAGTCAATTGAATGAATTTTTTTTCATCAATGTGTTTGTATATTAGTTTTGAATCTTTTTTTAGTATAAAGTTTTTTCATTTGAGTAGGTTTAGAAATCAAATTTCACCTCCAAATGTATTTTTGGGAAAATATCAGCATCCATTTTCAACATTAAAACATTATGATCTTGCAATCTATGTGGCCAAACGACTTCAAATTTTTTACATGTCATCTACAACATGTATACTACAAGAGTACTAACTAACAATGAATTAACTAAAAGTACCAACTAACAATGAATTAACTAACCCACAATTATCCCGGGCCACTAACATTGAGCAAACAATGACACTAGTATGTGAGTTTGAAAATGCAAGTATGTGAGCCTTGAGTATGTATATAAGTAGATATATAACAACCTTTGATGGTGATTATGACATCAACATCTATAATTAAGGTATCTATAATATAGTTGCACTATAATTATAGAAAGTTTTCATACTAAAGACACCTATACTATAGGTATGTAATCTTTTAGGCTCGTGAACTTACATTTTTAGGCTCGCACAGTAGCAACCCTCATTGAGCAAATGATTCACAAAACATCTAAGGTAGGTATACCCAAAAGCACCATCTACAATGCACATACATTTTCAAAATCAATCATGTTTACAAATTGTAGATGGTGCTTTCAGAAACTCACTTTGACCATTAATAACTTTTGCATACGGCATCCAAATCTTGCGTTCTTTAGTGCATTGGAACATGCTTTCACTTGCCAATAAGACTATATGAAAATTTGAACAAGCTAATAACAGTAACTAGACACAGTATGAATAAGTGATTTTTTGGGGTGTACCCACCTTATAAGGATGATTTTCACAGTGACTAGTTTGGGATCTTAGGATTCATAAACCATAAGTATTTGATGAATGATAAAGAATCCTTCCATGTGTGATAAAAGTACAATTGTTCATCCTTGGAATTCTGTGCAAAAAGACAAGATCTTACATTAGCATGAATACTTTTTGTAAATCTTTAAAAAAAAGTAGATGCCATTCACACTAGTGGTCTCAAAATTGTTTTTGGAATTTAGTGCAATACGCTACCTTTCAAGGAAAACAGGCATCAACTTTGGCTATCTTGAGAGTGAATAGTAGCAAAACAAAGTAGAAAAGAAAGGACTTTGCAAGTTGTGAAGGATTATTGGGAGTGCTGCAAGACAAAACTAACTAAATATATGCTAATTCTACTATAGAAGGAGTTCCAAATTGGCTATCAAATTTTATTGTTTGTTGTAATCTTGACTAAAATGGCTCCAATAAAGGTCCTTTTTTACAATTTAATAGTAGCACAAGGATTTTTTTGGGTAGAAATGGAGTGAAATTTAGTCAGTTTTGAGAACGCTGATTCACACTATTTCAAAAAGAAGGATTTCCACAATGACCAGCCCGTCCTTGCCCCCCAAATTAAACTGCCCGTCCCCAGCTGCCCGCCCCAGCCTGGCTCTCTCTCTCTCTCCCCCTCTCCCCTTGCTTCCCTTTGTTCCTCCTCTCCGCTTGCCTGCATTGCTTTCCCTGTGCTTTCCCTGTGCTTTCCTTTGGCTTTCGCTTTGCCTTGATGAGCCGCTCACTGTCTCCTCTCCCCCTCCTCCCCTTTCTCATAATCACGCTTTGTTGTTTCCCCTTGGAACCCGCTCCCCCTGGATCCTCCCATCCTCGATTCCAGTCTGGCCATGCCGCTCTAACAGGAGCTCCGTCTCCCTGCGACCCCTCCTCCCAACCCAACAGCACACAACACGCGACTTCCATGGGCGCATGCATTCCCCCTTCACAACAATCGAGATCAATGTGTTTCCAAATGCTGCCTCGCAGCAACCAGTTGAGCTCATCGGCAGATCTCGCATTGGGAAGCTTCAATTGTGACGGTACTTCTACGATTCCTTCTTTCTTGATCGATGGAGGTCAATGGGGGGCTCTTTCCTGAGTGAGTGGAAGATCAGAGCTGTGATGGATGGGTATATAGGCGAGTATTTCAAAACGGAATTTAGAGGATTCTTCTGCTGCTGGATGGTGTGGTGTGGGTGCTGGGATGGATGGGAGCTGCATTGAGATGCTCAATGTAGGTGATTAGAGGCCGTTCTTGATAGAATAGGGTGAGCCCTGATCTTGAGATTTGACGGGTTGTTGTGGATTGTTTGTATTGTGGAACAGGAGTATTGGGGTGAACAGTAAGTAAGGAATTGGATTGGATTGGATTGGAGTGACGCTGGAGCGCCAGGAGTGCAAAGATCAGGTCCTGTGTGTTCGGTTCTTGATCAGCTTTTGAACTTGGGGTGATTGAGGTGAGAGCTGCATTGTTAGGATTGGTGTGTTGGAGCTTTAGGTCATTTCACAGTCACAGTCACACGAGAATGAGAAACACGAAAATGAGAAAGAGTCGAGGTAGTGTAGGATCACGGTTTCAAGGCTCTGAAAGAATTGATGTTCTTGTGGATGCAATGTGTACTCTTGAGCTTCGAAGGCTAGATCCAGTGGAATTTCAGATTTCACTCTGGTTTGGTTTGGGAGATTTTCTTTCATCTAAGTGTGGGATTCAATGTTTTAGCTGGTTTCACCTTGAAGTGGAAATAGGCTACTGAGTGCGACTTTGGAATGGAATGTGAGGCTTACAAATTCAGTATGCAATTATGTATTGTGGAATTAGAAGTTGGAGATGCAGATGGATTGTGGAAGCAATGTTGGACAATTCCCAAGGGCACTGACATTTGATATTTATGTGCTACTAATGTAGTAATTAGTTATATTTGGGTTTTGGAACTTCGAAATTTGAACTCCGATGCACTACTGAATTTTGAAACTCAAACCAAATTTGGGAGAAGTGCGTGGAAATAGGAGAACCTGCCGTGGATTTCATGGTTTCTGTTGGGTTTTGGTGATAAGTTTACACTGTTTTGATTGACTGTGCCATTGAGCCTTTTGAACTTCACAAGATTGTCTGTAGGATTAATCCCGAATGCGGAAGTCTTGAAGCTTCCTAAAGATACATTTCAACTCCTGTAGGCATGGATGCGGCTTCTTTTCGCCATTTGGGCATTTACGGGTTAATAGATGACCTAGTTTGAGGAAAAGACGCAATTGCTGACTCCTTTTGTTCACCGTAGAGTACGTAAATTCAAGCTTAGGATGTTTTTGAAACTCTTTTGCAATGTCTTCAGTTGCTAGTGCTTGGAAACAAGAAATTACTGTGCTTATTAGGTCAAAGCAGAAGACTTCTTCATGAGCTTCTCTTGTTGCTTCATCGCCACTTGCTGCATTCTTTTAGGTTTATAGGATCTCCAACATCTCACAGTCCTGATTCAGTTTGGAGGAGAGGGTGATGTCCAATAATTGATTTGAGCCTCTGGTTCAGATTGTGTTGAGTGCAAGTTTTGGGTTTAGGGTTCAAAATATATGATCCAAGAAACTATGAGACTTCAGGCATATGATCCAACGGGGGTTGGGGACAGTTTGCTTCAGAATTGGGACTATGATATTGGGTGACAAATGATTTTTAACGCCGTCGTTCACCATGTGCAGATAGTGCAATTCAGATATGGGATGTGGGTCGAGCAAATCTCCCAAGTGTTACGTTGAATTAGCAGTCAATGGCGGTGTCATAGGGCGTCTCGTGGTCGAGTTGCGAGTGGACAAGGTTCCCAAAACGGCGGAGAATTTCCGAGCTCTGTGTACTGGCGAGAATGGGAATTCGTATGCTGGAAGCACCATACATCGGATTGTTCCAGGTTTCATAGCCCAGGTGAGTTTACTACGAATGCTGGTTAAGAACACACCTTGAGATATTTATCTGTTTTTGGAAGACAGTAGGCATAACAGTAGAATTTTACTGTTCCAGGAACATTTGGACATCATCAAAGAGGCATTCCCTATAATGTGTGACAGGTTTCCCTACTGTCGGACTGATTATATGGAAGTCCCCTATGATCATTGTGGCCGTAGAGAAACCTCCTAATGAATCATGGGGAAATTTCTCTATACGGTGCCGACTGAAACCCTAAACCTAAACCCTAAACCCTCACAAGTTGTGCTGTAGTGTAAGGAGATTATCATTTACCGGACCCTTCGAACAACAATAATTTCCATTCAGAATTGTATTCTGATTCTATGAAGTGATTGTTTAGAATCTGCAAGTCCTAAAGTTGACCTTCGCACTTGTAAGTCTCTGATTTATGCAATCAGGTAGTGCTCTTTAAGAAGTTTCTCATTTTAGGCTGGATCTGAAATTGTTTTTTCTTTTAATTGTGTTCTAAGGGTGGCGAGTGTGGAAAGTCGATATATGGGAAGAAGTTTGAAGATGAGAATTTCAAGCTTTTGCATAAAGGGAAGGGTGTTCTCTCCATGGCCAACACTGGTCCTCATACTAATGGTAAGCTCCTTGTTATCTCCGATGAAAATTGGATGCTAATTTTTTCTCTGTGGGCTATGAATTGAGCTTGCGTAATTTGTGAAAGACCTGGTAGTCGCTTTACTTCCTGTTGGTTATTTATCCACCTGAAGACGGAGATGCTTTACATGATGCTTGACAAAATATTTTGTGTTTTACCCGGTCGTGTTAGTGTCATTCCTCTGTCAAAGATCTTGAAAAAAATTTAGCATCTTATAAATTTTCAGTGCCAACTTTTAACGATTTAAAGTTTATTCTTTTTGTGTTGAAAGTGGTTTGCTATTCTGTTTCACAGGTACTCAATTCTTCATCTCATTGGGTAACTGCTCTGAATTGGATGGAAAGCACGTAGTGTTTGGAAAAGTTGTTGAAGGTATGTCATCTACTCTTTCGTACTACTTCAGTGCATCCCTTGGGGCATTTTCAAATTGCATATGTCGAAGCTACAAGAAATCCTCACACCTTGATTGGTTAAAAAAACGATTTTATCCATTTTATCTCGTTTAGCTCAATGTTGATTTATCGTTTCAAGACACTAATTTACCAAAGTCACTATTTTAAATTAGTGCTTGGTTGAAATAGTACTACATTGTTCTAATTTTCTCCTCATCTTTTTTTTAGTCACACTAATTTTGCAGCCCTAGTAACAGGATAAATAATTCGAATCCAAGAAACTAAATTGAGCACAAAGAGTTGGCACTTACAAGTCTCCTACTTGCAAGCTAAAATTATTTTAGATACCTCTTTGAGGTGGATTGGACACTTGTTATCTCAAATGTGTCTGAAATGCAATGGATCAATTGAAGCTTGTTAACTCACCTGTAGTTTTAGATGATGTTGCTTCAAAATTTTGAAGTTTGGACTTGTGCAATCTAAAGACACCCTACTGATCTATTTTGTAAGGTGGAATTTGGCTGAAACGCACTTGAATCTTTGGCCATTTTGCATCGTGCCTTCTGATTTCTGATGTCATTGAGTGGTTTTGATCAGGGAAGGAAATTCTGGACGCTTTGAATGACTTGGGCAGCACGGAGGGAACGACCAAGAGCACAGTAACTATTGCAAGTTGTGGGGAGCTTTAACACGAAATCAGGTGTTTTATTTTCTTAACAGCAAACCTAGACTAGACTAGACCCCCTCAGGCATCTCACACATCAATGACGGCAAATTTTATGTGGGTGAGTTTTGCGCCTGAAATAGTATAACTATGATGCAGAAAGCTGATAATGAGAAAACGATTGAGGCTTTATTGTAAGGTAAGGTAGTTGCAGGGATTGAAGCTCAAGTTGAGCCAGTATGCATTTCCCTCATTTTTTAATATAGTGGAATAATTCGAATGGTAGCAAATTATTTGGCTGATCAGAGACACAGGGCGTTGAACAGGCGAAGTTATTTTTGGGTTTGCTCACTTGAATGTAGAGAGGCATGTTTATGGTCCCATCAAACCGGTTGTTGACTTTTCAATGCTAAGGTGGCACCATCCCATTGGTAACATGTCATCATTGTTGTCATGAGTTGCAACCCCATAATCTTCTTTCTTTTCAACTTGCTTCCTACACCCTTGGATCATGAAGATCAAAGGTGTTGATTGGAATGTCAACAATTGGTTATGTATGATAACCTATTTGTTGCTGGTGTGGCTCATTGGTTATGCAATATCTAATTTCTTACTAGTTGGGTACCAATGCACATTTGTTACATTTTGGTTAATTCTAGAATATTGGCCTAGTTGTTGTGGAAGTCATGTTTTTTGCCTAAAGAAACCCAAGAGCACTTAGTAGAGGTCAAATTATAGTGGAAGACCTCCCCTTTCACATAAAATTCCAACAATGAACATTTTGCACTTTTGTCTTATATAGAAGGATCTTTTGTCATCCATCAAACACTTTGTGTCTATACTTTGTAGTGATGTTACAAAGTTAATCAAGGATTTTGAGAGTGAAATTGAAATGACATTAGATGTGAAGCAAATACTAGAAATAATGTGAAATTGAATTATCAATAGAAAGAAAAAATCCCATCTACATTGGGGGACCTTGTTATTGCTAGTAGTTGAATGATAGAAATACATTGTCAAAGTTACTAGTCATTAAGAATTTCATTTTTACTTAATGCACTTAGAGATTATTGTAATAAATTGCCTACCAAGATTTATAACATGCACTTGGTTAAATATGGTAACATTTCATATGTGGTGATGATTGTACATGTAATGTAGAGTATTCATTCATTTGTTGAATTTGAAAGGGTGTCTCTATGCCAAAGGTTGTCTTATATTATTGTACAAACAATTTGGACATTTATCAAGCCAAAGGTTGGCTTGTATAATTGCCTAAATTGTTTGCTTGTCATTAATCATGCCAATCTCAAATCTCTTTATCTAGAGGTGTTAATTGTATTCATGTGAAATTTATGATAATATATACATTTATTGAAACCATGTTGGCATTGCTCTAATAATACTTCACCAATCCTTTTTGAGTTATTTGACATTGAATGTGCTACCTTATATGACTTCTAATTCAAGCATCTCTTATATATATGAAGCAATATGTGTAAATGAGTTAGTACCATTTGTTCTAAAGTTTATAAATCCTATCTTGTTTTTCTACTTCCACAATTTGTCTACAAATGATATGCTAGAAAAGTGCCAACTCTTGGTTTGCAAAGATGTAATGGAAAGCTATGTGGATCACATAAAAATCCTAATCACTTTTGGGTGAACAATTAAATTGTGTTGCAAAATATATTTTACTATCTTGTACATGTGTCTTCTTGTGATATACTTAGCAAAGGTCAAAGTCCAACATTTGTCACATTCAAGAAACTCATAAAGAAGTATGAAAACTAAAATGGAATAAATTTAATAAGGATTGTAGTTTAGGTGAAGTATTGTGAAAGTGCCTAAGTTTGATAACAATTATATAGTTCAACAATAAAATTTATGGATAAGGTTGTACTAGAAAGTGTTGGGCTACTGAATTTAGAAATTATTGCTCCACCTACATGTCATCCTAATGAGGAATTTTTAACATCATGTGATGGTTGGGTGCGACCTTCTAGTCAAGCCAAATGTAAGACTCTTTTGAACCTTCTACAAGGGCATGTGACTTCTCAAACTACAATGACCTCTACTATATTTGAAGCCACAACAACATTGAAAACACCATAGCTAATCATCCAAGAGAATTTTATAGGAAGCTACTTTGGTCATCCACATCTAAAGATTATTTTCAAATTCGTAAGTGATTCATTGTAGGTGGTGATTTTAATTTTGAAGTTCATATTTATTTTGGGTACTAGATATGAAAAGTTAAACAAGAATTAATAAAATTCTATAATTTTTTTCAATAATCATTTAGAATTATATTTTTGATGGATAAAAAATAATAATAAATTAATATTATGCCTTAATTTTAAAAAAATCTAAGTATGAGATAAAGTTTTTAGATCAAATTCATTCTAATTAGTTTTAGATTTGCTCTAAAATGTGAGATTTCATTTATTATTATATTAGTTTAAGAAAACTAAATAATAAATCATTATATCAATGTCCAAAAGTAATATAATTTTATCAATAGCTCTATAGTTAGATTTTTAACCCCTAAAGCCCTAAATTGTGTTTTTTTGGCAACATAGCAATTTTGGGCAGTTCACTACGAATGGATTATATTTTTTTCTTTGAAATTTTCACACAACATCTGCTCAAGGAGTATTTTTAGGGCCCAAATTATTTATAACTTTTGACTTTGTGGTTAAATATTTACTGCATGATATGTGTTTTTTGTTACTTGGTAGGTAGCTTGGATAGCCCTGACAACTCAAAAAACTTCTTTAAAAAACGCTTTTAAAAAAAATTCAAGTTTGGAATGAATTCTTTAGGTATATACAAATATGGAAAGATTTGAATCATTCCATTTGGATTAATAACATATAATTTATGAGGAATTTTAGTTTGTGGGTAGGTGTGGTTTTCAAAGACTCCATACCTATCCACAAACTAAAATTCCTCATAACTTATATGTTATTAATCCAAATGGAATGATTCAAAACTTTCCATGTCTGTATAAACCTAAAGAATTCATTCCAAACTTGAATTTTTTCTTAAAAGTGTTTTTTAAAGAAGTTTTTTGAGCTGTCAAGGCTATCCAAGCAACTCACCGAGTAACAAAAATTGCATATTATGCAATAACTTTTTAACTAAAGTTAAAAGTTATGAAAATTGTTGGGCATTAAAGCTACTCCTTCGGCACATGTTGTGTGAAAAAGTCAAAGAAAAAAACAAAACTCCATTTGCAGTGAGTTGCTTAAAATTGCTATGTTGCCAAAAAAATGCAATTTAGGGCTTTAGGGGTTAAATTGTTGAAAAATAAATTTGTTAACAATTATTTGTTATAAGTTTGTTATGTAAATCTACACAAAAAGAACTTCATAGAATAGATGTGCATGTATTGACTAATAGGAATAATTTTAGGCATTGAAAATGTTAGGTTTTTTCTTTTAAGATCTAAAAAGAAACAAATTTATAAAAAATAAAAATAAAAACACTCTACCACTAGCTATAGTTTTTGACTTTTTTCTTATGAAGCTTTTATATTTATATTCTAGTACATTATTGCAATCTTCCAGTCTATTCTATTTGAAAAGAATTGTACTATTTAGAACCATTATACAAACAACAACAATAACAAAGTTATGGATACATTGGCAAAGTCTACCATCGCACCTCATATTGAAAGTATACCAATTGATCCATCAATTTCAAATGTTGAAGTCCCAACCACTTCCAATCCTCATTTAATTGCAAACAATCCAATGTCCAAGTCTATAATGCCTGGTGAATATTGGCCTAAAAATCCTCGAAATCGTGAGCGATCTCTTTCACGGATGGTCTCTCTTTTACCTTACAATCCAGTCGAACATTATATGGATACTGAGTGGGTTGCTCGTAGGGCTACATTCTTGCATCACTTAGATGATAGTGAAAAGAAATATGATGTAGAACTTGTGGCTGACATGAAATGATGGAACCAAGAAATTATTGACTCAGAATTAGCATTGAATGACCTTGCTACTCCTAAGCAATGGCCTACATGTAGTCGAGGTAATATGCCTAATACTTGGGCCTATAAAGGCCAACTTTATACTACTGAACAAGATTTAAGAAATGAATGGCCACCTCTAGAGCCACACCGGTATCGACACTTCAAATATGATCATGAATTAGTTCATCCCGAAGATTGGGAAGAAACTCACCAAAGATCAATATTGGTGGGTAGTGAAGTCCACCCCTTTGCCAAATCATATCATGATCATACTCATGATAAGGTAATTTTGTGCAATTTTTAATAATTTAATTTTTATAAAAATTAGTGATTTTAATAATTGATGTATATATATAATTATTAATTCTAGGATTTTTAAATACTCAAAAAATTAGAATTTTTGAAATGGATTATTTTTCTACAAAAGAAATTTTTGATTAAAAATTTTATGCTATAATAATAATAAGTTATTATTTTTATTTTGGTCCTCTCAAAAATTTAACACATATAGCAATTAGCGTCTAGTTCATAGACAAAACTTTGTGAGATACAAAAAATTACTAAAAAAAATGAGTATGAAAACTTTATTTCAATTAAAATATCAAAAGGTAAATTTTTAGAATAAAATCTGAATTTTTTACGTAAAGAATCATCCAAAATAAAAATACTCATACTTGAGTGGTTATTAGGAAAATGTAGTAGGAAGGTACTATAAGTATTTGTATTCTTTCTAGTTCAAAATGACTATGTTGACATCTATTTTGGATTTTTATAATTGATTTTCTAGATGAAATCTTAGATGATAGATGAGTTTAAATGAGACATGTATTTTTTAAATTTATGTAAAGTATGATCTTTTGTAAATTCAATAACATGTTAGGAGAAACCAATAGAAGAAGAACATGTTTCTCTAGATAAGAAGGAAAAAATACTTGAAAACCAACATTATGTAGCAAATGTTCCAAGGTTTGTTTTTGGTCACTACCCTGCAACAACTAAACTAGAAACACATCTTCCATTTGAGTTAAATCTTGAAAAAACTCCTAAAAAGTTGAATCTTTGGCCCCCTAAACCTAAAATTTATCCAAATTATCTTGAACCACCTCCTGATTGGCGAACATGTGATAAAAATGCCATAACTCATTATTTACCTTCTAGTAAAATGAAAGGTATTTGCAAATTTCTAATGTAATATTTTCATTAACAACAATATTAGGGGTCTATATATTAATTTGAATTGGTATTATTAATATCAACACTTTTTTGAATTCCAAATTTTCCTTCAAATAATTTGTATAGAACATATCATAAATACATTTGGTGAAACCTCTTTTCTTTTTCTATATGTTATTTATGTTTCCAAAATTTAATTATTTTTTCATTTAATACTTTGAAATGAGAGTTTTTAATTTTACCAAATTATTTCATTTGAAAAAAGCTTGTTGTAAGTACAACTATCTTTTAAATAGAATAAAAGCTCTAAAAAAATGGAGAAATTTAATGATACACCATATAATATTTTCTTGGCTCATATCCTAGGAATATTCAAGTAAAATTAATTCAATTCAATTTTTTTTAAACTATAATGTAGTTTATCCCCTAAAGGACCAAAGTGTGTTTTTTGGCACCGTAGCAATTTTGGGCAACTCACCACAAATGAAGTTTTTATTTTTTTTCATTGAAATATTCACACAACTTGTGCCCAAGGAGTAGCTTTAAGGCCCAATAATTTTCATAACATTTGACTACGTAGTTAAAAAGTTATTGCATGATATGTGATTTCTTTTGATCTCTAGGCAGCCAAGGCAACTCAAAAAACTTCTTTTAAAATGACTTTTTGGAAAAATGAAAATTTGAAATTGGTTCTTTAGAAATTTGTGTATGCAGGAAGTCTTGAATCATTTCATTTGGATTTATGGAGTGAAAGTTATGAGGAATTTTAGTTTGCACATAGGGATGGAGTCTTCAAAAACCAAACCTACGTGCAAATTAAAATTCCTCATAACTTTCACTTCATAAATCCAAATGAAATGATTCAAAACTTCCCGCATACACAAAGTTCTAAAGAACCAATTTCAAATTTTAATTTTTACTAAAGTCATTTTAAAAGAAGTTTTTAGAGCTGCCCAAGCTGCCCAAAGATTAAAAGAAATCACATATCATGCAATAACTTTTTAACTATGCAGTCAAATGTTATAAAAATTATTGGGCCTTAAAGCTACTCCTTGGGCACAAGTTGTGTGAAAATTTCAATGAAAAAAAATAAAAACTCCATTTGTCATGAGTTGCCCAAATTGCTATGTTGCCAAAAAATGAAGTTTGGTCCTTTAGGGGTTAAATCTTAAAGCCTTGGCCTACAAAGGCTAATTTCTTACTATTCTATTAAAGCTGATTATTAGATAAACAATAGATTTTGTCTTTGACTTTAAAAATGCTATTGGGGTTTACAATCTTTTTAAGGTTGAAGATTTAAATGAGAAGCACCTAAAATCAACATCATACCTAATTGTAATAATTTCTAAGCATCATTGTCATTCTAAAATATAACTCTAGCTAGACAATAAATAGCATATCATTTTTTTCAACAAACAATAAGTTATCTATGGTCTACCTAAATTTAAATTAAAGCATGACTATTATGTCTAAAAATGATCACAATTGGGTATAGTGTTGGTTTTGGGTGCTTCTACCTTATATCATTTTTACGATGAAAATAGATATATGGCTTTAAAATCATATACTTGGTTAGATTTATTAATTTATTAATTTATAGATATAATTTTAAAATAACACAGAGGAGGCTTCTTCTTATAGAGACATATATTGTTAGTATTCAAAGTGAATAAAGAATTATACAAATGTTTCTTCATAAATTTATGCAATTTAAACTGAATTTTACTACAACTTCTATGATTAATTTGAAATATGTAAAATAAAATGTTTTGAGGCATGATTTTCATTTTTGGTATTAATGCATATTATATAGAAAACAATCAAAATTTAATTAATATAATGTACATTGTCTTTGATTTTGCACTTTTGTCCTATGTAGAAAGATTTTCTGTTATTCATTGGCTTAGAATGGATATGGCATCCTTTAAGGACTAATTTTTCTCTTCAAAAGATAAAAATTCAAGATATTATCAATACCATATTTAAAGCATGCCAAGTTGAAATAGCCTTCATTTTGAATTGTTGTAGGTCAAGAACTTTTTGATGCTTGGTCAAGATTCAATAAAAATGTAAAAGAAATTATAATGTGGAATCCAAATTTTCTAAAACGTAACAACAAATACTTTCCAGTAGTAATACATGTCAACCGTGGTAGTAATTGGATCGGTGGATACAACCGTGAACCTCAAAATAAAGAATGCCCATGGCCGTGGTTGTCGATATCAATGATGAATTTCCTCCCTCCAGATGTCAATACCGTCATTGCTGGTGAAAAAGGACTTGTTGTACTAGACGGAGGAGAATATTTGACTCTTCCAAGTCAAGAATTTTGGAGGGTGAAATGGCCGTCCCAATCCATAACAATGGTAGTCAATCCAATGGTCCAAACATTTCAAATGATACCTCCACTTGAAGATCCAAAATATGCTCAAGAATTTAAAATAGGAAGACTTCTTGTAGAAGAGCTTCCGGGTCGAAGCAAGAGCTATTATAAACTTTACATGGTTGGGGAACGGTCAGGAACTTATATTGAAGGAGGAGTAACATGTTCATATACAGGAAGTTTGGTAATATTTAAAATTTAATTTCTTTATATTTTTTATTCAAAAAATCATAGTCATATTCAGTTTAAATATAATTATTAAAGTAAAATTTAATATTTTATAAATTATAAAGTGTATTTTTGTTTTGATTTTGATTTGTTAACATTTTGTGATAGAACATGAAATTTAATTTTTTTTTCTCTCTCAAGTCCTCTCTAATATCCATTAGAAATGGGAACCTTGTCAAATGTTTGCTCAAATGTATGGTGGAAACACCAAACAACGTTGACTTAAGCAATTCAACACAATTGGAGGCACTTTTTTTTAAAATATATATATTTTTATAGTATTAGGAAGTGAAAAAAATGAATATTCAAAATAAACATTAGATTTTTTAGATATAGCTAGTATGTAATTAGTATAAATTTCAAAAAGTTTTTGGTTCTCTAGACCTCTAAAATTGTCACATAAGTGGACCTTTAATCAATATTTTCAAAAATTAGCACTCAATAAATCAAAGTTAATTATGTGTCCTTCAAATGTATGAACAAATCAAAGTAAGACATTTAAAAGATACATTAATAAAAGTTTATGAATACATTTAGTTGTGGTTTAAGGTACAAGAATAGAAACAAGGATACTTTGGGATGTTTCTACCTTATATGTAATCAAATTTAAATTCTACAAGCATGTCTAGTTGTGACCATTAACACAAAACATCATAATTCACATTCTTTAATTAGTTGACAATATATGATTCTCGCTCTCATACAATTAGTGACATCAATACATTTGATGTTCGACCATCTCCTTTAGGTGTATCAAGCGTAGTTGTTATGCATGGCCACATGATTTGGGGTGGAATACACCTTGTAGGTCAAAGAGAGAGAATTACCGAGATGAAATCAAAGCGATATCAACCTGCCATGGGAAGACTTGAATTTGAAAATGGAATTGTATCCTATGATCTTTTACACAAAAGATTTCGACTCCAAAAGTTTGCTTTGCATCCGGAGGTTGGTTACCTTGGTGATGATAATGAATGGGAAGCACCAAGAATCTTATGTGCTTATAGTATAGCTTATTTGGTAACTCGGAAGGTACTTACTAGTGATTGATATCAATTTTTTCTTAAAGTAGTTTTTTTAATAATATATCAAACATAATAAAATAAATTGCAAAATGTATGCAATGAAGAACTAGGACAAAACTATTGAAGCACCCAAACTCAGTCTCACAGAGTTTAGTGCTATGTTTATTTTGTATTTTTCTTAGTTAAATCTTTTTCTTTTGATACCCCTTCTACAAACTAGAGTTTTTGTTGTAATTGATTCCTGTATCTTCTTTCTTTAGTACTATTTATTTCTCAAATTGTAATTTTTTCAAATAAATGATATATGATATTTATCTTGTTCATGTATTTTAATTTCATTTTTACTTAGAGTTAATTGATATTTTTGCTACTAAAAAATATGTATTTGATGGTCTATTTTTGCGTCTATTTCTAATGTTATTAAAGTATGTATCAGATTAGATTTGCAAAAGAATTTAAGATGCGAACTCAATTTGATTCTATTTTTTATGTCTTTCCACCTCGTGTATTTCGCATATATAATAATGCAAATCCTATACATATTCATCCTATGTCAATTATGCCTAGCATTGTACACAATTGGCTATTTGGACCCAAACAAGAAGATTACAACAAATGCCACTATGATGTACGTGGCGGCATGGGAGAATTGTGCATCTTTGCTTATTCAACAATGAATTTTGCAATATGTACACCAGAAACAGACAATTGGAGGATTCTTCAAACCACTCTCAATGTTTTGCCAAGTCTACCGAGGTGAATATAATTTTTTTTTATCAATGGTTTATTTTTGTTTTGTCTAATTAGAAAATATCTTTCTTACAATCAACAAGTTTCTTGATTTTATAAAATAATTTTAAAATCCATAAAGACTTCAAAGTTAAAATCTATTTTTTTAGAAGATGCAACAAATTAATTTTTGTTATCCTCCTATGAATATAGGCTGTTTGTTTGGATGTTTGTTTGTTTGTTACATTGAGATCTCCCGGACCGTGAGTCCTCCGGGTGCGTGTTTGGTACCGTCGGAAAGCCCTCGGCAAGGAGGGGTGCACGGGCTTTGATTCATGGTGTTCCAACGTACGGCATGAAAGTTATTGAATTTTGAAGTTTCTATACATGTTTGTTTGTTACGTTGAGATCTCCCGGACCGTGAGTCCCCCGGGTGCGTGTTTGGTCCCGTTGGAAAGCCCTCGGCGAGGAGGGGTGCACGGGCTTTGATTCATGGTGTTCCAACCTACGGCATGAAAGTTATTGAATTTTGAAGTTTCTATACATGTTTGTTTGTTACGTTGAGATCTCCAGGACCGTGAGTCCCCCGGGTGCATGTTTGGTACCGTCGGAAAACCCTCAACGAGGAGGGTGCACGGGCTTTGATTCATGGTGTTCCAACTTACGGCATGAAAGTTATTGAATTTTGAAGTTTCTATACATTAAAAAAATTAGACCATGGCAACGGCACAGGCCACCCTAGTTAGATTTTGACATGCAAACTTGTAATCATGTATTAAAAAAAAAAATCCACATAAATTTCTATTTTTCTATTTAATCAATGAAAAGAATTATTTGATTAGAATTGAAATCTTTATTTAAAAAATGTAGAATGCAAATTGATAATTAACAATTTGGTTAACAAATTTATTTTAGAATTTTTGGAGAGATTGAGTTTCTTAAACCATAAAAAAGATACTATTCTTTTAGGAATTATAATAATATATTTGAATTTGATACAATGAACTTACCATAAGTTACTATTGTATGAAGTTTATTGAGACTAGCGGATTGTGAATTTATTCCAAATTTTCGAGCTGAACCCAAACATCAACTTGGTGAACATTATTTGGCATGGGAGGGCCAAGGAAAATCATATCCAAAGCTTTTTCGACCGTCTAGCGAAACTCTGTTACCTAATGAAGACCACCGAGTATGGTGTTGTGATGATGATCCTATTCCTTACCATGAAGGAAGTAATATCATGGATTCACAACCATTAATCTTGGAGAAGCAACTTCCTTTGACTGCTCGTGAATTACACTACAAAGCCATGTTAGATGTAGTTGATGGTCATAGAAGGAGCTTAAGACGTAGAACAATTGTTCCTCTTGCTCGCAATTCAATGGTTGCTGCAACACGTAAATCTTTTAGGAAATTAAGCTATGTGCCACCAACTGTGCCACCAAATTGGTTAGCAAAAGATGAACGAGAAAAGATAGAGCCTCCACACCCACCTACAAAACCAATCAAAGAATTCAATGACTAAAAATGTATATAGCTTCTCAATTTTGGTCTTTAATCTCTAATACACCAAGCTGCATTTCTTTTGGTAATACAGAGAATTTTGGTAGCTTACTATTGGCAAATGAACTTTTTATTTTTTTGCTTAGAAATTTTAACACAACATGTGCTCAAGGAGTGGCATTAAGGCCCAACAATTTTATAACTTTAGATACATTATTAAAAAGTTATTGAATGATGTGTAGTTTTTTTTCTAAGCTAAGCAGAAAGGATCATTGGACAGTTCAATAAAAATCTATTTTTTTGAGAAACAAAAAATTAAAATTGATTTTCTATATTTGCTTCAAATTATCTTTCAAGATTATGGATTTTTTTGCTATTTTTTAAACAATAGATGTTTGCTTGAATAAGCTCCTTTTCCTGATCTTTTTTTGTAATACAAACCCCATATTTCCTTTTACACACCTTGGTTGAATTTCTATGGCATTTTGTTAAATATTTGAAAAATCTTTAGTTCTTTGTTGCTCCTTTTTAATGATTTATACAAATCCATCTTAGATTAGAGTACAATTTTTTTTCATTGCTTGAAATGTAAGTTTGTTGTGATTGACAAAACTTATGCATTATATATAGAGAGTTTTGTTTCATTTACTGAAGGTGGTGCCAAAAACAATCTTTAGACTTCAATGAAGTGAGGAAGCTATTTACATCCACAAAATAGATGAAATCTACAATATATGGATGAAACTTTGTTTTTTCATCCAAAATAGAGTAATATGGTGTTAAGATTTGGTGGTATTTTACGACTTCATCCACTATGAAAGCAAGAATATATTGCTGAATTATTCTTTAAAAAAATCATCATTTCTTAGTAAAAAATTGTTAAAAAAATCCCTATCTTAGATTTGAAATAGTGCCAAAGGAATGATAGTCATAGAATAATTATTTGCATCTATTCATCACTAAACAAATATTACACAATAGTGAAATGAATAAACTTCAATTATAAAAAATTATGGCCTTGCAAAAATAGTTGATATGGGTGACACTAACTACAATTTTTTAGTATACCAATGTAAGAGGTGATTTGACATTACACTAAAGTAGGAGGTTCTAAAAGCATGTAGCCTCTAAAATGGAACACCTCCTCAAATGTACACTATTCGTACATGTTCCTTTTTATAGTCTTCTACAATATAAGAAACTATACACTCCCTCCATCCCAAAATGATCTTCTTGTTAGACAAAATGCTTTAGATTAAGCTTGAAAATAAGAATTTTATAATTTTTTTTTGAGTTGTGGGTAGAATTAAACATGTTCCTACTATTTTGAAACTTTGAACTCCAAAGCTCTTTTCAAATTGTAGTTTCTCAATATTCAAAAATTGAATTTAAGGGCATAATTTTTGGCACCGGTAGCCATACGATGATTTAGATTATGTGGACCAAAACCAATATTCAATTGGTCATTTAATGTTGAACAGTAATGGAACTTGGCTAGGGCTACACTTGTAGCCCACACCAAAGCTCTCATCCTATGGCATAGCACCATATGGCCATTCATATTCCTTTTTAATGATTTGTAACCTCATTCATGATGTCAACTAGTATGGAAAACCAAAAGAACAATCCTTGTTTTTTTGGAACATTTTGAATCAAGGTTTTTGATTGGAATTGGCTTCAGGATTTGCCTCCAACTACAAACCTTCTTGCCTCAAACCTCCTTGCCTCAACATTAGATCGTAATCATTTTGGGATAAAAAATGAAGGGCAACCACAAGATCATTTTGGGATAGGATTTGCCTCCAACTACAAACCCCCTTGCCTCAACATTAGATCGTGCACCAGGAAGATCATTTAGGGATAAAAAATGAAGGGCAACCGCAAGATCATTTTGGGACAGAGGGAGTACATTTTAGAAGGTGCTCCATTTCAAAGGTCTATGTCATTTCAACTTCTAAGTTTTATAACAAATTCCACAAAGCTCCAAAAAACATGAAATGACATGGATTAGATATCAATTCCACTTCACTTTTAAGGAAAATTTCAAGATATTCCACCTCTCTCTAAAATTCAATTCTCACCCTGACATGCTTCATTTATGGATCTCCTACCTTAATCCATCTATCATAAAAATTATGGACATTTTTTATTTTTTATCTTTTTGAAACAAATGGAAACCCATTGCATCAAAAATACATGTTACATGCATACATAATAAAAACATTCTTTAGTCTACCAGAGTAGCAGGTGATAAATGGTCATAATTATTTTCTTTGGATACTGAAGCAGTGGATTGCCTTTTCTTGGAAAGGGCCTAAGCTTCTGCCGATGCAAAGCTTCCTCCCTTCAGTAAGTTCAGCCAAAGGCAATAACGGTGGTTTCCCACAACTTTCAATAAAAAAAAAGGCTAAAATAAACTATAATTCCATAAACAATCAAAATTCAGAGATTTCAATTTCAAATTACAATTTCAATTTACAGATTTTAGTAGTAACATGAAGATTTTGTTACTACACAAAAAAAATCTACAAATGAAGACTTATCCTGGATCCATGCACCAATGCACGGATTACCCTCTGGCTAGTTCCTTGCGCAACAGGGATCATCATCTGTTTACCTTATCATCTACCGGTATTTCTTTTGTCCAGCCAACCCACCTAAAGTATTGTCAGTGGAAAATTAGCTGACCCCTTCTTGATCACTCCCAAATTTCCAAAATCAAGGCTGTTCTATTTCTGAGCAACGATTGGAATTAGACATACTATATAACAATATTACAAGAATAGATTCCACAGAATGTCGATGCAAAGAATTCACAGTATTTTTGTTCTTGGGCAAAAAATTTTAAAAATAAATAAAAATCTGTCTGATTTCTACTTCCCCATACGGGAAAATTTCCCCCCCGACCTAGCCCAGCTGGTAGCTATGCTGAATTCCTTGAAGGGTTTAGTTTAGGTTGTAAGCTTCTCTGCGCAATAAGAATTTGACGTTCCTTGTCTGTATGAGACAATACGCGAACAGAGGGCGGCAGTTTGAGAGGTGGCAAGCCAGGGGCCAGCTGTACAGTTTGATCTTCTTTAGCGAGAAGGTTTTGAGTAGGTAGCAGGGAGCAAAATTTAGAAGGTCTGGAGGAGGGCTTCGAATGATTATTACAGAGCGTGCCAGACTGATTTGGAGAGGGAGAATCTGTTGTACTTAAACCATTAGCCTTAGCTTTACCTTGTTGCTTTGAAGATACGATAGCAGCAGGAGATTGGGCAGAATCTGAAACTGAAGGAATTTCACTCGACAAGTGTCTGGTTGCAGGAGAATTGCATGAGTTACCAAAAGAACCTTCACGACATTGAGTTTGCTCCAGCTCTCCATACTCATAACTGCCAGCCTCGTGGTGCTTGGACGGAACTTTTCCCTGCGTGCAACATATTCCACCATGATCACGCTTTTTGTATTCAACAAATATGTTAACGCTTTGGGTATTCGACAAATGCATGCATGGCTCGCACACATTGGTAAGCTTCAATGAAAAAAAGTCATTCTTAGGTTTAGGGTTTACCACAGATGGGCAAAGTTGAGATGCAGCAGCAAAACCCGGGCGGCCTCGAGCGTCGTGAAGCTTACGCTTTTCTCTGTTGTTCACAACGGGCTTATAGGATTTCTGCGTGCCAATGGCAACCCGCCATTGCCGGGAAATCGTGGCTGGGTCCCGATATGGTACACAGTAACGACACACTTTGATCCAGTCATATTTGTACACCTTAAGTGCCTGAAAAATTAATTGTGCAAACGGGTAAGGGCAAGAATACGATCAGAAGATCATAATCCATTTTGCATGCGTATTAGAAAGATCAATAAAAAACTATCAGGATGGAAGTCAACAATACACTTCACCGTCTCCTTAGCTTCATGCAAAGGATGCCTCGTTGACAAACAACTGATGAAGTGTAACCCACCTCTTCAATGCAGGCTACCTCATCTGCGGTTAACGGAGACAATTTCATTCTCCTGACAGCCTGAAATCAGCATTCATGCAGCATTCATATCAGTTCATCGAGCAACACACCAACGAAAACGTAATTCTACACATACACAGGATTCATTTATGATTGATACCATGGGACTCCACAATAAACTGCGTTCAAATCTTAATGGTTCCTAAACCTGTTACCCTAGACGACATCCACGGTGGAAAATAGGTTCTCCAGTTTGTTAACTTTCAGGTAAATAACAATCAAACAACAACCACAGTATACAAATCGGAACCAGCGAAGCACAGAGACATCAATCAAATCATTCTGAATCACTACAGACCTTTATAGAGTTATTAGGAGCTCTTGCAGAACTGCGATTCTTCTGCCTGACAAAAATCTGCAACCAAGAAGAGGCATAAGTTCCCTAACGGACATGTCTTTGTGTAAGCAGCATGTGCAGGTCGTCATCATTCAAAGCTGGCCTCTGTAATTTTAGCTGTAAATTCTTTTACAGCGAAAACATACAAAAATATTAAACATTGTGAGTTCATTCCAGAAGGCGTCAAGGGGGTGAACAATAAAATGCAGTTCCAAACACTATCAACACACAACATTATAATTCATGATCTCTAAATGGTACCACATTGAATGCAACAGGACTTAAGAGTCTAATAGATCAAAGACGTAATATAAACATCTTTGCTTTTACAAGAGAGGAATTCCTGTGATAATAACTAACCTGATGCACCGACTTGGAAGGCAAAAAACGTTCTTGAATAGCTTTCCAGTCATTGTTGTAAGTCATCAACCCCATTGCCAATAACCTTTCACATGTCACAACAAGAAAATTTGAGCCCATTGTTCAGTGCTCTGGAACGACAAACCAACACCAAAAATATCACCAAAATGACGAGTGGTCATGACGAAACTCACTCATCCTCAACATCTGTAAATAGAAGTCGATTTGCGGCACTAGCAGGAGGTGCCTTGCGGGGGAATAGATTGATGTTGAACAAAGGGCTAAATCGCTCCATTGCTGAAGCAATATCCTTTGGAACGACTGCTATAGTTTGCTTCTTGGTACTCTCCACAAGTGCTGCTGCCATTGTCCTTTTCAGTTTGGGAGATGACTCTTCGCAAGCAAACTTTGGACTTTCACACAACTGTAGTTGCACTGCAAAAAGTGGTACTCGATTCTCACTTGAGAAATTCTGCTGCCCTGAGTCCAGAAAGACTGCAATCCATAACAAGAATAGATCAGTTTTAATGCAGACTAATGGTCACTATCGTCTCTTAACCCACAGAATTGACCAAATCGAGAATGGAACTGAAATGAAAAGGAAGAAACATACCCTGTTGAACAACTGCCATGAATTCCCTTACAAGTGCCAAAGGAGCTACATCCATTAACGATCTTACAGGGCCTGAGGTTGCCGGCAGCCATTCTAGGGGTAAAGACTCTGAAAAAGATGACGACAAGGACAGAGTCGATTCACAGGCGTTGTCGATTGATTTTGTCTGGTCTGAAGAGGTATGCAGAGTACGCCCAGAGGCCAAACCTGCGTGCAAGTTATTCACTTAAGAAGAAAAACCGAAGACCACGCAAGAATGAGAATGAAAGCTCTGAGGCAAGACCTCAAGAGGGGGAGAAGATGATGTAGATTGACTCACTTATTGTAACTCCACAAAATTGATAAGGGAAAGCTGGATAAATGTTGCTAGAAGATGCTGACATTGGAATCGAGTGGAACGATAAATACTGTGCTAACAACATACTGATCCGGACCTGAACTAGAACTCATACGGATAGAAAACGCACCATCTCTGCTCTTGATAACCGGAGCTGTTTCTGACGATAAACTTTGAAAAGAAGAAATCTCATTTTCAGGAACAGAAGGATGAATGTATGGAGGACGAAAACAGAAATCGGGGAAAGCGGATAACTTCCACGATAAAACAGCCTCTCGTTTTTCAACAAGCTCCATCAACATCCTGTGAGTATCTACCGCCGTCTGCTGCATTGCTGGTTCTAATATACACATGGCATACACTTGTAATAGTAGCTGCACATGCTCATGCATCAAACAATATAGCTGTCCGATCTGACGTGCTGTGAATCCACAATCTGAAGGCTGCCTCTTAGCACTGCATGCCGACGGCCGGGACGCAGTCCCTGCTAGAAGCCGGCTCCGCTCACCAACTGAAACGTTCCCGGCATAGGGCAATAAGGGCCTTAGCGGGACCTTAGCACGCCATGTATTGAGCACTTTATTCTGCACGCTTTCCCTCTTTCGCCGTTTCCCTCTGGTTACAGGTCCGCGTGCCCGCTTCCTTTTGCGGCCAAGGCCATCTACACCTTCTTCGACATCACTTTCTAGAGCTTCATCAATTTCAATCACGAAATCGGCGTCTTCGTCCTCACTCTCACTTTCTTCGATCCCTTTCTCCTGCTTCAGCGTGGCATGCACAGGATGGTTCAATTCCAAGAAAAAGATTCTGAAAAATCATGTTCAAAATCAAAATTAGGGCGGATAGCATCTCCCCGGCACCAACTACAGATTATGCTATTTAGTGAAAAAGCAAGAGGAGAGAAAATTTCGCATCGGTCTGAATTCCTTGTCTACAAACGTACAGTAATCACATAGTTCTAGTGCAGCGAACAAAACAACAGTGGTTTAGGGTTTGCGAATTCCACATGCATTTCCGTGTAACACCTGGGAGGGCGAATCCAGCAGAATTATAGGCTGAGTAATCGTGCCCTGTTACTTAACCTTAAGCGCTCAGAAGTTCCATATTCTGGGATATACTGAATGATGAACAGAGGAGCTTCCGGGCAATCTTTCGTGCCCAAGTAACTAATTCTTGAATCTTTGAAAAGCGAACTCTCTCTATCTTTGACCAATTTGATAATACAATTGCACAAAGAAACAAGCAAAATTTCAAAAAAAGGATTAGGGCGTTACAGGGTTAACACTACGATAATAACTACTCTGGTTGCGTTCCGTGGCTTTACCAGTTTCTTCTGCTCCTCCATTCCACCATTCCCTTGCACAGCCGCTAGAAACTTGCGATACTCTTCCTCATCATCCACGTTTTGGAAATAATCTTCTTCGTCCGATTCCTGGAGAAACGTCTCCAGCTGATCAAGCGACATATCCGCGAGGGAGTAGTGCGCTCGCGTGCGCTTGGAGATCGCATCCACCAGATCTTGCTCGTCTTGGGACGGACGATCATCCGACCGCCTGCCCCATTCACTACTACGGGAGGGACTGCTGCGCCACTCCGGCAGCCCCTCCAGAGCGTGGCTCATCATCAGTTCCTCTTCGCCTCGATCCTGAGAAGGAGAACAGGGAGAAGAAGGGATGCAGGAAGGGCTGTCCGCGTCGTCCAGGTCCATGGCGACGACGGAGAGGAAGGAGGCCAGGGATCATAACCCTAATTAAAGAAAACGCAACCTCAACCACAAATTCACCTGATACACCCAGAACCGCAAAACGAGCACGAAATCATCTGCTATTCCCCCAAACGCAATCTTAACTACTGAATCATCTGCTACTTCCTAAACCGCAACCTTAACTACAAAATCACCATCTACGAACAAGAACACTACCGCAACCACAAATCCATCTTGCTACTTCCTAAAAAATGCAAGCTCCACGACAAAATCACCTGCTACTACCCAAATTTCCTCAATCTCGGGCAAAACCTAAATTTGTGTCACGATCCTCGGTAGCAAAGAGCAGATAATAAAGGCACGAGGACATTTCGCTCTAGAAATGATAATCAAGAGATAGACGGAGGCGAGCTCAAAAATAGTGCAACAATTCTCCAGTTAGCGTCCAAGGACAGCAACAAGCGGGAACAACGGAAACCCTAATTGAGGCATGCATAAGAGGTTTTTTCAGGGGTCAGAGGGGACTGTTTCGGCCCTGTTCCCCAGTCTGTGAATCCGTCAGATTAAATAATAATAATAAAATTAATTAATTTAAAAAAATAAAAAATAAGAATATTAATTAAATATTAATAAATGATGTGGCAGTTTCTTGGCCACATCAGATCGCCTCTGTGGCAGCTTTCAACGAGTTTTCATAGTCCGAGAACTCGTGGTCTTCTACACAAGCTAAAAAACCTCTTTTGCTAACTAACTTACTCCAAACAAACTCTTCATTCATGATGGGAGTAATACTAATGTTATTTATTTTCTCAACTCTTAGGTTCTAGCAATGGTGCACAATAGTTTAAAAGTTCACAAGTTATATAGGCAAATGAAAGTGAAATATGTGCTAATCCTTATCGAACAGGTTGGGCACCTTAGAAATGATTCCTTTGGGGACTATGTAAATCATTGGTTTATAACAATTCAAAAGTACTGATTGGAAGTCAAACCATTGTACAAGACTTCCTTTTCCACATAATAAAAATTTGAAGACAAATAGTTGTTTTTAGGTCCTACATAGAAGGATTCTTTGTCATTCATTGGTGAAAATATGGTCACTATAGCCTTTATAGAATAAAAAAAATACGGACCATTATTCTTTAGATTTTATTTTTTATCTTAGGAATTATAACACAAGTAGATATTTGAGGGTAGTAGCATCCTAGGATTGTCTTGTATAAATTTTTATATACATATACTAATCAAATAGAAGATTTTACTAAAGATCATGTAAAAGAGACATACAAAAGTAACATTTAAAGAATACTTTGACCTTTGATAACTTTTGCATATAGTACCTAAATATTGCAATCTTTAGTGTGTTTAAAACTTCCTTTCATTTGTCAACAAGAAAATTAATGAAAATTTGACTATTCTAATGAAATCATCTATGCACAATAGCAAAAAGTAGCATTTTGAGATGTACCCACTTTAGAAAGTTCCATGAAAAATCTGAAAGTAAAATTTCATCCCATGATAGATTTGTTGCAACCATTCAAATTCAAATGCAAGCTTATCTCCTTCGCTTTACCCTTCATCGCCATCAATTAGGGTTTCCCTTGAAGCTACTTCAATTGCTTGCAATTGCAAGCGCGGATGCTGTTACTTCGATTTTGAGGTCGCACTTGTTGCTCGATTTCGATTTCGAGTAATCCGCTTCAGTTCCCAAATCACCATTAACTCATGGCTATGGCCACGGCCTATCTTGCATGCTACAATGCTGCACAATCGCTTGGCTGGTAAGATTTTCCTTGAATTTCTCGCCCTGTTGTAGGATTTCCTGTCGTTCTTTTCAATGCATATTCTCCAATTCCTCGCGTCGCCATCTTGCATGGAGTACTAGTAATTCAATGCTCGACTTGCAATTTGCTCTGCAATTTCTCAAAGGACGTTGTGATTATATCATTGCTCAGGTGCGAAGTTTTAGATTCTCTGAAACTTGTTTGGACTTGTCAGGGCGGTAGCTCTTGTATGCCTCATAAATCATGTCGGAGAGACTAAGTCATTGACGGGAGGATTTTCAGCAGCCGGCAACGTCGTATGTAAGTTCGGATAGCTTCATGTTAATCCTCTTGTAATTCGCACTGCTTTTAGAATTTCTTTGGTTCTTGGTGGATGCACTCTGTAAATTTTCTATTGTTGTTATGTTGGCGCGATTCAAAGCGCCAGAAATTCTGGCATTCAACGGTACAAACGTTTAAAAACTTCATTGGAATTGGTATTCGTTTCAGCAATATATGTGTGGAAAATTTCCACCACTTTTACGAAATTTAGGCTGCCGTGTATGGTTACAAATTCTTTATGTCTATTCTCTGCTTTCGAAATGGGGGTACCGGCATGTTGAAGCCCGTTCTTCCAGTTATTGATTCCCCGCTTAGTTGAGGTAAAACTCTTGACGAGTCTGGTGTAACCTTTGTTGAATTTGGCCAGGTTTCCTCCAGTTGGCTGCCTTCCTGGAAATTGTGCACACTGTTCTGGGTACGCGCATACTTGCACGCATTCTTCAAGTTTATGTAGCCACAGTTTACTTTGAATTCAACCACCAGAACGGAATGCTAGCTTTCATATTTTAATAGCTCATGTTGAAGTAGAATGTTGCAGAGACGCAGGTTAATCAGTCCTTGCTTGCATTTGCATTTGTTCTAGAATCCTGCAAATTTTTAATCGTGCAAGGTGTTTTTGTTGTGAAGGTCTGGTGCGCACGAGCACCCTCTATGCATTTATGCAATGGCTGGGTCGGAGTCATGTCCTTTTCGCAATTATAGCCAACGTTCCTGAGGTAAGGCCTGGCTTGCTGGATGACCTTACGTTCATTTACATCTTAGCTAGCTGTCTTGCTGCTGTACGGACGTGGTCTGTTTGTGCGACTGATGCATAAATTAGAACCGAAGTACCTTAAACCGTATTTCACATGGTAAGCGATGAATTAAGTTGTGGTACCGGTTCTCAAATATTCCTGTTTACTTGCGCAGGTGCAAGAACAGCCTCCAGTTTTGATCACTTTCTTAGCATGGTCCACAGCAGAGGTTTGCTTTACCAAATCTGCTTTTTTTGGTTTACATTGCTGGTGTTTTTTGGGTTCCTTCGCTGTGCACTTCTCAATGACATTTTTTAGGAGCATTTGACCCAAAGTCTAACTCAAAAATATTCCGTATTGATGTTCGGCAATTATATATGGCTTCTGATTTTGTGGAGTTGTATTGAGATTGGTTGATAGGTGATACGCTATCCACAATATACCCTTGGGATTCTGGGCGTGTGTCCTCATTGGTTGACTTGGCTACGGTGCGTGGCTACATTGTAGATCTTAATGTGCACTGATTTCTCAATATTTTTCTTTAATTGCGTGTTTCCTTCTTTGAGTTATACATGGCAAACATTGATCCGAAATAGAGTTAAGTGTGCTAGAATTTTTTAAATTATTGTGTTGTCTTGAATATATGTTTTGTTTGAAAGTTATTCTGGAAGAAATTCACGCATTCCCATCATGTATTTCTTTCATCTTGAATTGGATTATTAGAGAATTCAGGTATCTCAGACATGACGCTTCCGTTTTTATATATTTAGCCACCTTTTGGGTCACAAAATGATTGCACCTAAAATATCTCTTGGGGAGTCTTTGCAGATACACTGCATTCATCGTCCTTTACCCAATTGGAGCGCTTTATGGAGAAAGTAAGTGCTATTTTGATTGTCGTCCTACATTCTTAGCTTTGGTTTCTCTATTGACACATCGTTATTTTCTTATTTGCATTTTCAATCTATACAAAGAGACTTCACACACATAAAAAGCTCTTTAATATATCACTACTGAATTTAAATTGAGGACGCATACTCCACATTCTTTGTTACAAAGAAAAGGACGAAGCTCTGAGGCCTATCATCAGTGCATCAGTTATCATATCGTGTTAGGGGACTGCAATGGCATCCCTGACATGTTTATCTTGTCACCTGTTGACATTCTTTGATGTTTAATGATTGGAATTTTCACTTTAATTTGCGTTTTAACCCCAGTTATTCTCAAAATAATTCTCAAAATAATATGATTCTATTTTGTTTTGACTTGCATGCTTGGTTTGGAGTCAAAATGTATCCTTGCCAATTCATGTTGCATTGTCGATACGTGTGCAATCCTAGCTGTGAGCTTCTAGCTGCCGCTATCGCTGTTGCACTGCAAGCATATTCTAACAGGCTGACCACTTTTCCTACATGCAGTGCTAGTTATGTATCTTTCCCTGGATGTAATCAAGAAACGACACCTTTATGCGAGTACTTTCAAGTGGCTTCCCTTTGACTATCACTCATTTGTTGTGGTGAGTGTTCTAACTACCCTTCAAAAGCATATTCCCTTTGTCTCTGAAGTAGGGGTCTTGGAAGTAGGCCTTAGATTCTGAAGAGGTTATTAGAAGAGGTTTTTAGGACACCGTTGATCTTGTCATTTCCAATGTTGATTCTCATTCGTAAGCTTGATACGGACTATTTGATTGAATATAACCATGCAGTGCTTGTCTTGGTGATGCAGTGGGTTATGATCGTGTATCCTTTTCTGTGGCTGTTGCTGTACCTGCACATGTTTCGGCAGCGTAGATCTAAACTAGCAAAGAGAGGAGGCAGCGGTAAAAGACGCAAAAATGCCTAAACCAAAGCTGGTCGAATAGGTTTTGTAAGTAAAACTTGGGGGTAGGCTGCCTATCGTCAGCGACCGGATATTCAAAGCTCTCGTGGTACATTTACACTTGATATTTCTAGTGTGTTACGATATTTCTTTTCATTTTGGGCGTTGCAGAAGCGATCTTCATTAAAGTGATGAAGATATTTCCATGGATGGATATGAATGGAACATGCGATTTTCGATTTTTCGATTTTTCGATTTTACAAATTTCATGAGTTAGAAAAGTTGCTGCAGTTAGGGGCTGTTTTTGTTTGAGAAGGTGATGCAATTTAGTTTGAGGAAGCGCAACCGATATGTGTGTGGATACGAACGATTTCAATCATGTTGGCGACATGGCACACAGTCGACTTCCATACGATGTAGCAGGAAAGACAGTTGTTGCAACACACAACAGAGACGGAGTTGGTATCCGAAGAAGGGAGTGCCACAAAGAGGGCTGTTGCGATCTTGGCGGAAGAAGTCGAAGTGGGGTGGCAGAAAGCTTTTCTTCTTTTGCAACGAACCCAACATCGTGGGTGCCTCACTGTCGCAATTATCTTTGTTTGGATCTTTTTTCAGTTGTACAACACCAGCGTAGGATTGCGAGTTGATAATTAATAGCACTGTACAGAAATTGCATGGTGTTGTTTGCCATCCCATGATGCTATCGAGAGCCCTAGTTCGAGCAAAACTTCGCTGAGTAGGAAGATTTTCTAAATTCCAACCCTAACCAGGGTTCCACAGATTTGAAGAAACATGTGGGTATTTCACATGCAAACACGTTTGATCGGTAAGAGAAGGTGGATGTTTACGAACGGAACTAAACCTAAGGTAAGAGGTCCTATAATGGACCATCTAAGGGCTGAAACAGAATTTCAGGGAGGTAAAACCTTTAGAAATTTTTTTCAGTAAATTTTCCTTGAAAAACAAGTAGAATTGACATCTAACCCAAGTCATTTCATATTTTTCTGAGCTTTTTTGAATTAGTTATCAAATTTTGAAGATGAAAGGGCAAAGGGTTGTAAAATGGTGCCCTAGCTACAATGTACATTGTCAATACATTGCTGAAGGCTATGAAAAAGCAACATGTACAACTACTGTACATTTAAGATAGGGCACCATTTTAGAACTTGCTCGATTTAAGAGCCTTCTACCTTAAGTCACTTGATAGCGTTTGAATGAAAACCAAGAAGCGGAAGTCTTGAAAATTGAGGATCTAAAAGATGTTGGACCATCTCTTGGTTAATTTCATCACCTGTCCAACTTGGTGTTATTGATCGCTTAAAGGTGCTTTCTTCTGTCTTTGGTTGGAATCCAATGGGTGACAAAGACAACTACACTGAATAGTGAAATTAGGTTGCCCCTCACTAACTTCTTGATATTTGACACTAAATAAAAATATATTTATTGTTATTATACAAGATTGAATTACTTTGAGCGGTTTTAGGATTTAGGATTTAGTTCTACAAACACTTTTGAATTGGGTATAGTTGTATTTGGAACTCATGAACCTCTATGTGTACAAATGGATATATTTGTAGAAGTATTTGTTGACTTTGATGGCTTGTAAAGTAACTTTCTTAAGGTAAAGCAACCTAATTGTGAAGGCAATTTAATTTCATTATTTTTGAGTAGTAAAAGATCATGTTCCTTCTACATTTATCAAGACAATAGAGTAGAATGTGTTGCTTTAGAGATGTTCAGAAACTATGTAAGAGACTTGTAGATGAATCATGGTGTACCTATGACACTTTTTGGTTGGTTGTGAATGTCTTGAATATTGACTAGATGCCTTGGTATAGTGAAAGGATAGACAACTTTGTTGCTCGACAACAAAGAGGGTTATTATTCCTTATGAAAAGATTCAATCACTTAGTAATACAAAGTCAAACTAAAACTAAAGTCACTCGGAACTTGTTAAAAGTAGGCCAAACTTATTTGGTCATTTCCTCATTTAAATTAGGGTGCAAAATTTGCAATGAGGTGGTGAGACAATAGAGGCCGTATGGGATTATTACTCCTTGTGCAAAGGAAAGATTCAATCACTCAGTAATACAAAGTCAAACTAAAACTAAAGTCACTTGAAAGTTATTAAAAGTAGCTGAAGCTTATTTGGTCATTTCCTCATTTAAATTAGGGTACAAAATTTGCAATGAAGTAGTGAGAGGTTCATTCTATTGAGTGTACCAATTTTGCCAATTGTTTTGCCAACTTTAGAAGTGGTGAGGCTTGTTTTCAAAGCTTGAGAGCGAGCAACATTCTCCCATCCATGTGGCTACAAAATCTCACCTTGTTGGACTTGCCTTGCATCTACTTGCATGGCACAATGTACAAAGAGTTGCCTATTTTCTAATACAAAAGACATCTAGAGAAGCAATAAGGTAGACACTCCTCAAATGCACGAGTGACCCAAAACATACATCATCACTCAACACAACTCAAATCAATATGTACCTATGTAGAAGAAATGATTTTTAAACATCTACCAAATAACTTTAACATGAGAGGTATCCAAATGTTGATTTCTTTGGTGTGTTGAAATCTCCTTTTCACTTGTCAATAAGAAAATCAATGGTTATTTGATGAATCTAATAGTAGTAACTAGTCACAATAGCAACAAGGTCATCCCCCTTGTAAGACCGCCATTTTGTCAAATCAGCCCACTGAAATAATTTATACAGCAGCAACAGATAAGTGACAATCTAAAGAGCAAAAATATGATTTCAGTGTTCAAAAAGACAAGGAAAAGAATCTCGTATACAGTGGTGTGCGCTACAAAGTATGATCCCAGTTGAAGAAAAAAACCAGGAAATAGGGCATGTCCAGTATATATACCACACAAGGATAAGCATAGGCGGCAAACAAAAGACGTAGCACCAAACCTTCCAATGGCACCTGACAACTCTTACTGATCAAAAATTTGGATGTAACTAAAAAAAAACTTCACCTCTTCACAATGCCACTTAAAACAATGGTTTTCAAAAACCTACCTACCACTAATAGCCGGGTTGCTTCCAACCCCTACACAGCCCAAAGTTTGAGGTTTCCAACACATTCTGGTTGCATGATGATGGACTTCATTCAGAATGATTGCCAGCAGCGACAGGGAATATCAAATCTCAAAAATCTCAGCTCCAGTACGTCGTCACAAGGCACGTGAAAAAAATCAGCAGCAAGCCAAGACTGATCCCTAGGCTGAAGAAAGCCATAAAGAGAGAGAGAATAAGGCTGGCAAGATGCACCTATCTTTGCAATAGCTAAGATGAAACGGGCAGTGCATTCGGGGGGGTCTTCTCGGAAAATGATGATGATGATGATGATGACTCTTGAAGGGAAGCGAGTTCTTTTTCCTTCGCCTCCAAGGCCAGTTTCTCCTTTGCTCTGCGAAAATCACTCATGGTCCGAAACACCTCGTTGAGCAGCCGCTCCAGCTCTGGGTGTTTCGGGGTTGGTTCCTCACTCTTATCCTTGCGATAATGATGGAATGCCCTGCAAAAGAAAAACAGCATTACTATTAGTGCTAATAGCCAGCGAGTAAAACAATAGAATGTGGAAATGGAGAATTGTGAAAACTTTAAGCAGTAAAGATTGATCTCTGCAAGATAGAACCAACATCAGCTGCTCCATAGATTTAGACAGTGCGTAGAATAAAAAAATACGAATTCAAATGAATTGGTGGAGTCGCAGGAAAGATCAGTTCAAGTGCAAATGTTATAACCTATAATCTATCATGAAAAAAAATTCAGGGTACTTGATAGTGAACTCTTAAACTCTGAAACAATCTTTGAATCTAGAAGTGAACAGGGAAGTAAAGGAGATTTATCAAGCACTGTAGTAATAACGGTTCCTTCACTCAAGTCACTAATAGAAAGAAAGAGAACAAGGGTGTAAAACGTCGGATAAAGAAGTACCAGTATTTCTCAAGGCCATAAAGGTTGCCTTTAAGATACGTATCCAGAGTAAGTTTCTCAAAATCGTCATACATATCCTGCTTGAACTTCTGTTCCAGGCCGTAGCTACAAAATCAGAAAATGACTGTCAGTGTATTTTCAGTCACATCTATTGCATTCAAGTAACAGTACCATGGGCAGCACGCTAAATAACCCAATGCGGCCTTATCACGAAAGATTTCATGAGTCCCTGTGGCATTGATGCAATTGCAACAGCGCATTACTTGTGTATATATATATACGTAGATGAATAAGAAAAATTAGATTTCAAGCGACTCAACGATGAGCTGCAAAAACGTCAGAAACTGTGAAACAAATCGTCACGACAAACGGACCGAGCCAAAACTTTTATGTCCATATGCTCGCAAAATTAAAAGAATCAAGGCAAAATTATTTTTACCTGTAAAACCTAAAAAGACATTCCATTCCGTAATTATACTTGGCTGCTGCATCCTCCTCGGCAAGCTTTTTAAACTCCAAGTACATGGAAGTATTAAAATTTTTCCGTAGAAAGTAGGACCAAAACCGGAATAAAGTATTCATTTCCTGCAGAGATGAGAAAACAGTAATGATTGTTTGTTAGCAAGAAGTCGTTAAACTGACATGAAAAGAGAATTGGGACCAAAACATTTCACATGCAAAAACATTTCAATTACAGGATGAATCCAAATGCACAATGGGATAGCTCAATAATTGACAACATAATCAGACAACTGCCAATCAGAGTATAAAAATTCACCTCACTGCAGCCAATACCGACTCGTTTCCTTTCCACTAAGCAGCGCTTGTAGTAATTCGCATACCTGCGTCTCAGAAAGTACTCGAGATTATTACATATTGGATTATTCCACATCAGAGAAAGATCATTATATCTAAAAGTTTGTTTCGAAACCATTGTGCACAAACGATGGCTCCATTTAGGGAAAAGAACAGTTTCACAGAAAATGAGTCACAGATGGCCAATAATAACTCCTAAAATAAGTTCACTGCTAAAAATCTTCACACAAAGACAACTCCCATTAAAGATCAGTTCTAAGAACACTGCAAATCTTGTACTATTTCGATTAGTAAAAACAATACATCTTATAGGAACTTGCTGGATTATGATATCTTAAATTTACAAGTGAAATACGCAACGAACCGCGTGATCATAATGCTTAAACTTCGAAATACAAAGACATTAGTCCGTTCCAAAGGTCCAATAAAAAATACTTAGAAAAAACTGCATGGATTCCACAATTTTGGCAAGTCCATAATATGTTGGAAACAAAAGACCCTATCCCAAACACATCAAAATGTGAAACTATGAGAGACAAGGCAACTATTCCATGTGTCATCGACGGAAAGTTCCAAAAGTGTCGCTACTAATTCTATTTCTCATCGCTTATGTTCGTGAAATGAGTCTTTAATAAGTTCCCTCTTTGCTTTTTGCTTCAGACATGTTTATCTTCGGTAAAAAATTTGAAATTTAAGTTGAAAAGTTAGACCACTCACTAAATTGAGTTTAAAGAAAACCTTAATTCTTTTTTATCCTTCAAGGTGCCAGGACTGTTTACAAAACAAATCCTTTGCAGGTTTTACATCATTAATAATTATGAAATCAATCAAAGCTTTACTCGGATCTATGGTGGATCTATCCTTCACAAGAAATTGAAAATTAATAAATTTAGATGATCTTCATTACTGCCTAAGATAAAACCTTCATAACTTTCCACTACATGTAATTACAGTAGGACGTACCCAAATTCAGGGAAAGACCAATGATCTTCGAAGGGGTAAAGAAGCGAGGAACTCACTTTTGCTGCTTAAAGCCATTGTCTTCAAGAAGGGCATGACTTGGATGCTGGAAATGAGGAAAAGGTTTGGGAATTGATCCCACCGGCGGGCTGCTACCTGGCATAAAGCCACCCGGGGAAGTACCGAAAGGGGACGATCCCATGCGAGTTGAACCGTAAGATGAAGATAGAGACACACTGCAGTCAGAAGATGTATGTTGGTTAAAATAAAAAAATCTCAATACGAAGTACAAAAACAAAAATCGAGATATCATTAGAACGAGCATCTCTATTTGCCTGAAAACTCGGGTCAAGGCCATAATCGAATGACGCAGTTACTGCATGATACCAAGATCAGACTGGTGTGAAAATACTAAAGACTTGGTAGAACGAGTATTTGTGAATGTGCAATGTGGATTGCTAGTTGCAAATTTTGATACTCGATGATTATGGCTCATCCTAGAAGTGATAGAACCCAAATATTTGACTGAAACTGTAGAACTTATTACTGATATAGGCAAATGCAAGTTCTTTCGTGTCATAACCAAGCGCTTTTAAATACGAATATAGTACATGGACCGGACAAATGTTGGTTGCAAAACCGTAAAGATCAAAATTGAACAGACAGTACATGAGTGCACTACTACTTCATGCATTAACCACTCGATAACGTACCTTTGATTTTCTGGGGTGGTGCCAAAAAAGAATCCAACAGAGTCACTTGGAGGACTCTCGGCAGTCAATCTCGACCTGTGGCTATCACGAGGATTACTAGGGAAAAGCCGTTGCTGGAAGCCGCCACGTGAAGTTCTGATTTGACCTCTGGGTGGCCTCAAGGGTCCGTCCGAACCAGCACTACCTGCGCTGCTGCCAAGAACACGACCCGCTATCTCTCCTAAAGAGCCGACCCTACCGAGAGAGCCGGATTCACTTGTAGCAACTTTGGGAGGCACAGTCGTAGATCGCTTCGTCTTGCCCGACATTAACTCCTGCACACAAAGTGTCAGAAAATCAGTCATTGAGACAGTCCAAGGCTATACATTGAAGACTGAAAATTCAGCCCCGAGACGAGGATAAAGGCGCATAGATTTCCAGAAGTGGCCCAATTAAAGCGCTCATTCCTGTCGTGATCTCAACTTACACATTCGGTACTAAGAGCAATGCCATTGCTATGCACAATATATTACTGAACCCTGCCAGCGGTCGAAAATAGAGAATTGTAGCGGAAGATTTACAGCTCATCAACCTTTTTACCTCTACCAAACACCAAGGGTCGCTAAATATTCACAAAAATGCTGGAGGAAAACACAGAGAGATATACATGAGAGAAGTGGTCCACAGCATTTGCATGCTCCGTGCACCTATTCAGATCCTCACCTGCTCATAAAAGAAAAGACCGTCATTGATGACTGAAACAAGATCTTCCGATATGGCCTTCCGACCATGATCTCGTCCATCAGGACCTTTACGATCCCCTCGAACCGCCTTCTTACTCTGTACAGTCATCCAGATAATTATGAGTTCAAAGAATGTTAAACTTGGTGCCTAAGTGGAAACAAAGTACTTCATTGAGAAGAATCAACAGAACATCTTCGGGACCAATAGACGATGATCATACAGACCTGAGTCACAATGATGAGTCGTTGGAGATCGCGATCATTGATGTCAGAGTCTTCCTCTTCACCATCATGGCTGCATTATAATGCATTTCAATTATCGAGAGGAACGAAAACGCAATGCAATGCGTAGTAATACAAAATGCGAACTGAGATATATAGGCAAGGTAACGTACTCGAAGAACCATATTACATCAAACTCAAGAACCAATCGATTGAGACAATTTATTCCAGGAAGGAGATCACTAGAATCAATCACTTCACTACCGACCTTTTCGGAATAGTTAGATTGTCTTTCATAATTGGCCGCTCTGAAGTCTCCAGTTCTTCATCAAAAAGGAATGTGTCCTCCTCGGCACTCCCGTCCTTAGCAGTAAAAGCGGCAGACAAGCCTCCTGCAAGTCGTGAAGTGGGTGGTCGCTTGTTGCTGGAAGCCCGACGCTTGCCAGTATGTGTTAACCAGTCTCCAGGCTGTTCAGCAATCTCAGCATCGACCTTCGACCCTGAGTTTACTGATTGACCATCAGTTTCCACGGCACTCCGTACAGAGGTATGATCTGAGTCTAGTTTCTCCTCCATCGGTTCCGATGCAACATCACTCTTTCCTTCAATTTGCTTCACATCGATCGAAGATACTCCATGACCACTTGCTGAAGCTGTGTGCACAATATTGCTGTCCCCAGCATCTCCAACATCTATAACAGAAGCAAGGCCAACACCAGGAGGAGAAAAACCGACCCCTCCAACACTTTCAGCAGGCACCTTGCCAACTTCAGCGATTCCAGATGCCTTTTCTGAAATATCTGGATCACAGCACAAATTGACAACAAAAAATAATTAAACGATAATCAAATTGAAAGATGATTTCCATCAGAAATTGCATCAGCATAATTAGGTGTACCAAGAAAACCTCAGAAAACAAGAAGAAGCTTCTAAAGCTATGAAGTGCAGTACAGATCTAGCAAAGCGGCCTGAACTAGGATCTTAGCAACCGCGACAGGCTTTTCCGCAGCAGACATGAAGTCTAGCCTCTGACCCTAACATCTCCATTAAGTTAATCCATCCCACCTTTAGAAGCCACTCGGCCCTCTGCTCCACTTTCCGAAGAGCTCGCTGATGCCTCGGACAGACTTACTGTACTCTCCAAACTTTCACCCCTGATCTTAATTTCATCAATACTCTTGCTTGCAGATACTGGTAAGTCCTGCTGGGATGTTTCGCCATTCAAGGCTTCATCTTTCCCCGATCCCCCAACAGTATTAACAGGAGCAGGAGTAAACTGGGGCGAGACAGGAGGAAGTAGCCAAGTGGCCCAATCATCTCGTTTGCGCAGTTTGTCATCCTGTGTAAATTGACGCTAATCAGATTGGACCGCAAGTAATTCTCATCCTGTTCAGTAGCAGACTAAATGGTAGAGCGCACTCTCTCTGACAAGTCAAGACGATGTTTAAGACGAAGGAATCGACATAAAAGGAACAATTAGAGCTGAACATCATACAACCTGGTCCAGGATTACCTTCACTTCAACCAAACTAGAATCCTGAAGTGCATCCAGAATGAGGGCTGCATCTTCTGTCAGCAGACGCACCTGCAAAATCCAACATCATTTAGAAACCTCTCGGATGGTAAGATTCACTGACCTCTAGATAAAACACAGAACAAGCTCCATGGAGCAGTCTCTGTAGAAGAATTTCAACACCCAGAATGTCCTAAGTTCCATATACATCATTGTGGAGTCATGAAATTAACGAGGATCCAACGACATCAGTGCGTATTTTCACTCCTCCACAGTTCATGATCTCCAAACCAGAAACTACATATGCCTACAGACACCTGAGACCAGCAGGAACAAAGAACAACCTACGGAGTGGAACTGCCCTACGATATCGAAAAAAAGGATCTCTTACAACGCAGCACTTACCAAATGCAGTGCTCTAACGAAAATGAAGGGCGCAGTGTTAATATCTCAGCTATCATTATAAAGTGATGTAATGCATAAAACCATCTTATTCGTCCTGCACTTCTATGCAACACAATGAGATGCTTTCATACACGAATTAAGAAGGCAAAGACATTCGGTCCCGACAACCAGAACCTCTCTAATCATTGCATACTGAAATATTCCTTTCAAACGAAATAGTGAAACTACGAGAAGAATTCGTAGGATTGACGAAGCCTGTATGACTATAAATTCTACGAGCAAACTTTAGATATACAAATACGCGAGACAAGCAAGCCTTCCCCAATTATGCAATAGCTACATTATTAGTATGGAGACAGATCACGACATGAACAAGACATACGAGATTTGCGTGATAACAAAGAACTTACCCTATTAAAATTGGCAATAACGCTGACAGGTATGAAACCATTGTCGTCCATCTTTGAACGCAAAAATATATCTTTGCAAAGGTTGTCCATACTGCATGATAAACATATCCAAGTCAGGAAGGCAGCTTCCACATATCTATAAAGAACATTATAAAACGAGGGAAAAAGACAACTAAAAGTTGAACATGCAACACCTTAATCACTCATACAATCAGTAAAGAGGAGACCATTTTCAAACGAACCTGAAGTAATATTCGATTTGCTTAACCAGCATGGTGCGAAGAGGCGGGCTTGAGCCTGGCCCTACCCCTCCAGCCGCTCCAGGGGGAAAAAATCCATGACCGGCGTTTGCGTTGCCTGCTGGCACATAGTACATATTTGCTGAAGCACCTACCAATTTACCATCCCATATTCTTTCAGCCCTAACTAGAATATTTTCATCTTCGTTCAGAACTGCAGGAAGACATTTTCATCCTGACGAACTTTGTAGACATAATGATCAAGTAGACATGAAAGAGAGCGTAAACGAAGCACAAAAGACATGAACACCATAACCTCACAGTGAAACTTATGACGCAGGAGTGAGAAATAACGTATTTCAAGAAAAAAATACGCGATATTCTACAATAACATGAAAAGCTTTGAATCTCAATCTCACCAAACTATGCCCGATTACCCTGTCTACAGTACTTGCACTGGGAATGATCATGTCTCTCTCATCTTTGTGATTTGAGAGATAAACAATCACAAGGTGGTTGCTTTCGTGAGAGATCAATTACAATTAATCAGTTGTACCTCAAGTCATCTATATCCTTGAAGTCGGGTCCATCACTTTGTGATTCCGACATGTTCATCATTACTATGAAAGTAATAACTCAACTTGGAAAGTTTAAGCACTTACTCGTGAGATAGTTAACTTCTAGTTTAAGACCAAAACCACACTCCAAACCCCATGTGATTGATCGAATCTGATTTCTAGACACACTACACTTTCCACTTGATGTAAATCCCTCTACATAGACCTGTAACCCTTTCCACGACAGGGTCAATAACAGAACGGCACTGGTGAAGTATGGCCAAGAACCACACCCCAAACTAGCAGTAGTCACATGCGACTCGGAAAACCAAGCATTACCGGGACATGAATCACACCTGCTGGATTTCCAAATTCCGACATGTTGTTGTTGTTAAACATATTTCTGTTGGAATAATTCCTGTTGGATCCAGTTCGCAGAGTCGCAGCAGGACCATTGTTCATACGAAATCCCCGCTGATTCCATGCGTGGTTACTTGACCGAACCTGGTCCCTTCCGTTCCGTTGTCGCCCAAATCCGCCATTATCCTGACCACCCCTCCAGTAATTGCCCCGACTCCTTTCATTATTACCACCGTTTCCTGGTACATGCTTCGTGCCAGCCTCACTACCACCGCTTGCCGGAGCTGATGTAGGCTCCACGGTTGACGTATTACTCCCTGATCCCTCTTCTGAGGTCGCAACCTCTGCAGGCGAACTAGGCGCCACCGAGACACCGGCCTTGTGTGAAGGGTGCTCAGCGTGATGCACTTTCCGATTCCCTTTCTGCTTGATCCCTTGAGCACTCGATTGATCCGCATTGCTGGCATTTAGGCCCCTCCGCCCTGTTGAAATCGCCTGCAAGTAGACACACCCTAAAAAATGTAACTCAACCCGAAATCTACTGCACTCAAACTCCTCAACATGAGCTTCTCTAGAATGAAACTCAGATATATCCTGCATCACTACCAAACTATCATTGACCGTCACAGATCCAATGTAAGTCAAAGGTATTATATAAAGAGTCAAACTAAAGAGGTCTCGTTGCGCTCAGCGGTTCAGAGACAGTGGAGGTAAGAAAGTGAGCATAACGCTAAACCCTGCCTCATAACTTTCATGAGTGGATCACGAAAAAGAGCCCCATTTGAACACATTCAGGAAAACCCGATAGAAACGTAGATGTAATACACTCCACCTCAATGCAGTCAACTTGAATTCCCTACAAAGCGAAGGGTTCAGTCTCCTAAAACCCTACTTCCTTTCGTGCCTCTGCATAGGCTGGAGCAATAATCAACGTACGAAACCTCTGTACCAACGGCACGACGCACTCAAACACTCCACTCTACTATGTTCCCGAGAAAAACGTCCACATTGACCTTAAAACTTCGAGCTTTCATTTAATCATGCCCATGTTCAAACCTGTTGCGAGGTCGGATTCGCCCCTGGCGTGACCTGATTTTTTAGCGGCTGCTCCGAAGAAGGCATCACCGTCTTCGAATGGCGCGCATCCCCTAATGTCGGCCACGTCACCGCCCCCATCACCGGTCCTGTTGCAGGGGTTTTACCCAGCGCGCTACTTGCATTCTTCCAAGCAGGCTTCGCAGGTTTAATCACAACCTGATCCCCACCACCACCCGTCGTACTCTGCCCTACTACCTCCCCCTTCGGCGTGGAACTCTCACCCTCCGTCTGCTGCTGCTGCTGCGGTTCGCCTTCCGACAACGATTTCTCAATTCTCGCCGGTTCCTCCACGCCTTTCGCCGCGGACGCAGACGATTCTCTAGCTAATTGCCCCCCGCCAGCCTTCTCCGAATTCAACTGCTTCACCTCCGTGGGCGGCGCGGGATCACTTCGACCACTCCCACTCCCACTCCCACTCTCGGAGGCGGGCACGGCCACGGCCACGGCCACCTGCACCTGCTGCGACGGCACCTCCCCGCGAACGACCTGCGACCACGCGCCCTTGACACCGCCCCCCGGCGTCGGCCCCGCCCCGCGAGGGCTCTTCCCAGCAGGGCCAGGCCTTTCGGAGGACGCACCAGCAGTAGTAGCCGCGGCGGCAGAGGGCGCAGGGGCCGTGTCCGACACCACCGCCATGCCTGGCCCCCGCCCAGACCCCCGTCGCCTTATTCCGGAGCCCGTGTGGAGATGGCCAGCGGAAGCAACCCGAGGGTGCACAAATTCAGGAGAGAAAAGCGAGTGTAACAAAGCTCACTGACAAGGAGAACTCATGCCTACCGTGCGGGGCAGCAGAAACTCATGGACGGAGAGGCGGCAGTAGAAGCGGCACGGCCATCATCGGGAAGGCGCGACGAAGGGGAAAACAAAGGAGCTCCAAACCCTAACCACGACGCCCAAGGAGACGACGAAGGAAAGAACTAGGGCTGGGGAGCGGGGAGGGATGGGGAAGGGAGGCTCATCTTCTTCCTGACGGGAGGACGAACGGACCCACGGACGAACGCCAACGTCAACGTCGTCGTCGGTCTTTGTCGTCGTCGTGGGTGGGGTACTCGGGGGTGGGACCCTGGTTAGGGTTCCCTGGATGGGCTTAACTGGAGGATCATTCGCTCTGCATCCCTCGCTCGATTCCTCCATAGCCAGAATCAAGGCCAGCCCAATGGAGTTGGCCACAGTAGTGGTACGTATGGCCGCGCATGAGCCTGAGGGCGGAATTATTCACACCCCTCAAAGTTGGGTTGCTGGGTACCCCCCAAAACTGCCACTTGTTGCTGTGCCTAATTACTATCAGTAGATGGCCAGCCGAAATTTTCATTCATTTTCTCATTAGCAAATGAAAGGAGCTTCCACCACAACAAAAACCATGATATTTGGATACCATGTGCAAAAGTTATCAAGGATCAAAGTTTAGTTTTAGAATAGTTTCTTCCATATAGGTATCCCCCTGTGAAGATATGTTATTTGTTTGTTTGGATGTTTGTTTGTTTGTTTGTTACGTTGAGATCTCCCGGACCATGAGTCCCCCGGGTGCTTGTTTGGTACCGTCAAAAAGCCCTCAGTGTGGAAGGGTGCACGGGCTTTGATTCATGGTGTTCCAACCTACGACATGAAAGTTATTGAATTTTGAAGTTTCTATACATTAAAAAAATTAGACTGTGGCAACAGCACGGGCCACCTTAGTCTATACCTTAAGATAGGTAGTTGGTTTGGTTTGGTTTTGTCTTGTATAATTGATTTTGAAGATGGTAGTTTAGGGTCAATGGTGCATTTGAGGGTGACCATCTTAATCCATTTTTCATCCTTGGGTGTGACGTGGGCACACTCCCAAACCACCACTTTTTGCTATTATGCCTAAATTATTATTATTAGAATGGTCAAATTTTTGTTGATTTTCTTATTGGCAAGTGAAAGGATGTTTTAATCCACCAATGATGACAACATTTAGATATTGTATGCAAAAACTAGAAAGAATTAAAGTTTTTGGGGTAGATGTTTTGGAATCATCTCTTTAACTTACTTATATATTTATTTATTTATTTATTTATTGATGTTGGAGATGTATACAAAGTGATGATGGTAGTTTTGAGTAGGGTGTATCCACTTTAATTTCAGATGGAACCTCAAGCTCATATCCTTCTTTGTTGATTATGAGCTAAATATGGTAAATTACTCCATTCCAAGTCAAATGGGAGCAAGCCCATCATGGGCAAAATTATACTAAAGTTGTATATTTCAAAATTTAACAATTATTTTAATAATGCACAACATTGTTACAAGTGATTTAATGGTTGCGCATTGCATTTTTTTTTAACAAGTTAATTTATACTAGTGTGCTCTTTGTTGTTGCTTCCACCAAAATAACAAAATAAAAATAAAAGTCAAATTCTAATTTTAAACTAAAAAATAACTCAAAAATCCATAACTTTTACACTTTATGTCTCAATTCTACAAAGCAAGCCCATGCACTCTTCTTCGTGAAGGCCTTTCAACTATACTAAGAATGCAACCAAGGGATTCTTGGTCTAAGAGATCTCAAAGTAAGAAACAAATATAGGAACAACCTCACTTAACAAATTATATATAGACTAGTGTGCCCCATGTTGTTGCCATAGCCAAAATAAATATTAAAAAAAATTCAAAATTGAATAGCTTTTTTGCCGTGAATTAGAATGACACAAAACAAAGTCACTGCCCTCTTTTTTGCAAAGAGATTTCTTATGGTATCAAGAAGAAAAGTGGGGGTTGCAAGATCAAGGAGATCTTGTAAAACAAAAACAAAACAAATAGTCCAATTTAAGGTATGGATGGGATCTTCATAGCAAAGTGCTTGATGAACCTTTTAATAGTTAATCACCTCTCTTCATACATGATCCCTCATTAAATACTTATTCTCAACATTACTATTCAAACAATTAACGACACAACAAAAATTTATCGAAATCTCTCACAACTTTGTTAATACTATATAGCCTTTCCAATCCAAAAATGTACCTAATTATACAACAAAATGTATTTGTTACAAAGCCACATATTATTGATAGTGTTAGGATCTACATTTAGGCATTGGTACAATTTTATGGATCTGTTTTTTTGGGTAGTTTAATTTTTTTTAAATATTTCAAATTTTTATAAAAATCAATATACAAATCAGTTTGGTATAGATTTTGATTATTTATAGATTTAATAAAGTTTTCTTATCAAAAAAATTTAAATGAAGCATGCCATCATGAAATAGAGATGACCATTTGAGTTGTAGAGACAACCTTAAAACATTTGTTTATTTGCATGCAATATGAAACCAAAGTTTGAAACTAAGAGTAGTATTGAAAACTCAACCAAGAAAATTTCTTAAAACAAAACCTGATTAAGAAATTTGGAACTGTGTCTTAGCATCCTTTACCAAATGTCACACAATCTTCATCTTCTCATTGCTAGCTAGTCTTGGATGGGACTCACTATTGCATGTTGGCAATCAACCCTTTTTATTTTAGCACCATGGGCCAGATTGCACCATTTCAAAATAAATGTCTTTCTTTTGCCATATAAAAATAATCTTTTTTTTGTGAGAAATTTTTGAATTATCTTTAAAGTATGGATAAAATCACCAAATTTGGATGAAAAATTGTATGAATATAATGAAAAAAGTGTTTTTAAGTCCAAAAGACAAATGAATGTAGAAATACAATGCTTCACCAAATTTGAAGTGATCGCCATCTTGGCACTTTCTCAAAAAGTAAAAAAAAGGGTTGTTGGCAACTTGGAAGGCTTGGAAACTCCATTGATTCCTTGCACTTGTGAAACAACAATAACATTGCCAATTTTGAGAATATTGCATACATGCAATCAATGAAAATAAAATTGGCTAAATTGCGCTTGAGTTCTCCCCCCAAAAATAGGGTGCTAAATCTCCATATCGAATTTTTTTTAAATGAAGATTTTAGCCAAAACCTCAATGGAAAACTCTATGAGTTGGCAAAAGTTTGTCTTCATCCACTTGTAAATTTGCATCCATCCACTCCCGATGATGTCACATCGAAGCAGGGGCGCGATCTGTTCCATCCGCTTTGAGCAAGGCGGCTACATCAAGGCCATTGATTTCGCTCGGGGATCCCTAGCCATTAGAGGGGATTCAAGGCCAACAGGAGACTGTGAGTTCCTAACGCAGTGAATGCAGGAATCTGTCGCAGAAATTTAGAATTGACCTCTGCTGACATGGTCGAGAGTGTGCCACATCATCGACTTTTTTTTTGAAAAAAATAAAAATAAAAATTTGGACTTCTTTTTTCATTTTAGGATGAACTTTTTTTTTAAATTAATTAATTGCTGACCTGACAATATCAGGAACAATTTTAGAAACAAGGCTTTCATAGTCTCCTATTGGCCTTGAATCCCCTCTAATGCTTCTTCTCCCTTAGAGCGCTTCTTGTAGCGTCATTGCCTCCCAGATTGGCTAGGATTTTGCATTGTTGCATTAATGCGCATTTACTCTGATCCTCTCTTACTAGTCTCGTTGCTGCTAGCCCTACTCTTCAACTGCTTGAGTGTCTTCATTGCATATCGCAATCTATGCATTCCCAGTTGCATGCGGCCTCACCTTCATTATTCTCTTTTGAAATTGAAATTCGCTCTTGAAAGCGGTATCTTTGCCAATTTTGATTTTTGACTTACACTACATTGCACTAATTTTAGACTATTGTGAAAATTTGGGGAGTGCAATGGTGCACATTGTTGATCTCCTTGCATTCGCTGCAAACCTCAAATTGGGGTTTGGGGTGGGTTATAAAATCTCGAACTCTGGGTTGGAGCTGTCAAAAATTCACGGAGATTGGAGCAGTGGAGCCTGGAAGGGCCGAGGGGGACTCGAAGAAAAGGAGATTTGAGATCAGGGTCTTCAGAACTTGGTAGGTGAATGTCTGAAGTCTAGACTCTTGTAGCCCTGGGCATTGGATGCCTACAATTGTGTTGCATGTAACTGTTGGCGAAGGTGGCGTCGGGGGTTCACCCCGCCATCGTTGCTGACTTTCCAATTTTGATTCCATTTAAGCGCTCCTCTGCGTTTGATCGCTCCATTTTTTATTTTTGTTCTTAAGTGATGTTCAATGTGCTTGTTTCGTTGCTTGCGATGTTGTGATTGATTTATGCTTTATTTTGTTGTCTATTTTCTTTGAGCTATTGGTTCTAAGGTCATTAGCCCTACATTTCACAAGTACAATTGATCTTTGGTGTATAGGTTGTCTAGTGCAGATGGCATTGCGACTCAAACTTCCCGAGAACTTTAAGGTCCGATGTTTCGGCTCCAACAGGAATACCAGTGGCGTGGGTAAGTATATGGTTTCAAACACCAACGTTGCGTGTGTTGGTGTGCCAATCGAGGTTGAAGTCATCCATGTTTTGGAGACGCGCCTTTCGCAATCGCTCTCCCAATCTCCAGGCCGTGATCTACCATTAGAGGCGACTGTAGCATTTCCGACAGCGCCCAATACAGCGCTTGATATGACTGACAAGAGGAAGGACGGAGAGCCTTCCACGAATTTGTGCAAGAGAATGAAGATTGCCCCAAGTGCTATTATGCGTCGCTAGCAGGAAGTTTGGGCATGCCACTTCTCCTAGGCGGAGGGCAAATTTGGCTCTGATGGCAATCTTATTGGTGTTGTGAGCTTGAGCTCCACAACCATCACAAGCACGAGGAAGCTCATGGTCTCCAAGCTTAATAATTTGGAGAAACATGAAGGTAAGTGTACTTGTGTACATAGAGGATGGGGTGCCACTGCTGCATCTGAAAAAGGGCGACATATTTGTTAAATTTAATTGCAAGCATGTTAAGTTTTGCAAGCTTTGGGCTGGCCGTAACCTTCATTGCACTATTGTCGATCAGTTGATTGTTGACCTGGAAGGTGAATTTAAACGGAGAGGAGTGTAGTTTGCAAGCCTTTTCCAAGTTCTATCTAATGGCTGCCCCATGTGCAATTATGAGAGAGAGCAATATCTGCTTAGGCACTTGAAAATCAAGAATTTGCCCAGAAAGCACTGGTTTGAAAGTATAGGTTAGGACATGAGTGAGTACTTGCATGCTTCTCTACTAACTACCTTGAAGTCTATTGTGAAGTCTGCTAACGTCATTTCTATTAGTTCCGATGAGGTCACTACGGTGGATAATACATCGTAGATTGGTATACATATTTACACCGTGGCTAACTGGGAAGAGATCCTATACTTATTGCATTTGTCTTATGTATCTAAAGATGGTACTGCAGACCACTTGACAACCGTTATTATGCATGCTTTGTTGAACGAGGGAGGTCTTTCTTGTGAAGAAATTGCTTCTAAACTTGTGTGTTTTGGGGCTGACGGCGTCAGCACTTTTCAGGGTTCTAAAATAGGTGTTACAACTCAAATTCAAGACAAATGGGCTCCCTTCACTCTTGGAGCCAGTTGTGTAAGTCACAGAATTAACTTGGTTGTAGAGACTTTATTTAAGTATCCCATGGTTTGTAGGCTTGAGCACCTTTTCCAATTGGTTTACTCATACTTCTGCCACAACAACAAAAGGCATTCTGAGCTACACAAGTTCATGAATATCATGGAAACTAAGGGGAATAAGATGCTTCAAAATGTGGAAACACGTTGGATGTCCATGGGAGTCCAACACAACGTGTTATAACTGAGTATTCTACTTTATTTGTGAAAATGGCGCTTGACATGACTGCAGGACCAGGACATAAGCTTGTTGTTGGGACTGCTGACAACTTTGACTTGTTACGTGACATTGAAGTGTTGTTGTCTCTGTCCTGCTTTATTCTACTAGTGAATGATGTTCATTGCCTCATTAAGCTCTCCCAAGCGCGAAATATCTTTGTTTGTGATTTTCTCCAAGCTGTGAAATTGTGCCAACAGGAACTGGCTCGCATGTTCATTGATCGGTTTATTGCTTTTGGCAAGCATGACTTTCCTCGTTACAGTAAGTTGATTTCCTTGGAGTGCACGAAGTTGACTTTGCGGTGGAAGCCGCTCCTTGGTGACTCTAGGTTTAAGTCACCTGGTGTTCGAGTTTCTTGGCAGTGCAATGTATACACGCTGCCATGACAAGCTGATCGGCGAGCATATTTTTGTTACTCAATAAGAATTCAATCGCCTCCAGGAGAACATCAAGCGATAGTTTGCACGTAATTTTTTTTTCTTTCAATTTTTTTTTTGCTTCAATTCCTTGGATTCAGTTTTATTCCCTTTTCAGTTCGTCTTGATCTAGCAGTGTTTAATGCAGGTGTAGGCTTCCTTATTTGTGAGTTCCAGTTGTTGTTTTTGTACCTTAGTTGGTTGAGTTCATGTATACTTCCTTTTTTTTGGCTTGGTCTTACGGTGCTTAATGCAGGTGTAGGCTTTTTTATATGTTAGTTTTAGTTTTGGTTTTTTTCCAACATTTTCTAAGTTTAGTTGTGATTTTCTATCATTTCTCTGCCACAATATTCCGTCATTGTGGGTTCTTCTGGTTTTTGAAGCAACAGTTCCTTTGAGCAATATAGAGTTGTGCAGGGTCTATTTATTTGGAGATTCTATTGAGTTGTAGGGGATCTTCATGTATGTAGTATAGAGTGGATATTATCTCACAAGTTGTTACTTAAGTGATCTGTGGTACTTCAACTGGCTTCATTAATTTGCTACTCTATTATAGTGTTGTCTTGAATCAAAATTGATTTATTAATGTCTAACTTTGTGTTCTTCATTCCAGACATTGCATAGTCTCTCTCCACTGAATTAGATTGTTGTTTTCCTCAACAGGAACCTCTTGATGTTTTTGGCATTATTTACCTCCAATATTAGAGGTAAGAAGGCGTTGAGGCTAGCTTTGTACATCACCTAGCTGTGCTTAAGAGTTTTTACAGTAATGTCAAAGTCCTGAACAAGGATCAGCCACTCTATGATGGTGGGATTCTTCACAACACTCCAGCAATGCTTTCCACATTCGCCTTGGACTTACAACAAGGTTTGTTTAAGGTAACGATGTTGGCCAATTGTGAAGCAGCTTGTGAGCTTCCCTTGGTCGTGAATCCAATTGTGAAACTATGGCAGAAACTTTCTTTCTCTAGGCACTTACGTAAGCTTATACCCGAGTACTTTAAACTGGCTGAGATAGGGTGTTGTCTAGTACTTGGGTCTGTTGAGAACAAGAGGTGCTTTTCTACTTTGAAATTCTTGAAATCTTGCCAAAGGAATAGATTGGGAAAACACTTGCCCCTTGTTGTATGCATGTTTGGCCAGATGTACTTTTCTATTGAGGATTTTTGTTACAAGGAAGCTATAAATTTGTGGAAGCACTATATGAAACTTATATTTTGGATGACGGATTTTAAGTGACATCCAATGTAGTAATGCATGTTTTTATGTCTGAACTAACGTCCACCAAAACCCTAAACTTGAATCATGCAAGAAATCATGGTACCCTCAAAGAGCAAGCTTAATGTCCGTGCTTGTGAGTATATCAACCTTTGGAGAGATAATCCAATCAAACTCATTGACTAGCAAAAAAGATTACAAATCAAATGGATATATTAGTATATATGAATAAAAAGCTCATCTACATTAGACCTAAAAACTTGACCTTTAAAGGCTCCTTTAAGAATTACCAATCTCCATAACAACACAACAAGAATTAGAATTGAATCTAGAATAGCATTTGCAACGATCATTTTTGTTTTTTGGATCCAATCATTGCACAATGATGTCCTTCTATTAGACAAAGAAAAAAACAAGAAACATTACAATAGTCAAAAAACAAGAATAAAATCAAAGAAACCCTAAACCAAATGAATAATGAAAGGGATTAGGAAATTACCAACAAACATGTGTTAGCTAATGCAATGCCAATATTAAAGACATGAAAGAGCCTTTAGTAGCAAGTATATGCAAACTATATACATATACAATACAATGAAAAACAAGCAATGAAACAAGGAGAGCAAATGGGCATCAATGCAACTAGGAGAATGCAATGATTAATAAAAAGACAAGAGTGAAGTTACAATCAATACAAAAGGAACATGGTAAGAAATTTATGCAAATAGGAATACTTAAGTATAACTAAGTCAAAGCAAAATGAAGTTTTTCAAAGATCATTCATTGCATAAAAGAATATGCAATTGCATGAAAGAATATGTCAATTCATTGCAATATTCATTGCATGAAAGAATAGAAAAGAGGATTGGAAGATTTGTCTAATATCAATTTTGAATCAGTCTTTTTTTTAATTTGTAAAATTGCCTCCTTTATTTGGGGTCTTTGAATCTAAGTATGAATTCTAGATTCTACAATTGGAATTCATTTTTATACATGATAGAGTTATAATTTTTTGATTTCACAATAACATAGGAAGTCTAGAAAGTGATCTTTTTCTAACTAATAACATTTTGAAGTAAGCTAAATTCTTTGAAATATTCTCCTACACATTTTCTTAAAAGATAAATAAAAAAAACATCTAAATCAATTTGTTTCATATTTGTTTGGCCTCAACGAATTAATGGTAGTGATAAAATTTTGAAACTCAATTAGAAAAAGAGATCTAAATGAGTTATATTCACCAAATTCAATATGTACTTCTATATTAGAAGAAGCTTTTACAATCAGTGAGCTTTCAGTACCTACTACCAAAATCAAAATATATACCAAACTAAATGAACCCCTTCTACTTGAACCCAAATTTTGTAGAAGACTTAATAATGATGCTTTGATTGGACTATATCCAAAAATTGGCCCCAAACAAATTGCAATTTCATAGGGGTGAACTCATTATTATATTGACAATATGATTTTAATACATCAATTAATTATATCCCATAACAATCCTTGCCCATTTCTAAATCTTGCAATTGCCCCCAATCATCCAATGAAGTAGGAATTTAATTATTTAATTCCATAATATCTAAAATCAATCCCTATATAGATTGCAAATCTTGCAATTGAGTTTGATTTTTTTAAGGAGACAAGCACATGGTTGGGTAATTTTTGGATATCTCAAATCAATCTTTTTTAATATGATAAACAATTTTGCACTTGAGTCTAGCTTTAAAAAGAGATAAGAACAGGACTTTGTAATTTTTTGATATTTTAAAATCAATTCCAACAAGACAACCGATCTTAAAATAGGATGTGACTTATAAAGGAGACAAGGTCATGATTATGTAACTTTTCAATACCTCTAGTCAATTTTAATTCAACCAAGATGGTCAGTCTAGAAATTTAGCAATTTAATTTGGTAAATAAGACTTGACTTCTCTTTGAACATGGTCTCATTCTTGAGTTTCTTGATATCAATCGCAAGCAGATGATTAGTCTTGCAATCAAATCTTGCTTTTGAAGAAGACTAGGATACAATTCAATGAATCTTTGACATTGAAATTCAATGTAAATTCTTGAAATCAAACCAATAGTTTTACAATTGAGTTTGAGTTTCCATAGAGACATTGAGACAAATTTGTGCTTTTTTACATTTTTAATCAATATAAATTCAAAAAAGGACAATATTGCAATTGAATTTAGCTTTTGAAAGAAGACAAACACATGATTCTATAATTCTTCAATATCTCAAATCAATCCAAATTCAATAAACAATAATTGGTTTTGTCTATGGGTATTTTTAATACCTAATTTGGAATTTACAATCCCAAATAAAGTTTAAAATTTCCAAATTTCCAAATTTTATATATTTTTTGTACAAAAAAGGTCTACAATATTTTGATTTCATTATAAGGTAGAAAGTTTGTAAAGTGACCATTTACGAATTCATTGCATTTTAGAAGACACTAAATAATTTGAAATATTTTTCTATAAAATTTCTTTATAAGATAAAAGAAACTAGCATCCAATGTATGTAGTTTTATATTTTTTTGTATTTTTAATAATTATTGGTAGTTATGAATCTTTTAAGCTAAAATGCTATAGAACATTTAATGTGTTATGTTCACTATTGGTACATTCAAAAATCCAATATGTACCATTAGGATAGAAAATGCTTTTAGAATCACATCCTAAGCGGAGAATAGTAATCAATAGTTGTAAAATTTGTGTTAGATTCAAATCTATGTTAGAAAACTTGATTATGATTCATCCACATTCAAAATCATATCAACTAATAATAATTCATTCAACCATATCCTATAATCAATACCAATTTAATTGTGACATTGCACTTTTGAACTCAACTTTTTTTTATTGTAAATAGGATTGTAAATCAATTCTAGTCCATCTGTCAAGCTTGCAATTGTATAAAACACTTAAAGGGAACAAACTTAAGCACCATTCTCCTACTCTACAACATATAGAATGAGGTATAGTTGGATGGCTACAGAGAATCCAACAACAACATTTGAAGGATTTGGAGGTATTAGAAGTAGGAGGCTTATACCAACAACCTCTAGTGTTTTAATTCTAGTATTGTGGTTATACTAGCAATAATTAATATACAATGGTTTAGGTTTGGAAGTTCCTGCTATAATGCTTGTCCATACTATAATTACATCCTTAGTACTACTATACACTATTGAGGCTTGGATGAATGAAGCCTCAATTGGAATATGGTAGGAATACTATGAGGGGTCAACACATAGGATGATTTTTAACTAGAGAGAACAATACAAGTGATGCATAGAACAAGTGGCACTATAGTCTGGTGAATTGGTCTCTCTCTTCGTTGAGAATATCTTGGCCCAATATTTTAGAGTATTTCTACTACTATTTCTTTGAGTAAATGTTTGGAAATCTAAACATCTATTATGGTCTTTCACGACTATTTTCATGTATTTAAGACGCTATTTTAGAGCATTAGGAAAAATTCCGATCTTGCAAGAGGCTGCCAAAACATGTTTAATAGACCCCCCCTAGTGCAAATACATAATATTATTATACTATTAAAAAAATTATAATTTTTAAAATAAAATAAATTAATTTTTTGAAAAATAGATGATCTGATGTGGCGCTGACTTGGCATAAATGGTGCCACATCATTTTCCAAATTTTTTTTAAAAAAATTTGATTTTTTTTTTGTAATTGCACCGTAAATGTTCAAAACTCACAGCCTCTTCAAGGGCCGAAGTTTTTCTTAATGGTATGTCAATCGGTGCTTAGAGAATCATTATCTATTAAGAGAATTCCAAATCGATTGTGATTCCCTACAATGCTAGTTGATTTAGATTGAACAATCTCAATCAACTATTAAATCAACTATTAAATCAACGATTGTGATTCCCTACAATGCTAGTTGATTTAATAGTTGATTTAGATTCTCAATCAACTATTAAATCAATCTCAATCAACTATTAAATCAACTATTAAATCAACTATTAAATCATCTCTCAATCAACTATTAAGAGAATTCCAAATCGATTGTGATCCCTACAATGATTAACTACCCAAACTATATGGTGATGTCTAGCATTGTGAATTCATGGTTGCATGAAGCAAATGCCATGGCCAAATCTCGTATTACCAATGTTTTAGTGAAGGATTGATTTAGATTTATTCCATTTGTAGGGAAACAAAAACTAAATGAATAAGTATACAAAATAGAGAGATTAGAAGAAGCAAAATATAGACTCAAATAGAATAAACACAACTTGTAGTTGAATAAAACGTCAATTATAAATTGTAGAATGCATGGAAGGTAGAATCTATTGAAGTAACCAACCAAAATGGCAATTGACATTGATTAAAATAGATGGACATGTGGGCACAATCATTTATTGTCTCTAGCCCTTATTGAAAATAGGAGTTATGAAGTGCATGATTGAAGTAGCACCAACTAAACCTTTAGTACTATAGAGATAAATAAAATAATTGATGAATTAATATTGTTCTTCACTATCTTCTTATAATTGAGCCAAAATTTCATAGTAGATAAATTACTTTTTGCATGAAGTGGTTATTGGTATTGAGAGAAAATAATTCATATATTATGAAATTTTGGCTCAATTGTAATTTTTCACAAATTTTTCGTACATAATTCAATATAAGCAACACAAATATTAAAAAAAAGATTTTAGACACCAAATTCTCTTTTCTATAATGAACATCCATTATCACTTTTTCCAAAATATCATTACCTAAAATACCATAAATGAGGAAGGAGGCATTCTCAACCATAAATGAAGAAAATTTATTGGGAAAAGTCATTGAAAAAGTGTCATTATGCTAATTCACCATTTGAAGGTTTATACCTCATTGTATTTTTTTCAATACATTTCTATCTTTTATTTATGGATGATTATATTGTTAGTTATTGGTACTTTAATAAGATGAACTTTGAATATAAATGTCCACCTTTATTTCTTATTTTTGAATCAAAATTCTCTACTTTCACTTCATCACTCCATTTCTTCTAATTGACAAAAAATCAACACTTATTCCTTCATCTAAGTTTTAGTCACCTCTTGTAAAATTGCAGTAAGAAGCTACTTCATATATGCACACACTTTAGTGCAATAAGAGGCTACTTCATGTGTGCTCACACATTAGTATAAAAGTAGGATATCTAGATATTTTTGAATTTCATTCATCACTCATCAAAATATGGATGGTGACAAATTTGATTTATTCAAAAATGGATGATGGATTCTTTGATTACATCAAGTGCGCTCAATATCTAAAGGTTGTTGGCTTCTTTGATTATTTAGAGTCATTAACCCATAAATGACGCCACCAACATTTGGTGTTTGATGAATGACAAGGAACTCTCTTGTACAAGACAAAAGTGCAACTAGTGTGGAAAATGGATATCTTCTATATAACAAGTGCTTTTGGATTTATTTTTTACCTATAATTCCCATGATATCAAAGTAGTTGATTTCTATAATCACTGATCCATCCTTCAAGGTTCAACCCTTAAAGGATGGAATAGTGACTATGAAAATCATCCACTTGATACTATGAGAATTAATAGCTTAAAAAAATCCAAAAGCACTCATTGGAAGTCAAAGCATTATAGAAGATCTACCCTTTTCACTCAAAGTTCCAAAGATAAATAGTTGCACTTCTATCCTACATACAAAGATTTTATATCATCATTAGAAACCAAATATCCATGTCTATATTTGTAGGTCAAGATAAGTGAGCCCATTGCAAGCCAAATGGAATCAAGTCCATTACAAGTAAAAGTATGTTATTGGTGTATTTATTCCCCCATTACAATTTTGGCCACAATGAGCTCTCTCCCATTTGGCCCGTCACTAACCTTACATTCACAGCATTTTGACCTTGAGTGAAATAAGACAACACCGCTACCGTATGGACAGTGATTGTATTCCTCTGATACTACCGCAAAGCTGGATACAGGTATTGCATTTGAAAGCGTCATGTAATTCTTTACATTGAAATTCGGTCAGACCTCAATCGCAAAACGCTGCCCAACATACACCAAAGAAGAATGAAAACTAGATTTAACAAGGCAAAGTGACCAATTCGGTCAGTCCAGGTGCTAACGATTAAAATGAGGGCTTGATAGAAGTCAAGCTATGCAGAAACATTTATGTATGCACAAATAGAAACACTTGCACATGCGAAATTAAAGCTAATGCCTAGATTCAAATAGCTGCAGTGCTTGCAGACAGTAGAGAGATTGGGAAACAACTGAACTAAGACGTGGGACCTGCAATAAATAGCTACTGCTAACCCTTCTGTTTCAAAGTTATCTTGTCTCCTAGACTCAGAGCAATACCCTGTGTCTTACTCCTGATTCGAATGTAACCTCCCAGCTTGCCATCCGGCTGCTTCTCAACACTAACGTTGACCAAAGCATCCTCACCAAACACGCTCTTAGCATAGAGATTTGCAGCAAGAAATCCACAATCTCCTTCCAATGCAGACCTGATCATAAGAACAACAATCAGAAAAAGGTGATATCATACTGCTCAATGAATCATGCAAAGGGAACTGATAATGCCAGATGAAAGATAACAGGTGAAGTGAAAGCAAAACAGAAGACGAATTACTTGTAAATTCCAACTTGGCTGCAGAAAAAAGAAAAATACCATCACCAATCCACATTCGTGATTTTCTGTTCAGAGAACTACAGGTATACAGAGAAAGAAGATACTTACGGAGGGGTAAGGCACTTCATGTTTGTTGAGGCAACGACATGCTCCAGAAATTCTTGTACATCTTGAATATTAGTGTTGACAGCAACCTGCAAACAAATCCAAGGGCACGATTTAGTTTATAATCAAAAGGTCATGGCTCTCGTCAGACAACTTCCTTAGACCTCTCAGACATCAAAGACACAATGACAATGTGAGGTTCACAGAAGGTCCAAAACTTAACCGTCATTGCTCTTTGACGAAATACACCAACAATCCTCGAGAAGAAATGTAGTACCGACATAAGAGACTGTTAAAAGAGAGTGGAGGGGTGTGAAATTACCTTATTTTCCCATTCGAATTCAGCCCACATGTTTCTGAATACAACGTCGGCACAAGACGCTGGTGAAATGTAATCCATGATGTCAATGTGTATATCATTCAATACAACAACATTACGGTCCAACGCACTGGTAGTCTCGTAGACAATGTTCCCAAAGATCACTCCTGTTTCCGTTGAAGACACCTTGATATTGGCCTTGATCTGCTTGCTGGTTTGAGGCGCCAAAGCATAATTCTGAGGGCGCTCCACTAACTTCAAATCTCCCATAGTTGCTAACTCTAAGCACAGATTCTGTAAAGTCTCAGTAGTCCGATTTACCACTGTAACATCTAACACTATATCATACTGATGGACAGTCACGTAGGCTTCTGCGTAAACTGGATCACTGAACCCTGTAAGCTGCAGAACTCTGTTAAGGTTCCTATCGGTGTCGCCATCCTTGCTTATCTCCCCCGTGGCACGCTTGAGATCCGTCTGAACTTCATCCTCAAGCTCCAGCTGGCTCATACCCTGACACAACGAGAAAGGAAACCACAAAATCCGGGGACTCAACACCTCACCATCTTAAGTGCCTTAGCATGAAAACAGAAGATCAGACAACTTTAATTCAAGTGCATTCCAAAGTGTGTTGCATACCTTTCTGCTTTTGAGATGATAGAAATCGATAAGGTCATCTGGCTGTGCATGCGACACCATCGCCTTGGCCTTCAAGTCCTCATTTTCACGATCCTGTTTCTCCTTCAGCATCACTACGAAACTGTCATGGCAATACTTAAGCCAGACGGTTCGTATCACATCATCCGGACTGGACAGAAGTCTAATGCACAGAGAAATTCTATCATACGAGTCTTTGTCGATAGGATGGGGCAAGATGGACGATTCACCAAGTCTTAGCATCGACACTAGAATAAGCAGCACTTCCGCTTTCGTCTTGTTCAAGGATGCAGCAGACGGCTGAGCCTCTTCCATGCGCATCACAAGTTTGGTCAATGTAGCAGCCACAACAGCTCCTAAGAAGAAATCTCCGGTTAAAAGAATAGCCCTGAGATTCGCAGCAGGATTGGAGGTTGCGGTGGACGCAGACAAGGGACCTGCACTCTCAGCCACGGCACTTTGTGTAGCATATGTCCCGTCCGCTAAAATAGCCGGACGTTTTGAAGAAGCGCTCGAAACATTAATTGGGACAGGAGCTTTGTTCACTGAGGAAGCATTGCTGTCTCCTCCAACATTCCCTTCGCCTTCTTCTGCCTCTGAATAGAAGGGCATATCTCCTAGTGACTGTTTGATCACCGAGATACCACTCTCAATTTCCTGCAAGGAAACCGAGTACTCGCCAATAATCCATAGCGCGCATGAGCACACTCTAGATGACCTAATCTGATAAAACGTATCCAAAAGCCTGAACATAATCGATTCTCTAAGCTTTGGATTTGTCTCCGTAATCTCTCTCACAAAGAACACCACATCAAGTGCTGACGCAACATTAGAATCTCCAAGAAAATCCATAAGTAAATGCACAACTGTGCTCGCCACCTCAGGGAACTTCAGAGCACACGCATGAATAGCCTGCACCAACATTTGCCTGTACTCTCCACACTTTTCAAGCTCCATACTCTGCGTCTTCACAACCTCCTTCTTCAGCGTCATCACGACCTCGTCAATATTACGTGGCGTGATGAGATCTAGCGCAATGTCGAGTGTCTTCCGCCGAATATCAAGATTAGGACTTGAAAGGGCACGAAGAACATCCATAACCATCTCCACCACTATCTCTCTATGCGCAGCTTTAAGCTCCGTGATCCTATCAAGAATAATAAGCTTCACGTTGTTGTCACTCTGTGACAGCAACAGCTGGCAGTAGCAATTTCCAGCAGCTCGAATTGCAGTCGGAGCAGAGGACAACGACACCAAAGCACCTGCGCACTCATACGTTACAGCTGCAGATGTAGAAGACAGCAACAGAATCACGATCTTAATATACTTCCCTTTCTCCCCTGGGTTCGATCGGCAAACCTTCCTCACAAGCTCCAGGACTACCATCTGAAGAATATCCCCCCAGGCAGACACATTATCCAAATGATTCAATAAATAATTCACCGCCCGGTCTTGCGCGCACGTATACAGCATCAAAAACGCGTTTCTCCGAGCCGAAAGATCCTGCTCACTAACCAGCAGCTTCTCGATCATTTCCGGAGCATCTGCAAGGAGCTGCTCCCCTTGTGGCAAGTTATAGATCGCGGTCATCGCCAAGATCGCATTCCGTCTCACGAACGCATGGCGATGCTCCAAGTTAGTCAAAATCGACGGGATCAGAGGTTCAATGAGCTCCGCTTCCTTCAACCTCGCGAGAAACCGCAATGTCACACCACGAATATACTCATTCGGATGTTGCAAGTTGTTGCGGAGGTTCTGGCAGATCAGAATCATTTCCGGCAAGATCTTCCCCTTGGCATCAGTCTTATCAATGATCTCCAAGTAAAGAAGTAAAAGCTTCTGTATCGTGTGATCTTCTGAGGGTAACACGTAGCGAACGATAGTGATAAACAGAGTAGGCAATGTCTCCCCGTTCAGGAGAAGCATCACGGCCTTCTTCATCGCATCCACTTTCAGCTCCGTGTCATGGCCTTCCAGCTGCTCCTTGATCTCGTTCGCAAGAGCCGGCGTCCCTTTGTCGAAATGCACCATCAAGGTGCACGTCTTCTCCATCTCGACCGCTCTTCCCCAGTCTTCTGCCTCCCCTTTCCAACTACCTCTTCAACTCGCGATCCCCTTACCTCCTCCCACTCCCTGATTTAAACATCCATTCTCCTTACAAAATCATCACAAAGCTGCCAAAACACACCGCAATGTGCAGATTAGATCTGACTCCGAAGTGAGATCCACAAATGGTCCAAACGGGCTCCAAACGGGCTCCAAATGGACGAAATCAAATGGCGTTCGAAGCGCGAGACGAAGCGAATTGAATAGACGTGCCTAGATGCGAAATGTAGGAAAGAAGTGTAGAAGATCGGGCGAGGGAGAGGAGGGACAGGGTGAGCTTTCGCGAGGAAGAACAGGAAAACAATATGGCTCGGTCTAGGGTTGCTGACGACATCGTGGAAACAGGGCTTTTCAGTTGCGCTCCCTCGTCATTGAGTAGCATCGGAAATGAAGAACAAAGCCTGGCGAGATCCGCCATCCGATCTGCAGTAGCTCCGGTCCAGCGTCGATCTCGATGAGAACTTCGGGAACATGAGAAGTTCTAAAGTTCTTTGTTTTGTTCAATCTTCCTCATTTGCTCACGACCGAATTATTCTTTGTGAAGGTGAGATTATACAAAAATTAAGTTTGTATTTTAAAAGAGTGTCACATGGCATTTAGTGATTGGTGCAAGGTGATTTTGACATGTTAGAAATTTGATGTAGAAACTCCATTTCAACATCTCTATATGCCAAATCTAATTGTCAATTGTAGTACAAAAGACTCCAAATAGGGAGGATAGTCATTCATTGAGGATAGTCATTGCATGTGAATGAGTTATAAGAAGGCTTATTGTAACTCATTCATATGCAATGACTATCCTCAATTAAAAACAAAAGTGGATTACCTAGTACTTCTAAGGGCCCTCAAGTCAAGGCTACCTGAGCTTGTTACGAAACTAAGGGAATGATAGGCATATTATCGTAATTCCCTCTAATAGGAATGCCCTAGGGAGAGATTTTGCAATGGAAGGTAATGGTCTAGAAGTTCAAAAGTTATGTAGGCACATGAAACATGTGTTATGAGCAATAATGGCATGTTGGGGGCCTATCATTCTTAAGAATTTGTTTATTATAACTAGTAGCATTGTAAAATGTAGAAGTTTAAGAGTAGTGGTGTTTAAGGATTGTCACATAAGTTAAAATCTAGTAGGAGATTTTAGTAAAGATCATATAAAATATTATATATATTAACACCTATTTATTTGTATAGGAATACTTGTGATTAGCTACTTATGTAAATGATTGGCCTAACTTAGAGTCAGATGTGAAGAAGGTCTAAAATATGAATTGATTGAAGAATAGAAGAGACATGAAAAGAAGCTCTAAGTACTATCACTAGTAGAAACCCCCATTTAATGTAACAAGGCCCAATTTTTCTTAACGGATTTTGCTAGGCGTTAAAAGTAACAACTCATGTTTTTATGTCAGCATTGATGTTGTGTTGAATGTTTTTGTTGACATAAAGACACGGGTTGTTACTTTTGATGCCGAGCAAAATCCGTCAAGAAAAATTAGGCCTTGTCATATTAAACGGGGGTTTCTACTAGTGTATTAACCCCTAAAGTCCCATTGTCCCCTCGAGGGACAAAATGGATTTTAGATAGGTTCCCATGGCCTCAATTTTTGGTGGTTCTTTTCTAAACTTTTTCATAAGATAGAAAAATTGATTATCTTTGTTTCAATATAATTGTTTTTCAATTGGTGCTTAAAAGCAAAAACTATACTACAAAAAGCCCAAAATTGAACTCACAAGCAATACCAAAAATTTTGTAAAAAAACAAATTAAATTTTTTTGAATTCTTTTTCTAAAATAGTATATTTTTGTCTACATTTGAAGCTTTGTTCATTCTATTTGGACTAATAATGAAAAACGTTATGGACAATCTTGTTTTTTAGGCAATCTAAACATTGTCTTGAAAAAATAACTTATAGGATTCATTTGTGAATGCAATTTTCACAATTTTAAAAAAAAATTGTTGGACAAAGTTATGTTTACTTACTAGAGCATTTTCAACATTGGGATTATTGTGTTTCAATCCCAACCTAGAGCTATTAACCATTTAGTTTTTCTTTTAATTCTGGACCTACTTCTACTTAACAATTTTTTAAAGAATAAAAATCAAGAGATTTTCTTAAGAAATTTTTCCCCTAGACTCTCAATTCAATTTTTTAATACAAATTTTTTTAAATTCAAAATCTACAAAGCAAAAGTTTCCACAAATTCATCCAAAATTGCAAACTGCACTTCAAAAAAATTGTTTTTCCCAACTTTGAATGGTCATATCTTTAAATCTACATGATAAAACTTTGTCAAATTTTTACTATATGATCTCTAATAATTTATTTACAATATTCTAAGGTTAGATTCTTCAAAAAATGATTTTTAAAAATTTTCTTAGATAAATGCAGCAGAAATGGTAGTTTTTTTGTTTTTTTAATAAAAAATAGGCCTTGGGACTTTAGGGGTTAAGAAAGACTCTGAAATCATAGAAGGACTTTGAAATTAGACACTCATTTCAATTTGCAAAGTTGCAAATAGTAAGATGTATTTTACTTTGTTTCCTAACCAACTTTCAAAGTTGAATGAACTCTTGATCAACTTCAAATCTATATATCATTCATTCTATACCCTAATATTTAAATCAATTTTCAAAATTGAACTCAAGGGTGATTGCAAGCATTAGCTCCAAAAAAACATAAGAGGATTTTTGGCTTGTTTAGAAGATTGCAAGTTCCCAAATGTTGGGAATATTGGAAATCACTACAAGAAATGGGGGGTATATATGACTCCAGTATATGACTGCAAGGGAGTCATTTAGGACAAAAATGACTTCACGGTGACTCCAGGCTTCGAGTCATTGTGGACAAGTCATTATTTATGACTTTGCGTTTGTATTAGCACCATCTGAATCTACCTTGGATGAAAATCGATGACAAGGTCCATGTGGCAAGGGACGGTTTGGGGTAGGTGCTATGGAAAAAGGCGAGCATCTGCCCACTTTCTTGAAAATTTTGGGACTTAGGCGTCCACGTCAGAGTCAGCCACAGTCACGGACGAGTCGGGTCTGAGTCATAGACCTGCTGATGTGGATGACCATGTCAGCGGTTTTTAAGTCATTCTGAAGTTGCGACTCAGTTGTTAAGAAGCTGACGTGGATTGCCATCTCAGAGTCATTTTGAAGTCACTGTGCAGTTGCGATAATGTCAGTGAACAGTCTGACTAGTCTGACATGTCAATACATTTACAGAGTTGTTTTGAAGTCATTGTGCAGTTGTGATAATGTCAATGAGTAATCTAACTAGTCTGACATGTCAGTACATTTAAAGAAATGTTTTTTTAGTCATGATGGAGTTTTTGCATTTTGTAAATGGATTGACATGTGGCAAGTCATTTTATAGTCATTCTAAAGTTACATATAAGCACATTCAAAGTATTACAATGATTTACCATATACAATATGCCATACATAATTATACATCATACACAATATGCCATACATAATAAAAAATCATACAATACACCATACAACATACATCATATTTGATACATGTATCACATGGCTTCTTAAAGCACTTAGTGTGTGAGTATCCAGAGATGAAATGAGAAGCTCTTTATAGGATTGGGATAGTAGAAGGCAAGACAAACCATTTGGGGTATATAAAATGCAGGAATTGATGGCCCTACAGTAGCGCCAAAGTCGTATTTAAGTCATATAGGAGTAGTTATAACACCTAAAACTAAAGAATGACTTGAACGTGACTTATTGAAGTGATTTTATAGTCATAGAAGGGGATGTAGTCATGGTCGTTCCAACGGCTGCATTGTGACCATTGTACTTGCCTTCTAATGTGCATGTCCTTTCCCGCCAGCAACTCATAATATTAATTGACTTTTTGTGTATAGGAAGGGGAGGAATGAATTAGACCAAAATCCAAACACCCTAGCACTCTCTGATTGGATTCAACGGACAATGCAAAATGCAAACATGGACTTGAAGAATCCAATTGATTGAGATGGATTGCTTTTTACTAAGCAAGAAGCCATCGCTAAGGGCCACTCGGTACGGACGAGTCCTTGGATTTGGTAATCAGTTTCGAGTAGAAGACAACCAAACAACCCACCTATTGACCTACAACAATGGAATAGCTCCGTTTTTCAGGAGCACTCAGAGAATGGAGATGAATCGACTGCGAACTATGTAGGAATTTTGAAAGATGTGTTGAAGCTAGATTATGGTACATTGAGCATGCGTATCATTCTATTACGTTGTAAGTAGGTGAAACCCCAAGACAATCGAGGGAATCCAACATATACACGGGATGAGTCTGGATTCCTTGTGGTGAACTTTCGGCACAAGCTACCTCGCCTATCTGAGCCCTTCATATTCCCAAGCCAAGCAACACAAGTATTCTTTTCAGACGTTGTAGGTAGACGTGGTTGGAAAGTAGTGTTGCAAAAAGAGGCTCGAGCAAGACGTCAAGTTGTGGACACAATAGACGCATTCATCTCTACAAGAGGTGAGACTCCAGGGCTGAGAGCACCTAATAGCTTTCCTGATCCTGAAGATGTGGTGAATCTAGTTGGAGCGATGGAGTTGACTGAGTAAGAGAACTTGTTAGCTCATGAGGAGTATTAGGACCAGAGTGTTACATTGGTCTAGCTTAAGTATAGTTTCAGTGGCGCAGTGTTTGCAACACTCTATCATGTGTTATATGTTTGGATAAGCTTAAGACGTAATAACATTTCTTGTGTATTCAGTTTCTTGACCGAATCTCACCATTTGTGACAGTATTTGCGCATAGCGACATGTGTTGCCCAGAAGTCATGGTAAGTCATTCCTTAGTTGTAACAAAGTAGTGTACCAGTCATTATTAAGTTTCAGTGAAGTCGCCCTTGCAGGCACAAAATGTATTGAAAGTGGGGGACGAGATAGCAACTGTGAACATGTAGAAAGTGAAGAGTTGCATCACAATATATTACTGAAGACACAAGCCTGTATGGGACGCAACATAGAAATCCGCCACAGTGTTGGAGCTCCTACATGTGCGATAGAAGAAGACTTCAACGTATGTGCAGTGTACGTTATACAGGAAGTCCCAAGAGATGTACAACATTAGTGAAAGTTCTTCCACCTCATCTGTACATGCTTTCAGAGTTTTCGTAAAGTCCTTCTGAAAACCTAGTGAATGGCTTGTTCTTCTTTCACGTTCACAGTCACATGGAAGTCATTCTACAGTAACTGATATCCACGTCAGCAAGAAGGAGCAACTAGACCTTGAAAAGCTTAAAACCCACAAAAAGTCTTTCAAAAAACTTTGAAGTAATTTCTTAGTAATTACCAAGTCATTCGCAGTCGCATCGTAGTAGCAATACTGCGACTGCATTCCACGTCAGCATGCTGCCCTGCCCGCTTTTGCAAGAAAAATCCCATCGGGTGGTCCCATAGATCCTTCAGTCATTTATTACTCATTAAAAAGTAAAGTGAAGTCGGATTAAATGACTGCATGAACACTGTGACATCAACACAGTCCCATTTGAATGAAAGTCCCCTAAACCTTGGCACTTCCAGTTGGTTACATCCAAGAGTTGCATAAAATGACTTGAAAATGACTGCAGAACTGCTTCGGACCCAGCCGTGGTGCAATTATGGAAGAATTAGTCATTTTTGAGTCACATCGGACAGGTTGTCATATACCAGTCATTTGCTGGAGTCATATATACCCCCCATTTCTTGTAGTGAATGTGGGGATATTAGCATGCTGATGTGGTCGAGCAACTGCCACGTCAGAAAATAATAGTTAATTAATCATTTTTATTTATTTATTTATTTATTTTAAAAATTGTTTCTTAAAATTATTTTTTTAATACATTCTGAAAATTTTGGAATTTAAAAAAAAATTCAAAAATTCAGATCAGTAGGGGCTAGTCTATAGTAATGGAATAGTTTCAAGGAACAATCCTGAAACGGTCTTCCAGGGGTCCAAAAATCCTCTTATGACCATGGTTTCCCAAACATTGGGAACTAAGGGATATCCAGCAAAGGAAAATTTGATGTGGTGAAGAAATGGCATATATATACATATAATTTAATAAAAAAATTGAATTTTTTTTTTAATATATATATTTTTAATTCAAAAATATATTTTTCTGTGTTTATGACATCAATTAGCCACTTCCTCACTGCTTTGGGAACAACAAGGAAAACAAGCCTCAAACAACCTTCTATTTCTTAAACTTCCTCTAATGAAACACTTGTCTTATTTTTTTATCCACTTGACTTTAGATGTGTAGGGGGGAGTGCTCATAACTTTTACATCATTTGTTTTTTCTCTACAAAACTTAAAGTGAAGATACAAGTGGTAGTTTCAAACATCAAATGATTTTTTGGATTTAAAAAATATATAATTTATTATTTTTAAACAATCCTCAATTTGGATTCTACCTTGAATGTCCATTTTGGGGAGGTTTAGTACTTTTTCTAACTCCAAAATGTAAATTTGAAGATGAAAATTGGCATATAAAGACTTCTACTAAAGTTCCACAATCCTACAGAAGATTTCTTGAAATAATAAATTGTTCACCTTCCACGTTGGCTCAAAGTGCACTTCCCTTTACACAAATGTAGGAAATACAATTTTATTTCTCTAAGGATGAAAATGGTTGAAAAGGAGCACCCTCACCTTTAAAAAAAATGAATTCAAAGCTTTCCAAGCATTTCATTTTGATCAATGAATCAATAGTAATAAAGAATACTTTGTTTGTAGGCAATTATGGATTTTCTAATCTAAAGTAAACTTTGAAGTTCTTATTTTACTCAATTTTCAATATTTTTTGAAAAAAAAAATCATATGATGCATATTGTTTACTAAAACATTCTAACCATTGGAATTGGCATTTTCATTTCTATAAATAAATTCTTAATAAGTTTCTATTATTTTGAATCATTTGCTACTTCTTTTTGCTGAATACTTTTTTTGTATATGTTGTACAACTCCACATAATTTGAACTTTTGTAGGCAAGTACCTTATTTGGCCTAAATAATAAATTCAAGGAAGCACAATTGTTTTGGACCATTTTTCATATAATTATATAGTTGTGATTGTATGATTGTTGACTTTAGAAGTGTACCTATCTTGTTTTCCATAGGGTGAAAAACATTATTTTTAAGCATTCAAATGCTTATATCTTGCAATTTATATGGTAAGAAATTCTCAAAAAAATTCTAAATGTTTTCAAACCAATTTACTAAAAGTTCCTATGCTAATAAATTACAAATGTCAAAAAATGCTTTTAAGAAACAACTTGTATCGATACTAAAATGACGATTTTTGATCATTTTTGGAGTAAATGTGTTCAAGGAACTTAAGGAATTAATTATTCTAGCTTATTAAAAGTCAAAAGAAAAATACCACTTGAATCTTTGAATTGGATTTAATAAATATTTCTATTGTCTTAATTGGTTTTGTTTTGTAATAAATATATATAAAAGAATTCACAAATTGTGATGAAACCATCATTATAAGTATAAATCTAAGACATTATTAATACATAAATGACTTTAATAATGTTCACTTTTTAGGAGTAAAATAATATCCAATGAATGATTTTGAATTCTTATATAGAATAGAAAAGAATTCATTTTCAATTTATTTAATTGAAATTAGAGTGAAGGTTGAACAATATTCAAGGTAAGAAACTAATTATTGGTGACTTTGATTTTTGATCTTTGAAAGATTATGAAAAATGGTAGAAGAAAATATTAGGTGCATATTGGCATCGACTGCACAAATTACTTTGACACTTGATATTACCTTTGCCTTGCACAATTTTTTAATTATAACTTGTTGAAATGTAATAAAATTTGTTTAGTTTACTAAGTCAACAAGTTTTAATAGAAAATTTTGAGACAAAATTTGAATGACTAAACATGAATCCTAAAATTTTATTAGTAATGGGTGATTGCAAGAAACACTTGTCCTATTTGTTGTGTTTGGCTGATTTTTTTGGGAGTACTTTAAAATTAGAAAATTAATTTAAAAAAAAATTTAAAAATATGAATAGTGTATATACCTCTAAGATGAAGGTTTTTGCCAAAGGAAATAGATAGGAAAATTCTCTAAGTAGGAGAACTTGAAAAGTGCCAAACCTCCAAAAATACATACTTTCATGTTTTAATTAGGGAAAAATAGTAAAAATAGATATTTTCAAAAAATAAAAATTATCCATTTGCAACAACTTTATGGATATGTTCATTCACAAAAAAACCCACCAAAATAATATTTTATATGTTTCAAAATACAAGCAGAAGGGAGCTCACTTTGTAGACCTCCACACCTCACAAAATTATCTTTTAAAAAAAATCCTTCCCTGGAGAGCTAGAAGTCTACTAGAAGACCATCTCATCCAAATTTCATGTTAAAATCATTAAAAAAAAGGTATAGCTCAGGTACTAAAAACCCCTAAACTGCCAAGTGTAACATCCAATCGGGGTCTATTTTTGGATAGTAAACTATTTTTGAAAATTATGAAAAAATTATGGGAGGCTTATGATAGTTATGAGTACCTTCCCTACAAATTTTGAGTCAATCGAAGCTTGAAAACACAAAATTTATGGCCAAAAAACAAATTAGAATGCAACGTGTGACACAAAATAGGACAAGTGTTTCTTGCAATCACCCTAACAATCTTTATTGATCCTATAAATATTTGTCTACTAGAAAACATTTTAGAGAATTTTAGTAGATATATTAAAATCTCATAATTAAAAAAAATGTCAAAAAAATCTAGTAATAAAAGTAGTAAAAGAGCACACACAACGTGAGGATTTTATACTTATAATATTTTTCAATTTTCATGTTGTGGATCTAATTACCTTTAATATAATGGTCACAGAATAATTGCTTTAGGTTTGATCATTGTGATTAGTTTGTTCTTCCAAAATCAAGCCTTTGAAGGGATTTAAAAGTTCATTTAGGTGTTATATATACTTAACTTGAACATTGTTAGTTTTACTATAGATTTATTAATTAATGATTATTCCATTTTTTTAGCCAAATTTTTTTGTATTTTACAATTACTAAAGCACGTAACAAGGCACATAATGAATTTGGTTTTATGAAAATCTGGGGAAAAAAATCCAAAATTACATGTTTTTAATTAACAAAACATCAATCATAAATTCAAGGACATTTTACCTTTAGATAATTAATAGTAGACAATATGTTATTACCATCCTCTTTTGCAAAATTCATTATAAATCAATTCCAATCAAATAATTTGAATTTTTATTAAACTTCAAAACAAAAGTAGTATAATTTTGGTCTTTTATATTATATAAGTTTAGCCTAAATTTTTTTTCCTATAATTCAAACCTTTTATAGTATAGTTACACAGAAAATTTTAATTTCTAAAATGACACTGCAAACAATTTACTTTCCTTTGGTCCTTATTAACTCAAAGTGAGTAGTTGAGGTTAAAATATCATAAGCAAAATTTGTCTTGATTTCTCAATTGATTATGTAATTGATATTTTGTTTTTATATTTACAATTGATTTTGTTTTACATTCAATATTACTATAGTTTAAAGAATTGAATTAAAGTATTATAAATACATTCTACATTGTATAGACTAGGGAGTAAAAATAAAGGCAAAGTGAGATTTATCTACAAATCAAACCTAAAATTCTTTAGTTTAAAAATAAGAAACTATTCTTGAAGTTGCACTAGAAAGGCATTTTAAACCAAAAAAAAATGAGAAGCAAATCATTTTTTATGCATTTAAAAGATGGCCTAAGTATAGGATTTGATTTTTGACATATGGTACAATGACAATGACATATGTAAAATTTAGGGCTTTAGGGCACAAGATGAGTAAGATCCATACATGCAAGAAAATTGTTCTTGTTACTTTACATCAAGTGAAAAAAACAATCAAAATTGTTTTGGATTTACAAGAGCTTTAGGAAATGATTGAAATGTCTAAGAAATGATTGAATTTAAGATGCAATAGTGGTAACCATATTGCTTATTTTCTTAGTTAGAATGATGTAACTACAACCAAGAAAACTAGAACATCAATACATTACAAAAAAAGGAGTTTGTCTTTGAATATGATGCATTTTTGGATTACTTGCTTAGAAGATATATTTAAATCTGAAAACTCTTGATTGTAGATTCAACATTTAAAAATAATGATTATGGAAAGATGTTCTACAATTAAATTCCAAAAACTTCTAAAAACACATTTATTTTAAATTTGTGGAAAAATAATAATAATCCTTTTATTTCTAGTAATATATCCATTTAATAGTATGTAATCTTTCAAAGAGGTGTTGACCTATTTTGTGAAATGTGATGTATTATAAATCTATAGTATGTATGATCCTTTTGTAGTATATATACAATAATTGATTATTTATTTTAAATGGTGATGTATAATTTATAGAGGCATGTTAGTTTTAATATAGTAAGAGCAATCACATATAGATTATTCAATCATTCAAATTTCAAAAAATGAATATTTAAAGAAAACTTTTATATTTCATCTTCCAATTTCATACATCACATTTTCATCTACTTAGTTTTGTATTTACTTTTGTTAAGCCCTAATGAAATTCAAACATCTTCTCAATGAAAACTTTTGACTATTTTTTAGATTGCAACAAAATCTGTTTTGGTAAGTCTATATTCAAAATTAAGTGAATAAGGTATTCAATATTACATCAAATTTAATTGTGTTCAATACTAAAATTCTTTTTTTATGTGAATGCATTTACCACAATGATAAGATTCATTAGTTATGCAATTAGAATTAAGATATGTACTACAATTTACAATCAATAGTGAATATAGATGATTTCATGTCATGCATGCTGTTTATAATTTCAAAAGTGTAATTCAACACATGCCTTTATAATTTGTGTTGGACAAAGCTACTACATCCATGAAGAATTATGAAGGCTTCCAAAATTGCAATTGAAAAACTAGCTATGACCAAATTTTACTTGTTTGATCCTACCCGATTTAGGCTTTAAACAATTTGACAAAGTGATGCAACTCCTTGTATTATCCAAAAATCTGGAATCGTTATTGGATCAATTTGGAGGCTTAAGTTCAATATATAGTTGGATGATGCTCCAGTTGTTGTTAGAACTCCTGCTCTAACATGGGTTTTATAAAGTGGACATTGAAACTCATCCGTTGGTGGTATGTAGTTAACTATTGGTATAAAATGGATAATTGGAAGGGTTGAAGTCATTTCACCTAGAAAAATTAAAACATCTTCTTAATTGTTCAATATTTTTTTAATATCGTATTTTACTTACAAGTAATATAAAAATCAAATTAATCATTGGCAACGACACTAATATGTAAGCTAATAGAAGTGTGAGCCTATCAGCTTTGAGCCTAATTATGAATAAGTATCCTACACTCATTGAAGGTGTTTAGAACATTTAATCACCTATAATATAGATACACTATTAACCATTGAAGTGTCTATAATATTGACACCTATACTATAGGTATATAGAATTTTGTGCTCATAGGCTCACACTTTCTATGCTCACATACTAGCAACTATGTAAGTGGTGCAAAAACATCAAATAAAGATGGTACCTGGCAATGCAGTTGCTAAGAAATGTTCTTGACGATTCCAACGAGCCCCATCAAGAAAAAGACCTGTTATATATATTCCATTATCGGGTGCTTTCTCTATTTCATTTTCATCATCAACTCGTAATACCGAAAAACTAAAATTCAAAGTATCTATAGGTATTTGATACTTGCGAGCATGTGTTTGTAAAGCTCCGGTCATAAATCCCTAATATTTTAATAAGATTATTTAGTAAAAATTCACCATCAATTCATCATCAATTTATTCCAAAATGATTCATTTACTTCAAAAATTAAAAAATATAACTTTTTTTGAAACCATCTTTTCACAATTTTTGTTCAACACTTCAATAAATTCTTAATGTTATCAATAAAAAATTTATGACTCATTTTAAAATTTTAAAATACATGAAGTTTATGATTATTGGTATATTAGAGCTTTAGGTAGATATATGGATGAATGAACAATAACTCAATATATTAGTATTTTTTAAATTTGCATAAGCAAATAATATGATGTAAATTGAATTGAATTTTAAAAAATACATTCTTACTTAAATAAAATGATAGATTTTGTAAACCTTAAGCCCTTAAATGTTCATTGCATAATTTTTTATGTCAAGTAAGACTTTGAAGTTAATTAAGGTTTACAAAATTATTTAATTCTAAAATAACTTCAAAATAAAACATTTATGATGTTTCTATTTAAGATTTCATTCAAGATTTTTATTACAAAACTTGGTTTATTGGTATTAATAACTCTTTGAAATGAGCCTCAATAACACATGGACTTTGAGGATGTATGACATTATAAATTCACTACAAGGATTTGTGCCATACTAGATTTTGAAATACTATAAGTTGGTTATAGTTCTATATGTTATGTTTTTTAACCTCGTATTTTTTTATAATGACAATTTTGTATTTGACTTAAGAAGAGTATTGAAATTTTATCAGTCCCTCTCTTAATTGTAATATTGTCATGATTAAACATATAAACCTTTCAATGTATTATTAATATCTTGTTAATTTTTTGATTAGTAATATATCTATATTAAAATTGTATTAGTATACTCTATACCATTGCCACAACCAAAACTAAAGTAAAAGTAACTTTATAATTTTTTAGAAACAAAAATAACTAAAATATCCGTAATTTTCTTGTAGTGAGTCCCAATGCTACAAAACAAAGTTTGTATACCCTTATCAAGAGCTTTTCAAGAGTTCTTAGAATGCAACCAAAAGACACACAATTTGGAAGATCTACATGTGACAAATAAACAAACAACTTGCCTTAAGGTATTGATGCTTGCACTGCGCAAGAAATAAATACAATTCATTGAGCTTTGGCTTATTGTTTTGATTAGAATGATTTCTAAAAGTATAACAAAGAATTTGGGCAATAAAGGTCAACTATTTAGTATAGTAGAGGTGCAAACTATTTTTGAGCAATCAAAATCTTTAAATTTCTCCTATAAAACATTCAAAAATAGTATATTTCCTAAGATGATGTCTTTTGATTGTAAAATACTTTAAATTATATTTTCTAGTCTTTCTTTAATATGATTATTAACAATTGATATCATTAATCCCTCAAGGACCAAAATGACATAATGTGTCGTCTTTAAAATTTCAATGGAAAACTCCCAATAGGGTGAAACAAATCTTAATGTTTTGTAAACTAGGATCTTGTAGAGTAACAAATTTTCATACTTATTACATTGTCTAGTTTTCAAAATTTGAATGTGAGAAGTATTTAAGTTTTATTTAGGAAATATAGTCTAATTGAAAAGGAGAGCAAATATAATGTCTCTTCAATGAAAGGAGTAGTAGAGATGGAAAAATATTTTTTCTTGGAGATTTTTAGTCTTTGTTCTTTACAAAAAAACAAGATTTGAAGAATTTTTTTTCAAATTTTGATTTTTAGCAAAATATTAAAATAAAAGGTTCAATCTAGTGTAATCAAGAATATGAAATAATTAGAATAATTAACAAGTTTTAAGTTGTTCCAAACAATATGATAATAATAAAGATTGTTAAACTTCAAAAATTACATGTATCTAATTGTTTTCTTAAAACTTAGGATCTAATTTGGTCAATTTTGGCTTTCTACTCCTTCTATAAAAAAATGTGTACAAATTTCAAGGAATTTTTTATTTTTCAAATTTTAAATAAAAAATACCACATCTGCCTTTGATTCCAAGACAATTTTTAGGGGTGGGGGGGGGGGGAGGTGGGGGTAAAAAAGCATTAATCATCTTCTTATAAATTTTTTACTCAAAATTCTATTTTTTTTTCCAATGAAGTTGATCATCCATAATTGTTATAATCTAAAAATACAATGGTCAAAAGATCTCACAAATTAATTCCGTGTACACTAGACAAAGGAGTCTTAACTTTTGTATGATTGAAATTAAAAATTTCAACCACATCTATTTGCAAAAGAATATTGAAGTGACACAATTCATTGAACAACTTCATCCTCAAAAAGTCATTTGGGGCTTGAAGGGTTAAATGCCTTAGAAGTTGATGTATTTTCAACATTTTGGAGTAGGTGATGAAAATGCTTCTTTGTCAAAAAACTGATCCTATTGAAGCAAAAAATGCAATGTTCTTTCTACATATATGTAACAATTGATTTCTCTCCATTCGAATGATATTTGTAGGAATATACCACATCTAATGGTGAATAGAAACAAAAGAATGTTACTAAAAAAGGATGTAAAACTTGATTGATGTTGTATTTGTATTAAGAAAAAAACTGCCAAATTCAATCAATTTTTTTCTTACCTTGACTACAATGTTCATTACTCAACTTGAATTGGTTGTTTCCAAATCTTAAGCTAGTGGATTGATTATAGAACATCTCTACTCTACTCAACAATGCACCCCAAAGTGGCAATTATTGTTGTGCTCTATAAAGGAGTACAATCACTAATTAACATGAAATCAAATATCATGAATATGTTTACATGAATATGAGTTCATATAAAATAAATATATAAAATATGTAATTTGGTCATCTTCAATGACCAAACACACTTGTTGTAAATGTACTATTTTTAAATATTTAAGTGGGCATAAGAATCCTAATGTATAAACCCACAAGAAGTTTAAGACTTTACATGTGACCTACTCTACCTCCTAAAGTTTTGAAATTTGGATATACTTTGCAGGTGAATGCAGGAAATACTTGTCTTTTTTTTGTCCCCTTGACCTTGGACCCTAAGGGAGTGGGGGATGCACTTAACGCATTTTTGAAACTATACATAGCATAATATAGATAGGATTTAGTTTATATGGAGTAAGATTTATAAAGGTCTCATAAAAAAATTAGAAAATATTCAAAGTAGAAAGTTTTAATTAAAATAATATTAAGGGGTGTTCCCACTTGCTGGTAGTCGTGGATGCGGCTTTCTGTTAAAAGCACTTTATCTCGATTATTGCTTTCCTTTTCACACCCGCTTAGGTTCGGTATAACTCACGGAGGCTTGGGATCGTTTCGCGCGTGTGATTGATGACGTCGGGCTCACTTCTCCTCGTTCTCTCTGACACTGCGGAGAAATTTCTGCCTTCCCGTTCACATGTGGAACTCCAGCCGGCTTGGTGGGGTTCAGGAACTGAGTCCTCAGGGGAGTGTTCTTCAGTAGTGTTCGGGCTGAGTAGCTGAGACACATAATCTGCCTTGCTCGAAAATTCTATGCAATAGCATATCGTGAGAGCTCCAGAATTAGTGGTGCGCGAGACGGAAGCTAGCTTCACGCTTGAAGGCGGCAGTCACAGAGCAGCTTTAGACGACGTGATTTCCTACTAGGCTCGTCAATCCAGTCCACTATGAGTACTTAGTGACGGTAGCAGCGCCTCACTCTCTTTGACGTCGTTCTGCTACCTCGTTGACGCGCGAAGGTCATTCATAGAATTGCAGTTCTTTTTTTATCGAAGGACAGTAGCTGCAGGTGAGTTCCGAGTGGTTTTGAAAAACCTGCTGTATCTATATTCAAGACTTCCCCGTCATGCTTTGCGATTTGTCGTTGCACTTCCTGTGCGCTTGCACTTTAACGGTCCACATGAATTTCCCAAACGCCCTTCCTACCGTTTTCTAGGGTTCATAGTTTTCGTTCCCCTGAAGTCGAAACGGCCACCCTCATTAGACAATGCTGATGCCATGCACGCTGTTGTCATGTAGTCCGTCGTCACATTCCTGTATTGTATGAGATATGGCTTTTTGAATTCAATCTGTGATTACGCAGGACTCCCTCTGCTGCTCGAAGGCTCACACAGGCGGCCATGGATGTCTTGACGGATCCTTTCACTGCTGTTGCTTTCACTTTCTGGATACTGTTTCTGTTACTCCATGTTGACGATGACCGCATCGAACCTGCCCCTGCCATTGGAAATGAAGAGGACGACGAGGTCATGGCAGAGTTGCTTCAAATCGACGTGGGACCAGCGCAGGCGACTAATGCCATGATGCAGACTACAGCACAGAACTTCCAAATCTGCAACGCTCTAAATACATTTCACGATGAAATCACTTACTGGGTGAAACCGCGCTCCACCACGTGGTTCTCGAGGTTCTTGATGCATGAATACGACAACAGTCGTTGGGTGACCATGTTCCGGATGATGAAACCTGCTGTCTTTGCTCTGTCCGAAGTTCTTCGACTACATGTGTAGAAGAAAGATACTAGGTGGAGGTTCTCAATTCCAGTGGTGGTACGCGTGGCGTGCACGTTATTCAAACTCACACACGGAGCGAATTTCACTATTTGTAGTGAAATGTTTGCCATCGGACGCAGCACTGTGTCCAAGGTATTGAGAGAGGTGGTCTACGCTATCAACGAGTGCTTGAGGAATGAAATTTCTTGGCCTACTGGTGAACGCTTCCGTGAAACGCAGCAGAAGTTTTCCACCTTGTGTTCTTTGCCAGCTGTGGTTGGTGCATTGGATGGCTTCCACATTGCCATTTCCAAACCACAGTATTGCCCAGCAGATTATTTTTACTTCAAAAGTGGAGGCTACAGCATCAATTGCCAGGCAGTTGTGGACAGCGAAAAACGCTTCCTGGATTTGTACGTGGGGATGCCTGGCTCCACTAACGACAGTCGCGTGCTGCGGAGGTCATCACTTTTTCATTTAGCCAATCACGGCAACCTCATGGACACAGCATTGTCGGTCGATGGGTTCACCCCGTATGTGATAGCGGATTCCGGGTATCCTTTGCTGCCTTGGATCATGGTTTCCTACCGTCAGTCCAGCGACTTGTCCATACCTGACACACTTCTCAATCGGAAGTTGCGCAAGGGTCGTACTGTGGTTGAGAATGCCTTCGGAATTCTCAAGCAGTCCTTCCGTGAGTTGCTGGGCAAATCAGAGTTACATTTGAAATTCTTACCTAACGTTGTTGTGTGCTGCGCAATTTTGCACAACATTCTCCTACGGCAGTCACACGAGGAAGTGGAGGAGCTGCTCCTGACTTTGAATTCTGAGGGCATGGAAATACCGAACACAATGGAATTCACGCATCCGCGACCAGTTGGGCGCACCGAGCACTTCGGAGTCCAGGCTAACGCAGCAGCACTGAAGCGCCAACAGTTGGGCGAGTATCTTGTGGAGCGACGTCAAAGCCGAGCGTGAATTGGTGAGTGCTTGACTGCCTGCTGTGACTTCCAAGGCAGTTGTTTCCGTTCTTCTGAACAATGGCAAGGAAACGGTGCTCCTGTTTCAAATTTCACTGTCATGATGACAAATCTATGAACGATGACTGCTGTAAAGCTGAGGATAGATCAGAGAATCAATTACTGTACAATTTTTTGCTTTTTTATTTTTTTTTGCTTTTTTGTTTTTGCGTTACACTGCACAAGAGCCTAGTCGAACTGACCATGCTCTTCCCTCAGATCATACACTTTTACATCGTCAAAAGCTGGGCCTTCCTGCGAGCTTTCAAAATGTCGTTGACGCGAACACAGTGGAGAAGGCTTGCGGCATTTAAAACACGGCTGACACAGACTTCTGGCATCCTCTCTTCGAACTACTCATGACCCTGAACTACATGTGCCGTGCTTCAACTAACATGTGCCGATTCTTCCTTGCACGCAGGTCTCACGGAGAAACAAAACTTGGCATGCGACTGATGCTTGCTAGGAAAGCATAGACCATGTACAGAATATGCATATGTTAATTTGTACAGACACTTCGAATATGTACCGCGCTCTCAATCCTCCGCTTGGTTGTCTTGGAGAGAGGCTAAGTTCATAGCGCAAGTCGTGTCATCAGGATGCTCCACTGCGGCTGATATTGTTGCCGCGTGCTGGATCGAAGCACCTCGACGAGCCAGTCGGTGAGGACGACTGTTTTTTGGTGTTTGCCCACTGTGGCTGCTGGTGCCTCCTAGGCCCAAGCTGAGAACATGGGTGAGTTCTTCAAAGCAGGTTACCATTTCTGCTTGCTTTGCAATGGTCATGCATGCGTTGCTATGGGCTGCTTCTGCTGACTGCTGCTGCCGCTCATCTCTGTCTCGCTGATAGGACATTTGTTGGCAGAAGAGATCTCTTTGAGCGTCTATTTTCTTCTGTTCTACCTCCAACGTAGCTTCCGATATGCTCTGCATCTGCGTGGCTATAGCTGCACCCGTCGCTTTAGCAGCTTCCGCTATGACAGTATGTCCTGCAACGTTTTTGCGTCTCACCACCGTGTTTCCAAGGCATCGCTTCGGTGCTGCCGATGTTCCTTCAGAGTCACTTATTGTGATTGGCACCACCCCATCAGGAATGTCAGTGCATTCCCGTGCAGATTTAGTTGGGACTCCGCTTGCAGGTGGAGTTCGGCACGTTGGACTCGACATCGGGGTTCGGGGGCAGTGCACTCTGACATCGTCGTCAACAGGATGTCGAATGCCCTCGGCTTGAGGATGGGGTTCGGACAGTCCGTGAACGTCCTCCACCTCCATCTGGTCATGAGGTAGAGCCCCTTCCACGTCGTCGTCTGTTCCTTTGAAGTTGCCATCCACAGGAGACAATAAATCCCGCACATGAGGCGGCTTGATGAGAGGACGATTCCCGAGCCATTCATGCATGGCATCGTAGAATTCCTCTGAGAATTGGCGTGGCAACTGTTGAGCCTTCCTCTGCTCTGGTGACATGTCCCAGTAGTCACGGACGTTCATGCCAGTGCGGTAGCAGTGGTCCGTAATCTTCTTGTAGTCAGGCAGTAATTGATACCATTTCGATTTGCATGCGCTTGGATCACGGTAGCACTGGGCCTCGCCAGAAATCATAATGTCATGGGAAACGCGAGCCCATTTCTCACTGTCAGTGAGCATCAAATCACGGGGGTCGGTGCTGTCAAGTTCATCCAAGTGCATGTCTCGCTTCGCTTGAATCATGATGAGGACTTCATTCGGAGTCCAATTAGGGCCGCGACCACGTTTGGATTGGCTTGGCGCACCCTCACTTTGTTCAGAGAAGGTCGTGGCAGTCGATGGCGTTCTAGATGACAAGCTCGGACGAGATGTCTGGAACGCGATGAAGGTCGACAGTCCTGTCACAAACAAAGCACGCATGCTGCACATGAGTATCGTTCACTTGAAGCGGGCTCTGCCTGCTTGGACAATTATGTGGTGTCGTTGCTGCCGTGAAAGTGTGGACGCTAAGGAACGGGCTCCAAAGCACTGTCGCTTGACATTAACGCATGTGAGTCACCCTTAGGACGTGGACACTGACCAGCATGAGGACTGGCAGACATCGACATATAGAGAGACGCAGCAGTGTACATGTCGACGCACCATGTACGTTTTACTAGAAGCAGGCGCACTCTCTGATTGCCATACTCGAAAGTGAGCGTCGACCGAGAAGTAAAACTGTAGCATGAACTGTACTGTAGCGACGTACAAGACTGACGCATGCTTCAATGTGACCTCACTGAACGGGACGGCAGTCGGTGCTCTGATCTTCAGCGCACAAGAGCATTCCTATGCTGCTCCTCACATAACAAGGCAGTGGAATTCACATGTTCTTTGGTCAACAAGTACCCTGTAACGTGTTCTGCTCTTGCACCCGGAATAGCTACACTTTCATTCTCGTTCTATGACATGTCGAACTTCATTTTCATGACATAGTAACGTCTTTCCGTACTTGCATGTACGCGTTGTAGTTCTGTAGTCGATGAGCATGCCATGAGTTTCAAACGGAAATGACGCTTACCTCCACTGTGTGGAGTGGCTGGTCGAACTGGTTCTGTTGCACGCGTTGTTCTCCGGCGGCCATCCATCGAGCGCTTTCCAGTCTGTAGGGAACGCATACATGCATAGGAAGATGAAACTGTGAGAACTAGTGACACGTGAAGAACGGGATGATGCTTTAGCTTCGGCACTGAATTAATCGTCAAGTTTCAAAGACGCACGGTGCATTCTCATGACCCAAGCGCATGCAAGGGAACCATCAAATTTGGAGTTAAATTGCGGCATCGATGAGCTAGACTTGGCTCGGAGTTAGCGGCACTGCCATGCAGGAAACCCAGCAAGTCGGCAGCAACTGATTGAGTGGGATTCCCCGAAAATGTACAGTGAAGTACTGACAAGCGCTTACGAGTTCAATTACCAGGTTGGCCGTTGCCATTCCGTTCAAGAAATAATGAGTGTTTCGACGCAGACTGGAATTCACAAATCAGCGTCTACTGAAGCAGGTGAACAAACCGAAGCATCGACTGTGCAGTACGTTGAGTCCATGCATACAATGAAATACAGATTCCATTGCATTATTAAGCGCTTAAGTGTGATTACAGTAGTGACGGTGCTCACTGCCACATACCTCTGCGTCGAAGACCTGCTCGCACCACGTCGTCAATAAAGAGTGGACAGTTTCTAATTCGCTCTCTGATTTCGTCTCAGACCTTGCAGTATGATTGCATACAGTGAAAGAGGAGGACTTCTTCCGTGGCAGCGGAGGTCATGAGAATTCCAGGCGAGGAGGATTAGCCTTGTCACTGAAGCATTCTTAACCTCAATTACGTGGCTAATTAAACCACGCATGGGAGCCATAATGATCTTGCTAATCAGAAGCATGCTAAACTTGCTTGCTGGACTGAGCATCGACGTGGCGCCATTCCTGTGCACCTGTACCGCTGGCAGTCCGTATTTCATACTATTAGCATTAACTGCATCCCCACCGTCATACTCGGCACTGTTCCAGACCAACCACGTAGGCTCGGGGATGCCTGAAAACAGCAGTTGTGAACGCGCTGTGTTGTTTGTGCTTTTTAGTAGTTAAATATGCCAAGATAAGTGCAAGTGGGAACACCCCTTTAGTAGCCTAAAATCAAGGCCATTCCAAATTTGTATACATAATTAATGAGCTGCAAAATTGGATCCTCTAAACTATATTTAGGATTAAGGGTGATTGCACGAAATACCTGACAATTTGGTTGTGCTCTGATTTTGTAGCACTATAACTTTTGAAGTATGAATCCTATGCCAAAAATAAAAATCTATTTCTAAAAATCTTGACAAAAATTATATTCCTTATTTTTAGAAATTTCAAAAAATCACTTTATATTTAATTTTGTTAATTTGTCGCATTTTGACATAGTAGGGTTTTAGTACTACTGAGCAGTTAAAATTAATGTTTTTAAGTGAAATTTCTATAGTATATTTTCTTATTAGGTAGACATGTTCCTACCAAAGAGAATCTAAAAATATATTATTTTATATCCTCCACATTCATGCAAATAGGCCTCTTCTGTGCATGTAATTCCAAACATGTATTAGAAATGGTTTTACCTCATTTTTTTAGTCAAATATCATCACCAAAAAGTCTTCCCAAATGGGAAATTTTTACTTTTGTTAAAAATTGCTTTTCCTATTTCCTACAAATTAAAACATTGAAGCATGTATTTTCTAGGACATTTTTGGATGTAGAGTTTTGTTCCAAAAAATACATGCTTCAATGTTTTAATTTGTAGAAAATAGGAAAAATAATTTTTAACAAAAGTAAAAATTGCCCATTTGGGAAGACTTTTTGGTGATGATATTTGACTAAAAAAATGAGGTCAAAACCATTTCTAATGTTTGGAATTGCACGCACAAAGGAGGCCTATTTGCACGAATGTGGAGGATATAAAATAATGTATTTTTAGATTCCCTTTGATAGGAACATGTATACCTACTAAGAAAATATACCATAGAAATTTCACCTAAAAAACATCAATTTTAACTACTCAATAGTACTAAAAACTCTACTATGTCAAAGTGTGACAAATTAATAAAATCAACTTTCAAATATAAAATGATTTTTTGAAATTTCTAAAAAATAAAGAATACAATTTTTGTCAAGATTTTTAGAAATGTGTTTTTTGGTTTTGGCATTGGATTCATACTTCAAAAGATACAACGCTCCAAAATCAGAACGAATCCAATTTGCCAAGTGTTTTGTGCAATTACCCTCATATTTTGACAACTTAGAATTTGTTGTCAAGATTATATAATTAGATTAAAAGTAGTTGGATGAAAGATTGCCTCCATCTTTGGTAGGTCTTTTTAGATGGTTGACCCCTTAATTCAAGCACAACTCCATCATCATGTAAAGTTCTTCCACCTATTTTATTTTATATCTTTCAAAATTGCCCAATGTAAATATTTGTCTTGCATTGCCAAAATTTGGGTTTTCTATAGTGCAATTGCTAGCAAGGTTTTTATACACAAAATCCATTATTTTGAGTGTTTTCATGTTTTTTTGCACCTTCACAACTTGCAATGTGTTTTTAAAGAGTGGTTTTTGGTTGGTGGCAGATCACTTGCAAGTTTAACTATTGTAACATGAGTCATGTTTTCTACTTTATTGTTTTTGTGTTTTAGAACTTTCAACTACTCTACTATTGCTTTCATTAATTGATTCTAGTTTCTATCCATGTGTTGGGCAATCTAGGAAATCAAGCTGCACTGCCAAATCAATATCTTTCCACAAAGCTAGTGGACATTGCAATTTACATTGATGTGGTTTTTCTTTCATTTTGTACCTTTCATTGTTGTTTATTCAAATTTTGTGTTTGTTTTATGTAGGTAATGTGGTTCAAAGGTTCTTCTTGGTACTTTTGTTTATGTGTTTTTCTACTTTGTATCATATGGGCAACTGCACATCTTGGCCAACGCTACCAACAACAAAGAAATTTAGCAGACTGTGAGTCCCGTCATTGTCACTCAGGCCCATGATGGCATGATTTCTTTTTTTTGCTTATTGCTCATATTTAGGATTATTATGGTTAAAAAATAAATAAAAAGAGTGTTCAAATTAGGGATGATACAACTCCCTACAACCACGGAGAATTGGTTAGAATTGTTCTGGAGTACCTTAAAGGACTCCTTAAAATCAATTTCTACATATTATTAGGTGATTAGATATGATATTAAGTAGTTACCAAGGGGTTGCACTAATTAGTATTCAAGAGACAAATTAGTGCAAAAGCACTAAGTCGGGCCTTATCGGAATTCTTAAAAAAGGTCCTAGCAAGATTGGGCTCCAACCGGCAACCACCGGGTCCGATAGTCTCCTAAGAGTGGTTTGCGAAGCTAACTTGTGGAGATTCCCTTGTACGGGAATGATTCCTCCCCTGAGGAATTAATTCTGCTATAGTACAATTTCTACTTTATTTAGACAATGTGAGTTCTTAGCAAAACTTTTCACTTGACTTTAGGGGGATTCTTAGAAGATCCCCTAAAAGTTTTGTAATTTTCTGAATTGCAAAAATGACTCCATGGGAAGTCAACCGCTTTTAATGGCAATTGAAAATTTGTATAGAATTCCATGGTGATGGTAAAATCCCACTAAAAATTAGGATAGTGTGTTTTAGCATAAATAAGCGCCATACCAAATTTCAAGACATTTTGACTTCAACAAGTACCTAACTAGCGGCGGCAACAAATTTTAATGGTTTTACCAAATTTTTTGCTAGTTGACCAACGTACGGGGAGCATACGGAGTTTGATTTGGGTCAACTTAAACTTTTTTCTAACATTTTTGGACCTTTCTGGCAGCCCTAGCTAGTCAAAACTTTTGGAAAAAATCAATTCCAAAAGACAGATTTTCTATCCTTTTCACTAGATTGTAATTGTTAGCTTTTGAGTGCAATTAGGCTCCAAGAGTAAGGGGTGGAGGTTTCTTTAGGCTAATTTGAGTCTTTTGAAGTTATTGGTGCTGTTCGTTTGGCAATCAGACCATTTCTCTAAAATTTAGAGTAGTCATAGTAATAGTGTAGAATTTTAGAGGTTAAATTTAACTTTTTAGGTAGATTAGCAAGTAATTTGAGGGGGGAGGAGGCTTGGAAATGTATAAAAGGCCTCCCCCTCCCCTCACTTTACAACCCATTACAACCATTATCATACCATTTTTATACCATCTATCATTCCATTCTCAAAACAAACTACAACAATTTCATTACAATCTTTCTATTGCCATTTCCATCATCTTTCCAACATCCTTCTAGTATCATTGATTGCTATATTACAAAATCAAGTATACATGTGTGGCTACCCTCACTCTACTCCAACCTTGTTGGTATTTTCTAAACTTTCTTTTGCTATTACAAGTTGCCTTCAATTATTAGAGCATTTGTTGTGGTTTTATTGGAAGTCTTTGTGTCTTCTTGGAGTTCTTCTAACTCCTTGGGTCCTTTGTAGTATCCATCTTTGTGATTCTTGAGTAGTTGAAATCATAATCCTTGGTGATTAGTCTCTTTGGGGAATTTACAGTCTAGATAGGCTTATTGAGAATTCCTCTTGAGCAGTTGAGCCTAACCGTTGAATTGTAACCGTTGAATTGTAATTCAAGAAAGTTGTGTTCTAAGAGTGGGAAGAGTCAATTCCTTAGGATCCTTAGAAGGCAAAACTCTTGCCAGATTTTCTAAAGTTTAAGGCTAGACTTCCTAAATGGCAAAGCTATCGCCAATTTTCAAAGTGACTAACCAATTTTTCATCCAAACGGCAAAGTTTTGATTGTTTGAATTATCATTCCATGTTTGTTTTTTAATTAAAAGGTCCCCTTTTGGAGATCCAAAGGTATGGCAAGCAATAGCCAAAATTCCAAATCACCAAGCCAACCAGCATTTAGCTAAGTGCTTAGTTAGTTGAGGACCAACCAACCACCAGCCAACGCTTAGTCGGTTGAAGACCAACCAGCCACTTAGTCGGTTGAGGACCGGCCGGCCGGCCAACTAGCATTGGCAATCGGTAGTGCGGCAATCAGCCATTTGGTAGTACTATATTGGTTTACATCATAACACATCACGGTCTTCACGGATGATGCCTTTAGGGCCCTCACATACAATTTTTGGAATTTTTGGAACATGAGGCTTGGAACTTTAAGAGCTCAAATTGGTTGGAGACTACTGGATGCTACTTTCTTCCCTTTCTCTTATTTTTTATTTATTTCAAACTCCAAGAGAAGCTAGAGGGAAAGATAGTCTCCACAAAGCCAAGAAACCCAAAATTTTGGTTTTTTTTGTAAACAACCGAATCTAGCCCAAGGAAGGGTCTAGAAGGCTCAACTAGCCATATTGAATCCATTAGAAGTCAACTAGGTCAGTTGAAATGACCTGGCCTTTAAGTTGAGTGGTCCAATATACACCCCTTTTTCTCAATTTCATCCAGAACCTTGAAGTTGGGATCCAGAGCTAAGCTAACATCTGCAAAAAATTGCCATTTGTGTGCATTCTCTCAAACTCACATACTAATTCTCAAAACCCAACTATCAAAGAATGAAGTAAAGATAGACAAGAGCCAATTTAGAAGAAGGAGAGAGATGAGAGGATCTTCTCTAGAGACAAGGTTGACTTTGATAACCATTGTTTAGTTGATAGAAGACAAGAAGGGAAAAAACAAAGGAAAGAATAGTTTGACTTTAGAGAAGGTTAGAGGTTGCTAAATTCGAGGCTAAATTAAAGAAAAGAATAGAGAAGCTTAGTTATAGTTGATTTGATTTTAAAAACCATTTAGCTAAGGAAATTTAAAATTAGATTTTTTAGGATTTTTTATAAGTTGACTTTGGAGGATTATTTAAAAGAATAGGGAGAAGGACTAAAGATAAAGAATATAGTCAAAAGAAAAGAAAAGACCATGCAAAGAAAGACACGGGGTCTCCAAAGACTAGCAAAGCTATGTCGAATGCAACATTCAAATACGAGCTAGTGGAAATGGAGGTGGAGTTGGTGCACTAGGATGAATTGTTCAGAGGGCATGAAGAATTCAAAGTTAACATGATCGAGGTAAGTCTGTAAAACCAAGACTCTTTCCATTTTTACAAATTTGTTAACTAGCCTTTAAATGTTGGAAATTTATCTTACACTTAGGATTTAATTATAGAATTAATAGCTGGATTAAAAGTAGAAAGAATGTAGTTTCTTATCAAAAGTAAAAAGTAAAAGCAAGAATAGAAAAATATTACCAATCAATTAGGATTAGTCTTTCAATTTCAAAAATATTATCGATTGATTAGAATTAGACCGTCAATCTTGAAAATATTACCAAAAGCTAGGGTTGGAACATTAGTTCAAAAATCACCCAATTAAGAAGTAAAAAGATAAAATTTAGGATAAATTAAAAGTATTACACTAATTTCTCAAAGGAAAGAAAAAAAGAATATCTTCAAAGAACAGTAAATCATCGTTACCCAGAAAAGTGGACAAATCTTAGCCAAATCAATTAATCGTTATACAGAAGGCGGTAGGTAATCATTATTCGCAACACAAATTAATAGGAGTAGCATTTAGAAAGATCCATTATTTGAAAGGCAAACTTGAACTATACATAGGTAGAGACACCCATTAGAATTAAAATTCAATTAGCTAAACCCAGTTGTGTACACTTTATTCCAAGGGTGGGAATAAAATGCCCACACCGGCAGTTAAAGGGCACGTCTACATAGACATGTACATGACGACATGATTGCAATTGCAAACTCTTATTTCCTTACCCACTACTAATGCTTCTCAGGATTGGGATGCTTTTATCTTTGTCTTTTTCATTTTGGTGCATTGTTTGGGATTTTTCCAATTGAAGAGTAGGCTTCAAGAGTTCCACGTACATTGTTGATGGTCATTTCTTTTCATTTATGAATATTTTTTAATCATTTATTAGGTTCAATTGTGAGGTTCATCATTAGTAGTGACTTCCAACTCCAATGGGCAATCCACTAAAAAAACTAAGTCTATAAGTAATTCTCGCAATATGCAACTATTAAAGATTTTTTGAGGCCTCTAGAAGATCAAAGGGGCCCGAACCGTGAGAACTTTGGGAATGTTGTGGGGGAACTTTGGAAGCTCTACCACATAAGCGAGTTGATGTAGTTGAGTCACTACCACATTAGATATTATTAATTAATTAAAAATTAATTAATTATTAAATATTTTTAAATTTTTATTTTTGAATTAGTTTTTTGGTTTTTAATACATTCTAAATTTTTCATATTAATTTTTTAATTCAAAGAATCAAACCAATAGAGATTGGTTTAGTGTACACGGAACACTATTTAAGAATAATATTGAAACAATCTTCCCGAGACCTCAAAAAATCTCTAATGTATGTGTGATATATGCAATATAACCCTTGTTGATTTGGGCCCCTAGTATATGCAAATATTGGTATAATGTTCATGAATTTACAATATTAGAAGACGGGAGAGTAGCCAATGAAACCATCATGCAAGCAATGTATGTAGTGTTATAGTGTAACTTGCAAACATTGGAATCTTGGACCGGATGGGAGGCAACCACCTTATCTAATGAGAACTGCATTGCAATTCTAAGGGTGTTACAATGTGCACTCACTACCAAGTAGTGCAAGGATTTGATCTTTTCTACAATCAAATTTGCCCTACTAATAGTATACAACAAATTACAACAAATTTGCAGGCAATACATGTATATTGTGCCTACTACAAGGATGCCCTATACTAGTTTCCTTTGATGCAAATGTGGCTTTGTTTGAAGATTGTGGGTGCTAAAAATGTCCATGTGGGATCAATTACAAACATTTTTTCTTGCAAATTTGTCATTTGTCTTGGAGCTACTAGAATTATAGGTTTGTTTGAAGGCAAGTTGAGCACAAAAGTTCTTAGTTACTCGAGGTGTAGTGTGCACGGTCAATTTTTTCATTTAATTGACCTTAGTTTTGAGGGCAGTGGTGTTATTTTGTGAGCTTGTGAGTATGAGCTTGTGAGTATAGAGCAGGGATTCTGTGAGCACAGAGCTTAAAAATTTGAAGAAGCATTATAAAATTTTATCTTATTCATTAAAATTGATTCCATCTTAAAATTTGAATCAAAGTTTTTTATTTCTAATAAATTTTAGTACCTATTTTTGTAGACCTATTGTCGCGGACCTATTACCGTGGTTATGTTGAAATTGGATGAAGATTCTAATTTTCAATCTTACTTAAAAGTATACATTACAAAAATGAAGAACTCAATTGATATGAAAGATGAATAAAGATGGAATTAAGTTAATGTAGAGTATTGGTTGATCATTATCCTATAATAATGTAGATCTTTTTGAGGTTTAGGGAAAGGTACTAATGATTTTTATTGATGTATTATTATTATAGTTGTTTAGATTTTAGAAAGAAAACTTGTTGATAAAAATCTTTGCTACACTAAATTTTATTTTGGTTGATCACCTCTTGTAGCATTATAAGTCTTCTCAAGGCCAATAGGAGGGCATCAATTATTTCCTCTTCATTTTTAAGTCAATGGACTTGTTTAAATTTTAGAAAAAAAATTGTTTGTATGATTTCATTATATATGAAAAGAACTTAGTTGCACCAAATTTCATTTTATTCATGAGTATCTTATAGTAGCATAGGTCTTCTCAAAGGCCAATGTAGGCACCTACAGTTTTGTCTTAATGTATCAATAATGGAATTTGTTAAGATTTAAAAAAATAATAATTGATTGATAGGGATTACTTTTGTAAAGAATGAACTTTGTTACATAAGATTATTGATTAGTTGATCCTCTTGTTCATCCAATGAGGGGATTCATTTCCTCTTTCTTGATCCAATGGTTGTTTATAATTTATCATCTTGAAACAATATTTGTTAAGCTTTGTTAGATTTTTGTGAATATTCTCTTTGGTCTTGCTTCTTAATACCCCTCGGTGCCGAGAGGAGTCCCACAGCTCCAATAAAATTATTATTGCAAAAAAAAAAAAAGTTTTTTTTTTTTTTTTTTTTTTTTTTTTGGCCGAGGGACTTCCCTCTGCACCAAGGGGAGTCCAACAATTGTAGGAGGAAAAAAGATTTTTTTTTTAATCGGAGCTATGGAACTCCCTTGGGTGCTAAGGGGTACTAAGAAGCAAGACTAAGTAGAGTGTTCAGAAAAATCTAAATTTGTGAAATAACCTCATTTGATTTCAAAAAAAATTATAATTAGTCACTAATTTTTTTCTTCATAAAATCTAGCAAAGTACAATAAATGGTAAAACAAAGTTATTCAAGGGACCATGATAATAGATTCACAATAATAGTTCCACGGTAATAGGCACTAAAATTTACCAAAGTTAATAAAATTTGGCCAAAAGTTTTTGATGGAATCTTCAAAAAATTGTGTAGGCTTGCAAGCTCACGCTCACAGGCTCACAAAATAGCAACCCTGGTTTTGGGGGTTTGAATTTATAAATTGTCATTAGGAAATTCAAAAGTTGTGGCTTTACCTTTTGACATGTGCTTTGGAGATGGACACATGTGAAATGTTTAAGGTTTTTTTAGCATCACCTACTTTCGTTTTACACCCTAATCATTTTTCAATCTACTAGAATTTAGTAGAAGCAATATGGCTCTTACCAAACTGTTGTAACTAAGGGACAAATTTTGAGTGCTTTCTTTTCTTAAGTTTGTGTTTGTGAACACATTTTAGAGTAAGATAAATGAATGAATGTTCTTTGTAGACTGTGTTCTTTTGATGTTCTCACTACAAGGGAAACTGTGTCCTATTTGACAGAAAATTTGACAGAATTTTGTCAATTCTGTTGTAGATTAGGAGACCCTGATTCGGACACTTAATTGACAGAATTCTGTCAATTCGGCTGTCAATTCGGACAAAGATACACGTCAGCAAATCTTCCTCTCATTCCTATGCCACCGTGGATTTTTTAATTTCCACGTCATTTAATCCAAAAAAATATTTTATAAGGATTTAATAAAATAGTTGAAATTTTATCATATGAATGATAAATTTTTAGATGAAATACTTTTAGATGATATAAATTAAAATTTCTTTAGTCAACTTTCCAAAATGTTGACCAAAACAAATCAAGAACATGGAGTTAATTTATTTACTAAATTATTATTCTTCATGAATCATTTGTATTTTGTGAAATGAATGGGAGAAAGAAGCTCTTTATATACACATATGGAGGTGAGGGGTCGACCAACCCATATGGGATAAGTGATTTTTTGAAGTTGTGAGCTCATAGTGAAGTTAAAAATACGTAATAAAACTGAGATTTTAGACCTCATTTGAGCATAGTAGAATGTCTTTTTTCAAAAAACTTTGAACTAAGACTAGTTAGAATATGAATTGGAGTTTCAATTTCAAAAATAATTTTGACATTTCAAGTTTTTAATCAAAAGTTATAGGCAGATTTAAAAGAGGAAGTTTCAAAAAATATACTAAGAACAATTTCAAGCACCTCTTTGCAATTTCATAACTTTTGATTGGAAACTTCAAATGTCAAAAGAATTTTTGGATGAAAAAATTGAGTTTATTTTCTAACTAATGTTAGTTAAATTTTTTTTTCAAAAGCACATTCTTCTATGCCTAAATGAGGTCTGAAATCCTACTTTCGACACAATTCCTATTTCTAACTTAATGTGCTAAGTTAGAAATAGGAATTGTGTTGAAAGTAGGATTTCAGACCTCATTTAGGCATAGAAGAATGTGCTTTTGAAAAAAAAATTTAACTAACATTAGTTAGAAAATAAACTCAATTTTTTCATCCAAAAATTCTTTTGACATTTGAAGTTTCCAATCAAAAGTTATGAAATTGCAAAGAGGTGCTTGAAATTGTTCTTAGTATATTTTTTGAAACTTCCTCTTTTAAATCTGCCTATAACTTTTGATTAAAAACTTGAAATGTCAAAATTATTTTTGAAATTGAAACTCCAATTCATATTCTAACTAGTCTTAGTTCAAAGTTTTTTGAAAAAAGACATTCTACTATGCTCAAATGAGGTCTAAAATCTCAGTTTTATTGCGTATTTTTAACTTCACTATGAGCTCACAACTTCAAAAAATCACTTATCCCATATGGGTTGGTCGACCCCTCACCTCCTCATATATATAGGGAGTTTCTCCTCCTCATAGATAACTAATGTTCAAGTGTTGATGGAATGGTTAAAGATTGTAATGATGTTTAATTTCTTATAAATTTAGTAAATGATTCCTACATCATTTTGTTTGTAAAATAAAAATTGTATACTAAATTTTCTTGGATTTCTAAAAAAACACTAACTTTGTTTGTCAAAATTAATTGAGAAATTGACAACAAATTTGACAGACATTGCAATATTGACTGTATTGACAAAAAACAAAATTTCACAAGTCATGGTTGTCATTTCGGACATGTGGCTGTCATTTCGGACACTATTCTGTCAAAATTTCTGTAGATTAGGGCCCATTTCCCTTGTAGTGTCTTGACTAATATCTTGTTTATCTTGTCCTTTGCACTTACATATTTCAATTACAAGGACTTCCAGTTTTTTTTCTTAAAGGTATTGAGCAAGCAACAACTAATTACTTACAAGATCAAGTATTTTAGTGATCCAAGTTCTAAACATATGCTTTTCCAAATGTCTCATGATGTTTCTAGCTAAATTTATTGTTGGTCAAAGGTATTGAGCAAGCAACAACTAATTACTTACAAGATCAAGTATTTTAGTGATCCAAGTTCTAAACATATGCTTTTCCAAATGTCTCATGATGTTTCTAGCTAAATTTATTGTTGGTTCAGATCTAATTAATGATCTTATTTAACATGTATAGCCTATTGTCTTTGTTGAAATTTTATGTGAAATATTTGATGTAAGATGACATCAAGCTTCTTCATCAATTTTGCAATACATATCAGGTAGATGTAAATGCCTTATGGCAAATTGAAGCTTATCTTTTTGAGTAAAACAATGTTGAATTAACATTTGTCTAAAGAAAAATTTAGTCACTACAAGAGAAAGGGGTGTTTTAAGTAGTGTCCTAGACATTACGTCTTTTAAGTAATGTCTTTTAAGTAAGATTTTAAGTAAAATTTTACTAAAAAGGCAATCTTTTTAGCAAAATTTTACTTAAAACCTTACTTAAAAGACATTACTTAAAAGATGTGATGTCTAGGACACTACTTAAAACACCCCTTTCTCTTGTAGTGAGTGTATCCTAAATCAAAGTTCATTCTTATTTTTGGGAGCTTTGGGGAATGATTTACAAATTTTGGAAGGCCTATGACATAGAATACATACATACCTATGTGATACATTGAAGAAAGCAAAATATGACTCTCTGTATTGGGGTCCCACGTTATTAGAAATCACACAACAAATGCATGAAAATGAATGGACTCCAACAAAATCACGCAACAAAATGCTTGTTTGCTTTAGACTTTTTTTTCCTTACACTTTACCTTTTACTAGGATTTTTATTTTATTTTATTTCTTTTTAAGCAATATACCCTAAAAGACATTGACATAAGGATAAAAAGTAATCATAGAAAGTAATGATATAGGCCATTTTTTTGAAGTTAAATAATTATTGGGACCCTTCTATTTCTACCTTGTTGGTACATAGCCCCCTCCAAAATACCCCATTGACACACATGGTGCACAAAAAATACAAAGAGTGCACTGTCAAGCCTTGGAAACATGTTTTTTTGCTCATAACTTTTACATCATTTGTCCATTTTATATTTTACTATTTTTTAATAGACTCAAATTGAATGTCTACCTCTACCATTGGGGTTTGGGTAATACTATTTTTTTATCTAGAAGTGCAACCTTCAAGCTCAAGCTCAAAATTGGGTTCAAAACACTTCTACTAAGTTAACAATCTTGTGAAGGGTTTTCTAAAAATATTATATTGTCCTCCTTCCACATGTGCTTAAAGTGCACTTCCTTTGTGTGAGTGTAAAGAACACAATTTTATTTTTTAAAAGTAAAAATGGTTGACAAAATGACAAGGAGTGTCTTTAAGTAAGAAAATATTTTTTTTGGTAATTCAAAAAATATTAGTATTTTAAAAAAATCAAACATTAGGTGTCCATTTTTTTGTATTTTCTATCACTCTTTGAGCATGCATACTTTGAAGAGATAAATTTTTCTAGGCCTAAATTTTTGCACATGTGCTTTTTTGAGTGTCTTAAAAATTATCCATATTTATTATATTAATTTCTTTTCCAAAAGTCAGAATACTTGAGTATTATGGTTGTTTTGAACCAAAATTGGCAAGTGTGTTTTGAAACAACCCTTACCAACTTTACATATAATAATTTTAAAATAGATTCTAATTATCATATGTCTATATGAAGCTTTTATTATTTCTTGTGATTCTTATAAGTAATATAAAACTTGCATGTTTTTAAAAATTTTAATGTCAAAGCAAGAAACTAAAAATTATACACCTTTAAAACAATTTGAAATTGAAATAATTTTATTTGATAGTAAGGTAGATGCTTATACAAAAACTTTGAAGCATTTCAGTAGAATGCATACTAATGCAATGAAAGTTACAAAGAATTATGTATTGGGGGCACTCTAGAAAAATACATAAAGTCATATTTTAAGACTTAAGTTTTGAAATTTTCAATACATAAAAAAATTTAAAAATAATCTAGGTAACATTTACTATTACAATTTTGTAATTAGAATTGATAGTTTTCAAAATTTTATCAAAGTTACCATCAAATATAGTTATATTAGAAAGGGCTCAAAACCTACTTTTTGAAGTTTAGATTCGTAGATTTTGCAAAAAATAGGGATTTTTCTCTAAATTTTTTGATGGATGTATTTGAACAAAACAATTAGAATATATCATAATTAGAGTGTTGGATTTCTTAAAGAATAAATGAAATTAATACTCAAGCTTTGCTTTTTATAAAACTATTTTAAATCAATTTTAATTGGGCATCAAATCACTACAAAATTTGGGAGGCTAAATTGCTTGAAATATGGTGTATTCTCTCCAAATTGCACCCTATTCAAAACCACCATCCACCATCATCACTCTGTCCAAAATCAATTTGTACATGTATTGAAGAAACCATTTTGATGTTTATCAAAAAAAATCTTTAACCCTTCAAAACTTTTGCATACAAGATCAAAATGTCACATTCTTTGGTTCATTGGACCTCACTTTAACTTTCAAATTAAAAAGTATGAATATTTGTCTAGTCTAGTAATAGTAACTAGGCACAATAGCAAAAAGTGTTGGTTTAGAGGGTACCTACTTCATACAATGTCCAATTTTGAACTTTCATATGATAGTTTAATTAGAAAAAAATAGTAAAAAATGTCAAAACTGTTACATATTATACATTACACATTCATAACTTGAGTGAATAATTTTTTGAAATTAAAGTTTTAAATATCACTGGTATCATAAATGCATGTTACTTGAGGGAAATAAAATCCGGGAAGCCAAAAAGTCTTAGGTTCTCCTTTCAATATCCATGTTTGCATCATTGTCATTCTTCTGTGGAAATCTATCATCCATGATGCAAGAGGTTTTAAAGATGGATATGCAACTGCTGTCCACAATTCTGGAACCTAAATGTATTAATAAATCAAATGATCATAATTGATTAGTATTCATTAAAATAAAATCATGTTTAGTATTTTATCTAAAATATGATGATATGTATTATTTTAAATACTAATTTATTATATCATTTATTTATGTTCAAGGAAAAATTAATAGCCATTTATTTAAAATACCTCATTCTTAAACCATATCTATGTTAATTGAAATATCTCTTAAATATTTGAAATATAAATAGAATGATAGACATCATGATATTGTTATATAAGAAAATCAAATCTTACTTGATTTGACATAAAATTATTAAACATGCTTTCTAATTCCTTAGACATAACCACTAGTCCTTTGATTACTCGTTGTAACTCAATCAATGTAAATACCATGACTTTTAGAAGTTTATTAAATCTCTCACATTCCTACATTGTTTGAAATGGTGATTGGATTGACAATGAAAGCAAATTTTATAAATAAATTTCATATAACTGTGGGAAATGAAAATTTATCAAAATAATATATCTTATAATGCATTGATTTGAAAATATTATTTGTAAAGTACATGAATGTTAAGTTTTTGATAGTTGTTGTTTTTTATATCTATAACAAGTGAGTGTGTCTAAATAATATACTTATAGTAATTATACAATATAATGATACAATTCAATACCTGGAAAAGCACCACCATAAGGGAATTCATTTGTCCATTTTCTCCATAGATAGGTTCCACTTCTGCTACATCATGAGGAGTTAGTATTCCAGGTAAAGAAGATGCAATATTTACTGCTAATTCACCAACCACTTCATCTGGTTTCTTCCCTCCACTAATTCCACTTGCTCTAGGTTGAATGCTTAAGACAATATTTGATATTTTGTTACTTTCTTGAAGTTGGAAAGTAATCAATGCATTTTCATGCATTCCAAAAACATCTGGGCCTTCACTGTTTGGTAATGATATGATATATTCAACATAATCATTATGTTTTCCTTCAATAGGTGACTTGTATATACCAGATTCAGTGAACTTGAAATTGTCAACAAGTACAATTGGATCATAAAAGTGCCTCAAATTACTCATAAGACATCTCCTATCTAAATCATCAGTAACCCTTCCTCCATAATTAATTTCACCTATTGATTATCATTTGTTGTTTTAATCATAAATTAATCAATAGTACAAAACAAACATTGAAAAAAAATCTTTAATCTTTATTAAAATCATATACAAAATTTTAAACCATATTCTATTTGAAATTCTTATATGGTTTATTAAATTATTTTTAAAGATTATATCAAATTTTATTTTTTATCAATGAATATTAAAAATTAATCAAATATGATTCAAGTTTATAATAAACATATTTCCAACCTGTCACATACAATAATGCTAGCCAAGGAATATCGTCTTGTTCTTCTAAAAACATGAAAAGTGTAGAAAGAGCAACTTCTAAATCACTATTATTAAAATCATACTTTACATTCCATCCTAAAGGTCCAAATTTTCTTCTTTCTTGTATCACTAAAATATTATTCAATCATAATTCATTAATCATTAAATCATATAAGAAAAAGTGACATTATAGTCATTATAACATTATTATAAAATCTAATATTTAATATAAAATTTATAATATAAATTTTGCTATGTATATGACAAAAAATATGTTGAAGCTAAAAATGTATATAAAATAGAATATTTAATTTTAATTTCAAATTTGCTATAACTAATTTGCTACATTGTACATTATTAGTTAATAATATTCAAGGAAGAAAATTTAGAAATTAGTTAATTTACTATATATCAAAAAAATCCAAAAAAAAATTTTAATTTTAAAAAATTTGAAATTTGAAATTTGACAAATAATGAAGGTTTCAAATTTCATCAATAAATTATAAATCATATGTGAATTTGAAAACTAGAAATTCATTTAAGCTTTAACTTAATTTTAAAATTATTTAATAATATAAAATTATACTATTTTTGCCCCAAAATGATCTTCTTGTTCAACAATTTTTTGGGGATTAAGGCTAAAAATAACATTTAAAAATCCCCTTTGGCATTGTACTCAAAGCTTGGTGCATTATAAACATTCTAGAAACTTTGAGTTTCAAAGCCGTTCTCAAAGTGAAATTATTCAAGAATATTGAAAAGTGAAAATTTGGAAGTATTTTCAAGGAGCATCATGATTAGTGGGTATCTAAATTTTGACTAGAATATTGAGTTTCATGTTGTCATTTTGTTAGCAATTAGTAACACCATTGTTGACCTATAATGAGCCTATAACCATTTGTAGACCTCTATTCCACCTCCCAAAGCTTCATTTCCTTCAATCAAGCAATACTCAAAGTACTGCCAGAAATACAAATTAAAAGTGTTGATTGACCCCTTTAATCATTTCATTTGTCTTTTGATTAATGATTGCATGAATAGAGGTGGAATTAATGCTTAGAGTTGTTTACTAATCCTAATCAACAATTGAAAATTAACAAATTTGTATATCATGAAATGCAACACAAAGATCATTGTGAGATTCAAATTTTAAACTAATAAGAAAACCATTTTGGGACGAAGAGAGATCATAGTCTAATTATTTTACATTGACATTAAGTTTGTGATATGCTCTAATAATAATGTTTCTTCATTACTAGACATACAAACTTCAAGAGAAATTATTTGAATCCAAATATGCTATACTTAACTCTTAAACTTTAACATTTTCCATGTCAATTATTTATTGTTACATTTGAACAAAAAAACATAAAGTTATGAAGAATATAGATCAATAATATGGACATAGTTCAACAAATATATTCAAACAACCATCAAATGAACAAACAATTATTAACTTCATACTAAGATCATTGGATACAAAAGTAAATTGTAGGTACCTGCATGGAAGAAAGAAATACAAAACATTAATTTCTTCCAAGGTGTTAGTTTTGTGCAACTTTCAAGATATTCTGGAGATAAATTGGCATACGTATTCAACAAATTAGCTCGTACACCTTTTGGGGGCTCATTTGTAAGTTTTATTCCATTCTGCATGTAAAGACATAGTATTCATGTAAAGTTATAAAATATTGGTAATTTACTAATTTGATGTTTTTGTACGAATGTTTATAAAATAATATTGTCATTGCATTTCCATGTATTTATGTAATATGATTTTCAGTAAATTTTTTTTTTGGAGATCCCTCAAATGATAGTGTAAATTTTTTTTTCCTATTAATGAAAAAGAATTTACTACATATTGTGCAATTAAAGATTGTTTAAATCTTATTATTTTAAAACTATTTTAGCTAATTATATACATGCAATGACATGCATGGGATCATTCTAAGTTCATAATTATAAAAGACTTGGTAGCATCATTAGTTTTACCTCAAAATATACATGATGGAAATGTAGAAGACATATTGGATTGTAACACTTTTTTCAAAACTATTTTTGAATCCCCAAAGGACAAGGGATGGAAAAAAAATATGTTGCTAAAGCCACATGATGGCCTTGTGGTCCTTGAAGGTTTATTGTTCTAGTGCTAAATGGACCTTAAATGATTTACTTAAAATGATGGAGTTAAATATAAAACCTGAAGTACAGATACTGGAAATTTAGGCGATGGCAATGAAGTAAGCCATAACCGAAACTCGTCGTGGATTTCAAAGCGATCCGGTAGAAATCGTTCAATAATGCGTTCCATTGGTACCATCCATGAACTTGCAAGATGGCAATTTTGAAGACAAACCCAATCTCCATTTTTTTTGGATTTTGATATTAATGTTTCGGCTATAGGTCCTTGGCCTTGGCCTAGTGATATCATATGAAGGCGTTCACCAGCTCTTCGATCCAACTTTTCACCAAATCGTTGAAGCATTCCAGATGGATCAGCTCCAACTGAGAGAATGAAAATAACTGGAGTTACATTGGATGTGTCTTGAAATACCTCATCAAGAAGCAAGGGCTTTGATCCAATAAATTGTTTTCCAAGTTGTTTGCTTAAAAACACCTCACAAGTAAATAAAAGTTTTTCTTCACGTATCACTTTAAGTAACACCACCCATTGGAATAAACTTAAGTGGGTGTGCCATTTTCCAGGAAGTTTTTCAGTGTGAGGATCTGAATTTTGGAAAATGGGTTTCCAAGCCTCTGGATCTTGAACTATTTCCTGCACAATTAAATATATACAACATTAATAGGAACTCAAATTATGAGTTAAAATTTTATGAGAATAAAAAATTAAAACCAGATGATTTAAATCCAAAATTATGAGTTAAAAATATTTTGAGTCAAATAAATAATCGACTAGATGCATATAGAAGGAAAATATCCATCTGATAATTATTTACATTGCTTATATGAAGATATTTTTTAATAAATAAATATATTTAAATCTTTTCATGAACACAAGCTCAACTATAATTACTTACACCACATAAAGTATCAAAAGTTTTTGTTGGGAGTTCTTCTAAAAGTAAGAGGTTAGTCCAAACTTTTTCACTTATCCAATTAAGCTTTGGTTTTTCTAATGATCCTTCTTGAGGATTAGCACCTGCACCATATAAAAGTAAAAATCTCCACTCTAACGGATCAATCTCTCCAGCATATCGCATTATTGTTGTACATATGAGAAATGAAAATGTGAGTTTGTGTTCTTCAAATAAGCCTCGACTTACATTAAAATACATATATTCAGTTGTAAATTTTGTAAGTATGTCCAAACGTGTATCTAAGTCCTCTGCTTTGGGACTCTCGTCTATACAAATATTGAACATATGGTTGAAAAATAATAAAGAATATTGATACATAGAATCAATGAGAGCAAGATCACTAATCACAAAATACAATATAGATCCTCGATTAGCAACTCCACGATACAATTCTCGAGCTGCTGTAATTTCTTTTTCAGTAACTTCGGCTTCTTTTACACGCTCACTAATTACTCCAGATGTGATTTTAGATGTTTCTAATGTATTTATGAGAACTTCATTATCCAAAATATTTCCTTCACTTTCTTTCAACATTTTTAATATCTTATTTTCAAGGTCTTTCAATTGTTTCTTATCACTACTTATAGAAATGACAAGTCTATCATTTTGTTCTTCCAAATCCGCTCTCTCTTTCCTCACAACGTCGCCCAATAGTTGGTCTTCCAACCCTTTCATTGTAACAATAAAATTTACAAGGGTTACTTTGATACAAACATCAGGCATGTAATGAGGATTGGATAAATTTGTAGTCATATATAGTTTAAAGTTTGGGTCATAATCTACATCAGTGTCTCCCATACGTATGAGCCATCGTCCTTTCTTAAAAAACACCTGCAATTAAGTTTAAATTAGAATCAAAACATTATTTAGTTTCTTTAAATTTATCACACATTTTAAATTTCTAATGATTTCATATAAAATTAAATGGTACATGTAAATAATTGCAAACTATAGTGACTTACATCAATTTTGTTGTCACAATGTTTCATTTTATATTATTTTGAGATTTTTGAGATTTTCACTAGTAAATGCACATTGAATTTGAGGTAAAATATTCATTTTGCAGATGAGGTCTATCTAAAGTATATGAATAAATCAATGAAATTCATGATTGACCCTTATACTAAAAAACTGCTTTGCACTCGTGCAATTTGTAAACTAAGTTTAGACTTCTCACACATAACGATATTTTCATAATAGGATTTTAGAATTACAAAGATTTTGTATTTTGAGTTCATATCACCTTTTATAATTTATTGGTTTCATTTTAGATGGACAAAATCTCTTGTTTTTTGAATTCAAAGCAAATGCATGGTAGGGGTATCACTTCTTAGACAATTTTTTTGTAAAACCTATTGTACTTTTTATACACGGTGTGTTTTCTTGAGAACATTTTTTAAATTCAAATCTACAAAATATAACATTAGGACAATGAAAAATGAAATGATTCATGTGTATGTACAAATTATATCTAATTAACTCTAAGGCTAAAATTAACTTTGTCAAAATTGATTTACCTTAAAGGTTTTGGAATTTTAAACCGTCCATTATATATTAACATTAGGATGAAAAATTTATATTTAAAATTTTGCATATGTACATTTAAATTGAAAACTCAATAGTATTTTCATTTGCAAAATTATCCTTTCATACATGTACACCCATGAGAAATGCATGAATCCAAAAAAAAAAAGATATACAAATAAAGCAAAGTATATATAAATGGATAACACTCAATACAATACCTATATCTAAAATTTTCAATGACAATACTCTCTTTTACAAAATTTGTTGTGCACTTATGCATCATTAAAAACAATGTCTAAGTCAGATATTTCAATGTATTTGTTTGTGTAAATTTGATTACAATTTAATGAAATTTTCTATAGTATGAACATGAAATTTACATTCTCAAAATACCTAAAGTTAATTTTAAAATTAGATCACTTATCCATTTATGTTCATGTTTTTTCTTAAACCTCAAATTTTGCTCATTAAGCGCATAGGAATACAAAAAGAAGTTGACTCTATCTTACACGTATTTGTCCTTTATATAACCATATTATTTTATTCTTTTAAGAAAAAAATTGTACAAATTCTTGGATGCAATTGGTATCAAAATTATTTTCAGGGTCAAGAATTTGCAAAACACACCAATAGTCCAAATTTTTTGAAAACCAAGTATAGAATCAAAAAATAAATATTATTTCATTTTTTTAAGGCATTTGTAAAACAAGTGCATTTTATAGTGCAATTGCTTGTAAGTTTGAATTATGTGTAATTGTAAAACATTGAATGCACTTAATTGAAAGTAAAACTTGGATGAATTCAAATTTATTATTTTTAAATCTTGAATACCATCTATTAAAAAAAATCCAATATATACTAGTAAAAATTACCTATCCAATTGAAACTAATGATAATTTCTACCTAACTTAAGTTTTAACATCAACATATACAACCATGAAATAGAAATAATTATTTTAGAACAATATATTTGGTACTATGGATGATTTTTTTTCATTAATTCTAAAAAATTATTTAATTTTCAAATTGATGATTTAAATCACTAAAGTTTTTGACTAAAGTTTTTATATAGTTATAGAATGACAATAATATCATAATAATAAGATGATATTATCATATTATATAGAGAGGCAACCATTGCCTCTTTCAAGCTTATTGTTATTGTAATTGTCATTGTGACAAATTGTCACATTGGAAATTTTAAAATTAAATTTATTTCATTACCCCCTAGTGAGCTTAAAATAATGATTTCTATTGAATGGTATGAAATGATCAACACCCACCTACCCTATTTGTAATTTTCAAGTGGGATGGAGTCTAGCATTTGATATGGAATATATCCCAAAATCCAAGTCTATATTCAAATCTATATCTATATTGTATCCATATTGTACAATATCCCATATCCATAGCTATATTTGTATTCTATCCATGTCATATAGTATCCCATATATGTATCCATATTCCAAGTTGTTTTTCAAAATGAACAGGATTAGAGGACGGATAATAGGAATCAACAGCTTTTAATTTTTGGAGGGGGGAGAAAGGATATAGTAGAATAGGACATGTTGCCTCTTCTCAATTCATTGGTACATTGTCATGATATACAATGTTTAAATTAAAATCTTATATACATAGGCATATGTTATGGTATAGGCATAATGTACAAAAATATACTAGGATTTCATTTGTTTGTAGATGGTCATCTTTTCATCTTTTTTTTTCATTCAATTTTTAGAGTCTAAAGAGGGATTTAGTTGTTACAAAGTTTGAAATTGAAAATTTTGCAAAGAATTGTACTGTACTTATATTTTATATATAATTGAAAGAAATATGTCTTGGGAAATCTCTATGAATTGAAGGATTTATAATCCAAAAATTATTTTTAACAAGTGAAAATGGAACATAAGTGATTGAAATCTATTTGAGGTTGTTTGATATTTTAACCTATAAAAGACTACTATATCTTCAAATTTCAAATAGTAGATGAATGCAAATACAAGCCAAGCATGCAAACAATTGTATATTTTCAATTATCAATTTTTTGAAGAATCTTGTGTAATCTCTTCAACATACTTAAAATGAAGATTATGAAGATTTTTCTTTGAAAATATTCTATAATCCAAAGGAAATTAATTCGTAGGTCAAACTTCAAAAAATAAAATTTTAACTTAAAAAATAACTTTGATAAGTTCCCTAAATAAATGACTCATATAAAAAAGTAAAATAAAAATCTTCAAAAATCAATATGATTAGAACTTACTTCCTTTATCCTTCTAAGAACCTCCAAAAACCTTCTTCATAAGGGACTATGTGCATGTAATTTTTGTCTTGGTCCTAGTGAGTCATGCATTCAAAAAATAGTTACCTATCTCTTAAATCTATGCAAAGTCTCCAACTTAGGCATTGTAGATGAAGGACCAAAATCCATGTAGAAAGTATCATAGTAGAACATTCTTTGTGAATGTTGCCAATTTGCCATTCCTAATGATTTAAAGATTGGTGGCAACATTGAGATTTAAGAAATATGTGCTCCCAACCTAAATACATGCAACAAGGAAACCTAGCCAGTTTACAATTAAATCTCCCTAGCACCTAAGTGGTCACCAAATACATCATCAATACAATTGCATGAGTAAGTAGCAAGTAAGAGGTGCTTCATATAGGCACAGTCAAGCTTGCCAAGAGATGAATGCTATATGATTATTTGCTTCATTTGCCCTCCACGAGGTCTTTCAATACAACTAAAGCTTATTCAATGGTTGAAATAAATAAATAGAGCATTTTTGCCTGATTTGGAGGTTTTTAGAAAGACAAAGGGAGTAAAATTTCAAACTAAGAAGGAAAAAATTGTTGTAAAAATCACAAATATTCACTCTATAAATCCTTAGAAGAAGTTTTCAAATTTTGCCTTCAATTATTGTTGAAAATCCATCTTCACAATTTTGAAAATCTAGACAATTCTTTTGTCTTTTAGGGATTAAAAGATAGAATAATAAAAAAATTAAAAATTAGATTTTGTTTTAACATTTATCAAGAAATAAAAATCATTTTTTTTGATAATATAAGAATTAATATTGGTATTTGTTTAAGCTTGTATATAGTTGTGTCTTTTATATAATTGATTTAATTGAAATAGTACATATGAAGTTATTTTGCAAGTTCTTTAGGATTATTTCAGATTTTAATTTGTAAAGGAATAAATTGAATTTTTGGCAACATAGAAATTTTGGGCACATACTTGTGACTAGAGATTTTATTATTTTTCTTTGAAAATTTGACATAACATTCATATAATGACTTTTTCACCATGTAATCAAAAGTTTTGAAAAGTGTTGGTCCCTAATGCTACTCTCCAAGATTTGTAATTTGCAATATTGGGCACATGGGCAAATCCAAAAAAATCATGAAAATTTCATTTCTTTTTGAAAAATAAAAATTTGAAATTGGTTCTGTAGATTTGTACATATGTGAAAAGTCTTGAATCATTCCATTTTGATTAATGAAACAAAAGTTATAAGGAGTTCTAGTTTGGAAGCAATTTAAGATTACCTATTCTAAAAGAGAGAGGGAGTAGTCTTGATTTTGTATGGATTTTTGTACCATTTTCCTAATAGGTTGATGAGAAGTATTTTTGCCAAAAAAAAGCCTCTATCCTTTAGGAGATCAAGAAAGAAAATATCAAAGACCTATTGTTTTAAGTTTCAATGTTTTTCCTTCCAAAAATATTTTTCTTACATTGGTCATATTCTTCATATTTAAGAAAATAATAATCCCAATTGTGAGATTAATTTAGCAAGAAAACTTTATTGTGTCTAATAATTTGTTTAAAAACTTTGTAAAAAAACCTTAAAGTCATTTTTTTAATTCAGTTTTAATAAGTTTGATTTTAAGAAATAAAATTATTGAGTGGAGATTGATTAGTAAAACATCACAACCATTTAATTTGACATTTTTCAATTCCATAAATAGATTATTATCAATTTAGTAATTCAAATCATTCTCTACTTTTTTGTACTTACTATTTTTTTCCTATATGTTATATAATTCCAAATGCTTTATAATTTTTCCAAGAAAGTAGGCAATTTGCATTGAAGAATGAATCCAAAGAAGTACAACCATTTTGGATATTTTTTCAAACAAATGTGAGATTTTGAAGTACGACTATCCATTTTATTACAAGGCCAAAACAAAGAATATTATCAATTCAAATGCTATTATCTTGCAATCTACAAAGTGGAAATTTATGAAAAAATTTCTTCATTTTTTTAAACCAAATTACTACAAGATCCTATGATTACATGTGTCAAAAAATGTTTTCCTTCAAAAAAATTGTACTTGTAAGAAAACTGCTAGTTTTGAAGCAATTTTGGTGAAATCATAGTCAAGAACCTTCGTGAGTTAAGCAAAGAATGAATGTAAGAAAATTTATAATTTACTTAAAATTTTATAATTTGTTTAATAGACATTCAATTAAAATTATGTATCTCTTCTACTTTTCCTATAGTTTTTCTATAAAATTTATTTTGGTTACAAATATGACACTTGCTTAAACTCATAAAGTATATTTGTATATTACAATTTTCTTTTATGTATTGATCTTTTGTAGAAACTGGAATTAAATATCTATACCAAATGAAAAAATCATGAAGCACAATTCTAAGAAATTTACAATAGGGCTACTCCTCAATAATCATGAAAATTAAAGTTGTTTATTTTTTAACTTAAATTGAAGTAACATTTAAACATTTTCACTGAACATCCAATGGTTAAAGGTTGGAAGATAAATGTCCTATTGATGATCCTTTGTGATATGAAACCAACAAAGTCTACAAAGTTATGAAACGGTTTTGGACATAAAATTCAATCAAACTACATTATATTTAGAGAGAGACACACATTAAATTTGTCATTAGAGTTGATTAATATTTTGAATCATTAAGTTTCTTAGTTATATTTTGAATTCAATTACAATCTAAAACAAATAGATGCACCTGTTTTTGCAAGATGGGTTCCAAAGCAGGATCAAGAGTATCTCCAATGTCTTCAAGTAGAACTGGATTTCCTAGCCTAATGCTACTTTCTAAAATTCTCAATAAATTTGCATCACTTAGTCTGACCACCCTTAAACCATTTTTGCCTTCCATAGCTTTTATCCACCCATTTGCTTGAGCCTATTCAAGCACATTTACATTCAAAATTCATAAACATATAAATCTTATTGAAAACATCATAAGTAGTATCAAACAATTTAAATAATATGATAGACTAAAACAACATTTTGAAATAAAATTATGTACAATTTAAACAAACATAAATTTTCATACATCATAACATTCAGTAGCCCATAGAAGGACTGCCTTTCCCTTTGTGAAGTCCCATCACCTAATTTCATTTGACATTTCTTGAAGTTTGCAACTTTAGTTACTGAATGGTGTGAAATATTCCACACCATTTCATCCGCTGGGAGGCAGTGTGACAGGCTGCTACTGAATGTTATGATTTTCATCCTATCTTTAAAATGCTTTTAAATAAACCCTTTTTTTCATCTTAAAATTGAAATATAAATACTTGTATTTTCAAAACCTGTGGATCTATCATTAAAGGCCATCTTCGTCCTCGAGTAACTAAAATTCCATTATCAACTGAAACATCATCAGAAGGAAGACCCCAAATATTCCATTCTCGCACTTCAACAGGGGTTGCTAATATTGCTCGCAATGTACAATTACTTGAGCATGGAATTTTCTCATTCTGTAATGTATATGCATATTAATATTTATTAAAAAAAAATTACGAGGTTGGATAACAATTATATTAATGAAGAATGTAAATTAAGAATTTGAGTATTTTTTATATGACATTCCTTGCTTTGAAATTTCCATTCCACCACATCATCTTACCTTTTGATATCAAAAATGTTGATTCTATCATGATTGATAATGTTATTTCTACTAATTGTACAATTACAAAGGTCACAATGACATTGATCAAAAGTTTCATGTTTTAATCATTCATAAGAAAAAAATTATGGAAATATTTAATTATAGATACTAGTTGCTTTGAATAATCATATTCATTACAATATGGATAATTACATATTAAGGTAGTTTGTTCATAAAGTGACCATTTAAGCTTGCCTAACTCATTATTGACAGTAATACATATTTCAAACAACATGTCACTTATTTTTGTATAGGTAGGGGTCATGTGCATTTAAAACACAATTGCTTTTATAGCATCCTACCTTAAAATTTTCATCAATTTTGTAAGTATCTTAACCCCTAAAGGACCAAACTGCGTTTTTTGGCAACATAGAGATTTTGGGTAGCTCATTACGGATGGAGTTTTTATTTTTATTTCTTAAAATTTTTACACAACATGTACCCAAGGAGTATCTTTAAGTCCCAACAATTTTCATAACTTTTGACTACATGGTTAAAAAGTTATGACATGATATGTTGTTTCATTTGTTCGGCGGGCAGACAGGGCAGCAAAAAAAACATCTTAAAATTTTTTTTTTAAGGAAAGTAAATTTTGAAATTAGTTTCTTTGATTTTTATCTAAGTGGAAATCTTTGAATCATTCCATTTTGATTAACGAGTCAAAAGTTATGAGGATTTTTAGTTTGAGGTAGTTTTGGCTAGTTATAGAATCTCTACACTACAAAAAAATTTGAAATTCTTTATTTAATTCAATTTTTAATATTTTTGAAAAAAAAAAGAGCATTAGGTGTATATTGTTTAAAAAAACATTACAACCATTGGAATTGTCTTTTTTTTAACTCTATAAATAAATTGTTAATAATTTAGTATTTTGGCTCATTTTCTACTTCTTTCTACTTACTATTTTTTTCCTATATGTTGCACAATTCCAAATGATATGAAAATTTTCAAGCATGTAGCCAACTTCACTTGAAAAATGAGTCCAAAGGATTACAATAATTTTGGACATTTTTTCATACAAATATGGTCTTTTGAAGTCCAGCTGCCCGTTTTTCCGCAGTGGTAAAAAAATGATTTTTGCCACTTCAAACACTAATATCTTGCAATCTACATGGCGAAAATTGCTGAAATTTTTTATACATAGTTTTAACATGTTCTATAAAAGATCCTATGGTTATTTTTATCCAAAAATGTTTTTTTCTTAAAATTTGGTAGTTGTCTAAAAAATGACAGTTTTGAAGCGGTTTTGGTGAAAACATAGTCAAAAACATTTAGGGTTAAAATTGGTTGTCAATGTGAATTCATTACATATAAATATTTTTTGAGTGTTTTATAAAATTAAATCATTTTCATTTACCAAACAATGATTGATCCAATTTTTTACAAGGACTTCTCGATATGCCCCAGAAAAAGCCCCGTAGTATGAAATGCAAGCTGAACACAAAAATACATCACCAACAAGCAACTTCCGCTTTTCTTCAATATCTGCTGCGGTTTCTCTCCATCGAACCTATATACAATTTCCATTTAATACGATTAAAAAGTATAGAATTTTCTTTTGTAGATATATAATTTCACATTAGATGTTTTTTGGGAGATTAGAAGACTGTTTCAGGCCTGTTCTCAATGCTACAAACAGTCTGAATAAAATATAATTAAAAAACTGAAAAAATAACTTTTTTTGAATTTAAAAAAATATATTATAATCTGACGTGGCAGTCTCTTGACCACGTCAGATCGCAGATGTGGCAATTCCTAACAGCGTTCCTAGTAGTTGGGAACTCGCAGTCTTCTAAACTACAAAAAAAACATCTAATGATTCATCATTGTTGATGTAAGCTACATTAGCCTACCTATTTCTTCTTATATGGTACATTTTACAAGAGATATGAACACTATGAGAATTTTTAGGATTTTATTAATCTTGTTCAAAGTTGTGCCTATTATAGGCTAAGTTACCTTACACTTTGGTCAATTAGTTAAGAAGAAACTTTTATTCCCTTTGTCTCACTAAAAATTTGAAAATCATTCCAATAGAATTTTTGTCCCACTAAAAAGCTCCATTTATTGATTTTGATCATTGAGTAAATGTTTGCCATGTTGGATGACTGCCTTGTAGGGGCAAGTGAAACAAATTGGAAGCAAACCTTTGACCTAGCAAGCTTCGCCTTGGTGTTGTAAGGTACCTTGTACTAATTGCTTCTTTAGACATTAGTAATGATGATGCATTTAGTGACCACTATGAAATTTTATTTTATCAAGTGGGCTAGCTTTCTTTATTGTGGATATTTAGGTTGGTGAACATATTTTTTTAAATCCCATTGTTTCCACCACCCTTTAAATCATCTAAAACAACAATTGAAAGCTAACAACATTTACAAATTATGCACAAATATCATACTTTTGACTTGAATTTTTGGTGCTTAAACAACACTATGCAAGCTCAAGATTTTGCATAGATTTAAAGAATGTATTACTTGTTCTTGAATGTATATAAGGTAAATCATCCCATTATGGATCAAATGGGAGCAGACCCATTCTGGGTCAAATTGTACTGGTGTATACATTTAAAAACTTGAATGTACACCGCCACTATAATCTCACCTGCAAAGGGTCTGCTCCCATTTATTGTGTAATGGGGTAGTTTACCTTATTATTAGCACTATGAACAAAAATATAATTACTCAGTAGATGTTTTTTGGGAGATTAGAAGACTGTTTCAGGCCTATTCCCAATGCTGTGAACAATGAGAATAAAATATGATAAAAAAATAAAAATAATGATTTTTTTGAAAAAATAAATAGTTTTTTAATTTTTTAAATATTATTATCTGACATGGCAGTCTCTTGACCACGTCAGATCGCAGATGTGGCAGTTCTCAACAGCGTTCCCACAATTGGGAACTCGCAGTCTTCTAAACTGCAGAAAATACATCTAATGCCATCAATTTGGAAACAAAATTTTATGAAGAAAATATAAAAACTCACAGCTTCATCACCAAGGGCTGCTGTTAATTTTCCAGCACGTATCAAACGATTTTCAGTAAGAAGAGCTTGCCCTTTTAATGCTGCCATATCATCTTCAACTTTCTTCAAATTCTCTACTAATTTGCTTACTTGTTCTTCAACCTCGGCAAGTTGGGCTCGTTTTAGTGCTAACATGGCATCCGCAGCTCTCAATTCTTCTTCTGCTTTAGCCAAAACCTAAGCAAATATTTATTGGGTTATTACATGACAAAAAAAACTAAGGCTATCCAAACACAAATTGGATATATTAATTTACGAAACATAAATTCATAGAGGTAATTAATGGCGTGGTTTTGTTCCCAAACAAACATCACGAGAAAGTCGAGTAACTTACACCCCTTGCAATGTTTAATAGAGTCAATTTTAAGTGTAGTTTCAAATAAATTAACCCCTATACATGATTTTGACTCATTAAAGTCTCATTTTTATTAATGCAGCATCGCAGTTTAATGAAGAGATCTTACTTTCTACATTTAGATTTATAATTGTATTGAGATTTCAAATTGTCTTAGCTAAAAAAAATGACCTTATTTGATGCCAATGTCATGCATACTTGACACCTATCTAATACAACATACAATATCAGATGTCCAACACAATACGCTTATCCAAAAATATGTTGAATAAGAGAACTCATGATGAAGTCTTACTGTATTATGTAGTCTTCTTCTTCTTATTATTAGAAAACTAAAAGTCTCATAAAATTTGAAGAATTTTTTTAAAAATAATACACATTTCAACCTCTAAAGGAGACGAGAAGGGGGAAGGGGGGTATGACATTGCCAAAAATTGTGGTTCTTTAATATGTAATTCAAAAATTAAAATTAAAATTAGTTCTTGAAACTTTGGCGATACAAAATTGAAATAGAATATTTTATTAGCCTGTAGAAAAAAAAATTCAATTCATTTGTCTACACAAATTGAAAGATTATAATATTTGAAGTGAAGAAAAAAGAACATTTTATTTGTTCTTGTAGAAAAAGGTCAACAAACTTCAAGCCCTTTGAAAATAATTTGTTTTTCTCCACACAAAAATGAAGGTTTTGACCATTTGTAAAATTATAATGTAAAATTCATCCATGGAAAATTTTAGAAGTGAATATGAAGTCTATATTAATCTATATCACATTGCAATGCAAGGATACTAAGTGACCTAGAAACACTCTAGTCATTTTGTCATGATTTCTTGTGCAATGATGAAGTATATTATTTAAAATCTGAATGGTGATGAATTAAGACCAAACATTGGAATATGCGGAAAAAATCTCAAGAGCTTTAACTTCACAAGTTGCAAAATAGTAGGGCATCAAGCTAGAAGAAAATGTTTTTTCTTGAACCCTCTTCAACATAGCAAACAAATTTGACTAACCTTAAAATGTGATTAAAAAACTTAATTTTTTTGGGACAATTGAACGCCATGTTCCATTAGTTATATACATGCCAAATTTCAAAAGTTGATGTTTTTTTGCAATAGATTTCCTAAAGATTTGTATATTATTTGAATTGCCTCTCAAAGTATTAATAGGACATCACAACATTTGATCTAGCCACCTAAATAGGAAAGAAAAATTACTTTTCCACCATGGAAGTAAATGATTACTTATTGTCTCTACATTTCATAAACATCCAACCACAATTGACTTTGTTTAGGAAACTCTACAAGATTTTTTGCCTACGTTGAATGGGCACTTGTTTTTTAAGGATTTTATGACTAAGAGTGATTTGCTATAAATGAATGAATACATTTAGATTATCATTTTAGTACTTAATTAATTCTATTTGGAATTCAAGGTTCAATCTCATTATAGAAACATGAAATCACCAATGAAATTGTAAAGATTTTTAATTTTTATGGAAACCATAAATTAAAATACAAAGTGGTGATGGTTTAACCCCTAAATGCCCAAACAACCATTTTGAGGTTGTTGTCTAGCTTTGTAAAATATTTTTGTACAAATTAGAGCTCTCTTTGTAAAAACTTATTCTAAAAGCAAACTAAATTGAGTCATCTTCTTATTTTTATATTTGAATCTTACTTTTCTATGGTCAAACAAATACAACAAAGTAAATAGTGGAAAACATATTGTATTTGCCTAAATATTAAAAGGTTAATTTTTATAAATTAAAATGCTATTGGTTCTCACTCTTAGATTTTATGACTTTTTACACAAATTAGTTGAAAGTGAAAATTTTGACCAATCATTGAAAATTTAAATGTCAAAAATGGACATTAAATTTTTGATAAATCTTTTAAGTTAATTCTTTAAATTCATTTGAAATAAACCTATAAATGGTTTTAATTTTCTGAATATACAATAATATCTATTTTGGTATCTAACATTGTCTCATTTAATGCAAATTTCAAAAAGTTATAAAATTTACATTTTTATAATATATTTTTATTCTAATCAAGTTTCCTAGGCCTTTAGGAGTAAAAAGGGATATAAAAAAGTAACTTTTTTAAATAAATGAATGAATAATGTGTTAAATTTTTATTGATGACTTAACATTTGATTTAAAATATATAACTTAAGGAAAGGGAAAAAATTTCAATTACATTAAAAATGTTATTTTAGATCAATTATAAAACTATAATAATTTGAAAACTAATTTGAATTGATTAATAAATCCAAGATCTATAATATTTGAAATATACAAAATATTTTCTTTAGAAAAAACTAAGAGAAGAGTCAGAAGACCAAAAAAATAGAGTATTTTGAAACTATCTATCAAGTTATTAACATTTATTATTGTTGCCAACACCTATTCAAAATTTCTAATTTACACAATCTAGATTGTTGTGATAATCTTCTTTAAAGTTTTGAAAAAAAATAAGACCAACTATATCCAATTTCATTTTAGTGCATAAATTCAGATACAAAAATGATATCTTTCCATTGGAATGCTAGAATATTACAAATACATTGCATAGGATACTTTAATCAAATTTATACTCTTAATTACACATAAATACAAAAATCTTATAAAACTTGTCTTCCAATTTAATTTGATTGATAAAAATGATATGACAATAGAATAATTATACCATAAGCTTAGTCATTCATCAATCTAAAATTTAAAAATTTTAGCTATCATATATTTTTTGAAACTCAAATCAATATAGAAGTTTATTACTCCTTTTGTCCCAAAATGATCTTCTTATTGGCCTTTGTTCACTTTCTTGCGTCAAATTGAGCTTCCTATTGTGATGTGGAGGAAGGGCCCACTAAATATGAACAAAACAAAAGTGTTGAAATTTTTGGACAAACTACATGTGCAACATCTACAAGAAAATTCCACTCCTAATAAGGAGTCTCAATGTTTGCATTGGCACCCACCATACACCAAGTTTACACTAGCTAGCAAGGGATATTGTTCACTACTTGTTTTGTTTGCATTATTGGGCTGATCAAGCTAGTCTTCTCATTTTTTTTTAAAAACAAATGAAATGGGAACTGTACACTTCAACTTGACTTTTAGAGGCTAATTGATTTAGTAAGGTGAATTGTCTACAAAGCTACAATGTAACAATGTGACATGCGACAAAAAGAGGCAATCACTCCTTGTTTGATTCATTTTCCTACCCCCCGCCCCCTCATCAAAAAAATTGATAGTCAATGGATTTGAGTATAAAAAAATCCCACCCCCTCTCCAAGAAAAATCAATAGCCGTTGCATACCGATATGGATACCGGATATTGAATACAAATACTGAATATGGATATTAAATACGGATATTAAATTTGGATACAAAATACGAATACATATACCAATACTTAAAATTGATACAAATGTGGACACTAATACTAAATATAGATAGGATATAGAGATTATCATATCATTTATTCCATATCCTTTGTCTCTAAGCCCACCCTCTGAGAATTATAAGAAGGGGTGGGGTGAGGGGGGTTTTAAAGAATTTTAAAAATTAATTTAATATTTAATATTTATATCAGATTGGGAGGGGAGGGGGTTTCAAAAGTCAAAAAAATTTAATATTTAAAATTTAATACTTAAATCAGATTGTGAGGGGGGAGGTGCAAAATTTTTTAATTAATTAATTTTTTTAGTTTTTGAGCTCATTGTGACACAGTTTGTCACAATGACAATGAGCTCAAAAGAGGCAGTCAATGCCTCATGTAAATTAGAGGCAGTCACTACCTGAATGAGAAAAGGACACAACCTTTAGCCCAAAAATTGAAGAAATGATTGGGCTAGCTATACTTTTCTAAATGGCCAAAATTTTTCACTCTTTATTACTCTACAGCTACATTTTGAAAACTAATCTAGAAGTAAATTTTGTAGGATAATAAGAGAGCATTGACTTCCACTTATAGTTTGAAATCTAATCAAAAAATGTTATAGTAAGAGGATTTTGGGGCCTTTAGGAGACTATTTTAGGGACATTCCCTAACATTATTCCCACTGTTGCAAACCAACCCTTGCTAATCTGAATTTTAAAATTTAAATTTTTTTTAAAAATTTTAAATTTAAATTTTTTTAAAAATTTCAAAATGAATTAAAAAACAAAAAAATGATTTTAAAAAATGTGTTTTTTAATTAATTAAATTAATTATGTAATTAGTATAATCTGATATGGCATTCATCTGACTACATCAATATGTTGATGTAGCAATGTTCATATTGTTCACAAACTCAAAGTCTTCTTAAACGACCAGAAACCCTCTTATATTTTAATCTTAATTAAAAACATTTTGTCTAATAAGATGATCATTTTAGGACAAAGAGAATATGTCTTAAATCAAAATCTGATTTCAGTATTGATAATGACCTAAATATGAGTTAAAAACATTGTTTTTCTTATAATGTTTAATTATTCATTTAGATTTTTGTATCATTCTACACATCATTAGTTACATGTTTACGATTTTTAATACTTTAAGTGAATCTTACAGCTTTCTTGGGTGCAACAACTTTTGCAACATTTGTATAAACATCCATAGCCCTAACCCACATGCAAAGACTTGTGGCTGCTTTACTTTGTTTGAGAACAAATTCAGGTAAAAAATTTGGATTATTTATATATACTGATAGTTTTTTTTGTGTTGATTCTGTAATGTTGTCTTTATCAAACTCAATTAGAGATTTAATAAATCCTGTATCACCCATAATCTGATACAAAAGTTTTGTTCCAACAAAGTTAAAAAAATATTTATGTTCAAATCATAATATATTAAAATACAAAATTTTGGATAACAAAACTTATGTATAATAAAAAGTCATTCATCCTCTAGTACTTTTAACCCATTACAGACCAAGTCGATGACTACAAATCAAAATCTGCCTAGAAATGACATGTTTTCATTACTAGCTGAAGTGACTACTAATGAAAATGCGTCATTTTCAACCAAAGTCATCAACTAGTCATCGACCTGGTCTTTAATGGGTTAAGATTAAAAGTAATGAAATTGCAACCTTTTTAGATGTATCCCAATCAGGCTTTTGACCAAATAGAATACAAACAGCTTCCATAGTTGTTAAAACTAAAGGGGGTGGTTTAGAAAATGATTTAATTTCAGTAATGTCATTCTTATTGAGAGAATTAAGGGCTACTAATGCAGCATTTAATGCAGGTAAGGCTGCATCCAAATCCTTTTGAGCATCATCTTTGATTAGTTGCGTGGCTGCGGCTTGTTGTTTCACTTGATTTTCTTCAAAAGCCACCGTATCTTTTACCTATACAAGGATTTGGGTATTTTTTTTAATTGCCAATTAGTTATATTTTATGTTAATTTTAAATGGATCATTTGTATTTTAAAATACAAAATGATGACATCAATTTTATTTGATCTATTCACATATCATATGAATTACAAATTAAATAAAAACAACAATTCTAATATGGGAGCTTAGATATACTTAGGAGCATATGAGCCTCGGCTGCTAGTATAAGAGGATAGAAAGTGTCAACCTATGAGCCTAGAGTTCTGTACACCTGTAATATAAGTGTCTATATTATAGACACCTCAATGGTTATAGCGTGTTTATGTTCTAAACACCTATATTATAGGTGTTTTATGTTGTAAACACTTTCAATGAGTATAAGATACTTACTTAGGTTCACGACTAATAGGCTCACACTTCTAGGCTCACATACTAGCATTGTTGGCATTTGAGTTTGGAGCTCATATATATGTAGATATACTATAATCATTGAAGACAATAATGTATGTATAATATAGGAATCTGACTATATGTAACATAGTTACATTGTAATCATAAAAGATTTCTATTATACAGACACTTATTGTATAGGTTTACAATTTTTTAGGCTTAAAAGACTCACATTCTTAGGCTTATATAATAGCAATCCTTGTCTTTTATATAGTAAGAATAAAATGAAAAATCTATTTTTTTTAAATAGAATAAATTTTAGTATTCAAGCTAGTACTAAATGTTTGTTTCTACATTTATCTATCAAAACATGTTAGTTTCATTATTTCCATGGAGATTTAATTATTAATATTGTTGTATGCATTCTAAAATTTTATGCATTGCTTAAAGATTTAAAAACTCCAAATAAATATTAGATGATGGAAAAAACACACTGGTGTGGTGGTGCTTTCAAAATATAAGATAAATTGTATGAGTACAAGTTCATGTCGCAATGTTAAGCATGTAAATCATATTTATAATTTATTTATATCTAAGTCCAATCTAATTATATTGAATGAAAATATGATCATTATATTTTTGTTTTTTTTCTTGGGTTTTAGGATTTTAGGATTTAGGTTTTTAGGGTTTAGGGTTGATTTTTTTTTCAAACCTTTTGTGCAGCAGCTTGATCTCCAGCTACTTGCAAAAGCAATTTATTTGTAATTTCTGACTTCTCTGCAAGAATTGGTGCTAGTTCTCCTAATTCAACCTACATATTTATTTTTAATTACTATCAATAGTATCAAGTGATTTTGTAAATGTGGAAAATGAGTAAAATACTATTATTATTAAAAATGATTATTCATTTTTCAACAGTATTTTTCATTTTTATTTTTATATATGTGCTCCAAATTTTGTTTGATAGAAACCTTCATTGTTGCTATAAGTTCATTTGTTTCTTTGAGCTTATTAAGTCCATTTAGAAAACGGTCTTGAGCAGCAATACTTTCAATTCTTTTCTCATTCAAAAGTGAAATATATAAATTAACACAATCTAAATAAGATTTTGGAGTAATATAATATTTTCTACGCATTTCACTATAAAATTTCTCAGCCATTGTTGACACCGAAGTATGAATGGCAACACAAAATGATGCAATTTTTTTATTGACCTATTTCAAAAATAAATTATTTGAGAATATGTATATTACAATTTTAATCTTCATAATTAAGAGATAAATTGTTATATATTGAAGTATTGTAATTTTAAAGTAACTTCACCAGTAGAAAATTTATGTTGTTTTGGTTGCATTGATGATCAATTGATTAACAAAAATTTGTTGATCATCAACGCAACCAAAACAACAAAAGTGGGCAAATTTTCTACTAGTGCACTTTATTTTTATTACAATTTTAATAGATCATTGGTCCAAAATCTATGAAATCTTCAATTTGTTGAATTGTTTTAAGTATTTGATTATGTAAATAATTTTGCAATTATAAATTGATTTTGTGATTCTTAGAAAAATGTAATGCTAACCTCGTCTGAACCTAAGTCAACCGATTGTAGGAAAAATGCACTAACTGAATGAAGTGCTTCTTCAGGCCATTCATTAAACCAATCAATTGTTGTGCAATTGATTAACGAAGGAAATTGTCTACACCGACCCCTAAAAGCATCACCTATTGGACTCATGCACAATACAACATGAATGTTTTCCCGAGATCTATTTATGAATGAGGTATAGAGTTGTTCTTTTGTTAGTGGCAATCCTAAAGCAAGAACATAATCTCGAATATCTGCCATAACTCGGTCTTTTTCATCAGAAGTATGTAATCCAGGAACTTCTCCTGAGTTTAGTAAATTGTTTACATCTTCAACAAATCCTTCATTGACAATTTGAGTATCTGCTAATAAAAATGTCACAAGAATGCCATCTATACCTATAAAAAAAGAAGGAAAAAAATGAACATACTTAAAAGACTATCTTTTTAATAAAATTTTACTAAAAACCTTATTTAAAGGTCATTACTTAAAAGACTATATACTTAAAATACTCCTTCCTCTTGTAGTAATAGTGTAATTTTCGACCAAAATTTTTACTCTAATGGATAAATTAAAAAAAAATTTACCATTCAATTGGATAATTTATTTATGATTAAAAAAATCAGTTCTAAAATTAAATGAAACAATACATATAATTAATTAGGACAATGATACATCTAACAATAGATTGCCTCTGAAATATATAAAATATATAAAATTTTGAAATCTCTATTATAATATAAGAATTATCAAAGTGATACTAATATTTAAAGTTTAATTTAATACAGAATTGTCATATTTTTTATGATGGCCAATCTCTTAATTTTGGAATTTTATAATAAAATTTTAATATAGCTGTTTTGGAATTTGTTTATATTTTTTGTATTTTTATTTAAAAATTATACAAATATATTTTAGAATGTAATTGAAATCTATATTAATTATTTGTTTACATTGAAATGATGATTGCAATTGAACAACTTATAGTATAGCATATGATATGTGAAAGTGTTATTTTTAATCATAGCATATCTATTAAAAAAAGGATTGTCACCTTCAAAACATGGTTAACAAACAATATTTATAACATAAATTCAATTTGTAGACATTTATCAAAAAATCAAAATATGTAATATGATATTGATGCTTTTTTGAGTTGATTTTACTTTAAGAAAAAAATGATACTAGGGAGTTGACTCTGTCTTGAATTATCTTATTATTTCAAGAAATTGAGCTATCAATCTTGATTTGTATAAAATTGTAAATTAAAAAAGCTACAATAATACATGAATTGTGTCTACCATGTAATCTATGGAAATATTTAAACACTAAACTACAAAATTTATAAGACCATTATCAAAATATTTAAATGAGGTTAATCTATAATTTGCATTTTTCTAATGTAACGTATAGATTTATACATTGATATAATTTCAAATTTAACACTAGAAGGAACAAAACCCTTTGTAGATATAATATTAAATTACTTATAATTTTTCACATTGCAAAAAAATAATTACCAGCAATTTTGTACAATTCTTTTAAATCTTCTCGAAACTCAGCATTTCCATAACCTTTAGTAAGTTCTATTTGAAAACAATGATATTCACCAAGGAAACACCCATAGCGTGTAAGACTTTGTTTTCCTGATCCTCCAACTCCTACTAGCATTGCATTTCCTCGAGGCTGACGTAATATTCGTGCAATGCGTGAAATATGGGAAATTGCATCTTTAAAGAACACTAATCTCATGACATTTGTTGTTGTCATATTATAATCTTCCAAATAATCTTTCAATAATTGTGGAATTTTGCTATAATCCAATACCTAATTTATAGATTACAATGGCATTTAGAATATTCAATTTTTACTATTTCAAATTAAATGAGCTGAAATTCTAATAATTATTAATTTTTTTAATAATAATTTTTTGTATGGTTGATTATAATACTATTTATATATATTTAAAAAATTAATTAAACTTAAATAACATTTAAAAAAATACATATGTGTTTAATGACAGTACAAGAGAAAAAAGTGTCTTAAGTGAGTTTTAAGATTATAAGAAATGACCTTTACAAAGATTTTCAATAAAAATTTATTAGAAACACAAATGTTTTAAATAATTTTTCACTAAGAATTTCCTTGAAGATCATTACTTATAATCTTATATCTAAGACTATACTTTATAACTTACTTAAAACACTCCTTTTTGCAATGTGAGTATATTAGAAATTACAAAAAATATTATAAATTACTGCATAGTATTTATGATATAATTAAATTATATGAGGATTAATTAATTAATAAAATTTTGATTTTGTAATTTGATAAATCTCAAAGGCATTGGTGTTATATTGAAAACTTTAAAATGTGATGGTTAAAGTAAAAAGTTATATTTTGATTAAAGGAACCTGCTCATATCGTCGTTCTTCTCGTGCATAACCAGGTCGCAAATAATCTCCAAACATAATAATTTGATTTTCAAAAACATCTTCATGACTAGATGTTTCTTCCATACTTCTTTTGAGAAGTTCATGTAAAATATTTGTAAAACATCTTTTATCAGTTTGATCAATCAATCGATCATAGAATACACGCATACTTTCATGAATCCAAAGCAATTTCAATTGTTTTTTTGTACCACAATCTACACTTCTTACCATTAGAATTCCCTATAAGAGTATAAGATAATCATTAGAAGAGATTTGAATTATGACATTAACATTAATATAATTATAAAAAATAAAATAAAATAAAATAAAATAAAATAATTTTAAATTTTAAATTAAAAAAATTTAATATATATATATATAATATAAAATTATAAATAAAATAAATAGTTGTTGATTCTCTCTCTATTTTAAATTTCATAAATAATTTTCAATACTAAATGTATGAAGTTAAAGGTTTCAAGGAAGAAAAATCTACCTCATGAGTTCAAGTTATGAAAATAACAAGAAGACAAATGATTGAGACTCTAATTTTCTATTACAAGTAATGCAATTTATTCTTCATTTAAAATTCTTTTGTTTAAATGACTAAGACTTTTTATTTTCTAAAAATTTTCTGGAATGTAAACAGTTATACAGTATTAGTACAATTTTGATATATACTTTTAATTCACAAGGTTTTGAATTTAATCCAAAAACTAATTTATATATGACTAATTCAATAGTTTGTTCCAAATTTGTTTTTTTTATATTAGACTTTAAGAAGTCAACAATAGTTTTGATTCCATCCCAAAAAATATTGAAATATTGAAACTTGAATTATTGCAATTGCATTTTTTTTTGTGCTAGAATTCAAATGACAAGGTATTAACCCTTAAACGTAGATGCATCCAAAAAGTGGATGCGCCTTAGTCAACCTTGATTCTAACTTTAAATATAATCATTTTTGTAATTTAACTTTGACTAAGAAAATGAAGCTTCATAAGGTTTCTTTGAATTTCAACTTGAAATTTTGAAAAATTCAAAAATTCAAAAAGTTATTGCAATTGCAAGCTCTATGTGTTAAAATCCAAAAAACACAAATTGTTGTGTTTTTCATTCATATTTTTTTCTTTTGAAATGTATTTTCAACTTCAATTACTAAATTAACTTTTCCATTCTTATCTTCATTAATGGTAAATTTTTTAGATTATTATAAAATACATTTTAATTGATATAATAATTTTTTTATCCTTAACTTTAAAAAATAACAATAATTTGTAGTTTTCATCAAAAAATTTGAAAAAATTTGAGTAAATAGGAATTTCAATTTTCTATTTGTAAAAAATATCAAGTTTTTGTACCTCTATTAAATAAAGTATTAAATTTGGTTTAATAGGCAAATATTACTTCAAGGTCTTTGTTGTGGTTATTTGGGGTCTTAAAAAATAGAATAATCACTTGAAAATTTTATATACTAATATCCATTGCTACTTGTACCTCTTAAAAAAATTTCAAATAATTTGGATCATTTCTGCTATTTTTACTTATTTATTTCTAGTTTTTGCAACAAAAATGATAACAAATACAATTTCTTAAAAAATCAATTGAAATTTCTCCTCATATTATATAATCCATAGTTTGAAGTAATAAAAATATAAGATCAATATTTGAAGGCAATCTAATATGCTAAATTCACCTTAAATATGATGTTTGACTAGATGGCAATGGATCTTGTTGTTTAAGGGTTAAATGTTTTCATTTGTTTTTTGTACTTGACATTTACTTTTGTCATTCAATAGTACAATGCATCATTTGATTTCATTCCAATCTTCATTTTTGATAAACTTCACAGATTATTGTGAGATCTTTTAAAATTGATATAAATTATTTACATATTAGAATCATGTAGAGATTTCAAGAAAGTACTTTTAAAGTATTTTCTTAAACTTTCAACTCAATTCAAATTCAATATGAAAATAATAAAATCAAGAGTTGTTATGCAAAAGCTTTAGATTGAGAAGATTCAATGTCTCATAGTCTAATTACATAAATTCCCCCTTCCCCCTTTTTTCTTCACTTTAAATGTATATTTGTTGTAATCTATGAAATCAAAGCATCTAAGATTTTTTCCGTACATTTTGATATTGATTTTGTACAAGATCCTTTAGTTAAATATTGAAAAAAAATTCAAAGATTTTAATCTTTACAATGAAAATGGTAGTTTTGAAAAAAAATTGTTCTTTAGGAGTTAAATTGAGGTTTTGGTTCCATCTTTGCAAATTAAAGCCATATTGAAGAAGTAGTACTTGTTTAAGAATATTTAACATTTAGAAAATTTTAGTTTAAGTAGAAGACAATTTGATGTGAAAAAATTAAAACAATAAACGATATTTTCTCTAAAATTTGAAAAGTCTAAAAATAAAAATAAGTTTTTTTTCCTATTAAGAAACATAGTGTGAATGCTCCCTGTAAGGCATGGAGGATTAGTCAACAAAGTAGTTGATGGTATTTCTTAGCCAATAGGGATAGAGTATTATTGATTGTCTCTCTCCTTTTGTATATATTTCCTACATTTAATGTTAGTGAGTGTATTTTTCTCTTGCAAATTTTGGTATTCTGTGTTTTGAACTTGTGTTTCATTTCCTATTCTCAACATATTATCAGCACGCTCATTTTGTATTTTAGTTTTTAACTTCTAAATTTCTATACACCAATTTAGTTTTAATTTCAAAAGAGTTTTTTTCCAAAAAACAACAACTATCTCTTCTCTATCTACTCTGTTTCCAGGCTTTGTCTCCCCACTCTTTTACTTTTCCTTCTTTCACGCCCCTCTCTCAGTCTACCACACCCTCGGTAGCCTCCCCTCTAATTTAATTTCCCTCTAACTTGGCCCTTCTATCAAGCAGCTGAGCTACTTCTCAACTCCACCTATTCTCTTGACTTAATCTCCCTTCCTTAACCTCCTTTTCTAAACTCCCTTCCAAAGTTGTAAACTCGCTTAATACTTGCCTTCTAGCCCTCCCAACTTCCTTGGCCCTCTAAAATAGTCTAAACCTCCCTAATCTAGATCCCATTGAACTTCACTACCTCCAAATGTCTTTTCCATTTTTCCATTTTTATTTGTTTTTCTTCTCTTTATGGCTTCTAGCCTCTTCATTTTCTCTTTATTTCTCTTTACAAACTTATTTTTTAAACTAGTAGCAAGTTTTTTTCCATCTCTTTTCTACCCTTCCATCTAAATTCAAATATCTTTATTTATTTATTTATTTATAAATTTATTTATTGACCTTTCATTTTTAAAATTTTAATTCCTTTTAAATATAAATATTATCATAATCTTTATCCTTATCTATATTTTATTTTTTACCATTTTACCATTTTGCCATTTAATCTTTTTATCTTTTTATTTTTTTTATTTTAATTTTATTTTTTACTTTATTTTTTATTTTCACTTTTATATTTTTTTAAATATTTTTCTCCATCTTTTATTCCAAACCCTAATTCTTCCATAGTCATTTTTCAATTCTTCATCATGACTATTTCAACTTCTTTTATTGCTACATCTACAACTATTCTAGTGGTTACTATTATTATTGAGTCACCAAGGCTTTAATCCTCTTTTTTTTTGCAATTGGTAGTTGATAAAGCAATTATTTATTATGGATAAGGATTGTTAAAACACATATATTTGTGAAGCAATTATCTAACACTATTATATTTGATACCATCCGCAGTGTAAGTACCATTGATCCTACTACCACAAGCTCTACTGTTCTTGCCATTTGTCTTATTGTTTATATTTCTACTGTCATTTTTTCAAAAGCTTTATTTTTGTTCTATTGCTATGTAATTCATTTCTTACGACATCAATATTTAGAAATAGAAAACTAGATGAACTTTGATAGAAGCTCAAATCTTGTTTTGACCATCAGAAAACGATGTTTCTTCCTAAAGTTTTTTATGATTAAATTCATTTATGAATGTTAAATTTCTCAACACTTGATGCTTGTAACGATGAATTGTATCGCATTATATCACAATTATGATTGTGTAGTCAATCCATTATCAAATAGAAAATAATTGAGAAAACTCCCTCAATATTTTTACGAATTTTTTTTGTATTTGTTCAACAGTATAGAAATATGAAATTTGAGAATCACTCAGATCTCATGACTTTGTTATTTCTTATTGAAAAGCAAAAAAAAAACCTTTTGTACAATGTAAAGGTTTGTCCTATTGAAACTATACTTCTTAAGTCTCATGCTATCAAGGTTTTTCCATATCAAATTTAAGATAGAAAAATTTAAGAAACATTGTTATAAACAGTTGGGTAGTCATAGTCATGTGTTGTCATGATGTAAATGCATACACTGATGAAAAAATATATGTATTTTATATTTAAAATAGATTCTAAAATTCAAATTTTAGAATCTATATTTAGATTTGAAGTTTAATACTAAACTGTGGAACTAGAGGGTTTTTATAAAGTCATGAGATTCAAAGTTCTAAAACTCTTTTTTGACTTCAATTTTTACCTTCATTTAATTTTTAAAGCTTTCCAAAGAATATTTGCAAGTTAAATTTGGAGTTGGGAGTCAAAAGTTATTAAGGTTTGAAATTGTGAAGATCCAAGGACCTCTATTGAGAAGTCAGAGGCTTCAACAGGCCATAAATTTTGGTTTATTTATTTTTCTTAATTTGAGATTTGAAAAATATATTTTCTTGTTTATATTTTTTTAAGAAAATATTGTACTTGTCATTTGAAGTATGAATCAAAAAGTTAGAGGTTGCTAAAATTTGAAGCGGAGATTGAACTTGAAGAAGGGAGGCCGTGTTTTCAATGCCTATAACTTTTGGTTAATTTTTTTGTTGAAGATAAAACTTTGAGAAATGTTATTGCGGTCAAATCACACTCTAATGTACCACAAAAGGGGTCAGACACACCAAAATCTGCAATGTAGCTTCTTTCAATCTATTATTTTCTAATGATAATCTACTAATTTTAGATAATTTAGTCCTTTTTGATTAGAGATTCAAGTCATGTTAAGACTAATAGTATTTTATTCATAAAAAAAAGAAAAGTTCTTTACTAAAAATCCAATTGTACTTGAATTGTCAATGCGTCAGCTTTTTAAATAGACAAAAAGGAGTCTAATTTCTAATGAATTATAATGTGATTGAATCCAAAAAAATTATATATGTATATATTCATAAAATAGAGTAGAAAAGGACATTTTTGGCACAAATTAATTATATTTTTATTTTCTATAATATTCAGAAGTAAAAAATTTTGAACATTTTTTCAATACATAAAATAATCCAAATGATGATTATATCAAAACAAAAAGTGTATATATTATTGACATCTAGGTCTCTATATTATTATTTTTTGAAATTACATGTTTAATTTTGTTCTTAGAACAAATTAATACTTTGTCAATAATCAATTAATTGATTAAAAAATTATACTATTTTTATTTTAAGAATCATTTTCATAAAATCTTTTTTTATAACTATATACTTGATAAGAATTAAAAAAATTGCTTAAAAGTCCTGCTTAAGTGCTATATTGTAAAATAATTCCTAAATTTAGCCTCATTTACATCTATTTAAGGATTTTTTTAATGAATTTTTTGTTCAAAATCATCAAAAATATCCATTGCAATACTACCCATCAATTATTTTCTTTTTAAAATGACAACAACAAAGTAATTCAAAGCTTTGAAACTTAAAAAAAGGACTCTAGTCATGTCCTAGTAAAGTAATGCCTTTAGTACCTTTCAGTGTGGTTTGACCCATTGATGTTACTAATCCTTCTCTATTTACAACAACCATTGTCAATTTTATTCATTTATTTATATATTAAAAAAAAAATCTAACTTGAACACATAATTAAATTTGTGATGTATTGCAATATCAATGATGCATGAAATATAGTAAGTATTGACATAAATGAACCATTCATTTTTATGATTGTAAAAAAAGAATTTTGTAAGAAAGATGATCTTGAACCGTATACTATATTGTAAATGCAATATATTCCTTTGATTGGCTCAAATAAAAAACTATTATTAAGAAAAAATTTTAAAAAATGTTTTTTTATACAAGTAGTAACTAGTAAGTCTTTAAATTTAATGTGGACAATCTCAATTCACGACCTCTTAGATATAAATTAGTTTTCACATACAAATGAAATGATAAAAGTGAAATTATTCGCTACAAAGTTTGTCTTGTTGCTTAAGATACAAACAAAAGTTGAACATTGATTATGATTTCACATATTCATTAGTTATGAATACTATTACTTTTTTATATCTCCTTAGAGTCACTGTACACACCATCTTTGAAATGAAACTTATAGATGTGATTATTGCTTATCTATATGACTTTATATATATATTCCACCTTGTTTTGAATTTACAGTTTCGAGTGTCACTATTCTAACTAAATATCGTGAAATCAAATTAGAATGTATACTATATGGTTTAAAATAATTTGAACACATGTGGTATCAATGACTTGTTTACAATAATTTCTTATTAAAAATCATTTCATCAATCTTGTAGTGCTTCTATATTTTCAAATAAAATGAGATAAAAATAATTTTGTCATCATTGTGGTATATGTTGATGATTTAAACCTTGTATGTATAAAATTTGTATGTATTGCAACTACTATATTTTTTATTCATGAGTTTGAAATTAAATTATTTAGCAATACTTTTTTTTGTATTGGTTTACAAGTTTTTAATTTAAGAGATGGTAGCATTTTTTTTTCAAGTAATATATATATCAATTGAATTTTAAAACAATTCAACATGATTGATGCATATTTTCTATTAATTAACACTTACAATAAGTCATAGTTTTAAAAGTGAAAATCTATATCATTCTTACAAAGAGGAGGAGAAAATATTAAGTGAAAATTATTGAAACCTCATTGTGATTAGAGCACTTTTATATTTAATTACATTTACAAGGCTTGATATTGTATTTTCTATTAATGTTCTTACAAGATATAGTACTTGTCCTTCACTTTAATATTGTAGTGACATCAAACATTTTTTTTATTTGAAAAAAACTAAAGATTTGGAACTATACTATATTCAATCACATGACTCAATATTGATTGAATAAATTGATGCTGAATATAGATTTGATCCTGTAATATCAAAATTTCAAATAGACTATGTTTTTTTACAACATGAAACTGCAATATCTTAAAAATTAATAAAATAAACAATTACTACAACATCATTTAACTATGCAAAAATTATTACTTTACATGTAGCGTCTTGAGAATATATCTATTTGAAATCGATCAATAAGTTCATTTAAACAAACTATGAATTATTTTATAATAACTCTCTAACTGTTTTATACAAAGACAATAATGTTTGTATTATTTAAATGCAAGCAAATTTTATTGAAGGTGATTGTACAAAGCATATTGATTTAAAATATTTCACCAATACTAATTATTTGATTACAGATAAAGCACTTGAAATTAAGAAGATTGCATCAATAGAAAATCTTAATTATTTTTTTAACTACGCTTTTCTATTATCTACCTATCATTAATTCACTTATAATATTGGAATGCAGTGACTTACTATTTTAGAACAAAAAATTCAAAAAAAATTCTTTATGAAATTCATTCATCTTTTTGATTTTTTTTCATAAATTTTTTTCACTAGTTTTACTATGAAAATGAATTAATAAAAATGTTTTTCCTTCATTTTTAGTTTTGCCCTTAAATATAACCAAAAATAAATTTCAAATAAGATTTTAATGAGACAACAACTATAAATTTTTAAAATTGAAGAAATTTTTGTAGAGGAAAAAATCCAATCATAGTGAGAACCAGGGTTTGGGTTCAATACTGAAGCTTCATAACCATCTTGCAATATTCTATATTTTATTATGTCAACCTCAAATGCTTTACTCATTTTTTTAGTTGATTAAAAGTTGGTATACAAGTTTTTGATAAAGTTTCTTTAAAAATACTTAAAAATAAAAGAAGAATATAAATTTTTTATAATAAAGAATTAATCAAACACTCATAATTTTCTCTTACTTACTCTAAATGAATCAAACTAAGTCTTTTCAAAAATTTACGAGCAATATCTACCTTCTCCACAAAGTTTCATTAAAAAAAATACAGTACATAAGAAATTATGCCCGCTCAAAGTCTCGACCAATGATACTCATTGCAAGGCTAGTATTCTTAGCAGCTCACCTCCTTTTATTTAAACTTGAATAACTCTTAAAATACTTATTTAACCCCTAAACCCCTAAACAACGTTTTTTGAGATTATAGATTTTTTGGGCAGCTCACTACGGATGGAGTTTTTATTTTTATTTTTTGAAATTTTGATACAATGTGTGTCTGAGGAGTAGCTTTAAGGCCCAACAATTTTCATAACTTTTGACTTTGTGGATAAAAAGTTATGGCATGATATGTTACTTTGTTTGCTCGGCGGGCAGACCGGGCAGCTGAAAAAACTTTTTCAAAAAAACTTTTTTTTGAAAAGTGAAATTTCAAATCGGTTCTTTAGGTTTATACAGACATGTGAAGCTTTGAATCAATCCATTCCGATCAATGAGTCAAAAGTTATGAAGATTTTAAGTTTGGGGTAGTTTGTGGCCAGTTACAGAATCTGCACAGCACAAAAAAAGTTTGAAATTCTTCATTTAATTCAATTTTTCATATTTTTGAAAAAAAAGAAGAAAAAGGTGTAGATTGTTTATTTCAACATTTTAACCATTGGGATTGAAAATTTTCAATTCCATGAATAAAATGTTCACAATTTAGTATTTTGGTTCATTTTTTACTTCTTTCTACTTACTTATTTTTTCCTATATGTTGTACAATTCCAAATGGTTTGAAATTTTTTGAGAATGTAGCCAACTTACATTGAAGTAAGAATTCAAAGAGTAACCACAATTTTGAATTTTTTTTCACACAAATGTGACCTTGTGAAGTGCAGCTGCCTGGATTTTCGCAGGGATAAAAAAACAGTTTTTGTCAATTTGAATGCTTATATCTTGCAATCTACATGGTGGAAATTTCTGAAATTTTTTCCACATGTTTACAAACCACCTTACTACAAGATCCTACAGTTACATGAGTCAAAAATGTGTTTTAAAAAAAAATTGCTCTTGTATTAGAAATGGCAGTTTTGGAGCAGTTTTTTTTGGTGAAAACGCTGTTAGGGGTTTAGGGGTTAATGTATGTGAATCTTAGCTTGTTAGAGAGCTCAAAACGTGATACTCCTATCTTCAATGTTTTATTTTTTAATGAAAATCTTTCTAAAAGTCACAAATGAGATAATATATGAGAATAAAAGATGAAGTTCTTCACTTCTTAATTATACCATTTACTATCTCTAAAATGACTTTGAATTAAAAATGTGGAGGAGGGAGAAGTAGAGTGAGATAGTGGAGAAACTACATGATGTTCAATGTATATGTGAATAAACTCTTTAACAAAAGAATAGTGTGCTTATTGACCTTCTTCACTCTTCATGTAATTTTTGTAAATTTTCATCTTTTTTTTTCAATCACCCTTTTTTTTCTTTTAAGTCTTGACTTCAAGCTCACAATTTAATTTTAATAATGAATTCACTTCCCTTCTTCTTATATCTTATACTTTTTGTACACTCTTATGTCTTACGTCCTACGCCTTACATTTTACATCTTATGTTTATAAGAACTTTTGGACTTTGAATTCACTATCTCTGTACTTATTTTCTTCTAACCCTTCTTACATTTACACCTAACACTTCTTACATCTTACATATAAAAATTTTAAATTTTGACTCATTTACTTCTTACATATTTTTTATTTCTTTTACATTTACATGTAATACTTCTTACATATTACATGTAAGAACTTTAAACTTTGATTCACTTACTTCCTAAAGACTTTTTATTTCTCTTAGACTTTATATGTAAGAGATACTTTTAAATTTTAATAATCTTCTCTCTCCTAAACCTCTAACTAGACAATTATATTCTACTTATCTCCTTTTAAATTACATTTTTCATTAAATTTACAAACATTTGGCTCAAAAGTTATTAGTGATCTTTAAAACTACCAATTAACTAACACTAAAGTACATAAAATTTATAATGGAATCTAGTGCTCACATATTACATCCCAACTTAGAGATAGGATAGCGAATCGTTTGTTATTCCTACCTCACTAGTATGTCAAGCTGTGAGTTTTTCAAACTAATCAATGAGGCTGACGAGGATCGAGCTGCGATGTTGTTTAGAGAAAAATACGCTTAAAAAATACACGAATTGTTCAAGTGCAAATTGTTGAATGATAGTAAGGAAGTATTGAAAACTCGAATCTTCAATTGATTTTCATTTAATATTTTGTTAGTCTATCCGTTGGTGATTCTATAAAAATAAAGGAAAAAGTGTGTAGTAAGAAATAAACCCTCGAACAGATAAAATAAGACAAACAAATTATGAGCTGACCATTTAAAATATTGGCTTATAAACTTAAAATTTACAGTGACCAAAAAGCGTTTTTCACCGATGGGAACAACATAGAGAATTAACTGTATGGATGATTAATTTTATTTTATCCTCACAATCATAAAATGAGGTTAATAAATGTCATAATAAATGATTACGTAGCCTATAATAAAGTTTGTAATGCAAAATTGAAATAATAGCCAGCTTCAAAAATCAACTAAAAATAACATAAAAAATCACAACGAGCCTTCAAAATTAAATGAGAAAAAAAACTTAAACCACAACACATTAATTTTCAATATTTTTACCCTTTAATTCTGAAATCTTGAATCTTGAAAACTTTTTTCAATCACAAACTTAAGGAAATGTCAACAAGATTAAAAAAAAACTAAGTCTCATAAGGAGTTTTTTCTTGAAGTGTAAAACCCAAGTTCTCTACGACTCCATCTCTACTTGACTTTGCACTAATTGATTATGTAGCTTCACATATTCAAGCTTCTCTTGAATTGGAGTTGACATAGCCGTCCTCAAATTGCCCACTTCAACTTTAAGCAATTGCTTTTGTTCTTAAAGAATTATGTGCTGCTCTTGAAGAACCCTATGTTGTTTATTACAGGTTCTTAAATCCTTACAATTTCATATCTTAATAACCCTTTTTTCAACTTTAAATTTAATTTGCAATTTTTTTTTAAAAGCTCTAACTACAAGGAATTTGACTACAAATTTTCATTACTTAAAGGTTCATGCTTAATAAGATATATCACTCCAAAGTTTGACTTTTCAACTCAAAAATTTTCATAAATCATTTTTCTTTCCCCCCATACCATTTCCATCTCCTATACACAAATTAAGGTAATTTTTCCTACTTTTCTTTCTCATTTAAGATAAAGAATGGGGTACTTCAACTTACATATGACCCTACCAAAGATCTCACTTAAAATTATAACCACTTCTTTATTCATTCTCTCTTATCTTCAAACTTTTTAAGCTAATTTATTTAAAATAAAAAAAATTACTTAGATCTTTTAGAGGTCAATATAAATGAAAACAAAATGAACAAGTATAAAATATAGTCATCATCAACATTCAATAAATGCTTATTAAAGATAATAAACAAGAATTTTAATCGAAATTTTATTGCATTTGTAAAGACTTGAGGATGTGTTTAATTGTCAATGCGATATAATTAGCATAATTTGTTTTTATTAAGCAGTTGACTAACCCTTCTAACTATTGTTTGTAATCATGACTCCTTTCAATAGGCTTAATCAAGCAATAGTATTGATTGTTGTTTAAACCCTTAAAACAACCTTCAAATGTCACTTCATGGCTATCAAGCTCAACATGGTTGCATCGTAGCCTTTACAGTAAACCAAATTGAGCAATCTAAATTCAACCTTTAAACTAATTCAAGTGATAACAATTCAAAGCAATCATATGAAATGAAACCAAATATTTCAATTATACCATCAGACAATGACCTACTCACAAGTAAAATGAATGCATTGTATTTCTCAAATCAGATCAACTAAGGTAATTAAAATTCCACCCTCAAATTAATTCAATCAATTACATTTTAGAACAATCACACACAATAAAACCAAATACTTTCATTGTACTAGAAGTCAATACACTACAATTAGGAGTGACGCCAAATTCTGTAGTAATAAAAGTACTGAGGAAGATGAAAGAGACAGTAAGTAGAATCAATTAATAGTTTTTAAAAAAAAAATTTCATTGCTAATTAACAATGAGCTCAAAAGTGGCAGTCACTAAGGTGGTAGTTTGAGGATGATGTATGCTACACAAAAGTAGTAAAGTAAGTTTTGGAAAAGTGAAGCCTTGTCTAAGGGATGTTTCAGTCTTGGTCTCTTTTTTGGTCTAATTAACAATATAGAAAGTGTCTGATTTATTGTTTTTTTAATAATCAACAGTCACTATTCTTCAAGGGGTGAGGTGAAAACTACAATGGTGGTATTCCACTTTTCAACACATTGTAGTGTATACATATTGGTACAATCATGTTGCATATAACTTTATTAGTATCACAATTTATAAGTGAATGTTTTAAATAATACGAATATGTCGATTGGGATATTGTATGTGGTAATATAATAAAGAAAGGCATGTCCTCGACAATATCGCTATAAAACATTAATATTTTTAGAGACAATATAAATGAATAATTCAACTAACATTCAATTCATTTATAGACACTTACTTGATTTATAACACATTTTTATACACGCCACACACAATGAGGATGGACAAAATTTAGAGAAGATGTTAGGAAATGTAAAAAAAAAATGTCCGTTCCAATCAATTTATGAAATTCATCCATAATTTATAGTTTCACCTTCAAATCTCAAAAAACTGTTGGAGTATTAGAGATAAAAATTAACTTGATCTCTCAAATTTTACCAACACAAATTTTTTTGAGAATTTTTTTTCTACTATGCTTAAATGAGGTTTGAAATTCTATTTGTAATACAATTCTTATTTTACATATCTCACATGATTTGTCATACCTCCTACAACCTTTCTTGTATGGAGACTTTGTATTCTCATCTCTATATATTCAAAATCTCACTTGTCTTTAAAAACCATGCAACATAATTGTCAAATATGGTATATGTTGTATTACATGTTGTATAAAACATATTGTATATGGCATATTCTATTGAATTGTACACCTTTTGAAATTGTCCTTCCCCTCAAACTTGGTTCGTATGATGGCGATGATACCAATGCAAAGGTTGCTTTTTAGAATTCTGCTCCAAATAAAAGAGATCTAATAAACACAACGAATTATTATATCATTGGTGGACAGCACACAGTCGAAGTACTCAAAAAACTCTTAGAATTAGGAGAGATCCCAAAGTGTGATAGAGCGCAGATATCCACCTTTGAGATCATTCCAATTTGGGCACTAATAAGTGCTAGTACTTATAGCAGTGACGATCTTGTGTACCTATTTGTCATTGAATAAAAACATTGCTGGTCAACAGAGTGAGTAATGTTTCATCCAACAACTTTTGAACGCTCGAGTGAAATGGAAGGATATGAATAGCCCACAACCAGTGTATGGTGGGAGAATTCACTCGGCTGAGTACGCGGTAAGGAGTACCCTATCTCTCTAATAGAATTGATTTTCACTTGTATACTAGCTATGGAGGGGCTTTTAGCATCAGAAGATTTTTCAATAGTTGCTTCTGCCTGAAAACTGTTTTATCTGCGCCATTCTAACTGATTGTGATGTGGCCCTTACGTAGAGGTTCTATCCTGTAATAAGCGCAATCTTTACAAGGGTAAAGCACAATGATGTGATAGACTTGCGTATTCCGCTTCTGTTCCTTGAAGACGATGACGATGTGAGAAGGTGGATAAAGATTGAGGAGAACTACATAAATAAACGCCTTTCTAATAATGCTGAAGATTACAGCGGTCCGAAAACAAAGCGGAAGCCACTATTTCAGAATGACTTTAGGCCTCTATATGACCTTTGCCCAGAGGATGTGAACTACTTGGCGACCTTAGTGGAGAACGAGGAGGTATCTATGAAAAACTTTAAGGCAAAGTCGTTAGAGACTCTGCACAAGCTTTCTATTTTTGTTCAAGCAACGGCTATGGAGAAGCAGATTTGACTTATGAAGAACGAGCTAATGTGCCAATATAAGTCACATTCGCTTTCAAGCAATAGGCATGAGTACATCCTATACACTGTAAATCAGTGGGATGCATTTGCAGAAGAAAAGAAAATCAGCCACCGTGATCTAGAGCTTTGGATTCATAAAATGAATGACTATAAAGAAGGACAGGAATGGTTAAGGGGCGAGGGCAAGCTCTCAACAAGACATGGGACCCTGAGGATTGTCCCCGCTTTTTGAGATACCTCTGGAAAGTACATATGAGTACTGATGAAGGAGTTGAAGTCAATTTAATTTTGGCATTCAATTTTGTATATACTTACATGTGCATGTCTATAGATGAGAGTAAGTGGAACATTAGTGGTGTCTTTGCTAACCCTGTCGTGAAAAATTGGCGTGGAGAAAAGAAAAGGCATCTATACATTCGGTTTCTTTTTGAAGCAACAATGACTAAATCAGGGGTAAAGAGACTAGAAGATCATAAGATAAGGAGACTTTTCGAAGCATTAGAGTTCAGTGCTGCGAGTCAGAATACATTGTTAGCTAAGTCTCTAGTTGTTCTCTTCACAGATGCCAAAAGCTTCCATAGGTATTCGTTCATCTGGATGCCCGTAGGCGAGAGAAGAAGATATGGGATTATCATGTAATCCATTACTTCCCCAAGCGAAATGATAGCTTTCCAAGGCCCACTACTGGAACAAGATTCAATGTTTTTGTAGCTTATTTATTTGGACACAATGAGGGCTAAAGTTGGAAGGATTGTTTCTCATGCTTCTTCCCTATAATCAAGCCTCTTATGAAACCATTTTACGTCTCGGACGATATGGCTAATTGTAGTGTCATTAATTGAAGTAGAGGGCTATGAACCAAGTGTGTATGGTTCATATTGCAAAGTTGTGCAATTAGATGATTGCAACAAATATAAGTTATATAGTTCTGCATCACATCTTGTATATTAATCTAATTTTTGGCCATAATTTTTGCAGTGTGAATTTAACTAATTTGATATTTATAAAAAAAAAGGTATTTATGGCTATTATATACCTTCAACTACATTTGATAGTCCATCAATTCCCATATGCAATCCTTGAACTTTGCTTCATCAACTTTCTCGTGGCAAATTTGTTGTTTTCCATCAATTTTTTTATGAAAAATGTATTGCACTCTATTCTATTTGCAATCGTTGTTGTAGGAATGTGCTTCACTCTCAATCTAAATATACATGCTTGTTGTATTTTGATACTATGATAACTAAAAAAAATTCAAGACAATTAACTTTAAAGGAGTTGGAAGTGAAGATATCATATTGATCCTTTTTCAACTTTACAATGATCTAATACCTTTGATTAAAAAACAATTTGCTATTTGTCATGTATGACACCATGAAAATTCTACACAAATGATTTAAATAGACTTTTGTATGCCTAAAATTAGATTGAAGCACTTGCAACGCCAAAAAACACATATTCCTAAGCCTCACAAAGTTCATATTTAAATGTGAAAGAGAGCAAGCACCAAGTAGTTTGCATGTCATGATCTAAATGGATTAGAATTTATGACATGAATTTTTGGCTACAAATTCACAAGGTTGTACATTCTTTCTTTTCTTAAAATTAAATGCATTCATAAAATTTGTACAACTTTAAGCATATAGAAGAGGTACATTTGATCATGTATATCAAATTTTGACAAGTTTTCTAAAATTTGCAGCATTGAATGATGGTATCACCTTGATATTTTTTAACATTCAATAATATAAAGATTGTAATAGATCAAGTATAAAACACCTTAATGCCCCCAAATTTCACATGCTTCAACAATCTATGATTGGTGTTCAAATTTTCATATATTCATATGATATTATATTAGCTACTCATACTAAATTACTAATGCAAAATGTCGTGCATTTGTATGTATTATTATTTGTAGTAATATTTGCCAATGTAAAATTACAACAACATATATAAAATAGCAGTCCTATGTCAAGAAAAATCAATACATTAATTCAAAATAAAGATTATTTATTGATGATTGAAATCGAAAGATAATTGTTGTAAGGATAATCCTTATGTTGAACACTGAAGTATTGTATTATTTACTATTCAATTATTGAAAGTTTTTTCCACTTAAAGATATATTTTTTAATTTCAATAATTTTATTTACTTCAAAATTGTAGAAATTAGTAACAATTTAGTTCTATAAAAATTAGAATTGAAATCTAGAAATGGAACATTATCTTCATTATAAATTTATAATCATCAAATTGCACATTTTTGTTAGATATACAAGGAGTTTCATTGACTTTTTTACATGATGGTGTTCTTACAATAGTTAACCATGAATACGCATATGAAGGCCAAAACCCTTGACACCCTAAATTCTAAGCCATATTATTATTCTAAAGCCTTTAAATTTATATATTAACCATTATTAAGATTTATAACCTATGAAAATGTGAAAAATTGAATAATAATTTTAAGTCTAAAGACATTAATATTCCATTCTTCTATGAATTTAGTTTTAAAGTTTAATTAGGTTTCACATTATAGGGTCTACAATTCTAGGCTTCATAATTTAGGGGTCACAATTTTAGGTTCTAGGGTTCTAAATCTAAATTGAAACTATTTTGTAGTTGAGTTTGTAGTTTTATGAGAACAAATGCATTCCATCTAAAAATTGACTTTCTAATTCAACTAATAAACTCTCCAAAACAACTTCAATAATTAAATAGACTTAAATTTTTGATGTATTGATAATACTTTTTGTTTTTAGATAAATTATATTATTATTTTCTATATATTGTACAAAATTTAAAGATTATTTTGAAATTTTAGAACGTAAACTATTGATCAAAACCTACCATTTGGTTGAAATAATAGATTATAAGACAAATGTTTTTTGTACAATGTCTTGTAATCTTAATGAGATAGAATATAATCTAATCATATTTTAAATATGCTTCATGTATTTCATTATTAATATATTGTAGGAATGTATAGTATAGTATTGAACATATTTGATATGTTTTATTTTTATATTCATTTACATGAATTGTTCTTCATGAATGTAAATGAAATTCCAATAGAAACCTCAAGTGAATGAAGTTGAAATAGTTGAATAGTAATCTTTTCAATTGAGTTAAAATATTCTTTAATTTGAGCTTAATGACATTGATTTTTGAATCTTCATCATTTATTAAAATAAACATATTAATGTATGATTTATCAAATAATAATTGATGAGTTTTAAGATGTCAATTGTTTTATTTCTGCATTCCTTCTAAAATGAATATATATATATATAAATCTTGTAGATTTTGCATGTTTTATAATCTTAATTGAATTTGTGTTGTTTAATGGTATAAATTTATTTTTCTAATATTACTGCAGTACTTGACAATAAGCTTGAATAAGTATTACCTGGAATACTTTAGAAACATCTCTTAAATTGAATGTGTAATGTGATTTTGTTGGTGTTGGAAGTAATTCTTGACTTATTCGAGTATATGTTTCAATGCTACAATCAACTATTGGCTTAACCATTGATTTACATTCTTGAGGAAATATTGAAAGAAAGCCTCCAAGAATACCACTAAATATCATCCGCAAACTTCCATCGGTGGGAGGTTGTACACAAATCATTGAAAAGTGTCGGAAAAATCTTGGTGTCACCTAAAAGGTTACAAACTAGTAAATTTAAATATATTTAAATATTTAAAAAATAAATATCACTATTTTTCTAAAATAATAGAATATGAAGATAAAACCCTAGTTACAATTTTTATAATTGTTACAATACGGAACTATAAGAATCAAAGGTGGCATACATATATGCATACTTGGATAAAAAAAAAGTCTATGATACAAAAAGGCTCTAGATTTTATCTCAGAAAAACCTATTACTAATGAAATCTAATTTTGCTATTTAACTTGGATATTTAAAAATAAATATATAATTAATTTTCCACACCATTGAGACATAAGGTTTAAAGGTGACATATATTCATGTACAACTTTATACATAGAGAGATGATGTATTAAATATGTATACAATTTTAAAACTATTAACCCTTTAAGGACCGGTCAACCACTTTTTGGTTGATTTTTGCACTTTTTGTCTATTATTAATCATAGAATATCTCATTTCAAAAAACTTAAAGAACAACGCAATTAGAGTGTCTTTGTATGCTCCTAAAAAATCCAATTTCAAGGAAATTCATGCAAAAATGCATTAGCTACACTTGTCCGAACTTGAATTGGCTAGCCCTTTATATATGAAATATTGCAAAAAAGTATACAATGAATGTAAAAGATGACTACTTATGTGAACCATTGGATCGCTTTCACTTTTTGTTTGATTCAAGGATTTGTCCTATTGAACCAATTCATACATTTCAATTTAGAATTACATTCATAGAATGGTCACAAAATGGGATTTTTCAAGGATTGTGTAAAGAAATTGTGTCCGACCCCAAAATCAACCACAGTCCTTAAAGGGTTTAAAAAAAAATGAAATACTAATATCTGTAAACCATATAAACTAGTTTAAATAAATATCTCCCAAAATAGATTGTATTTTTTTAAATTTCATTCAAGTATAATAATTATAGAACCAAAAATATTCCAAAAAATATGCATAAAGGTGAATGCAAGAAATGCTTGTACTATTTTGCGTCACACAACATGTGTTGATATATTTTTTGGCCATAACTTTTGTATTTTGACTCTAAATGACTTAAGATTTGTAGGAAAGTACTCATAACTATTACACACCTTCCCTAATTTTTTCATAATTTTAATAAATAGTTAATTGCTTAAAAATAGACCCCAATTAAATGTCACACTTGCCAATTTGGAGTTTTTTAGTATTATTTAGCACCCAAAAAAGAGAATTTAGAGCTGAAATTTAGTGAAGATGGTCTCCTAGTAGACTTGTAGCTATTGGCCAGAGGATTTTTTAAAATAATGATGTTTATTTGGTGTAGAAGTCCACAAAGTGAGCCTCCATTTTGAAACATGTGAAAAATGATTTTGGTGAGATTTTTGGTGAGTGACCATTTTTATAAAGTTTTTGCAAATGTATGATTTTTTTTTAATTTCCTATTTTTTCCTAATTTAGGACATCAAAGTATGTATTTTATTAAGGTTTGTCACTTTTCAAGTTCTCTTACTTAGATATTTTTTTAACCAATTTCTTTCAATGATTTTCTTCATCTTAAAGGTGTATACATTAGACATATATTTTATAAATTTTATAAATTATTTAAAAATTATTTAAGTATTCCAAAAAAAATCACGCAAATGCAACAAATAGTACAAGTGTTTCTTGCATTCACCCCTAAGAAATATATTAATTGAAATTTTTTTTACATGAAATAGTATCAAACTTTCATTTTTTAAATTATAATTTTCAATAAGTCTTTTAAAAGTCTAACCAATTCCATATCTTTTAATTTCATTTGTCTTTTTTCAACTAAATTCTATTGATTATATACTGTAAATGAAACTTTGATCATCTAATGAACTTTTATATGGTTATTATCTAATTTTAGACAATTTTGGGAGAAAAATATATTTTACAGAACTTTTGAATTTTTTCAAATTGCAGCCACTAAATTCTTTGAAAAAATTATAGATTAAAAAAAAAATTCAGTATTATTCTACTATTTGAAAATTTTATTATTTGAAAAAAGTGTTGATGTTTCATCAATAAGTCTTATGCTTCTTTTTACAAATCAATTGAAATTTTAATTCAATTATAGGAGTGCTAAAATGCTGAATATAAAATTTGTATTTTGGATGAACATGTGGATGAAGCTAAGTCTTGAAAAGAATGTTTAAAAAATCTATAAGTTATATTTAAATCATGTTTAAATTTTGACATTAAAAATAATTTGTGTTGTCAGTTTTGTATCCAACTTCAAAGAAGTTACAAAACTTATATTTTTTTTCCAAACATGTGTGTCTTTGAAAGTTAAATAAATAAATTTTCAGAAATTTATTTTAAGTTTTTACCAAAAATTGAGATCCAAAAATTAAAATTGCATTTTTGTCAAAATTGCTTCAAATCTGATTTGAAATATGCTTACATCTATTTTTTTTAAATAATTTGACAATATAGATAATTCTTATCTCCATGCCTAATATTAAATGTTGAATTATCTAAAAGGTTGAAGAAATGAATGTTTCATGACAAATCTAAGTTTTGCACCATATTTCTTGGTCACTTGGGGATTAAACTCCCTTTAATTTATGATATGCATTAAAATATAAAATAAAAACTTAAATTACACAAATAATGCAATTGAAAATGAATAATCTAAGGTTTTATGTTCATTATTTGTACTCCTATTTCTTGTATTTATGAAACATACTACTTTAGTTCATTTTCTTAAGAATATATGCATTATAATGAATTATTTACTATAATATTTGAATAATTTATACACCTCATTACGCCCTCCTCCAGGTGGAGCACATGCCGTAATAATAGTCATGTCATCTATATCTTTCCAATATAAAAGTTGACGATCATAAAAGCCTCTAAAATCCAAAAATTGTCTAAGCAACTCAACAGGAGGTTGAGCAAAATATTTTTCTCTTAGTGGCATATTTACATCATCAACAAAACAACATATTTTTTTCCCAACAGGAGCACCAAATCGAGTTCTTTGTTTCTTTTCTAATTTCACTTCAATAGATTCCTATTCTATTAATTAGATATATAAATTACATTACATATATTTTATAAAATACATTTATTTTTTATATTTCATTTTATTTCATAAAACGGTTTATACATATTCATGCACTATCAATTATAAAGTTTAAAAAAAAATACATTTGTAAATATACTTCTATTCATATTTTATTTTAAAAGTATTGTATTCATTTAATTTTTGTAGGCCTAAGTAACAATTTTATAGTTGATGGTCACTTGAAGCAATGTTTTTGGAAATACATGTTTTATTATTATATATGCATCCAAAATGATTTTTTAATTGTTTATGTATTTTTTAGTCTCTTTAAGTTTTTTCATGTTTACAGGCCCAATTTGCTTCAAAATACTTGTTCCAGAAAACAAGACTTGAATATTCAACTCTCTTTCTCTCTATGAAATTCAACTACATCAATGCTTTGGTTTTATTCTTGAAATAAATTGTTCAATATTAAATATTCCTACCAATAGCAAATTCAATGTATAAAACTCAAAATGTATGATATTCCAACCCTTCCAGATGTTTAGTCTTTCAACATTTTAAGGGAAAAACTCATTTACTTTCTATCTCAAAATATATTTAGGATTTTGCAAAAATAGTTATTTCAAATTTAATTAAAATTCAACTCTCTACAATTTGATGGACAACAATTGAAGCTAATTCAAACATCCTAAAGCAAACGTATCTACAAATATCATACTCCAAAGACTATTTGGTAATTTAATTTTTGCAAAAGGAATCAAAATGCAATCTCTAGCCAACTAAATGTAAAGAATTCAACCTTCATATATATATAAACTACTACAAGTGAGTTTCTTGTTGAAAATTTCCTAGAGTTGAATGATGGGATATTATCAAAGTTGAATACTAAAGACATCAAAAGATGTCAATGCACCAACATTGCTTAGAGAATGATTAAAATTAATAATACTAGAGAAATTCCAAAATGGACAAAATTTTGTTGATTTCACCACTTGTTTTCAACATGTACCTATTTAGTAGTGACTTCCATTCTTTCACACCTAGTGGGGTTTAGTAGAAATTACAAAAACTACGTAATTTAAAAAAAATAAGAAAAGCTCTTGCATAATTAATCTAGTCATTTCTAGAAACCTAGATTGTTTTGAAACAAAGGTAGTATGGCCTATGACTTGTGTGTTTTAGTCAATCAATTGCAAAATGGAGTGGAAAAATATTTTTGACAAATTGAACAAAAAAACCTTCATATTTGTTTTTTAAAGATTATAAAGAAGAAGGAAGTAGAAGATGATAGAAAAAATTGAAAGACAAATAACTGTTTATTATTAGAGATTTAAAATCATTAATTTCAATAGCATTAGTATTGAATTAACCCCTAAAGCCCTAAATAGCATTTTTTGAGATTATAAATTTTTTGGGCAGCTCACTACGGATGGAGTTTTTTTTAATTTTCTTTGACATTTTGATACAATGTGTGCCCAAGGAGTAGCTTTAAGGCCCGACAATTTTCATAACTTTTGACTTCACGGTTAAAAAGTTATGGCAGGATATGTTGTTTTCTTTACTGGGCGGGCAGACCAGGCAGCTGAAAAAACTTCTTCAAAAAAACTTTTTTTTAAAAGTGAAATTTCAAATTGGTTCTTTAGGTTTATATAGACATGTGAAGCTTTGAATCAATCCATTCCGATCAATGAGTCAAAAGTTATGAAGATTTTGAGTTTGGGGTAGTTTGCGGCCAGTTACAGAATCTCTACAATACAAAAAAAGTTTGAAATTCTTCATTTAATTCAATTTTTCATTTTTTGGAAAAAAATAAAAACAGAAGGTGTAGATTGTTTATTACAACATTTTAACCATTGGGATTGAAAATTTTCAATTCCATGAATAAAATGTTCACAATTTAGTATTTTACTCATTTTTTACTTCTTTCTACTTACTTATTTTTTCCTATATGTTGTACAATTCCAAATGGTTTGAAATTTTTTGAGAATGTAGCCAACTTGAATTGAAATATGAATTCAAAGAGTAACCACCATTTTGAATTTTTTTTTCACACAAATGTGACCTTGTGAAGTGCAGCTGCCCGGATTTTTGCAGGGATAAAAAAACAATTTTTGTCAATTCAAATGCTTATATCTTGCAATCTACACGGTGGAAATTTCTGAAATTTTTTCCACATGTTTACAAACTACCTTACTACAAGATCCTATAGTTATATGAGTCGAAAATGTGTTTTAAGAAAAAAATTTGCACTTGTATTAGAAATGGCAGTTTTGGAGCATTTTTGGTGAAAACATAGTCAAAAACCTATAGGGGTTAAGGATGGTTGCAAGAAAAGCCTCATGCTTTTTTGTCTAGTTTTGTCAAAACTCCAATTTCTATAATTTGTACTATGAATACTATTAGTATGAAATAGATCAATTTCAACCCAACCATTGATATGAAAAGTCAACAATTGGAAATACCATTTTAAATACTTTGACTACTTATAAGTATTATGTGAAATAGTACTATGTGAAAAAAATGACAATTTGTCATAAAAAATAGATACTTGGGAGTATAAATTAATATGAAATAGAAGATCAATAACAAAAAAGAACTAAAAATTGGCAATTCATGAAGACTTGATGCTGATTAGATTTCACCAAAAATAAAAAATAAGAAACATCTTCAATGTTCAAAAGTGCATGTAGACATGCTAATTAGAGTGAAAATTTTGAGTTTTTGATGTGTAATTGAAGGTGTTCTATCTTACTTTGGCAACTTGTTTCTTAATTAGATATCTAATTTTGAAGTTTTGGATTATGTATTAGCCAAATTGGGAGTCATTTTTGTTGAATCTTTGTTGATATGTTGATAAAATGCTGTGAGTGCTTATTCAAACTAAAGGAATCTAGCTAAGTTAGAGTGCAGATTTTATGATTATTTCTTTTGAGGACCAATTCTTGTTTTAGTTGTGTTGAGTATAATAATCAAAACAAAAGCTCAAAACACAAATATCAAAGTTGCAAGAGAAAAAAATACACATGTTAACATTGAAGAATGGAAGTATATACAAAGTAATAGAGACGATCAATACTTTGTTGACTAATACGTCATGCCTTATGGGAAGCATTCACACTACAGTTAGAATTGGTTTTCAATATTCCTTCTCGCTCGACATAAGAATAAAATAAAAATAAAAATAATATAAGCTGGTCAATGAACGATATAACATCAATTGAATTTGAAACACAAATGCCAAGTCGTAGACTTGGTTGGCTGGTTTCATACGTCGGTGGTCAACCGATCGGTCCACAGTTTGATCCATGTTAGCCGCATTGATTGGTTAGGGGATCCGCGACTTGACATACTATTGAGGTAGGAATAACAGCCAACCCACTACCCTACTTCTAAACTGTAATGTGACAAGATGCAAGGCACCGCAAGATGGTTAATATGCTCCAGTATTGATCCCAAACCGTGGTTTTCACCACGATCCCTAGCTTTTGTATGTAATTCCATAATCTCATAAGTTTACGGTTGCTACTTCATTAAAACCTTATTTGAAAAAATCTTGATTATAATCAAGGACAAAACCATAGATGAGGAAAAAAGAGTACAACATCTTTATCAATCCATCTTCATAGTAAAACCCAGTGGAAAACACTATAGAAGGATATCAAGAGACTTACAAATTTTCATAAAGAAAACTTATTGAATCTCTTGCTTCAAAATATTAAGCCGCCGAATACCAATGCGATGAATAAGTCAACGATGAATAGATAATGGAAGAGCCTTGGTGAAGAGATCAACAAGATTATCAACTGATGACACTTTCTTGATTTCAAAGTCTTTGTTGGTAATCAAGTTGTATATAAAATTGAAATATTTTGGGTCAATATATTTTGTTTGATCACCTGTAATAAAACCTACTTGCATTTGTGCAATGCAAGCACTATTGTCTTCATATAAGGCAATTGGAGAATCATCATATCGTAATCTACAATTTGTTCAAATAAATTTGTCAATTGACCACAATCAAATGCATTCCCGAGATGCTTCATGCAAAGCAATAATCTCTGTATGATTTGATGATGTTGTAGTAATAGTCTACTTTACAGATTTTCAAAATATTGCAGCTGTATGTCGTAAAAAAACATAATCCATTTGACATTTAAATGTTGCAAGATCAGATTTACATTCAGCATCAACATATCCAACCAATGTTGGATCCACTAATCAAGAGTAATGTAGTTCCAAATCTTCAGTTCCTTTCAAATAACGGAAAAAAGGTTTGATACCATTCGAATGTCGTAGAGTAGGCTGGGAACTATGCCTTGCAAGGATTCTAACTACAAATGCAATATCAGGCCTTGTAAATGTAGCTACATACAAAAGTACTTTGATCGCTACGAGGTATGGATATTGTTCACCCAATGTTTGCTTGTCTTGCTCGCAACGGCGATAAGGATCATCTCTTTTTGCACTACGACTAACCATAGATGTAGACAACGGATAGGCATCAATCATATTGAATCTTTTGAGAATTCAATTGATATAAGTAGACTGTAAAAGTAAAATATTGCCATCTTTCATATGAAGAACTTGTAAACCAATGCAAAATGTAGTTTTTTCAAGTAACTTCACCTCAAATTCATGAATAAAAAGTTGAGTGGCTGCAGCACATGCAGATTTGGTACTCACAAGGTTCAAATCATCAACATAAACAACAATAATTACAAATTCATCTTTGTCTCTTTTGATAAAGAGACATGGAAGTAAGGCATCATTTATAAAACCATTCTCAATCAAAAATTGTCACAATCGTTGATTCCACATACATCCAAATTGTTTTAATTTATGCAATGCGCGTTGTAATTTAATGCTACAATGTTTGCGTAGGATACATGAATTTAGGCTGGTGGTTCTAAGACTAGGAGAAACTTTCATATAAATTTTTACATGAAGTGAGTTATAAAAATAAACTGTGACCACATCCATAAGACACATCTCAAGGTAGGCATGAATTGCCATTCTAAGTAAATATCGGAAAGTAATGGAGTTCATAACTGGAGAATAAGTGATATCGTAATCAATATCAAACTTTTGTGTGAAGCCTTGAATAACCAAACGAACTTTGTAACGAATAATGTGACCTTTATCATTACGTTTGCGTACAAATACCAATTTATATCCAAGAGGTCAAATAGTGAGATTGTCCATGATAGGACCAAATACTTGTCTTTTGTTCAAAGAAACATACTTCTTCAATTGCAACTTTCTATTTTGGCCAATTTAAACCAAACATCGCTTCTTCAATTGTACATGACTTAAGATCATCTTTCTCGCAAAAAAAATTCTCTGCAATCATACAAATGAATAAATCATTAATATCAATTTTTATTTTATCCCATACATCTCTTGTATCGTAGTACATCACAGACAATTCTGTATTCAACTTAAAATTTTCTTGTTCATGAACAAGAATATTGCCTTGAAAAGTAGATAAACAGTCATTTGTAAGTGACTTGGTAAAATTGGCAATGGATGTTCTAGGTAGAGAAGGGTCAATAGCATTTAGAATTGTTTTTTGTTTACGTGAATGCTTATCTAGTCTGTGAGTTCGTTTGCCTATCGATTGAAAAGTCGGTGTTGTTGTAGTATTATGTATAGAAACGCGAGTAGGAAGATTATAAGCTTCATTCAATGGATTTCTAGTAATTCATGGTGCATCATGAAAGCCATCAGGTGTTTGATTCACAATCTTTTGTAAATGCAAAATCTTAGAAACTTTAATTTTAGTCATAGAGGTTCTTGGGTCAGAATTTGATGTAAATGTCTGAGATGTTTGAAATATAAGGTCAATAGAAGTTTCTTGAGTAGATGCTCCTTTTTTTAAAGATAGAATTACGTCTTTTTCAAATCGACAATTAACAAAACGGGCACGGAGTAATGTACCGGTTGATGAAGTAACATAACAAATAATACTTGAGAAACCAAAGTCAACATAAATACCTTCTTAGCAATGAGTGTCAATAGTGTGCTGTTGCGATTTTGAATTTTGAAACCCATATACGACAACCAAAAACTCATAAATAAGATACGTTGGGAACGCAACCCGAGAGAGGTTCTTATGAAGAAGCAATCTCGACACTTGAAGGCCGAGGGCGATTTAAATTTATAGCATGTAATACTGCATGTCTCCATATAGGCAAAGGCAAATTTGCATGAAGAAGCAAGGGCTTCGTGATGTGCTGAATCCATTTAATAAAAGATTTTGCTAAACCATTTTGAGCATGCTCGTATGGAATGGAATAAGTTAAATCTATCCCCATAGTAGTACAATAATCTTTAAAAGATTTAGATCGAAACTCTTGAACATTATTCATTCATAATATTTTGATTGGATAATCAGGGAAATGAGCTTTGAATCAAATCAACACAGAAAGTAAATTGGCAAAAGCTAAATTTGTAGATGATAATAAAGATACATGTGATTGTATGCCCGATGCATCTACCAAAACTAAAAAATATCAGAATGGTTTAAACATAGGAGATATTAGGCTACAAATATCACCTTGTAGTCTAGATAGCATCGGTGGCAATTCATAAGGAAGATTCTATGAAAATGGCGAGGCAATGAACTTGCCTTGTACACATGCATGACATAATGTTATTGAATTGACATTAGTTGGTTGCAAATTATAGCCAATAATACAAGGAATAATTTTGGAAAACAAAATTGAGTCAGGATGGCCCAATCTTCCATGCCAAAAGGAAATTTTATTATCTTTCGAAGATACACCAAAACTAGAAACAATATGTAGATGGATTAGAATTCGATACAAGCCATTTGCTACAGTAAAGGCTTTTTCCACAATTTTATTGTTCCGTACAAAAATTAGAGCCTCTCGCCTATCTATAGTTCTAGTTGAGAAAAGAAAACCATTGGTGCGCATATCTTGATAGTTGATCAAGCTTCAAGGCGCAAAGGGAGAATACATAGTATGCATGCATGTAATGGTAGTGCCTTCATGCAAAGTTATCTTTGCTGAACCCTCCTAGAAATGAAACACATTGGATCCAGTCATATCCATTAAATTTTTAGTTTGTCAAGTTGAAAGATTATTAACATAAAAAAATTGCTCATCCCATAGGATTATATGAGTAGTTGCAGAGTCTAAGAGCACGTCACAAGACTCATCAATGGAGGTATCATCAGCAACATATAATTCTGAATTGACATCTCTATATGGATCAATAGACGCATCCATGGTATGAGCCTTACGACCTTGGGCTCGAAGCTTCTTATTTTCTTGGAACATCTTCATAAATTAGTTTGATGTCCGACAGACGTTTGCCAAATACCCCACTCTACCACATTTGTGACAAGAATGCGTTTCTGATGAACGCTTGCCATGGTTGCTAGTAAAAGAAGAGGTATTCTTCCTCTAAGCATGTTGGTTGTCGCGACTATAACTATTCAATTGCCTATGATGATTTTTAAAGTGATGTCTTTGTATTTTAGGTTTCACAGAAGAAACCTTAACAACAAGAGACTCTGGAAACAAAGTTCCAATAGGACGGGCTTCTGCATTACACAAGAGGATCTCGTTTTGCTTTTAAGTAAGTAGTAATAGAGACATGAGGTCTGAGTGAGAATCAAACTTCATGTTTCTTTTTTGCTGGGCAAGCACAGCAAAAACATGTAGAAATGTTGAAAGAGTTTTTTCAATCATTTCTACCTCGATTATAGTTTGACAACACAACCGCAATTGTGAGACAATGTGGTACAACTCATTATTAAAAACTATGAATGTTGGAAAATCCAATACTCGTAAATGAGTCTAATCGTGCAAGGCTTTCGATAAAAAGATGTTTTTCTGGTGATCAAAACGAGTTTTGAGCTTTTTCCAAAGCTCATCAGGTTTATCAATTTTCAAATATTGATGCTATAAAGATGGGACAATGTGACGACGGAGCACTAGTAAAGTCTTCCAATAAATAGCAGAAGAAACGGAAGCTCTTATAGCAGTGTTTGTGTCAAATGATATAAAGTCAGATAAATTTTCTGCAAATATGTGCATTTTCGCCGTTTTTGCCCATAATAAATAATTAATGCCATCCACTGCCAATTGTAGAAATAAAAGTGGTTGAAGTCGTGGTACCTCAATAGCGGTAGTGGATACCGGAACAGTGGTAGAAGTAGCAACCGAGGAAGTGGATGTAGTCATGATAGAAAATTTTAAAAAAAAAAAAAATGCTTGTTGAAGAAAATTAGGATTTGGGAGAAATTAGGGTTTTGGAAAAAAAAATTAAAGATTGGAAATTAGGGATTGGAAAATAAAGTTAAAGAAAAAATCAAAAATAAAGATAAAGATAAATCAAAGATAAAGAAATAAAATTAAAATTAAAATTAAAAATTAGAAATAAAGATAAAATAAAGATATAAAATATAAAATAAATTAAAAATTTAAAAAAAAAAAAAATAGAGATAAAGATAAAGAAGAAGATAGAAATAAAGAAAAAGATAATGATAATATTTATATTATAGAAAAAATAATTATTAAAAAAATATTAATAAAAATAAATTTTTAAATTTTTAAAAAATAAAATTTGTTGAGCTTGAGATGAGGGTTGGAAAGAGAACGCTAGGAGAATGAAGGCCAAGAAGGAAGTAGATGGGGGAGTGAAGGGGAGTCCAGATTGAAAGGGATTTGAAGGAGGTCTGAGAGGAAGGGTGGGCTGGGAGGTGTGAGTTCCGTCATTGTCACTCAGGCCTAGGATTTTTTTTTCGCTTGTTTCTCATATTTAGGATTATTATAATAAAAAAAATCAACTAAAAAGAGTCCTCAAAGTAAAATTGATACAATTCCCGATAATTATGGAGAATTGGTTATAATTATTCCGGAGTACCTTAAAAGACTCCTTAGAGCCAATTTCTACGTCTTATTAGGTGATTAGATTTGATATTATGCAGTTACCAGGAATTTGCGTTAATTAGTATTGGATGGATTAGTGCAAAAGCACTAAGGTAGGCCATATCGAAATATTTGACAAAGATCCTGGAAGATTGGGCTCCAACTGGCAACCACGGGAATCCGATAGTCTCTTCCGAGCATCACGGCGAAGCTAACTCGTGGAGATTCCCTTGTACGGGAATGATTCCTCCCCAGAGGAATTAATTCCGCTATAGTGCAATTTCTACTTTATTTAGACAATGTAGGTTTTTAGCGAAACTTTGCACTTGTCATTAGGGGGATTTCTAGAAGATCCCCTAAAAGTTTTGTAATTTTACAAATTATGGAAATGACTCCATGGGAAGTCAATTGCGTTTATCGGCAATTAGAAATTCATAGAAAATTCCACGGTGATGGTAAAATCCCATTAAAAATTAAGGTAGTAAATTTTAGCATAAATAACAATCTTGCCAAATTTGAAGACATTCTGACATCAACAAGTACCAGAACCGGCAGCAGAAAGAAGTTTTGATGGTTTTACCAAAATTCTTGCGGGTTGATTGACATATGGGGAGCATATGGAGTCCGATTTGGGTCAACTTAGACTCTTTTCTAACATTCTTGGACCTTCCCAACTACCCTAGCTAGTCAAAACCTTTGGGAAAAATCAATTCCCAAAGATAGATTTTCCATCCTTTTAACCGATTCGTAATTGTTAGCTTTTGAGCACAATTAGGCTTTGGAAGTAAGGGGTAGTGGTTACCGATGACTAATTTGGGTCTTTTAAAGCTATTGGCACTATCCATTTGGCAATCGGGACATTTCTCCAAAAGTTAGAGTAGTCACAGCAGTAAAGTAGATTTTTAACCGTTAATTTGTTTTTTCTTAAGTAGTTTAGAACATAACTTGAGGGGGGAGGAGGCCTTGGAAATGTATAAAAGGCCTCTCCCTCCCCTCATTCCACACCTCTATTTCATTTTCAAAACCTCTTATTTCATTTCACAACGCATATACCTCTATATCCCAATTATTGTGTACTCTTTTCAACATCATCATTGCATTCTAATTCTCTACGTATCCACCTCACAAAGTTTGGTACTATCCAAAACTCTTGCCTTGAGTCAATGTGCTTGAAGTTCCATTGCATTCCTTTGAGTTTTCTTGTTTGAAGCTCTTCCAAACGGCCTTGAGGTACCTTTGGAGTGCTTAACCGTTAATATTTTAGTTTGAAACTCTTGGTACCATGATTACTTGATTTAAGTCTTTTGATAAGGGATTTACAGCCTAGATTAGCTTATCGAGGATCCCCCTAAACTTAAACGATGAATTGAATTTGTATTTAGTTGAAAGTCTTGATACCTCAGTTACTTAATTTAAGTCTTTTGATAAGGGATTCACAGCTTGGATTGGCTTATGATAGATCCCCCTAGGTTTAAACGTTTAATTGAGGTCCTAGTTGTATCTTAGGAGTTTGGGTAGGATCTAAATTCCTTTTTGGTCTTTGAGTAGGCAGACCTCTAGCAAAATTATCCTAGAATTTGAGGTTCATCCCTCTAATACGACAAAGCTATTGCCAAAATTTTAGGATCTTTTAAAGAGTCTTAGCCAAAAATTCTATCAATTCATTTTCAAACTTGGGCCTAAAACCCCAAGCAGCGAAGCTTCGCCTTCACTGATAATTTTTTTCGTGTTTTGTTTTGTTTAAAGGGTCCCCATACAGAGACCCCAAAGTTGGCGAGCAACGGCCAAAGAAGGGCTGGATTTAAAAATATGGTTCGGTTAATTGAAGGCCCAGACAGACAGACCCCGAGGCCAGCAGTCAGACGTACTGGTTGTCAAGGACTGGTACTCTCAGATCAAATCACGAGTACTTGACAACATCATTCAATTGGCCACTAGCCCTTTTTTTTTGCTTTTTGAGACAGTGCCAACATGGCGATCATTTTAAATTTGGTGAAGCATTGTATTTCTACATTCATCCAACTTTTGCACTAAAAACTACTTTATAGTTATATTCATACACTTTATCATCTAAATTTGGCGATTTCATCTACGGTTTTTATAAAAATGGTAAATTTCTGGCGAAAAAAGGTTACTTTTTTTTATACTTTTCTGGCGAAAAAAAGATTTTTTTTTGAAATGGTGTTTTCTGGCACCATATCGCCCAAAAAAAAAGGGCTGTTGGCCACATACCATCTGAATCAAAAATCAAACCCTAGGATGATGCCTCAGGGCCTCATTTTCATTTTTGTTTAATTTTTTTGTATTTTGGGAATCCAGAAAGAAAGCCAGAGTTACAGAAGGCTAAATTTTCCAAACTTTGAAAGACCAAAGGTAGGGAGTTGTAGAAAAGACTGAAATTTCAAAAAAAAGGTCATTTCACTAAAAAACTCAAAATCCCACCAATTGGGAGTGCTGGATTTCCAAAATATTTGGAAACCAGAGTTGTAGAAAAGACTGAAATTTCCAAAGGAAGGTCAGTTTAACAAAGATCAAACCCCCAGGTCGGGAGGCTGGACTCCCCATAAGGGCAATCAGTTCAGAAGATAGCCAGTCTATACAAGTTGCAAGGTTGGTCAATCCAGTTTACTGAGGGCTGAATATAAGGCACCTTCTACTTAGCAGCCCCTTGAGTGCTAGACACACCTCGCCTCCATCTCGGAGCTTTGCTTGCTGGACTAAAGCAAAAATTTTGCAATCTCTCCATCTGTGAAGCTCACAAACACATTCTCCAACCCAAACTCAATCAAGGCATGATACAAGTGCCATTGGAGTCTATATTATTAGAGATTGGAGTTTAGAAGAAGGAGTTAGCAAAAGGGGAACCAACCATTTGGAACGTTTGACTTTTTTAACCATATTTTAATTTAGAGAAATACAACTAGAAAAAAACAAAGGAAAGAATAGTTTGACTTTGGAGGAGTTTTAGAGGTTCCTAAATTAGAGAAAAATTGGAAAACCTTAGTTCTAGTAGAGTTTGACTTTAGAAACCATTTAACAACTAATTTTTAGATTAGAGTAGATTCGGATATTTTATGTTTTGACTTTTAAGGCTTATTGGGAAGATAAAGAAGTTGTTCAAAAGATAAGAAAAAACCCCAAAAAGAAAGAAAGAGAAGAATGGAGACTTAGGAGATAATACAACATCCAAGGCATAATACGCATACCAAATATACCATTCAAACCGAGAGCATTGGAGATGGAAGTGGAATTAGCGCCACATAGAGAATTTATGGGAGCACACAAAGATCTCGAAGTTGTTATGGTGGAGGTTAGTGTTTGAATTTACCTTTTCATTTACCTTTTCTTCCAAATTTTCATTTATAGTAGATTTTAGTTATTAAATTCCAATTTAAGTTTGGACACGCATATCAATTAAGTGATTCACCAATTAGAAGTTAACATAGTCAATTAATATAGGTAGTTCCCTAATACAAAACAAAGATAAAAATTCGAACAAGCATTTAAAAGATAATCAAAATCAACAATATTTCCAAAATTGAACCAAAGTTAGAGTTAACAAGGAAATTAAGCTTTAGGAATTTAGACATTTGATTAGAAGTAGAAATAGAATGTTAAAATCCAAAAGTACTTCCAAGGTTAAAACAAGCAATAGGTAGATTTTGGAGAACCGGATAACGGTAAAAATCTACTTATAATTCATTTTATCCAAGGATTTAAAAAGTGGAATTTGAATTGGGATTAAAACAAAGGAAGGTAAAAGTAAGTCAAAACAAGGATTTGACATTTGGATTAAAAAAAATTTAACTAGGTAAATTTTGATGAACCGGTTAATGGTCAAAATTTACCATAGTGAATTCACATTTATCTTCAAAGTCAAAGGTTGAGGTTTTACTTTTGGAAAGATAAATCATTCTCTTTTTGATCAAAAATCAATTCACTTATTTTGGTAATTAGCCAAAATAGTCAAGATTAGTTGAACAAAACATTAGCTAAATCAAGAAGCAATCAAAGAACAAGTTAAAAGATATCTTAGAACAAAAAGATCCAAGGCCACTTTGAATTTGATAAAATCACAAAAAAGACAAAGTAGGAAGAGGCTTAGCAAAAGACTTAGACCCTGATAGAAACCTAAAAGAATAGAAAGACATCAAAAATTACTCATTCAATTTCAATGAGCAGACCTTTGTTCATCATCTAACATTGCTTCAAAGTCAGAAGAGTGGTAGCTAAGCGGGCTAACTCTTAAAGTGCAAGATTATTTTAACTCAACATTTACAAGTAGACCAATTAGGAGTAGGAATTAGAAAGATTCATTGCTTGGAAGGCGTAATTGGATTACACGTAGGTTAAGCACCCACTAGAGATTGTTTACAAAAGTAGTAGAACCCGGTTGTGTACACTTTATTCTAAATGTGGGAATAAAGCGCCCACAGGAAGAAGGAAGTATTGGGAGACGAGAGCCCAGATGGGGTCTCAAGACTATAGTCTGGGTGGGTTGGGTTGACCGGGGTGAAAGCAGAAGGGAGCAATAGATTGGAGGAGACAAAATTAGGGAGGGGGAAACTCAAAAAAGGGGAGGTTCGCTTGGAGAATAAAACCTGCCACAGAGAGAGGGTGCACAAAGTAGAGACGGGGGAAGGGTTTGCATGAACCTCTTCCAAAACAAATTCTAAACTAGAAGACTCTAAAGAAAAACTTGAAAACTAAAGATGGATAAAGATTTCTAATGAAATGATAAGAGCATACTAATAACATGTTGAGTATAATAATCAAAACAAAAGCTCAAAACACAAACATCAAAGTTGCAAGAGAAAAAATACACATGTTAACATTGAAGTATGGAAGTATATACATAGGGAGAGAGACGATCGATATTACTCTCTCTCTACTGGTTAAGAAATACTTTGTTGACTAATACATCACACTTTATGGGGAGCATTCACACTTTGGTTAGAACCGGTTTTCAACAAGTTGGAGGCAAATTGGCAGATGAGTCTATTGTTTCAAGTTGCAAGTCAAAGTCCAGATGGTTTGGCAACTACCTAGCGGGTTCATATTAGGTGGAAAATTTTGAATTGTTCCTCGCCCACTTGGAGAGAAGCTCAATGTATGTCTGAGCTTGATTTGGCTATGTATTTTTTTAGTTGAGATTATGAGATGCGGTTTGCTGTAAAGGTGGTAGAATTTAATTGATTATAGCCCAAGCTGGCAATGAGGGTTGTGGAAAATGAACCCCAAGACATTGAATTCTTATGAGTTTTAAAGATAGTCAGAGAAGATGAGATAGTGATAAATCCAAGTTGTAAAATTTCAAACAATGATGTATTCACCAATTCAATAATATTGAGAAATATGATGGAATATGTATATAAATATATATAAATAATTAAATATTAAAAAATTTAGCCAAAAGAAATTTCATGTTAATTTTTTTAAATAGAAAAATGAAAGATAATACTAAACAATAAAACTTATATCCTAATAGCTTTTATAAGAATTTGAAGTTGTTAATTTTAGTGGTGAGAATTTTCTAGTGAATAATTAATTTTCCTAATTTAAATTTTATTTGATAATTTTCAAAGTTGAGGGTAAAAGATGACTTTTTATATTTTTCTTACCTTTCATTGCTCACAAAATAAAACTCTTTATAATTCTTATCTCACTATTTGGAATTCAATGGTTCAAATGTTTTTGGATATGAATCAGTCTATCAATTAATATTTTTGGAATATATCTTTTCTTGGTTGATTTGATATAGAAATATTAAAAATTCTTATATCAATATGACATGAAATATAGCTTTACACTCAGAATATCATTTGGATTAGGATGTAGCTTACTAAGTAATTTATGATTCTATTAAAAAATATAAAACCAATGCATGAGCAACATCATTAAAAATGGACATTTGGTCTCCAAAACATTGTAGATTCAAGGTTGAAAAATGTTGGTTAAGAATTAGAGGATTATTGTCAAATTGAATTAAAAAAAATTGTTTGATTGATAATGTTGTTCTTAGAAACCTAAATCCTTCAAATTAGAAGGAGTAGACAATGCAAGTAAACAATGTTGTATGTGATGTGCAAATATGTAATAAAGTACTAAATGTTGGATATCATTATTTCACATCTTAACTATAGATAAAATCTACAACATTTCTCTTGAGAAGAAAATTTATTTATTTTCAAAAGAATTGTTCAAAAATTCTCTTGGAAGAATACATACATACACACACATATACATTGTATTGAAAATAATCATATAAAAGAAAAAAATTCAATTTTAATGAATTATCAAATTATTAAAAAAGAATTGTATGCTTAGAGGTATCTATTTAATTAATTTTATATAAATGCAATCAAAGGATAATTTATAGGAGGGTTTGACATGTCCTTCCATGATTTTAGTGTACACTATTATCACCTATTTTTTTAAATGGAGTACTATAAATGAGTCATTTATTTTTTTTAATTTAAAATTAATTATTAACTATTTTGAATTCTATGGTTTGAATGTTTTAGTTGAAGGTCTGAGTAGAATAATGTAGAAGCAAATACAAAAAGGAAATTTAGACTTGCACAACCTTTTGAGTGGGGCCTTGGAACTTCTAATAAATAATTTGTTTTCAAACCTATTTATTTATTGAAGTAATTTTTTAAAATATAAAAAAAATTGACACTTATAGTCTTGTACATCATTTTAATATTCTAAGTGATCAAATTCAAATATTATTTGGAACTCAAATTATTCATGGAAATTCCATCTTTAAATTCAAGTATATTTCTAATACTAACATCCAAAGATCCTTGAGTTTATTGGTCATTTATTACTCGATTAAATGATAAACTTAACACAATAGTATTAAAAATTACATTTAAATATTAAAAATACAATTATGAGATGTTTGTGATAAAAAAAAATTTAATTTTTAAATTTTTGAAAAAATATTTTGATATCATTTTAATTATTCTTCATCTAATAAAATAATCTTAGGTCCATTTAATTTTTAGGAATATTAAATTAATTAATACCTCCAATTTTTTTAATAATATTATTTATTTCAATAAAGATTTTAAAATGGAAATAAATATGATTAATTCAAAAAAATTCCATGAAAAAAATCTGAATAATGTAATTTCACCACAAAACCACCCTTTGCAATATTTTTGTTTCAAATGGAATTATTTTCAAGTCTAAGTGTAAGAAAATCATTTAGTAATTGTTATTATACATAGTAATTATAAGCAAATATCAATAATACAAGCAATTGACAAAAAATAAAGAACATACTTGAGTTGCAATTGCAGATGTTTGTGCACTGAAATTGATAACTATAGACACGTAGTTCTTGTTTTCACGTAACCTAGCAATGAGATCCATCACAATAGCACTTTTTCCAACACCAGATACACCTTGGAATAAAACATGTTTATTGACTTCAAGATATATCTCCATGAGAAAGCCTAATCTTGTTGTATCTAAAGTTGGTACCATTAATTCAAAAAAGGATTTACCGGGAACATATACAAAGGGCAAAATTATATCCTCCCATGGTGCTAGGCTCTACATTTTTGTAATAAATAGTCATCAAAATTCAAGGACTTTTGTAATATGATATATATCAAAATTTTAATACAATGGAAAAGAATAGTATAAGTAATTTTCAATTTCAAATAAGGTAAATCATCCCATTACGGATCACGGACCAAATGGGAGCAGACCTGTTGAGGATCAAATTGTACTGTTGGTGTACATTTAAGAACTTGAATGTACACTACCACTAGAATCTGACCCACAATGGGTCTACTCCCATTTATTTTGTAATGGGGGTAGTTCACCTTAGAAAGTCATTTGGTATATGATGATGTTTTGCAATAATATTCTTGCATCAAAAATTATACCAGTAGAAAATATACCTGGTTCTATTGTTTTGGTCACGTTGATGATCAACAAATTTTTGTTAATCAACAAAAATCTATTAATCATCAACTCAACGCGCCCAAAACAAGAGAACCAAACAGATTTTCAATTATGATTTAAAATTTACAAATCTATCGATTTTAAAATTAATGCAATTTTAAATCAAACCTTATCTTTGACATTGACAAAATAATCATAGACTGTATCTGATCCTGGGAAGGCTGCCACTGTTTCAAGTTCAGTTCGAAAAAATTCATCAAAACCTTCAATACTTTTATGGTCAATATTTCCACCAATAGACCAAACATATGAAAATGCAAATACACGATTCAAGGTGGCTTGAATTTCATCTGGAATATCCTCATCTTCTCCAAATTCTCCTTCAACATTTATCCCTCGCAAAGGTTGAAGCAAAGCTTGATAGCAAAAACACAATGATGTCACTATATTGATATTTACTGAAGGAATGTTTTCTCTACACTTTGTCCGTAAATATTTTAACCCAATGTCTACCCAAGTGTCAAACAACATGTATATGTGGTCCACAACCTGTAGTGAAATAAGGATTAGTTAGAATGCATCAATAATCATCCAAAAAATAGATTTTGTAAGAACTTTATTGATACTATTTTAAATAATTATCATAAAAAAAAAAACATGTTTTAATCCCTAAGTGCGCCGAAGTGCAAAAAGAAGACAATGAATAGATTGAAAACAACCCCTTTTTCTTGGCACCATGGGGTCAGATTGTACCGTTTCAAAATAAATGTTTTTTATTTGCTAAATAAAAGTAATCTTTTTTTTGCTAGAAAATTTCACATTGTCTTTAAAATATGGATGAAGTAGCCAAATTTGTATGAAAAGTGTATGAATATAATGCAAAAGTGTTTTTAAGTCCAAAAGATGAATGAATGTAGAAATACAATGCTTCACCAAATTTGAAGTAATCATCATCTCGGCACTTTCTCAAAAAGTAAAAAAGAAAGGGCTAATTAAAAATAAAATTGCTTCCTCCTTACACCTTAGATGAATGCCATCCTAATGTTTAGATGAATATACATGAAGTTGCTATCCTATCTAAGGGTTGGATTTGGAGTTACTAGATGATTTTTTTTTTTCTAAAATTACCAATATGCAAGTATGTCAAGTGGTTGACCAAGTCAAAATTGCATTGACTCTATTTCAAACATGGAATTGCAAAATTGAGATCATATATCAAAGAACATAAAAATTCCAAAAAATCACCATATCAAGAGAACCTCATTTCAAATACATTCCAACAAAATTTACTTTTAAATGATAATAATTTGTTTGTAATTCAATCTAGAAGGAATTTTAATATTTCCTTTCAAAATTTATAGAAAAATATGAATGATAGCATTGGTGAATGTAACCGTATAGGTAGAATCTAAAATTCAAACTCTACAACTTTTATTTGCATCTCAATTCCAAAAATATTTTTCTAAATGGTACTTTCCAATGTTTTTTCTGAAATTGTCAATACCGGAGATGGATTTTGATCCTTAAAAATTGATTGCATATTATTTTCATTTAAAACTATTGTAAGATTCGTTGCTGTGGATTTGAAGAATAAATTTGTAACCATTAGTGTCATGATTGTGCAAAATTTTATTTCATTTGTCAGTTAGTATTAAATTTTGAAAAGACTAAAATTCAGAACAAAAAGTAAAATTTGTTAGATCAAATAAATTCACACTCATTGTTTTACAATTGAAAATATTGTACTATATAACAGACAGGGAAACATACAAAACTATGTTAAAAATTGGATTTGTAAAATGAGAAAATTATGTATGGCAAGGAATTCTGTAAGTTTATGTTTACGTATTAACCCTTAAATTGCTTCAAATTACTTATAGCCAAGGCAAGACTAAAATATTCATATATTTATTTTTTAAGTAAATCCAACTATAGGCTCTTTTAGTTATATTGTTCAAGTGCATTCATTTGTCCAAAAGTCTTAAAGTGATTATACCCATTGATTGCAATAACTTTTGCATTTTATTCAATATGTTGAATAATAGAGTGAAAATATGTTTTAAAAAATTTAACCAAGAAAATTTCTTATTCATCTTCAAAAATTTATAAAGAAAACAGTAGTACTAAATGGAAGAAAAAACTAAAATGTTCAAAATTTTTATAAGAAAATGAAAATTGTTAATTCCAATTTGCAAGAATATTTTTATAAATATATGGGTATCTTTTTTCAAAATTTTGTTTGAAAATTTTTAGTATTGAGTTCAAAGAACTACTATGTGTTTTTCCTACCTTTATTGCCCACAAAAGAAAAGTTATTATAGTTTTCATCTTCTTATCTGGAATACAATAGTGAGTATAAATCTATAAAATACAAGAGAAAAATTAATATTTTTTTAAATATATTTTTTGATGCTCAGTTCAACCTTGAAATTTAAAAAGACTTGAAACTATTATAATATTTATTAAAATGACATGAAACTAATCTCATGGTTGCTAGCAGCCTTTTTTTTTCCGGCACCATGTGGCCAGATTGCACTATTTCAAATAAATATCTTTTTTTTGCCAAATAAAAGTAATCTTTTTTTGCCAAATTTTTTCCAAATCTCTTTAAAATAAGGATGAAGTTGCCAAATTTGGATGAAAAAGTGTATGAATATGACGGAAAAGTGTTTTTAAGCCCAAAAGGTGGATGAATATTGAAATACAATGCTTCACCAAATTTGAAGTGATTGCCATTTTCGCACTTTCTCAACAAAAAAAAGAGGGGGTTGGTTGCTAGTATAAGTGTCTAAGATCTTGAGCCCTCATGCCATTATAGGGTGCCTATAGGTATCTTTGTCTTCATTGGTTAATGATTACCTATGTAGCTATAGGCACTTTCAATGGTTGTAGGATACTTACTTACACCTACGATTGAGGCTAATACATTCTCATTTCTAGGCTCATGTGCTAGTATTGTTGGATAATACAATATATACAAGTTTTATTGTTTTTTTGACACAAATAAAGGGAATCCCTATTGCAAAAATAAAAATACAAGCCCCTAGTCCAAAAGAGTGTAGAATAGTTAGCAACTTAAACAAACAAAATACAAAAACTTAAACTAAGGCTCATAGGCCATGCCACCAAGAAAAAATTATTATTTTGAGATTTTTCCCAAAACCAAATCCTATCACATCTAATTTTTAAATCCTTTCTAATTTCTTTAAGAACAAAACAAATGCTTGAAGACAAGTTAATTTGGCTCTTATTTACAAATATAAACCTAGAATCTAGAAACTAGAAATTAATTGCAAATTATTGTGTAAAAAATGATTAATTTTTCATAATTTAAGATTGCCCAACTCAAGAAAAAACTACATGTTGTACAAATACTTCTTAATTATATAGTCGAAAATCATGAAAATTGTTGGACCTTAAAGCTATTCCTTTGGAACAAGTTGTGTAAAAATTTACAAAAATGAAAACAAAAATCATGTCTACATTGAGCTGATCCAAAATTTCCATGTACTTGGTCTTTTAGGAGGTAAAGAGCCAAGCACTTGACTAGAGATTCAACTTAAAACAATTGATCAATGCAAATTTGACCAAATCAAACAATAATTCTTTTTTTATCTCTCCATCTAAATATGTGTAGAATCTTATATTAGTTTCCTTTCAATTGGATGGTATAAATTTTCAAGTCCTTTTTTGCAAGTATTCTACAATCACAAATGTAGAAGAATGTTTGACTTCAAAAGCTAATTCTTAGAGTTCAAAAATGAACTTTCAAAAATAACTTGAATAAATAAATCAAATTAAATCTTAAAACATACAATTATTATAAATTAAATTTTTTTACTACAACAAAATTAATTATTTGTAAAATCTACAAATATTCAATATATAAGCAATTTTAGAAAGTATTTTTAATCATTGCTTTCAAATTTTATTGAAAAATATTGGCTATTGATCTAAGTAGCCATAATGATATTTCAATTGTTATGAGTATTGTTTGAAATTCATAATTAAATTATTCTTTATTTTTTATAATGCATATCTACAATTTTTGATATGATCTCAACAATCTCTTGTCTTTAAAGAGTTAAATCTTAACTATTTACATTAAATCTAACTTTCTTACATTGCGTTATATTTTTCTTATTCATTTTTCACTTCCTCACATACTTGAGAAGTTCCAAAGAGTTTAGAGGTGGTATAATAGTCAGTTAGGCACTCCTCCATTCCATGTTACTATATAAAAATCTTAAAGAAAAAGAAATCAATGTCCAATTTAGAATTTCATGCCCAAAATTGCAATGTTATTGATATATTAGGAATTAAATATACAAACATTCCCTCCATTGGTTTGGATTCAAATACCTTTACAAGGGCATAAACTAATTCAATATCACACTCCCTATTCATCCCAAATTCATCTCAACAATTTAATTGTATATAATTGTCAATGATTAATCCTTGAACGCCACAGTAGACGTTTGGCATCTTTTGAATGACAAAGAATCTTTCCTTGTAGGATAGAAGTGCAACTTTTCATCCTCAATATTAGGGATGGAAAGAAAAGGGGAAGATCTTCTATAGACTCCCAATGAATATTTTTGGCTTTTTCAAACTAGATGATGTTACATGATATCAAAATGCATGATTTTCTTGACTACCAGTCCGTCGTTCAAGGGTTAAATATTTTATTGCATTTTCATATGTATAAACTTTGGGAAAAATATACTTTCATCATATACATGCATATAATAGAATTATATTGAAATACAATTTATTTCACCTTTTTGGACAAAGTTGTTCCAATTTCATTAGGAAATCGTTGTAACCATGATTGTACATAGGGGCGCCATCCAAGTTCTTCCGGTGGAACATACACCATTCCACAACGGCTCACCGTTGCAGGTGATGCAACAGCTAAATCTTGGACCTCAAATAACATCCTCATGGTACCTGAAATATCAATGTTTGGAAAACAATAGTAGTGAGCTCAAAGTTAGTCCTTTTTTTCATTTATATGAAGTGTAAAAGTAGCAATATGAGTGAAATGGTATGGTGGTGTTCCAAATTTCAACATTCATCCACATATTGAATAGAAAATATCATATTAGCACTAAGCACATATCTATAATTTTGTTTTCATCCATTTAAAAAAATTGAAGTATTCTAGAGATTTCATCCAAAGTTTTAGTGTTTGTATTTTAAGGGTAGGTATGGAGTCTTTAAAAACCATACCTACCTGCAAACTAAAATTCCTCATAACTTTTGACTTCTTAATCCAAATGGAATGATTCAAAGCTTCCCATGTCTGTATAAACTCAAAGAATCAATTTGAAATTTCACTTTTCAAAAAAAATATTTTAAAGAAGTTTTTTCAACTGCCCGGGCTGCCCTCCAAGTAAATAAAACAACATATCATGCCATAACTTCTTAACCACAAAGTCAAAAGTTATGAAAATTGTTGGGCCTTAAAGCTACTCCTTGGACACATCTTGTGTAAAAATTTCAAAGAAAAAAAATAAAAAATCCATTTGTAGTGAGCTGCCTAAAAACCTTATGTTGCCAAAAAATGCAGCTCAGGGCTTTAGGGGTTAAAATTGATGTTTATGGTAGAAGGACCCATTCCTAACCAGTGCCCCATCGGCAATAAATAGGGTACCATACTTCTAACCAAGGTTGGAACAAATTTCCATTTTTCCTTGGAATGCGTGTTTTTGTACTTTTCAAGGTTTGGACCAATAAATTCAGGACATATAAGTGAGCAAGAAGATAAGAATCAATGAACAAAACAATAGTTCTTGAATCATTGGAATTGGTTGACTCTACGTGTTGGTCAATGGTCAAGTCCAACTTTTTGCCTTTTAAAATTCATAGTAATTTCAATTCAAGAGATAAAATTATGAATTTTTTGACAATCCCCATTATTTTTGTCAATGCACCTCTAAAAATATTTACAATGCCTTATACTACTCTAGATCATGTCTACATATGCTTATTTTATAGATTATGGGTCCCTCTACCATAGAGTAAAAAATCATTATATAACTTGACTTGATATGTAAAAAAATAGTTCCATATAGGAATTAAAGAAAAATAGCTGAAAAGACTCAAAAATATCCCAAACACTAACCAGAATTCAATTTGATTCGCTCTCCGTTTGGCAGACATAGAACACAATTATCATCCAAGACCGTATTTAAATTTTCTATCCATATTGCGTCGACGGGTCCATCAAAAACGACCCATTTTCGATCAGGAGTTGTATCTGCTGCACACCCACGAATTATTGTACTTCCAAGTCCATCGGTCCATTCATTGGTTAGCAAATTGTATTCTCCATAAAGCTCACCCATTTTAATGCATTTGGGATTTAGAACATATGAATGAGTGATTTGAAATGAAGGGTTTGGATGATTTTCGACGCGTAATTTGGTCATTGCCATTTGAAGCATATTAGCACATACGGTTTTCCCTCCACTGGTAGGTCCAACGGTCATTACACCAAATCGAACATTCATGGTCTCGAATAATTGGATAACCTTGATTACAAATGTAGGCTTGGCTTGGTACCCTTTTTGCAATAAACAAAATTCAATTGCAGTTTGAATAGCTCCAAAATCTTGTCGAGGAATAATGACACCTACATACAAGTAAACATTTTGTATTCAAGCAAAGTGGAAGGATCTAAAACAAATGCTTTTTAGACCACTAAATAAAATTGAAGTTACATTTAAGAATATAATAATGATGGAAATCCTATTTTAAAAATGATTTATATCAATTTGGTCTAAATTTTCAATATGCTAAATCTATATTAAATCTACACATTTTAAAACAAATGGAAAAGAAGGTCAAAACTACCAAATTGAATCCTACAAAGAGTTTTAGGACTTATATATGCAAAAGAATATTTGAAATTTAACAACTGATATGATTATCATATTATATCTGGAAGACCTTCAGAAAAATTTGGAACCATTGTAATTATATGTATTTATAATTATCTATTTATGATTATTTATATGTATTGATTTGTATTTATAATTACATCAAAATTTGAACATTTTATTTTTAAATTTTTGAAAGTACAAATTTGAAAAAAACATCGTCTAGATCTTATTTGTTTTCATAGAATGAGCACCAGAAATGTCTAAGAAAATCTTTTTTTTCCATATGGTTTCAAATGAAGTACTAGGAGCCAATTTCAATGTAACCATTGCATTTTGAGACCGTTTTTGATTGTACAACTCAAATTTTTAAGGTTGATGTCATCATTTCATCTAAGTTTCTGAATCACCTAATTTTCAAAATGATTTATATCAATTAAGTACAAAAAATCTCATGTAACCAATGCTATGTACTAATTTGTTGATTTTGAAATTAGATGATTTAGAAACTTTTTCACTGAAAGTGATGGTATTTTGAATAGACTTTGTCAATGTTGAAAACATTGAATAATTTTTAGAGCTAATTTTCATAAAATTGATGAAATTTTTTAAAAGAACATTCCATCAAAATTTCAAAAAGGACTCCAAAAGGAACCTTTTCTATGTCACCGTTGGCTCCTATTAGCTCATTTGTACCTATCCCTACTTCTCCTTTCATTGGAAAATGCATTGTATTTACTCTTGTATTAGACTACATATCCTAAATAAATTTTAAAATACTTTTCACATTCAAATTTTGAAAATTAGAAAATGCAACAAGTATGTAAACTTGATATTCTACAAGATACTTGTTTATAAAACATTAAGAATTGTTTCATCCTACCAAGAATTTACCATTGAAAATTCAAACAAGACTTATTGTGTCTTCTTGTTTGTTAATGAATTAATGACCAAACATTCAAATTTAAAACAATAGATGGATGCAAATACATTACAAGTACACAAAAAATGAATTTTTTTATCCATTCATTCTAAGAATATTTTTGTATTAGTTTATTAATATTTGTATTGAATAGATTTTAAAAACTTTTGCTTTCAAATGTTTTGCAATCTTAAGGTATAAGTAGCTATGGCTTCAAAAAGCAACTTTTTTAGTTCAAAAAATAACCTTGCAAAATGGCTTGAATATGAAGTAAATCAAAATTCTTCAAAAATATATGTGATAAAAATTTAAGATTTTGAACTAAGTTTAAATTGAACTCCTAAATGCCCAAGCCTTTTTGAACATGTTTTTACTATGAAAAAGTGCTTTGGCTTGTAGTCTTGGGTGGTTGCAAGAAACATTGTTCACTTTTCGTAGCGTTTTACTGGGGACTGCATTTTTGCCACATAGTACTACAAGTACTATTAGTAAACTGCCAATGTACTATGCTTTTGACACGTGTACTAGAGTCAGGAGTCAATGCGGCCATTGAATGACATTATCTTACATATTGTATCATTAAAAAAGTTTGACAAGTGGGCAAATGTGGGATTAAAGTTAGATGTGGGAGTACTATGTCGTCGTAGCAATACTTAGGAATAGAAGAGTGCAATTTTTTTCAAAAAATACAGTGATCCAATTTTGATTTATAAAAAATCAAAAGTGATTTATTTATTTACTTTAAATTATGTCCATTTTTTCAAATCTCCTTATCATCACTTTCATCTAAAAAAAATTAGAGTCACAATATTTTTAGAATTTGTAAATGTGCATGCCATTGAGCTATTATGTACCATATATATCATCCAAAAATAACTAAAAATTATATTCCAAACCATATTCATAATTGTACTAGGTAGAAAAACACACCACCAAAATATCAATTCAAAAGCATTCATTTTGATTACTACGAACGCAGTGAATCCTTATTCACCTAATGTGTGCCAAAGTGGACAAAATCAATTTTTAAATACCAAAATTTTTTTCCAAAATTTGAAAAAATATAGAACCCTTAAGCTTGAAGTTAGTTATATCCAATGAAAATTTCAAGATCAAAGCTTTTTGGACTCAAAAGTTATACTACAAGAGAAGAAAGTCATTTTTATTTTGACAACAAATAGGACCGGTGTTTCTTGCAATGACTCTCTTCTCCAACAAAGAAAATTGTTTGTTTGTTTTTATCAAAAATCTAGCTATATAGATGTTACTTTAAAGACCTTGCTTATTATTTAGTATACTTATTTTGAGTACAAAATTGCATAGGAGTTGTAAAATTATAACAAGAAAAGTGTATATTTTCTATATTTAGTATAATGTCTTTTCCAACAATGTTTAACAAATTTGGATATAAATTCCATTTGGAATAGGAGGTGACATGAAAATCAACAAAGAATGTTTTCACACTAAAATACACTTTTAAAAAACTTCACATCACATGAAAAGTTATCAAACTCATTATACAATCTACCTTGCAATTGTTGAAATGCAATTTTTTATTATAATTAAAAATTTGCAAATAGCTCCAAATCAACAATTTCATGTTGAAATTTTCAATGGTGAAAGTCATGAAAACACTTTATTCTTTCTATATGGACCATTTTCAAAGCAAATGAATAAGTACAATTTCTTTAGATCTCAAATTGATTGAAAATTCACATGCTTCAAGTAAAGTCCAAAATTAAAGTAAAGTTGGCATGTTTTCCTCTCCACTAATGCTTCATATATGCCTTTGGAGACCTTTTAATAATCAAATATGTAGTTATTTTACTAAAAAAGGAAAGTTTTTAATAATTAACTCTCAAAATTGCTCGAAATTTTTTTGAATGGTTAAAAGAATTTGACTACCCAAATAAAAGCCTAAAATTTCACATTGACTATACATAGTCAACTAGGCAATTAGAAGGTAAAGAAAAATTTCCTTATACAAATCACATATATTCAAGCTACAAACAATTTGGGAAGGAATTTTTAGCTTTTGACTTCACATTTTATTGAAAAATATTGATTTGTGGATAAGTTGGATATGAATATAGATCACATATTTTACAATTATTGTTTATAAGCCATCATTAGATCATTATTCTAAATTAAATTTAAGATTACACCTTCAAAATTTTGTGAATCTAAACTACGTATAGATTTGTAAGTGGTGTAAATACAATAAAAATTAGATTCAATTGAGAATTTTTACCAGGAAAAAGGTCTCCAATAATAGCCATAAATAAATCAGCATCCTCTTGTAGAAACTTAGGAAGATTACTATCTTTAAAAGCACGGATTAAAACCACGTCTTCAATAAGATCTGGGTTTGCTCGTTTTAATGATCCAGCCATGACCAACACCGACTTCACCGCTCTCATTCCAAAATCGTAATGATCTTGTTGGCTTAATTGTTCACTTGACAATTTATACAATTTTACCATCTTCCTTGATAAAATCTTGGCATTTGCAAATCCTAATTAATAGTCAATTGCATTGATTTATATAATACATAACTATTTACAAGTGAATAACACTATTCTTCATTTATATAATTTAATTTACAAGAATGCATTGAATAATATAGACATTTCATTTACATGGTTGCAAGACATAAATTTAAATAAATATATATTACATTCAAGTATAATTTAATATGTATAGTATGTATACAATAAAACATTAGGTTTTAAAAGTACAATTCATTATAAAGATTTTGTATCAAAGTAAATGGACAAGTTACATATGAGATTTATAATTTTATTTTGGCTTTAAAGAAAACATGAATAAGGTTTTTAAATCTTTTGTAAACAAGAAAAGTTCAAACAATTCTTCAAATTGATGCACCCAAAGAAATATAGATTTATGTGAAGATTTAAAAAAATTATGTTATTATGTAAAAATTCCTAAAAATAAGAATAAATCATATACTCTATAAAAAATTATATATTCAATAATCTAAACTTCAAATCCTATTTCTAATATTAATAATAGAAATAGAAATTTTTGTATTGAAATTTTTTTCTAGAGATCATTTTTTTGTCAAGTGCATTTTGTTTTGTTATCTATTATTATATACTCAAGATGGAATACATATTGCTAAACTCTTACCAAATTTTATCCAACAAAAAAAATTAGCAAGTGTTAAAGTATTTATTGTTATCAACAAATTTACAACTTTAACAAAACAAAATGATTGTCATGATCTTAACATTCAACAGTTATAGATTTGTATTTGTAATTGCAAGCCTTAAAGAATCAAATGCTTTGTGTAAAAGATTTTGTTGCTTCAAATAGGATTTGATTGTAGCCAAAGAGGACTTAAGATATGCTAAACACTATTGATCTATTATTACTACTAAATCATAGTAGTCAAATTCATGAATTTCAAATCATATGTAGATAAAAAAAATTGAAACTTCATTGAAATAAATCTATGAACAAATATTTATATGATGTAATTATTGATTTTGAAATTTGATTAAAAAAAATTAAAATAACATAATAATCAATTAATTGGTCTTTAACCTCAATCTTATGTGTAAGATATTTACTTCAACTTGTAGGCATCAAATATATATTACAAATTGTATCATAAAAAGAATAGATATAGATATGTATATTTTATTGAACCATAATTAAAGTCATTAGAGGGGATTTGAGGCCTCGAAAGGGCCGTTTTGGGGCTATTTCCCAAAACTATTTCCAAAACTGTTGGCTATTGTCAGGCCGACATTTACCCCCCTCCAAAAAAACCAATTTTTTTTGGGTCTTGATATATGAAAAGAAATCCAATTTTTTTTTTCAAAAATAAATAAACTTAATGATGTGACACTCTCTCAAGTCTTGACCACGTAAGATTCTTGTTCACGCTGTAGAAACTACATTTCCGCAGTCTGAAAACCCGTAGTCTTTCAATGCAGAACGTTAAAGAATACCATCAAAAGGGGGTCCAACGGGGCAAATTTCATTTTATTAGGGGTTGAAAAGGGTTTGGGGTTTATATTTGTGTTGGGTTTTTTGGTACACTCAGGGTCCCCCTAGATAATTTCAAGTCTCTGATTGTGAATCTGAATTCAGAATTTGAAAAAAATAAAAAATAAAAAAAATAAAAAATTTCAGCGTTTTTCCCCGAGGGTTTCGATGGTATTCTTTAACGCGCTCCGTCTTTCAATGGCCTCAAAAATTTCCTAATGGCTCTCTATATCTAAGTAATCCATGCTTTCTAGTAGAAAATTGTCAAAGTACCATGAATTTATTTTAAGACAAAGAAAATATCAATTTGGGGGTTACAATTACCTTCAGAAAACAACATTACTTCAGCTACAAGAGCATAATCAGGTATCATCATAGAAACTGGTCGAAACAAAACTTTTAAATTGTCTGGTAATTCAGTTCTTCCTGCATATCCTGGATTCATTGTGATAAACACTCCACATGTATCTATTAGTTTGATTTCCCTTCCTTCAAAGTTGAATCTTGTAAGGCCCGCTTTCAAGGCATTTTGAATTGTCAAAAGTTGTTGTGCAACCACTGAAAGAACTTCAATATCAATACGATTGAATTCATCAAAACATGCCCAAGCTCCGCATTGAGTCAATCCCGCAAAAAATTTACCCATAAACTGTCCAAGCATTAGGAATTTGAATCATTGAACGTATCAACAATCTATATTGAGTCATTGATACATATACTTATAAACATTAGAAAATTACTCAAGTTTTTACAATTAGAAAATTATCACAGTATTTACCAACTAAATCGTGTACTTCTTACATATTGGTTCCTCACCTTTTATGTTTTTTTGCTTAATCCTAAAGGACAAAAGGTGTTTTGGAAGAGAAAAAGTCCAACATTGTCAACTTTGAATGTATATCATTCAAAATTAATTAATTAATTTTTTTTTGAAATTTCAACCATACAATAATGCATTAAACAAACAAAAAAATGTGTGGAAAATATTTCAACCCATTTATCCCCAAGAATTGAATGATTATAACATTTGAAGTTTTGAAAAAAAAATTTGGAACCTATCTAATAGGTAATTAGGGATAGGAAACTTTTAGCCCCTTGAATTGAATGATTATAACATTTGAAGTTTTGAAAAAAAAATTGGAACCTATCTAATAGGGAATTAGGGATAGGAAACTTTTAGCCCCTTGATAGAATGCTTTTACACTATCCTAAATGCATATATTCACAATTTATAACTACATGATGTGGGATTCATCCCTGCAAAATTTACATGCAAGTAAGATGTCTAACTTACTCTAAATTGCCCTACAATCCAAATAAGGTAATTGAATTGGCAATGCACTTGTCATTTTTTGATGGTTTCTTGTATAATAGTGAGGAATTCAAAAAAAAATTCAAATAGTGAAAAATTAGAGACAAACATTCGGCTTTTTGGAGAAAATTTCAATAACTTTGAATTTACAAATTTCAAGATGATGGTACTTGAAGTTAAAAGACATTTTTTTTCTTTGAAATTACCTTTGCATAGCTAATATAGTTTAACTTCTCTTAAAACATAATTAGAAAACTAAAATGTTTTTTTTAGAAATTTTATGCCACATTCTATTTGTTTCATCCATGTCAAATTTTAGGATTCAATAAGGATTTTAGTAAAAGATGCCTAAAAGATGCTCAAAGTGCTTGAACTATTCTAGTGTTTTGGGATAGCATGACATTTTAATTTAGAGGTCCAATTAGGGAAATAATGCATTTCTAATAAAGAAGTATGAATTTACATGTTGTGTCAAAGTTTTGTGAATATGCAACCGAAATTCACTTTGTAGGAACCTAGTACTTGAAGTTTTTTTAATTTTTTCAATGGACAATTGTCCTATAAGAGTTAATTTGAATTTAGCCTCTATGATCAAGAGGTTGCTTTAAAGTTGTGTAGAATGTGGACATGTTGCAAAGTTGTAATTTGTAAAAATTTGGGTGACAATGAAAAAAATTACATATGATAATTGTTCATAAGTGATAAAAAAGTTAAAGTTAACTATACCTAAGTATATCTAAAAAAGCCTTGTAGACTAATTGATATACTATAGTAATTGATCATCAATTTTTGCAATCAAAGACTTTCAATTGAATCATAAGAATCATGGTTGCATGAATATTGGAATCACTATGAGTAAATTCCAAATTTCAAAGATGCAAGGTTTAGGGAGGTATAAGAGACTTAATCTAGATGATGCCAAAATCCATTTGTTGCATATAGAGAAATGACATTAATAGTCAGAACATGTCACAACAAGAAGTTTATCAAATTTTCTCTAATCATGGATTTACAAATTGCTTTGGTATCCCATTTAGATACTACAATGAAGAAAAATTCAAAAATCAAAAGGTGTTAAGTATGAATCTTAGCTATCTCTCTTACCAAAGCATTCTAGTACTAAAAGAAGCTCAAAATGGGAATGGTGCAACACCTTTAGAGCTCTTTTGTTTCTATAATTTCACAAGTTCATCAATTTCTTCATTTTTGTTTTAGTTTCAACTCTTCACTAATTGTGATAGTTATAGGCGACACCATATATTCTAACATGTTGGAAATCATTCTTTGATATTGAAATTTAACTCCCTATAATCAATATAGCAAGAAATTTCTTTGAATTTGATAAACAAAAAGATTTATGTTGCATTGAACCATGAACAAAGGATACAACTTTTACATGTTAATTGGGAGGTTGGGAGGGATGAGGCAAAAATTTTGCATCCACGTTGAAAGAGTGATCATTCCTAGCTACTGCATTAGGAACCTATGCACAGTTTTAACCCTTATTAGTGTAAAGAATCACCATTGTTTCACATGTGATTTCAACATGGACTCCCTACTATGAAAGTGAAGCAAATTATTCAATTTGAAGTTTCCAAGGAACAAATAGCGAAGTGCGACCTTCCAAAAGGGATATTTCTAGTATACTCGGCCTTTTTATTGATGATTTTCTTTGTATTGCACAAATTTTATGTTGTGATTCTACATTATTTTGCACTTTCTTAAAGCTTGAAATGTATTCACAATGTAAAGATTGAAATTTACAATGTAACTGCACACTATATTCATTGTAAGCTATGTTTATCTATTGTATACAATGTATTAAAGGTCAATTTAAATAAATTGTAAGTAGGAGGTCTATAAAAACATCTACTTAAGAGTCAAAAATTAAGTTGGAGAGGTTACACTATTTGAAACATTTTTCAATATAATCTCCTTGAAAGACAAATAGAATTGGCATCCAACCTAAATGATTGCATATTTTGGGGAGTTTTGTGAATTTTTGAAGTTGAACACACTCGTTTCTATAGGCATTGACTTCTTCAAACGGAAATCATTTATCAAGGTAGAACCACCTATTTCCAATTAAGGTTCCTTACTCAACTTGTAGGATGCAACTAATTCCAACTAAAGTTAGATGAGATTTCCAATCAAAGTTTAGAATGTATTTTTTTCCCATTTTTAAGGTTGGTATTAATAAAGTCATGACATATGTCCCAAAGTGTTGTAAAGTGTGTAGGAAGTACTAAGTATAAAGTAGTCCTAGCTATGATTTGAATAAGAAGACTCTAGACATTGGATATGGGTTTACATCACTTTTGGGCTTCCAAAATCATAGTAATTTTAGTTTTGGAAACAAAATTATGAAAAATTTGCAATCCCCATATTTCCTATTTTTTCACATGGAAAAAATTTCCATAGTCTCATACTCCTTTTGAATTGTTCCAGAATATCTTAAGGAATTAGATATAGGTGGTTCTACCTTTAATTGCTACTACAATGAAAATGCAACATATACCCTGCCTTCCAAGATTACTCGGCCTAAAGAGCCTGATTAAATCAATTGTTTTTTTTTCCTTTTTTCTAGCAATTTATTGCCAGATTCTAAATCTCATATGCCACTGTTTGCGGCTTCCTCCAAATTTTTCTCTTTGTTAGGAGGGCACATAAGGCTTTACTATTTATCTATAGTACCCAAAAGAAATGCTAGATTAAATGTATCTTTTTCTCTTTTTTGGATTTTTTTAATGGCCACCTTTTCTTTTCTTTTCTTTTTTAAAATGCAACATGTCAAATAATGTATATTTTACGAGGCTAATACTTTTAGAGCGTGAGTACTTTATAAACCTCAAAATACTTTAACATTGTATATGAGAACTCACTTTGTAGTCAAGATTGTCTCCACAATTGAACACAACACATTGAATTCCCAAAGCTTTTCCAAGATCTTTTGTAGTTTCCGTTTTTCCAGTTCCTGCAGGTCCAGCAGGTGCACCTCCAAGTTTCAAATGTAAGGCTCCTGTTAATGTCATGTAGCACCGATCCGTGAGTGGAGTGATCACTAAACGCATTTGCGCGCCTAAGTACTCATAGGCATATTGAAATGATGCATTGGTTTGTCGGACAACACAATCTTCCACAACTTCATCCCAATAGTAACGTAATTGCATTTGCCAACCAAATTCCGTGGGTTTGAAAATGTTCTCCCTGCCACAACCGAGTAAGTTTTGGGTCATGAAAATCATCATGCATTTTACGAATACAAATAATTCATCTTTTTTTTGTTGTGAAAATAAAATCCTCAATCCAATGATATTTTTGTTTATGTTTATCTTTACGTACATAAGGTAGATGTACCCATAACCAATAAAATAAGAGCATTTAGATATAATCTAGGATAGTGCAAGATAAAGCAAATATTTTCAAAGATGCATTGACAAAAAATAATGGAAATTGCACAGAAATTGGTAATTTTATCTCTTGAACTGAAATTACTATGAATTTTGAAAGGCAAAAGTTGGGCTTGACCTATAACCAACATCTAGAGTCATCCAATTTCCATCATTCAAGAATACTTTTCCACTAATTACTTCCTACATTTATGCTCACTTATGTGTCATTGATTTATTGGTTCAAGCCTTGAAAAAGTACATAGACACACATTCCACAAAAAAAATGGAAATCCATTCTATTCTTGTTTGGAATAGGGTACCCTATTTAAAGATATTTATATTATATCTATATATTGTATAGTCTTCTAAGCTCATAGGCTCACACTTTTAGGCTCACATAATAGCAATCCTCAATAGTAATTATTCTATTAAAATTGCATTATTATATTGACCTTCAATGCTTGAAATCTAAAGTTCATTCTCATAGGTTCAAAAAAGTTACATGTTTTTTTTCACATTTTTTTCTTTTAAATGTGCATTTTATAAAACTTATAAAGTAGGAATATAACTATTGAAATTTTTGATGAAGGTAAAAAGTGGTTGTGACATAATGGTGTAGATTTTTTGAGTGCAAATTTTAGTACAATGATTGTACATGATGGAGATTAGGAAACAATAGTGTGCAATTACTTAGATAAATATCATCTTCAATCCCACAACAAATTTTAAAGCATCTTTCCATAGGAAACAAGAAACTTGGAGAAAAAAACTTTAGATTACATAAGTTACTTTAGTTACTACACATTGCACTTACTTTAATGGAATTAGGAAAATTTGCAAGGCACAATATTCTAGTATTTCAAAGTATTTTGGAAATTGTAATATTAAATACATTGTCAACTACACTAATATCACATTGACTCTACAGTAATTATCATCCAACATTCATTCATTTGATCTTTTTCATCCAATATCTATAACAAATTCATTTGAAGGTTTATACATTAGATTACATTCATCTAAATTACTAAAGAATTTGACACTATACAAACAAGCACTAATTTGAATTAAATCATATGATATTTGGAACAAAGGGAGTATATTATAATATTAATCTAGCAAAAAAATATTACAAGTTATATAAAAGTTTTTGCAATATGCCTTTAATAAGCTTCTAGATCATGATGGTGTATAACATTGTTTATTAAATATTTTTTATTTATTTTTAACATTCTTAATTTTTTTGTTAGCAAAAAAATTTGTTAACCAACTAAATTCATATCTTATAATCTATTAATTAGATTTTAATTTTCCTATGGAAAATATAAAATATAATGTATAATATCTTTAAAATACACTAGTTCAATGATTTGTTAATTATACCGATGCAAAATATCAACAATGTCACGTGCATGCACATCAATTGTAATTAGTGCACATAAAATTTTTCTATCTAATGCAGCTAAATCTCCACGTACTAAAATTGAGAGTTCTTCTAGCCTTTTTATATTGACTTGTAAAAATTCAGCTAGTTTGCCTTCAACAACACCTTCTTTTGCATTTAAACATTCTTCAACTTCTCTACACCAATAAACCTATGATGAATGTATATAAGATACTATGAGTTTTAATACTATTTGTATTTTTTATAATAGATTTTCAATTCATTAGTAAATGAAAGGTGTAGACATCTCTTAGAAAATTAGACTTTAACATAAACTAAAATTATTCTAAGTATCTTACAAATAAAATGAAATAAAATATTCTAAATACAATGACAATTTTTAAAATACACTATTTATAATATAATCGTGCTTCTCAATGAAATTTAAACTTTCTCAATAATTTCTTATATAAATTATAAATATTTTTTACAAAATAATATTTTCAAATAAAATCATTATCAAAGTTTTTAACTTTAAATTTATTTCTTAGATCATTTTTTTAATTATTATTTTATATAGTTATGCCTAAAATTTTAAAAATACAAAGGCAGTAATTTAATAATACATTTTTATGATAAAATTCATTTTATAAACAAACCAAAGTTTCTTTAATCAGCACAAATATTGTTAGCAATAAAATAAAGAAATTGATTGCTTTTGTAAGAAATAAAAAAGTAAAATTTTGATTCTTATGTTTTGTTTAAACTGTTTTAAATTATTTAAGATAAATAAATAAATTTCATTATTTATAATAATAGAAATAGTTTACATCCACCTATTGAATTGTCTATTCTAGATGAACTCGCTTTGAAAAAAATCTTGAAAACCATTTAAGCATTGGTAGGGTTGTTTTTATTCAAGAAGATGTAAGAAATCAAGTCCAAAAGAAATATACATTATTCCAACCCCATTCCCTAAAAAAAATCTATTCAAAAAGTACAAATAGATTATTTGTTGAATATTGTCTAGGATGCTCTATATGTATATAACTTTTTTAGAATATGTGTATCATTCCATAGCCCTCTTTAAAGTATATGCTTCTTTGCACATACCTTTTTTTTGCACATAGTGGAAATATTTTCTACTAATACTTCTATTGGAAGTCTTTACATTTACATTTGAGTCTTATCTTCAAATTCATAATAATAAAAAAATATAAAGAAAAAGAAAATCAACAATTGATTGTATTTATAGTTATTTGTAACTATAACTAATAGTAATTTGTTCTAAGTGTAAAAAGAATGATTTAAATATTTATTTTAATAAAAAAATTACTATACTTGTGAAATCATAACAACCAATTGAGCTGCATGCATTAAAACCCATTCTTTACGCTCTTTTTTAGCATAGTCAACATATCCAACTTTAGCCAACCTATTTCATATAAAAATGTATTTTTCAAGTATTATTTTAGTATTCAATTACTAGAATTAGTTAAAATTATATATATGTCCAATTACTTTCTTGAAGAAATACCTTCGAAGACTCAAAACCATATTTTGTTCAACCGCAGTAAGCCAATTTTCTACATTTCCACGAGCTTTCAAATTTTTTCCAAGTGAAATACGTTCTCCTTCACTTGAAACCATTGCAAAAATATCTATGCTCTTTGGATCTTCACCAAAATCCAAACTACGAATTCCATCTAAAAAGCATAGGTACAATATTTGAAAATTAAAATTTGAATCATAATATATTGAGCAATTTAAAAAAAATTTAATCCATACTACCAAGTACTTGTAAAATTTCATCCTTTCATGATATAGTGGATCAAATCATTCTAATATAATGTATCAACATATGGTTTTTAATGAATAATTCACTACTAAAAGTAGTATTTTAAAATAGCTTCCAATTATATTCAAACATTAGTGTGGAAAATTATTGAATAATTCTTCAAAATAATATTCATGTTTGATTTATATATAATTCATGTTCACTAAACTTTTTGGAATGAGGTGGTTGTATTCTTAGACAATCTTACCAAAGCATTTAGACATGTGGGGTTGTACAGCTTGCACATTTCTTGTTTGTGCAAGTATTTCAAGTAACTCATCGTTGGATAAGAAGTAAAATCTAGGAAATGCCATACGTTTTGTTTCCAAATAGTCTTCTAGATTCTTTTGAATTTTTTCTAAAGTTTCATTACTTTTTATAAACACTTCAAGCCATCCAGGTGTTGATCCTGACTGAAGAGCATTTGGTCTGAGAACAAAAATGTAATATGAAGTGTCATCCTTTTAATTGCAAATTAAAAAGTCATTATGGTATTCGACTTTATTAGGTTACAAGTTCTAAATTTTTTGTAGTTTAAAAATTTAAATTATTATTTGTATATAACATATAAATGATTTATTGAATGTTAACATAAAAAATTTGCCAATAAATTTTTAGTACTTCTATATGTAAACAATATGAAGTTAATACATAGATAAAACTAACACCTATCATGTGTTCTTTTCATAACATCCTTAAATTGTTTATCAACTGCAAAAAATGCTTTGCTTTCATTTGGTAGTTGTCTTTGTATATCTGGGGCACTGAATATACTTTCCAAATACATCCATTGTTTTTGAACTTCACACCATTGATCAAGTACCTTTCCAAAGTGTTTTAATGAATTTTCTAGTTTTTCAACTTCATTTCGAATGCCAGTGACATATCTGGATAGTTTAAAAAAAATTGATTATAGAATCACAACTTTGATGAAATTATTTTGGTAAGTTATTTTTTATTAATATGATGGTGCTAAAGATATGATTTTAATTTGAAAACGAGTTTTTTTTATGAATCATTATTCATTAAAAGGTAAATGAAAAAAACAATATAAAACAAAATTCAATCCATATGGCTATAAATATAACTACATCAGATATTTAAACATTCAAATATAAATATGAGAAAAAAAATCTTAAAGTTGAAACCATTACTATTCATTATGTCCAAAAAATTTCAATTGTCTAGAAATGTGACAATGTGCTTTGAGTGGAACATAAAAAGAATTTAATAATAATCAACCAAATTTTTGTACTATTGTCAAAGGTAGACATTCAATTGGTAGCAACAACATAATGATTGTTATAGTATGTAAATCTTTAGTGTTTAATTCTTTGAGTAATTTGATAATGTTTCCTAATCAAGCACTTGAACATTTTCAATGAAATTGCCAAAGCTAAAGAAATATACATGCCATCCTTGTTCATTTTGATATATCTTCTAAATAAAATTAATAAAGTTATTGTTTGAATTTAGAAATCAAGTCACTAAGTAATAATTTTGATCAAATATTAATTACATACACTCACCTAGAAGATGTAATAGTGTTCATTGTTACCATTGATTCATCTAAGGCTGCATAGACTTCATCAACACCACCAAGAATATAACAATCTTTGACATCCTTGAAAGGTTTTACAACAAATTCAATAGTTGTCCACTACACACAATTTGAAGCAAATATTGTTATATTGACATGAATAACTATCATAAAAAATACTACTACGTATTATTTTTGTCAACAAAAATTTAAGATTAAATAAATAATTTAAATAACTAATTTGGTGAATGAAAATAGCTTGATTTGTAATATCGTCATTATTATATAAATTCAAATAAATTTATAATGCAACATTTGATTCTACTTGCATTCTACTTATAAATTAATACCTTATTCTGAACTTTTGCCATAAGTTCTTCAAGTCCCATTTCTTGTGTTGCTTCATTGGATACATTTACAATTGCTTCTGTGAAGTCCATCACTTTTAATTCCAATAGTTTTCCAAGTGTAAATTGAGCATTTCTTTCAATCTAAATCCCAAGTCAAATAATCCTTTGTAAATCATGGTAATATCTTTAAAATAGGCCTAATAAGATCTAGGAAACCCATAGTTGTAAAATTCTTAAAATTATAATTAGAGCTAATTTTAACATAAACATCAATAGAAATATCATTTTCTTCAACCTTTGTATTCAAAAGTTAAAGAATGAAAATTAAATTTATTTTATTTAAATAAATGATTATAGTCTTTCTACCTTACGTCCAATTATGCCTTCCATTTTTTTCCAATGGCGATCTCTTAAAGCAGTATTGCGCATATTTTGAATAATAGGTAATGTATTAAATAATATCGTCACCATGTCTTTCAATCTCTTAACAACAGGATTAGGCACAATTACTCGTTCCATTTTCACTGCCAACTTTGAATATCTGAATCAAAATTTTATATTTTAATCATTATTCAATCATTCTAAAATATGTGAAGTTTATAATAGCTTATGGTTGTTTTTTAAGGTACAAGTATTTCTAAAATGTAGTCACAAATTGACAAGTTCACATTGTTGACATTTTTGACCCTTCATCGTAAATTATGCAAATTACTATTATTGTTATTAAATTTCTATATTAAGTCCTTTTTAATTTGTATACAAGACTTTGTAATCTCTTAAATGTGGGAATTTACCAAACAAAATTGTATTTGGGCACATCAAAATCCATTGAAATGTATAAATGCAATTAGAAATCATAATTACTATCATTAAATTTAGTCTTAAAAATTTACACATCTATAGTTGAAGAAAAATAATGGTTCCCAACTCCAAATTTCAAAATTATGACCTAAATTTTTTTATTATTCAAGGAAGAAAGTTTTTAAACAACATTTCTAATACTTGAGTTTAGATTTACATTTATCAAACATTTGTTTTTAAAAATATTTTCATAATTTAAGGATTAAGAGTAACAAAATTCATCTCTTTAAGAAATTTCTATGTCTTTTAAAATTAATTTGCATTTAGATCTTTGCAAAACCTAATTCAACCCCTAAACATGTTTGACTATGTATTCACCAAAAATGGATTAAAGTTGTTATTTCTTCTACAAGTATCAAACTTTAGAAAGTGCATTTTTAGACACATGCAACTATAGGATCTTGTAGTGAAATGGTTCAAGAAGATGTAAAAAAATTTCATAATTTTCCACTATATAGGTTGTAAGATGTTTAATGTTAGCATTTGAATTGACCAAAATCCTATTTTTGTCCTTGAAAAAATTCAAGCAACTACACTTTACAAGTTTGCATTTGTATGAAAAAATGTGCGAAATGGAGGTGCTTCTTTGGACTCATTATTCAAGTCAATTTGTCTATATGCTTGAAAAATTTGAGATCATTTGGATTGATACAACATATGAAGAAAAATAGTAAATAGGAAGAAGTAGAGAAGGGTTCTAAATACTAAATTGTTTAATAATTTATTTATGAAATTGAAAAATGCCAATCCCAAAGGTTGCAATGTTGTAATAAACCATTTGCATCCAAGGTTTATATTTATTTTTAAAATATTGAAGATTGATGTAAATAAAGGACTTCAAAGTTTATTTTAGTATAGAGATTCTGTAATTATTTGCATACTAAAACTCCTCATAAATTTCATCCCATTAGAGTTATTAATAAAATAGTAGTGATGCAAGATCAAGAGCCTAAGTTTAGGAAGAAGACAAGATGAAACTCCTTTTAGTACCAAATCTAAGGTTTGATGGAGTTTGGTGCTCTTTTGTTTTTTAGTACTATTTTTAGTTATACCTTCCTTTGACACACATTCAAAAACATAAATCAACTTTACAATTAACTCTATCAATCAAAATGAAATGATTCAAGACTTTCTATGTATGTGTAAATCCAGAATACCAATTTCAAGTTTTATTTTATTTTTAAAAATTAATTTTTTTCTTAGAGTTGCTTAGGCTACATGGCAAGCAATAAAAACTATATACCATGCACTAACTTTTTAACCATCTAGCCAAAAGTTATGAAGATTGTTGGATCCTAAAGCTACTCCTTCAGTACATGTGAGGAAATTTCAAAAAAAAAAAAAAAAAAAATCCATTTGTAGTGAGCTACCTAAAATCACCAAGTTGTCAAAAAATGCAAGTTGGGCATGTAGGAGTTAATACGTTATTCAATGAAGGATTTCAAATCTCTAAAGCTTTGCAATTGATTTTTTTTAATTAATAAAAAAATTTGGCATATTATTTTAAATTTTCTAAAAGACAATTTATATGCTTTTAATTTGAGAAAATATCATCACAAAAATTCATATATATATAAAATGTGCATTGAAAATACAAGTCTAATTGCAAAGCCATTAGGATGCTCATAGTCATAGTCATAGTGTGAAAATGCCCTAAAAGTAAGCTATTCATACAAGTGGATATACTTATTTGGATTTGGCAGTTTTTGCCACTTTTTAGGACATTGTGTGACAATGTCTAGAAAAGTGAAAGAAACTGCCAAAAAAGAAAATTTATTTTAAAATTTTAAAATTTCATTCCCCTACTCCCCCCCCCCCCTCTCTTGTAATTTTCGAAAACCAGTTTCACCGACAAACAATATGGAACAATTCATCTTGTACTCGTATTCATATTTCAATACTATATCCATATCCATGTACTATATTTGTATCTATACTCGTATTCATATTCATATTTGTAATATGTATCTGTATCTATATTTGTGTTCCATATCTATATCCATATCTATATTTAAATTAATTCCTACAAGATCAATGGCTTGTGGTGTTTTGGAAAATCAACGGTGATTTTAAAGATAAGCATCTTTTTTTTGATAAAATCAATGGCCTATAAAAGTTTTTAGAAAAGGGGGGGGGGGGGGGGGCTAATTGACAGAGGTGTGCAACTACTTTTCAGAACATTGTGTAGTCAACTAAATAACTTTATAAAAGGCTAATTTTAGAATGATTGTATTCTTTTAGTCATAAACTAATTTTTTTTGTAGCGTGTCGTTGCAAGAAACACTTACGGGTTTTGTCTCAAAATCGCCTATTTACATGAGTCCTATGACTTTTGGAATTATTATTTTTTTATGTAAAATAAAATATGGATAATTTGAAGAGCAATGAGAATATTATGTCTTTTTAAATTCAGACCTAAGAAAATTTACCTCTAAAAAATATGCACAAAATAAGGACAATGGAAAATACAATGAAAATAGACACTTTTTTCTTTGATTTTTAAAAAAAAATTCAAAAAAAAAATTCAAATTTTTTTTTTCTAACTTAAAGGTGCTCTTCTCCAACAATTTTCATCTTTAGGAAAAATAAATTGTATTCTCCACACTTACACAAAGGTAGTGCACTTTGAGCACATGTGGAAGTTGGACAATATAATATTTCCAGAAATATTTTCTAGAATTGTGTAACTTTAGTAGAGGTTCTTGCATGCCAATTTTAAATCAAAATTGGGTCAAATCACACTCTAATGTACCACAAAAGGGGTCAGACACACCAAAATCTGCAATGTAGCTTCTTTCAATCTATTGTTTTCTAATGGTAATCTACTAATTTAAGATAATTTAGTCCTTTTTTATTAGAGCTTCAAGTCATGTTAAGACTAATAGTATTTTATTTATAAAAAAAAGAAAAGTTCTTTACTAAAAATCCAATTGTACTTGAATTGTCAATGCGTCAGCTTTTTAAATGGACAAAAAGGAGTCTAATTTCTAATGAATTACAATGTGATTGAATCCAAAAAAATTATATATGTATATATTCATATGATAGAGTAGAAAAGGACATTTTTAACACAAATTGATTATATTTTTATTTTCTATAATATTCAGAAGTAAGAATTTTTGAACATTTTTTTCAATACATAAAATAATCCGAACGATGATTATGTCAAAACAAAAAGTGTATATATTATTGACATCTAGGTCTCTATATTATTATTTTTTGAAATTAAATGTTTAATTTTGTTCTTAGAACAAATTAATACTTTGTGAATAATCAATTAATTGATTAAAAAATTATACTATTTTTAGTGGAAGAATCATTTTCATAAAATATTTTTTTATAACTATATACTTGATAATAATAAAAAAATTTGATAAAAAGTCCTGCTTAAGTGCTATATTGTAAAATAATTCCTAAATTTAGCCTAATTTACATCTATTTAAGGATTTTTTTCATGAATTTTTTTTTCAAAATCATCAAAAATATCCATTGCAATACTACCCATCTATTATTTTATTTTTAAAATAATAACATCTAAGTAATTCAAAGCTTTGAAACTTGAAAAAAGAACTCTAGTCATGTCCTAGTAAAGTAATGCCTTTGGTACCTTTCAGTGTGATTTGACCCAATTTGAATTTTGGGGTCAAAAATAGGACTAAACACCCCCCCCCCAAATGGCCAAGGTAGACACCCAATTGGGGGCAATTTTAAAATGGTAAAATAATTTTTGAGGAATTCAAAAATTTGCAAAACATGTAAAACTTTTTTGTGCACCTTCATTCCAAATTTCAATTCAAACGAACTAAAGATGAAAAAGTTATGAGCAAAAAAAAGGACAAGTGTGTCTTGCAATCACCCTAGCCTAATAAATAGCAAGTAATAGTATAAAATTATATTATTATAATTTCTAAGGAAATTTTATCAACATTATTTCGACCAAATGATTATATGTTTTTTAAAAGCAAGTTAAAAAAGGTTCAATTTGAACTACTTTGTTACTATTCCTTCCATTTCGTCCACATCCAAACTTTCAAAATGAGTTGCATTCCAAGTGACTCCTCTTTCTGCCAATTCTCTTAGTCCTTGCCACAACGAATATCTTAAATTTACTTCTTCAGAAGCTTGAGCTAAATCATCAAATTTAGATTCATCGGTCTATATCACAAGTATTAAAGAAATCATGAGAAGGTTTAAAACAAAAATCAAGACTATAAGAGTTTAGTTCATTTATATTTATAACTAAAAATAATTTGTATAACTTCCAATTCAATTTCTTTACATATTGATAGTATAAATATCTATAAGTTAATTTTGATAAATTCAATAGTCATTTCTTTAAAATTATAGAATATTACAATTTTTGAAGAATGAAAATGACCTCAAAAAGGTGTTGATATTCAATAATGCGTTTAGCTTGAGCTTTTTGAGTTTGGACTTCATTATGTAATTTGCCCATATAATCTAAAATTGTTTCTTCATCAACATCTATTAACAATGATTTTAAATTTAGTTAGAAACTTTGAAAATCAAAATATGAACTTCTAATTTAAAACACACATTATTGATACCAAAATAAAATCTCAAAATCAAGTTTAATAAATTATAATATTCAATTTTATATGATAAAAATTTAAAAATCAAACAAAAAATAACAACACATCACAAATATATTAGAAATTATTGTTAAATATTATAGAACCACCATGGGAGTATAGTAAATAATTAAAACTCATTCAAATAATCAATAATATTTGTTGCTTCAAACATTCTTACCTATCAATCATATCTATAATTCAAAGTTTTATTTACATCTTCATTTCATGTGTGTTATGAAAATGTTTTACTTCAAAAAGTTACTTTAATGCTTCTAAAGATGATCCTTTACAAATGACTTTAGTTCATAAGTAAAATAAAGTCTTTAAAAAAATCATCATAATTGGATCTTAAAATTTGAACTTAAAGTCTTTGAATATTTTTTTCATACAACAAACCAAAGAAATTAGTTACCTAAAAAATATGAGGTTAAAGGACATATCATGTATAATTCCAATCAATTTAACGCTTCTCTAAATCTATTCTATAATTTTTTTCAAAAGAATTCTTAATGCGACTTTTTCTTTGAGACTAATTACTAAGAGTCCTCAACACAATGAAAATGGACACCCTTGCATAAAATCTCAAATAGAAAAATCATGACCACGCATCTTCAAAAATTCGATGTTAAAATCAAACTTCAAAAATAAATTTTCAAAATTAAATACTACTAGCTTGGTGAGGTTTATTTAGCTTCAAAATTTTGTGAATGTCAAAATTTGATGCCTCATACATTTAAGTACTTCTAGGGGTTAGAGCATCCCCATGCCTGCACGCAAAAGGGCTAAAAAATGATAATCTAGTGTGTTTGCCCTGTGAAACTACTCCATGCCAGGCACTCCAAACAAAAAAATTTAGCCAGTAAAGACTTCAAAGTAACAATGGCATTGAACTTTTGTGTTTGTTCCTTGTGGCTCACTATACCTTGATTTTCTCAATTCTAACATACTTTTAGGGAATGTTTAGCCGGAGCTTGGAGGCCCAACACTTGGCCTGACATCTTTCACCTAGCTTCATAAAAGTAGTTCTTTGACTTGGGAGATGTGTTTAGTGAGTGAATTAAGAGTGTAGGCATGGGGCATGAAGCACCTTCACTAGCCATCAGCCCATGTCAGACCCCATTTGGCACCCTTACTTGCGGGGTCTCGCATGGGGATGCTCTTAAAGTCATCATTAAAATGTAGACTTTAGATTATTGAATCAAATACCTGCACTCAAAATCATTTCATGTTGTGCAGCTGCTCGTATCTCAATAACATCTTTTCTTAGTTTATCAACTTCTTTTACTAAATCTTCACTAAATTTCTTAATATTTCCAATTTTGGCCTCTTGCACTATGTCCATTGCTTCTTTACAAGATATAAAATTAGAGGCCATCATTCGAAATGAAGCTTGTTCAATATCTGGTACTTCCATTTGGTAATCTTTTATCAACACATAATGCTCATTGATAACTTCAAATTGATCTTCTAGAGTCTTTAGTTTCTTAATCAAGCCCTGTCATGTTTTAGCCTTGAAACATGGAAAGCAATTTTTTGAGAAATCAATTTGTTTACTCAAAATTCATGTAGAAATTGACTTTAAAATAAATGAACTCAAATTTTAAAATATGATAATATTTAGGTCGTTATTATTATTATTATTATTATTATTATTATTATTATTATTATTATTATTATGTTTGATAAATGATGCTTTTGGTTTATTAAAAATGTTTATTCTTTATCTTGACAATGAAATTCAAAAAAATTATTATTTCTTTGTAATTGATATCCACAAGAAATTGTCACACAAAATATTAACCCCTAAAGCCCTGAACAACGTTTTTTGAGATTATAAATTTTTTGGGCAGCTTACTACGGATGGTGTCTTTATTTTTTTCTTTGAAATTTTGATACAATGTATACCCAAGGAGTACCTTTAAGGCTCAACAATTTTCATAACTTTTGACTTCACGGTTAAAAAGTTATGGCAGGATATGTTGTTTTCTTTACCCAGCGGGCAGCCTGGGCAGATGAAAAAACTTCAAAAAAAAACTTTTTTTTGAAAAGTAAAATTTCAAATTGATTCTTTAGATTTATACACACATGGGAAGCTTTGAATCAATCCATTCTGATCAATGAATCAAAAGTTATGAAGATTTTGAGTTTCGGGTAGTTTGCGGCCAGCTACAGAATCTCTACAGTACAAAAAAAGTTTGAGATTCTTCATTTAATTCAATTTTTCATATTTTTGAAAAAAAATAAAAACAGAAGGTGTAGATTGTTTATTACAACATTTTAACCGTTGGGATTGAAAATTTTCAATTCCATGAATAAAATGTTCACAATTTAGTATTTTGGCTCATTTTTTATTTTTTTCTACTTACTTATTTTTTCCTATATGTTGTACAGTTCCAAATGGTTTGAAATTTTTGTGGATGTATCCAACTTGCATTGAAGTATGAATTCAAAGAGTGACCACCATTTTGAAATTTTTTTCACACAAATATGACCTCGTGAAGTGCAGCTGCCCGGATTTTTGCAGGGATAAAAAAACAATTTTTGTCAATTCAAGTGCTTATATCTTGCAATCTACATGGTGTAAATTTCTGAATTTTTTTCCACATGTTTACAAACCACCTTACTTAAAGATCCTACTATTACATGAGTCAAAAATGTGTTTTTAAAAAAAAAATTGCACTTGTATTAGAAATGGCAGTTTTGGAGCATTTTTGGTGAAAACATAGTCAAAAACCTTTAGGGGTTGAGTATTCCAAAATTTTCATGTACCCACTCTCAATGTGCACTATAAAATCTTATAGTACTATCCAATCTTAAGAAAAAGTGAGAAAATAAATTATTCAAATTCTTTGGTAGTTTAGGCCCATTCAAAAAATGCACTTTTTCCAAGTCATTAGGAATTAAGAACATTGCAAACATTGGCAATTTTAAAAGTCATATATGGTTATTGATTTCTCCAAACAATACAATGCACTATGTTTCATAGCTTCAATACAAAGATATACTTGTGTTCATTATATTATCATGAAATCATTCATCAATGATTTTTTATGACCAAAATTTTTCATATTTTATAAACTTAAGAAAATAAAATTATTATAATATATCTTTAAAATTTTCACTTAATTATAAGGTTTTTATTTTGGAAAATTATACAATAATCCAAAATCCCTAGGACAACAAATAAAAATGTAAATTTTTTTGTTACTTGTTATTTAATTGCAATCATATTTATATTCAAGAATTAAAAAAAATTATTTTGAACTTTTAATCTCCAAATTCATTGATGTATAAAAATAAAGATCAATAATTTTTGTCTTTACATCTATATATACATTCTATATTCAAATTTGAATAATATCTAAAAACTAGGCATATGAGATAATAAAACCAATCAAATTAAAAATTACAATAATTAATAAATTTATATCAGAATTAAAAAATTATTACACAATCAACCACTATTTAGACCTCATTAAAGCTTGCAACATCCACAAATTCTTCCACTGTAGATGGTACAACTCGTAACTTTTTTTCTGCTTCATGTATTTCATTCATAAATTCCTAAAAATCAATCAAAATAAAATAAAGTATTTTCTTAAACTTGAAATTAATCTTAAACATCTCAAATTCAAAATGTATTTGTGAATATTTGACATGGTGTTAAAACAAAATAAATTCCAAACAATGCATTTAGAACTCAAGATATTTATTTCAATTTCTAGAATCATTATTATTCAATTATCCTCATCAGATTCAACTTTCAAACAATATCAAAATTTCAATGAAATGGAATAAGAAACAACAAACTTGCAACAATTCTCCACCCATTTTGGGTAGCAATTTATAAATATTTTCCAATGCTTTTTGTAGTAAAGGCAACAAAAATTCCTTAGCATGAGTAGTTGTTACATGAAAAATTCCCTATAAATGCTTTTGTCAATTTTTATAATAGCATAAGAAAATAGTATAGTTCCTTTTGAATAAATTTTTTAATTTTAAATATTTAAATATAAAATTTAATAATAATTTTTTTACTAATATTCAACTCATTTAAGTAAATAAGTAAATTCATATATGATTTATCTTCAATTTGATTTTTCTAAATAAAATGTTAGAATTATTTATCAATCCAAACTAATGTGATTTAGATTATTAGTTTGAGAGTCTTTTGCTCTTAAATTTAATAGCAAAAACTAAAAAATTATAATATTCATATATTTGTATTTATAATTTTAGTTAATATTATATTATATATATGTATATATATATTGATGTAATTACTATATTGAAAAAATTTGGAAGGCTATCAATATCCTTTTCTTGAAAAATGAACTTCTCTATATCAATTCGAAAATCTTGTAATGTCCTTTTTTTCTCTTCAACCTAAGATTCAAATGTGTCAAATATAATGCATTGAAACTAATTTTATAAGAAACTAAAATACAATTATTTTTTAAATTGTGGATTGTATAGGTTAAATGGATTTCAATATGCTAAAATCTTTAGTTTTGAACTAAAGATAGTAGTTCCATAGTGCTTTCACTTAAGAACATTTTTTCAAAATAAAGAATTATAATGTGTGTAGCAAATTAAATTTAAAAATAAAAAACCAATCAAAATTCTTTGTGATTTAAGAGACAAAAAGATAAGATTTTGTTTCTCTTACAACCATACATCATTACCTAAGAAATGTTGACTACATATTAGTCATGACAAATTGAAAATACCAAATGAAAATTTTGTGTTGTTTTTAAAAATATGAGCACTACAAGAAAAAAAAAGATTTTTTCAAACATGTGTTTGCTTAAGCTCAAAAATAAATTACAAATTGTAAATATTGATGATATGTTGACAAAATGATTTTGAAAAACCATATAAAATTAACCAAAAAATCATATTAAATTATCACATTGAATTTATAAAAAACATGTTGAATTAAAAATGTATATGATGAAGAAGGATTCAATCCCAAGAGGTATTTATGATTCTTCATTCAATATACCATCTATAGAATTTATTTGAAAACTTAAAAATTGAAGTAAAAATTATTTTTAATATTTTTGGCAAAAAAATTCCTTGTAATTTTTATTTTATTAATAATGATCACTCAAAGCTCCTAGAATAAATTATGATTTTGACAATGATTTGAGACTTTATTAGCTTCGAAAAATGAATTTTCTGAAATCCATTTCAAATGGAAAATAGAAAAATCTAATGTCTTTTGAAAGATTCATTGGAAGTTCAAGATAAATAAATTATTGTACACTGAATTTGACAGTTACAGAATAATTAAAAAGTTTATAGAATTATTAGTGCTCAAAGTCTATAAAATCTCTCCTAAATCCTAGAAAACTCACATTGAGCATGTTAAAAATTTAAAGGTTAAAATTTGATTATTTTCAAGGACTTAAAAAATCCAAAAAAGACTTTCATCAATAGGTTTTGAAATTAAAAATAGTAATCTTTTATACTTAAAAAAGATTTTAAAAATTTGAAATGTTTAGTTGAAAGGAGTGAATACCACTTGTAGCTATTGAACTAATCCACTCAAATCAATTTAATTTCTACATTACCTCTTTACGCAACCTTTCTTCAGTAATCTTACGATTTGCAATACATCTTTCCAAGTGTTCTAAAAAAGGTGCTTTCAAATGTTCAATGTCCTACAACAACAAGTTACTTATAATATAAATTTGATAATAAAATTAACCATTACATTCCATAAATTGAGACTTTGAGTATTTTTATTAGATCTAGGATCACAAAATATTTATTAAGAATATCATCTACAATTATAAATATTATTTGAATTTATCCACTTAGATTTTATAAACTATATGTATTTTATCTATTTTCAAATAAAATAGTATTAATAGAGATCTTTAAATTCTACATTTTTCTACTATAAAAAACAGAAATTGAAAGAATTTGAAAATCTCATGTATATAAAAGATCTTTATAATTACAAAACAATCTAAAGTGTTTACATCACTTGAAAAAAGAACAAATCTTGAGTTAAAAATTAAGAAAAACATGTATACTATATTCATATTAAAACATATTTTGTGGCAAAATTTATATTAGTTTATTAGAATTCAATAATTTTCACAAATAATGTTTAAGAAATAACATATTTATTTTATATCTCATGAGGGACTTTTATAGTCATAAATTTTAATGATCACTTAGCAATTAACATCTCTAGAATCGGGGATGCTATTTTGTCAGCCTGCGAGCGTGAGCCTATGAGCCCGTGAGCTTGTGAGTCTAGAATTTTTGGTGAAATTTTTAGTGATTTTTAGGGCATGGACCTATTATCGTGCTTTAAGAATTTTGGATTTTTATATCTAGTATCCCCCTCATGAGATTTGAAATTTGTGACTTTAAAAACTTTAAAAATAAAAAAAGTTTCAATTTTTTTCAATTTTCTTTTTAGTCCTTTTTTTAATTTTTCAAATTTTTTTTGCAACTCCATCACCTTCTAAAATCCCTCTTGATGTTGAAAGGGGTTTGGAGGTAGAGGGCTTTGGAGCTCTCAAAACTTTTTTTTCGTTTTTTTCAACTTTTTTTTCTTTTTTTCCGACTATATTACTAGTTCATTTTTGTTGCGACTTTTCACCCTCAAAAACCTTCTCTCGGTACCGAGAGATCAATTTCATGGTGATAAAGTCGGGGGAAAAAAAAAAAACTTTTTTTTTTTTTCACGACTCTGTCACCCTCGAAAACCCCTTGTTAAATTCTGGATTTTGAACCTCAAAAAAAGAATTTTTTTTTTGGAAGGTATTGAGAGGCCCTTTAGAGATAGTAGGGTTTGAAAATTTAAAATACATTAACCACATTTCCACGGTCATAGGTCCACAGTCATAGGTTCATGGTCATAAAGCTAAAATTTTATTATAAATAGATTTTTTTTAAATGACTTCACTTTTTTTTTCTCTTGGCTTAAGAAATTCACAGTTTTTTTTGGTTAATTCTTTGGGCTCACAAAACCTACGCACACTACTCGCAAGCTCATGCTTTTAGGCTCACAAACTAGCTTCGTTGCTCTAAAACAATCACTTAAGATGCCTCAATACAATTATTGAAACTACAAGGAAATCTAGTTGAAGATCATGGAGAATATAATCTTTAAATTAAGGACATTGTTTAATCAATCTCTAATTTAGTGGATTTCAGTCTTTAGAAAATGATTTGAAAAAGTCTTTTATATGAAACTTTAGAATAGAAACTTGAGAAGAGACAAGAAAGATTGTTTAATCCCTGGAGTTCATGATTATATTTTAGCAATTGAAACCCACTTTAGAACTTCCATACAAAGAGCCAAGATGAAAATTATTTTTCGCATATCCAACTATAGAATCTTGCATTATGTATATTTGAAAATACATGAAGAATATTTTTCAAAAACTTTGACAAGGAAGATTATAAGGTACTATTGTTTAAAGTAAAAATAAATATATTTTTTGTACCTTATCACAATATCATACTAGATTTTGGACTTTTTTTTGACACCTAGATTTTAGACTTTCAATTGCCTTAATTGCTTAAGGCCCAAAGGAAGTCTATATTTCTAAGTATATCAACAAAATACAACTTTGAATAATAACTTTATAATGATTTAAAACTAAAAAACTAAAAAATATGATTCATAAATCATATGTATATAACTAAATAAATTTCTGATATTTTGAAAATATAAAAATAAACATTTAATACAAATTTGAAAAATCTCTATAAAAATTGACTAAATTTTAGTTTGTAAGATTTTGTTTGATTTGAATTTGAGATTTGGTATATGTAAAACATATTTGCAATTATTAATTCCTTAAAAATTGGAAAATTTTGTTGTGTTTGGATTATATTAGACAAATTTGATATACAAAGTTTTGGGATTTGAATCTCTATGGTGAATAACTTTATTGAAAATTTAAATTGAAGAATTGATATTTGTTTGTTAAAAGATTATCATAGTTAAAAATATAGAAGATGAAGGTAAAATTTAATTTGTTGATAGTTCTAAAAAGGCATTGTAACATATCAATTTTATAGGTGCAAATGCAAAATTGTTGTAGCAAATAATTTACAGTTTAAGCACCTCCTTCTTTTTCAAAAAAGGTTGTGAATATTGAATACAAAACTAATCATGTGTGTTATTGTTAAAAACATCATAACTACTTGCAAAACATTCATTTGTAGTAGCTTTCAAATCACTAAATTTTTGTATTAATTTTTCTTTTGCTTGGATTTGAGCATTTTGAGCATTGCATGGCATTAGTTTTTTTCCTAGGCATTGATTGAAATAAAAATGATGTACACAAAAATTCATTCTAAGGCTTGGAATTTTGAGGGAATAAAAGACCTTTTGGAATACAATATTAATAATACCAAACTAGGAATATACAATCTTCATTCTATTGTTTTGATTGTATATGGTAATTATATCATTTAATGTATTCATGTATTGAACTAATAAAAGATTATTCATCTACGTGACAAACACGTCACATTATATACAAAATCCTATTTGAAGGCCAAACCCAAACTACTCTCAAAGATTGTAGAAGGCAAATAAAAAATATCTAGATGTAGGAATTGAAACTTCTTAACTTCATACTATAAAGGCCAAAGATCCAACTCAATTTGTCTAATATATAATATTTTCTACCATTCAAGTGCATAAAAACCTAATTTGGTAGTTACTTTAGGATCAAATTTGCATTACACATTTGAATAAAATAAAATCTCTATAAGGATGCCTTATTTGGCATTTTTTCTCTTCATTTCATAAACAAAATTATAGTTAGAATATGAATGATGAATTGAATTCCACTTTTGTGAAATTCAATTTTGCCTCAAAATCCTTATTTTTTTGTACCAAAACTATCTAAAAATATTACCATGTAGGCATTAAAAAAAACATATATGGAACTTGTGATGTGGGACTTGGAAAGTAGTGTAAAGTGGTCCCAGTAAAATAGTGCTTGACCAAATGTGTTTGAAGGGGTACAATATGCAATATAGAGGTGAAAAGATGAAAAAATATATAAAACTAACAAAACAAAAAACAAATCCAATCCAAAAAAATCATTTGTAATCTTGTAAAGCCAATATCTTTCAATTATAAAGCCATCTATTGATCCTTAAAGTCCCAAAGCCATCAAAATATACTCAAATTTGCAATATCTATTGAAAAGAGTAAAAATCTTTATAATTTTTTTTCCAAATTCAACCATAGGGGCTTGCACTAAAGTAATGTAAAAATGTGTATTAAGGAATTCCAAAAGTTTTGATTGCATAGATTGCAAAATATTTGTATATGAAGTAACAAAACTAAGGGTTTTTTTGCCCTTGCTCTACCAGATCTTAAACTTTGAATAATCTTTATTTCAAATTTTCGTAGAATTGTTTTGAATTTCTATTTATTTTTGTTAAAAATTTGAGTTGAAAATTTGAAGAAATATTCTAAGAAAACACACACTAAATTTTTTTCATAAAAGAACTATTAAATAGAAGTAGGTAAAGATTGTAGATAAAACTAAATTATTCTTAGTTCTAAGGTGAAATTGAAACATACTAATTACATCAAAGAATTTATTCTAGGAGGAGATTTTATTTTTGTGAATATTTTCATATTGAAAAACTATAATAATTGAGTTAAAAAATGAATCTTAAAAGTTATTTTCTTTAAAAAAATGATCTAATTTCCTATAATTTTCACATTACAAATCCATCTAGAATGAAACAAAGCTTAATTTATAGATACAAATATACCTTTTATGAAGAAAAATGAAAATTTTTATTTCAAATATTTTGAGGATTTTTACTTATCCAACAAACTAAAATTTAGTTTTGTTGTTCTAAAACTATTGCTATTGAAAGTTATTGTGATTTTCTATCTATACTAAGTTTTCGAAAATTATAACAAATATTGAGACCATAGAAACCTAATGAAAATCTATTCTTTCTACTTAGAAGACATGAAAATTTTAGAAATGAAGTCAATTTTGAAATTACTTTGTTGAATTTGCTTAGGTTCAATAGAAAGTGCAATCCAAATTCTTAAAAGAAAACTATACTTGTATACTATGCATTGGGGGTCAAAATTGTTAGATTTCATACAAAACCATTTATTTTTTGGTTGAATTTCCATTTTTTTACTCAATTAAAATAATTTTAGAGTTTGTTTTGCAAGGTTCTAAGTATTTTATGACCTTCAATACTAGTCATAGCTTTACCAATATTCAAAATCTTACCAATATGTGTGAATAAATTGATACAACTTCATGGATTTTCTTAAAATGAAAAATATTTTCATTGACCTCTTCTATTCTCTTCAACTATATAACATTATAATTTCTGAAGATTTCATTGAATTTTGTATTTAATTATATTATATATTATTTTTCTACAATTTGATCCTAGTGTAGGGTTGTTTGCTAGGAATTTGTAAATTCAAATACATGATTCTAATATATTTATTAAAAGATATGAAAAAACTAAACACTTTCATACCAATACAATAAACTATACGCTAACCTTGTATACTCTACCTGCATTACTATAGTTTCACCATTTTGCCTTTTTTATGTTTCTTATAAATCTTTGATAATTACTTGGATTATAATATTTTAAAATTAATATTGAACTAAATTTTCCATTTCATATTAAAATATTGAAGTAATCATCATTAAATTTTGTTGAATTGGAAGTTATTTCATTGATATTGAATTTGAAATATTTTTCTTACATCAAAAAATTTGTTATAATTATCTTTTAATTAAATTTATAAAAAAAAAAAAAAGGTTTAAAATAACGTACCAATGTTTTTTTATAATTTTTGTATAACATATGAATTCTTAATTTTAAGACTCCATGTATTTTACTTATACATATAGCAACAATACAATTTATAGCTCATATTACAAGGTTTGATGGTACATACATTAAATGCCAATAATATTGTTTTATTGATCTTTGCCAATAATGTATAAAATTGATTTTCGCCAATAAGTTCAACATAAGAATTTAAATTGTCTACATTTGCATCACCTTTATCAACTATTCCATCAAGAATAGGATGATAAAGAGTTCTCCTTAAATAGCGAACAACATTTGAAATACCTACAACATATCCTTCCATCTGAAATATGATGAAGAAAATGTGTCATAAATCTTCCATAGAAGCTCAATCTTTGATTTCTTTTCAAAAAAATTATCAAATTATGTGACTTAAAAGATGATTTAAAAGTCTTTTATCTTTATTTTTAATTTTAATTTTAATTTTAATTATTCATAAATTATATTCAATTGTTTTTTTATACGTAGTATATTATAATCTAATAGAATATATAGTAGTTTGTAGAATTGATGATCATCAAGCTATTTGAAAATTTTAGTACATTAGAGCTATATAAAAAAATTTGAATGAAAATTACACAAAAGTCACCAATACAAAGAGAAGTTGAATTCTAGTAGTTAAAATTTAACTATGTAATCTCATAGTGTCCTCTAAATTTTTTATTGAAGGAATGCAAACAAGAATGCAAAAGATTCTCTACATATGTTCAATTGACATTAATTATTCAATTGAGGTTCAGTGTTTTGAATATTATTACAAAGACTTCTTTATCACCAATAGTTAAGTTTCTATCCTCATCTTATTTACTATGGTTGCTATATTGAATATTTCAAAGAAAATTTACTATTGTATGAATTCCAATTTAGCGCAATAGTTCATTTTGAAAGTTATGATTTACTTACAAGGATTTTTTTCACTACTAATTATTATTTTCAAATGAATTATTATTCTCAATTTAGCATTAGTAGAATTTATTAGTAAATTGAAAACATAATATGTGAATTTTGGCCTCAAATATTTGTTTAAAATAGAAATTTACATCAAATAATAATTGTTTTTAAACAACCTAGAAATCATGCATATAATTGATTTGTAAGTAAATATTGATGAAGCCATACATGTTTATCTTTGTATGGTATAATTATATATTATTATCCAAAAATGCATGTATATGTGTGGTTTTATCCTAATTTGTATTGATATTCTTAAACAATTGTTTTTCCATTTGTAGTCTATTATTTTTAATCATATTTAGACATTTAGTGATACATAGTTTTTTTGAAGGTCTTAATAATTTTAGACCTCATACGTGACTCTTGGTAAAAGAAATACTTTCTAATTTAGAATACTTATATTAATCCTTTAAAAACTAAGTATAGTTTAAATTTTTTTGAATTATGAAGATTTATAATAAATAAAATTTAGAATAATATCTAAATCATGAGTTTTAAAAAATTATAGATTGTGGACCTTTGTATATTAAATCATTATAAATGGATCTATAACTACACTAACTAATATTCATTCATAAATGTTGAAATTTTCTTTCAAAATGAATTTTTGAATGAATATTTGTAATTTTTATAATAAATTTATACCCTAAAGTCAAAATGTTAAGTCTTTATAATTTTGAATTTCATAGGTTTTTATTTAAGTTATATATAGAAGTACTAGAAAGTAATTTATTCAAAGATATAGAAATTAAATATTCTTAAATTCTTTCTACTTTAGAATATTTTGAAAGCAAAACTTTTGAAAATATTGTCAATTGCATAGTACAATGCACCAATATTTATATTGCAATGCATTTTTTTCTAATGTTTTTCAAAATTTCAAGACATCAACAATCAAATTGTGACTTACAATTTTCCAAAAAATACACTTATCTACATAAAATATCATATTTTGAAAAATGAAAAATGAGAATAAAATCCTTCTATTGATGGTTGAAATGAGGAATTAAAGAAAAACCTTATACACAGCTACAGTGCTTCAATGTACTCAAAATCTAAAAAGATTTATGAAGAAGTAAGTTGTCAATGGATTTTTTAGCCTTAAAACTTTTCAATGAAAAAAGTATGTCAAACTAAATTCACTAGAAATTTTATTTTTATTTTTGTATAAGTAATATTTTTTATATCAATCTTTGTCACTTGATTGGTTATTTTTTTTGTTAAATGTTGTTTTCAACAATTTGAACTTTTGGATGCGGTTTTGAATTAAAGTCTCTAACCAATAGATTTATTATTTTCAAGGATTTATTATATATTTTTACAACCAATTATTATTGAATATTTATAAAAGGTGAGATGGATTTGAAATAAACATTGAAAATTTCCTACTAATTTATTTATTGAGTAAAATTCATTGTAATTTTCAAATCCTATTACAATGGAAAATTATATAAAAGCAATTATTTAAATATTGCAATAACTACATACTATCTACTTTTATTAATGACTCATGAAATTGATGAATTGATAAAATCTAAAGATTATAAGAAAAAACTAAAGTATTCAATTTTGTTTTTTTGCATTTGACATCAAAATTTTAAATTGATTGCCAAGTGCTCCATTTGTTAGTTGTTTAAAAAACAATTGACAAATGGAATATGCTAAATTCAATAATATAGAAATAATGATTGAATGAAAATTCAAAATAACTTAAAGCAAAAAAGTCAATGATTATATATGTAGAGTAATTTATACCAATTGTCTCAATGGAATTAATTATTTTAAGATCATGCAGGCAATTTTTTAATGTTAAAATTTTATTAAAATGGATTGAAATAAGTTTTAAATGTTTGATGATTACTATCATTTTTGCCTATTGAAATATAAAATATATACTCAAAATAATATGAATGCATTATTTTTGTCAATGTACTTGTATCTTTCTTTATTAAGGGATTCTTTGTTAGTATTCCAATGTTTCAAATATAGTGGATTGCTTAAAAATTAATATTTTTAAATATTTCTTACATAAATAGAATGACTAATCTTGTTCATGAATGAAAAAATTACCAAAATTGTACATATAGTACATGTGTTATGTACTATTGCAATTATGCATTTCTTCATTTTTTAAATTGAAGTGGAATTAATTTTTAAAAATTTGGCTAGTTTAAAAAAACTTTTTTAATTTGAATTTGACAATAACAAATATATCTCCAACTACCAATGTTATCAAACATGTTGTTCTTCCTACTTATACTATTTTTAATGGTAATTTTTTAATGTTGAAACAAATTAATTCTTCTTATCCATATAAAATATGTGAGAAATATATACTCTTGTAGCCTTTCATGTCTGAAAAAAATGAGAATTCATATTATGCAAGCCTAAAAGTGAGAGCCTATGAGCTTAAAAGACTATATACCTATAGTATAAGTGTCTATAAATTAGAACATGTATCTATAATATAGAATAAATACATGTATGATAGATGTCTGTGTTATAAGCACCTTCTATGGTTGTAGGATATATACTTATATACAAACTCAAGGCTCACATGCTCACATTTTCATGCTCACATACTAGTATTGTTAGAAAAAAAATTCTATAAAACAAAGTGTCTAAAAAGAAAGAAGCAATATTCCTTCATGTAGTAGTTGAAAGTGACCTTTGTCACATTTTTGCCAAATAATTATTTTAAATTAGAAAGATTGATTTGGTAGTAAATTTTCTTTTAACAATATGTTATATATTTAAAAATTACAAAATAGTTTTTTTCTTAACTTTAGCAACCCTTCAAAAAATCTTAGAAGTTAGAAGTAGAATAGGTTTTTCAGGGTGTAGTTTTTAATGGTTTTAAATGATCAAGTATCTTTTTCAACAAAGTCTTGACGTTTATATAAGTACATTTTTATAGATTTGACAAAGTGTTTTGTTAATTTCCAAAACCATTTAGCTCAAAAAGTTTTAATTATTTTTTTGCCAAAAATAACATTAAACTATGGTATAGTATTCAATAATTGATGATTAATGTATTAATTTTTATTTTTCTAAACCTTAGTTGCATAATCTTGATACGACGGCTCAAACACTAGGATTTCATCTTTAATATGTAATTCCACAATGAAGTATTGAATACTTGGAACCAAATTTTCAACCGGTGGTGGTTGGGGATCATTTGATGCAACCGGTTCCAATTCTTCGGGTTGTGGTTCTTTGACTTGTGGTTCTTGTCCATTACCATCTTCCATCAAAGGATCTAATTCTATCAATAAATGTGTATGTTGATGCACTTCATTGACATTTCGAATTTCATACAAAAGTTCTTCAAGAGTCTTAGTTAAAATTATTTGTAAACCATCAATTATAAGGTAATCACATAGCCTCACAAAATTCAGGAGTCTTGCTTGTTCTAATCGTTTTGCAGCAGCAATTAAATATTTGTATCGTTCCTATTATCAAAACAAACAAGTCTTGATTGTAAAAGCTTAGTGATCAATTTGTATGTATTTTTATAAATTTAAGTCAATACAAGAGAAGAGGTCTAAGTATAAAAAAAAGTGCTCAGGCTCCAAAAGCATTTACCTCTTGAAATGTACACTACTTATATATGCTACTTTTCTACTATATCAACAATGTTGAAGCAATGTAGTGTACAAATCAAGAAGTGAATACTTTTAGTGACCATTGTATTTGAACTTCAAAAAATCATAACTAATTCCAACAAACTCCCCCAAAATATGAAAAATTCAAATTAGAGGCCAATTCTATTTGTCATTCAAGGAAAATTTGTTGAAAAATATTTCAAGTAGTATAACTTTTCCAAATCTAATTTTGAATACTTTGTGCTTAGTTTAAGGTAGGAGGCTTGAACTTGGCATGGGATTTGAAAGTGAAACACAAAGCCAAACACAGGTACATTTTGCTTTCTTCAATGTACCAACTTTGCACATTTTAGGAGGTGGTTGCTATTAATATGACCATTGATGACAACTACGTTTCAACTTTAAAAAAATTGTAACTAATTTCAAAAAGGTCCAAAAACTATGAAACAACTTGAATTGGGTGCCAATTTCCTTTTCCTCACTACAAAAATCTACTGAAAATTGTTTCAAAGAGCTTAGCTTCCCACAGAAGGGTAGAAGGCTCAATAATTGCCCATCTAAGGGCTGAAATTGAATTTTGGGGAAGCAAAACATCTTGAAATATTTTTCAGGATATTTTCCTTGAAAGACAAGTGGAATTAATATTTAACCCAAGCCGTTTCATATTTTTTGAGCTTTGTAGAATTAGTTATCAAAATTTGAAGTTGAAAGGGCATAGGGCTCTAAAATGGTGCCCTAGCTAAAATGTACACTACCAGTACATTGCTACAGACTATGAAAAAGTAACATGTACAAATACTGTACATTTAAAGAAGGGCACCATTTTAGAACCTGCTCCATTTAACCCCTAAACCCCCGGACAGTGTTTTCACCAAAAAAAATGCTCCAAAACTGCCATTTCTAATACAAGAGCAATTTTTTTTTAAAAACACATTTTTGACTCATGTAACCGTAGGATCTCGTAGTAAGGTGGTTTGTAAACATGTGGAAAAAATTTCAGAAATTTCCACCATGTAGATTGCAAGATATAAGCACTTGAATTGACAAAAACTGTTTTTTTATCCCTGCGAAAATCCGGGCAGCTGCACTTCACAAGGTCACATTTGTGTGAAAAAAAATTCAAAATGGTGGTTACTCTTTGAATTCTTACTTCAATGTAAGTTGGCTACATTCTCAAAAAATTTCAAACCATTTGGAATTGTACAACATATAGGAAAAAATAAGTAAGTAGAAAGAAGTAAAAAATGAGCCAAAATACTAAATTGTGAACATTTTATTCATGGAATTGAAAATTTTCAATCCCGATGGTTAAAATGTTGAAATAAACAATCTACACCTTTTGTTTTTATTTTTTTCCAAAAATATGAAAAATTGAATTAAATGAAGAATTTCAAACTTTTTTTGTGCTGTGCAGATTCTGTAACTGGCCGCAAACTATCCCAAACTTAAAATCTTCATAACTTTTGACTCATTGATCGGAATGGATTGATTCAAAGCTTCACATGTCTGTATAAACCTAAAGAACCGATTTGAAATTTCACTTTTCAAAAAAAAAAAAATTTGAAAAAGTTTTTTCAGCTGCCCGGGCTGCCCGCCGAGCAAACAAAGTAACATATCATGCCATAACTTTTTATCCACAAAGTCAAAAGTTATGAAAATTGTTAGGCCTTCAAGCTACTCCTCGGACACACATTGTATCAAAATTTCAAAGAAAAAAAATAAAAACTCCATCGGTAGTGAGCTGCCCAAAAAATCTATAATCTCAAAAAACGCTGTCCGGGGGTTTAGGGGTTAAACCTAAATTTCTTGGGTGGAAGAGTTGTACCTGATTTTCAGCATCTTCAGTGGATTTTTGTTTCATTTTGGCTGATGTTTCTGTTTTATCATTTCCATCTGAAGCTCCTTCAACACTGTCATCGCTGGTCATTTTATTGTTCACCTTTTTTTCTTGACCCATTAAACTTCCTTCAAGCTGGGACAGTGCTGTTTTGCAAGCATCTTTGATTGCTAAGATGATGATACTTGTAAACTGCAATCCATCAAATTGAATCACTAATAAGTTTTAGAGTTGAGTGAGAGTTAAAATTTTTATTATATTAAATTTTTAGTTATACAATTAATTTATACTTTAAACGTAGGTTGATAGGATTTTTTTCCCCAACAACTATTTTTTTGATCCGTAAAGGATCAAAGTCTTTTTCCTATTCAAAACATTCAAAACAACCATTTCTATAGCAAAGAGTAAAAAATTTGTAGGAGTTTTTTTTAACATCTAATATTATGATCTTACACCTACCTAGTATGAAAATGTCTTGAAAAAATTTAAAGAATTTTGATGACAAAGATTGCAAGGTATCTGTGTTTAAAGTGATTTTTTTTTTTTTTTTTTTTTTAATACTAATACATTGTAGGATTAATTTATTTTACTTTAAACCTTTTTATCTTTAATTTTTTACCAAATAGATTTTTGAGCTTAAATTTTTATAGTGGAAAATTCAATTGAGAATATAAGAAAAAAAGATGAATTCAAAAAATAATAATTTTCATTCTAAAAGAAACTACTAAATAGAAGTAGGTATGAAATAGAATGAAAATCTAAATGATTGTTATCTCTAAAATGGAATTAAAATGCACTAATCCCAATTATGAGATTGTTCTAAAAAACAAACTAAACCATGCAGAACTCATTTTCTGGAAAAATGTAAAGATTGCATTCCAAAATGAATCTTACAAGTTATTTTTTCAAAAAGATGCTTAGATTGCCTAGAAAACAAGATTGTCTATAACTTTCACATAACTTATTCAAATGAAATTAATGAAAGATTTCTTTATAGAAAAAAATATAGTCTATGACGAAGAAATATTTTGTTTTTTATTCAAAAAATTTAATTTTTTTTGCTACTCGGTCTCCCCTATTTTGAACTTGTTTGTGCATAACTTTTGTTCTTGGGCACCAATTAGAAAAAAAATTATATTTTTATGAAGCTACTCAATTTTTCTATCTTGAAGAAAAGTTTCAAAAAATCATGACATAAATTCAAACAATAGGTACCTACCCAAAATCCCATTTGTCTATTGAATGGACAATAGTGTTTTAGGGGTCAAGTATTTAGTTTGTGAAGTCAAAAAACTAAAACCTTGGTTAATTAAGGCAAAAAAGAGATATTTTCTGCAAGATTATCCCTTGCATTCTAGCAATCAATGTAGCATAATAAATATACATGGTTGTTTGCAAGCTACATATGTATGGTGAACCAATTATGTTTGTCATACTCTACTAATTTGCATTGTTTTAAGAACTTTGAAAATTACTACCACAAAATGTAAAAAGAATTTGGGATGTAATTGAGTATTTTAGAAAGTAAGTGTATCCAAGGTGATGCTATATCAATATATAAGATGGCAAATAATAAGGTGGAATGTAATTGGAATGCATGAATGAAGCAAGAGCTTAAAAAAAAGGGAGGCTTGCAAGAAGTTGCAAAGACAAAGCAACAAAATCAACACTTCTATCATTTTACTTCAAAATGAGATTTGAAACTATGAAATGAGACTTTATGTGGTCTACTCTCACACTAGAGAATCATGTGTCCACCAAAGAGAATTCTTAAAAACATTATTTTATATCTTCTATATTCATGCAAATAAGGACCTCTTGTGCATGCAATTCTCCACATCCAAAATGGTTTCAAAATCATTCTTTTAGTGAAATCTCATTACCATCAATCCTTCCTAAATTTTAAATTTTTATTCATTTTGTAAATTTATTGTCCATTTTTTACAAATTAAAATGTAAAAGTATTAATTTTCATGAGATTTTGCACTTTTCTAGTTCACCTACTTAGAGAATTTTTCTAAACTTTTCCTTTTTAGGGTACTTTTTTTCTTAAGAAAATATACATTAAACATATATTTCATTTTTAAAAATTACTTTTCTATTTTAAAAGTACTCCCAAAAAATGATAAGTACTATAGCAAAATGAGACAAAAAAACGAGAGGCCTTTCTTGCAATCACCCCTAAACACTTTTGTACATTTATGACCAATTTAGCATTTTATATCTCAAACCAAGGCTTCATATTGGCAACATTTTTTTGTCTTGACTATATACAAATTACTTAAAGTTATTAGGGGCTAAGGTGAAATGTTGACCAAATGTGAAAAAATGAAGGAAAGGTAGTTATAGGATGTTCTTTTGCAAAAAAAAAATGGCAGTTGACATGGTATTTCACTAATGTGGCATTCAATGAGGATGATATGATGTGTCATGTTAGTATACTTTGCCACCATTTGAGACTTTAACATTTTTTTCAAGGTATCAACTGAATGTGAATTGAAAAATCAATTAAGGTGTGAAGATATTTTTTGTAATTTCAATTGAGACCTCCAAATAGATGACGTCTATAGACTAGTGCATCAAACAAATTCCATATGAATTGTCTTCCCTCCTAGCACCCCATCTGTATGAATATCTTGACTTTTCATGTCAATATATTGATAATAGATGGTTTTTTAAGCCATGCAACATAGTTGCTACATTTTGTGTATTATATATATTGTATAATATATAGCATATTGTATAATTATGATGTATTTTGTGAGGTGTATAGGAGGTGGCTGTAAAAGTGTCCCTCTTTTTCAAATGGCCCTATAGGGAGCTTTGTAATTAATAGCCAATGGTTCTGAAATGAACCACTAACAATGTGAGAGCATAATTAAGACTTGCCATATATTGCTTCACACTTTACCAATGGATGGAATAAGAGCAAGGAGGGTCCATTTCAAAACCAGGATTTATTTACTTAATTTTTTAGGATGGAAATTAATCGCTCAATTGCCTTCTTCCAAATGTTAAAATAATGTAAGATTCATTTTAAGTTTAGTAAGATCACATTCACGGACCTCATGTATCATTTTTTTGATGGAATAGTGATTATTTTTAATCAAGCCATATCTTTTTTTAAATCACATGTGTGTGGTTTTTGCAAGGACTAGAAGTCAAGAATAGGTACCTGAGTAGGTACCTACCACGAAATTCTTTAAAAATTCATAAGTAATTCATAAATGCTCCAAAAAATATGAAACCATATGGATTAGATTTCTCATCAATTTTTCTTCAAGTGAGAAATAAGTGAAATTATTTTGGGCATCTAAAACCCATAAAAAAAATGCGCAACAACCCTTAAAGGGTTGCTTTTTGAGCCTCCTCACTTACAATGTAAAGTGTATTGTGTATGGTATACAATGTATGGTGTATTTTGTACAATATATATTGTATTGTGTTGAACGTTATGTTTGCATTGGGCACATATGTTGTAATGGATGTCATGGCATAGACATATGTATTATGTAGAACATGTGTGGCTAAACATATTAATGTCATGCTAAATTGTGCATTCAATCACACAAATGTCAAAAGTGACATTATTTTGTTCATTTGATTTGTACTAAATATTTTAAAAGTTATTCATGATGCCATCAAAGTTGACATTGCAAGACATTTGGATGTCCATGTTGAATTGTTGATGCCTCAAAAAATGAAAAATACTACATGTGTACATGTCAAATACTACATTTGTTACTACAACATTGAAGTCTCACAATACATTAGATGTCATTATATGTTTGTCGTTGCCTATGCCGCATGCACTTATATGAACATTACAAGAAACTTATAGACATCTCCAGTGACATTTTTTGAGACATTTAGATGTCTTGGTAGATATCATATAAAAAAAACCTCCAAAAAGTTCAAAAGAGAGTGAATGTGCATTTTAAAACTTGTCATGTTATCCATTTGAACATGCCATATCACCCCATTTTGATCCCTAATTGAGCTGACGTGGCAGTCTGCCACATCAACAAAAAGTTAATGGATCAACAAAAAGTTAACAAAAAAATTCCTAACTAGCTATCCATATTTATGTGGTGCTAAATTTTTAGCCACATGTCACTCTTTCAAAACCCCGTTAACCATTTTTTTTTAATGTTTAGCCGATAACATGTTGATGTCATAGGGTTTTTGGGATGTTTAGTCCACGTTTGTGGCAATGTGATCTACTTGGACATCTATGTTGAGATAGTTGAACATCAACACAATACACAATACACAAATGCAGGAATCAACATATAAAAAAACATTGTTTTCTTCTATTGCTATGGCATCGAAATGTTGCGTTCTTTGGTTTGTTGAAACCTCCTTTCATTTGTCAATAAGAACACACAAAATTTAACCAATTAGTCTAATAATAGTAATTATATAAAATAACAAACAATGGCATATTGGTATGTGTACACTTTATTTAAATATGCTTCATTGCAATGAATTTACAACCATTCAAAAACAAATTTTTCTTGCACCTCTAAATGCCCTAGGGGACCAACACTGCATATCTTCATAAGAATGAGGCACTAGTAACTGATCATTCAAGCAATTTTGGAGCAAATTGTACATAGTATGAGATGGTGAAATTTTTTGTCTATAGGATTATAGGAAATATGAAGATTCTCAAATTTTCAAAATAAAATTTTCATAATTAAAATTATTGAGAATTTTGGGAGCCAAGAATCATTCTTAACCAATAGCCAATGTTCAGAGTCTTTCAATTCCAATCGTTCAAGAAATACTATCTTACTCACTATTTCTTCTTTTCTTGCTTATTGATTTGAGACATGTGTCATAATTTTATTAGTCTCAAACTCAAAAAGAACAAAAAACAACAACATTACAAGACTTCATTGAAAATAGTACACCCCTACAAGTTGGTAACTAGGGATGATTGGTTCTTGGTGGAGTGATTTGGGAAGGAAGACTTCTTTTTGACAATCAAAGATTATCCTAAGGTCATTTCTTCTTCAATACCACTCAAAAATGTAATTTACAATGGCGAGAGAAAATATTTTAAACATTTCTTCTACTACCATAGGATCTTGCATTAAACTAAAATGAAAAATTTTAGAAGAAATTTTAGAAGCTTTTGACTATGTAAATTATAAGATATAAACATTTAAAATAAGCATTTTTGGACCAAGTCTAACTAGATTATAACGCTTTGAATCCTCTAAATTTGAATTTTTAATGTAGAATGATTGATTTGAGAATATATATTAAAAAGAAAACATTAGATGATTTTGGAGGCTTTAAAAGATTGTGGTTTTAAAAGTGTAAACACGCATTGAAAACACCTTGAATTCTACCACGTAAGCAATTTGACATGGCCACAAGATTTCCACATCAAATAACATAAATGAACTAATTTTATTTTTTTTGTTTCAAAAATCCAGAGAGTATAAAAAATTGGTTTTCAATTCTTTTATACTCTCTAGATTTTTGAAACAAAAAAATATTTAATTTTTTCTTAAACTCAAATAAATCAAACTAGTAGTAGTTAGTTGACAACATAAGGAATTATTTTGGAGAATAGCCCTAAATAGTCTCCTAGAACCTTCAAAAAACATTTAATGCAAAATTGATTTTCATTCTTTGAAAATTGTTAAATCAATATTGGTATGAGATAGAAGAAAAATTCAATTGTTAAGAGCTTGAAGATGGGATGGAAATATATAAATCATAATGGTGAGATTGCTTTGACAAGCAAAATAAATTGTAAGGACCTTTTTTTGAAATGTTCTTAAAGTTGAATTCTTGAAATGTTGCAAGAATTGAATTAAAAAACAAACCTTATATATTATTATTTATAATGATTAGCCAAAATTTCCACCACAAAAAGATGTTCAATGAATTTCAAATCATTTATCCAAATGGAATTAATCAGTTTTCTTCACATAGATAAAAATATAACCTATAAGGAAAAAATATTTAATTGAAATTTTTTTTTACCCAATTACTTTGCTTGTATTTTGGTTTGAATGGCATAATTTTTTGGTCCCACTCTCTAATTGAAATAAAATGATATATCTCCCTAAAGCCAATTAATTTTTTGATAAAAAAAATTCAAAAGTCATTCCAAAAATTGACACCATAGAAAATCAACAAACCTTGAAGGAATTCCTACAGGGATTCTTGAGACTTGAGGGTTTAAAATGTTCAACTAATAATATTAATATAATTTTAAGGCTAAATTCTACTAATCTACCAAACTTAATATATGAAATCGTATATAGATCAATATCAAATCTTTTCAATTTTTGGAAACAAATATACACAAAATATCTACGTAAGGTATTTTCCTTGGGCATTTAGGAATTTCTAGATGATCAAAACTCCTTTTTAAATATTGTGAAATCTCTAAAAAGTAATTGACATGGTTAAGGTAGTACCCAAATGAACCTTTGGCATCAAGCTCAAATACTTTGTTACTAGTTACTCAAATACCTCCTATGTATTAATTTAGTGCCCATAATTAGAAATATAATTCACAAGTTTGAAAGCATAACATACTATTTACATTCTTAATTAAATTTTGTAGCACTTGTTATGAGTAGACTTTTCATATTCAACTAACATTGACATTGAAATGAACCGAGGCTTTCATTAGTAAAATATTGTGAATGTTCAACTTTATAAATCATAGTAGTTGAATCTCGTTCCACCCTACTATATATGTTAGTATATACACACTTTTTCTTCTTCTTTGACCTTTGTATATTTTTAATTATGGTAAATTTACCTAAGTTGGTGTACTATTTAAATTGCCATTTAAAATTAGACTCTTTGTTTGTGGACTTTATAAACACTACTATTTTATTATTTTGTTCAAAAATTTAATTCCCATGTCTTTTTATGTATTTTTTAAGCATATATTCAATTTGCAAATCATTTCTATTCTAGGAATGCTTAATTGAATTTTTTTACCTTGATTTAAAACAAATGTAAATTTGAATGTAGGTTTCATTTTATTTTAAGCAACCCCATGCTTGACCTGGGCAAATGGCTTTACTAGGGAGCATTTGGTGAGCCATCAATAAAGCTTGGGCCCGGCCAAATAAATTGCCCCATACCGAGCCCGCCAACAAGCATGGCAAAGAATCATTTTCGGATTCTGAGGTGCTACATCATGGTTGCCAACAAGAATAAACTTTTTTCAACTCAAAAAGTGCCTCAAATAGAAGAATTAAATACAAAACAAGAACACACTGAGCTCGGCCAAATACTCGTGATTTGGCCATATCATTATCAAATTTGGCAGGGCCCGGCCTTCTTTTTGGCTTTGGTGTGCGTGCTGTGGGGCAATTAGTTTGGTTGGGCCTAGCCACTTGCCCTTTTTGTGCCATAAAATGCATTGCTGTGGGGATGCTCTTCTTGAATCAATTCTACATTCCTATTTTGGTTGAACTACTATAAGGAGTTCTAATTTTTTTCAAAATTGGCTTATCAAATGGGTAATTCCACCCACCTTCTTACTATGGGCACATAATTTATTAGGTAGTGCCAATACCAGAGCTTGTCATTTTCATAAATGCTTTGTTTTAATTCTTTCCCCTATTTTTAATGACTATTTAGAGGCTTGGCATGCCACACCTCACATATCTTGATGTGGCAATTCACTTTGCTTGGGATTGTATGGACTTTTGAGTGACTTTGAAGCTTTAAGCATTTTGCTTGTGGAAATGTCAAAGGTCTCTTTTGCATAATTTTTAGTATGTTTTGGGAATATTTCTCTTATTGCATTTGCTCTATTTACTAATTTGATTTGATTTTTGACCTTTGTCTTTAAATTCTTTTTGAAAATTTAGGATCTGTGACATAAATAGCAATTGGCTTTGAGCTGAAGATAACTCATACATCCTCACTAACATTACATTAGTTTGTTTTGTGTTTTGGACGGGCACAGGTGAGGTTGAGCCTTTGGATCTTAAACTCCCAAGTTTGTGGATTTCATGATATAAGTTTCTCAAGCATATGGAAATTTTTTCTTATTGTGCTTAGTAATTTTTATGCTTTGTTGCATCTCTTTTACATAGAGGGATGTGACTATATACTTTAACTTTGTAGTATCTTCTTTGATGCTTATTGCCTTATTGGAGAGCTTGTGAAACTTACTATGATGGTATATTTTATTTATAAAATGTTATGATTCTTTTTTGGCTACAAGTTAAGTTTTGATAAGATGATGCCTTGTATACATGTATTTCTATATTAGTCATTTTCTTCATTAGTCAATCATTTAATCTATGTATTTTTATTGAATTAATTTTAATTTTAATTTTTTATTAGTGCTAAATTTGTAAAAGTAAACTTCTTAAGCCTTTAATGTGGTTATATTACACCTTTCTTTATAAACAGCCTCACAATTTAATTTAATTGCCTTATATTCTATTTCATGTTTTTTCATGTTATGTAATTTTTATTATTTTTTCCAAGTACTTTCAAATTTATATACATTCACATTTGTTTTTAAATTTTTTTTAAAAATGGCCTCCTTATAGCTCAATGCTCTCATGATATGGCTTCAAGTCCATGTTCACACAAAGTATAATTGTTCTCTATTTAAAAACATTAGCTTGGATCTTCTTGGATATGCCATAGATACTATTTTTCTTGTTATTCCACATTTGATTTAGCCCATCTCATAGTACTTGATTCCCAATTAGCTTAACCAAAGTAACTAGTACCACCCTCCCTCCGACTAAGAATAATTATTTAATATTGGCTATTGCCATCTAATTTTAAAATTTAATTATTAAGAGCAACTACCCCATTATGGCCATTCTTATGCACTTTCCCTCCTATTTTCAAATTAATGAGTATGTTTATAGTGTTTTTTTGGCCCATTTTCTTATCTCTCACTATGATGGTTCAACTTTGAAGCTTTAGAGGCTTTGTGTGGTGTATTCTTTTAGGCTTTGTTTGTAAACAAAGTCTTCAACTTCAAGCATTTACATTTACTTGGAATGGCAAAGGTCAATGATTTACTTACTTTATCTTAAGGATGTAATCTGTGTTATACTTGTTTGCTTCCGGTTCCATCAATTTTTTTTTTTTTTTTGGTTTTACAAGATCTATGACATAGATAGCAATTGGCTTTAAGCTAAAAACGCCTTGTGCATCCTCATTGATTTGACATTGTTTTGTTTTGTGTTTGGAACGGGTATAGGTGAGGTTGAACCTTTAGATCTTGAACTCCCATTTTTGAATTTTCAACAAGAAATTTTTTCTCAAGCACTGGATTCTCTCTCAATACATACTTTTACGCTTTTTATGAATATTTGTATTTGGCTATTCTTGGGAGTAGACATAAATATAGTTTCAATTACTTTTACTTTTTATACAAGTATTCAAATATTTTGATACTATGTTACGAACCATTTGTGATTTGCTATATTAAACATCCTATTTTATCACTTTAAGCACAAATTGTAACTTGTCATGGCATATCTTACTTTAAGTTTTTTTAAAAGATATACTTGGATAAGAGTTTGGTGGCAAGTTAGGTAGTGACAAGATGTGGCCCTGTTTAGGGATGTTGAGTCTTAGTCTCTTCTTTAACCAATAGTGTAATCCTTATTTACACATTGAATAACCTTTCTTATTTACTATGGCTAGTAAAATAAGCCTTTCTAACTTCCTAAACCTTTATAAATGTGGTAACACCACATCTCTCTTAGGAAGATTTGCAAACTTTTTGTCTTTCAATTTGAATTTGATTTATTCAAAATATTTTTCAATTTTAGTACCTACAAATAATTTTCTAAAAATGCCCTTCATCGCTTTTTTTCATAGCACAATGCCACCATGGTATGGCTCTGATTCCAAATCCACATTAACCCCTAAAGGACCAACATGCCTTTTTTGGCAACATAGCGATTTCGGGCAGGTACGTGTGGCTAGAGATTTTCATATTTTGGAACCAAACTTTAATAGAAGGTGTGGACGAGGAGTATCTTCAAAGCCCAATAATTTTCGTGACTTTTGACTACATGGTTGAAAAGTTATCGCATAAAACGTTGTTTGTTTCTCAACTCGGGCAGTTTGGGCAGATCAGAAAAAATCACTTTTTTTGGAAATAAAAATTTGAAATTGGTTTTATAGATTTATATGTACATGGAAAGCTTTGAATCATTCCATTTGGATTAATAAGTCAAAAGTTATGAAGAATTTTAGTTTGCGGGTAGTTATGGGTTCTCTTCTCTAAAATAAACTTTGAAGTCCTTTATTTTACTCAATTTTCAATATTTTTGAAAAAAATTTAAAACATTGGGTGTAGGTTGTTTATTACAACATTTGAACCTTTGGGATTGGCATTTTTCAATTCAATAAATAAATTTTTACCATTTTAGTATTTTGAATCATTCTCTACTTCTTTCTACTTACTATTTTTTTTGTACATGTTGTACAATTCCAAATGATATGAAAATTTTCAAGCATGTAGCCAACTTGAATTGGAGAATGAATCCAAAGAGTTTCAACCATTTTGGACATTTTTTCATACAAATGTGGCCTTCTGAAGTGCAGCTGCCCGGATTTTCGCAGTGAAAAAAAAATGATTTTTGTAACTTCAAACACTAATATCTTGCAATCTACATGGTGAAAATTTCTGAAATTTTTTCTACATCTTCACAAACTATTTCACTAAAAGATCCTACGGTTACATATGTCAAAAAATGTTTTTAAAAAAAGAATTTGGTAGCTATCCTAAAAATGGCAGTTTTGGAGCAGTTTTTGTTAAAACATAGTGAAGGAACTTTAGGGGTTAAGCATAAAGCATAATTTTAAACATACAAACCTAAACACTTTAACTATCTTCACTTTGATATGCTATAGATATTTTAATTCGACTATTGTAGCTATATTATATGGTCTACCTTATAGTATTTGAGTTCTCAAAAAGCCTTCCTAGTGGTCTATACCACCCATTTACCCACCTACTAGGGGTGTATATTTAAACTTGGCTAATATTTTTTACTTTGGCAGGATGATTTGGTGTAACTACCTTCATTATGACCATTTTTAGGTGTTTTCCCTCTCATTTTCAAATTAGTAAGCTGACAATAAGCTTCCTTGGCCCATTGCCTTTTTCACTCACTATGACAAGTAAATTTTGGGATTGGGACTTTTCTTATGATATATCCTTGTGTGCATTTTTTGATGACAATTCTTGAACTTCAAGCATTTTTTCTTCACTAGAATAGCAAAGGTCATTGCTTTACTTTTCTAATGTTGAGAATGTGACTTGCTTTGTATATTTTTGCTTGTTGTTTTGAGTTTTTTGTTCTCATTTTTGGTTTTACAAGATATGTTATATGTAACATAAATAGAAGTTGTAGATACCTCTTATAACCTCACTAATATAACATTGTCTTTTTGTAAATATTAAGACATGTACAAATGAAGCTAGGCCTTCAAATTCTTGGATTCCCATTTTTGGATTTCAAAGAATAAATTTTTTTTAGGCACTCTACACTTAGTGACATAATCATACTATTGTGTATTTGGCTATTATTGGGAGTAAATGTTTTTTCAATCTTTACTTCTAGAATAGTATTTAACTTTGATACTATGTTATAGACAATTTGTGTATTGCTATAGCTTCAATCTTATTTTATTCTACCTTAAGAACAATTTGTGAATTGACAAAACATATCTTATTTTATCTTTTGAAAAAGATATGCTTAAATTCTTATTTGGATGACAAGTTAAATAGCAACAAGATGTGGCCATGTATAGGAATATTCAGTCTTGGTTTCTTCTTCTTTAACCATAAAACAATAAATTCTTGTTCAAAATATTAACAAGATATTCTAATACATTTTAAAGTAAAATAGACCCTTTGACTCTTTTTAGCCTTTGGTATTATAATTTTTCAAAAAGTCTCCATAAAAATAAATAAAGTTCATTAATTTTTGCCTATGAATTATTTTCCAAATTATTTCTTAAATATTATCACTTTTTACACCTACATATAATTTTCTATAGAAGGCCTTTTTTGAACTTTGTATAGTAAAATTCCACAAACCTCATATGTTATGGTTTACATCCATATCTACATTGGGCTTATGGATTTATTTCTTACAAAATCCATACATTTTTAAAGCTTTTTTTCCTAATTTTAATCCTAGTACATCTGCCATTTGATGTGGAATATCTAAGAGTACTTGGACCATCATCCTTACTTGTACTATTCAAAGATGAAATATATAGGCCTACTATGCCTATATGTGCTATTCACGTTTTTTCCAAACATATCTACCATCTAATATGACCTACCTAGTAGGACTTGTATTCACTAAGAAATAATAGGTGCCTTGGTGGATTGTACCACCCATCCTCCTATTAGGGTTGATTTTTATTGGGCTTATAATTTGTACACATGGCTCCATAATTAAGTGGTTCTACCACTTAATGGCCACTTCTATGAGCTCTCTCTCCCAAATTCAAATTAGTGAGGCATATAGTGGCTTCTTTGTCCTCGTGTTTTCCTCCTTCACTGTGACAATTGAATTTTGGTGGCATAGTGCATTTTTGTAGATGATTCTTCAACTTCAAGTGCTTGCATTTCACAAGAATGAAAAAAATCATTGACAATAGATAGCAATTGGATGCACCTAAATACACCTCGTACATCCTCACCAATATGACATTGGTTTGTTTTGTGTTTGGGACAAGCACATGTGAAGCTTAGCCCCCAGGTCAAAATCTCTCATTTTAGAGCATTTGAAGCAAGTTTATTTCAACACATGGATATCTTGTCATTTTATTGTGTTTATTTATATAGATATTTTTAGAATAGCACTTTGATATATGCTAAAAACATATTATATCTACACATGTCATGGCATTTTTTGGTGTGACAATACAACAATAAGACGAAAAGTGGTGTACCACCCAGGTCAATTAATTAGCTCCCCCTCCCCTCTCAAGAAATTTTTAAGCCATTGATTTTTTTTAAAAGCTTACCTTTGTAATCACCGTTGATTTCTCAAAAATTCCCAAACCATTGATCATGTAAGATTTAATCTAAACCATTCAGATACGGATATGGATATGGATACTCTACATATACTATATGGATACGATCTAGATATGGTCCAGATACAAATATAGATATGAATACAAATACAAGATCACTTGTCCCATAATGTTTGTCTATCAATTGGTTTCAAAAAATTATGAGAGGAGAGGAGAAGGGGGGGGGGGGGGGGAGGAAAATGAAGATTTAAAAATTCAAAAATTAAATTTTTTTTTGAATGTACAATGATCATGCAACTTGGTAGTTATTTCCGCTTTTTGGTACATTGTTCACACAATGTACCAAAAAGTAGCAATAACTGCCAATCCGTACCATGGCGTTTTTTGGTGTGACTAAGATGGTTAAGTTCCATTCTATTCTATATTTTGTAAAGTTGAATTTAGATTCATGTTTAGCCATAATGTTAGGTTTTGGAAAGTTGAGGCCCAATCCTTGTTTTAGTCTTCAACTCCTCCCAAAAGTAGAAGGCACTAGTATAGAATAGGCTTTAGGAGACTAAGTTTTAAAGTGTACACTTTGTCTAACTTATCATTTTAAAACCTAAACTTAGCCTAATTAGACATGTTTCTTCAGGAGAAAAATGAGCTTCTACAAGACCTCTTTCCAGAGCAAAACTAAACTCAACAATGAACAGTGTTGACTAAAATTAAAAATATTAAAATTTTATATTAAAATATTTTAAAATTCATACTAAATATTTTAGAAGTGGGTGATTTCAAGAAACCCTTCTCTTTTTCCTTCTCCCCTTGACCTCAGATAACTTTTTCATGGTTTTGTGTTCATAAATTTTGCATCACTTGTTTGTTTTCTATAAAACTTGAGGTAAAGGTACATGTAATTGTTGCAATTGCTATGTAATTTTTTGTATTCATTCAAAATTATTTTATTATTGTTAAATAGCCGCTAATTAGATGTCTACCACAGCCATTTAGGGGATTTTAGTATTATAATTTATCCGAAAATGAAAATTTGAAGCTCAAAATTTGGATAGGTGGACTTCTACTAAAGGAACACAATCCTACAAAATGTTTTCCAAATATAATAAGTTGTCCACTTTCTACATGTGCTCCAGGTGCACTACCTTTTGTGCAAGTGTAGAAAATACAATTTTGTTTTTCTGCAAATGAGAATAATTAAGACGGGGCATCTTCAAGTTAGTGGAAAAATGGCTTTTTTGAAAACTTTTACTATTTAAAGAAATCAAACACCAAATTGTCTATTTTCTTAATCTCTTCTAGAGTGTTCAAAACTCTTAGAGTAAATTTTTTAAAACTTGAATTCTTACAAACAACTTTTTTTTAAGAACTTTGTAAATTATCCATATTTTGTTTCATTTATATATATATTCTGAAAGTAAAAAAACTCAAGTGTTGTGATCATTTTGAGCCCAAATTGATAATTGTTTCTTCCAATGACGCAAATCACTATTTGACGTGGACAACCATCGGCTATTTCATATTGCAATTTTTAAAATATTTTTCTTTTGAAAACAAAAATAAAAATAATTTAGGAGTTACATTCATCATAACATTCAGTAGCAGGAGAGTAGACTGCCTCATTCTCAACAGAATGATGTGGAATATTCTATATCATTTTGTCACAATCAGTAACTATTGATTTGTATTCTCATTTGTGCCAGCAAGTTTGTCAAGGTATGGAGGTTTTGAAATTCAGTTGGGCATGTCTAATTGGATGTTAATTGTCTCTGAGGCGAGTTAATTCAGTTCAATGAACTAATATTCAGCTTGCTATCAGGGCTTCAGTGAAATTGAAATTGAAAATCAAACTTGTCATGGATGGAATTCTTCAATTTACTTACGGGAGAGCAAAAAGCAGTCTGCTCTCCTGCTACTGAATGTTATGATTGTTGGTGCAAAAATTGAGGCTTTTGAAGACCTCATTCTTTTCCTAATGTCTATCAATGCAAACAGACATGTATACTATTAGGATATTTGTTTATTTTGTTTGTTTGTAATATACATGACAATCTCTTAATCTTTTAGATTGACTAGTGTATGCTTAGTGTCATTGGAAAACGTTCAGAGAAATGTTCTTGAATTTTTTTTTTACCAAGATTCAACCAACAAGGCAAAAAATATAGAAATTTGAGTTTTTTATCCAGATGAAAAATAGAATATTGGTTGTCGGCCAATTTGTTGAGAAGCTAAAGAATTCTTTAGTGACTACAACATTGCACTGGCTAATACTTTTTTGCTAATTTTTACTTTTATCTTTATTTGTTCACTTTGCTTTACTTTTGTTTAATCATTTATAATGGAAATTGATATCCCATGATTGGTGAACCAATAGAAGTGCCTTTATACCACTAGACTAGAAAGCTTTGGGCATGGATGCATGACTTCTATCTATAACATTGATGTTAAATATCAAGTCATGCAAAATCCAATAGCAAACATGATATAAAATGTAAATGCTATAGATTATTTGCTCTACTTGAAGAATTAAAAAATGGACATGAAAGCAAATCTAACAAGCTGTTAGTTTTTACTTTTATGGTTATCACAAATGACATACTAATAGTTCTAATACTATCTGGGGTGATTGGTCTGTCACCTTTGGTTTTCAATACCAATCCCCCCCGACTCCCAAAAAATCAAGAGCCATTGGATTGGGGGAAAAAAATTTCCACCCTCCCTCAAAGAAAAATCAGGAACCTTTGGATGTGAATACAAATATGAATACATGTAATAGGTTATATATATGTAATATATATAGATGGAAAAATACAAATACAAATACAAAGAATGATATCCCATATTGTATACATCTCTCACCCACCCTAAAAATTACAAGAGGGGAGGGGACGGGGAAGTTGTTGAGGGGTAAAAATTGAAAAATTGAAAAATTGAATTTTTTTCACTATAATGCATAGTTTGTCACTATGCCTATGCACCATGAAGAGGAAGTTACTACCAATTTAATTCCATACTAGTGTATACTATTAAAAATTTTAAATGTTTGTTTTGTTTGTCTTTTTTTATGATGTAAATAAAGATCTCCTACACCAATTAGACAACAACATCGCGTGATGTCGTCAAAAAGATGAAGGTGGTGTAGAAAATATAGTTTGTAGATTCACTTTGTCAAGGCAAAAAATATTGAATTTCAAAGTTATTATTGCATCAAAACTTAGAAAGGGTTGCAAATAGCCATTACATTGTTGAACTATACAACTTTTTTGCCACTTTAGCTATTGTACATTAATACTTCTATTATTATTATTACCTTTTTTCTTCTTTTTTTGAATTTTGAATTTTTTGAATTTCTTTGTGAATATTTTTATGTTTGGATATCTATAATTTAAAAAAAATATCTATATTATACAAAAAATGATAAAGTACATTGATGTTAAACGTCAGTGTTATGCATAATTTTTCATATCTAAAGGATTGAAAAATGGATATAAAAGGATATTTAAGAAAGGTTTAGTTGTCATTTTTGTGGAAATTCAAAATATATACCAACGGTTATAGCAATGACACATGAACTATAGAGCACTTTGACTACAACAAGTCAACAATATTGTTTTGATATTTTAGTTTTAATTTTGATATTTCAATTCTTTCACCCTCACTTTTACCTTTTCAATTTCACTTTCATTTTACTTCTGAATTTTTTTAGTCATAACATTTTTAATCATATTAAAATTAATAATGTAAATTGAATTTTTTTTGGCATATTATAATATACATTGAAAGAATTTATTTGCAAAAAAAAATACAAAAATTAATGGAAAACATAATTATTTGCTATGTTTAGGGATATTATGTTATATTTAAAGAATAAAAAATTAGACATGAAAGGAAATTGAAAAAGAAATTGACTATAACTTTTATAAATTATGAATGACATACTAATGGTTGTTGCAATGGCATTCGACATACAAGTTATATAAATTGATGCATATAAAACTTACAAAAATGCGTATTTATGCTAGGCCAAATCCAACGACACATAGAACTTCCAATTTAGATCACTATTGCACTTATTTAATGTCTATGAAGTTGTAAATTGGTCACATATTCTACTTCTATAGTCTCAATATGCCTTGTACTTTTGGCTCAAAAATCAATTTTTTGATATGTAGAAAAAAGAAATTTCATTTCTATGGTAATTACCACACATTTCTATCAAATCTAAAACCCAATGAGATGTTAGTACTACATGTTGAGTTGGAAACAATCGATTCATGTCCAATCTATGTAGCAACATTGATGTGTCCCTATCATGTCTAAATGGGGGCTATGCTAACACATTGCTAATTCAGGCAATGAAGAGGTTAAATTGGATAGTACATTTTAATGTAGACAATCTTTTCCTATGGCACAAGATTAGAAGGGATTCAAGGGCAATATAGTGGAAACACCCAAAATCGTCCAAATAAAGAATTCTGCATAGTTAGAGGCACCGTTTTCTAAAACAGATATTTTTCCAATATTAGTGAGTGAAAATCATGAATATTAAAAAAAAATTCAAATTTTTGGAATCAATATGTAATTTCTATAAATTTCCAAAGTGTTGGCTCCCTAGACCACTAGAACCATCCTATAGGTGTACCTTTAACTGAACACCTGCTGAAATCAGTTGAATGTCAGTGAATGAAAACTATATATGTGTCTTACAACTTCGTCAGCAAATTAGAATTCAACATTTGTCGGACTCTTTAATGAATGCTTATGGACAGATTTAGTGGTACTCTAGGGTCCAAAAATGGATACAGGGATGGAAATGGGGGTTTCTCCCTTAGAAGACCACAATTATTTTGAATTCCTAAATTTTGGGAATGTACCACATCAACACTTTGATGTGGTCCAAAGAGTACCACATCAAATTTTCTTAAAATTCTAGAATTTTTTTTAAAAATTGGAAATTTTTTTTAAATTTGGTTTTAGTTTTTTTTGACAATTTTAAAATTTTAGAATCTTTTTTTCAAAAATTCTAAAAATTTGACCAATAGGACTAGTTTGCAGTTTCACAACGAACCAAATGGGGAATAGACTTGAAACAAATTCTCTTGCCCTCAAATCTTTTCTAATGTTGTTGGCAACAATATTTATTTTATTCATTTAAGGGACCAAAAAAATGATGCTTTCATTGTATATTGTTTCTTAATGACTTGTAGTCACTAGAGTAGCAAGGCCTCCAAAATTTGATGTCATTGCCCAAGGATCCAAGCTCTATACAACCATGTTGGCATACATGATATTAGCATATTTCAAGTTAGGCATCCCAAGATCCCAATTCATTTCTAATGATTGTTTGTAGACATGCTAAAGGTCTAATATTTAATTAACTTCTAAGTGCCCAATTGACCATACATGGTTGATCTAAAATCTTAGGTCCATTTTTGTGTAAATACTTAAATTTCTTTGATTGTTTTCAAAAAAAATTTCAAGTAGTTTTGATGGTTAACTATTGAAAACTTTCATTTTTTACTAAAAAAAGTGCATATTTGAGGGCAATTGCAAGAAACACCTGTATTATTTGTTGCATTTTTATGATTTTTTATAGAGTAATTTAAAATTATAAAAATAAAATTTTAATTTTTTGAAAAATATGACTAACATATACACCTTTAAGGCAAAGGTACCTAAGGAAGGAATTGTATAGACAAATTCTTTGAATAAGAGAAATAGAAAAGTGCCAAGTCTCAAGAAAATACATAGTTTGATATTTTAATTAGTTGAAAATAGAAAAATTAAGTAAAATCATACTTTTTATGTTTCAAATTGCAAGCAAAAAAAACTCACTTTGTTGACTTCTACACCACGTAAAATAAATTTTTATGAAAATTCCTTTCTGAGAGAGCTACAAGTCTACTAGAACACCATCACATCCAAATTTTAGCTCAAAATTCATTTTTTTGGGTACTAAATAATTCTAAAAACCTCCAAATTGGCTCATGTGATATTCAATTGGGGTCTACTTTTGGATAATAAATTATTTTTGAAAATTATGAAAATATCAGAGAAGGTTTATGATAGTCATGACTACCTTTTCTAAAAATCTTGAGTCAATTGGAGCCAAAATACAAAAGTTATAGCCAAAATACAAATCAACATGCAACATAGTAAAATAGTACAAGTGTTTCCAACAATCACCCTTGATTATTAAGATGTCTTCAAAGGCATATTATATACTAAAAGTAGAGTGTAAAGCTTGCTAATTTTATTTCATTTCCTAGCTTTATGCAGAGCTTGGTAAATTCACTTGATTTGAGAATTAAGAAATTGTACTTATCCATTTGCCTTGAAAATGGTTCCAATTAAAAGTTTAAAGTCTTTTCATGATTTTCATCATTGAAATTTCAACATGCAAGTTTTAATTTGAAGCTATTTGCAATTTTTACTTATAAATCAAAATTGCATTTTAATAATTGTATGGTGGATTGTTTAATGAGTTTGATGTTTTTTTAATGTGAAATTAAGTTTTCTTGAAAGTTCATTTTAGTGTGCTAATACTCTTTGTATTTGTTCATGTTACCTCCAATCCTAAAAAACTTTTAAATGCAAATTTCTAAAACATTGTAGACAAAGAAAATATACTAAAAATTATAAAGTATACATTTTTCTTGGTATAATCTCACAACTCCTGTAAAATTTTGCATTTAGAATTTGTATGCATAGTAATAAACAAGCTTTATAAACATCCATATGATTAGATTTGGAAAAAACAACAATTTGCTTCATTGGGAATAACTACAAGTCAATGCTCTTTTTTCATAATCAAAATACAGTACGAAAGGCTTGGACATACAAGGGTTAACATCTAAGTGAAAGATATCAATTGTTCAGTTTTTAATCCAATAGTGTCTATCTTACCATTGATATTTTGGTGCTTTTGACACCTTAAGTTCCTTACCTCTATTTGCTCCAAAAATGGTTTAAAATTGCCATTTCTAATACCAATATTATTATCTTAAAATATTTTTGAGGCTTAAAACCAAAGGATCTTGTAGTAAACTATTTTGAGAACATGTGCAAAAAATTTCAAAGTTTTTCACCATGTATATTGCAAGATATTAGTGTTTGAATACTCAAAAATCATTTTTTTCAAATTGAAGAAAACAAGGCAGTTGCACTTCGGGTGGCAACAATCATATGAAAAATGGTCCAAGACGGTTGTGCCCCTTTGGATTCAATGTTGAGGCCCAGTAGGATATTTGCTCAAAAAATTGTAAGTAAAAAGAAATAGTAAATGATTCAAAATACAAAATTGTAAAGAATTTAATTGTAAAATTGAAAAATGACAATTCCAATAGTTGGAATGTTTTAATAAACAATTTACATCCTATAGTTTTATTTTTTTCAAAAAAAATTAAAAATTTGAGTAAAATAAACGACTTCAAAGTTTATTTTAGAATAGAGGATCCAAAACTGCCCGCAAATAAAATATTCTTATAATTTTTAACTCATTGATCAAAATGGAATGATTCAAAGTTTTCCATGCATACATAAACATAGAAAACTCATTTCAAATTTTTGCTTTTGGAAAAAGTGATTTTTTTCAATTTGACCAAAATGCCCAATTAAAAAAAAACACCATATCAGGCCATATCTTTTGACTTGTATTTCTAAATGTCTTGATTTTTTTGTACATATGAAAGATATTCCTCATCTCCAACTTCTATTAAAATTCGGGCCTAAAATATGGAATTCTCCACTCACACGTATGTGCCCAAAATTGCTATGTTGTCAAATTTAGCAAGTTAGTCCTTTGGAGGTTAAATGACTAATGTCATTGAGTTGTAAAAATGAATAATTTTCAATTTCTTTTCCTAATTTTCCCACAATTTCATATTATAATGTCAAAGTACCTAACTACTTTCAAAGAATTTGCATTCTTTTAGTTCTCCTATTCAAAAAATTATTCCAAACTTGATTTTCATACAATACAATATCTTTAAAAGATCTACTCATCGAGCATATTTTTAAATTTTTGAAGTATTCCAAGAAAAATTATGAATATTGGACCAAAAAACAACAAATAATATAAGTGTTTCTTTCAATCACCATGTATGCTTGATTTTTAGCCCTAAAGTCCTAGTGTCCGTATAAGGTACTAAATGGATATTGGGTAGGCTCATTGTTTATTTCCATTTGTGATGTGATTTCTTAAAGTCCTTTTGCAATATATAAAAATTATTAAGCTTTAGGGAATACATTTTTTTATTTCAATCAATTCTCGGGAGAAAAAATTATGCTACAATAATTTCAAAGGCTCAAAAAGGCAAAGAGCAAGCATCAATAAAAAAAATTCACAAAATTGAAATAAACAAATAAAAAATTATTAAATATTTTTAAAATAACATAAAAGATATTCCTTTAAATTAAATTTTCACAATTTTTCCAGAAGAATTCCACAAGATTAAGTGTTCTTGCTAGAACAATCTCATCGTTGGGATTAGTGTGCTTCGATTCCATTTTAGAGTTATTTAACAGTTTGGTTTTCTTTCGATTTTATCTCAACTTTTATTTATAAATTTCTTTTAAATCAAAATTTTTAGTGCAATAATGTAAAGTTGAAAAAAATTCAAAGTCAAATAGTGTAGTCATAGAATATCTATAAAAAAAGACATTTTTCCATTTTCAATGCAAATATCTTGAAATTTGTGTGGTAGAAGTTTCCGAATTTCCTCCCACACATTTTTTACTATTTTAGTGCATGTTTCTATATTTTAATATGCAAAAGACCAATTTGTAAAGTCTTTTGTTTTTTATATAGGAAATGGGAGTTTTGATTGGTTTCTAATGAAAAAAAGGCCTTGGGATTTTAGGGATTAATTTCTTACATACATGTGATATAATTGTGATAGCACCTAAGTTTTCATTGATAAAAATTAAAAGATTTTAATTATAAGTGAAACAAATGTTATTGCCTCTTAGTTTTGGGTATAAGAAAATTTTGGTATATATTGAGGCAATGAAGAATTAAAGTAGGACCATCCATAGCCAATCAGGGACCCATAACCAATATGTAGAGTGCAACTATTTCAAACCAAGGCAAGAACATAATTCCAACCAAAGCTTGGAATGTTTTCTTTTTCCATTTCAAGGTTGGCCCCAATAAGATCAAGAGACACATCTCAAAGCAATGAGCAAGAAAATAGGAAGTAGTGAGCGAGAATGCACTTAATCTATGATTGGAATTGGAAGAGTGCAGACATTGGCTACTAGTTTAGACAACCTTTTGGCTTCTAGAAATTTCAGTAATTTCAATTTTAAAAATAAAATTTTTAAAATTTTGCAGCCCCCATATTTCCTATCTTCCTACTTAGCAAAAATTTCACTTGCCTCATACTACTCATGATCTACCTTGAAAATTGCGTAAGTGATTCACTCTAAGTACCTCTACATTATAGGCTGTTTGTTGAGGGTTGCAAGTGTGTTCTTTCAATATTATCAATGTACAATAGTATTTTATTATTTAAATAAAGCAATTTATTCAAAGAACTTGTATTAATGGTGATTAAGTAGCATGATTATAGTAATCATTTAAACTCTAGACACATTGAATTCAATAATGTGTATCAATATACCATTATTTTGTCTTCTAATAATATATTGAATATTTTTAGAAAAGGCATTTAAATGACCAAATAAATTATATATATATATATATATATATAATCATAAACAAATTAAATCTTATTTTAAGACTATGTCAAGCATCAACTATTCAACTTTGAATTTAAAGTGTTAAAATCATATACTACCTCCGTCCCAAAATGATCTTCTGTTTGACGAAATGTTTTGAATTATTGAGGCTAGAATGGACTTTTTTAAGACCCAATTCACATTAAAGGTAGAATTTAGCACACACATAGTGTCCTAGAAATAATGAGGTTAGGAGCCTTTTTCAAATTGTAGTTTTAAATTATTATAAAGTAGAATTTTTTAGGCATTTTTAAATAGCACCAATGGACATTTAGTTGTTTAGAGTGAGATTATAATTTTATAATCTTTAAATATGAGCCATAGACCATGTGTAGATGACAATATTGCCTCCCAAAGCTTCATCTTTTTCAATTGAATAATACTCAAAGAGATGAAAAAAATAAAACCAAACAATGCTAGTTCACTATTCAAATCATTTTTTTTTCTATTGATTGATGATTGAATGGATAGAGGCAAAGCTACTCCTCAAAATTGTTTTGTTAATCCTAAACAACAATCAAAAGTTGAATCTGACCAATTTGCAACATCACAAGTGCAACATGAAGATTATTTTGGGACAAAAAATTGAAACCAACAAGAAAATCATTATAGGACTAACTATTGAGTTTAAGGCAATAGAAAATTGTACACTAATTAAATGATTCCTATACATTCCAATGCTTTCATATATATATATATATATATATATATATATACACACACATATATATACTAATATATTGTTCTATTACATAAATAGGGTATTTTTTTGAATAGGTCAAAGTCTTCAATCTGCATGAATTTTCAAATTAAAACAAATAAAGACAAACAACATTTACTTGAGCTTTAATTCATTATTTTTTCAAAATTGTGTATTATATTATAAATCATAAGTCAAAGTCATTTGAATGAAAATAAATTTAACTTTGTATATTAAGTATAGATGATGATACATTGTGTTAAATTAGATTCAATTGTTCATAAATTTTATGAATTAATTCCTCAACATCTAGGGTCTTCTCCAAAATTGACAATTTGAAAAAAATCATTATACTTACAATTTGGAAGAATACATTGGAGGTGCTTTATGAATAAAAGTTTTATATTTTGAATTTTAGACTCCATCTATATGCTTAGACTCAAAATGCTATAATCAGTATTTGTTTACAAATTTTGAAAGGAAAATTTTGAGATTTCTTCTAAATTTGATCACAAACAAAACATTGTTTTTTTTAAGTAAAACTTGTTGGAATAGATTTGGAATAAGGTTCTATTGACACACTTTAAATTTTTAAATTTTTTTTTGTTCTTTAAATCTATGACCTCATTTTTGCAAATCTAATTTAAAATCAGAGTCAATGCAATTTTGGCTAGGTTAATCACTTAACATAGCTAAACATTTGTAATTTTAGGAAAATTTGTACTCTATTAACATTGAATTCAACCATTAGACAAGATAAGAACTTCATACAGTATCTCTACAAATTAGGATGCACTTCATCCAAACAATAATGAGAAAGAAATAAGAATGTGAAATATCTATCATCCAAAATTGGACATTGGAGCTCTTAACCCCTAAAATCCCAAGGGGTTAGGACAAAGCACAAATGTGTTATAAAATATAAGTGTTACAACTTTTTTGAAGTTAGTATCAAAGAAGATAATGTAAAGCACAAAAAGTAGAAAGTATCCATACAGTCAAAAGTAAAAAAATACCCTTAGATTATTTTTAAATGAATTTTGAAGATATAACTTCAAAAATTTACCAAAAATATGATTTATATTTTTAGGATTTGAAATTTTTTTTATTGGTCAAAATTATGTTTTTCTATTGATTTATAAAAAATGAAAAATATTCAACCTCTTAAAGCCCAAGGGATTAAGACAAGATACAAATATGTTATAAAATATAAGCTTTACAACTTTTTTGAAGTTAGCATCAAAGAAGATAATGTAAAGCGCAAAAAGTAGAAATTATCTATATGATCAAAATTTTAAAAATATTTATAGATTCTTTTCAAATGAATTTTAAAGATATAACTTCAAAAATCCACCAAAAATACAATTTTTATTTTTAGGATTTGAAATTTTTTTTGATTGGTCAAAATTGTGGTTTTTATTGATTTGTTAAAAAATAAAAATTATTTATTAATGAGAGCATCAATACTTCCCCCAAATAGTAAATTTTTCAACACTAAGCAATTTTAGACACTTTGTGCTATTTCTCCTTTTTTTTGCTATAACTTTTGTTTGACCGTATAGATCTTAGTTTTGAATGAAAATGTTGAAACACAATCAAATAATTTCAAATTTTGAAAAACAAAAAATTTGAAAAAAGTTTTTTTTTTGCCCGAAAGTGCTGCCCGGTGTTGGGCAGCGATGAGCACTTAGGGGTTAAGGGTTACTGAATGTATTGATGACTTACAAATAAAATAGAAATGAAGAATAATCAGAGACATTGTTGATATGATTTGATTGGCATTGCAAATGTTTAAGAACATTGAAATAATTTTCAAATAATAAAGAAGCCTTATTTTGCTCTAAATTTGAATCTTCCATCATAAATATTTTTTAAGGGTTTAAAGATTTAGTGAAATATTATGATACAAAACAACTATTTTTTATTAAATTTATAAATTTGTTTTATAGAAATAAATTAATTGATTTCTTGTAATGATTGTGCTTTTCATATTTAATCTCCAAAGTACTAAAGAGCCTAATTTGAGCTTGTTGAAAACTCATGGAAACTCTATTGGCTCTAAAATTTGATATTTTTGCATGAGTTTATTGGATGGATACTATTCATAATTATATGAAGGAAGCTTTGTTTTTGCAATCTAACAAGTATTGCAAAATTTTGAAGTTTATTAATATTTGAATGTCAAACTAGGCAACAAAAAACATATTTCTAAAAATATCAATTATTTTTTGCAAATTATATAGATTAAAACTTATTCAAAAGCATTTGAACCATTGAATTTGAAATAAAGACATAAAACTCACTAGGAATTTTATTTTGTAGGCATTTAAGGATAAAAAAACAATAATTATCAAGCCATCTTTTCCTATCAATTTTTAGAATTTCCACATAAAAATAAAAACAAAGAATATAAATTGTTTACTAAAAAATTCTCACCATTGGAAATCATTAATCTTTGAAATTCTTCCAAAAATTATTAGTGTATTAATTTTATCTTTCATGATTTCAAAAGCACCTTCTACTTTATAATTTCAAAACGTAAATATCAAATTTTAATGAAATAAATTAATTTCCTTAATACTTACAAGACTTTTTTCAACTTATTGGCTAAAATGTACAATTTAGAGGGCATATATTTTTTTTTTCCAAAAAATTGAAAGATAGATTTTTACCTTTTAGAAAGGCAAGAAGTTGAAGTTTAAGGACATTGAACCTGCAGTTAGTGTAGATATTTACTCTAAAATTTTGGAACAATGTACTTGAATGAGTTAACCAAATGATCTTGTGGTTGGATTTGTTAAAAAAGAAATATTAATGAAGATTTTGACCTTCTTTGGAAACAAGTATTTTAAAAGAAAGTTTTGGGCTTCAAAACATAAAAAAGCCTTTATGCATTAGTGATTCATTATCAAATCATTATTTTATTACTATACCACTCAAATAATTCTTTCCAGATTAAAAAATAGCTAACTATTTTATTACTATTTTTTCTTATTTAAATGAACTTATCTTGCATATTATTTACAGTAAACAAACTCTAATACATCAACTCATAAACATTACTTTGTCTCATCTCATTCATTCCTATGACATTTAAATTCTTGCATAAGTTATTAATCAACATTTAGCATGAATTATAATAATATTTTGTTAATAAATTATACTTCAAATGATATAATTTATGGTATATTTCAATAGTTTTAGTTCAAGAATTAATCTCTTGAACTGATGCTTACTATTCAATAATATTGAAACAAACATTTAAAAACTCTTAACTGAAACAAATTATATTATACAATATTATATATTTTTAAATTCAAAAATGATATTTCATTGCAATTGTTATATTTACTGAAAATAACTACATTCGTAGTTATTACCTCTATAATTTGTACTTTGATATTATCTCTCTCAGATGATTGAATTTCTAAAAATCCATCCAAAGAATAAATTTTTCCAACTTCAATATGATAAAACCGCATCTTCCACAATTTTACAACTATCTGCAAAAAAATCAATTAGCACAATCAAAGTTTAGATGAGTTTGACATTAAAAAAAAATATAAACCATTTGTACGAACTTTAAGTTATTGTGTATATTTTAGTGCTCTAATTGGTAGAGATTATTTTTAGGCACCATTAATTTATCTTGGGTTAGGTTAAAAACCTTATTTATGCCATGTGTCACTTTGGAATGCATTGTAGTTACCACATACTAATAGAGCAATTTGAAATGTACATAGCTAATTTATGGTAGTTTAAATAGGGCAACTTCTAAAGTGTGGCACAAATAGGTTTTTATACCTTGACTATTGTAGTATTTTATATTTAGTATTGTACTTGGCAACCTGAAAATCCTACATCATCTTTTAATAAATCATATGATGCCATTTAGAACCTTTTTAAGATAAAATCTAAAATTTTGATCAGATTTGATAAACTAATATGGTCTCTATTTAACATCAAATTGTACATTATGAAGAATAAAATGTAAAAAATTTTAACACCTAAGTTTCTTATTCTATAAATTTTTCATAAAAGAATTTTTTTAACATTGGATTTAAACAAAAGACTTGTGAATATTTCATATTTTTTTTTCAAAGACAAAATCAATTGAATAAATTATATCCTTGTCCCCTTGACCTTAGATAACTTTTTCATGGTTTCGTATTCATAAATTTTGAATTGCTAGTTTGTTTTCTATGAAACTTGAAGTGAAGGTACATATAGTTGTTGCAACTATTATATAATTTTTTGTATTCATTCAAAATACTTTAACTATTTCTTAAAAGTCCCTTGTTGGATGCCTACCATGTCCATCTAAGGGGATTTTAGAGTTATTTTTTTAATCTAAAAATGAAATTTTGAACGTCAAAATTTGGATAGAAGGACTTCTACTAAAGGTATACAATTCCACAAAATATTTTCAAAATATAATAAGTTGTCCACCTTTGACATGTGCTCCAAGTGCACTACCTTTGCACAAGTGTAGAGGATACAATTTTACTTTCCTACAAATGAAAATAGTTAAGAAGGGGCATCTTCAAATTAGAAAAAAAAAATGACTCTTTTTGGAAAAATTTTAAAGAACCAAAAACCAAACATCAAAGTTCCTATTTCTTAAAAATCAAATATCAAAGTGTCTATTTTCTTTGTATTTTTTTTTATCATTGTTTGACTATCCATAACTTTTAGAGGAAATTTTTTTTAAACTTTAATTTTTACAAATCAATTATTTTAAATGCTTCATAAATTATCCATATTTTGTATTATTTAGAAATACAAATATTGTAAAAGTCAAAATGCTCAAGTATTGTGACCATTTTGAGCCAAAATTGGCAAGTAAACCTTCTCTGACCCATATGCTTATATTCAATTAACCCTCAAATGATTGAAGCTCATTTTGGATATAAATTTTTAAAATTTGCCACTTCTCACAATAGTGAGAAAAAAATGAAAAAAAAATTCTTTCAAAATTCAAATGTACAAATTTATAGTAGAAAACTATAAGAGTGTTCAAGAAAGATTTTAAGAACTTTGATTGCACACATTAAAAGATCATAATGTTTGAAGTTAGAAGAAAAGGTTTTCCTTAAACTTTGTTTGACATATCCAATAAACTTTTACACCTCCTAAAATGAGAAGTTTACTTTACATATGGTACATTTGCATCTACTTGAAAAGTTCAAGACAATTGAGTTATTCGTAAAGTACCTAAACCAGGGTTTAATCCCATGAGTTTTGTGAAAAAGCCGGTTGAGTTAAAAAAGTCAAAATAAAAGTGGGTATGAAACTTATTTTTCCATCAAAATCGTGCCTAAAAAAGTTTTGTTCCCACTTTTGGAGTTGTATGACATAAGTATCTTGCAAAAAAGTTTGACACTTCAACTATAGTTGCCTTTTCAACTTCAAAAAAAATCATGCCCAAAGTGGGGGGGACTTTACAAATAACTCAAATATAGTTTTTCATTTGAACACCCAATTAAAAATAGCAATATTTTTTCTACAAGTTTCACACCTTTTGTCAAAATTTGAAGAACATATGATTTTGTACACGCATCTACTTAAGATTATTTGCATGTGTTTAAAAGTCATTCAATCTTTTACAGGTTAATAAAGAATTTAGATTATTAAAAGGACATGATTTCTTGCACATTTAAAATACCATCAATATAAATAGTTTGAATATTGAAGTTCAAAGTTCCTATAAGCTAAGTGCTAAATTGACACAAAGTACAATTTTTCTTAAAATTATTGAATAGTTCAAAAATAATTTTCTTACAAAATTTTATTGAATAATCGATCTAGCCTAAATTAAAATTTATTAAGATGAAGAATATAATTTTTTCTAAGCATTCAAAATATATTTTTATGAAATTATTGAAACATATAATTTTCAAAAGAACGACAAAATATTTTACCAACAAAATGTTAATGCAATTTAGAACCCGGGGAGGACACTTCTTGTATATTTGGGGGACCCACGTGCGGCGGTGGGGTATTTTTAGGGGGTCTATCAATTACTTATAATCATTACTTGGCAACATTAAAAGAGTCCCTATTTTACCATAAAGCGGAAAAATTAGCCATATTATCATCCCTATTTTATTTTTAAAACACTTTGCCTTTTTAATGTCCCCTATTTTATATGTAAATTTCTTATAAATTTTACCTAAGATTATTTAAATGTACCCTATATTCTGCCGCACGTAGGTTATTAAAAAATGGGAAGTGTCCTCCCCTAGATTTAGAAGCAAATAGTTATTGAATAAATTTTAAGATATTTTTTCTATTTATTGAGGGTGTAAAAAATGTAATGAAATTTGTTAAAGAGGGTTCTAATTTTGATTATATAAATTAAATAAAACAAAAAATTTAAATCAATCTCATATAGTTTCTTAGATATATAATTTAAAAAAAAGTCTTATCAAAGTTGAATTTAATTTCAATTTTAATTGATATATTTTAGACTTCATTTATTTTCAATTGCTAAATCTCATTGATTTTCTTGCAAATAATAAAGTGAAACCAAAAATATTCTCAATGTAATTAAAAAATTTGAAATGCAAAAATGATTTATAGTGATTGTAGTGTTATATATTCTTTTCCATCATTTGGAAGTTTTTTTTTTTAATAGTAAGACTTTAATTTGACAACTTGAGCTTTTGTAAAATGTAATAATTTAGAGGGTTAGTTTCAATCAAAAAGCTTCATCATTGTCTTTAATTGTTCATGTAATTTATCCTTTAAAATATAATTAATTATCTGTCTTTTATATAAATTAAATTTATTTCCAAAACATTAAAAATTTATAAATCATATGCATGTATAAAATATCAATTATCTAAGACAATTGACAAAGTTATGGATTTTTATTTGTTTTAAATTTATACAACACACTAATAACACTACAATCCTACAAATGATACTAAGATGTATATATTCATTTTAAAATGACTATTATAATATTTTTAAGCATTCAAAAAATAATTTTTAATCTTGATGGATGTAGGGTTTTTTTTCAAGTTCAAGAGCATAAAGTCAAGATGTAGAATTCTTCTTATAATTCGTTGAAGTTACCTCACGGATTTTCATTAATACAATAGAAAATATAATGTTTGCAATAAATAAATATTTTTTGATGGCTATTGTTGATGATGATTTTGTCTTTCTTCTTACATAATGTTTCCAAATTGCCCAAGTCCTCCAAATTTTATACTACAATAGATCAATAAATTTTGCACATTCAAACTTCAAATATTTAAGCTAAGCTTTCAAAAAATATACAAGTATATTCTAACGATTTCTTATATTGTATATGTAAACTTTATCTCAAATAAAAATAAAAATAAATTTAATTGTATAAACTCTATTAAAAGCAAATCAATGCATACTTGGCGAAAAATGTCTAAGTACATAATGCACCTAAAAGTATTATAGCCCCGTTCCCATTGATCCAATGGTTCAAATTCTATGGAATATATTAAAACAAGAAATATTGTCATTTAACAAAAAAATTTAATATATGAAAAAACTAAAAGTGTTAGTATTATATAAATACATCTTATAAGTTTATAAATCACAAATATCTATTTCATCTACTGGAAATATATATTTCAAAAGGCCTTTGTTATAAATATTTTTAATGAAAAATTCTATAATAAAGAAATTCAAGAAAAATTATCAATATTTTTGAATATATGTATATGTATAAAATAATTTTCTAGATTTTAACAATAAATAACTTATCTAAAATTCAAATTATACATGTAAATATGCTTTCAAATGCAAAAATTTAAGGGTAAGTTTTCTTTTTAGTTTTGTAATGATCAAATCTTTAAAATTATCCTATTTACTAATGAAATTGTAATATCACTATCAAAAAATGATTCATTATTTTTCAAATATATATAAAATATGGTCTCACTTCTATTTTTTTCAATGTAACTAATTGATTTGACCCTTTTCAACTATAAATTTTTTGCCTATTATATCTTGCTATATTCAACATATTTTACATTTTAAACTAGCAAATCACGTGTAGAATGAATTTTTATTTTATTTTTGTCTTAAAATAAGGATTAGTAAAATGGAAGATCCATCTATTTCAAATATGGTCCATGGATCATAATTGATAACTATTGTACAAAAATGGTTACTAAATTGTTATTCTAGTTGAAATTAATAGTTTATTTTCAACCTTTGCATGTTCATTCAAGATTATATATATATAACATAGCTAAATATACCTAAAACAATGCATTTGAGATGAGTAATTAAATTGTTGCATGACTTGAATTGCTCTTATTAAACATATAATCATTTTAATGATGTTAATTTCTATTTCTATAAACTTGTTTTAAATTAAAACCTCTATACAAGCAATTAATAGACAAGTGTGTGATTTGAATTGCTTTATTTGTTAAATCATTTACCATTAAATTTACTACTAGACTTTAAAAATAATTATATTTTTGAAAATATTTTGATAATTAAAAGAATAGAAAAATTTCATCAAAACTTCTTGAAGTTCAAAAGAAATTTGTAAGAAATCTCTATTATAAATGGAAGTTTTCTATTATAATTGGATGCTTAGTCTTGAAATTCAATGTTTCTTATAAAGGCTCTTATCAAATTCTAGAATAAACATTTTTAATACCTTAATTTTTTATTTACTATTATTATTTTATAAATAAATATAATTTTACATTTGCAAGTCTTTAAATTTTTGTTTTTAACAAGTTATTTCTTGTGCATTAATTTATATAATTCTTCAATGGATAATATAATCTTATTCTATATCATTAAGTGAAAATTTCAATTAAGTGTCATTCTCTTTTTTGTTGAATTGCTCCAATTTAAAAAAAATAAAAACATGTGAATTGACAACTAAAGCATTATATTTTATTATCTTCCAAAATATTTGAAAAAATCACATCTAAGCAATTAGAAATCAGACCAAAATACTAATTAAATTTGCATGATTATTCTTTAATGTTGTAAATGAATGTGAATTTTTTTTCCATCTTACAATGTTAGTATAAATAAACTAATAAAGATTTTAAAAATTATTCTATTCTTGATGGATTTTGAAGTACAGCTTCAACTATTTATAATACGTGTTTTTAAAATATACAAATCTACACTTATTTATTTTTTGATTCTCAATAACTAATTGAGTTTTTGACAAAACTTTGATGGAAATAAATTTTGATTTCAAAACGCCATTGAAGTAATTTTATATGTAGAATAATAAAATAAGAATTGACATCTAGAATTGCACATTCTTTGGTATTTCAATAAAAAAAATCAGTGTGAAATTCATATAATTAAAATTCACATACTTTATAATTTGAACATATACATGATGTTAAGTTGAATACCTGCTTCTCCATCTCTAAAAAGTGTTACACCTTTACAACTCATTGTGTAGAAATAAGGTCCATCAAGATTGCAATATCGAACAATCTCTAAATCATAAGGATCATATTTTGGTGATTTTGGAATTTTTGGTGGTTGTAAATATACAAATTCAGGCCTTGTTGGGTCTTCTTTCAATGATTCTACATAGAATTTTTTTTGTTAAACCTATTTATTTAAGCAAGAATAATGGTTCAATAGAAACTAAATTGAACCACTTTTTACTATTGCAATATTTGTTTTTTAAAGTAGAAATTAATCTCATACAATCACATTGATTGAAATGAAATATTTGAAGACAAAAATCAAAATTGCTTCACTTATTATTGGAAAATATTATATTCAATGCAAAAACCTATAGTAGTATATGTCTTAAGTTATAAATGATTTAAAGTATCAATATTACATGCTTGTTGTTTATTAAGAAATATACAATTATTAATCTTTTGTATAATTTATAGAATGTAATAATGTGCACTTGATATCTATAATACAATAATTTACATACTAATGGTTGAATGGATTTTGCATTTTTACATTTGAAAAAGCTTATTGTACATTTGTAAATAATAATGATTATAAAATACAAGTATAAAGAATTTACCAAAAAATGGTAACCACATATAATTTGGTTCAGATTCAGGAGTTGCAAGTGCAAACTTTCCTTGCCTTCTCTTCCAAGCTTCCTTACTACTTGTACTACTTGTTTTTTTACCACTATGTTTTTGTGGAGGAAATGCATCTAATAATTCAGGCATCTTTAAGACTAAAGGGTGACTAAGATGAACATCTTTATTAGGTCCTGAAGGATAAGTTTTAATTGTAGGCCCTCTAAGTCTTTTTTCAATATAGTTTTCAGTGATTTTACGTTTTTTGGTTCCCAAATTATCATCTTCTTCCATTTTCGAATCTTCAACTATGTTTCTCCTTTTTGCATTTATTTTCTGATATAGTCTTACGAATATGGCAATATGCCAATAACAAATTAATAGAATTATTCATTTCAACAATATTCAATTGTTTGCTTCTAAGGTTAGATAATTTAATATAACATTAGTAACCTCAATAAAGTTCTAATTTATACTAGCTCCAATATTCAAATTTCAGAATAATGAAAGTACAACAAGATTTATAGGTACAATGTTGTTTCTTTATAAATTGAATTATTTAGAAAGAATTAGGTTATAAATTAATATATAAGCTCAAGTCTACATTGTTTCTAATTCAAATTAATGAAAAAAATTCATAAATATGAATAAATTAATGGTTGTAGTAGTTTTTAAATTGATTTTTTGATATTCAAATACAACATGTGACTTAAATAAAACTAATCGTAAAACAAAATTGTATTATTCTTCTAGTTTTCATTAATGATGCATTCAATCAAAGTACGCTAAATTTAAAATTTAAAAATCTTAGAATCATTATGTATTATTATCCCTTGGAAATATGCTAAATATAAGAAACAAAAAAAAGTGTATTCATTCTTGAAGAATCATATATCAAATAATGCAAAAAAATTCTTCAAATATTGCATTTTAAAGGTCTAAAAATATATATGTAACATGAAATAAACATTTAGAGTACAAGATACTTATAAATTTATTCAAAAAGAATATAAAACATTAAATAATTTATAAAATGACTTCATGAGAATCATGAAGAATTTTCAATCTTTTTAGGAGAAACATAAATTAAGAGTTTAAATGTTCAATGTCTACACCAAAATCAAGAATATTGAAGGTAATTCCAAAAAGAAAAGAAAAAATAATTTGTGTTTATAATTACATCTTCAGCTTTAAAATGCCACTCTATAAAGATTTTTCAACAAGATTTGAATTTCAAATGTCTAATATTCTAATGTGTCAAAATTATAAAAAATTTGAAGACAAAATATGATTCACAATGATGAAGGTACAACAAGGGTTTTAGAAACCTAAAATCTTGATAAAAAGATACAAAACATTATTAGGGCTTCTCTACACTACTAATGATTCTCATCTATTAAATTACCTTTTTTTGCCTAATTGTTAACACCAACTTTCAAGAATTGTATCAACCTTCCAATGTCAATGAAGTATAGATGCACCTTATAGCCTTACATTTGTAGTTTCATGTTTTACAACAAGATTGAGAAAGCTTCTCTATAGGATACAACCTTGAACACCTTGCTACCATAAAGTGCTTTTAAAGTCACAATTAAAACAAAAATGAAGCAAGGACAAAAGTAACAAAAATTTAAAGTCACACTTTCAATAATGGACTTTTAAAGCCATGACTACATTGATGTAATGAAGCTAAGACAAAAACACCAAAATTTTGAAGCCATGACAAAAGTGATGGAAATTTGAAATCAAGACAAAAGTCATACAATTTTGCTGAAAAAATAATTTATTAGAATTCTTATATAAGATTTTGTATTTTCCAAAACCTTGCATTCAAACTACATTGGAAACACCCAAAAACGTCCAAATAAGGAATTCAGCGTAGTTGGAGGCACCGTTTTCTAAAACAAATATTTTTCCAGTATTAGTGAGTGAAAATCATGAATATTAAAAAAAATTAAAATTTTTGGAATCAATATGTAATTTCTATAAATTTCCAAAGTGTTGGCTTCCTAGACCACTAGAATCGTCCTATAGGTGTACCTTTAACTGAACACTTGTTGAAATCAGTTGTCAGTGAATGAAAATTATACATGTGTCTTACAACTGCATCAGCAAATTAGAATTAAACATTTGTCGGACGCTTTAATGAATGCTTATGGACAGATTTAGTGGTACTCTAGGGTCCAAGAATAGGTACAAGGATGGAAATAAGTGTTCCTCCCTTATGCATATATAAAACTCATTTGATGAGCATTTAGAATACCAAGAGATTTGATTGAAGTTTTAATTTATACTATATAAACTACCTATCTACTATCCTACACGTGGTCCATAAGGATTGAAATATTAGGGTTTTTAATCACATTAACCGTCATATTTTGTTGCAATAAGAAGTTTAGAAAAAGAAAAAAAATTCAAAAACCTTTCAACTCTTTTAAAAAAAAATTCAAAGCCTTTATTGTCTTTTTTTAATAAATTAATTGAACCTCAAAAGGTTTCTACGTAGGTTCTTTGAAACAACTTTTCAACTTCTTCAATTAAAGAGACACTTAATGCCGCCGGCGCCAATTTTTGGCATTTGGCAGGCTTCAAGGGCCTAAAAGGACCTGGACAATAGTTTTTTTCCTTCATATTATTTTAATGACTTTTCGTGTTGAATTGTAAAGAGTTTTTAATTGAGTTTTTAGTCTAACTAATGTTTGTTTTCATGTAGTTGAGAAGTAATTAGAGAAAATGGATGACAAAATTTGCCATTTCAGTGTATTTTGAGAAATTAACAAAATCTGACATTTCTCCTGAGTTTGAGCCTAATTAATGAAATGAAGGTCCTCTAAGGTGGGTACACCTAAAATTGCCCTGTGTCTAAAAGCGCCAGTTAGAAAAGGCACTACAATGGCTTTGGCATATACAAAAATGGTCATTCATTTATATGGGCAGTTTTAGAAGTTGTCAGGGTTTTTATGAGAGAGTTCATGTCAGATTATGGACATCATTAAGAGTCTTTAAGTGACAGCTAAAGCATTTTAGAGGATGATGTTACACTTCAGTAGTTTCTTTTGCTACTTCTTTATTCCCCAAACTCCTTTATTTTTTAATTTTTTAATGGCACAATGGCTGAGCATTTGTGTTTCTTCTTACATTGAGTGAGGGCCATATTGGGTATGGCTATGCTCTTTTCTAATGTAGTCTATGAGCTCTTTTAGTCACCCTACATGCAAAACTTTACGAGCCTATTATGCTCTCATAGTTGCCACAATGACTAAATTGATTGTGCATCTCTTCCTCATAAACACATCTGTTTGATTTTCTACATGGACTAATCATCATTCAACGTTCATTAGAGCTACAGACTAATTTGTGGCGCTTTTAGGTGTACACACCTCACTGCAATTGCTACTCCAATTGAAATTTTGGAAAAATTTGGAAAAATAAATATATTATTGCAGTTTGAACTTTGGTTGTATTTTTAATCTCCACTACATTCTAATTATACATGTATGCAGCAAATTAGATTACACCATGATGATTTTCATTGTATTGTTCACACATGGTGAAATTTTCACATTTTTTGAGATTATTTTCTATTTGATGTGATTTTTTCTTCAATTTTTCTTCAAAAAATTTCAGAAAATACAATTGTCCTCAAAAGAATCTGAAATTTTTGTGAAATACAGAGGACATGTAGTTTCATCTCTAAAAAATAAAAATAAAAATTTTCATACACATCTTATTACAAAATGGCAACAAACTGAGAGATAGAGAGTATGGCTTGAAACCAGTGGTCATAGGCCTGGCGTTTGAAGGTTAATTATTTCTTAGCATCATATTAGTATATGACTTTGAAATTTAATTATCTGTGTTGTTATAGTGGAAACATCCAAAACCGTCCAAATAAGGAATTCAACATAGTTGGAGGCAATATTTTCTAAAACTGATATTTTTCCAGTATTAGTGAGTGAAAATCATGAATATTAAAAAAAATTAAAATTTTTGGAAATCAATATGTAATTTCTATAAATTTCCAAAGTGTTGGCTCCTTAGACCTCTGGAACCGTCCTATAGGTGTACCTTTAACTAAATACTTGCTGAAATTAGTTGTCAGTAATGAAAACTATACAAGTGTCTTACAACAGCATCAACAAATTAGAATTAAACATTTGTTGGACACTTTAATGAATGCTTATGGATAGATTTAGTGGTACTCTAGGGTCCAGTAATAGGTATAGGGACGAAAATGGGTATTTCTCCCTTACTTCAATTTTTTTTAAATTTAATTCTAGCTTAATTCTATTATTCACTTCATTGCTTTAAATACATTCCATATTCATGATATAGATCTTATATTTGCCAATACAAAAATTGCTAAAGGTCTTTCTAAGAATTGGCAAAATCAATTTCAACCTTTGATTTCAAGGTTCTCAATAGAAATTTCTATTTGGATTCAAACATATATTCAAATTTTGGCAAAATATGATTTTTGTTGTTTATCAATTTTAGAAAAATATTTTTTAAATATTTAGATTTATTTGGTGTCTAAAAAACCTTGAGAAGACAAATGTCCTTTGATGGATGATTTTAGGAATTTTTTGAGGATGTAATAAATCACTCTTCTATCCAAATTTTTTATTAGGTGGTCTTGCTTAAACTCGATTTTGATGAATGGTATTGGATATTTTTTTTAGCATTGTTTTAAGCTATCATAAATAAAGAAACAAAAATTTATTTAGTATATATTGCAATTTCTTGCTTCTTTCTCTAATTATTTTTTAGCCATAAAATGATCACTTTTTGAAAATAAATCCAACCATTGAAATGAACTTTATCAAATTTAGTTTTAATTTCAATTTGAAATTTTAGAATTTTCTAAGTTTGAATATTTTGTAGCAATCTGAACTTTGAACCTATAACAAGGGAGTGATGGATTTCTAATTCTAGAATGATATGGCAAAGAGATTCATAATGTTCTTCACTTTATATCTCAAAATTTTCACTCATTTTCAAGGTGTTTTAGATCTTGATTTTCTAAGCTAAACAAAGTTGAATCTCAAAGTAAGATGAGTCATTTTTAAGTAAAATTAAGCACATAATCTTGTAGTAAATTAAGTCCTTATTATATCTACAAAGTTTGGTTTCAGTCCAAGTCATAGATCAAAATAATATAATATAAAAGTGAAGGGTACTAGTGCAAGAGAACCAATGTTTTGGCATTGCTAATATTATGCTTTGACTAGCTCTATTGGACAAACAACATTTTAGAAAGTTGGCATTATATGCTCATTTTTCAAAATAATCAAGAACTACATGCACAAAAACCATAAGTCTTATATTCTAAGGGCCAAAAATGATTGAGAAAATGGTCTTGTAATAGTGACCACTTCATTGTTAAATTTCACAATTATGAGATAAAGTGAAGATTTGTCACAACTATTGAGCCAAATTTCAACATCAAATTTAGTAGAATGAAAAAGAATACAAAACAACACACAACAAAAAATAATTTGGAAAGTGTCTTAAATTTGAGTGCAAGACATGCATTGCAATAGTTGTTTATATTAAGAGACTAAATAGTGTTCAAAAAAGGGGAGTGTAGTGCCGCTTATAATGTTACTCTAACTCCAAACTACTATTGGATAGCTCATTGAAAAAGGGTCAGGAATGGTCTTGTCTAAAAATTCATTAGACTTTAAAATGTCATTATTGTCCAACCTCATTATTCATTCAATGAGACGATTTTTAATGTTTTTTTCTTGTGATGTTCTTTACATAGCTTGACAATTGCCATGTGTTCCTTCTCAAAGCATGCCAAAGTCTCTAATTGCTTCTCTTCCATTTCAAAAGATGGGGCCAACTTTTCAAAAACAAGGTGGTGCAATTATAACCCTTTAGTGACCGATTGACTAGTTTTTGGTTGATTTTTGGAATTTTTGTCTGGTATTGTTCATAGAACATCTCATTTCAAAAACCCTAGAGAACAATGCAATTGGAGTGTCTTTGTATGCTCCTTGAAAAGCCAATTTCAAGGAAATGCATGCAAAGATGCATTACCTATGCTTATCTAAATTTGAATCAGCCAACCCTTTATATATGAAATATTGCAAAAAAAATGTAATGAATGTAAAAAATGACTATTCATATCGTGAAAGAATTATTTGGAAGGTTTAGGATCAATTTTTAGAGTATTTAGTGAAATTATGTCCAATTGTGGCAAACTATATTTAGCACCAATGTTTACAAGGATGTGAAGTGTTGGATCACTTTCATTTTTTGTTTGGTTCAAGGATTTGTCCTATAAAACTAGTTCATACAATTTGATTTAAAATTACATTTATAGAGTAGTCACAAAATGAGACTTTTCAAGAATCGTATATAGAAATTGTGCTTGCCCCCCAAATCAACCACAATCACTAAAGGGATACCCTTCCTTACCCTTCCTATGAATACATGCCTTTACTTCATTGGTCAAAGTTCTCCCATTTAATGAATCTTTACTGCAACTACTAAACCATCATTGCTTTTAAGATATTTGTTAATTCAACAATGAATTTTTTTTGTAATTCCAAAAATACTACTTGATAGCTAAATAAATTTGATTTTTTGAGAATGAGCTAGGCAAGTCCAAGTAATTTTTACATTTCTAGATCTATAAATGGTTGCTTTGAAAATGGATTGATCCATTTTAGATCATTGATAAATTTAAGATTTAATGTAAATCTATAGAAGATAATTCCGATTTTTACAATTTAGCATGCACGTATAAACAACATTTCAAATGAAGTATTTGACTTGATTTTGAAAAATAAGACAACAAATCACATCCATAGGTAATTGCCAAATGAAGTTTAGAAAAATGGTTGTAGACTTATTCTTTTGAATTTAAGAGTCTACAAATTTCATTTGACATAGAAGTCTTGGCAACTATTAATTTGGATCCTTTTGTTTATTTATTTTAATTCTTAAAGTCTCAAGGACATTGTTTTTGCCGATAACCATTCAAATTGTTGCATTCATTCAAAAAAGTAGAAAATTTTCTTTTTTTAGAATCCAACCACAAGATCTTGTACTTCTCTTGTCTAAGATTATGAAATAAAAATTCCATGAAGCTTGATTGTGTAGATTAAAAGATATAAGCATTCAAAGTTGGAATTTTTTTTCTTGAACATTGTCTTACAATTACAAATGACTTTGACTACCATATGTGAACAAATTTGCCTTATAGACTTTGAACTAAAAAAACTCATGTTGAAGAATTGAGTTTAAAGTCTAGGAAAGAATTTTTACAAAACAACTCTTGATTTTTTTCTTTGAGAAATCGTTAAGTAGAGGTACTAGGTCTAAAATTGAACAAAAAAACTAATTTGTATTTAATTCTACTTGAGATGGAGTTGAAACACATTAATTGCATTAAAAAATGAATCCTATAAGTAACATTTCAAAGAAGTTGCTTAGATTGCCTCTAAACAAGATTACCCATAACTTTTTCATCACTACTCCAAATAGAATGAATCAAAGCTTCACATGTACAAAAAAATTTATTTATTAGAAAAAAAATTGAAAATCATTTTGCCTTTTGTAATTTTTTTTGGCTTTATAGGGCTGTAAATTTGCTTTGAGGCACTTATTGAAATAAAATCTATATTTCTATGAAGCATATGTGATTCTTTAGCTCAACAAGAGTATTTAGAAACTATGATGAATATTGCAATTGTATAAGCCTACCTAGAATCACATTTTTGCCCTTGTAGGCTTTTATAGAACTTTTGGGGTTCATCATTGAACTTTTCTTTCATTTTGGCTTAGGCTTAATTCCATCATTCTTTTCATGGCTTCTATTTTAGCAGGGATGCTATTTTGTAAGCTTGCGAGCGTGAGCCTATAAGCCTATGAACTTGTGAGTCTAGAATTTTTGATGAAATTTTTAGTGATTTTTAGGGCATGGACCTATTACCATGCTTTAAGAATTTTGGATTTTTATATCTAGTATCCCCCTCATGAGATTTGAAATTTGTGATTTTCAAAACTCTTTTTTTCAAAACAAAAAATTTCAATTTTTTTCATTTTTTTTCAGTCCTTTTTTTATTTTTCAAATTTTTTTTGCAACTCCATCACCCTCAAAAATCCCTCTTGATATTGAAAGGGGTTTGGAGGTAGAGGGCTTTGGAGTCTTCAAAACTTTTTTTTTCATTTTTTTTCAACTTTTTTTTCTTTTTTTCCGACTATGTTACTAGTTCATTTTTTTTTTGCAACTTTTCACCCTTTAAAACCTTCTCTCGGTACCGAGAGCTCAATTTCAGGGTGATAAAGTCGGAAAAAAAAAAAAAAAAAAACTTTTTTTTTCACGACTCCATCACCTTAGAAAACCCCTCGCTGGATTCTGGATTTCGAACCTCAAAAAAAAATTCTAAAATTCTAAATTGTTTTAGAAGGTATTGAGAGGCCTTTTGGAGATAGTAGGGTTTAAAATTTTAAAATACATTAACCACATTTCCACGGTCATGGATCCACGGTCATAGGTCTACAGTCATGAAGCTGAAATTTTACTATAAATAGATTTTTTTAAAAATGACTTGACTTTTTTTTTTCTCTTGGCTTAAAAAATTCACAGTTTTTTTGGTTGATTCTCTGGGCTCACAAAACCTACGCTCACAGCTCGCAAGCTCATGCTTTTAGGCTCACAAACTAGCGTCGTTGCTATTTTAGTTGTGACTTTGAAGGCACCCTAAAGTTGCATATAAAATTCCACAAATTACTATAAAGATCTATTAAACTAGTTTTGACCTTGAGGTCAATATTGAAGTCATAGCTTCATTCTTTGAGGATTAAAAGTTTCTAAACTTTAAATGACATTGTAATTAGTCTTGGCAGCTTTGAACTTCTCTTCCTAATTCAAAATGGACCTTTTAACTCTCATATTTTCCAAATCCCAAGTTCAAATTCAAATTTCTATAGCCATTTCTTCTATTGGTTTCTTCAAAAACCCTCGGGGAGATCACTCCTTGTAATTTTAAGTATACACGTGCGTGAATAGTGTATTTAACATTAATATCCTATGATTTTTTATAAATTCATTCATATGGTTTTTATAGTTGGGCTATTTTATATACAAAACTTATATGTCTAATTTTTTTATACCTATATACAATACACACTATAAAACTAGTGTCTTATATAAACCCTCTTTTTTTATATATGTACTACTTGTATGGTAGTACAATTTCAAATGACAAATAAAAATGTCAAATAAACATTAGTTTTAAATATTTTGAAATTCTATACCATATATTCTAAACAACCTAATATGGTGAATAACAAACAACATTATAAAAGCATTAAATATAGTTATGATGCTAAAACTAAGAAAAACATTAATACTAGCAATATAACATTAACAACATTAGAAATTGACATTCTAAAAACAGTGTAGATTAACACCTAAATATGACTTCTACTATAACATAGAGACTGTATACAGGCTAACATTATTTGACAACTACAACAAATGTAAAGAAAAAATCCTTACATTTACTAGATTGTAAAAATTTTATCACTCACTTGAAAGAATTTGTATACATCTATACTCATTGTATTATGAAAAATTTGTATCACTATAAGAAACCTTTGTTTTTGGTGATGGACCCTAATTTATTATGACGGATTTTAGGTGATGTCAATGTTGACAACTCAAAATTTTTGTATCAACAAAAATGTCCAATGTAACATCAATGTTAATATAAAAACATTGAATTGTCAACATTGATGTTACCTTGGACATTTTTGTTGACATAAATTTTTTGGGTTGTTAACATTGACATCACCTAAAATTAGTCATAAAAAATTAGGGCTCATCACCTAAAACACGGGTTTCTTATAGTGTATGGACCCTGTTAGTAAAGGCTAATTTATTAATAAAAAATACTACAAAATGATGTTTTTACATAGCCTAATTTATATACAATAGGGTATGTGGCATTTCAAGGACCCATAGTAGCCCTACATATTATATAAAATTTATCTCCTTTGAATTAAATGAACACTATCTTTTAATTCACATAGTTTTTTAAAAATCATGAGTTCTCTCCCTAGGCAAAAAAATTATGAACTCCCAAAATTGAAAAGACACATAATCCTCTCGGAGGTCAAGTTCATGTTCGCAAAGTGAGCCCTTTCAATTAATGTTTTTCTAATTCCAAATTTTTCTGAACTTTGATTCAAAAATTAATTAGATATTACTAATTTTCCATTGGTTCCCTCGAGATGACTTTTAACTTCTTCAATTGAAAAGATAATTCTTATGTAGACTTCAATTTTAATTGTATCACTTTGAAATTTCATTACTTTTGTCATGGCTTCAAATAATTCTCATCTCAAATTTATTCTCCAATTTTAAATTGTGACTTAATATTTTGTTTTATAGTCACAAAAGAAATCCTATATTTATAAAAATACAAATACTCCAAAAATTGGTTTACAAAATCTAAAGACCTACAATCGAAACTTCACTTTGCAATTGGAACTTTAAATCTATAACCAAATAGTGTTGATTTTTTAATTTTGGAATGATATGATGAAATAATTTGTACTATAATGTCTTACATTGTATTACAAATCAATAGTGAAATTTTTAGGTGCTTTCAGCATAAATTGCATTTTATATGAATTGTTTCACAGTGCTTTCAGTACCAATCCCTAGGCTTCGAACACAAAGATTGATCATTTTCCAAAAACTCGCATCATGCCTGTAAGTTCTACACGTTCATTTCCTAGCAGTTTTCCTCACAGAGTCCAGTGGACACCGAACTCCTGAATGTTATTCAACAACTACGTGCAATAGTGTCACTAAATTGCTAGAGTCCTCTATACAACTGAAATTCTGAACCAAGGAACATACCATGGACCAATTGAGTGTAAATAGCAGCTATGTCACTCTAGAATTCACATACAATGTAATGCGAAGCAGTTTGTTCCTTCTTGACAGTAGAAAACCAGAGTACAGCCAAAACTGAAATTCAAGTAAAGTGCATTGCAGGTAGAGGTCGGTCTCAATGAATTATTCTTCTTTAGTGCATTACAAACCCTAATCTAGGAATTACTTAAAAAATCTCAATGACAACAAAGAAATACTACAATTCCAAGCGGAAACATGATGCTCATTTGAACTCCAGGTTAATCTTAATTTCGTTGACCTAAATTAGAAATTTTTAATTCAACAAAGGAGACCAAGACAACAACAACGGGTGACGCAGGTGCAGTTTTCGCTTTTGAAAAAAGGGTGGAAAATTACTCATACTAACTAGTGATTACAGGTATTATGAAGTACTTCAATTGATGTGACCTAGATTCTTGTTAGCTTGCTTGTTGTCCACTTAACCTTGCACATCCACAAAACAAACAGACTAAGATTATTCACAAGCTCACTATGGAAGACTTACAGGCAGCATTGACAGTTTATATCGATATGGACCAAGGCTGATGAATTGCCACGTCCGGAGTAAAATCACGTCCAAAATCCGGACGTCCTAACGCAGCGGACACATGCTTCGGCAGACGGTGGGCGTTGTCCGGGGGACGGCGGACGAGCGGACGAACGAGTGAACGGTCAAGATGGAGCGGATGCCTGGGCGGACGACCGAGATGGAGCGGACGGGCGGATGTGCGGACAAACGAGCAAATGGTCAAGATGGAGCGGATGCTTGGGCGGACGACCGAGATGGAGCGGACGGGCGGACGCGCGAACGGGCGAGCAAACGGTCAAGATGGAGCGGATGCCTGGGCGGACGACCGAGATGGAGCGGACGGGCGGATGTGCGGACAAACGAGCAAATGGTCAAGATGGAGCGGATGCTTGGGCGGACGACCGAGATGGAGCGGACGGGTGGACGCGCGAACGGGCGAGCAAACGGTCAAGATGGAGCGAACGGGCGGACGGACTAAGAATGTGTTATCTGAGACTCCGAGTGTCCGTGCGATTTTAAAATTATATTACAAGTCCTTTGTGACTAACCACACTACCACAATAATCTCTAAAATCGAGGTTAGTATCATTACTAATGCATGGCACATTGGGAAAAAAAATCCTTTGTCACTAACCACACTAAGCCCCAAAATTCAGGTTAGTATGGTTAGTAACATATTCATATTGTGGAAAAACAATCCTTTCTGACGAAGTACACTAATTCCAAAAATCGAGGTTAATACTATTACTAATACATGGCACATTGGGAAAAAAAATCCTTTGTCACTAAGCACACTAAGCCCCAAAATTGAGGTTAGTATGGTTAGTGACATATTCATATTATGGAAAAAAATCCTTTGTCACTAATTGCACTAACCCAATTTGGAACCAAAACCCATTAAGTTTCGGTCCTAAATCCTAAAAAAAGGAAAAGTGTGTTGAAGTTTACTTGAAGTCTATCTCAAATACACATCCAATCATCCACACACTTTTACTTTCTTTATTCAACATATTATTTTTAAAATTTCTTTTGCTTCTAATTCAATGAGAGGATTAAAAATGCACTTAAAGTGTGCTTGTGTGGCACTTTTACATTTTTCATTGAACACCAGGGTTTTCTACCAGGATAGTGTGACAGCGTGACAGATAGACGTCACATGACGTCTAGTAGAGCCCTCGCGATGTCCAATAGAGTCAACATCTTAAAAAAATAAAAATAAATCATTAGAAATTTAAAACTTTAACATATTTAAGTTTGGTTTCAATTAAATGTCTCAATTTCATGATTACATATTACATTTTAAATTTAGATTCATAGTTATAGTAAGATTTACATTTTTTTGAGCTGCTAAAAATGGACTTTCGTGACAAGGTGCGACGCCCTTGTGACAAGTTGTCACCTGCGACATGCGACGTCAGACGTCTTACACGACACCCAAACCCAAAAATATGTCCGACAAGAAAACCCTTCAATCCATGGAGAATTAAGTACCTACTTGTTTCTTGCTGTTTTCAAGTGCCAATCACAACATTCCTCCAACGCGATGGGGACAACGGGCGAGTAAGATTCTCCCTATCACTTGGGTGAAATTTTTCTGACTTGTATGAACAAAAGTCCAAGAGGGATGGAGGGTCTTGGATATTTTTCCGACACGGACACGGATACGGACAGCACCTCGTCTTGAGAGTAAGACCCCACTACTTGATTGGTATCAAATCCGTTTGATTTCGAATTTGAGTAAATTTGTAATCGTTTTTTTGTAATGTGCTCCTAACTCTTGAGCATCAATCGCTAGCTGTACATAGTGAATTCGGTGACAGTTATTGCTTTAATCGGTGATGAATTCGTTACGGACTTTTTTCTTGTTGTTATCAGGTCCCAACATTCTCCTGGTGCGATGGGGGCAACAGCCGAACAAGATTCCTCTTCACCGGTGTCGATGAACGTCACACCACCGTCTTCAGAGTACTTAGACCCCACTACTTAATCGGGATCAAATCTGTTTGATTTCGACTTCACGTTTTTTCATCTTTTTTTTGTAATACTGTCCTGAGCATCGGTAGTTGCACATAGTGAATTTGGTAGCAGTTGTTACTTCATTCCATCATGAATTCGGTACCTACTTGTTTCCTGTTGTTAGGTCCCAACTTTCTCCTGGCACGATAGGGGCAACGGCCAAGCAGGATTCTTCTTCACCGGTGACAATGAACGTCGCACCACCGTCTTCAAAGTAAGACTTCACTGCTTGATCGGTATCAAATTTGCTTAATTTCGAATTCGAGTTTTGTGATTTTTTTCTTATCATGCGCTCCTGAGCATCACTAGCTGCATACAATGAAATCGATAACAGTCGCTACTTCATTCCATGATGAATTCAGTACCTACTTGTTTCTTGCTGTTTTCAGGTGTCAATCAGCCGAGCAAGATTCTCCTTATCACTTGGGCGAAATTTTTCTGACTTCTACGAACAAAACTCCAAGAGGGACGGAGGATCTTGGATATTTCCCCGACACGGACACGGGCATGGACATCAACTCGTCTTCACAGTAAGACTCCACTACTTTGATCAGGATCAAATTTATTTAATTTTGAATTCACATTTTGTTATCTTTTTCTTATAATGTGCTCCTGAGCATCGCTAACTGCACGCAATGATCGAATTTGGTAACATTTGCTACTTCAATCCATGATGAATTCGGTACCTACTTGTTTCTTATTGTTTGCAGGAGCCAATCGTCCAATCAAGATTCTCCCCATCACTTGGGCGAAAATTTTCCGACTCGTACGAACGAAACTCCGAGAGGGACGGAGGATCTTAGATATTTCCCGACACAGACATCACCTCGTCTTCAGAGTAAGACCCCACTTCTTGATCGGGATCAAATTTGTTTAATTTTGAATTCAAGTTTCGTGGTCTTTTCTTGTAATATGGTAGCTACTGAGCATTGCTAGCTGTACACAATATATGGATTTGATAACAGTCGTTACTTCATTCCATGATGAATTCGGTACCCACTTATTACTTGTGGTTTTCAAGTGCCAATCGCGACGTTCACTCTTCACGATCACGCCGACATATGAGCAGGATTCTTCCCCGCCGATTGATCATCATTAGATACTTATATATGATGAATTTGATATCAGTTGTTATTTCATTCCGTGATAAATTCGGTGTGTATTTGATACTTGTTTTTACTTGGCAATTCAATCGCAGTAGTTGCCGTGCATGCCTGACGTGGACAGTACATCGACGAGCCGGATTCTAGCTCTGTAACATTTGGGCGGGAGCGAAACTCCAAGAGGGATTGAGGGTCTTTGACACCTTCTCCACCCCATGGCGATAGAGGAACGTACTTGCGTAGATAAATGGTCTCTGAGTAATTAATCACTCAATGAGACACACCGACATTTAGAGAGTAGGCTAGGAGCATATGACAATTATTTCTCCTGCAGACTATGGTATCGTTTCTACGAGCAACAATGAGAATATAAATATATATAGTCTCATCTGCAATTCTTGCTGCCTGCTACGATCTTCAATGTTTTGGGTGGTTGACAATCTCAATTGCAAGTGTTATTGATCTCAGTGGTGGGTACTTGGAGAAGTATGGATGTTATGGTGGACTAAGAAGCAAGATGTTATGGCGGACATTAGTTTAGACATAAAAACATACATTATTACATTGGATGTCATCTAAAATCCGTCATTTAAAGCACAAGTTTCTTATAGTGAATGTGGATACTCTATTTGTCACACACACATTCCACAAGTAGAAATTTGAAATTGCATGAAGAAAGTTTTGTAGAAAAAGCAAGTATCACCAATGCTTGAGCTGCCAAGGACGAGTCAATCCTTTTGGTGTCAACCAAATGCATCTCTTTGTGCCACTTTATAATACTTTTAGCTTTAGTGCATTAAATACCAAACAAACTTAGACCATTTGTTGGTGTGAGAAGGTTGGAGAAGTGAAAACTCATAGCAAGAGTGCATAATTTTGCATTTTTCATGTATGTGTTGAACTTTATAATTTGTCTTGTAATATTTGTTTGTTTTGTATACAATTTCATTTATAGTTGCTCATCTAAGCTTAATGTTAATTGAATTAGATGCTAGTTTTCTTCTTTCATAGAGATGAGGTACCATAGCTAATACTATGTAAATTTTAAGATGAATTTGTACAAAATTTAGTTTTTTGTCAGAAAGCATGTCAAAAATACCTATATTATACTATACATGATTTTTAAAAAGTACTAAATAATTTACATGGGCACAATTTTAGCGTAAAATTATAATTGTGTGACTAATATGAATAATCTTTAAAACAATTTTTTTTAAATGCATCTACGTTGCATTTAATGGTTTCATCAAGTTTTGACTATGAAAAGTTACAAATTTTTTGTAAGTTTTTATTTTTATCTTCTTGAAAATTTGTAATTTTTACTTGTCTACAAATGAAAGAAAAATTTGATTATGAATTTTATTCTAGTATATTTGAGCACATCAAATCAATTGAATATCTTAGATAGTTTTACCACAAATTTGTCTTGAAGATCTCCAAAAACTTCTACAAAAGGGCACAATTCAAGTTTGTGACTAATTGAGTTTATTCTCACTTTCAATAAAAGGTAGCTATACATAGTTTGTGATTCCATTTTAAAAATTGAAGCCTTTATTTAGCTTCTTGCCCAGATATACAACTTGTATTCATAAAAGTTTAAGGTCAATTTTAAGGTAGCCAATCCATTTCCAATTACTTAAGCAATTATATAGGCATACTTGGAGTATAGATTTTTTGAGTTTCAACTATTTTTCTATGTACATAGATTTAGGAATGATTACATATTTTACCATAATTATTATATATAAAATGAAATTACTATGAATTTTCCTAGTAAAAAATCCTCTTCAAACTACAATGGTAATATAGACCTTTCTTTTTGTGACTATAGGCTAATTGCAAAATTAATCAGAAGTTGGTTGTAATTGTAAAATCAATCAAAAGCTACTGTAGTTGTTAAGAGAGTGAGTAATGGTTTGTGCAGAAAGTTATGGTATCCAATGAACATGAGAATGGTGAATTTCATTAGAATGATGAATTTCGTTAAAATGGTGGTATTCCAAATGCCATTTTCAAACCACAAGGTTTGAATTGAAAATTGGCATTTACGGCTGGTATACATTTTCAGTTATCTAGAACTTATATAGATTTCCAAAATCTATGACAGGTTTAGATTTCAGAGGGCGTAGTTTGAAACATCTTAGATAGATTTAGATTTCAGACATCTACAACACATATAGATTTCAAAAATCTATGACAGATGTAGATTTTAGACCGCACACTTTGAACTATCAAAATTGTCAAACTAATGGAATATTGCCATGTTAACGAAATTCACCATGAGACTAGTGTTAGAAGTAGTACATTGTTCTTTATGTATAGAATTGTGACATGTATTTATAAAAATGGTTAATTAGTGACTTTTGAGATTGATAATTGGGTTTTGAAATTTTGAATTAATGAGAATAATACATAAAATTCTACCTAAGACTATGTGTATAGAGATACAAAAATTTTACATTTCTATTTGTAGTAGACACTTGAAGATAGTTGCATATTTTATAAGCTCTCAACTTGTGACTATTATGTCATTCAATGCAAATGGAGTTGTAGTAGAAAGACTTGGATGATGTGCAATTAAAAAGTGAGGCCTCATTAATGGCTCAATTTTCTCCTATGGATCCAAAATATTTCTTTGTCTATTTATTTAGAGTTGAAAAAGACATTGACCTAGCAAATAGTTTAAAATTAATTTTGAGGACAATTGAGTTATTTGTAAAGTACTCTAAACCAGGGTTTAAACCCATGAGTTTTCTGAAAAATCCGGTTGAGTTAAAAAAGTCAAAATAAAAGTGGATATGAAACTTATTTTTCCATCAAAATGGTGCCTAAAAAGGTTTGGTCCCCACTTTTGAAGTCATGTGACATAAGTATCTTGCAAAAAAGTTTGATGCTTCAACTATAATTGCCTTCTCAACTTCAAAAAAAGTCATGCCCAAAGAGAGGAGGACTTTACAAATAACTCAAATTATACCATATATTTGGTGGATTTCAATTCCATCATTAATATATTTAAAGTTAACTACACATAATTGTGAATTGTTTACAAAAGTAACTCATTTAAGTGTACACTTTTTGAATGTAAAAGCCTATGGTCACTACTTTAAGACTTCATAGATTGTTATTCATACTAAAATCTAAAATCTTCTTTTAATTGCCAAGATGATAAAATTGATTTCTTGATAATTTATTAGTCAAAGTATTGAATGCAATTAAAATCATCTTTTAGACTTTCACTTGTTTGGAGGTGAAGTAACATTAAAGTACCATGCAACAAGGTAGGAATGAAAATTTGCAATTACATTAGATGCTTATTTTTACCTCCTTTATCAATCTTTACTACTCCACAATCAAAATCACATTGATGTTTGGTGAAACTTGATCAATTCAATGTTTATTATTGATTTTTCCTCCCAAACATTGTTCCATCAATCAAGAGGCTTTAATAGCATATGAACTTTTGTACTAAAAAAAAATCCTTTACTTCAATTGCATGTCCAACATCTCTCTTTCTTGTATATTCTTGTGTATATTATATTTTGGCATATTTTGCTATGCCTAGATTTTTGCTTAACCTTGCTTGTAGAGTTGTAGTGTATTTCAACCATTTCTTATTATTTTTTCTTGATGTGTATTTTAGCCATTAAAATGATCTATTCTAAATTTGAATCTAACTTATTAAATGAAGTTCTAAGTGTAGTTTCTACTCCAATTGGAAATTTTGAAAAATTCTAGGAAAAATTCATACATTTCAACATTTTGTAGCAATATGAAATTTGTATCTCTAACTTTGGTTTGTTGATTTTCTACTTTTAGAGTGATATAATAACATTGATTTATACCATGATGTTCAATACTATAATGTACAACTACAGTGATTTGAATTTTTTTTCAATTTTTTTCTTAAGAAATTTATGGTAATTTCAAATTTTCTAAAAGTTTGAAAATTTTATAGCTTTTTAGTAGACAAATATGATTGTATCCCTAACAAATAAATAAATTTTTTTTCATTTGCATCTAGTTGTAAAATGGAAGCATATAGAGTGATAACAATTGAAGCTTGAAATCAATAGTCATGGGCCTATCCTTCTGAGGTTAATGAAAATAAATATGAACATAGAAGATATTTTTTCTTCTATGTTTTTTTAACTCATAACAACACCGAATTAGACATTTTGGCACTTGGCCAAGTGCAATCACCGTTTGCACTACTATTCATTGAACATGTGTTACAAAAAAACTTGGGTCCCCCCTCATTTTTTATGAGTACTAGTTTTCAATCTTTTTGTTAACAACTTCAATGTTATATGCAAATTTCTATTTTATAAATGCTTTAGAACACTTTACATCAAAGGATGTTGAAAATAAATAAATTTTTTTATGTCCCTTACACATTTATTTCTTCAACTTACATTCTAGTTGCACTGAGAGCAACAAATACACCAAAAACATACCATTTCATTGCCCTCATAGTTCCTACACTATAAAATAACTATAATTATGAAAACATTTATTTAAAGAAAGAGAATGACATACAAAACACATCCACTGCCTTCTCATTTCTACTCTATATTTTTCGCTATAATAAAAAAATCCAACACCTGCAACCACTTCCAAAATAAACACGCAAATTCCACTCATTTCCACATCCTACACTACAATGACATATACTTCTAACTTCATTGCTTCTACTACACTTCTACTTCAAGAGTCTCCAATACTTATACAGATGATTCCGTCAAGTCCTCTGTTTCTTCTCCACCAATTGCCTATGTGTCTTCATGTACACCTTGTTCACCTATTGGAATTAGTAGAGGTGGAGAAGCATACTCCAATGCCCTACCCACCATAGCATCTAAAATAGGGGTTGCAACTCTCTCTACAAAAGAAGGATACTCTGTAGATTCTTCCATAACTGAAACAACACATTTATAAACATAATTCCCATCTTCTCATGTTGTCCGAATATATTTCACTTGATCCTTGTCATAATAATATCCACCTTCACCTGGAGTCAAGCTCTCTATATTTCGAGTGCTGAACGCTTCTAATGCTGATATTGGTTCTTCTTCTGTTGTTGTACCTTCAATTTCTCCTGCCTCAACTCCTACAACCTCAGCTTCTTTGTTCCTCACAAAAACATTAGTTTCTGGTGGAACATAATCAGGATCTTCTTCCACTTTCATTAAGCCCTCCTGGTCTCTATGAGCTGTATATCCATCATCTGTGGCTTGTAAGCCTATATCATGGTCAAAACTTCGAAAATCGTCAGAGTGAGTTCGTTCAGAATCTCTACTATCTCCACTTGATGATGCAACTCCGAAATCATCTCCAGTCTCTTTTCTCTTCTGTTTCTTCCTCTGAAGTGTTTTTTTTATTTGAAAAGGTACTCCCTGATCGAGGTTGCCTTTCCAATCCAAGAGGCTCGACATTTGAATCTCTTGCACGACGACCACTAATTGGCGATTCATCTCCTGTACTCATACGATCTGTAACTCTACGTTCAGCTGCTCTACTCACAGCATTGACCATCACCATTCTCTCACCGTACAGCAGTTGGAGTATATTGTATACAAATTGTGTACGACTGGTTGCTCTTTCCATAATGATGATTTCTTTGTCTACAAAAGTACTCTCCAAAATCCCTGGAACGGCCATTGTAATGCCCAAAGTCACTAATCCCAATTTCGTGGTAGATACATTTGCACCATTCTCTTCAATTCCAAGGGTGTTCTCTCAAATTTGTCCTCCACTCGAGGCACCACTTTCGTACTCCAACTGTCTTTAAATATGACATCCAAATCATCCGTACTACGTGGAATGTTCCCTATAGGCCCACTTTCTGGTAGATAATGCATAATGATGGCAATGTCTCCCACTATTTGCACACCACATTGCTTTTGTCCTCCATGGTATAGATCATTTACACATGCCTGCAGGAACTATTCTTCGTTCAAATATCTGCAAACCCTACAAACAATGAGATGCCTCCGATAATCTTCGACTGCATTGCTTTATCAAAATGTATACCTGCCAGGAAAAGAAAAATGGCAGTCCACCTCAAAATTGAAGACATCCAATTTTGAAGTTTCTGCATTACTTTGCTGTAATCATCATCTATCCATTCTCTGTCTGGCCCTTTTGCACCTCCTCGTCTACAATCGAAAATCCATAAACATGGTTTTCCTAATTCCACGTACTCCTCTTCAAAAAATCCCCTCCTACATCACACATGCACTACTCTTTCACTCTCTTGACCTTGCACTGCAGAGAGGGCTACTTGCCAATCCCATCGTGCATTTAATACATTCTCCACATCCTGACTATGTCCTCTGCTCTCTTGCTGTAGAATAACTTCCCTTCTTTATAGTCTTTGCAAACCTACAATTCTGCCTCATACGATTCCTCATCATCATTCCAGGCATGTCTTATATAGTCAACCATCCTCTTTGACAACTCTCCCAACGTCATATGCTGCGGCAACTCTTTACTATAGACAGTGCAATGCACTTGCTGCCATCATCATTGCTTTCGCTCTCTATACATCATCAACTTGAGCAACTATACTAGAACAATCACAAGCTTTCTATATGTCATGCAACTTCATCAAATTTTCGTAGAAGGAAGTGTAGAAAGGCCGTTGAAACTCCTTTGCATTAATTCGTATCGATGCTTCAATATAAAATTGAGCATTGTTATATACCAAGAACTTTGCTCTTCGTTTTCCAAAGCACAAATGGAACTCCTCTTCTGACATTTTTCCATCTTTGTGTTCTTGTTGGGCTTGTTTACAAGCACTGACAACGTGTTGGCCATCCACTGCCTCCCACAAAATATGATTCTCCAACCAATGGTGCTTCACCATATCCCTTGGCATAGTTGGATCAACTTTACAATGAGTCAGATATGCAACTTCAAATTCTCGTGCTGCACCTTCCTGACTAAAAGGAACTTGTACCATCTCTGTCTCCCCCTCATCATTGGTACTTTCATAAAGATATGCAATTGAACGAAGTGTTATTGCACTGATTCCATCGGCCTTTGATCCCTTCAAACGCTCATACATCTCTGTCACCCACCATTCCATCAGAGTCCTATGGTTTGTTTCTACATTTTCAACATTGCGGATACTATCAATATTGGCATTGAAAAATAGTTTCTTGACTCCATATTTATCCAGCTCTGAACTCATTCTTTGTTGGAAAAAATACAAGTAGTTTTGCAACACTTCGTGCCGGTACATTCCTCCATCCTTCCTCCACTTCTTTCTCTACTGAATCATCATCATAGATTTCCTCTTCACCATCATTGTGTTGTTCTAAAGGACCAACCGTTGCTGCTCTATGAAGTTCTCCCTGACTTGTACACCGAGTACGTACACTTTGCTCTTCCACATTCTCTGTTCTTATAGCTTCTGATACTTACTGCTCTTCAACAATGTCTTCTACTTGAGAATCCTGTGGAACTGTAGATTGACCAAATCTTCTACCAAGAATACAACCTCCTCTTCTACCACGTTCTCCACCTTCAACACCACATCCTCCACTTCGAACACCACATCCTCCACTTCGAACACCACATCCTCCACTTCGAACATCACATCCTCCACTTCGAACATCACATCCTCCACTTCGAACATCACATCCTCCACTTCGAACACCACATCCTCCACTTCGAACACCACATCCTCCACTTCGAACACCACTTCCTCCACTTCGAACACCACTTCCTCCACTTCGAACACCACTTCCTCCACTTCGAACACCACATCCTCCACTTCGAACACCACATCCTCCACTTCGAACACCACATCCTCCACTTCGAACACCACATCCTCCACTTCGAACACCACATCCTCCACTTCGAACACCACATCCTCCACTTCGAACACCACATCCTCCACTTCGAACACCACTTCCTCCACTTCGAACACCACTTCCTCCACTTCGAACACCACATCCTCCACTTCGAACACCACTTCCTCCACTTCGAACACCACTTCCTCCACTTCGTACAACACTTCCTCCACTTTGAACACCACTTCCTCCACTTCGAACACCACTTCCTCTACCTCCAATACCACGTCCTCTTCCTGTACTTCACCCTCTTCCAACACTATGTCCTCGAACATTCACATTGGCCATTCTAACTTCCGATCGTTACACACGATTGTCAGAACGTACTGTTGGAACTTTTGCTTCAACCCTTGCTTCCGTTATTGTTCTCCGTACTTCAACTTCACTTTCATTTTGAATAGCAAGGACAATTTCTTCATCATTCGTCCTTCCCTCTCGTTGCACTAATACTTCTTCTACACTTATTTCCGTTGAAGGTGGAATAAGTGGTGCACTGCCCTCAACAACCGCAACTTCATGGATGTCACTTTCCGCCACTGGCTCTTCCACTACATTCTCTGTTGCAGATAATATACGCTGACGATGTACTCTTTGTCTTTGTGAAACATCTCCTTCTTCCAAAGCATTGGCATTTTCTTCTTCAATAGATGCAAGCTTCATGCTTCGTTCAGCCACTAGAATCCAATTCTCCTTCAAAAGAGCTGCATACAATCGATACAATTCATCTGTATCCTCAAGTTCGATGACTCCATACAAAGTACCTAAAGGAGTCCAATATCTCCCTTCCTGAATAGGAAAATCTGTAATCCATAAATTTGGCTTCTCTATACCGTTCTCTTCTATCGACCATCCGTGGTCCACCCACTGAGTGAACCTTTGGTGCCATAATACACTGCAAACCATTATAACAATGCAATTAAAGAATTAGTTGATCTCGGACCTTTTAAAATGATAAATTAATACTTCACACCTACAATATTTTCTTTTATTAAACTCAGTTGAAATCCCTACATTCAACACAGTAATGCTATTGTCTAATGACTTTGTGACATCTCCATTTTTGGTTCATGAGGAATAACCTTCTAGCACTAAGTAGCCCTAACTCTAAAATTAAAATCTGAATTTGAGAATTCCAATTAGGTAATACAAAGGAGAAAACATATGAACACAGTGACTAGCATGTCATTGCAAATACAACAACCAAAATTACAAATACAGTTATGCTCCCTTTTTTTTCCAAGAAAGAATAAATTTCAACACATTACATCTTCATAAATCATTACATTTCAAGAGTACTATCATTCATGCATATTACTTTCAAGTGGACTACGGACACTCTTAAAATGAATGCCACTGCACCTAATGTTCTTAATAGAATAGGCAAGATCAGTTAGTTTATGTACTTCCCACCCTCTTTACACTTTGTGTACCATACAATCTCACAACTATACAATATTTACACAACAATGAATAAAGTATCTGAGCCTCTCAATTTCTAAACTAATTTTCTATGTTTTATTTAAGAATTACTACAATCTACATGTCTTGTTTTAATTCCAAGTCTTTCCTTCCAAAATATATGTTTGACATTTAATTCAAACGAAAAGGTTTTCCTTTAAGTACCTTATCTACTAATACTGACTTCGCTCAAGTTCTTGGTTGTCAATGATATTCAACTAATCTTGCACGCAAAGCTTTAGAATTCTGAGTTGTATTCAGTCTTCAATCTTCCCATACTAGTCACCCTCTGGTGCACACAAACATTTTCAACATTAGTTTACTTCTAAGTAATGAGTAAAAAACCCAAAATAAATTTATTACATTCTATCATTGCCAACATAGTCTAAAAAATTCCCAGACAACCAATAACTTCAAAAATAATAAAGTACATTTTTTTAATAGTGACAATCCTCTAGAGATTTTTTTCAAGTATAAAAGAGATTTTCATTTAGGATTACTACATAGCTTCAATTCAATGTAATTGTTTTTGTAAAGTCCAATCATTTTTTTTTCTACATTATTTTCTTATGATTACACAGGAGTTCTACAATCTCAAAATTATGAATGACTTCAAGTAATCCCTAATTACAAAGTTATTTCTATCCTTCTCTACTAGCCCAACTTCTACATCAATAGTATGAATTTAAGTAAACACATGTTACAAGAAAGTATAGCACTATAGCTTCAAAGGTTCATAATTCTTTCGACAAAAACCCTTGTCATGTATGAAACATTTGGAAAAAACTACTTCCATGATATTTTATCTTTAATTGCTTCAGAAATTCGTGAACAAATATTAGCTTTTCTTCTATGATTTCTTCACATTCATAAACTCTTTCTTCTATTGTATCCCCTAATGGAAAAAAAGGGAAGACAACCTAAGTGCTTCTAGTGAACTGCTTCCTTCCATTCTTAATGAGGTACAACAAACTAATCAAGAAGAAAACCTAGAAAAATGGAACTCATCAACTATTTAATGTGTCTACAATATTAATTTACTAAAGCCTTTAACAGTTTACCAAGCTCTCATATATCAAGAGGTGCTAGATTTTGAAGTCCTTCATAGTGACAACTTCAATTTCCAATTTCCATAAGTAATCCTACAAAACTCAAAAAAAAATGAGGAAAAATGTAAATTATAAGATTTTTTGATTGGACCTATTTAGAAAATATTTTGAGTCTTCAAGAAAAACATACCATACAGTAATTGAATTACAACTATTCAATAATTTTTTCAAATTAAGTTTCTCTAGTATCACTTGATGCATCTTTTGACCTTCGCAAGGTCACTACATGGTTTAGCAAAATGACACCTATTTCAAATCCTTCCATCATTCACATATGTGCATTGTCTCTTCTATAATGGCCTTAGATGAAGGAATCACAACCACAGTGACCTTTCTTCCAAGACACCCAAGCTTAAAATGATTAATATTTGAAGTCTTTAAGAACATAGTCTTATATTTTATTAGCTAAATTAAAACTCTTATCTTCTAAAATCATGAACCAATTCAGCTTCAATGTTTATTTTTCTTCTCCCCCCAAACAACAATTCGCTCAATAATTGAAGTATTAAAGGATTCTTGAATTTCAATTAGCATCCTTGTAGTGCATCATTTGTAGACTGACATGTACATTGCATGCATGAATACGTGACATGAAGTGATCCACATCATCTTATCATAATTCAAAGTTTGGACAATAATTAGAATTCATCTTATCCTAATTCAAAGTCTACACAATAATTGGGGATTACCTTATCATAATTCAAAGTTTGAACAATAATTGGAGAATATCTTATCATAATATATACTCTACATCCTTTTGACTTTCAATGACATCCCTTCACGCTCTTTCATATGAAAGCTAGTACGACACCGTATGATATTTCGTGAATATGGAGTATTAAATATATACACTCTTCCCAAGATGAAGCTACACATTGAATCATATTTGTACTTTCTAGCACAATGTCAATTGAAAGCTTTAGTTAAACTTCTTAAACTTGAATGACCAAGATAATGACTGCGGAATAAGCAAAGAAGCAAACAACATTGACCTTTGGAGAATTAAATGTCCCTATGAGCATTACATAACTCTCTACTAGTAAATATTTTAAGGCAAGTGAGCAAGTCATCTCTTATGTCCATTCAGAAGATCTAACTGCTTTTCTACTTAATTTAAGAAATTGAAGACCCTGAACCCAATTGCACACTTAATTTCTGAAATTGAACATCGTTAACCCTATTTCCATGACATTAGATTGTGTTCAACGGACTACTTGACCGTTCAATGCAATGCACTAGGGTTTCCTATGTAGAAGGCCCAGTGAAACATCTGTGTATGATTATTGCATTCAACTGTAATCAAATTCATCTTCACTATTGCTTTCTGGAGTAGTTAATGCACTAACAAAGAGGTCCTGAACAAGACTGAACTCTCTAGTACTTTTAATTAACACTAGTAGAAACCCCCATTTAATGTGACAAGGCCTAATTTTTCTTAACGGATTTTGCTAGGCATCAAAAGTAACAACCTATGTTTTTATGTCAGTGTTAATGTTGTCTTGAACGTTTTTGTTGACATAAAAACACGAGTTGTTACTTTTGATGCCTAGCAAAATTCGTCAAGAAAAATTAGGCCTTGTCATATTAAACGGGGGTTTCTACTAGTGTAAGCACTCCCATCAATGGATTGTACAATGCTCTTCCTATAGAAACATGAAGTGCATTCATTTTTACAAATTGAAATTCTTGTTAAGCATATAGGGTAAACCATTTCCTCAACATTTTCGATTTTTTCTATTCTGCTAAGTGACAGGAAGCTGATAATTGATCTTGTATAACGTTTTAGGGACAGAATGCAAAATCAGAGGCGCAGTGAGGTAGTGAACTGAAGATTACATTTTTTTATCAAAATTTTATAGTAATTTCAAATTTTTGAATTTATTTTAATGATCAATAGAAGACATGCAATCACATAATTGAAAAATAAAAACAAAAAATCAAATAAATAGATGCTTGCAAATGAAGTTTGAAAAAATGATTATAGGCTTGTCCTTTGACATTATAAATTGGTAAACTTCATTCAACATTGAAGTCTTTGCAACTCAAAACTCATTATTGTAGATTTTGGAGGTTTATGTTGACCGATAGCTAATATAGGATTTTTTTTGTCAATATAGAAACCTAAGAGATTGGAGACCCATTGGTGTCTTCAATCAAAAACCCTACAATCCTCATTTTTTTCCCCAATAATTCCAAATTCTCTCTTCCTTGGTTTTGTAAATCAATTAAATTCCAAAGTTTATTACTAATTTCCTAAAATCTTTTGAACTCCTTGAATTGGAAAGATACAACTGGCTTCAATTGTAGTCTTGCAAATTCAAAATTTCAAATCTTTTATCTTGGCTTCATTTATCATTCTAATATGGCTTTACAGGCACCCTATGGTTGCTACTAGAATTTGCAGCTCTAAATGTCTAAGCCTTTCTAAGTGTGTTTTGAATATGGAAAAAGAGCATTGGCTTGTAGTTTTCAAAAAATGAATCAAACTGTGTTTTTTGTTTTAAAAAAAAATCTAATTATATAGATGTTTAAAGAACTTGCTTATTAGGATGTTCACCAATTTTCAATGCAAAATTGTATAGGAATTGTGAAATTATATCAAATAAAATGTATGTTTTTTATTTATAGTATGCTTCTTTTCCCGACAAAGGTTTACATATAAATTTTTTGGGGGATTGGAGGTGACATGAACAACTACACAGAGTATTAGTATACTAAAATGCACTTCCAAAACAATTATTTTTACATAAAAAGCTAACAAATTCATTCCACAATCTCCCTTACAATTGTTAAAATGCAATTTTTTTAACAAGTAGAAATTGCAAATACCTCTAAAATCAAGACTTGCATGTTTAAAGTTTCAATGATAAAAATCATGAAAACACTTTAATCCTTCCATTGAGACTTGCATGTAAACAAAAATCATAATACAAAACACATTTAATGCCACAATCAACATCAAGTATGCAATCAAAAACTACTCTTGATTGCATAACAATCACCCCCTCAAATGCCCCGTTTACTTGACACACCATTTTTAAAGCAAATGGATATGTACAATTTCATAAATCTCAAATAAAGTAAAATCGGCAAATTTGCTTGAGCTAAAAAATGAAATAATGTTGGCAAGCATTACTCTTTCACTAATAGTACATATGCCTTTGAAGACCTTTCAACAGTAAATTTTTTATTTATTTAGTGATAAATGAAAATTTGAATATTAAACCCTCAAAATTGCCTAAATATTTTTAAAACAATCAAAGGAATTTAATTGTCTACACGGAAATGAGCTAGAAATTTTATATTGACCACATATTGTCAATAGGGATAGTTCATGTTAAAATTGGCTAAAGTAGTTGATTAGACCTAAAAGTTGTCACTAGAATTTGGACTTTACTTTTTGCGCGCTAGTTATAATGACATATTGTTGATTCTATGTAGTTTCAAATGCTAAACTTCAAAATTTTAGATTACTGGAAGTTGTCAAAATATAAATTATAATTTTGAAATGTGTAATAATATTTGTTATTGTATAATATATATATTTTTAAATTCATTAATGAAGAAGGGCATATGGATTTTCTTTAAATATTTCAATTATTGATTTACAATATTGTTAATGGAAGAATATGAAATAATGGAAGGGAAATTATGCCATCATTACTAAATGCATTCTATATATGGTAAAAAATGGTATATCAAAGAAACATACTTCAAATACTAATTGGATCCAAAAAGTTGTAGATAGCACTGAATTCAAATTCAAAATGAATAAACCCTATAGCATTGAGTAGATCGAAATAAAGCCTATATTTTTTAGCTTGCTTATTTGTAGAAAACTTGGTTTAGGATCAACTTCTCAAGAAGATAACTCCACTTCCAAAAAATAAGCCACACATGACAAATTTCATTGAAAATTGATACTATATACTATAGCGACAAATAATTTTATGTGAGGGGCCTATAGGATGCAAGAAAATTTGGAGAAAGATGGACATGCACACAAATATGCACAACATACAATACATTCTAGGTGATTGAGATAGCACGGAAAAACTTTAGAGAAGTGTTTTCTTAGCATTAAAAATGACTAACGTCTCCCTTGCACAAATGAGATGTTTTTTTTGCACCTTATATACTAGGAGCAAGGATCAATATCTTGACCTTCACTCTAAAGTTTATTTGTGCCACCTTGGTAATTAATAAAAATATCAAGGTGCTTTTCTAAGGCTTATAAGCTATGAGGTGAGAGAAATGAAGGGTTCCAAGTAGAAAAGGCATTGTAGTGTTATGGTCAAGATGAAGTGTATGGCATGCTATATATCCTTGGAAAGCTAATTAGAGGAAACATCAATGAGATTAAACTTTAAAGAGCACATTCAACAATTTGAATTGTAAGTCAAATATTTAGAGTTGGAAGTGTCTTAAATATAAACCTAACTAAGGTGTAAGATATACAAATAGGTGTTCTAAATACTTTTGATTCTAAGAGGATCTTTTCACCTATACATGGCATATTACATGTTGTTAAAAAGTTAATGTGAAAAAGATTTAAGAATGAGCCTAAGGCTCATGAAGAGCTTAGTTGTGAGTTAGAAGTTATGTAACACAAAGGAGATGGTGTTTGGAAGAAATAGACCTCGTAGAGGATTTGATTTTTCGGAAGGCCATAACTTATTTATTACTTACTGCCTTTGGAAATGTGAATAGTCCATAGTGAATTATGGAATGAATAGATCACAAAAATAGGCTTGCAATTTAGATTTGAAATTTAAGGTTTAACGTTAATTATGCTAACAAGAAGATTGAGAAGCCATTAGGGGTTGGTTTTGAGACTAAAAACATGGAATCAAGTGTTTTAAAAAAAAGAAGTGAGTATCGAATGTCTTAAAAACCCATAAAAGAAGAATTTTTTGCCAAATCCTATAGAGGGCACTACAAGGAAGGGTAGTCTCCCTCTTTACTTCTTGAATGGTGAACCATAGAGGTCAAATGCAGTGAGGTTGGTAGTAAGCCTCATTGCCTTTATGTTATCATTTTATGGTCTTAGGCATTTTTTTGTACCAATTAGATGGTGTTCCATTCCATGCTAGGTAATGATGTGAGTCCAAATTAGTAAGTTCTAAAATGAGCCTCAAAGTGAGATTGCATGGGCCTAGTAGGGAGTTGCTTGGACAATGTTTAAGGGTGATACTTTTTTGAAATTTGTGAATTTTCCAATACTAGGCACAAACTAAACAATTTGTGCTCATTTTTTTTAGAAAGCTTTTGACTTTAGTGATCCTAGTCTATTCAAAAAAGTAGAAAGACAATCCAAGTTTGTATGTAAAAAGAAATTGGACAAAGATAAAAACGTTTTTGAAAAAATTTAGGTAGGACCATAAAATAGAAGGTAGGACATCTTAGAGTTAATAATTCACCTTTTTTAGTGTATATTTTCCAAAAGTAATATGTAATTTTGACTATTGGTATTCAAGATATTACTAGAATAATCAAACGAAATAATTCTAAAATTTTAATATTCAATTGTATTTTCATTTAAAAGTATTAACTTGGCACTAAGTTAAAAATATGAATTGTATTAAAAGTAGGACTTCAGACCTCATTTAGGCATAGTAGAATGTGTTTTTGTAAAAAACTTTGAACTAAATATAGTTATATTATTAATTGAAGTTTCATTCGAAAAAATCTGTTGTACATTTTAAGTTTCTAATCAAAAGTTTTGGATTTTCAAAGAGGTGCTTGAAATTGTTCTTTTTACATTTTTCCGAATTTTCTCTTTGAAATATGTCCATAACTTTTGATTGACAGCTTTAAATGTCAAACGGATTTTTGGACTTGAAACTCTATTTTATATTCTAACTAGTCTTAGTTCAATTTTTTTGTAAGAAGACATTCTTCTATGCCTAATTAAGGTCTGAAATCTTAGTCTCAGTAACAAATCACGGGTTTCCAACTTGACAATGAGCTCTATTAACTTCAAAAATGCACATATCCCACATGGATTGGTCATGTTCCTACCTCCATATGTGTATATATAGAGCTTTCCTTCTCCATTCACTTCACATTCTAAATGGTTCATATACTTTTGAAAATAATAAAAATTTATTAAATCAAAAATATTCATCTAAACATTTATCATTCATCCAATAAAATTTCATCCAAATTTTTTTGGCCATTATTTCAATTATTTTATTAAATCTTTGGACAATAAAATAATTTTTTTTTGAATTAACCCCTAACTGCCCCAGCAACCATATATGGTCGACCTGAAATTTCAGGCTCATTTCTGGATGGGCAGTTAAATTCCTATGCCCGTTTTAAAAAAAAATTCGGGCAGTTTTAAGGGTTAACTATTGAAAACTTTCATTTTTCACTGAAAAAAGTACATATTTGATTATTGAGAGGTCTTCAAAGGCATACATGTACTATAAGTGAAGTGTAAAGCTTGCCAATTTTACTTCATTTCCTAGCTTTATGCAATTTCACTTAATTTGAGATCTAAAAAATTGTACATATCCATTTGCTTTGAAAATGGTCCCAATGGAAAGAGGAAAGTGTTTTCATGATATTTACCATTGAAAATTTAAACATACAACTATTGATTTGGAGTTATTTGCAATTTCTACTTATAAAAATAATTGCATTTCAACAATTGCAAGGTGGATTGTGTAATGAATTTAATAGCTTTTCATGTGAAATTAAGTTTTCTAGAAGTGCATTTTAGTGTGCTAACACTTTTTGTAGTTGTTCATGTCACCTCAAATCCCCCCAAAAAATTATATGCAAATTTGAGAAACATTGTGGGAAAAAGCAGCATACTAAATATAGAAAATGTATTCTTCTCTCGTTATAATCTCACAACTCCAATGCAATTTTGTACTCAAAATTTGTGTACTTACTAATAAACAAGCTTTTTAAACATCTATGCGGTTAGATTTTGAAAAAAAATCAATTTGCTTCACTAGGGATGACTACAAGTCCATGCACTTTATTCATAGTCAAAACACACTTGAAAAGGCTTGGGCATTTAGGGGTTAAGTGACTTGTCAAAAAAATCCACGGTGGCAAAGGAGTGAAAAAAAAGACTTGTTGACGTGTATTCATGTCCGAATCTACAGAAAAACTGACAGAATTTTGTCAATTGGATGTCCGAATCAGGGTCTCCTAATCAACAGAAGAATTGACAAGATTTTGTCAAATTCTCTATCAAATAGGATACAGTTTTTTCTAGAGTTTTCCCTTGTAGTGTTAGAAGATGTAATCTACAAAGTTCCTTCATGAACAATAAAACACCCAAATTAATGGAATGCAAATAAGAATGCAAAAAAGATATGTTTTAGAAATACATGAAAAGTATGCATCAAAGTGAATGTTTTAGAAATATTAAAGATGAATCAATTTTTGTATTGACATGATTTCCATTTCAATAGATTCAATTTCATCTTAATTTCATTAGAATAATGATTTTTTAAAATTTTAATTATACAAAAAATATCAACTTTTATCATTCTTGCTACACTTTAGAACTAAGAACCCTTAGCAAGAAAATTCAACATTATTATCAAGAAAAAAAAGGAAGAAAAATAAAAGTCAAATGGATGAACAAGAATCAAAATAGTATTGCTAATGAGAAAAATAGACTTCTTTAAGCATTGTCATTATAGTTTGGTTGTAATAGAAAGAGTCTCTAATGTAAAAGACTTAAATCTAAATTCCAAAATACCAAATTTATGCTAAAGTTCTAATTTATTATTGTCATGTTTTTACAACATTTATTTTAATAACAATAGCAATACCAAACTAACACTTATTACTTCAAGTGCATTCCAAAATAAAAATAGAATTTAGAAAATTATAAATGGAAAATTAAAAAAAAATTGAATCAATAACAACAATAAAAGAATTTGTCTTCAAGAAGATTATCATATTCTAATATACTTGATAAATTTTTCAAATAAGTCAATCCATCATATCATCATTATACCATTTTTCATCCATTCAATAATTAATTAAATTTGATTTCTTTATGATACAAATAATTATGATACTAATTAAAATATTATTTTATCTATACTCCAAGATTTTTTTACAATCAATTTAAACACAAAATAGAAAAAAGAAAAGATGTGCAAATGAACAATCTGAAGTAAAAAGAAAGATTGGGGAGAAGATTGCTAAGATTACATCATTTGACCAAATTTTACTTAATTTGAATTAAATTCTTGTCCACTTAAATTTTTTTTTAGTTTGATGATAAAATAACATTAGTATTGGTTACCAAATACAATATTGCTCAATTGTAAGACAAAACAAAACGTAATCATATGGAAGAAGAAAAACAACAATAAACATCTAAATGAAGGAATAAAAAAGTTTTGGAGGAGATTGACATACTTTCATTCATATGACTATAATTTTGTTTTACTCAAGCCAATTCTCATCCACTTAATGACTTTCAAAGTTTAGCAAAATAATGTCAATCAAAGTCCCTATTTACCTACATTTGAATGAGAAATAAGAAAAATACAAAGTCATGAGGTAGAAAAGAAAAGACAATTGAATGAACTCTAAAAGAAGGAAGGAATGATTAGAGACAACATTGCCATATTTGAGTCAAATTAACTTTCATTGGACTTAAATCAATTCTCATCTATTTCATGATTTTTTGGGATTGACAACACATGATGTAAATAGTTGCTAATATAATTTCATTTCAAAAACAAAACAATTCAATACAAAATTAGAATGAACCCTTGAATAGATAATGAAGCATATAAAAAGTCTTGAAAGGGATTCCTTATGCTTTCGTACATTTGACCAATTTTCATTATATTCAAATAAAATTTTATTTTATTTGAATCAATTTTCATCCATTATTTTATCAACTTTCAAGTTTAACAATATAATAATATATAATTTTTCATTGCATCCAATTTTCACCCAAATTTCATTCATATATATAAAATATTCTATACCCTCATATCTACTTCCATCTAATTTTCTTTTGGTCATCATTACACTGTTGTCATTCATCCAAATTATTGTGAAGGATCTTGCCCTACTAATATTTTAGCATTAATTGAATTAGCTTGTCCATGATTAATTCTGATCTATTTAGTGACTTTTAAAGTTTGGCAATGTTAATAATGATAATAGTAGTTGTCACTTTGACCACCCTCTATGACAAAGGAATCTAAATAAAATCATATTTAAATAAAAATAGAAAAAATGACATGGAAAGTATGCAAAGTATGGGTGATTCATTGCTCTTATATTAATTCAATATGAAATACATTCATCCTAATCGTGCAATTCTCTTTTAAGATTTTGTAGCAATTTCAAGATTTCATTCATTGCAAAAGGAAATATACATCACCAAATATTCTCTTGAAAATAGATTTCAATTGTTCTTCAATACTAGATTTCTACAAAAAAACTCCAAGGATGATTGATTAGAGATTTGGGCTATGTGATAAATATAAATATATAGTGCTTGTCTATTATTACTAAATTTATTGGTAACTTGTCAATTTAAACTTTCATCAAATTCATATCAACATTGATTTCATTTAAATCAATTTTCATTTATTTAAGGACCTTGCAAGTCATTTCACAACATACTAACAGTAGCAATCAATTCACATCTATTTAATGTATTTCAAATTTGACAAATTATAATGATAGTGATAGTCATCATTTAGCTAAACTCTAAGATTGAAGCAACCCAAAATAATTTATGTCATGTGTTAGAAAATAAACAAAAGAAACTACATATAAATGACCAATATGAAGAGAAAAGAAGAAGGAATTCATAAAAGTTATTTCCATACTTTCATCCATTTGATCAAATTTCATCCATTTAATGACATTTCATATTCAAAGACTCAATAGTCTTACCAATTGCCACTTCAACTAAACTCTAGAGCCAAAACAAACCAATGTAAAATCATATTGTAAAGAAGAAAAAATTAAAAAAGATTGTTTAATGGATGACTAATAATATAAACTCAAATAAAAAAGATTAATGAAGAGGGATTGCCATATTTTCATCAATTAGACCAAATTTCATGAAATTCATATTAATTTTCATGTATTTCAAGTCAATTGTCATCCATTTAATTTATTTTCCAAATTTGACAACAAAATCGTACTAATAGTCAATTCTCATCTATTTAATGATATTCAAGTTAACTTTGCCAATGCAACGATGTTAGACATTGCCATTGCTATAACATTTAATGACCAAAACAAATAAAAAACAATCATTTCTTAAAGAAAAGCAAGAAGATAAAAGAAAGATGAGCCTATGGGGATATTACTATACTTCATCTATTAGACCATATATTGTAAGACTCATAGCATTCTTTATCTAATTTAAATCAATTCCCATCCACCTAATGACAATTCAAGCCTGATTACACAATCATATCAAAAGTTAGATAATACAATGAAAGGTACAAAATATAAGTGAAATATACCAAATATAATTGAAATACACAAAGCATGAATGAAACACACAATATATGGATGAAACACACAAAATATGGATGAAACATACAAAATATGGATGAAAATTTCAAATTTGAATGAAACATATCAAATTTGGATGAAACACATCAACCATGGATGAATGAAACCCATTTTTCCATCCAATTGTGTATACATTCATCCAAAATGAATCCATATTCTCCCAAGTTTTGTGCAACAATTTCGCTCCAAAGAACATTTAACCCCAACTATTTCCCTCCCCATCTTTTTTTGGTATCGCCCCCCAAAATCCAACAAGAGGAAAACTTTTAAGGAAGGGAAAGGGCCGGGCCCGGGGGGATTGCTGATGAGGAGAGAGAAGCGAAGGAGAGACTTGTGCAGGCGTCGTCGTCGTGGCGAGCACACATAGAAGAAGCCCCCGCGAGCGAGAACGCCAGCAACTTGAGTTTTGGTTTTCTTAAGGAGAGAGGGAGAGAGGCAGAGACAGAGAGAGAGAGAGAGCGAGCGAGCGCCTCCTGTAGGGGAGACAGACTTGGGGAGCCGTGTGGGCGTGGGTTTGAAGAAGCCAGAGCAGCAGCCAGTTGTTCCGCCCGCCCTATTTGTGTTCTTTTTCTAATGCTGTTCTTCATCTTCTCTTTGGCGATTGTTAACCTTTTTCTTTTCTTGCACTCCACGGGGACCTCCATCCACGCCGTGGACGGCTATAACTGAGCCGGACTCACAGAGTTTGTGTATTAAACCAACAAGCCAGCAAACCCTGGGGTGAGAGAAGGAGAGGAGAAGCAGCTTGAGATCATTGACATGCGTGGTACATAGGGGGAGACGAGGGGGGGAGCGGTTTGAGCGGTGGTGAGAGAAAGCCACCAGTTGGGCGACATGAAGGCGAAGAAGAAGCGCGGGGTGGAGGCGGTAAGTTGGTTGAGGCGGCTGTAGTTGTGGGAGGACGTTGGGGTTAAAAGAAGATGGTGTGGTGTGGTGTGGTTAGGGGAGGGGGGATGGGGATGGTGAGGGACGGGATGAGAGCGGATGTGGCTGGATGTGCGATTGTTGCCGGGTAGGGGAACAATTGACCTCGCGGGTGGGGGTTTCCAGATTGCTAGGGTTTTGCGATGCTGGGCTGGTTGGTGGAGCTGCTGATCGGGAAAAGAAGCGGTGTAGATGTTGTTTGCGAGGCGCGATTGGAAAGACGATTGGCCGATTTTGCGTTTGGTCTTTGGATGAATTGGCTTGTGGTTGTGGTTGTGGTGTGGTGTGAGCTCGTGGGGGTGTAAATTGTGGTGTGGAAATGGCGCGCACGATGATGTCGCGGTGCTGCCAGACCGAGAGTGAAAATTTGGTAGGTTTTGGTTGTTTTGTAGGGTGTGGTTTGGGGTCGGTTTCGTGCTGGGGTGATAGAGGTTTGATTTAGTCGATTTAGTGAGGGGCAGGGAGGTTGCATGGGTTATTTCTTTTTTTGCGAGAGGAGCGTGTAGGATGTTTGAGAGAGGAGAGTGTGTGTTTGTTTTGGATCTGTTCGTCATCTTTCAGGTTAGCTCTGGAGCTTGATTGTCTGAAGACGGAACGTTCGGATTGGTTTGAACAGGATTTTCTGTGGGGTATCTTGACGGTTCAATGTGGCCGGTAGACACCGCTTTGTTAGGTTTAGAAATTGTGAGACGATGTTTGAGACTACTGGATGCGTGTCGTTGTAAAGAGAGAGCGAGTACTCGCATCTTGGAGTAAGCTAGGAGGTTCTGAAAGCGTGGCGTGATCCCGTGAGCTTACCCTGCAGGGTTGTAGCCTTGGAGGCCTGCTGGAATTGATTTAGTGTGTCAGTACGTTATCGTGGGAACTCAGTGCCAGTGTATGAACCTGTATCTTGACAATTGGTACAGACTTTCTAACGATTAGCCGAAGCGCTCGAATCGCTTTTATCATCGTTGAGTATGCCTCAAGGGTAACTCAACCGATTAGTATATAACATTTAATGTGGGGAGATCGGGTCTTTTCAGGGTGGCGTTTCTGTTTGTATCGTCGATCATGGAATGGCCCTGCATGATTAGCGAGTGGCATTCGTTTTGTACGCTTGTAGCTTTCTTGTTTCGAGGAGCTTGTTAGTATAACTGATCGTTGACGAAAGTCCTAAATTTAGGGTTTTGCTATTTAGTACGATTTCGGGTTAGGAACTTCACGTAATTATCATCCAGGTCTGTTTCGGCCTTCACTGGAATCAGGCCTAAGTGAGTGACAAGTTTGTGAGTGGCAACTGCTCTGCGTACGTGTTACATAGCCAGTGTGGTCTCCGAGGTGCGTACTGTGCACTTAGCGGCTTGTGGTTGCTGACTTTGTGTTACTTTGTCATGTTGTGGCAGCCACCGAAAGTGAAGGCATTCATCACCAGCGTAGTAAGTACGCCGCTAGATAACATCGACGTTCCTCTTAGCAGGTTCAGTTGGGAATATGAAAAGGTGTGGCTCATATCCTTAAGTCCTCACGCGTGAGGATGCTTCCTTATGCATATCCTTGCTCTGTTTTCTTTCTACTTACGTTTGGTACTGTACTGTACAGGGAGAATTTTATCATTGGGTGGACTTGTTCAACCACTTCGAGGTTTTCTTTGAGCAACATGTAAAGTTAAGGAAAGACTTGCAATTGGAGGGTGAATTTTTGGAAGGAGATGGTCCATTTCCGAAGGAAGCTGTATTGCAAGTTCTCAGGGTTACACGCATTATATTAGAAAACTGCGTGAATAAGTACCTATACAGCAGCAACGAGGTACTATTTATTGTTTTGCAGTGATTCTGTTCTCTCTCTAATATCGAAAGGTTTTAGTCTTCTGGATTTGTGTATGCTTGATGTCAAAGTTCTATTGGTCCTTGATGGTTAGAGACTCTTTCTGCCACTTAATATCTCCTTTCTCGAGAAGTCGTCATCAGGCAGGTATATCTTGAAGTGAAGTAGACTGCTTGTTTGTGGTGTTACATGTTTAATTGTGACAAGAACATTCTATTAATCGTGGGACTAATCGTATCAGGGGATTTGGGGCTGGTGGCAGCATGTATCATTGATGTTTGCTTCGACAGACCCGGACATAGTTATCGCAGCTTTGCAAACTTTAGCAGCGTTCGTGAAAAAACCCGTGCAGTCAAATCGAGCTATGAGATGGCATGGAGACACAACTCTCAATGCTCGCCTTTTCTCTTTGTCACAGGGCTGGGGTGGCAAGGAAGAAGGACTAGGTTTATTGGCGTGTGCTCAGGATAATGGTTGTGATGCTAATGCGTGTAGACTAGGGGCTACCCTTCATTTTGAGTTTTATGCAGAAAGCGATTCTTCTTCCCTTCATGGGGAGACCAACACCTCTGGGCTTAGAGTGATACACATTGCTGACGTTCATCTTCGACCGGAGGGGGATCTGCAGTTACTTAAACAGTTAGTTGACCAACATCAAGTACCATCGAATTTAAGATTCTCTCTGCTTACTCGCATTCGTTTCGCTCGGGCGTTTGCTAACCTTGAAACGAGGAGGCAGCACATACGCATAAGACTGCTTGCTTTCACAGTTCTTCTTCAGTCAAATCCTGATCATGAAGACCTGACGGCCTTTTTCATAAATGAGCCAGAATTTGTGGATGAATTAGTGACGGTGTTGCGATATGAAGATACCGTTCAAGAGGAGATCCGGCTATTGGCGATTCTTGCGCTAGCGGCCCAATCTCAGGACAGGCCCAGACAATCAAATGTTTTGAATGTCATTAGTGCTGGTGGTCACCGTGGCATTCTACCGAGTCTTATGCAGAAAGCTATTGGGTCGATCACTGAAGGATCATCAGGATGCTCTGTGGCATTTGTGGAAGGACTTCTTTCTTTAGTGACTGTTCTGGTCTCTTCATCATCTGGATGCGCAGCCCTAAGAGAGGCTGGATTGATTCCCACACTTCTCCCTCTCCTGAAGGATATGGATCCGCAACATACACATTTGGTTAGTGCAGCTGTACATATATTAGAGGCTTTTATGGATTACAGCAACCCAGCTGGCACTCTGTTCCGTGATTTGGGTGGTCTAGGTGATACTGTTACGAGGTTGAAAGTAGAAGTCACTCGTGTTGCTGAGGGAGTCAAGTTTGAAAGAGAAGAATCGAAGCCGAGTTCTAAGGGCAAGGCTGCAATGGTTTATACACCTCCGCTATATCAATTGGGCTATGAGGACGTGGATTCTCAATCTTCTCAAGTGACCGGGCAGGCAGAGACTCTTATACCTTATCATCAAAGATTATTGCTGAAGGCTTTACTGCGTGCTATCGCCCTCGGCACATACGCTCCTGGAAACTCTACGAGACTCCATATTTCAGAAGAGAGCGATTTGCCATACTGCCTTTGTACCATTTTTAGGTAAGGGGCTCTTTTTTGCGGCAAGCTACACGCTTTAATGTCTGTGTCTTGTATTAGTTATCTTACACTTCTTGTATGTGATTTATTTTTATTGTTACGGATTTTAAATCATGTTTTATCATGGTTATTTGATTTCAGGCATGCTAAGGAATTTGGGGGAGGTGTTTTCTCGCTGGCAGCATCAGTTATGAGTGATCTTATCCATAAAGACCCAACTTGTTTTGCTACATTAGATGCGGCTGGGCTACCATCAGCCTTCTTAGATGCTATAACGGCCGGTGTGCTGCCATCTTCTGAGGCAGTTGGATGCATACCAAACAGCTTGGATGCCCTGTGCTTGAATATCTCAGGTTTACAGGCAGTTCGAGATCGGAATGCTCTTGGTTGTTTCGTTAAGATTTTCACATCGAAAGTATACGTCCGAGCTCTTGCAAATGACACGCCTGGATCTCTCGCTTCAGGCCTCGATGAGTTACTTCGACATGCACCTTCGTTGAGAGGTCCGGGTATAGACATGTGCATCGAAATTTTGAAGACCATTGCAGCTATTGGTGGTGCGCCGGTTGAACCAGCAGTGCCTGTAGATGCCCCTGATACCAGTAGTGTGGATGCACCTGTGCCGATGGATACAGATGTTGAGGAGAGGTCCAGTGCAACACCAGACAATCTATCTAGAGCCTCAACGTCTCTTCAGCAGTCACAAGATCCTGGAGCTGACAGTAACTTGGAAACCTTCTTACCTGACTGTATAAACAATGCAGTACGACTTTTGGAAACAGTACTTCAAAATGCAGATACTAGTCGTGTTTTTATAGATAAGAAGGGAATCGAGGCTCTACTACAGCTTTACACTCTTCCGCATCTACCTGTTTCCTTTGGAGGCTCTTCCACGGCACATAACATGTCTGTCACTTTTCGTGCATTCTCCCCTCAACATTCGGTTGCACTGACTCGATCAGTTTGTGGTGCCCTGAAAGAGCATTTGCAGGTAATCTTTGCAGATTTCGTGGTCCTTTCTTTTCAAATCTGCCCTTTTTTACATTATTTTCTTAAAATCTCGTTTCAGATCATGTAAAATATGGACAGGTCGTTTCGAAATCTCTTGATTATCTCAATAAGGATTGGAAAGTGATGTACTGTAGCATTATGATGCAGGCAACTCTGGATCAGCTGAAGCTTCTATCAGGAACAAAACTTTCTGATTTGGACACTGGAGAAAGGAACAAGGTTGTTCGTTCTCTCTCGGCTGCAGAATGTTATCTGTCTCTGTCGTCAGTCTTAGTGCGGAGCTCGAACGCCATGATGACCGAGTTGAGCTCAGGAGCTGCGGAAGCCCTCGGCAACGTTGGCACAGTTCATAGGGAGGTCCTATGGCAAATAGCTCAGATTGATGATGCAAAGGTTGAGTCAAAGAAGGAAGCAGAAGGCGGTAGCAGTACTCCGGCAAGTGTAGGTGTGGGAACAGCGACGAGAGAAGGGGAGGATGTAGCGGAGCCTTATCCAGTGGTTAGGTATGTGAATCCTGTACATATTCGGAATGGACCGTCATCTCATTGGGGCGTGGAGCCCGAGTTCTTACCTGTGCTGCACGCAAGTGATGGGCCCCATCGAAGAAGCCGAAGAGATCACGCGGCTAATGCCGAAGCTCTGACTCAGATTGCTCGCTTGGGTCGATTGGCTCGCCAAGCAGATGCTACCCAGGTTGATACAGAGGGTGTTGCAGGCCTTTCGGAGTCCCCTCCTGCCTCGGAGGTAGCCAAACGAAAATCTCCTGAGTCGATGAATTATGACATGATGACTAGGCTAACGGCAGCCGCTAGGGGACTATACGTGGCGTTGGGGAAGGCCATGTTGATGCCTTCGCGTAGGAGGGATGATACTGTTCCGTTGACTCTCGCTGCTAAAACGGTTGCTGGGAATCTAGCAAAACTTCTTCGTGAAAATCTCAGCTTCAGTGGGCGCGGGGAGGCCTCACAAGGAGAGCTCTCTGTCTCTGTCAAATGCCGATACTTGGGGAAGGTAGTGGAAGATATATTAGCAGTAGTCTTTGATAGTAGACGAAGAACTTGCAACACTGTTTTATTGAATAACCTCTATGGTCATGGAGCAATCAAGGAGCTATTGAAAACATTCGCTGCAACTAGCCAACTGCTATGGACTTTGCCACAAAGTTCTGGAGGTTCCCCAATGGAAACTGAGAATGGGAAATCAAAGGCTGAAAAATCTGAAGAGAAAGCAGTGGCCAATTCCTGGCTTTTAGATACTTTGCGCAACTATGCCCGCCTGATGGAGCACCTTGTTACATCCTCGCTGTTGCTGACTCCCGCCCCAATGGCACAGATATTGATACAACCTGTGGCTGGTGTATCAGAAACCTTGGCCAAGGATCCTGAGGCCTTTGTCCGGAGCCTGCAGGCTCAAGTTCTGGAAGTTGTTTTACCTGTGTGGAATCATCCCCAATTTGCACAGTGTAGTGCAACTTTCATCACCTCAATAGCTTCTATCATCACGAATGTGTACACAGGTGTTGGGGATGCAAAGACAAGTCGTGCTGGAGGAGCTGCTGGTGCAGGGGCTCGCTTGGCAGGGCCCCCTCCTGATGAATCTTCTATCTCAATGATTGTCGAAATGGGTTTCTCACGCTCCAGAGCGGAAGAAGCACTTCGTCGTGTTGGTGACAACAATGCAGAAATGGCAGTGGAGTGGCTATTCAGCCATCCTGAGGAGGCAGCACAGGTATGGGCTGATTTCAATATATTGACCTTTGAACCTGTGAGTTAAGTAACCTCCGATGGCTTCTTTTTCTTCTTCATGTTCATTCGGCGCAACTTTTTTCCGTTCATTAGCTTCTTCAGATTGTCCGTGATCGTTGAGTCCTTTTTTGGATACATATCTGCAGGAGGACGATGAGTTGGCTCGAGCATTGGCACTGTCATTGGGCAGTGACGGTCCATCCAAAGAAGAATCAGCACCAGACAACCAGGATAAGGAATCTACTGTCGATCACGAAGTCAGTCAAGTTCCTCCAGTTGAAGATATGCTCTTGACATGCATGAACCTTCTCCAGAACACAGAAGCTGTTGCCTTCCCTCTTACAGATCTGTTGGTGACTATGTGCAACCGTAACAAGGGTCAGGACCGCACTCAAGTCATATCTTATTTGGTTCGTCAGTTGAAAAGTTGCAAAGTAGACGGATCATTGACCGACACATGTCCGCTATCTACCATTTCGCACACCCTTGCTTTAGTTTTGAGTGAAGACAGCACGGCTCGGGAGATTGCAGCAGAGAATGGAGCAGTGAGCATTGCATTAGACGTTCTTGAACAATTCAGACCTGTGAAAACTTCTCAGAAGAACGAGATCCCCAAGTGGCTTACTGCTCTTTTGCTAGTTCTGGACCACATGTTGGTCTGTAAACTGAAGATTACTTCTGATCAACCCAGTGGGTCAGCGACTGCTGCTACCGCCAGCAACAGCATGGGCGTTAGTTCTGGTACGCCTGCAGCAGTGGAACAACTCTCAGAAGCTTTCAATATGCAGAAGGAAACTACTGCGAGCCCGTTCGTTTCAGTACTCGGGAAACCGTCTGGGTATATGTCAGAGGACGAGCAGAGAAGGGCTATGTCCGTGGCTGCCGGTTTTCTTCAGATGCAATTGCCATCTGCAACAGTTCAGGCTGTGCTGCAGCTATGTGCCCGGCTGACAAAGTCGTACCCTATCGCCTCTGCTTTCTTCGATTCAGGTGAGTAATTCATGGACAGTTCAGTTGAGCAACTAGAAATTTGCACTTCCACGATATAGCTTGTCTGTGTTTGGCGTTGCCATCAGTTTCTTGTGCGGTTTTGGCATTATTCCGGGTTATTTTCGTGACAATCTTTGCGCACAAGGATGTGATCGCAAAATGATTGTGTATTTCAGGTGGTTTGGCTGCCCTTTTAAGACTTCCACGGAGCTGCTTATTCCCTGGATTCGATACGGTCGCTGCTGCTATCATTCGTCACCTCCTTGAGGATCCACAAACATTACAACAAGCAATGGAAACAGAAATTCGACATACCCTTATTACCACTCTGTCACGGCACAATGGCCGGGTTTCTCCACGGATGTTCTTAACTGCAATGGCCCCAGTCGTGTCTCGTGATCCTGCCATATTCATGCAAGCTGCTTCTGTTGTTTGCCAACTTGAGACAGTTGGCGGTCGTCCCACAATTGTCCTGGCCAAGGAGAAGGAGAAAGACAAAGACAAAGAGAAAGAAAAGGAGAAAGAGAAAGGCCAGGAAAAAATTTCTGAGAAGTCCAGAAATGTTGATGTAGATGTGAGCACAAAAGTTCATGAATCTGGGAAGAGTGCTAGGGGCCATCACCACAAGAAGGTCGTGCCCCACAGCTTCTCATTGGTCATTGACCAGTTGTTAGACGTTATTCTTCACTATCCTTCCGCTACTGCCGACCCTGTACATGATAAGGAGGAAGATTTGTCATTTAAGGATAACAGCACTGCCATGGATGTAGATGACACAGAAGTGAAGGATAAAGGAAAGGGTAAGGTTGAGGACCTTGGAACATCAAAATCAGAAGGCGATTCAGATATGTCAGAAAGTTCCGCAGCTTTAGCCAAAGTAACATTCATCCTTAGACTTATCACTGATATCATTCTAATGTACTCCTCGGCTGTAAGTGTGGTCCTTCGAAGGGATTTAGAGAGCAGTCAAGGTAGAGGTCCATCACAGGGTGGTGTAGAGGTTGTTGGTCACGGAGGTCTTCTCTACCACATTCTTCACAGGCTACTTCCTTATCCTGGTGAGAAGGTCAACGATAAGGTGAATGAGGAAGAATGGAGAGAAAAGTTGTCAGACAAGGCTGCCTATTTTGTGATGGCAGTTTGTGTGAGATCAGGAGAAGGCAGGAGAAGGGTTGTGGTGGAGATTGCACGTGCTCTTACAACTGCTTCGCCGACTTCATCAGGGATTGATTCTGAGGGTTCAAAAGGTTTACAGTCCCCAAGCAGAAAAGTCCGGGCATTTGTGGATCTTGTGAATTCTGTCCTCTCTTCTCATTCCCCTACAGGAGGTGCCCAGGCTCCTGGATTTTCACAGGACATGGCAAAGTCCATGATGGATGCGGGTATGGTCCAAGCACTTACTCGTACTCTTCAGGTAGTTCTCTTCATCCAACTCCATGGTACCCGCATTCTCTACAATTTGTATAATCATACCTCTTGGTGGCTTTTATGTCTTATATTACAATTTTTACAGTTAAGTTAGTGTTTTTCTATACTGTAGACAGCACTGAACAAACGCTCATGCTGCCCAATTCCAGACACAGGTCTCACAGGAGACTTTCTATGGAGAATTTTCCCAATAAGTTTACTCGTAAGTTAACTGTTTAATCGCTTTTGGGTGCAGGTAATCGACTTGGATCATCCCGATGCGCCCAAGCTTGTGAACTCTATTTTGAAAGCTCTTGAAGCTCTTACAAGGGCAGCCAGCATGACAGAGCGTGCTTATGGTTCTGATGGGGCTGCTCCCAAAAAAGCTACTGAAGAGAGTACTGAACAGCCGACACTGGTAACTGTTCTTGCTGAGACTGAAACCAGAGCAGATGATGGAGCTCAGCCCCAGGCTAGGGACGAAACAATGCGAGACTCCGTGCCTCAGGATACGTCAGTTCCAGAAGTAGGACCTTCGCTTCCTGACAGCACAGATATTGTGCGCGAGGAGCAGATGGAGCATGACGACGGATTTGAGAGAGATCCAGCAGAAGGGGTAAATGTTATGTTGGTTGTTGTGCGTAGTCAACGATTTTATCTGGATTTGTCTTGTGGAGAGTTCTGACGTAGTGCGTGTTGTATTCCGGGCATAATTGTGAATATTATTCATGCATGTGCGTTGTCCTATCTGTACAGAGCCCCTAGTCACTTGATATTTCTTGTTCATTGTCTGAGTATTATTGCAAGTGACTCTAGTTATTTCAATATCGGCATGCTGTGTGCTGCTCGCTGTTTAACAGAGAATTGTATTTGTGTAGGCTTGCCTTGAAGCAGAAGCTGAGGAGGAGTTCATGCGCGAGGCAGCCGAGGATGCTGCCGAACTTGAAGATGCTGCTGCTGTCATGCATTACAGGATGGAGCATGGACCAGATGACGAGATTGTGGATGAAGAGGATGAGGATGAGGAGGACATGGACGGTGACGAGGGGGAAGATGATGGGGAAGAAGAGGAAGAAGACGAAGATGAAGATGACATGAATGGTGATGAAGGTATTAATCACTATGTTCTTATCATTGCGTTTCTCGTAGTTTTAGCGTCAACTGTTAGCTTAGTTGCTTCGGCAACGTGTCTCGCTGTATATGTCTTAGACACTAGGGTATATTGTACTGCCATGTCTTTAAGAGCTTCGAGAAAAGATATTTCTAATTGTTGTTACAAGGGTGTCTTGTCGTTATGCTGGATGAGTTTCTTGAACTGGTCTAAAATATTGGAATGAAATTTCATTACACAGGGTAACAGCCATAGTGTGCCCTATTATGCGCGGCGTTTGACATAGATGAAATATTCGATAATTTGTGTGTACTATTTGTTTAATGTGCATATTATCCTACCTTTTGAAGTTTAGTATGACAGACTTTTGCAGGCAGCTTGTTAATACCACTTGTAAATTTGGGTTCGTCCTGAATTTACAAAGATATGTTCATGGATGCAGGGGTACCGCACCTTTCTCCACCTGACACAGATGTCGAGGATCACGAAGACAATGGCTTGGGTGATGAATATGAAGACATGGTTCAGGAGGAGGATGAGGACGAGGATGATGATTGGCGCGAAGATCGGGTGATTGAAGTCCGGTGGCGTGATGGCCTAACAGGTCTTAGCCATGTTCAGGTACCTATCAGCAGGATTTCCTCGAGTCAATGTAATTTGAATGTTGTGTCTAATATTTTTTATCTGACATTATGTGACATAACCGGTATTTTTCTTCTAGTTCTTATTTTAACCATAGTTCAGGATGTAAAAGCTTCTAGTTGTTCCTTGGACTGTTTAGAAGACTGCTTCTGACTTTTTGGCGCTGATTTCTCACGTGGTGTCTTGAAGTACTAATAATAGATGAATGTAGATAATTGATGCAACGGTAATATTGCATCGATTTATTCTATTAGTAAAGGCCCAAAACAGGCATCATTACGAAAATGTTTTTTTTGAGTGGAAATTCGCACAATGCAATTCTAGTTCAGCGTAGTGTGAATATAGTGTGAATTTCGAAAATAAGTGCTCAAGGACTAGGATAGATCAGTCTAGTTAGAGGGTCGGGAATGCTGCATAATTGTGACCCTTGACCTTCTAGATATAGTTGACGCTAAGCATTGTATGTCCTATGCAGGTCTTGGGTCATACGGGTCCCAGTAATTTGGTTGATTTCCCAGGAGACCCATTTCAGGGAATGAATATGGATGACGTTTTTGGATCTTTCCGAAGACCTGGAGGCAGTGACCGTCGGCGGACAGCAACCTACAGACCGTTCCCTGACCGACCGGGTGGTGAGCGTGGTGGTGCATTCCATCACCCATTACTTACCAGACCGTCTGCAACCCCAGGGGGTGGCGTCACTACGGCAATCGCAAGCAATTCTCTGTGGAATAGCACCACCAGTATCGTTCGGGACGCAGAGGCTATGCTTGGGGGTATCGGTGGGGGAGCCTTAGATGTTACTCACTTTTACATGTATGACGCGCCTATGATCTCTGAGCATACTGCTGAAGGTCTTTTTGGAGAGAGGGGGCTCGGTGGCGCACCACCCCTTTTAGACTTCACAATGGACCCAGTGTACCTGATGGGTAGGCGGGGCGGTAGGACTGAGAGCCGTTTGAGTAGTTGGACAGACGATGGTCAACCACAAGCAGGCGCACAAGCTGCAGCCGTAGCGCAAGCTATTGAAGAGCAATTTATTGAACAGCTTCGTCTCCTTGTTCCCAGTGCTGAACCAGTGGCAGTCCAATCTCCCGCTGTGGCTGCAGAATCTGCTGAAGCAAGAGTTCCTGTTGCAGCACGTAATGTCGTTGAAGGAGATGACCCACAATTCCCTACCCCAATAGCTCAGAATATTATGGGTGAGCAGCCTGGTGAAGTAGCAGCCGACCCACCCAGTGAGGTGGGTGTTGGGAGCACAGGGCGTGATGTGACCGGCAGGCTGGACAGTGGAAGCGCGACAGTGAACCAAAGCTCTGCTGACGTTGATGTTCAAATGCAAGATGAAAGGAGTGAGCCTGTGGCTCGAGACACTGAGGCAAACAGCCAAGACAGTGGAGGAAGTGGGGCAACTGTTGGAGAGAGCCTCCGAAGTTTGGAGGTTGAGATAGGCAGCGCAGATGGTCATGATGAAGGAGATCGTCATCCTGGGCCAGAAAGGTTGGTTGCCGGTGAGTTGCAGCCTTCAAGTGGAGCTGAGAGGGTAACTAGTAGTTCTAGAAGATCAGAACAGGGAGGTGACATCGATGAAGATATGGAAGGTTCAGGCACAGCTGGAAGCCATCAAGAAGGCGGAGGAAGTGCTGACGAAAGGCCATCTAATCGTAGTGGGGAGCAAGAGGTAGCACCAACTGCAGCAAGTGGTGCAGCTCAGGGCTCAAGAGATCCTGTTGAGAGACCTGACGCGAACATGAGTTCTATCGATCCTACTTTCCTCGAGGCTTTACCTGCTGACCTTCGTGCGGAGGTCCTTGCCTCCCAGCAAACACGAGCTGTAAGACCACCAAACCCTGCCCCTCCTGCACCCCCAGAGGAAATTGACCCTGAGTTCCTTGCTGCGCTACCTCCTGACATCCAAGCGGAGGTTTTAGCACAACAGCGTGCTCAGCGTGCAGTGATAGCTCAGACAATAGAGGGACAACCTGTGGAAATGGACAGTGCATCAATCATTGCCACCTTCCCGGCTGAACTTCGTGAAGAGGTCAGATTCTCGTCTATTGACTGTAACGGAGCTCTGAATTTTTGTTTTCGTCCGACTTTGGCAGTGTGTGTTATGAAGTTTTTATTTTCTTTCTCATAGATTTTGGGTTCGTTTGCTTGTACTTGAGTTATGATCATGCTTGTGTGGAGTAAATCTTTACAATTTATCGTTTCATCTTTCTACAGTCACATATATGTGGTGAACGTTCTTCTGTGACAAGGGATTGACTTTGCATGTGTGACAGGTATTATTGACCTCTTCAGAGGCTGTACTAGCTGCCTTGCCTCCAGCTCTTTTAGCTGAAGCTCAACTTCTACGTGAGAGGGCCATGAATCAGTATCAGGCGAGAGGTCTTTTTGGGGGTGCTGCACATCGCATTACACACAGACGCAATACGTTAGGAGTTGGAGCGGGAGCGGGAACAGGAACAGGAACTATGGATCGAGGTTTGGGATCAGGGGCTGGACTTGTAGTAGGTCGGAGACCAGTTGCTCTCAGTAGCAACTCAAAAATGAAGGAAGCTGAAGGCAAGCCTCTTGTGGACATAGCTGCACTGAAAGCGTTGCTGCGTCTCCTAAGATTGGCACAGGTGTGTTCTCGGGCTGTTCTGTGCGATATTATTGAGTTCTTCAAACGTATATGGCAGCACGAGGAATCTCTGTACATAGAAGTTCAGTAAGAGCTTCTTTCATGATCCCTTATTCGTTGATTTTGACTGAGTCTTCGTGTTTGTGTTCCAGCCTTTAGGGAAGGGTCTTCTTCAGCGACTGCTTCTAAATTTGTGTGCACATAGTGTGACACGCCTGACGCTGTTGCAGCTTTTGCTGGACATGTTACGCCCAGAAGCAGAGGGAATTTTAACAGGGGGCATGTCTGCTGATGGTGCTCAACCTCAGCGCTTATACGGTTGTCAGTGGAATGTCGTCTATGCACGATCTCAGATGTCAGATGGTACTGTCCGCTTCTTCCACGTTGCGAGGATCAGCATTATTGTTCATTATGATTCTCAGATTTGAGGCATTGACTCTATGTTTATTCCAGATTTCCAGCGAACGTCATCTGTTGTTTTTCTGCTTACTTTCTTGGTGAAGATGTTAATTTGTTATTTTTATTAAGTTTGTCACTTCAAAGTTTTGACTGAATACTCATTAAGTTTGTGTTTGACGAGATCGTTCCAGGAATTCCACCTTTGGTGTCACGGCGGGTACTGGAGATCTTGACTTACCTTGCTCGCAACCATTCCTCTGTTGCTAATCTGCTCTTGTATTTGGAGCCATTAGCACAGTCCGCCTCAGCTTCCGTAGAGGTTTCTCCTCAGAAAGTCAAAGAAAAAGGGAAAGCCAAGATTGTTGAAATTCCCGCAGACGAGAAGCGTAATGTGAAGGGAGAGAGCCCTCTCATATTACTTTTGAAGCTGCTGAATCAGCCACTTTACTCTCGAAGCAGTGCACACTTGGAACAGGTATGGTTGGGAACTACAATTGTCTGAGTCGCCACATTTTGATGTCTTTTAGGAACCTTTTTTTCCTAAAATCTGACTTCCCTCTAAATTTCTACTGCAGGTTATGGGGTTGCTTGAAGTTGTTACAAGCAATGCTGGAGCTAAAGCAGATTTGAAGGCTAAGTTGAAAGCTAATGAAGCTCGTTCTCAACCTGCAAGCACTGATGCAGCTGCTGTGGAAACCGCTCCAACTGCTGTTACTCCACCTGCACCGTCGGGTGTAGAGGCCGATACAGTTACGAGTATGGTTGATTCGCCGCAGCCTTACGTTCATACCGAAGCTTCAAGACCTGATGCCTCGGGTGATGCCACCGATCCTTCTGAGGAGGAACTGGGGCATTCTACCTCTGGCTCAGGTCATAAATTTAATGCATCTGCTATCCTTGCCAACCTGCCTGAACCAGAGCTTCGGAATTTATGCAAGCTTCTTGCCCAAGAAGGGTGAGTACTATGGTCTAACTCTTTTCCTCATTTTCTGCTTCACACTTAGCTGGATCGAATTTCTTAGCTTTTGCTTCTCTACTTCTGAAGACAAATTATGTAATGAGCTGTCTCAACGAAACTGTTTTTTTTCTTGTGCAGACTATCAGACACAGCCTACCAGCGTGTTGCAGAGGTTTTAAAGAAACTCGCAACTGCAGCTCCAACCCATCGGCGACTTTTTGTTGCTGAACTTGCCGTGGCTGCTAGGCATCTCAGTGGTCCTGCTGTGGATGAACTTGATCGATTAGGTGATGCAGACACTGTTGCTGTGAGCACAACTTCTATGGCTGGGGCCGCTCTCTTAAGGGTTCTTCAAGCTCTTAGTGCCCTTACCTCGGGTATTGAAAGCGCATCTGAACAGGATGCAGGAGGGGAAGAGAGAGAGCGGGAAGATGTGTTGCTGGTGAGGGATTTGAACGGAGGGTTGGAAATGCTTTGGCAGGGATTGAGTGTTTGTGTCGGGAAGATAGAAGGTCGACTTGGCAATTCCACGGCCCTCGGTGCTCCTTCTAGCAGCACTTCTTTGCCTGCAGCTGTTGTTGGGCCAGGCCCTGGCAGCGTCGCGCCTCCCCTTCCACCAGGGACCCAGAAGCTGTTGCCTTTTGTGGAGGCATTCTTTGTGCTGTGTGAAAAATTTAAGACTGGCGCCTCTCAGTCTGGACAGAATGAACCACACAGTGCGACAGCAAGTGAAATCAAGGAAGCGGAAGCTTCCCATTCGACAGACCTAATTTTGTCTCCACTGTCCCCTCGGTCGCCACGGCACACTCAAAAGGCCTTGAAATCAGAGAGTGAGAAAACCATGACTTTCATAAGGTTTGCTGACAAGCACCGGCGCTTGTTGAATGCTTTTGTGCGGCAAAATCCTGGTTTGCTTGAAAAGTCACTTTGTCTCCTGTTGAGAACTCCCCGATTAATTGACTTCGATAACAAGCGAGCATATTTCCGATCTCGCATTCGGCAGCAACATGAACAACAGCACTATTCTCCACTTCGCATCCATGTGAGACGGGCGTATGTGCTGGAAGATTCATATAATCAGCTGCGAATGAGAACCCCGGACGAGTTGAAGGGTCGTCTCACTGTTCAATTTCAGGGAGAGGAGGGCATCGATGCCGGTGGTTTAACCCGTGAATGGTATCAATTGCTTTCCCGCGTGACTTTCGACAAGGGTGCCCTTTTATTCACGACTGTCGGAAACGAATCTACGTTTCAACCGAATCCAAATTCAGTTTATCAAACAGAGCATCTGTCATACTTCAAGTTTGTTGGCCGAGTGGTAAGTCGCCTTGTGCTCTGATTTATCGAAGGAATGCCGGTCCTCAATGGTTCGTTGGGTTCTCAGACGAGTTCCTATCGTTTTTCTTTTCTTCACTGAACTTTGATTAAAATTCATACCACGTGTATTGGATCCAGGTCGCGAAGGCCCTCTTTGACGGACAACTCCTCGATGTTTACTTCACACGATCTTTCTATAAGCATATTCTGGGAGTGAAGGTGACTTATCACGATATTGAGGCCATTGATCCAGACTACTTCAAGAATTTGAAGTGGATCCTCGAGGTATGCTCTTTCTTATACTGCAGAGGGAGCGATTATTGCATTTTAGCTGGAGTTTTTTTCCTTGTTAAGCACTGTGGCTCAAAATGTTTCCATTTCATTTGTAACTCATAGCAGGAATTCAACGATTCTGACCATCTTCTCTATGTTGTGATCTTTTGGCAGAATGATATTAGTGATATTCTGGGACTGACGTTTAGCATGGATCCTGATGAAGAGAAGCATATTTTGTATGAAAAGACTGAGGTATAGTTTTAATTTGATTATTTCAGTACCTGTGAACTTGTGGATTAGTTCTTGGATTAGACATTCAAACTTTCTACTCTTTGTTGGATGTTTACTTGCAGGTTTGATCACCCAAGAGTTTGAGAGGCACACAAGAATACTTTCAAATTCTTCAGTGATTATTGACACTTATCCGTCGTTTGGTTGCAGGTGACGGACTTTGAGCTTATCCCTGGTGGTCGTGACATTCGGGTGACAGAGGAGAATAAGCATGAATATGTGGATAAAGTTGCAGAGCATCGCCTGACAACTGCGATTCGACCTCAAATAGAATCTTTCATGGAGGGCTTTAATGAGCTTGTTTCGCGGGATCTCATCTCCATCTTTAATGATAAGGAGCTTGAGCTTCTGATCAGTGGCCTGCCAGAAATTGACTGTGAGTCATTACCCTTCCTTTAGTGAGTTGCACCTGATTTTAATAGAGACGTTGAATTGGAGTTTTATTTTTTTTCACATGAAAAGAAAGGAGTAAATCAATCTGAAGGTATGATGGCTGTGACTGTTTATTGAAACTTGGCTTCTTAGTTACATAAATTCTTCTAAACTGTGTGTGTTGAATGACAGTGGAGGACCTGAAAGCCAATACCGAGTATACAGGGTATACTGCTGCATCACCTGTGGTTCAATGGTTTTGGGATGTTGTGCGATCTTTCAGCAAAGAGGACATGGCTCGGCTTTTGCAATTTATTACCGGCACATCAAAGGTAGTTCAAAATCCTTAGATGGCTGTGTAGAGTGCAGATGTAGATATTCCGTTTTTTTGGCCATTCATGGAGGCTGCTTGCTCTAGTGTCTTCAAATTGTTCCGATTTTCCATGTGCTCATTCTTGTTAGGAGTGAATGCTACATGTCTATTGTTTAATGCTAGCGATACTCTAGTTGCCTCGAGTACTCAAAATGAATTGATCTGCAGGTGCCCCTGGAAGGTTTCCGAGCTTTGCAAGGCATCTCAGGTCCACAGCGATTCCAGATTCACAAAGCCTACGGAGCTCCTGAACGACTCCCCTCTGCGCATACTTGGTATGTTCTAATTAGCTAATTAGTTTTTCCTCTCTGCACAAAGATTGCACGCTTTTGTTTTGCTGAACTTGCAAGTTGAATTCAGCTATCTTGGCTATTGTTGTGAGGCTTTCCAGTTTTAAAGTTAGCTTGTGTCTATATTGACATTCTGTTCTTGGTTACGACATATGCAGCTTCAACCAACTGGATCTCCCTGATTACGCCACCAAGGACCAGCTGCAGGATCGGTTACTCTTGGCAATCCATGAGGCCAGCGAAGGATTTGGGTTTGGTTAGAAGGGACAATGCCAAGGTGGTGGCTTGTTGACTTCCTGGTGCCATAATCTTCTTAGTTGTCTAGTTAGGGTCTGCGTAAATACTGTTCGTAGTTGTCCTGTCCTGGCCCTTTTTCCTAGTCCTCACTGATGAGTGAAAATATCTGCTCTCATCAATTTGGCTGTCTGTTCCATATCTTCCTCGAGAAGTTATGTCATTTTTTTAATGCTGACTTCTGTTTGATTGGAGGCTTTGGACGTACAAAACAGTGAAACCAGCAGGATTGTGGCGTATTCTGTAGGATTGTGGCGTATTCTGTAGGATTGCAGCCCTCTATCCCCCGTGTACATATTGTGCGTTCCATTCTCCCATGTGAATGTTTGAACATTCGATTACACTTACACTAATACCGTTTCGTGCTGTCTATGATTTGAGCAGTGTATTTTTTATTCGCCAATATTGAATGCTGGCTGCATTGTACGCCTGTTAGGAGTAAGTTACTGCAATTGTTTGTGATATGAAAGTGCCTTCACTCTGCTCACTTCCGAGTTGAAGCTGTTGATTGTCTGGGTCTGGGTCTCAAACGTGTTTGCTAAGTGTATGAATTACTGGCTGGGAAGGAGAGTAGGCTCTCCTCGTCTGCCAATTTCTTCTTCTGCAAAAGTGTAGTGCTGTGACTGCTGTCTGCTTGTTTGAATGTATATTTTCAGGAAGGTGATCCTTGGGAAGTTATTTGTCCTCCTTTGTGCACGTCTTTGAATTTTGAGTGAACCAAAATTTTGCGAGTGCAGTTCAGTGTGATTATAACGTCATGCAAAGGATTTACTTAATCTCATGTGCAGAATTTAAAGATTCAACTGGGTGCCAGAACTGCTTGGAAATGTGTTCACAGTAGCAAGGTAGTCAGGCCTTTTACCAAGCCTATTATAATTTGGAGTCTGCAAATTTCTAAGACGGACACATATTTTTCATAGGTGAGTGCTGCCTTGAAATCACAAAATTGCGAATAGAGTAATCATAAGGTAGAAGCACCCATTACAGCCAAAGTTAGCAGTTTCAGCATAGTTGGAGGCACCTTTTCTTAAAAAGAATATTTTTGTAGTATTGGCAACTGAAAATCATGAATTTTCAAAAAAAAATTAGAATTTTTGGGCAAGGCAACTAATTTCTGTGAATTTTCAAAGTAGGACTTAGCAGAGCACCTAAATCTGCATTCTCAGGAAATCTGTCTGGATTCTTACATCAAAATTTAAAATAATTAGAGCCCACCAACCACAACTAAAGTTTCAAGGTACTAGTGGGGACACTTTGTAGGAAACTCTAATGTCAAATTATGGATACATTGAAAATAATGGGTGCTTCTACCTTAACCATTTTCAAACAATTCATAAGGTAGAAGCATCCATAACAATTGGTGCACCCTTTGTTTGACACTAGAGTGACCCCACACAAGCCTAAAAGCAACATTGCTTTCCAAGCCTTATAAGTCAATGTCATTAGGCTATAAAAGTCTCAATTGTACAATCTTGTAGTCTACATGTTGTAGATGAAGTGGATCAAATTTGGAGTCATGTGGTCATATAGATTGTAAAATCATATTGTTTTGGATTGATCTTAAAACTTACCATGCAAACTAGTCTAGTATGTACAACTTTCCCAAAAAGTTTAATTGAATTGAGACATTGGATGCAAAAGTTATAACACTTTGAATTGAATTGCAAGGACTCTTTTTTGACCCCTTAATTAGGCAATAAAGGGTTACATTGTCTCTTAAAGTACCTTGAAAACATTCTTAATTGTGGTTGGTGGTGGTTGGTGGGCTTTGATTTTCTTAGGTTTTGGTGTGAGAATCAAGGCAACTTTACTAAGGTAGAACCACCTATAATCAATCAACACCCAATCACTAACTTGTAGACTACATTTATTTCTAGTTAGGGTCGAATAGTTTAATAACCAAAGCTTGGAATGTAAATTTTTTTCTTTTTCAAGGTTGGGACTAATAAGTTCAAGACACATGTCCCAAACTAGTAAGCAAGAAAGTAGGAAATAATGAATAGGAAAGGAGTTTTTCAATGATTGTAATTGAAAAGAATCTAAACATTGGCTATGGGTCCACAACACTTTAACTCCCAAAGGTTTTGACTATGTTTTCACCAAAACCACTCCAAAATTGTCATTTCTAAGACAACTACCAAATTTTAAGAAAAAAACATTTTTAGACAAATAAAACTATAGGATCTTTTAGTACACTGGTTTGAAAAGATGTGAATTTTTTTTTCATAAATGTCCACCATAAAGATTGCAAGATATTAGTGTTTGAAGTGACAAAAATCATTTGTTACCACTACAAAAATTGAGGAACTACTCTTTAGAAGGCGACATTTGTATAAAAAAATGTCCAAAATGGTTGCAACACTTGGGATTCATTCTTCAAATCAAATTGGCTACATTCTTGAAAATTTTCAAATCATTTGGAATTGTACAACATGTAGGAAAAAAATAGTGAGCACAAAAAAAAATGATTCATAATATTAAATTGTTAACAATTTATTTATAGATTTAAAAAAAGTCAATCCCAATTGTTGTACTATTGTAATAGAAAATCTACACCCAATGTTATTTTTTTTTTCAAAAATATTAAAAATTGAATTAAATAAAGGACTTCAAAGTTTATTTTAGAATGGACATTTCATAACTATTCCTACAAACTACCCACAAAACTTCCATTTTGTTTGCATTCATCCAAGGAAAAAAATTCAAGAAGCTAACCATATGATCTTGTACTTAAATTAATCGAGATCATGTGGTAAAAATTTCATGAAGTTTGACTATATAGATTGGAAGATATGAGCATTCAAAGTTGGACAAACAAGTTTTTTTGAACTATAGTCTGTAATTTTAGATGACTTTGACAACCATTTGTAAAAAATATTTGAATTACAAAATATGAATTTATAATTTTTTGTCTTAAAGAATTGAGCTGAGATTCTAGGAAATTTTTAAGAAAAAACACACACTTGATTTCCATTCTTTAAAAAATTGTTAAGTAGAAATAGGTCCAAGAATGAAAGAAAAACTAAATGGCTAATAGCTCTAAGATGGGATTGAAATACAATAATTCCAATGATGAGATAGTTTTAGCAAATAAATGTAACCTTGTCCAACAATTTTTTTTGAAAAACTGTCAAAATTGCATTCATAAATGAATCTTGTAAGTTATTTTTTCAAGAAGATGTTTAGATTGTCCCCAAAACAAGACTGTCCATAACTTTCTCATTATAAGTCCAAATAGAATGAATCAAAGCTTCACATATAGGCAAAAATGTAGTATTTTTTCTTAAGAAAAATGAGATTAGATTTTGACTTCTCACCAAAAAAATTTGATGCCCACCGAATGAGAATTTGGATTTTTTTGAGGCATAACTTTTGCTACCGATCACCAATTGAAATAAAAATTATATTCCCACAAAGTTAATCAATTTTTCTATTTGATGAAAACATTTCAAAAGGTTTCACTACATTAAATGTTTTTTTCAAGGATTAGAAGGTTGTTTCAGGCCCGTTCCCAATGATGGGAACTATCAAAATAAAAAATAATAATAATATAATTTTTTAAAATTAATTAAAATTATTTTTAATATTTTTTAAAAAAATAATTGTTTTTTAAAATAATTGTTTTTTAAAATTTTATTATTATAATCTAACGTGGTAGTCTCTCGGCCACATTACATCACAGATGTGGCAGAGTTCTCCAGCGTTCCCACAGTCGGGAACTCACAATCTTCTAATTAGCAAAAAGAAAATCTAATGAAACTTGAAGTTAAAGTAGGTACACCCAAAAGTGCCACTTACTCTTACTGTGCCTAGGTCATGCTATCATGTTGTTTAAATTTTTATATAGTCTTGTTGGCGAGTGAAAGCATGTTCCAATGCACCAAAGAACAGAGGATTTGGATACCGTATACAAAAGTTATTAACGGTCAAAATCTATTTCTAAAAGTGCCATCTACAATCTAGATACATGACTGATTTTAGAACTGTATGCACATTGTAGATGGCACTTTAAAGTCAAGTGCCATTTTGGGTGTACCTACTCTATAGGAACCTGTCCAAAATCCATTTTGTCTCCTAAGAGTACAATAGTTGTTTAGGGATTAAATAACCAATTTCAAATTTTTTCAACCATGCAGGTTGTCCACTAAGCAATGAAAACTATATATCATACAATAACTTTTGAACCATGTAGTCACAAAGTCATAAAATTGTTGGGCCTTAAAAGCTACACCCTAGAAAAATGTTCCATGAAAATTTCAAAAAATAAAATAAAAACTCCATTTATAGGAACTTGCCCAAAATTGCTATATTGCACCAAGATGCACTTTGGTGTTTTAGGGATTAATATGCCTTTCAAATTTCATAGCAATTTCAATTCATGCAATAATAAAACCAAAGTTTTTTACAATCCCCAACATTTCTATCATTGCACCTTCAAAAATATTTGTTTTGCCTTGCACTAAACCAGATTATGTCTAGAATACCTTAATTGATCGGTTATAGGTGGTTCTACCTTAGAATATGGTTTAGGGTGCTCTAGAAGTTCTACTTTGAAAATTCTGAGAAATTTGATGCCTTGTCTAAAAATTCTAGTTTTTTTTTTGAAAATTCATGATTTTCAATTGTTGAAATTGCTAAAATGTTTTTTTTAGAAAAAGGTGCCTCTAACCATGCTAAATTGCTTATTTTGGCAAATATGGGTGTTGCAACCTTAATTGCTCTTTCATTTATCTATTAGCACTTTCGTACTAACCTATCTAGCATTGACATGTTATTCCATTTAGGATTAAATGGACTCATTTCTATCAAATCTTTAATGGATTTGGATGTTTGAATCGACAAAATTGAAGCAAGGGTAAATCGATGGCCTCATTGCCTTGCCTTTAGATGAATGGGACAATGAGGGGGTCATTCTTCATTCTAAAACCACGTGCCTTGAACCTCGAACCTTGTGTAGGACCTTGCGTGATCTTTGACCTCATGCAACTACCTCGATACAACCTCTAAATCAAGAGGATGAAGAATAAACTTGATTATTACATGGATTATGTTTTGATGCTATTTCAAATATATATTCCAAATAAGAGCAAGCTTGATTATTGTTGTTTTGATCCTACCCATTAGAGTTGTTTTTTCAATTTTGCTAAAGTTGTTCTAGAATTGACTCTAGGGGTCAACAAAAGTCTAAATTGAGTTTCATTAGGGTATTTATTTTGGTATAAGTCTTGGATGGTGTTGCCAAGATTGTATATTGTTATGTATTCAATCAATGAAGTTTATAACAATCTTATATTTTTCTAATCTTATTGATTTTTCAATTCATAATTTTCTTTTTTAATGTCACAAACTAGAAACATATTTCATTATCTTTTGCTCACCTAGGAATAAAAAATTCTTGATCATTAGAAAATTTTGTAGAAATACAAATCATTTTGGTTGCCTTATCAAGATGAAGTCTTGATCAAGAATTTAAAGGTGTTATTCATTAAGTTTGTTTTCTTATTAGAAAATGTTCAATTCTTCAAAAAGTCTAAAAACAATCCTTACAGTTTTAATTGGAAAGATCTTCAAAAATAGAACTTATTGTAGTTTAGTTATAGTAGTAGTTTCTTTGATATATATATTGTAGTTGTAAGGTAAGATCATTGGGAATAGTTCTAAGAGTAAGTGCCAAAATTTTTGGAAAATTATTTCTTTCAAAATCATATGTTTTGTATGAGGAATGATTGCAAGAAACACTTGTCCTTTTTTTTGTCCCGTTGACCTTTAATAGGTATTTTTTTGCTCATAACTTTTGCATCTTTTTTTCATTTGACTTGAAACTTGAAATGAAGGTGCCTACAAAAGTTTTACATTTTGTGTAATTTTTTCAATGTTTTCAAAATTAGTCTACCATTTTTAAACTGCCCCCGATTGGGTGTCTACTTTGGCCATTTTGGGGGGTGGGGTGGGGTTTAGTCCTATTTTTTACCCCAAAATGCAAATTTTGAGCTGAAAATTGTCATGTAAGGAACTCATTTAAAGTTAGACACGACCACAATGAGATTTTTTGAAAATACTATACTATTCAACCTCCACATGTCGTGAAAGTGGCTGACTTTGCATAAGTATAGAGAATAGAATTTATTTTTTCCAAAGATGAAAATTTGTTGGAAAAGAAAGACCTTTACTTGGAGAAAAAGATGAATTTTCATTTTCATTTTTTGAATCTTTTACTATTTTTACCAAACTAGTGAAAAAAAAAAGCTATTTTCATTGTATTTTCCATTGTCTATAACATTTAGAGAAAAAAAATTCTTAGGTCTAAATTTCAAGAGAGATAATATTCTCATTGCTCTTCAAATTATCCATATTTTTTTCAATTTAAAAAAAAATTATTCCAAAAGTCACAAGATTCACAGGACTCATTGATTTTGAGCCATTTTGAGCCAAAACCAGTAAGTGTTTCTTGCAATGGCCCTGAGGGTGTATGAAATATTGTCAAAATTTTCTATTTTCAGCATATGCTAACCTTTATCATTTGAAAAAAATAATCATTTGACAAAAAATTGTTCTACCCTATATTGATTAAAAAATTTTGGAAGGTGAAAGTCGAGCACAAGGGTGAAAAAATTATAAATCTCATGATAATTCTTCAAATGATTCTTATTTAGTGACAATGTAAATATTTTATTTTTGAAATTTATGACTGTAATCCACCGTATTTTCAAATAGAACTAAGGGTATGTTGTACAATGACAATGATGTCTAATTATAGATAATGAAATTTCAAATGTTATTATACAATTCTGGTGTTGAAAAAAAATCAAATATGGTTTCAAAAAGTATCCTTTTAAAATTCAATTAGTTAGTTAATGGGTCCTAGATGGAATTATTGGAGTTTATATAGCAAGCAATATGAATTATATAACACCAATGAAGAATATAAGGAAAAGAGTACAAAATTCAAAAGAATTTTGTTGCTTTAGATCTTTAAATCTTCAAAGAATAATTAATAAGAAAAAGAGTAAAAGCTTTGCAATCCTATAGCTTGACAACATTTCACTATAAAATGTAGTGGATTTGTGATTACATAATTGTATAGTGATTTTAACCCCTAGAGGACCTTAACTATGTTTTTACCAAAAATGTTTGAAAACTGCCATTTTTTAATACAAGTATCAAATATTTGAAAAATATTATTGTCGAACACATATAACCATAGGATCTTGTAGTATGCTAGTTTGAAAAGATGAGGAAAAAATTTCACAATTTTCTATTGTGTGGATTACAAGATATGAGCATTGAATTGACTAAAATCATTTTTTTGTCCTTGCAAAGAACTGAGTAGCTGCACTTTACAAGCTCACATTTGCATGAGAAAAAATCCAAAATGGTATTGCTTCTTTGGACTCATTCTCCAAGGCAAGTTCACTACATGCTTGAAAATTTTCAAATCATTTGGAATTGTACAACATGTACAAAAAAATAGTAAGAAGAAAGAAGTAGAAAATGATTCAAAATACTAAATTGTTAAGAATTTATTTGTGAAATTGAAACTTGATAATCCCAATGGTTCAAATGTTGTAATAAACAATCTACATCCAATCGTTTTATTTTTTTTCCAAAAATATTGAAAATTGAGTCAAATAAAGGTCTTCAAAGTTTATTTCATAGTAGAAAATTCATGACTACTTGCAAACTAAAACCCTTCATAACTTTTGACTCATTAATCCAAATGGAATGTTTCAAAGATTTCCACTTTTATATAAATCTATAAAACCAATTTCAAATTTTTGTTTCCAAAAAAAGTGATTTTTTTCTAATCTACCCGAATTGCCTGAGTTGATAAAGAAACAACATGTTATGCAATAACTTTTTAACCATGAAGTCAAAAGTCATGAAGATTGTAGGGCTTTAAAGATATTCCTTGTTTGCACCTTCTATTAAAATTTTGTCCTAAAACATGAAAATCTCTATTCCCATGTATCTACCGAAAATTTCTATGTTGCCAAAAAAGGCACTTTGGACCTTTAGGGGTTAAGACTTTTGGACTTGTTCAAATGACTACAATATTTTTAAATTTAGCATTGCCACGTATATATATGTCTTTTTTGAAGCAAATAATTGTGACTTGAATTCTTCATTATTTGATAATGTTTTTAGCACTCTTCCATAGCTTAAAAGTACTCTAAAATACTCTAAAATTGGCAAAAAGATCCAAAACTATTCGTTTAGTAAATAATGTCTTTTCAACTATCAATGTCAATGTATCTTTTTGCATCATAAAGAAACTTCTAATGACACTTGCAAGTTTATTAAGTTCAAACCACATTTTGTGTAGGAGATCGATTTTAAAACAAATTTTGGATTTTTTTTAGGTTTGCTTGAATTGAAAATAACTTATACATTTAAAAAATTTATTGAAACTATTTTAATCCCAAGAATCAAACTTGAATGAATTTATTAGTTTAAGAATTAAATTTTTAACTAAGTTAAAAAAAGTAGCCATTAGATGATTACACAAATTACTACAAGATTTCGTAAATTACATGATTTTTTGCTTTCAAAGATAATGAGAAGTACACTTCTATGGAGGTAGAACTATAGAATGCTTACTTGTGATAAAAATTAAAAAAAATGGAGCTTTTAATAACAAATTAAAAATTCTATGGGGCGTCGCACTGGTGAGGCATCTACTAAAGTTGGAGTAGATGCTCAAACCTTTTATGACACTCAAGCCTTTCAATATGGAGTACAAGACAAGTGGGGTTATGCATCTTATCAACTTGGCAATGATGAAGAACATTCCATTTTCCCCCAAAGGCCTAATACAAGCTTATTTATTAAGCCTTGGGAATTTGTAAGCAATTGTTTTTTTAAAGATTTTCCAATCCTTTCTTCCATAGCAACTCTAAATTAGAGCATCTACTTTAAAAATTAATCACATTGAAGTTCATCAATTGTTTGAAGTAATAATGATGTAGTATTTCTATTAGATATGAAAACCTTTTTTCTTAACTTTGGAACATTTCATCTATAAAATAAAGAATGAAATTGATTTTTTTTCAATAGGGAGGGCATCCCCATGATTTTTATAAAGCAACTCGTGCAACTAGAAGAAATGATCCATATGTACACTATGAGACTGGAAAGGCACATGAGGTAAGGCCATAATTGTTAAAATATTCTTGATACATGTAAATATGCAATTTAGGTTAGAATTTGATTGCCAATTCTAAGTTTTTGCATCCAAAATCTCAATGAAGCTTGTCAAATTTGTCAAATTCAATTCCAATTTGTAAAAATAGTCAAACTTATATTTGATATTAGCTAACATATCAAACTTCACCAAAAAAAATTCCATTCCATCTTATAACTTTGAATGTTTTTATGTATAATTACAATTGTATAAGGTTTTTACATTAAAATTTATATTATTCAACAAATATCTTATAATATTTAAAAACTTAAGCTTTGAAACTTTGAACTTTGAAATATATTTTTTAGTTTTTACTTTAAAAATTGGCAAAAAAAATTAAACTATTGTACTATAATTTGTAGTTGAAATCATTTTCCCTATATACAGGTATTACATGTTGTAAATGATGGCATTTTTTATTTTCTATATAAAACACTAAAGAACTAAACCTTGATAGCTAATAAGTTTTTTAATGTTGTAGAAAATGAAGTTGTAATTATTTAACTATTGAAAATCTAAATCAAGCAAAAGAATATGATAATAGTTTGATTTAAATGTGATAGTTCTAAATACTTAGGATGTCAAAGCATCATTGATTTACATTTCTTTTGACACTATTTTTAATTCCTATTTTCACATTGAAAAGAAAATATGAATTGCTTTGATATTCTTATCATATTTGACATTTAGGTGACTTCAGATTTATTATATAAGGAATAAGTATTAATAAAACTTGTTCACTCTCATATAGACGAATATACATAGAAAAAAACCTAGTTAGATGATTTTGGTGTGAATGTTTCAAGTACAGGTTGGAATTGAATGGTGAATGAATGGAGGTTTGTACAGAGACACGAAAGATTAGTTGCAGAGTTAGATGCTTGGAGAAGGCAAGAATTACTAAAAGAAGAGATGTTTATTCAAATGAGTAAACTCCAAGCTATAGAAAGACAACGACGGCACTTCCAAGGTCTTCTTCATTTTTTGCAATATTTTAATATTTTATTCTATTAAATTTATATTTTGAATTAAAATTATAATTCCCAAATTCCTTCCCAATTTTTTTTTTCAAACACACAAAGTCATATCTTTGAATAAATTGCATTCTTAAACTGCATCTGTGTAATTTGTTAAACCCAAATTTGTACTTGAAAAAACATTGATTTAGCAATGTTGTATACTATAATCTTAATGAATGGATATAATATAATTTAATGGAAGAAACATCGGACCTATGAATTAGACAAAAATTAGGAATTCAAAGAAAATATGTGAATAGCATTGAAATTTAACCCTTTAGTGTCCGGTTGACCACTTTTGGGTTGATTTTTGCACTTTCGGTCTAATATTGTTCAAAATACATTTGATTACAAAAATCTCAAAGAGCAACGCAATTAGAGTGTCTTCATGCACTTCAAACAAAACCAATTTCAAGAGAATTGGAGCACTAATGCATTTGCTATGAGGTTGCAAACTCAAATGGCCCAAACCTTCAAATGGGAAGTATTCAACAAAAATATGAAAAAATATCAACCAATTTGTGAGACTTTTTTGTATCTTGATGTTTTGACAAGGCATGAGTGTTGCTTCGTACTCTCATGAATTCCCAAAGTAAACTTATGCATTGAAATTTATGTAGCACAAATTCTAGAAGGTCATTCAAGTCATTGATTTTTGAGGATTAAACAAAACAATTCAAATTCCAACAAGGCTCTACAAGCAAACATGATTTAGAGTTACATTTTTCTTTCTTCAATGTATCAAATGTGCACATTTTAGAAGGATATTGCTTTTGATGACCACATATGACCATTTTTTGTGAATTTCAAAAATTTGTAACTAATTTCAAAAAGCTTCACTTGAGTTAGATGCTTATTCTACTTGCCTCTCAAGAAAAATTTACTAAGAAATATTTAAAGATGTTCCACCTCCTCTAGCCCTTAAGAAGTTGGTTTATAGACCTTTTACCTTATTTATAGCAATTTGTACCGTTGGATGAGTTTGATTTTTTGTTAGGTTGAAGAATCTCCCTTATGGAAATACTTTATACGATTCAATCTAAGATTACATCTTTACAGTGGCCACAAAATTCACTTTCTTGAAGAACTACGCTCGCCCTTCAAATCAACCATAGGCACTAAAGGGTTAATAGGGTTGAACCATAGTTTTTGTTGAAGTTGCTTTATTCTAAATGTAAAATCCAAGAATTATAATTTTCTTTTATATAGTGAAAGCAAACAAAAAGATTTTTTAATATGTAGTTTAAAGTTTAAAGTAAGAAATCAACTCTAATTATCTTTAAAACTATAAATTTTAAATGAAACTGCATGTATTTTATTAAAATTAATATAGTATAGTTGTAACTACAACAATAATTAATACTAGTAGAATTATATAGAAATATAAACTCAAAAAATTCTTCCATGAGAAGATCTACAAGACAATTTTTTCTATTAGTGGATCTTTTTTCTAGTTGTTTCCCTAGTTTATACGATCATTAATTAAATAAAAGCAATCTCGGTCAAAAATTAAATTTTCATTACAATCCCAAATGAATATTAGAAAGTTGTTTTGAAGAGACTGCATTTGGAAACTTTGTGTTCAAAGACAACTTAGATGAAATATAGTTTATTCTACTACAATACCTTATCTCACGGTCAAATTTTATTCTTGACAATTTGACTTTCTTATAATTCTAATATTTGATGGTAACATCGCTTTGATACACTTATTTTAGAAATGGTTGGTATGTCATTTGTTGATTGCGTTTTGTCATTTCCTTTGATCCACATTGAGATGCATTTATAGGAAATGGAATAAGAAAAATTATGAAATTTTTATTTTCAATATACAATAAATGTACTTTAAATTTAATTCAATCTATTTTTCATATAAGTTTTTGAACAAAAAAAAGATTTGTAGGAACATTGTTCCCTTATTCTTTTTCTAGGTGTATATGTCAAAATTAACTTAAATTTTTTTTGAATATTTGAAAAAAAATCAAACATGTTTTCCTATATGGTTTTTTAGAATTGAGAAGAAATATTCAATTGGAGCAATTACAATGGTCAAGACCATCAACTGCACCTTCACATTCACAAAATCAAATGTTCAAATGCAATTCCAACGATGAATACATTCGAAGGCCAAACTCAATAGAATTGTCTAAATCTGTAAATTCAATTCGAGGAGGTAGTTCATGGAGACCAAATAGAATCTCAAAGAGTGCTTCAATATCTTCACAATGTTCAAGTAATGGTTTAAAATTTTTTTAAACTTTGCTTAAAGTTTTAATTTTTTATTAAAATTTCAAAATTCAATATAAATTTCATTTACAACATATAATTTCAAATCATTGTTCTAGTTTTTGCACCTACAATTGAATTAAATACTACAAACCAAGTAAAAATGAATTATAATCCTAAATTCTTGTAAAATAATCTTGAATAGCTAAAGTTTGTTTCTAAACAATTATTGGAATGTATCTATAAAATGATGATGGATTCAACAAATGTTTGAAAACTATTCTAAAGTAATATTTTATTTTACATGTGTTTTGTAGTGGTAAGTAAACAGGAGCTTGAAGAATTGGCTATATTTAATAAGAAAAATAGAATGTAATTCATCATTACTAAAAAATTACAATGTCTTGCTTTGATGAATGCTATTTTTCAAAATCATTTATTTTAAGGATCTTCTTAGAAAAACAATGATATAGAAAGAATTAAATTAAATTCATTTCAAAAAACAAAGGACAATTATAAATAATTTGAAATTTATGGCAACAAATCTATTGGGGTGATAAAAAAAACTAATCAACTTGGAAATAGTTTGAAATATTTAGAATGTTTATTTTGGATGAGTTGGTATTAAATATTTTTTGTCAAAAATCAAATACCAACTAGATGACAATAAAATGATTTTTTTAGTTCATTGTAAATGTTGGAAATATGATTTATATTCATATACAAAAAATAAAAAAGATTACAAAGGACTTTAGAAGAATGTTGCAATAAATTTGTCCAAATATGGTACTTCTTTTTCTAAAATATTTAGTGATTTCTTAGAAAATGTAATTAACTATAAGTGCCTTTGTAAAAAATCTTGACAAGAATCATTTGTTCAAGGATTCAAATAATAATGTCTTTGTGTTCAATTTATATTATTGAAAAAAAATAGTATTTTTGATTGATTTATAAATGTAGAATTCATTAAATACATTAATAAGAACATTATAAAATATCTTAAAATTGACTTAAATTTTCAAGACTCCTTTTAATCTTTTGGTACCTAATTCACATTAACATATAACTTTAACATTACACTCCCTCTGTCTCAAAATAAAAGTGGTGTTGCCTTTTTTGTAAAATACAAAAGAAACTATAGTCTTATTTTGAAACATAGCAAATATGTTTTAGATGGTATAGCTAGTACAAAATTCATTTTCCATTTATTCAATAAGTCTTATTGGATATTTCAAAAATATTGTAATACTGTTAAAAATTCTTAAAGATTTGAATGTTTTTACAAATATGATATTATCCCCTAAAGAACCAAGCTTCATTTTTTTGCATAATAGCAACTTTGGGCAATTCACTACAAATGAATTTTTTTTCTTTTTCATTGAAATTTTCATGCAACATGAGCCTAAGGAGTAGCTTTAAGGCTCAGCAAGTTTCATAATTTTTTACTGCATGATTAAAAAATTATTGCATGGTATGTAATTTTCATTTGACAGTAGGCAGCTTGGGCACTTCGACAAACTTCTTTAAGAATTTTTTTTTCTAAATTCACTTTAGATTTATATATTTGTGGGAAGCTCTGAATCATTCTATTATGATTAATGAGATGAAAGTTATGAGGACTTTTAGTTTGTTGGTAGGTATGGTTTTCAAGAACTCCGTACTATATATCTTTTCACTTCAAAAACTATAAATAATTATTTTAAAAAATTGAATTAAAATATCAATAATTTGAAATAAAAATATTATTAAAAAAAACTTAATTATTAAACAAAGTTCAAAATCATATGTTGAATTTTGGATTTATTGAGAGGAAAATAGGGGATCAAAAATCACTTAGATGCACATAGTTAGTAATAGATATTTTAATGACCTCCTCAAGTATGGAAGTTATTCCTATGTATGGTTCTATGAAAACTTTGCTTATGGTGGTGATAACTATATTGATCTTTATACAATTGTAATTACTTCTTTGTGAAGGAGAAATGATATGGCATAGTACAGAAAAGAACAAGGTAATTACAATGTCGACATACTTCAAAAGGATTATTCTATTACACATTTCAATTGAAACTGTAATCTTAGTTAGTCATTCACAAATAATTTTTCTAAGGATAGAAATTATATATTTGGTAAATTTCCAACAAAAATTACTCCAAAATTGATTGAATACACTAGTATAAATGTAAGTCTAAAATTGTTGTAGATTGTGTTATTTCTAAGTTAACATGTAAGTAAAATGTATATATTGTTAACAAGAGAATTAATAGAAAGCAATTGCAACAATGATGTATTGGTTGGACTTCTTTATTAATCCAAATGGATGCCAAATAAAATTCTATGATAGTCTTGCATTCAAAACTTTTGTATTAACCCCTAAAGGTTTTTGACTATGTTTTCACCAAAAATGCTCCAAAACTGCCATTTCTAATACAAGTGCAATTTTTTTCTTAAAACACATTTTTGACTCATGTAACCGTAGGATCTTGTAGTAAGGTGGTTTGTAAACATGTGGAAAAATTTTCAGAAATTCCCACCGTGTAGATTGTAAGATATAAGCATTTGAATTGACAAAAATTGTTTTTTTATCCCTGCAAAAATCCGGGCAGCTGCACTTCACAAGGTCACATTTGTGTGAAAAAAAATTCAAAATTGTGGTTACTCTTTGAATTCATACTTCAATGCAAGTTGGCTACATTCTCAAAAAATTTCAAACCATTTGGAATCGTACAACATATAGGAAAAAATAAGTAAGTAGAAAGAAGTAAAAAATGAGCCAAAATACTAAATTGTGAACATTTTATTCATGGAATTGAAAATTTTCAATCCCAATGGTTAAAATGTTGTAATAAACAATCTACACATTTTGTTTTTATTTTTTTTCAAAAATATAAAAAATTGAATTAAATGAAGAATTTCAAACTTTTTTTGTATTGTAGAGATTTTGTAACTGGCCGCAAACTACCCCAAACTCAAAATCTTCATAACTTTTGACTCATTGATCGGAATGGATTGATTCAAAGCTTTACTTTTAGATAGAAATCTAATAAACAAATTTCAAGTTTTTTTTTTTTTTTAAAGTAATTTTTGAATAATTTTTTTACCTGCCCAGGCTGCCCGCCGAGTAAAGCAAACAATATATCCTACCATAACTTTTTAACTGTGAAGTCAAAAGTTATGAAAATTGTTGGGCCTCAAAGCTACTCCTTGGGCAAATGTTATATCAAAATTTCAAAGAAAAAAAACACCTCCATCCGTAGTGAGCTGCCTAAAAAATTTATGTTTTCAAAAAACGCAGTTTAGGGCTTTAGGGGTTAACAAGGTAAAATTTGGATGAATTGGTCAACGGTCAAAATTTACCATAAAAATTCACATTTATTCAAAGTCAAAAATTGAGGTTTACTTTTGAAAGGATAAAATCAGTCCTATTGAGATAAAATTCAAATTAACCATTTAGGTATCTAGTCAAAGTAGTTAAAACAATACGTTAATTAGATTAAAAGATAACCAAAGAACAAGTTAGGTATAGAATCCTATAAAGATATCTTAGAACATATAAAACCCAAAAATACTTTGAATTTGATCAACCAGCGAAGAAGTTAGAATAGAATGAAATTTTAGTTAAAAGCTTCACTCATTTGGATAAAAGTCAAATAGGATTGACCAAAGCAAGTAGAACTTAAAATTCCATAGACATTAAAAAATAGAAAAAGACTGAAAAATACCTATCTAATTTTGATAGTTAGAACATCTGCAATCAATGGATGAAGTTTAAAGGTTAAACACCCAAACTTCATCCACAATTATACAACAGCCTGGAGTTAGGTTAACCATAGATTTCTTTAAGAAGTTGGAAGAAGTAAAACGAGCTCTTCAAATTTAGTCCAATTCACTTGACCTTTGTTCATCATTTAACAACACTTAGTCAGGATTGTGGTAGCTAAAACTGGCTAACTCTTAAATGCAAGGTTATTTTAACTCATCACTTATAAGTGGACCAATTAAGAGTAGGAATTTAGAAAGATTCATTGCTTGGAAGGCGTAATTGGATTACACATATGTTAGACATCGATTAGAGATTGTTTGCAAAAATAGTAGAACCCAGTTGTGTACACTTTATTCGAAGGGTGGGAATAAAGCGCCCACAGAGTTCTATAGAATTCTAACGTAGAAATGCAGTCTAGTGTAGATGTTTACAAAATGCTGCGTTGAAAACATGGAAATCAACAAAATCCATATGATGTGTTGTGTAGCTTCCAACACAATTTTTGACACGTTTTGGAGGCTTACAACATACTTTTCTTCTAGTGAAGATTAGAATTTTGCATCAACCCATAATAGATTTTTTCAATAAATTAGAACTACATTATTTAGATTGAAGTACATTAGAGTGAGGTAGTTGTCACAATCAAATAATCAATGTCTTAGATGATGGTGATGAAGTGATTAGTGACTACAAACAATACTTCTATCTTTAAAGTATAAATTTATTCATAAGAATGGTTTTTTTAGGTCTTTGTGTAGTTGCATATTATAACTATTTAGATATAGGGTTGGTTTTAGGATAGTGTTTAGACTCTTTTGGACCAATTGGATAGCATATTTCATAGATTGATTTTCCTTGGTAAGCTCACTACACAAAATAGTGAAATTAGGTTGCTTATCACTATATAATTTCTCAACCTTTGACTATATTTTAAATATTTTCAATTATTGTGGAAGAATGCAATATTTTTGAAGTAGGTATTGTTGTGTAATGGGGACTCATGAACCTTCTATTATACAAGTAGACATTTTTTTAGAGATTATTTTTTAGTAGGGGGATAATTTATAGCCATTTGTAGACAAATTCAACTTGCCTATGTTTTTCCCTCCAAAACCTAGTGAATGCACACAAGTCTTTATTTATTGGTGCTAGGGCTTACTTTCGGAGGTTAGTTAGATTTAAAGGTTCACAACACCACAACTAAGGTAGGACCACCCATTCCTAATCATGGACCTAGGCTCAACCTATAGGATGTACTTCTTTCCAACCAAAATTCGAATATATTTTCAACTGAAGCTTGGAATGTGTTTCTTCCTCCTTTTTATGATTGGGCCCAATAAAATCATAATACATTTTCCAAAATAGTGAAGAAGAAAGTAGAAAGTAGTGAGTGAAAAAATACTTAGTCTATGATTAGAATATGAAGAATTTAGACATTGGCTATTAGTCCAAATAACTTTTTGGCTCCCAAAAACCATAGTAATTTCAATTGTGGGAAAGAAACTAATTTTGAAAAATTTGTAGTCCTGATATTTCCTATCTTTCTACGTAGAATTTTTTTTACTTGCCTCATATTGCTCACGATCTACGTGAAAATCACTTAAGTGATGGTCTATGGCTACATCTACCTTACGAGGACAAAGCTTGTCTTTCCCCCATCAAGGTCACATAAGTTAAAGTGCTCTAACCTGGGTACAACATTAAATCCATCCCACAAAGTATGACAAACAGGATAAAACTTGTGTTACTTAGTATAAAAGTAAAAAAGCCCCCTACATTAGGGGAGATTTGAAGCCTTTGGAAGACCGCAAGTTCCACAATATGAAAATGCAGAAATTGTTGCGGAAACGCAGAATTGCAAGAATCCTACATGGTCAAGAGAGTGCCACATCATTATTTATTTCTTTTTGAATTAATTAAAGAAAATCATATTTTAGGACCCAAATTTTTTTTTGGTAATTGTTGGGCTGACAATGACCAGTAGTTATGGGAACAAATTCGGGAACAATCTTGAAATGGTCCTCCAAAGGCCTCAAATCCCCCCTAATGTTTTGTGCCGTATTTTTTAGTACGTTCTTGATCCCCCAAAGCTAATTTGAGGTCTATGATTGCATATATTAATTCAGAATTTGCAAGAAAATAAATTGGGCAAAAAAATAGATAGTTTGAGCGTTCTCTCCTTGGGGTAAATCCAGCCCGCTCATGGGACGGACGGGTTTATTGGCCTCCCCGGCCTGGAACCATCGGCACTGGCTGAGCGCACCCGTTACCTTGGTACGCACCCAAGCGTACTTACCGACGTTTCCCAGTCTAGAGTTGGCTTCAAGGCCTCGATGGGCCTGGGATCATGCCATCATGGGAGAAAGATTTGAAGGAGCAGTGCATTAGCCACTTACCGTGCACGTTTCACTTCGTTGTACAGAATTTCATACCGAGATTACGAAATAATCCAGAAACTGTTGTTGGGGTGTGTGAGACGAGTACGTTGTGATCACGTGAGCAGTCCAATATCCTGGGATTCTTGTTTTCAGCAGATTCACATGAAGTTTTCCGAGGAGATTCAGTAGGATAGATTTGGCAAGGGGACGATACTCTAGCTAGCGGTGCTTGGAGTCTTATTGCTTGCATGCTGTGAGCTTGTGCTGGTGCCAGATTCTTGAGCTTGGTGGGAAGTTTGCTTGGTCGGCTAGATATAGCTTGTTGCCGCTTGGTAATTGTCGCTTGCGGAGTGTCAGATGGGTTCGTGGTGGAGTGGTGCGGCCGCTGGTGAAGGAGGCAGCAGCAGCTTCCAGTCGGATCCGCCATTCGGAATCGAAAAGGTAGGTCGATTCTTTACTTCAACTGGTCGATTCTTCACTTCACTTCTTCGCTTCACTTGCCGATTACTGCGTGGCGATACTGCTGTACGCACTCTACAACTGAAGGGCTTGCCAATCGTCGATTTCGGCAACTTGCAAGGACGGGGAGCTCGCCTAAGTGCTCTGCACGCAGTTCACTCTGCAGTGTAATTTCCCGTGTGGAGTTCCCCTACATCCTGCGGGCGGTCACCCAATGTTGGACCCTGGGGCGTTCCCAGTTCTTGGATGATGCCCCATCTTGTTTTATTGACTGATGTTCACAGCATTTGCACGTTTCAATCTCGGTGCCTTGAAAACCTAAATCTAGGTCAGTACTACTTTGTAGATCTTTGTGCGGGTGATTGCCCTAAAACAATGAAATGGACTTTTTCACCGCGTGTCAGCTGTGTGCCGTTATTTATTGGGCCCAATTTGCAGCTGATGTAACTTCTGCCTTGAATTGAGCTTGTGCAGGTGAATGATGCGGTGTACAAACTTTGTGAGCCTTCCATTCCACTCGAAGTGGAGATTGTGTTTTTACACGGCTTACAACTCTACGGTTTCGATGAGGCATATTGGAAAACTTGGATTGCTGGGAAGAAAGATGCAGATGGTAAGGAGTTTTGTTGGCCGATTGCGTGGTTAGGCAAAGATTTGCCTGGAGCTCGGATTTGGTCCATTTCGTACGACTCCTCTGCCTTCAAGACAAGCAAGACAGGAAACTGGGATGGATTCTTACTTGGAGAGAGCTTGGTACAAAACATGGTTGACCTTGCCGACATAGGTCAAGGGAACCGCCCCATTGTGTTTGTTTGCCACAGCCTTGGAGGCATTGTGGTGAAGGAGATAGTAGTCAAAGCACATCATGATTTTCGAAATGACCCAAAGTATGTGAACTTTCTCCGAAACATCGGAGGATTCCACTTTTATGCTACCCCTCATCATGGGTCGAAACTTGCTGATTTGGCTGCGCACTTGCCGAAGATGGGAAAGATGGTTAATTTACTAAGGGTCATCAATGTCGAGCTTGGCCGTCTCAATCAAGCATTTGAGAGCATTCTACGAGAAGAGGATTACGCCGGCAAATGGAAATTTGCAGTTGTTGCTGAGACACACGACACGAAAGCTGTGAGTGCCAATCCTCATCCGATGCCAGGGTCTTGTTCCTGTTTCTTGTCCAAAAACATTCCTGATTTGTGATCGATTTTCTTACAGTCACCCAAGAAGCTTTGATCTGTGACTTTCCTTTGTAGTTCAGAAAAGCTATTTTGCACTAGTGATCCTCAAAACCTAGTACTCGAATTGCATCTCCATTGATATGAGGCACTGAATTCATACTTACTTAATTTTGTTGGGCTCCAGTGTTACTGCTTCTTAGAGCTGTGTTGACGATCTTCGATGGGTTGTGGTATTGCAGTTTGGGTTTAGTGTGAAGGTGGTTGAGGAGACATCAGCACGTTATCGAAACGGAAAGTTTTTACCTGTGGGAGCAGACCACTTTGGAGTATGCAAGCCAGAGTCTCAATTGAACAGCAGCAGCTACAAGTCATTAATCAACTTCATTACTGATGTGATGAGCGAGCAGCATCTTACTCAGAGGAATGTGGGAGAAAGGGAGCAACTGCGTTAAGCTCATGCTCAAGCTGTAGAATTGAGATAGTGGACCAGCAAGCTGGTAAATAAGACCCACTGTAATTGTCTCTTTTGCGTTTTTTCAATTGTTTTTTCAGTTGTTTTTTCAGCTGTTTTTTCACATCAACTCCATCTATGGTTTCATTTATCTCAGACTCATGATTGACAGACGCAGGTGTTGCTCTTGGTGGTCTTTGCGAGGAGTCTGCTGCTTGGGGGTCTTTCGAATAGTCTTTTGCAATTGGATTATTTGAAACTTGGATCTCCTCAAGTAGTTTGATTCTTCTCAAAACCAAACTAAGGTAACCGGCAAATGATCTTAGACTGGTGACCACAGAAATGTTATAAAAATTGTTGAAAATTATGGCAATAATCTGATTTGTCCTATTAAGGTGGGTACACCTAAAAGTGCCACTTATTCATACTGTGCCTAGTTACTGTTGTTAGGCTGTTCAGATTTTCATACAATCTTGTTGGCAAGTGGAAGCACATTCCAACACACTGAAAAACACAGCATTTGGATAGAGTATGCAAAAGTTATTAAAGGTCAAAGTTTGTTTCTAAAAGTGCCATTTACAGCCTGTGTACATCACTGATTTTGGAAATGTACGTTGATTGTAAATGGTGCTTTTAGGAATGGTGTGCTTTTGGATGTACCTACCTTAGTGAGTGCTAGAGCATCCCCATGCTTGCTCTTCAAAGGGCTCCAAATTGATTATATGGAGTGTTTGCCCTGTGAAACTACCCCATGCCAGGCACTTCAAACCAAATATTTACCCAGCAAAAACTTCAAAGTAACAACCACACTCTACTGTTGTGTTTCTTCAACGTGGCTCATTAAATCTCGATTTCCTCAATCTGACACACTTTCAGAGAATTTTCAACCATTGGGAGCTTGGAGGCCCAACACTTGGCCTGACACCTTGCACTGGCTTGATAAAGGTAGTTTTTTTACTTGGGGGATGTGTTTAGTGAGTCTATTTGGAGTGTTGGCATGGGGCATGAAGCACTTTCACCAACCATGAACCCATGTCAAAACTCATTTGACGCCCCTGTTTGAAGGTTGTGGCATGGGGATGCTCTTACAAAATGAACTAACACCATGATTATAACTTTTTAGGAAGGAGGATCTGGCACTTGTGCAGCTTGATCATCTTCTCCTAGCTTCATCTTCATCTAAATTTTCAAATTGGAGTAGAAACAAGACTTGGCAAGCTTCATTTCATGATTTGAATCAAGCTTCATTTCATTTTGGAAAAAGATCATTACTATTGCTAAAATTTAGATATAGAGCAAGAAGTTGCCAAAATATCCAACACAATTCAATGAAAATGGATTTAGCAACTCTTACAAAAAACAGTGAGATAGAATTTGTTTTCTTTCCACCCTATAGGCCATTTTGAAATCATCCAAACAACTCAAGCCTTCCTTTGTGCCATTTCAAAGTTGAGCAGTAGGAGATTGGAAGCTTCTTGATCCGATGGAAGAATATAAAATGTATGAGGATAACCTTAGAGCACTAGAAAGTGACCTGTAAATGATGGAGAGAATTTGTAACTTTAAGAAAAAGAATTTGCAAATAATGGAGAGAAACATCGAGAGTATTATGAGCTTTTAGAAACAAGGTGTAAGAAGAAAATGAAAAATCTTATATCCCATTAGTGACCATGGTTGATTTGGAGAGTGGGCGTAGTTCTTCAAGAAAGTGAATTTTGTTGCCACTCTAAGGATGTCATTTTAGATCAAACCATATAAAGTATTGCCATAAGGGAGATTCTTCACCTTAACAAAAAATCAAACTCATGCAACTATACAAATTGCTGTAAGTAAGATAGAAGGTTCATAAATCAACCTTTTAAGGGCTAGAATTGAATTTTGGGGAAGTGAAACACCTTGAAATATTTTTCAGTAAATTTTCCTTAAAAGACAAGTGGAATAAGCATTTAACTCAAGTTGTTTCATTTTTTTTTGAAGCTTTTTGAAATTAGTTACAAATTTTTGAAGTTCGCAAAAAATGGTCATTTGTGGTCATCAAAAGCAATACCCTTCTAAATGTGCAAATTTGGTACATTGAAGAAAGAAAAATGTACCTCTAAATCATGTTTGCTTTTAGAGCCTTGTTGGAATTTGAGTTGTTTCCCTTAATCTTCAAAAATCAATGACTTGAATGACCCTTTAGAATTTGTGCTACATAAATTTCAATGCATAAGTTTACTTTGGGCATTCATGAGATTAGAAAGCCACACTTATGCCTTGTCAAGACATCAAGATACAAAAAAACCTCACAAATTGGTTGATATTTTTTCGTATTTTTGTTGAACACTTTCCATTTGAGGGTTCAGGCCATTTAATGCTCCAATTATCTTGAAATTGGTTTTGTTTGAAGCGCATGAAGACACTCTAATTGTGTTATATTTTGAGATTTTTGTGATCAAATGTATTTTGAACAATATTAGACTAAGAGTGCAAAAATTAACCAAAAAGTGGTCAACTAGTTATTTAAGGGATATTGATGAATGATAAAAAGTTATTAAATTTTCCAAAATTTAGGTTTAGAAAATTTTACCTCCAAAAGTTATTCACAAAAAGTTAGTTGACAAGAATATAAGTACATTAGTTTAAGAAAATAAAGAAGACAAAAATGTTGAAAATGAAATTGACCATTTTTATAACTTTCATGGAATAGTTGCTCTCACAAAAAAAAAAAATAGAAATAACAAACTCCATGTCTACAATTTTATAGAAAAGGTGTACTGGTAATGTCTTCCACTCTGTAAATGAGAATTTTACTTTTTTAATAACTAAAGCCCCTAGTATAGAGGGACTTATGATTTTAGTAGTATGATTGCTATTTAGAAAGAAGAGTAAGTCTTATAAAAGAACATCCTTCAAGTGATATTGTTGAGCATTCTTTTCTTATGTGATTCCTAACAAGTCCACTTTGAATTTGTAGTTAATAATTCACAAAAAATAAAAATTAATCAATTTAAGTTAATTCTAAATACATATCTATAAATTTAGCTCAAAATTATTCATGTCTAAGAACTTATTTCTAAACAAATTCCAAGAGGCTTATAAAGACAATAGAAATTTATTAATTTAATGATCAAGGGATTTTATAAAGACAAAAGTTTATAGATATGGAAAAATTACTTTTAATTCAATGCTAATTCATTAAAATATTCCTATTATCATTATTAATTATCTCTTCTTGAAATTTGAAATTTTATTTCTTTCTATTTTTTTGTTTTGACATTGATTGAAAAGTTTGTTATTTATATTATCACTAAATTTATGAAAATGTATTGGAAAATAATAATATTTAATACAATATTGATGTATATAAAGCATTGTTGTAAATAGTAGCTAATCTTTATTGTAATTGTATAGAACATTTGAAAAGTTTTAAAGTTGCCTTTGCAATTTTCTTGTTTTTCTGTAAAAAAAGACAGGTTTTTTCCAAGGGCACTAGTTGCAATTTTTTTTTAAATCTCCTAGTTTATTTCTTCTAGTACCGAATTCTCACCAATTGCCTTCCTTCAACTTCAAATTTGCAAATGCTACAATCTTCTTTTTCAAAAGCACACTAGTTTTCAAACTAAACCTAAATTTCATTGCATTAGACAACTATGGATGATGAAACAAAGACTTGTCTTCACAACCAATTCTAAAGAGATAGTTGCCTAGGCCTAGGCCCATGCCAAGTTCAAGTACTCCAAGACCCTCAATGGCCAACTTTGAAGCGACATGTGCCTTGTCCAAAAATATACTCACCTCTAGCAATCCAAATACTAGCCTTGGATTTGAAATGCCAAGTAGCTAATATCTAACTATTCATGAAAGCAATGTTTATATATACACTTATTATTTTTACGCACCAATTAGTTGTTGGTCCTACCAATATTTTGTTTACTTTTGGATCTTCCATTTTACACTCCAACCTATTATTTTTTCCAAAAGCACCAACTAATTATGCTCTAATCGGTAGTTCCCCCTTAAAATTGATTGTACAACATCAATCTTCAAACATTTTTTAAATTAGGCAATTGGAAGTCACTAGAGACAAAGAATTAATTCTATGAGTATAATTTTATTATAGTTTGAACAATCCATTTGCAATAGAAATGATTTTTGAATGGTGAATATTCAAAGAATCTTATGATTCACAAATAATATTCATTTTGAACTTTGAATTAATAATTCTTAGTTTTTTTACAGACAATGAATTTATCATTTAAGGAAGGATGCAAACCTGTTGATTTTACGAATATAATAGAGTAGGCTGCTGACATTATGAAGCTCTGCAAAGACAATTCAAACTCTAAAAGTGCTTCAAATTCATTAAATTTAAATACTAATCCAAACCATAGTTAAATTATTTAATCAAGCTACCGTGTTTAACTATTGGATGTATATGTATGTTGTGTTTGCAGTAAACTTTATCACAAAACAATGGCTCTATCAAATTCAAACTAATGAAATGATGTTATGTGATGATATTGCCTTATATATTTTCCTTTTTTACCCATTTTTCCTATTGTAGACCTTTCAAATTATCTCTACCTACAGTATTTTGACAAAAAGACAAATTTACTATAAAGATAAATTTTTAAGTTATCTATAATCTTTGTCTTCCATTCTTAACAATGTTGTTGGTCAATTGGTGTAGGAAAATAGGAGAACACACGTTTATAGCCACCCATCATATTTGATTCCAATTCCACTAAGTATTTGACGATGTTTCAAGTATTGTAGATTGAAAAATATGGCAGTCCACCTTGTAAACATTCTTGTTTCATACTATCTTCAGTACTGTAAAAAAAATCTAATACAAGGGAAGTTAAATATGCAGTCTCAAAATTAACTAATTATTATTTTCACTTCAAATTACAGAAAAAAACCAAATGAGGAGTGTATACCAAAACTTTAAACTTGAAGAATGAAGATGGGGACGTTGTGTGTACTTGGACGTCAATCATTCAACCAAAGTATTGCTTGAAAATAAATCAAAAAGCATGGATTTTGTCAAATAATAAATATATCATTTAATATGGACTAAATCGAGTTGGTGGCCTTCCTTCAAATGATCTAGAATTGTATGAGTTTCCCATTCTTTGGAAACCGTAACCTCCATGCCCATAATCGTTTCTGTTAACATGATGATAATCAGAGTAAGGACCTTCCCCTGGACGAGGTTGTGCAATTTTAATTTCTCCTATTTCATGGCCTGCAATTGTTCTTGGACTACGGGCTGCCGCAACATCTGCTGCTTTTGGATTATCAAAGCGCACATAGCAAAATCCCCTTCTCTTTCTAGTTTCTTTTTCTTTTGGAAAGTATACATCTTCAACCTTTCCATATTTTTCAAAATGCACTTTCATATCTTCTTCAAGTAATACATCTGGAACACCTCCAACAAAAATGCGACAAGCATCTCTTTTCATCATATTATTCCCCATTCCAACTCGAGGAGGAGGTCCATGCATCCAACTATAGGATTCGGGTTCCAAGTGGTAATATGGTGCTTCTGGATTGTAAGGGGGATCAATTGGAGTCTCTATTCTTGAAGTAGGTTGTCCAGTGTGTACACCAAGTGGTGGAGGACAATGTAGAGGAAGGTTACTAGAACGAGTCTCTTGTCCATTCCATGCTATATATGATTGATTATAATCGCGTTGTCTTCGAAGATTATCTTGTTCACGATGCCACAACCCTCGTTCAGATGGTCGAGGTTCTGCCCTACCTACTGGAAAATGTTTTCCATTTATTTCATGAGATTCCAACTCCAACTGTAGTCACAATAATACAAAAAACAAAAATAGTCACATAACTTGATATTGTAAATTATATTTTCTTGATTGATTTGCATTAAACATCTAGAATCAAAATTTCAATTGTTTCAATATATATTGATAAAATTATTTGGATTTATAATAATTAAATATTATATCTATATTAATAAATTATACCTTCAATGAATACAGAAGTCATTTCATTAAATTTTGGTAGAATTTTTTCGGAACAATTAAACTAGATTAAAAAATTTGTAAGAAAGAAAAAGATAAGTTTTCAATATTAATACACTAGTAAATATTAAAGATACAAATGAATTTTGATAATCATCATCAAAATACTCTCATAGTCTCATTTGATGGATTTTAATTCAAAATTGGTAAAATTCTTTCAATCAATATATTTAATATTTAAATAATTATTCATTTTAAGGAATCACTAAGTTAATGATGTTTAATAGTTTGTATCTAAAATTAATTTACACATTTGAAAATGATTAAATTTAATTGATTCCCATCAAAAAATTTCACCAAATAATTAAACTCTCTAATAAATGAACATTAATAGACACTCTTTTATCCATTTAATTGCACTCATTCCAATGCACTAATTTGAAGTATTACATGAATTAATGAATTCTTTGTTTAATATTATTTTGGACTACAACAAAATATTTATTTGTGTATTTCAAGCTTCTACTTCAATATCATAACATCATTCAATAACTCTTGCCATTTTTTATAACCGATTTCAAAGGTAAAATAGTTTATTATTATCAAATGTTGACAATGCAATAAAGTCAAGAAATTTTGTTAAAAAAGAAATGAATGTTGAAAAGTCAATTCTTCTTACTATGAAAAAATCAAGATTTATGAATTAAATGGCATTTGATCTCCATTATTAAGTGATGTTATGGTAAAACTATTTTCATCATCCATTCAAACCAACTTACCATAAATAGACTTTTCAAGTGTACTATTAGATGACCTTTATAACTTTGAAAATCAATAATATAATATGAAAGAATAATTGTTGGTTGTGTGCTAAAGTTTAGAATGAGCAAAAATAAGAAATTTACTAAAAAAAAGTTACAAATGCATTGAAGAAATCAACAAATTGAAACATTTAGTATATGATGAAAGACTAAAACAAATTGCATTTAATGTTGCCAAAAATTTGAAAAAATTTAATCTTAATTAAAGGATATCAAATGGTACCACTACTTTAGTTTTCTACAACATGAAACTTCTCATCTTTTTCACTTCATTATTAAAAACTAAGAAATCCAAAAAAAATATCTTCAACTAATGAATCCCTTTCACCAATATCTATGCAATTTCAAATTTAAATAAAATAAAAATGATCAGTCACATTCAATAATTTGATGTAAAATCCTTAAAGTATAAATAAATTATATGAAACTATATTGTTCTTTGAATATCACTTATATATAATATTCTTAATAGAAATTTTATAATAAATTAATAAATTCATATTACACTGATTTGTCAAAAAAATCGTAAAATCTAGTTCATTTTCCATAAAAATTTAGGAAATAAATTTATTCAAAATTTTTTAATTATATTTAATAGATTAAATTTATAATATAAAAAATTAAAAAATGTAACATCTATTTGAATCTGTTCTCAATATTGATAGATTAATTTTGAAACTAAAAAATTATAAAAATTTATATACCTTTTCCTTAATACTATCAGTGTTTTAAATTGTTTAAAAATTATAAAATTATTTTTGTATAACAATGGTTAATTCAAATATTTACTATAATTGTGTCTAAAATTTTATTAAATAATTTTTTTATGAAAATTTCATAAATACAAGATTAATAATAATAATGTATTATGTAAAAATCTCATAATATTATTTAGTAAGATAACATATAATATATAATAATAAAGTCCAATTACATCCAACTAATTACTTCTAAATAATTTTATGTAATAAAAGACAAGTACATGCATTTGCAACTTATTTGAAAACACAATTGCTACAAAGTTTTGTCTAAAATGTCAGTACAACCTCTATCCACAGGAGTTAAGAGACGAGAAGAAAGTTTAGATACACTTGTTACACTTTATAAACTCATAGTTTATTCATGCAATATTCTAAGAATTCAAGCTTAAAGAATCTAAAATTTTATATGAACACCAACAAAAATAGTTTTTAACTACTTATAAAAATCTAAAATCTAATTAAAAAATGAGAAGGAATGCATAATAAACCAAATGTAAAGGAATACGTTGTGATAAATCATAAAATAATTTCACTTTGTGAATCCACCATTTAGAAGCTCATTGCATTCTTATTACCATAGATGAGTGCTTGATTTATAGGTGATTGTACTATCTTCTATTTGTACTCTACTAAAACAAATTTTTTAAGTATATATATATAAATAAATTATTTAATTTCAATAAGTCTTTTATTCAACTTGAAAAAAATATTTCAATCAATTTTTGCTAAATCAAAATAAGTTGTGATTACCATTGCTCAAATCTATAGTTCCTAAAAGGATGTATATCCACGATTAAAAAATAGATTTGGGTAGAAAAACAATTAGTTCCTAAATCCTCAAATTAAAGACAACAAAATCCATTGTGTAAAATAATGTAATATTCAATAGGAGTACTTTGATAAACCTTGATCATTAAATTATGTAGAACATTTTCTTCTTCTTTTCATTAATGTATAATATAACTTCTTTTACATGCTCAAACCAAAGAGAACAATATTAGTTATAGAATGTCTTAATAAACAACAAAAATACCTCCCTCCTAAACCATAGATTTGCATTGAGCATTTCTTTCTCTTTTCATTAACAAATTATACAACCTACTTTGAAGGGTCCTTCAACCACCTTTGGTTTGGATGGTTGAGAAATTAAAATTACATATAGGAATCTATACCTCAATTTCTTGACAAGCCAAAAATCCCTCAAATATTGTAATGTTTTATGATTGATTTTTTGTTCATTGTACAATTTCATAATGATGGACGAAAAATCAATCACAACACATGATGAATTTTTCAATGCTCAAACTAAAGACAAAAACAACAATTATAAAATATATAATAGATAGTAGGAATTTCTCTAAAATACATACATCATTAAATAATTCAAAAGATTATTTCTCTTTTCATCAATACATCACACAACCTACTTTGAAACTTCTTCGATGGATATTTCTTTAAACGCTATACTTTTGTTCCATTACAAGCATAGAAAAGTCAACATTCAAAATATATGTTTAAGAGACAGAAACTAAATGAGACTTAGACATTCAAACTAAGGTCCAAAAATCAATTGTACATATATAATTAATCAATAATAATGACACCACTACACAACCCATACTATTGCTTTAGGTCAAACATTCTTTCAACAACAATATATTATATGACCTATATTCTTCAACCTAAATGTATTTCTCAACTACCATCTCATTGGAGACAAGATTGAGAAATTAAGAATTTGTAGGTGTACGTATCTTAATTTTTTTACAAGAGAAAAGCATAAACATTCAAAATAAAATGTGAAAAAAATGATTTAAGTCCTTAATACTAAAGGTAATGACACTAAAATCAATTATATATGACAATCAATAATTTAATACCTCTAAAAGGCTTACATCATTGATTCAAATCAACCATTCTTTTCTCTTTCCATCAATATAATACACAACCTACTTTGAAGCTTTCTATAGAAAAACTTCTGAAGGATGAAATGTTTAGTTTTTAACAATCTTTGACTATGGACAAAAAATCAATCATAAAACATTGTGAAAGAAAGTATTAATACTTGTGAAAAATCTATATCATCAACTCATGCCAATCATTCTTTCACTTCCCATTGATATATGATACAACCTACTTTGAGGCTTTCTTAACAAATATATCTCAACTTGAAGGAAGAGACTAGATGTTATTACTTTAGGAGATTAGGACTAAAGACAACAAAGTCAACAACAAAAATCATAAAATAGAGTAGTAATATCTTTCCAAAACCTACATTGTTGATACATGCAAAACATTCTTTCATCTTTCTATCTATTGCATAATGTGATCTTCTTTGAAGTTTCTTCAAGAAATAATCTTGAACTTAAGGTGAGGGTGAATAGTTGTGCATTTATGAATTGAAGACTAAAGATGATAAAGCCAACAAAAAAAATAAATATATAAAATGGAATTGTAATACCTCAAAAGACCTACATTATTGATTCATACAAAACATATTTTTTTTTTCCATTGATACATCACGACACCTACTTTGAAGGCTTTCTTCACCAAACATTCTGTAACTTAAGAAGAGAAGTGAATAGTTTTGTATTATTTTAATTATTGAACACTAAAGATGGCAAAACCATTAAAAAAAACTCTATAAAAAAGAAAGAGAAGTATTACCTCCACAAAACCTTTTTACATAGACCATTCTTTTCTCTTTCCATCACTATATTACAAGGCTACTTTGAAGCTTCCTCACCAAATATTTCACACGTCAAGGAATTAGGGTTACGCTTGAAGGCGCAGGGATTACCGCTCGGTGCACGGCGTCGTCGGAGTCGAAGGAGATGTAAGCGAAGCCTTTCGGGATTTGCGACGGCATGACCCTTGGAATGTACACATCCGTGACGTTGCCGTAGTGGGAGAAATGGCGCTGCAGCGTGTCTTCACTCACCTCTCCCGTCACGCCCGACTTCACAAAGACGCGGTGACGCTCCCGGGGCGCCATGGCCGCCGCCGCCGCAGATGCCGATGCAGGCGCTGACGCATCGAAGCTTGTTCCGATGGACGCTCCGACATCGCCAAGATTTCCTCCGCCATCAGGTCCTTGAAACGGAAGGTTCGCATCGAGGTCCATCTGGCTCTTAATTCTTACACTTCGTACGTCGTTGATTCTTGCTCTGTTTCTTCGGATTTCAATTTCCACTTGCTTGCGTGCGTGAGTGCTTTGTCTCGGGTTTGTGTGAGCGCGGTTACACGTCGGGATGCTGGTAACCGTCCCTGGAGGTAGAGGTGAACACTGAACAGGTGAGTGAAAAAGCAACGCTTGAGTTTTCACGATTGTTGTGGAGGTTTTGGATCGGAGACTGCGCGTGCTTAGCACGTCAATCGGGACCTCGGTGTGACCTGTTTGTTTAGGGTTGGTCGTCGAAGCGAGAGCTTCTTCTTGTTCTTCTCATCCTTCTCTTCCTCTCTCGGTTTCCGTGGTCCTTTGTTACCTGAAGAGCTTGGGAGCTATCTGTCGACACATTCTTGTTTGATTCCGATCGTGTGTATGACCTAATTTACTAGTCTTTGAATTTGAATGGGGTTAATGGTGAGGGTTTAGTTCGGAAGACTTATAGATCGTGTTTATTACCTAGTTTACTAATTTTTGAATTTGATTGAATGGTGATTAAGAAGACTAACAAAGGGTTTAGCCAGTGCTCAGTGAAGCAAGGTGAAACGAGCGGCAATGCAATACTCAATGCATTACTCAAGTGGGAGAGAGTAGAAACATTTTAACACTGAACACGATGGTGTCTGACTGTCCTCTCCCAGACTGTAATGTAATGTAATGTAGACATCCCATTCAGCATTTGGAAACGTTTGGTACTTTGGTCTGGGTGGAATCCACAAAGTCTGAATTTCACTATTTTTCTTTGCTACTGGCATTTAAACTCAAGTGCTGCTAGACCTCAAACTTGGGAAATTCATAGCAAATAGCTCCAGTGGGGAGCGCTTGCATTTTTGGGTGCTTCAATCCTCGAGATATCGTCACTGATGTTTTGCTGCAATGAAAATTACTTCACCACTCAAAGCTACAGGCAATGCATGGAATTCCATACTTTAGGAACTGACGAATTATAGATTTTTTTTTATAAAACACATGGACCAATTCCATTGGTGAATTATAGATTTTGACCTCTAATTACTTTACCCTTAAAGGACGATAGTTTCCTTGAGCTGAGCTCAGGGGAAGTTAAGGTGAGTTCTTATGTTCTTGATTTTTGACATGATTTTTTTGAAAGTCTTTTTGAAGATAGAAAAACATATTAGCTTTGGGAAAATACTATTTTTATTTCAATTGTTGTTTGGGAGTAAAAGTTGTGCCCCCTTTAACCCCTAAAGGATTGAAATCCAAATAGGTTCTAAAGCGTCATTCCATTTGAAGAGTCATAGATCAAAATATCACTTAGTTATTAAGATCTTAACCATACAATCTTTTAGTAAACATGTTGTAGATGATGTGTATCAAATTTGGAGTCATTTGACCGCATAGATTTAAAGATTATAATGTTTTAGTGCTAAAAATGAATGCTGAAATTTTCATAAAAACACATTTGGAGGTGAAATTTGATTTCTAAACCTACTCAAATGAAAAAACATTATACTATAGAATGATTCAAAATTAGTAAACAAACACATTGATAAAAAAAATTCATTAAAATTGACTCATTGTGGTTACAAATTGGCTTTGAAATACCTTGAAAAGATCAAGAAAAACTGCAAAAAACACATCTATGGTTCAAACTCCTTCTACTAGAATGCTTCTCAGTCACTCATAACTTCTTTGATTGACATAAAATTTTAGCCACACAAACTAGACTATTATGTGCAACTTTTCCAACATAAATGATTGAAAATGGACTTTGTATGAAGAAGATACAAGTCGCCGAAGTTTATTGTTCTCCAAAAAAGGTAGGGATTTGAACTTCGAATTGCTCCCAAAAATTCAAAACAACTTGGATTGACATTAAATTTTTACCACAATAACTAAACTTCAAGGGGAAGAAAACCCAACAAATTTTATTGAATTTGGACATTGGATGAAAGAGATACAAGCCCCTGAAGTTGCAGCCCTAAAATGCAGTTTGTGAACTCAATTAGAACCTGCAAACTTTGATTGGCTGCTAAGAACTCATTATGTTGTGGATTGATCTGAAAATTTTACCACACAAGCTAGAAGACAAGGCGCAACTTTTCCAACAATTTTTATCAAATTTGAACCTTGATTGCAAAAGTTACAACACTTTGAAGTTACAGCATTTCAAGAGGGTATGAAAAACGTCCGCTGTGACGTTCAGGGGTTAAGAGTATAATGAAGTTTGTTTGGGTTGAAAAGAAACAAAAGAAACATTGAATTAAACTTTTTCAGCACCAAACATTTCAGCTTATATTGTTTGCACCAAATTTTGCTTTTGAATCCCTTTTCTTGTTCTTTCTCTTTAACCTTCTTTTGCTGAGAACGACTTGTACATCTGTTCAATCTTCATCAATAAGGTAGGTTGGGGAACCCATTCATATTGCAAAGTTCAGCCATTTGAGTAGGCTTTGACTCTCCAATTGTTGTATAATTACTAAGTAAGGTTGTAAATCTATACATGGGATTTGGAATTGGAAGAGTGCTGAAATTTTATGAAGCCCAATGTGGTACTTTATGCCTAATAGAGTTCAAAGCCTTAACCTTGACAAGGAATTGTGATTCTTAGTCTAAATTCCAATTATCAAAGTAGCATTCATATGAAAAGGTAGGCTTCATCCCCTACAAATCACCACAACTAGAAACATGTCAAGCAAGTCATTCAAATCCCTCTACTTTTGATTCATCAAAGTAAAACCTAATTACATTTTCTTCATCAAAATTCATAATTCAACATGTCAATCCTTCATCAATTCCTTCAAGCACTTTTGTAAGATTGGTACAATATGATAAATAAAAGAGTAGTCCATCAATGAAAATTAATTGAATTCCTTTTACTATATTACACCTAGGATTTTCATCCCATCTAATTCTTTGAGTACTAAATTCTTCAATTTATTGAAAGGGTTCACTCAATATGACATGGATGCCTAGTGCATATTGTCCAATGAACCATATTGTGTCTATTGCTTTATAAAGCTTCAATTCTATAATGATCCTCCAACTCTTGCATTGGACCTACATAGAGTTGGAATTTGGCATTCTCTTGGCCTGAAATTACATAGCTTCAACAAATTCTTTCATTTTGTTCAAGGGATTCATTGTCCAACAATTTCTAATTCGTAATAAGGGTTTGTTACATTGCAATTCTTACAAGCCTATTCAAAGCAATTGGAATAGTTGATTGTGTGACATGATATGAATGTGATTTATGAATTGAGGGCTTTAGTTCTTCACCAAGCATGCCACATTGTTGCATTGCCGACAATTGCAAAGGCCATAGACCTAGCTAAGGCTAGGAATTAAAAGTTTAGCTTGAATTTGAAGCCTCTCAAAAAAGTCGGTAAAGAATCTTGGGGGAAAATTTGGGTTTTTAGGAATTAACATAATTAAGGGCAAATTCAAAAATAATTTAGTCATTTTTGTGAAAAAGATAATGCCACTTGTCATCTTATGAGTGGTATGACATGATATGAATCCCTAAGAATCTAATTTGGAAACTCAACTTTGATGCTTGGGAGCCAAGTTGGACCTCTACATATGATAAAGGTGATAAAATACACTCAAAATAAAGTCAAAATAAGTAGTTCAACTTTGTTCTTAGAAGCACCTTTATCAAAAAAAAATTTAGGTAGTATAAGCAATTGATAATCATGAATTTTTAAACAAAAATAGAGTTTTGGAATAAGATGTATAACTACTATGAATTTTCAAAGTGAAAGCTCTTCAAGCTATTGAAATCAGAATATAGCTTGATTATGAAACCAAAATCAAAAGGATCAATAATTAAACAATGGCAATTAAATATGGGAACAATTTAATTTTAGTAGACATCACTACTAGAAAATGATGTCCAAGTCAAAAAAAAAAAATTTGTTGAATTGGATATTGTATCGACCATTTTTACAAGTTTATGTTGATTTGGATAGTATAGTGTCCAAAAAAATTGTTGATTTGGATAGTACAATGCTTAAATCAACAAAAAAAATTAACAAATGTTTGTTGATTATGACTTAAGTTTTTCTTAAGTAAGTTTCTTTTATTTATACAATAATTAAATAACCATAGTTTGAATTCTTTGTATCATGGACTTTTTTTTATAAAACTAATCCCTCACAATTTAGTGTTTTGTTAATTCAACAAACTTTGGAGGCAATTTAAGCATGGTAAAATATTTTTTTGGAAAAACTTCTAACTATGAAAAGTTGTGAAATCAAACAAACTTTCACCTCCAAATTTTTTATGATTTCATGTCTTCAATCAAAAGTTATGGACAAAATTCAAAGAGTGTTTGAAAATCTCAAAAAAATTATTACTTGGTACCACTCTCTAAATTTTGTCTATAATTTTTTATTGAAATTTCAAAATTACAAACGGATTCAAGGAGATTTAATTTAATTTAATTTCTCAACTTTTTCTAGTTTGAAGTTTTTCTAAAAAAGATGTTTTATTACGTTGAAATTGCTTCCAAAGTTTACTAAAGTTTAGAGACATTGATTTCAAAATCTTTAAGTTTAAGAAAAACTAATTCGTACAATTATTCTAAAAAATTGTACTATACTTTGTATATTTAAAGAAAATTATGTTCTTACTATGTCAAAATGTGTTTAATTAACCCCTAAAGCCTTGAGCTGCATTTTTTTGGCAACATAGTGATTTCAAGCAGCTCACTACAATGGAGTTTTAATTTATTTTTTCTTTGAAATTTTCACACAACATGTGTCCAAGGAGTAGCTTCAAGGCCCAACGATTTTCATAACTTTCAATTACATGTTTAAGAAGTTATGGCATGATATGTTGTTTTGTTTGAACGTCAGGTAGCCGGGGTAGCAAAAGAACTTCTTAAATTTTTTTTTTTTTTAAAGTGAAATTTCAAATTGATTCTTTAGATTTATACACACATGGTAAGTCTTGAATCATTCCATTTGGATTAAGGAGTCAAAAGTTATGAGGAATTTTAGTTTGTAGGTAGGTATGGAGTCTTTGAAAATCATACCTACTCGCCGGGCTACCCGCAAACTAAAATTCCTCATAACTTTTGACTCCTTAATCCAAATGGAATGATTCAAGACTTACCATGTGTCTATAAACCTAAAGAATCAATTTGAAATTTCACTTTTAAGAGAAAAAAATTTAAGAAGTTCTTTTGCTACCCGGGCTACCCGACGTTTAAACAAAACAATATATTATGCTATAACTTCTTAAATATGTAATCGAAAGTTATGAAAATTGTTGGGCCTTGAAGCTACTCTTTGGACACATGTTGTGTGAAAATTTCAAAACAAACAAACAAACTCCATTTGTACTTTTGTAGTGAGCTACCCGAAATCGTTACATTGCCAAAAAATGCAACCTACGGCTTTAGGGGTTAAAAGAAATTTCTATAATCTTACATTTAACAAAATTTACATTTTACAAAACTTATTGACTTAAAACTTCACTTTGACTTCTTCATAGTTGATTTTTCTATAACCTAATAGGATGTTTTTGTGGACTTGAAAAAACAATGTCCAATTTAAGAAAAAAAGTTACATTTTTTAGTTAATTTTGAATTATAAGAGTTTTCAAATTTGAATTTGTTTTAAATTAGAGATATGTTTAAATCAATATGGTTTGAGTTTTTTATAAATGGAATTTATTAATTGAATCAAACATTTACAACTCGGATTTTGTAAGTTCATCTGACTTTGAAGCTGATTTAGGCATAGAAAATGAACTTTTATTTTAAAACTTTGAACTAATGAAAGTTGTAGGTTGAAGTTAAGTTTCACCTTTAAAAATCCGATTTTCATTTTGAGCTTTCAATAGAAAGTTATGTCCAAAATTCAAAGACAATGTTAGAAAATGTCAATTTTTTTCAAAGCACTGTCTCTGAATTTTGGCAATAAATTTATATTAAAAGCTCCAAATGACAAACAGAGTTTTGGAGGTGAAACTTAATTCCAACCTCCAACTTTAATTATTTCAATTTTTTTATAAAAACTTGAATTTACTATGCCTAAATGAGCTCTAAAGCTAGAAAATCTTACAAAATATAAACATTGACGGGTTTAAAGAGAAGATTTATATACTAAGTTACTTGGTGTGTGTTCATAAGTACTTGGAGGTGGCTTGGTGGTTGGAACTCTTCCCCCCCAACCAAGAGGTCAAGGTTCAAACTTCCATGCTAAGACTCCATTGAGGTGGTAGTCAATGTTGACCGCCATGTGGATATTGACCTAGGCGTTGGACTTGTATGAATGATGCGTATCATTTTGGTGCCACATGAACTGCCATGTGGCAAATGTGGATTGGTTTATTTAATTTTAAAAAAATTTAAATTATTTCACCACATGACCAAATCAACAAAAAATTTAACAAAAAATTTAACAAGTTTTTGCTACATACTATCCAAGTCAACTACACTAAATCAATGTAGAAGTGTTAGACCAAATCAACACTTTTTTGCTGATTTTTTGTTGATTTGGACTCAAATTTTCGAGTAGTGTGTATCTACTTGTCAAGAATGGGTACATCAACATTTTTGGATGTTTTTACCTTGATAATAAATTCCTAAAAAATTGAAGTAACAAGCTACCATTTAACTATCAAGAGGTAAGAATTTTTAGAAGGATTAATTTATTTATGGACCTTATTGAGTATTTTAGAATACACTTTGAGTATTCTAGTATATACTTTAAGTATTTCATATATGTGATAGCCCCTAGTTAAATACCCTCTTAATACATGTGATTACTATATATATTAGTGACCCTCTTGGGTTTACAAACAAGATTATTCAATTCTTAAGAATAATCTCCATATACATGTTACTTAAACAAGTTCTGTTGATGTAGGTATATAATATTGTTTTTGAAGGAGATTATTTATAGCTTGCACATTTTTTATTTATATCTAAACTTTACACGGAGGAAAAGAAAATACTAGATATAACAATGAGGCTATGAGAGGATTGACTTATTTACTCTCACTACTCAATTCTATATCTTCATAGTTACAATACTTATAGTTTATTGGTAAACAAAACAATATCCTACAATGGCCACTCCAAGATAGGACTTAGATCTTAGATTGCCTTGTATTTTGGATATTTCTAGCCTTTGTAGCTTTAGATGCAATTTTGCATCAATTGAAAGTGAGAAACAAAGTTGATTATCAAGGTCCTTGAATCAGAAAGTTGAAGTTCCTAGAATCTCACAATCTAGGGAATCAAGCTCTTTTTTTATGACAAGTATACTACACCAAAGCAAAGAAACAAGCGCTTAAAGATGTAAAAGAGTAGTGCTTTTTGAGGGAGTTTCCTTTATATTTCATGAGGATGTTTACTCCTAGATCTAGATTGCCTAAGATTTTGATTGACTTTATGATCATTTTGCTTGTGATGTATTGAATGAATGAAATTCAAAATGCTTGATTGCATTCACCACCTACAAACCCTAGTGAATAAGACATAGATACCATGAAAAAATCTTTCTCATCTCCACACTTTTTAATACATTGGAATACTTATATGGCATCTTTTGCTAAAACTAAAAAAACTTCAAGCTATTGTTGCAAAGATGGAGAATGTTGTACAATATGGTCTACAAAAAACCATACCAAAGATATTCAAATAGACATCTATACTAAAGGGCTATTGTTCAAGGTATTTTAGGCAACAAGATACATAAGTAAATAGTTATTTTTGATGTCAAAGAAATAAAGACTATTGATAATATTAAAATTCACTCTTTATAATAGATCTAAATTTTTTCAATATGTGATTTAGTAGGTGATTCTTGAGGTCCTACACGTCTTGTTAATTTGTTAATCATAGATTATATTTTTGTCTACATTGAAAGTTTTTCTTCACTCCATTTGGATTAGTGATGTTAAAGTTATGAAGCATTCATTGGAATTGTCCATGTGTTTCAAAAAAAAGAAAAAAAAGAAAAAGTTATGGAGCATCTTGTTTACTAAGCAATTATCATTGATGATTACATAGATGAAGAGAAAACTATTGTTTAGAGTTGTTTTGTTGTTCTTAGATAGCAATTGAAAACAAAATCTGACTAATTTGCAATGTCACTGACAAGTGCAATGAGAAGTTCATTTTAAAACAAGGTATTAAGGCTAATACAAAGATTATTTTAGAATAGAATATTAACACCAACCAAAATTTTTTAATAGGACATAGGGAATAAATTAAAAATTTTCATCTATTATTTTTTAATATTTCTTTCAAAAATATTGAAAATAAAATTAACTTCTAAAAAACCATTATTTCTTTAAAAGACATATTGAATTTTAAGTAGATATCTACAAGCTCAATTTTTTTCATGATTTAATTTATAATTTAAAAAAAATTGATTAGATTTGTAGAATAATAATTTTTTTTCCCACCGAGTTCTAGAGAATAAAAATTGTGCCCAAATAAGCTCAAATGAGGGAGATTAGGCAACCAAATATAAATTTCAAAATTTTGATTTTTGAAAAGATTATTTACTAAAAAAACTAAAAAATTAAGAATTTTTTTTTCATAGATTATATTGTTGTCTAAATAGAAATCTTTAATTCACTTCATATGGATAAGTTATGTGAAAATTAGAGACAATCTTATTTTTTAGACAATCTAAGTTATTTTTTGGTAAAACATCTTGCATTTTTACAATTTTTCATTAATAAAAGCTCTACATGACTTTGTTTGTTTTCTGGAATAATCCCACCTTTTGAAATTAGTGCATTTTAATTCCATCTTAAAGATATTAATAATTTAGACTTTCCTTCTATCTTGTACCTAGGTACTTATACTTGACAATTTTTTTAAGAATGAGAAGATAGTTTTTTTTAGTTTTTTTTTAATAAACTTTTAAGTAAATTTTTCACCATGAAGATTTAGGGTTCAAAACTTTTTAGTGCAAAAAATTCAGGTTAAAAAGGTTCAAATCCAAACAATCTAATCTCGCAATGTGGAAAAAACTTGTTCTTCTCATTTTAATTGGAGATATCTTGCAATCTATGTAGTCAAAATTGTTGAAAGATATTTCACATACTCCCATACAAATTAAATATAAGATCCTACATTTAGAATCTTAGATGTCCAAAAATAATAATTTTCAAATTTTTTTTACTCTTAGCAATAGAAATGGCAATTTTGAGTGTTTTTTGGCAAAAAAAAAGCTTTGGTCCTTCAAGGTTTAAATTAGAAACTCCAAAGTTTATCTTTGAATAGATTCTATAACTACCTATAAACTAAAAATCAAAATAAATTTCATCCCATTAATCAAAGTGATTGATTAAAAGTTTTTCAAGTATATGTAAATTTTAAGAAAATATATATTTTTAAATTAAAAAGAAATTAAGAAATTTTCTAAGTTCTAAAACTACTTGTCAAGCAAATAAAATTTCATAGAGTAAAATAGTTTTCTAGCCACATGTGTAGTCATAAGTTAAGAAAATTGTTGTGCCTTAAAGCTACTCCAAGGGCATGTATTGTATGAAAATTCTATTTGTAGTGAGCTACCAAAACTTGCTATGTTGCCCAAAAAATATACTTTGGTCCTTTAGAGATTAAAGAAATAATCTATTGTCTCAAATTTCAATTTTTATAAATTTTAACTTAGCTAATTTAAATACATTTTGAGAAATATTTACCAAAATAAACTATTTTTTTAATGAATGTATATTCTAATGCAAAACACTATTTTCAAATAAAGACTTTTGAATTTTATTTTCTTATAAGGTTTTATTTCTGGACTTTAATATTATTTTTTTCATATATTAAATATTAAATTTAATTTTAAATTTTAAGTAAATTCAAGAAGTGTCAAGGTAATATTAACCATCATTCGGTTAGGTTATAATAAGAAAATTCGATTATATATATTTCTTAGAAAGACAAAAGTACATATCATTGGATTGATTTATGAATGATGGTTAGGTTTTTGAGATTCTTATGACTATTTTTATAAATTTAAATTTAAATTTAAAAAAAATTAGCTTCATACATGAAATTCATTTTTTAAACAAAATGTCATTATTTGTGATGTTATCATAAATGTTAAGGAAGGTTTAGGGAATATAAGACCAAATCAAATAATATATTTTTTTATAAAAAAAATAATAATAATCAATGGCAAATAATTTAAAACTATTGGCAAGGCAACAAATAGTGTCCAAAATAAGGAATTATGGAATATCCAAATGTGGTAAATTAATTTATTTCAAGTTTTTTGAACTATTCGATATTTAAAAAAATAATAATATGATGCAATTAATTTGTTGATTTTAATATATATTGCTAGTGAACTTCAATTATTGTATTCAATTATTGTGTTATATATAATTCTCTTTGTTTTTAGTGTCATTAGTATATCATTAGACTATCATTAGTGTATTTAGATATGATTTATAATCAAAAAATTTAGAATCATTTTATAAAAATAGTTTTGCTATGAATATGAAATGAAAATGACTATTCAATGACAATTTATTGTAGAAATTCGGAAGATTCATGTTTACAAACAAAATGAAGTACATGCTTCAAAAAATCAAAGGTATAGCAATGACTATATACATGCAGAGACCATGTATAACTTACCAGCTATGTCTAATCGCACAATAAAGTTTGGAGCTTTGGTGTGGGGAGGTGTATTTTCGGGTATAATAATACCTTTAGTTGCATGTAGCTTTCAACAAAAGAAGGCAAAAGGAGGGTGACTTCAAAAAGAAATACGTTTCTTTTAAAGATACATTTGACTTTACTTCAAACTTTAGATTTCAATTTCAATTATACGCCAATATACCTATAAGATATGCTAAAACCTGAAATATAAAAATTCATATATAAAATTTGCACTCTATCTATTAGATAAAATATTCAACCAACACAAATCTATTGTAAAAGTCACTAATTTTCACACTACACTGTTTTATCCATGAATTTATAGAATCAATTGCAAAACTTGCCATTGTGATTTTCATTATTGCTTCCAAATTCTCAAGATTCATATTATTTTGTATAGACAATTAAATACAATTTTTTTGAGAAGCCTCTATCTCCAAAAGCTTGCTAGCCATAATTGTAAGCCATAGTTATATTATGAGAAGATATAGTCAATATATAGATATCGTCACATGACATAATTTTTTTGAAGATAAATAAATATAGTAGCTTTTGGAGAATATATAGATTTATTTCAATCACTCACTCACTTAATCACTCAAAGCAAAAGTTTTTCAATCTTTAGTCCAAATAGTGTTCATTGAACACCTCTAAAAAGATTATAGCAAGTCAAAATAAAATTTTCAAATTTTTTTAATAGAAAATGCTCATGTTTACATGAAAATATTGTATTTCATTCTATTTAGACTACTTTAGTGTGACATGGCTTTTGTCTTTGTAATGATGGAAACGAAACAAAAAAAACAAAGTGGTTCACTTACATTTATATGAATTGAAGATGATTTTGTTGTAATCTCGTAATTATTTCACAATTCATCATTTTTCATTGCAAATTGTCATGTCCATTCAAATTTAAGGGAATTATGAAATATGGACGAAGTCGGTAATGAATTGGTTTAAAGTAATGTTAATGATTAAACTCATTTAAATGTATTGAATGTCTAAGCCACAACAAACTTCAATAACAAACTTCAATGCATGGGAAATTTTGTTAAAATGGTGATATTCTTCATGCTTGTTTTTTGATCACATGGTTTGAATAAAAAATTGACATCTAGAATAGGTATGGATTTCATACATCTAGGATTGATATAGATTTTAAAAATCTATGAGAGATTTAGATTTTAGACTACGCAGTTTGAAACATCTAGGATGATTGTAGATTTTAGAAGTTCAAAATAGGTATAGATTTCAAAAATCTATAATTGATTTTGATTTTAGACTATGTAGTTTGAACTATCAAAAGCATCAAACTAATGGAATTTCACCATTTTTATGAAATTTGCCATATATTCAAAATATGAATACTAAATTATGGTGTGAATCATATACTGCGCTAGCTCTTGCTAATCTAAACAAGCGACAAAGTGTTGCACACTTTTGTATACTACTTGTATAGTAGTCATATTAACCCTTCAAGGACTATAGTTGATTTAGGGGTGGGCGTAGTTCTTCAAGAAAGTAAATTTTGTGGCCACTTTAAGGATATAATCTTAGATCAAACCATATAAAGTATTGTCATAAGGGAGATTCTTCAGCCTAACAAAAAAATCAAACTCATCCAACGGTACAAATTGCTATAAATAAGGTAGAAGGTTCATAAATCAACCTTTTAAGGGCTAGAATTGAATTTTGGGAGGTGAAACACTTTGAAATATTTTTCAATAAATTTTCCTTGAAAGACAAGTAGAATAAGCATCTAACTCAAGTTGTTTCATTTCCTTTTTGAAGCTTTTTGAAATTAGTTACAAATTTTTGAAGTTTACAAAAAATGGTCATTTGTGGTCATCAAAAGCAATACCCTTCTAAAATGTGCACATTTGGTACATTGAAGAAAGAAAAATGTACCTCTGAATCATGTTTGCTTTTAGAGCCTTGTTGGAATTTGAGTTGTTTCCCTTAATCTTCAAAAATCAATGACTTGAATGACCCTTTAGAATTTGTGGTACATAAATTTCAATGCATAAGTTTACTTTGGGCATTCATGAGATTACAAAGCCACACTTATGCCTTGTCAATTGTCAAGACATCAAGATACAAAAAAATCTCACAAATTGGTTGATATTTTTTTGTATTTTTATTGAACATTTTCCATTTGAGGGTTTAGGCCATTTGAGCTTGCAACCTCATAGCTAATGCATTAATGCTCCAATTATCTTGAAATTGGTTTTGTTTGAAGCACATGAAGACACTCTAATTGTGTTATATTTTGAGATTTTTGTGATCAAATGCATTTTGAACAATATTAGACCGAAAGTGCAAAAATCAACCAAAAAGTAGTCAACTAATCCTTAAACTATTAATCATCAATTTTAAACCCTTCTAATATTAGCCTTTTATTAGTAATTTTTTAGAAATTTTTTTACTTATTTTCTACAAATTTCTTACTTGTTTCTTAATTTTTTACAAACATTGTTTTTGACACTAATGAATTATTATAAACAAAAACAATGTTTCATTATAGTAGTAATGAGAAAGTTATAGACAATCTAATTTTTTAGACAATCTAAAGTCTAAACATTTCTTTGAAAAATAACTTATAGACTCAATTTTAAATGCAATTTTCATAATTTTTTAACAAAAAAGTTCAAATGGGTGAAATCCTCTTGTTTGAAAAATCTCACCTTTGAAATTATTGTGATTCAATTCCATTGTAAAGCTACTAACAATTTACTTTTTTTTTAATTCAATCTTGAACCTACTTCTATTTAATAATTTCCTTAAAGACGTTAAATCAAGAATTTTTTTTCTAATTTTTTAATTCTACACACATAGGGCAATAATTTCTAGAATAATTTTAAGCCAAGAAGATTCAAAGCCTTGAAATCTATTAATTCGAGCAAGGTTCCAAAAAACTATTTTCTTTACTTCAAATGCAAATTTTTTTTTTTTATAAATTTACAATTGACATAGTCAAAGTTTTTGAAATTTCTTTTACTCATTTTCATACCAATCTAATGAAAGATTATGGGTTAAATATGCAAAAAAAATATTCTTAAGTTTTTTTCCACTTTACAATAGAAATGACAAGTTTGAATGGAATTCGATGAAAAAAAATCTAGAGGACTTTATAGATTAATCATTAGGCCATAATTTGATTTTGCCTACAAAGCTTTGACATATGTAGATATGTATAAACAAAGGCTAAATCATACATTATCATCACCAAAGGTATCACCAAAAGATATAATACTATCACATTTGAATATCCGATATTAAGACTAACCTATACAGTTCTAATTATGTGGTGAAATTGATGAATATATCTATATATGTTTTTTTCTATTAGAAACTTTCAAGGGATAATACATATAAGATGTGTGTAGGTGTAGATAATATGTATTGACTTTATGGCTAAGGATCAAACCACACTAATAGTAGCCACTAATAGATGTTAATCAACTTCTTTAGAGAGTGCTTTATTGTGTAATGGATAGTGCTTGTGATAATGAGTAACCTACATAATTTATACCATGTACATTATGAAAGATTTGAAAAACAAAATGTGAAACATTTATCACTTTGTTTTGAAGGCAAGGACAATGACAAACTTCAACTCTCATCCATACTTATATAAAACTCATCTAATTTTTTTAGCAAGTAAGGACTCAGAGGGTTGGTCACACATGGTATTTGTCCTTATCCCATTTAGAAACATCTTAGAATACCACCATATTTTTAGACAAGACACACGTATATTGTTTGAATATAGTATTGCAATTTATTTAACCTCCAAAAGATCAAGTATTCATCCTATACACACTAGAAATCTTGGATAGGTTTCTACAAAGTCATTTTCGGTTAGATGTTCATGTAATTTGAATACAGTGTATAAATATATATTTCCTTAGTAAAAAACTAATTTTTTCTAATTTGGTGCCTGGGTTAAAAACCCGGGGAGATTACTTGCGATTTTTAGAAAACTATGTGAGTTAAAAGATAGGGTCTATTTAATTCAAAGGGGATAAATTTTATATATATGTAGGACTACTATAGGGTTCTTGAAATGTCACATATCCTATTATATATAAATTAGGCTATGTATAAACATCATTTAGTAGGAATTTTTATTAATAAATTAGCCTTTACAAATAGGGTTCATATAAAAAGTTTGTAGTACAATGAGTATAGATGTAAACAAAAAAATTTAATTGAATGATAAAACTTACACAATTTAGTAAATCTAAGGATGATTTTCAGGAGATTTGCTGTTATCATCAAATAATTATAGCCTGTACATACAAATCTTTCCTTAAGTATACCAATTATGGAACAGTATGTAAGAATCTACTGTTTTAAGACAAAAGAATTGAGTTGTAAATTTATAATGAGGTTGTACTATGGAGATTTGTGTTCACACAAAGTACCCATTAAGAAATTGGTGTAGAGTGTGCAACATTTGTATGGAATCTTTTCTATACTTTGACACTACAAACTCTAGATTTGCCTCAACTACTTGAACATATACTTGTAAATGTTTAGAATCATCTTCTTTTTACTAGTATTTAATAAACACTCTTTTATTTTTTGATTCTAAATTCAAAACCATTGTAAATGCATATGAAAAAATAAAATATATAGTCTCTACATTATAGTAGAGGTCATATTTTTTAATTAATCTACAATGTTTTTAGAGTGTCAATTTCTCATGTTGTTCATGTTATATTGCTAGTATTGGTGTTTTCCTTAGTTTTAGTATCATAACTATGTTTAATGTTTCTATAATGTTTATTATTCACCATATTAGGTTGTTTAGAATACATGGCATAGAATTTAGAATATTTAAAACTATTGTTGCATTTTTCATTTTTATTTTTCATTTGAAATTGTACTACAATACAAGTAATGCATATATTAAAAAAATAGTGTATATGTAAGACACTACTTTTATAGTGTGTTGTAAATGGATATGAAAAAATTAGACATATAAATTTTGTATATAAGATAGCCTAACTATAAAAAACAAATGATTGAATTTATATGTAAAAATACGTTCATTTAAATTACTAAAATGAAGGTAAATAGCCCTATGTTAAATACCCTCTTAACTCAGGTGTATGCTTAAAATTACAAGGAGTGATCTCCCCGAGGTTAAAAATTATTTAGCCTTGAATTTTTACAATAGATTTGGCAATTTGAGAATCTTTGAAGAATATTTTGCAAAAAAACTCATCAGCTTTTGAAATTGGGCATATATGTAAATAATAAAATATGCCATACAATGATACAATTTTCCAAATAAAATTTAATTTCAAATTATATTCTTTGAAGAATCAAACTTTATTAGCTATATTGGGGCGGTTTCAATAAAATCATTTTCTTCTAACTTCAAGTCTTATTATCTTGTAATCTTTAAGGTCAAAATTCTTGAAATCCTTTACACGTACTCTACAAGTTTTTCTCTAACTTTTCATGATTTGGATTACAAATAAAAAATTTCTTTATTGCACACAAAATGACTAGTATATTGCCAATGCACTTAACATCTTTGCACTGTTGGGTGATTTAGAATAAGTTAGACACTATATTTTCTTCTAAAATATCTCATGAGTCAACCTAATATTATATACTTACAAATGCTCGAAATTCTCAATTCTATTTAGAGCAAAAATTTTACTCCAAAAGGGCCAAAAGTTTGATGACCTTATTTGGCAGGAATGAAAAAAAAAATTCACTTCAAATGTTATATACTAGAAGAAAATCAGGGCTTTTGCGACTGTGGTTAGCAATTAGTTTTGTAGTTGCATAACACGTTTGCAACTAGGCGATAATTTAGAGCCCGCAGTTGCAGTGAACAAGTCACACTAGTTGCAATGTAGTTGCAAATCGAAAAGATTGTTTTTCAATAGATAGCCTACGTGGAACTTCATCGATGAAGTCTTCTGACGTGGAACTTGTTTTTGTGTAACTTGCTTGCAACTTGTCTGCAACTGCTTTGTAATTGCTTTGCAACTAGTTTCTAATTGCTTTGTAACTTGTACATTTATAGATTTATAGATTTTTTTATCTTAATGATTGTAGATTTCAGAAATTGAATCTCAATAATCTATAGATTTTAGAATTTTAGATCTAGTTTTTTTTAGATGATCAAATTCAAATATTGATATTAAATAGGTTTTACAAGTTTACATAACTTTAAATTTCAAAAGTTTTAAAATTTCTTATACTTTAAATATTTGTAGATTTCTATAAATTGTTGAAATCTACAAATTGTAGAAATTTGCAAGTTGTAAAAATCTATAAAGTGTGGAAATATTACAATTGTAATATTAAACTTTATTACTTAAAGATAGTATAACTTACAGCTCTTATCCATCCAATCTAATGGTGCTCTTGACAATTGAGATGGGACGATTGATATAAAACTTGATTTAATTATTTTCTAGTTGTATTCTAGTTGCAAAGTAGTTGCATCCTAGTTGAATTGTGGTCAAATTTAGATTATTTCCAACTATAGTTTGACACACTCGACTCTACAAAACCTAAAGTGGTTCATGTCGACAAGTGTGATGAATTTTGGATATAGAATACATCACAAAAATCCTTTTGTTAGATTCCTGTAATCCAAACTTCAACCTACAACTACTTTGCAACTACATGCAACTTGAAACTTCAATCTACAACTACTTTGCAACTACAGTAGTGTAAACATTAAATTTGGTGCAAATATAGAGGGTTGTAGTTATAGGGAAGTTGTGTAGGATACATAGTTGCATATCAGTCGGTTGTGGCAGACGTGATTTTCTTCTAGTGATAACCATTTGATCTACATGACCAAATGGGTTGAAATTTTTTCCACACTCTCGTAAAATACTTTACTACTATTTTGTTTAGTTGAATTTTCCAAAAAAAATCTTTCATTTTTGAATAGTGTACAACAAAATCCACAATTTTTGACATGGACTACAAACTTGAACCCCTAGTCTTTTGGGGGTTAAGAGAATTTACAATTGTATCACTTAATATTACAAATTTCAACCCAAAGAATCAATTGTTACATCCAACTTTGCTTATTGTAGGTGTGATTGGACCCTTGAGGGAGTCTTATAAGAATAAAATTTTAGAGACAAACATCAAATAATTTAGCTATCTAAATACTTGGAGAAAAAGAGGTACAATATAGTTGAGCACCAAGTACTATAGGACAAGGTTTGAAAACCACTCAAGCGTTTGGAATTGCTCCTACAAAAGTACCTTGAATAGTGCAGAGGGATGTGAAAATGAAATTGATTGAGGAAAGAAAAAAAGGATGGTCCTCTGTACACAATTTTTGAATAGTCAAGAGGTGAAAAAAGTATACAAAATCAACCTTAATTGAAGTTTATTGTACAATTAAGTGCATATAATGGGTGTATAAAATTATTTTTGACAATGGTTATTGATTAGGATGAAGATGTACAATTTTGGATTATTCAAATGTCATAAAATAGAAAGATTTGATAGTTATGGCAAACAGCTTAGTAAACATGTCACACTTTACTAAGAATGAATTAGCACTTTATTTTGTTTAGAATTATGTTTATTGAACATGGCCTATTTTTACTAGAAGTGAGAAGTCATGGATAATAAACTTTCAACCAATGACAACTTCTAAAATTGGGAAGACCAAAGAATATAACTTTATAAACAAATTTTTACATCCAAGGGAGAGAATGATGTGGATGACACTTTTATCCTTTATAGAAAAGAAGTGCACAAGTATTTTGTTTTTTAGGCAAGCCTATTTCTAGAAGTGTACTTAACACCTTAAATTCTTTGACTATGTTTAATCCAAAAAAAAGGTAATAAACTGCCATTTCTAGTACCAATACCAATTTTTTTTTAAACATTTTAAAAATCTTTAACTATAGGATCTTGTAGTAAACTAGTTTGAAAACATGTGGAAAAAATTTGAGAGTTTTTCACCATCTAGATTGCAAGATATTAGCATTTAAATGCTCAAAAGTAACTTATTTCATCCCATGAAAAATAGGATAGTTTCTCCTTAGATAATGAGAATTATACAAAAATGATCCAAAATGGTGGTGCTCCTTTGGATTCATTGTTGAGGCCGAGTAGGGTACTTGCCAAAAAATTTCAAATTATTTGAAATTGTACAACATATAGGAAAAAAATAACAAGTACAAAAAAATAGCAAATGATTCAAAATAGAAAATTGTTAGAATTTATTTATGGAATTGAAAAATGTCAATTTTAATGGTTGTAATATTACAATAAACAATATACATCCTAAGATTTTATTTTATTTTTAAAAATATTGAAAATTAAGTAAAATAAAAGACTTTAAATTTATTTTAGAATAGAGAATCCATAACTCTCTACAAACAAAAATTTCTCATAACTTTTGATACATTGATAAAAATAGAATGATTTCAAGTTTTCCACACTAGAAGAAAATCATGTCCGCCGCAACCAACTGATGTGCAACTATGTGTCCTACACAACTTCCCTACAACTACAATCCTCTATATTTGCACCAAATTTAATGTTTACAATACTATAGTTGCAAAGTAGTTGTAGATTGAAGTTTCAAGTTGCATGTAGTTGCAAAGTAGTTGCAGGTTGAAGTTTGGATTACAGGAATCTAACAAAAGGATTTTTGTGATGTATTCTATATCCAAAATTCATCACACTTGTCGACATGGACCACTTTAGGTTTCGTAGAGTCGAGTGTGTCAAACTATAGTTGGGAATAATCTAAGTTTGACTACAATTCAACTAGGATGCAACTACTTTTACAACTAGAATACAACTAGAAAATAATTAAATCAAGTTTTATATCAATCGTCCCATCTCAATTGTCAAGAGTACCATTAGATTGGATGGATAAGAGTTATAAGTTATACCATCTTTAAGTAATAAAGTTTAATATTACAATTGTAATATTTCTACACTTTATAGATTTTTACAACTTGCAAATTTCTACAATTTGTAGATTTCAACAATTTATAGAAATCTACAAATATTTAAAGTATAAGAAATTTTAAAACTTTTGAAATTTAAAGTTATGTAAACTTGTGAAACCTATTTAATATCAATATTTGAATTTGATCATCTAAAAAAAACTAGATCTAAAATTCTAAAATCTATAGATTATTGAGATTCAATTTTTGAAATCTACAATCATTAAGATAAAAAAATCTATAAATCTATAAATATACAGGTTACAAACTAGTTGTAAACTAGTTGCAAAGCAGTCACAAACTAATTGCAAAGCAATTAGAAACTAGTTGCAAAGCAATCACAAAGCAGTTGCAGACAAGTTGCAAGCAAGTTACACAAAAGCAAGTTCCACGTCAAAAGACTTCATCGATGAAGTTCCACGTAGGCTATCTATTGAAAAACAATCTTTTCGATTTGCAACTACATTGCAACTAGTGTGACTTGTTCACTGGAATTGCAGGTTCTAAATTATCACCTAGTTGCAAAGGTGTTATGCAACTACAAAACTAATTGCTAACCACATTTGCAAAAGCCCTGATTTTCTTCTAGTGTGATGTAGACAAAAGAAGAAAACTGATTTCAAACTTTTGTTTTTGAAAAAAAGTGATTTTTCCAATCTACCTAAATTGCCCATTTACAAAAAAAATCACATATTATTTAGACCATAACTTTTGACTCATACTTCTAAATGTCTTGAATTTTAGTGCACATCAAAGATATTCCTTGTCCACACCTATTAAAATTTGTTTTCGAAATAATGAAATGTCTAGTCGCGCATATTTGCTAAATTTAGCAAGCTAGTACTTTAGGGATTAAGTATAATTTTGGAAAATCCTTGGGCTAAATAGCTCATAGCTAGTCATTCAAAAAGAGCTCACAATTTGAATTGCATTAGTTTAGAACATGTAGGTTGAACATTTTTGTATCATGAATGCCCCAAGCCAAATTCTTAAAGATACGTTATGGGCCTTGAGATGTTTTCTTCAAAGCTTTTCAGTAAATTTAAATGTAAAAAAGGCCTTGGGGTACACTTCTATTTATGACCAAATTTTGTAGTTAAGACAAAAGTCAGTGTACAATTTGCATAAAATGTGCAATATTTGTAAGATAACCAAAATTGATGACTTGCAAAAGTTTAGGGTAGGGTCCTAAAAGTGATGGAGACAAGTTTTCATGTCTAGAAAACTATTCTAAATATTGAACTTGAATTATTGGGTGGCTTTTAGTTTGATAGCAAGACCAAAGCTATATTAAAATGTTATTTTCTTTGCATAGAAAGATAAAACATTAGAAAATTGAACAAAGACAATTTAGGCTCAAGAAAATTTTAAAAATTCTTTTCAAGTTCTACCACAATATAGAATTTTTCACTAAGATAGGGCTTGTATGTATAGAATTTAGTCAAACTTTGCATAAAAGACAAAAGATATTTTGGAATTGAAGTGTACAATATGTGCAAGAGGAAATTAGAAATTGCTAGTTTATAAAAGTTGGAAGAAGGCAAACTCTTGAAATTTTGAAAAATTAACATTGAAAAACTAACATTTTTAATATTGGAGTTTAATTTTTTTTATTGCTTTTAGTTTGACAACAAGGCAAAGCTACTCCTAAAATGTATTTTTTCCCTACTCACATAGAAGTGAAAGCATTATGAATCTAACCAAGGGCAATTCCAACTTTTAATTTTTAAAGTAGTCTTCAGTGATTTGAGGCCTAAATTTGCTTCAAAGTATTTAGACCCAAAGCGAGTTTATGAAATTTATCTATATTTTTTTTGAATAAATCCAACCAAGGGATCTTTTAGTTGACTTGTTCAAGTACAACTTCCCAAAACTTTAGATTGAATCCCCCCATCAATTGCATGATCAATGTACCTAAACTTCAAAAATTAGTTTTTTGATGCCCTTTCTAAAGATGAAGTTTTTTCTTTCAACATTTATTGAAAAAATATGTATGTTCTACAAATTGTGCAATTTAGCTAATATGTTGCAAAAAGAGTATAAAATAGATTTAACCAAAAAAAGTTATACATTCATCTAAAACCATAAAATCCTAAAGTCCTTATGAGGGTCTCTATTCTCTAAGGATTTTGGGTATGCTTATGTGACTTTAGTTTTTGTAATATTTTATTGAACCTTATTTTGAAAGATAAGAAATTACATTAGTTTTATGAAAATACATTTAAAAATAATCTCAATTGATGCATAGGAGCAAAAGTTATGCCATCATACGCCTAAAAAGCAATAGAAGGGACAATACATTAAAAATCACAAAAAGATTGAAGTTTTTAAATTCTTTTTTTCAAATATCGTATTTTTTTCTATATGTTAAGATTTAATTCATTTCATTTGGACTATTGATTAGAAAGTTATGGACAATCTTCTTTTTCCAAAATACTATTCATCTACTTGGAAAAATAACTTATACAAAGCCTTTATGAATGCAAATTTCAAAATATTTCCAAAAAATAATTAGATTAGGTTCGGTATTCTTGTTCAAACAATCTCACCATTGAGATTATTGTGTTTCAATTTTGTCTTGAAGCTATTAATGATTTAGATTTTTGTTCAATTTTGTACCTTCTCCTATTGAACAATTTTTTTAAGAATGAAAAATCAAGTGTGTTTTTCTTGAATCCTTTTTTCCAATTTTCAAATCAATTTTTCAACATGATAATTTAAAAAATCAAAATTAGCTAGATAAAAATATTAAATGCCAAAAATCTAATCAAGTAGGGAGCAAAAATGTTTGTTCTCTTCATTGTAAATGCAATTGTCTTGAAATCTATATGATCAAAGTTTTTGAATTTTTTTTGATACATTTTTATAGTAGTCTAGTGAAAAGCCCTTTGGTTAGATGTGAATTTTCTTAAATTCTTGTACTCTCTGCAATACGAATGGTAGTTTTGGATGTTTTTTGATGACAAAAGGCCTGGGGACCATAGGGAATAAGAAAATTGTAGTGTAAAAAATAACACATTATAAAAACAAAAACTAATTTGCTAATAACTTTTACAAGAATATGAAAATTGTCAATGACAATGGTGAAGGTGTTTTGGTATGCAATATAAATATAAATATATATAATTATATACACACACATACATACACAATGTTGTTGTTCTAATTTTAAAATTGTAAAAATTATGTATAATAAACAACTATATTTATTTTTCTACCTTCATTGCCAATAATATAAAATTATACATAACTTTCATTTCATAAGTAAAAAATGAAAGGCAAAAAGGTTTATATATTGGTGTCAATCTATTCAGCCAAACCAATTTAATTAGATTACTTTTGGATATATTTTTGCTATCTAATTTGACATTGATATCAAATAATCCTTATAAATTTTGCAATACTTATTGTTGGAATGCCACGCAAAAAATCTTCATACAAAGAGTTAGCATGGTTAATAGAAGCTATCTTAACCCCTAAGTGCTCAAGTGACCATTTTATGGTCGCTGCCCAACTTCGGGCAGCATTTTCGGGCAAAAAAACCACTTTTCTCAAACTTTTTTTTTCAAAATTTCAAAATATTGGATTGTGTTTCAACATTTGCATTCAAAACTAAGATCTATATGGTCAAACAAAAGTTATAGCAAAAAAAAGGAGAAATAGCACAAAGCGTCTAAAATTGCTTAGTGTTGAAAAACTTACTATTTGGGGGAAGTATTGATGCTCTCATAATAAATATTTTTTATTTCTTAACAAATCAATAAAAACCACAATCTTGACCAATCAAAAAAAAATTCAAATCCTAAAAATAGAAATTGTATTTTTGGTGAATCTTTGAAGTTATATCTTCAAAATTCATTTGAAGAGAATCTATAAATATTTTTTAAATTTTGATCCTATGGATACTTTCTACTTTTTGTGCTTTACATTATATATTTTGATGCTAACTTCAAAAAGTTGTAAAGCTTATATTTTATAATACATTTATATTTTGTCTTAATCCCTTGGGCTTTTAGAGGTTGAATATTTTGCATTTTTTTATAAATAAATAAAAAAACACAATTTTGACCAATCAAAAAAAATTTCAAATCCTAAAATTAGAAATTGTATTTTTGGTGAATTTTTGAAGTTATATCTTCAAAATTCGTTTAAAAATAATCTAAAAATATTTTTTTTACTTTGACTGTATGGATACTTTCTACTTTTTGTGCTTTACATTATCTCTTTGATACTAACTTCAAAAAAGTTGTAACACTTATATTTTATAACACATTTGTGTTTTGTCCTAACCCCTTGGGCTTTTAGGGGTTAAAGATTTTAAATGAAAAATATGATGTATGAAGTCAATGGTGTTTGTGCAAGTTTTTATGAAATCCAAAAAAGACTCTTTAAGCCTTTAGGAGGTAAAAAGCTCAAATATACTTTTCAAATTCCTATTTAACCTTTAAATGTTGTTACCAAAGGTTTGTGCCCTTTGGATAAAGTTTAAAGATTGTAGAATGGAAAAAAGATATTACTCTAATAGTCTATTTTGTCCATCTCATGCTATTTATTCACGAATTAATTTATTGCTATAAAAAATATTTTTTGAATTTGATTCCAAGCGATGAAATATATTTGATCAACTTTGATTTGTACACCAATTGAAAAATTGAAAAGCTCTTGAAATTCAATGTTGTATTGCAATATGAACTTTGGGGTTTATAAACATGGTTTGTTGATTTTATAATTTTATAAAGACATGGAAACTTTCTTTTATAATATAATTTTTGACATTATAATATACACTTCTTGTAAAATTTTGGATTTTTTTGAGCATGTTTTGTATTTGATATGAATTTCTTAAAATTATTTGTAATTTTTTTTAATAATAATCTCAAATTTTCACCAAACAATCTAAAAAATTTGCAACTTATACTAGATATATAATTTCATCTCTAAAAATTAAAGCCTAAATTGTCGGCTTTGGGCTAAAGTGAATGAAATTTTTTTTCATATATAGTTCTTAAATGAAAGCAAACACAAAGAAGGATTCTACAGCTTGAATCCATAGTTATAGACATGTCTTTTTTAGGATTAAGAATGGAAGTTTGTTGCAAGGGCCAAAGTTTTTTTTAATGTACAATTATTTGTCATTTGACTATGGTCAAAAAACATGGACTACTTTTTGTGTAGGAAGTTCTTATTATTGGGGTCAAAGTAGCCAAATTACTACTAAATTATAGACTAATAGCCAAAATCTACCTAGGTTTGACCTACTGTTGACATAGATATCATTCAAGTATCACATTAGTATTACATCAATACCTTAAGACAGGTAGTTTGTTTTGTTTTGTTTTATTTGTTTTCTTTGTCACGTTGAAATCTCCCGGACTGTGTATCCTCCGACTATGTGCTTGCTACTGTCAGAAAGCTCTCAACAAGGAGGGGTGCACAGGCTTGGTTTTGTGGCATTTGGACTCACGACGAGAAAATTATTGAATTTTAAATTTTTTTTAAATTAGAAAATTAGAAAATTAATTCTACTTTAATTTTGGTTGTGGCAATGGCACAAGGGCACTCTAGAAAGTATGAAGGAATAAAATGATAAAAAAAATGATAAATGAAAAAAAGTATTGGTAAAGGCCTACGAAAATCTCAAATGCTGACCAGTGATCCCAAAACTGGCTAAATTTTGCTCATTTTCTACTTAATTTTTTCATGCCCTTTGTATAAATTTTAAAAAATCTTCCAAAAATGAACATTTGACTAAAAACCCTGAATTTGTTCTGAGATCACTGATGCTGACCCCTCCACCCCCAGCCGGGACCGCCATAAACGGGGCCCTGCAGCAGCCAGTCAGTCAGGGAATCAAACCCCCGAACCGGTAAAATTAGAACTCCTTTCAGTCTGGCGTCCAGTCAGTCTCGCCCCGTGCAGACAACGAAGAACGAAGAACGAAGAACCCGGCGAAGCGGTCAAGCTCCGTCGATCCCAACCTCAGTTCCCTCCGTCGTTCCAGCAGCTCTCTCTCGCATTCTCTCGCCCTCTCTCCCCTGCGCCTCTCGCTCGCGCGCGCGCTCCACTCCGCTCCCCGTTTCACTCAGGTAAGCCAGCTTGCCTTCCTCGCCCAATCCCGCCATCGCTCCCGCTCTCGCACTCTCTTCTCGCGCTTCACTCTTGCCCTCCCGGTTTTTAGGGTCGGGATCGTACCCTGCGTCGTTTGGAGCGATTCGTCCATGGGAGCTGCTTAGGTTCGTCAGATCCACGTTCTCGGGACTTCACGGCGTGAATTTCTACTGCGGGCTTGGGCTCTGCGCTTTGGTTTCCTTCGGGATCGAGCTTTCAAGGTTTTCGGGGTTGGCAGGGTTGGCTTTTGGGCTTGCTGTCGGTAGGTTTGGGTAGCTTGGGTGGAAGCTATTTTGGTGGTAGTGGTGCCGGTAACTTCGGGGGATGGGGATGGTGTGAACTGAGGAGACTAATAATAAGGGGATTTTATAGTATCGGCGACTTGGGTTCTGGAGTGTTGGTTGTTATGTGGAAGCGAGGGGATGTGTTTGAGCTTAGTAGGTGGCTTTTGTAGTTGCTACAAGGGTGGTGAAAGAATTTGCTACGGGTGGGGTGGGGTGGGGTGGGGTGGGGATGGGATGGTGGAATTAGTATGCTAGGGTATATCGTGGTTTTGTTTTGTGTGGTGTTTTTGTGTCTTTTGTGTGGAAATTCTAGACATAGCGTTTGTGCCGTTTTTGTTGATATGTGGAAGTTAGGGGTTTCGTAGCCTATCTTTTAGCGCACTTTCACTGTTTTTTGTTTTTGGCATGTTAGCTTTTGCAGTTTATGTTTGAGGTTTCTCTTTACTGCAGCTATAGTTTGTAAGACAATGAATTGGATGTTAAAGCGTTAGTGTCGGGGGATGGTAATGTTATGGTCAAGGGGCGTGTTGAAATCAGTGTAGGTCATCTCGTCGTAGTGGTAGTGTTTTTGCTTTGTGGATGTTTCTTGCAACAGAGATTCCTGTTGTTTGCTTTCTGGGAAAGCCGGGAAATCTGTACCCTATATTTCAGCTCACCCTAGGTGTTTTGGTTTTCTGCCACGTGCGCTTTTTGATTTCATTGTTCGAAATTGACGGTGCTCCTTTGTTCAGTCTATGCTTAGAGCTGTGGAACCGATACGACGAGACTCTAGAGATATGGAAAGCATCTATTAGATTGTTTGCGAGTTGGATTATTGTCTCCGTGCTTCTGGGTCATCAGTTACATTATGTTCTCAGTGAGTATCGCGACTTAGAAGTTGAGATTTTGATATCCCTTATGTTCCGACATTGCGTGACTGACAGAGTGGGACTGCCCTAGTAGTCTACTTTAGTCAGTGTTGTCATTTCGGATTGAGCGTGGCAGGATTAGGCTTCAAATTTTTTATTTTCAGGAAAGTGAACGTCGCGCGGTACTTACAGTTTATTCGATGCCGCAGGTTTCGGAGTTACAGTGGTTGCAGAGCATGTAAAGGAGCTGATACAATCGTGGACAGTTCGTGGTCTTAAGCTTCTGAGTAGAGATGGGTGGTTGGTGTTGCTGTACCGCTGAAGAGGAAGATTTTAATAAAGTTTCTAATGAGGCGCACCACCAATTCTCTGGGCACAATGGGAACCCTGGTAAGATTGTGTGAAAGCTGCCTTTGTGGTCAATCTGCTCGTTGTAGTGTCGGAAGGCTATGTTTTTTTGGGTGTCCAACGTCGTTCACTAGTATTAGTAGGACTTACTAGTATTATGTAGTTCTGTTTTTAGGACTGTGCGACGGATGCATTGAAAGAATTTGGCTGAATTTGGCTATTAAAGTGAGCCAGTGAGGGGGCATTCGTCAGAAGAGGAAAAATTGTACAGTTTTATGTGACTTACCAAAATCTAGGCTGTTGTGTCTCAGTCATACAACTCGCTGTTTTGGAACTGGAAGAAGCATATGTAGTGCTGAGGATTGTGTCACGATTCTGGATTTGTGGTAGGTCACCAAGGAAATCAGCGGGCGGCAGGAGATCAGCCTCAGAGGGGTGGTCAAGCTACGAAGATTCAGCCCATTCAAGCTCCACAGCTGTTGATGGAGGAGATAAGAGAATCTACAGATAATTTCGGACCAAAGTCATTGATTGGTGAAGGTTCCTATGGAAGGGTTTATTACGCTACACTTCAGGATCGCGTGGCTGCCATCAAGAAGTTGGATGCCAGTGCACAACCTGATCAAGAGTTTCTGTCGCAGGTATACCGTTTGCTACCTATTTGAATGAGACTAGGATGGAATTTATGCTCTGGGAACCCTAGTATGGTGTTGTAACGGGGGAGTGAGAGAAACGTCGAACCTAGCGGAAGTCTGGTAGCATTAGATTCATTCCCGACATTAACGTGTTGAGTTTTGCTTGTGGAGACATTGTTTTTCTCTTTGAAAGTTGTCAAGTTCGAGTTTGAGTTGACCTTTGGAATTTGCAGGTCTCTCTTGTGTCAAGATTGAAGCACGAGAACGTGGTTGAGCTGATCGGTTACTGCTTAGAGGGGCAACTGCGGGTTTTGGCATATGAATATGCTACCATGGGTTCTCTGCATGACATTCTTCACGGTATACTCACATAGACGCATTCAAATTCTGTTTATTGCTATGAGCGTTCTGTACATGCATGAATATTTTAGTTCAATTCTGTTCAGCTATTCTTATTACCATTTTAATGTAAATGTTGTCTAGCTATGTTCATCGTTTTTTTTAATACCGGCTGATGAGGCGCGGAAGAATTCCTAGGTGCCTCCACATTCATGCCCTCGGTTTTCTTCAGCAAGTGTACATTCCGGGTCCATTGACGTCGATGACTCATTTCTCTGATAATTGCTACTAGTATTTGAATGAGACCTGGAGAATACCCGGAGAAGTGTTATTATGAAACACCCTTTGGCTTGCAGGCAGGAAGGGCGTGAAGGGTGCTCAGCCCGGGCCGGTCTTGGATTGGATGCAGCGTGTGAAAATAGCGGTTGGTGCTGCAAGGGGTTTGGAGTATCTACATGAGAAGGCTCAACCATCTATTATTCATCGGGACATCAAGTCTAGCAACGTTCTGCTTTTCGATTCGTATGTGGCAAAGATTGCTGACTTCAACCTGTCGAATCAGGCACCTGATATGGCTGCACGTTTACACTCTACTCGTGTTCTTGGAACTTTTGGCTATCACGCTCCAGAGTAAGTGTAATATTGTTTGGGTGCTCTTCTGAACCAGAATGCTCAGAATTTGACTGGTTGATTTTCTGCCACTGGTTTGCTTGTGTTTGACCTTAATATCTGAGGATGGCACCTGCGCTCTTAATGACGGTGTGTCTGGTCGTTCTCATGTAACAAAATGTAGTGTCAATCTCTTGGACAAGTTGGAAGGAGATGATCTGTTAACTGACAGATAGGATGTTAGGTAGGATGACAGGTAGGATGTTAGATTATTTTAAATGCATATACCATTTTAGTAAAGAGCAATGCTTCCTTCTTGGATGTGCATAACTCAGACTGCCACTTCTATTCTGCCACGTGCATTGTTGATATGATACTGATGTGTGCATTGAGTACTGGGTAAGGTTATATCTTTATTTTTTTTAGTTTGTTCTATATTCTGACCCACTGTTTTCAGGTATGCAATGACAGGACAGCTGACTCAGAAGAGTGACGTTTACAGTTTTGGAGTGGTTCTCTTGGAACTTCTTACTGGGAGAAAACCTGTCGATCCCACAATGCCTCGTGGGCAACAGAGTCTCGTGACCTGGGTAGGTTTAGTGTGGTTTTAACTCTATCTAATTTTTGGCTCTTCTATTTGATCCTGGGAATGTCTCGTAAACTAGAAGTTCTTGTATTTCTCTTCTTACCTCTTGTATTTCTCCTCTTACTTTTATGTTTAGCGTCTTTAGTTACGCTCGGTGCATGTTTGCATACTCAGGGAAGAAACTGTGAAAGTTGAGTGAGTACCTCTTCATTGTGTGGGCCTGGTGACTTTGTTCTATTCATAGCGGTGGTTTACTTGCTAGTTTACTTTTCTAATTTTGTATGGTTATACCTGCAGGCAACACCAAGACTGAGTGAAGACAAGGTGAAGCAGTGTGTTGATCCGAAACTGAGGTCCGAGTATCCCGCCAAGGCCGTAGCTAAGGTGAGCTTCATGACATGGATCTTGTTGCCTTGCGTTTGAATCTTCATCTTTCTTGCAAGAACAAGGGTGCCCTATGATGGTTTAGGTGCCTGCAGTTAGATGAGCTACTTTTAGTTTTACAAATTAGAGATTTACAAATTCTCTGTGGGAATGGTCATAACCTTCTTTCGGTAAATTTGGAATTTTTTCAGATGGCAGCTGTTGCAGCCCTATGCGTTCAATATGAGGCAGACTTTCGTCCCAATATGAGCATCGTTGTCAAAGCGCTGCAACCGTTGTTGTCAGCCAGACCTGCGCCTCAACCAGGAGGATATCAAGGGCCAGAGTGAGATGCACCGCAATCACTTCAATATCCCTGTGTCCCCTCCTCGAGTGAACTTCGAATTTTCACTTGGCATCTTTTGATTTTGTGGTGTTGGTGTACTCTGCATATAGTCTGCTTTATAAGGGTTGTGACTGTCGCTACAGTCAATGCAGTGCAAGAAGCTTGAGCAAAGCATCCTAGTGTCTTCGATATGCAGTGGTTTTGATGTACTTTCGTAGAGAGACATGTGTGTCTAAGTTATGGTCTCTCAAAGTGGCAAAGTGCGGAGTGAGGTAGACATGGTGGGCAGTTGTAGGATTAAGACTACTTGACATTTTTCATTATACATTGACCTTGTTTCTGACCTCGATTAGCGAAAGTCGGAAGTGTGGTACTTGCGATCTACGTAGGTAAAGCCCTCGTGCCCGAGGGGTAGTCCAGTTATCAAGTATGTGCTTATGGAACGTTTTCGTAATCATGTGCAAGTGGGACTTGTAGATGGCGAGCTGTAGATCCCATCTGAACCTTCATATCTTCCATCATTATCGCAAATGTTTGTATACATTTTTTTTAGTCTTTTTCCCTAAATTCAGATTTAAATTTCAAATGATTGCTACTCCTTTGTACGACGAGTATGTTTTTTGGTCAAAAGCATTATATTATATTTTGCTCTTAAATGACGAGATCTTCAGATGTTCCTCACTTTCCGGGCTTTTTGAAAAGCATCAAGCTAGGAATACTGAACAGTCAGCACCTATGCTTCACCAAAAACCGACATTATGTAGAGTACTGTTTGAAATGTGACATCCAAAAATGTCGGTCTTATTAATTATAAAGGGCCTCACACCTGGCAGTAAGAGCATCTCCTGCAACCCTCCAATTATCACAGCCCCTTTCAGGGGAGGAGGAGGTCCATAAACCGACCATCTAAGGGCTGGAACAGAATTTTGGGCAGGTCGAACATCTTGAAGTATTTTCCAGTGAATTTTTCTTGAAAGATAGCTTGAATAGGCATTTGTTTCATATTTTTTGGAGCTCTGGAGAGTTAGTTATGAATTTCTGAAGTCAATAAGGTAGGTACACCCAAAAGCGCCCTGTTCCTAAAAGCACCATCTACAGTGCACATACATTTCTGAAATCAGTCATGTTCACAGACTGTAGATGGCGCTTTCTAAAACAGACTTTGATTGTTAATAACTTTTGCATACGGTATCCAAATCCTGCGTTCTTTGGTGCGTTGGAACATGCTTTCACTTGCCAACAAGACTACATAAAAATTTGAACTCATTAATAGCAAGAACTAGGCTCAGTATGAATAAGTGGCGCTTTTGGGTGTATCTACCTTATGGCATAGGGCTCCAAAACCGCCCACCTCCTCAAATGTTCGTTGTTTGTACATTATTCTAAAGATCAAAAAGCATCATGTACCAAAAATATATATTTCAAAAGGTGAGTGGTTTTGGAGCCTCCTCTGTTAGTTGAGATCTGTCCAGTTTAGACGGAATTGCCACTTGTATTCCCAATAGTACAATTTGCTAAAATATACTTCCAATCATTCTCAGGTCAAAGAACTTGTACAAGCAATAAATACCCTATCATTAATTACAATGACTTGCTAATCCATGAGAATATGTAGCACGTAGAGGGGTTAGTGACCCCTTCAAATATAGCTTATTTGGAGGGAGAAGGTGAAGGTCAAGTATGACATACACTAGAATTGATTGCTTACCATCCAAAAATTAGAGGAAAAAGCTTTTCAAACTTGGTGCAAGTGAGATGTGGGAGTCACACAACTAAGGTAGGTGAATCTTTTTCTCACTAGGTCCTAATGCAGCCTTCTATAGAAGGCCTTTTCATTGTACACTTTAGTATTGTGAGCTGGATCTAGTATAAAACAAGCTTTCATGAGTTATAAAGGTATGGATTGGAGTGGGGTGGAGGTGGTGGTTTGTCAAGGATTGATTTAGACATTTCAATTGTGACTTATTAGCAAAAGAGGTTGACGATAGAAATGAATTGCATTGTCAAATTTCACTCCTCTATCTAGACTACTCATTGGAGCTCCACATTTGTATATAGATTATTCACCAAAAATTTGGTAAATGATGACAAAGTTGAAATGAAGGTCTTGTAGTGGTTGTAATAGAGTTCATTATTGAACATATTTTATTTTAGTAGCCAACTATCCACTGAAAAGACGACACCCACCTCCTATTGAGTATCAGCTGTTGATCTGAGGAGAAAATAAATGAAGCCCCTCCCCCAACGTTGATCTGCTTAGGAGGGGAAAAATAGAAGTCATCGATGTGGCAATGTTGATTGACGGTGATGGATGTGGGACAAATATGGGAATTGTCCCATATTGTTTGTATTAACATTGGTTTCTGAAAAGTAGAAGAGGAGGGGGAGGAGGGGGAGGGGTGGGAATGGGATATGAAAATTTTAAAATTTTAAAAATTAATTTTTTTGAGAGGTAGGAGGGGGCTGAATTTATTAAAAAAAATTAATAATCATTTGAGTGGATGGTGAGGCGGAACCTCGCCTCACTATCCACTCAAAAGATGGCACACAATGAATTGTTTAGAAAGTCTCTATCTTAGGAAGTAATAGTATTGGCTTATGAGTGGAAGTAGGGACATATGAGTGCCAACTTTGGCCTTCAATACCATAAGTTCTATGCAATTATTTCAAGTATTTTTTCCATTCTTCAACTACCTTCAAAAGGCTAATCTTTTGAATGCTTCTTTCAACTTTCTAAATTCTTCTAAACACCCTAAACCCTTAACCCTCAAGGACTAAAGGGACATAATGTATCATTCTTAAATTTTCAATGGCAAATTTTCAATAGCTAGAGTGAAGCAAATCTCAACATTTTGTAAACTAGGATCTTGTAGACTAACAAGTTTACATACTTGTTGCATTATCTAATTTTCAAAATTTGAATGTGAGAAGTATTTAAAATTTTAGTTAGGAAATGTAGTCTAATGGGAAAAATGAGCAAATATAACGTCTTTTCAAAGAAAGCAGTAGTAGATATGCAAAAAATATTTTGTCTTCTTGATGTTTAGTCTTTATTCTTTATAGACAAAGAAGATTTGAAGAAAAAAATTTCAAATTATTATTTTTAGCAATTTTAAAATAAAAGGTTCAATCTACTGTGATTAAGAATACAAAATATTCACAATGATTCGAAATTTCTTTTGAAGATGTTCTAAACAATTTGATAATAATAAAAAGTGTTAAATTTCAAAAATTTACATATATCTAATCTTCAGAAAACAAACTTAGGATCCAATTCGGTCAATTTCGGCTTTCCACTCTTTTAATTTGAAAATGTGTACAAATTTGATGGAGTATTTTTATTTTTCAATCTTTTAAATAAAAAAATACTGCATTTGCCTTAGATTCCAAGCCTATATTTTTCAAGGGATAAAAAAGCATTATTCATCTTCTTATAAAGTTTTCTCTCCAAAATATGTTTTTTTTGCCTCAAAAGTTGATCATCCATAATTATTAAAATCCAAAAATCCAATGGTCAAAATGATCTACAATTAATTCCATATATATAAAAAAATAAAATTTTCACTTTTGTACAATTGAAGTAAAAAAATTTCAAGCTCATTAACGTGCAAAAATATATCAAAGTAGCATGATTCATTGAAAAACTTGATTGTTAAAAAGTTGTTGGGCCTCGAGGGTTTAAACACATAGATGTGGATTTACCTACCTTACAACTAGTGTAGTAGTGATGGTGGTGGATTAAAGTAGGTGCACCTAAAAGTGCTAGGAATTGGGTTGTGGGTATCTTCAAGATATAATGGTGAAGATTGAACTGAAGAGGTGAAGGAGAGTTGAAGATAGGGAATGGAATTGCAATCAATTTCTTGATTTTCCAAAATATGACACAATGGTAGGGGTATAAAGTTTTGGTAGTAGAGTGTTTCAAAGCATTTGTAGACTACACTGAAATGGAGTTGTAGCATTGAAGAAGTTGCATGCTCAAGTTGGCAGAAGTAACAGAGATAAAGTTGGAAACTGCCCCAAAATGTGAAGAAAGTTGTGCCATTTCTATTTAATATTCAAAATGAACTACTAGGATGGTTCTCTATGACACATGATCATTTCAGCTCTTTTTCCCATAATAATTCCACTATCATCTTAACAATCTTCATTAAATACCTCATTAACAATTGCCTTGAACCTGTAAACATTGTGTTGTAATCACTAACCACTATAAACTAGTCATTGACAACTTCTACCACAATTGAAAACCATTTCATAACTTTTTTTTTCGGTGATGGTTTAAGAAACTAAATGATTTTGGATATACTCACTATACGGTACTAAGGTTTGGCCTAAATGTAGCCTCCCTAAATGCCAAACAAAGGTAGCAGTGTTCACACAAGCTGTGACCTAACGCTCACATCTACGTATGATGCTCACAAACCACTTGTTACCACTTGTTACTACTTATCAATAAAAAAAACAAGCTTGTGCTTAATGTATCTCATACTAAAAGTCATAATTATACTAATTCATATTTTTTGATTTTCCAAAAAATAAATTGAATTGCAAAAAATATAAGATGTGTATGATCCCTTAAAATATATATCATTCCTTGCCAATTTACATTGAAGCATAATATTTTTGTAATTGCATTTTATAGAGAATACAATAGTCTATTTGAGCATAGGCACTATACACATTGTTGCCATAAAGTTTGTGCAAATTGCTTACCTAGGTTTATTGAAGAAGGGGAAAAATGTAATAAATATCCCAATGCAAGTAATATACTACGGAGTAGTATATCTCCAAAATTGTGTAGAGATGTTGGAATTGTAGAATTGTAGGGATTTTGAAATTGATAGTATATTGCAATTTCATGAAGTATTGGAGGGATGTAGAAAATTCACCTAATTTAAAAAATAATTACTAGTCCAATGTATTATTTCAAAATCTAGTATTTTATATTGCAAGTATTTTATGTAGAGTCCTTTATTTCTATGTAAGTTTAATTAGGTGAATTTTCTACATCCCTCCAAATCCTCCAATACTTCATGAAATTGCAATATACTATCAATTTCAAAATCCCTACAATTCCACAACCCCAACATCTCTACACAATTTTGGAAAAATATACTACGTCATAGTATATTACTTACATTGGGACACTTTTTACATTTTTTTCCTTCTTTAATAAATCTAGGTAAACAATTTGCACAAACTTTATGGCAACAATGTGTATAGTGCCTATTCTCAAATAGACTATTGTATTCTCTATAAAATGAAATTATAAGAATATTATGATTCAATGTAAATTGGCAAAGAATGATATATATATTTTTTAAATTTGTACATCCTTTGGCATTGTCTCCATCAAAATCTAATTGAATAAGGTTCTCTAGCTTCCTTCATCAAATCCATAAAATTAGTTAATTTTTTTCAAAATTTTGCTTTTGGTAAATAATCTCTTCCTTCTTCTCTTTGTCTTTTCTACCAATTGATTGCTAGGATGCCATGACAAAAGAATTGAACAAATTGATGAAATTGTGGTGAATATATAATGTAAGTAAGATGAGAGCATAACTTTTATTTTAAAGCAAAGGAATATATTCTTAAAATAAATTTATTTACTTTAAATACAAAGAGTAAATTATGACTATATTTTATTATTTTAATGTAAAAGAGATCATTATAATAATAAATTTATGTCAAGAGTACATATAGGCTAAAAACATCAAAACTTTTGGTGAATAAAACAACATGAAAAGACTCAAATGAGGCATACAATTTTAGTAGAATCATTGAATGGCTTCATAAATATTTATTATTTTAACCCTTAAAATTTTCATCAACCATAATATGGTCAATCCATCTTTAGCGCAACCATATATAGACTTAGGAATATGAAAAATCACTCATTCTTGGGTTCATTCTCAAGAAAATAAAGTTTTTTATGAAGTGGTGTGTTTAATATTAGAAGAAGATTCACTATTGAATTAATAAGAATTTCAAAAGTGTGGGTGGTCTAAAGGCAAAGAATCAAAAAGTCATTGGATAAAGAACTTTGGCCAATAAGATGGAAGAATATATGTTTTTACCTCTCCTTGCTCTGTATCTAGCGACAACTACTAAAGTACACATCTTGCATATGGATTTGAGTCGTTTTTCAATTTTTTTTTCTTTCCTATTGCATCTCTTTTCTTGTGTTATTTCTTTCTACCATGCTTGATCTTGAATTTTGAATTCAAATTTGTGACAAATCAATTCCATTTATCTCATAATTTTTGAAATTTAGCAATGAAGTAGTCACTATTGCAAGACCATTTTCTTATTCATTTTTGGCCCTAAAAATACAAGACTTGTTTTCATATATGTAGAACTTAGCTATCTTGAGAATGAGTGTAAGATGCCAAATTTCTAAAATATTATGTGTTCAAAAGAGTTTGTCAAAGCACAACTCTAGTTATGCCAAAATATGGATTTACTTGGAATAAACTTCAATTTTATATTATAATCTTGAGATCTGTGACTTAGATTGAAACCAAAATTTATAAAGATAATAAGGACTTGGCTTTTTGCAAGATCCTATAGTTAATTCTACCTAAAAATGACTCATTGCCCTTTGAACTTCAGCATTTTGTAACTTACAAAATCAAAAGTCAAAATCCCTTGAAAGTCACTAAATATTTTTTGAAGGATCATACACATCCTATATTTTTTTGCAATTAAATTGATTTATTGAAATATACAACAAATATAAATTAGGATAATTATGACTTTGAGCATGAAATACATTAAGCACAAGCTTGTTTTTTTTTTATTGATCAATAGTAACAAGTGGTTTCCAAGCATCATCCGTAGATGGGAGTGTTTGGTTGAGGCTTCTGTGAACGCCTGAGTTTTTTTTTGCGATAAATCACCAGATTGTTAGTCACTTCACCCTTGAAGGACGGACCGGTGGCCGTGGAAACCATACATTTTGATACCGTGTGACATCACTTACTTTGAAAAAGCCAAATATATGCATTGGAAGTCAAAGTAATGTACAAGATCTTCCCTTTCCACCCCCCATAACCGAGGATGAAAAGTTGCATTTCTGTCTTGTAAGGAAAGATTTTTTGTCATTCAGCGGACACCAAACTTCCATGGCGTCGTTCAAGGGTTAAGCCTCTGTACTTGGTTTCCTCCCAAAATTCACCTGTAGTAGGAGGGTATACAGGGCTTTACGTATAGGGCAATGCCCAAGGAGGAGGGGATTACTGAAATTAAAGTGCCGACAAGGAGGGCGGAGCGTGACGAGGAGGCACTTTAATTTCAGAAATTCCCAACGACGAGCGGTCATTGTCCGGCGTAAAGCACAAGCAATTGGATGAAATCACGGGATGAGAGTACAAGTTCAATGAAGAACACGTAATCCCCGGTTATGGGAAGAACCCATCGCCAGTTGAGCATTACGCTCTACAATCCTCCCGGGAAATGAATGACGCACTTCCCGGGAGTGCTTTATATATAGTGGGAGGCCCTCACACAAGGGCTTCCCGTCGTGTGAGGGCCTTGCCTCGAAGGTGAGGGCGGGAGCCCAAGCTTGAGGGGCTGGGCCTTCACACCACAGGAGGCACAAGTGTTAGGGGCTTTCGCTACGTAAAACAGTCGGGATTACAGCTCCTCGCGTCGTTATAGTGCCAAACACTATAACGAATGCCAAGAGCTGTAATCCCGATTGGAAATGCTTTATGCTTTATAATTTGAATCTTTATGTATTAGAAGTGGGCTGTAGAGTGCTCTAGTGTAGAGCTACAGTCCCAAAAAAACCCGCTGGTGAACACTGCTACCTTAGGTTGGCATTTATTGAGGCTACCAATTCAGTCCAAACCTCAAGACCTTCATCCACCACCATCTCTACTAGACTAGTCATAGTTATTTGACTCCCATGCGTCACTTCCACCGATGTTGCATAAAACTAGGTGTGAAAGTCCCTTAATAGTTTTGAGTATTTTAACATTACATGTATTACTTGAGAACATGCTTGAGAAGCTTCCTACTTCAGTTTAGCATCCTTGCAAACATCAAATTTTCTGTGGAAGTTTTTTTACATTAATGCATTGGTGGAATATTTTATATGTAAGGTAGGAGGTCCATAAAGTGACCACCTAAGAGCTGAAGATGAATTTTGGGGAGGGGAAACATCTTGAAATATTTTTCAATAAATTTTCTTTGAAAGACAAGAGGAAATGACATTCAACCCAAGTTGTTTCATATTTTTTGGAGCTTTGTGGAATTAGTTATGAAATTTTGAAGTTGAAAGTCATAGGGCTCTAAAAGCAACCACCTCCTAGGATGTACGCACTACACAGTTTGTACATTTTGGTATATTGCAAAAAGCAAAATGTACTTCTGAGTCATGTTTGGTTCAAAATGCCCTATTCAAGCCTCCTACCTTAGTTAATGTTGAATGTTCAATAATTCAATAGGAAAGAAGAATCAACATCATGCATTGATGGTACTTACAAGAGAAGTTTTTCTACTCAAATAAATATGTTATTTTTGTACCTCTCTTTTATTGTGATCTATAGTACATTCCTCCACTTCATTACTATATAAATATTTCTATGTGACAATTTTAGAATGCTATTGTTCTTAACTCTATAATGTTATTGAAGATACTAAGTATCTTATGGATGATAGAAAATTCTTGCATCTAAGACAAAAGTGTAATTGTTCATCTTTGAAATTTTGTGCAAAAAATGGGAGGTCATGGATAGTAGTTTGATATCCAATGAATACTTTTGAATTTTTTGAAGTAGATGATTTACATCATTAGGAGGGATTTGAGGGCCATTTCGGGACTGTTCCCGAAACTAGTCTGGGAACGGCTGGCCGCTGTCAGCTCAGCATTTTAAAAAGAAAAAAGAAAAAAAAAGGGGGGGTTTTGGGTCCTGAAATATGAAAAAAAGTCAAAAAGAAAATTGAGAAAAAAAAGTCGATGACGTGGCACAGTCTCGACCACGTCGGATTCCTGCAGATCTGCGTTCCCGCGACTGATTACGGATTTCAGGCTGTCGGAACTCGCAGGCTCCCAGAGCCCTCAAATCCCTCCTAATGTTGTTTCACAAAGGATAATGTCCACAAAGACCAACCTATCTTTATAGGGTTGATTAAAAACATGATACAATTGTTCTAAGTGTAAGAAATGAATGTTTATGAAATGAATGAGTCCTAAATCCTAATATACTTCTTTTGCCTTTAATGAATCTTTTACTTTCACTTGTCAATATGATTTTTGAACATTTGAACAATTTTGCACCTTTACTATATGTTTCAATGGATAAAGATAATAAAAGAGACTTATACAAGTGGATTTGATTTACAATGGGGAAATGTATACAAGTTGCATGAATTGACTTGAAGCCAAAGTAGAAGATGCTTTCTCTATCCTTCCACAAGCTACTAAGAAGATCGTGCATTAAAGGCAAGCAAGGTTTTAGGATATGCCTCGAGTAATAATATGTCTACATTGATTTTCAAATCATATGGTACAATAATGTTTGTGTTTGATCATGTATATCTTGTGCATTTAATAGTTAACTATATTTGTATTTTGATCATATCAATTTTAATGATATTGTGCTTGAAAATCAAATTTCCACTTAGCAATGTTGGAAAGCCTTCATAACATTGGTTGATGATTAGCTAATTAAGTGTTGCAAATGCTTTGTGTTTTAATCCCTAAAGGACCAAGTTGTGTTTTTGGGCAACATAGCAATTATGGGGAGCTCATCATGAATGCAGTTATGTTTTGTATTTTCTTTGAAATTTTCACACAACATGTGTCCAAAGAGTAGCTTTTAAGGTCCAACAATTTTCATAACTTTGGACTACACAATTAAAAAGTTATTGCATGATATGTGATTTTCTTTGATCTTTGTATATACCAAGGTAACCGGGTAGCTCAAAAAACTTTTGTAAATATCACTTTTTGAAATTGGTTCTTCAGAAATATATGTATATAAGAAGCTTTGAATCATTCCATTATAATTAATGACATTAAAGTTATAAAGAGTTTTAATTTGCGAAGGATGTATGGTTCTTAAAGACTCCTTAGTTGTGCACAAACCAAATTCCTCATAACTTTCATCTCATTATTCATAATGGAATAATTTAAGGATTTACACGTACATATAATTCTAAAGAATCAATTTTCAATTTTTATTTTTTCAAATAGTTACATTTAAAGAAGTTTTTTGAGTTGCCTGATATGTACAATGTTCGGTACAATGATAAAAGAAAATCACATATCATGCAGTAACTTTAAACCATATAGTCAAAAAATATGAAAATTGTTGAACCTTAAAGCTACTCTTTGGGCACATGTTGTGTAAAAACTTCAGAGAAAAGAAATGAAAAATCCATTTGTAATGAGGTGCCCAAAATAGCTATGTTGTCAAGAAATGTAACTTGGTCCTTTAGAGGTTAATCCTTGGGAATTAAATTTTGGGGACCATAAGTGTCCTCAAATAGTTTAGAAGTCCAACTCAAAGTGCAATAACTTTTGCATACAATATCTAAATTTAATAAAAATTGTTGAAGAATGTGCGTTCTTGCTTACACTTTGTTTGGTAAAATTTTCAAATCAATCTAAGGTGTAATGATTTATAGGAAGCCATTTGAAATTCATGGGTTCAATTTGAATTTGCCAAACTATATTTTGATGGCTTCAACTTCAAAGGCTTGTATTTCCTTTAGCCAATGTTTGGTTTGAAAAAGAAAAATTAGATTATCTTTCCCTTGAATTCAAATTATTGTGATAAATTTTTCATGTCAATCCAAATTGTTTTGAATGCTTGGAAGGCATTTGAAATTCACAATCAAGACATTTTACAGTGAACTTGGATTACAATGAACTTTGGCAACTTATTTCTTCTTCATACAATGTCCATTTCCAATCATTTTTCTTATAAACATTGCAAATACTAGTCTAGTTTGTAAGGTAGAAATTTTGTATGAATTTAAGAAGTTCTGAGTAAGAGAGAGGCATTTTAGTAGGAGGTTCAATCCTAGATGTGTTTTTTGCTATCTTTTTGCTATTTTTTGACATTTCAAAGCTATTTTTCAAACACATTGAGGCATTTGAATTATTTTTTGTTTCACCAATGTGTTCGTATGTTGATTTAGAAGCATTGTATAGTTAATTTTTTCCATTTGAATAGGTTTAGAAATCAAATTTCACCTCCACATGTGTTGCTAGAAAAATTTTAGCATCTCTTTTTGACACTAAAATATTGTAATCTTGCAATCTATGTGGCCTAATGAGTAATGACTCCAAGTTTGATTCATATCATCTTCAATATGTACACTACAATATTATATGGTTGAGATTTTTAGACTTTAGTGGCATTTTAACCTACAGCACTTCAAAAGCAGTGATGTTCTTAAACTATACAAGGCCTTGGGCATTTAGACAATAAAAACATCCTTAGTCTACACATAGTATATGGCTACTTCAAAGGGAGGTGAAGTGACTCCTTATAGGAGCTTTGTACAACCTTGTTAGGTAAAAAATGGGGCTTCTACAAAGGTAGGCAATTGTTGACTCATCATGGCAACAATCATTTTTAGTTGATTTTGTTCCTATTTTGCTCCCTCATTGGTTTGGAATAGAGTATAACTACATTGTTAGAGGTTTTGTTGGCTCACTTCAAGGACATTGGAAAGAGCCAAAAAGTGCCCATGACAAATCCAAGAAATGTTGTGCCCTTCAAGGAAACATTGAAAATGCTATTAGCATAGGGGCAAGTTTTTTAGATCCATGTAAGACTTGCCTTTGCCATGCCTTCATGAAGTGTGGAATATAGGTGCTCTAAGGTAACAAATCTAATATGAAATGCAACCTGATTTTGGAATTCTACTTTTGGATTCAATTCAATTGAATAATTCTAATATAGTTGGTTAGTTCATTGTTAGCTAGTGGAATTTGGGAAAAGCGTCTAGTTTTAATTTGAAGACAATGAAAAAAACCCAGTGAGAAAATGTATCAAATTTCTATTCAAAGGAAAAAATAGAGGAAAAATTTAATTTAGTACTTAAAAAAAGATTCCTCTATGGGGATTAAGGAAAATAACTGATAAAACTAAAAAAGAAATACCAATCATTGCATACAATATCTTATAGAATCTAGTGTTAGGAATGATGGTAATATGATTCTTTCAAATAATCCTTGCACCATCACACTTTTGTTAGTGCTTTCTTAGTGCTTAAAAATCACCTTGAACTAGTCAAAAGAAGTTGTAATTTTTGGTTTTAAATTTTACAAAAACATGTCGACTTTATTGTTACCAATCCCTTGATGATTAAGATAGCACAAACCGTTCTTTTCAAATTTAGGATGGCAAATTCTCAGTAGGATGAAACAAATCTCAATATTTTGTAAAATAGAATCTTGTAAAGTAACAAATTGACATACTTTTTGCATTTTTCTATTCTTATAATTTCAATGTGAGAAGAATCAAAAAATTTATTTTAGAAATGTAGTCTAATAGAAAGAAGGAACAAGCATAATCTTTTTCTCATAAAAGGAATGGTAGGGATGATAAACAAAACATTTTCTTGGACATTTGTAGCCCTAATTTGTACAAACAAACTGGATCATTAGATGAGATTTGGGGCCTTTGGAAGACTACGGGTTCCCAAACTGCAGGAACACTTAAATTGCTACAGGAATGCATTTCATTGTTGCAGGAATACAAAAAACTGCACAATTCAACGTGGTCGAGACCGTGCTACTTCATTGATTTTTTTGTTGAAGTTTTTTTTTGGGGAATTTTTTTCACATTTCAGGACCTCCAATATTTATTTTTATTCTTTGGGGGGAATTGTTGGCCTTTGTTTTGGGAACCATTTTAGGAACAAACTTGAAATGGACCTTCCAAGGCCTCAAATCTCATCTAATGTTGGAGTGTTTTTTTTCCAAATTTGAATTTTTTGCAATTTTAAAAATACAAGGTTCAATCTAGTGTGATGAAGAACACAAGATTATTAGGATGATTCCAAGTTTTCTAAAGATGTTTTAACCCCTAAAGGACCAAACCGAGTTTTTTGGCAACATAACGATTTCGGGTAGCTCACTACAAATGGAGTTTTTCTTTTTTTTCTTTGAAGTTTTCACACAACATGCGCCCAAGGAGTAGCTTTAAGTTCCAACAAGTTTCATAACATTTGACTACATAGTCAAAAAGTTATTGCATGATATGTGATTTCCTTTGATCTCTGGGCAACCTCGGCAAATAAAAAGACTTCTTTAAAAATAATTTTTTGAAAAAATGAAAAATTGAAAAATTTTATTTAGAATTTTATGTATGCAGGAATCTTTGAATCATTCCATTAAGATTAGTGAGTCAAAAGTTATGAGGAGGTTTAGTTTGAGGTAGTTTGTGGCTAGTTACAAAATTCCTACACTACAAAAAAAGTTTGAAATCTTTTATTTAATTCAATTTTTAATATTTTTGGATAAAAATAATTTCAATAGGTGAAGATTGTTCATTAAAACATTTTACCATTGGGATCAGAATTTTTCAATTCCATAAATAAATTGTTTACAATTTAGTGTTTTGGCTCATTTTCTACTTCTTTGTACTTGTTATTTTTTTCCTCTATGTTTTACAACTCCAAATGATTTGAAATTTTTTTGCATATATCCAACTTGCCTTTTAGAATGAATCCAGAGAGTAACCACCAATTTGAACTTTTTTTCATACAAATGTAACCTTGTGAAGTGCAGCTGCCTGGATTTCCACAGTGATACAAAAGGGATTTTTGTCACTTCAAACACTAATATTTTGCAATCTACACGGCGAAAATTGCTGAAATTTTTTCCACATATTTTTGAACTTGTGCTCTAAAAGATCCTACGGTTACTTTTGTCCAAAAATGTTTTTTTCTTAAAATTTGGTAGTTGTCTAAAAAAGGACAGTTTTGAAGCGATTTTGGAGAAAACATAGTCAAAAAACTTTAGGGGTTAAACAATATGCTCATAATATCAATTTGTTAAATTAAAAAAAATAACTCATACATAAATTTCTTAAAATTTTTAGGATCCAATTTGGTCAATTTTAACTTATTTTGTGCTCCTTTTGTTTGTATAAAAATGTATAGAAATTTGTGAGAGTTTTTCATTTCTCATTTTTTTAATTAAAAAAATAACACATTCACCTTAGATTCTTGCACAATTTTCTTAAGGGGATGGATGGGAAAATAAACATTATTTGTCTTCTTATAGTTTCTCTCCTCCAAAAGTTGTGTTTCTAAGCTAAAAAGTTGATCATCAAAAATTGTATAATCAAAATAATCCAATGGTCTATGTTTTCCAAAATTAAATCTATGAATAACAAAGTAGTCTTCACTTTTTTTTGGTTAAAATTAAAAAATTTCAAGTACATTGAGGCACTAAAAAAACATAGAAGTGGGACAATTTATTGAAAACGACCATTGCAAAAAAGTTGATGGGCCTTGACAGTTATCTTCTAAAGAAATGTCATATTTTTAGGCCCAAAAATGCTTCAAATTACCCACATACATAACAAGGCAAAAATCTTCATCTATTCGTATCCATTAACAAATTCAATCATAAGATCCTTTAGTAAACTTGGTAGAGTACACCATCCTACACTTCTAAAGTAAGAAATCTTAACAATTGAAAGATCATGTTTGGATGTCAAGAAGTAATTTCAACTCTAGACAAATGATTAGGTACCTACTTTCAAGCATTTAATCAATGTGTAGATCCTACAACTTGCAATTATTCATAAAATATTGAAGAAATAAGTTGGAAATACATACAAAGATTTCAACAAATATTTTGTTGTATTCATGCTTGAAAGAAAAATTAGAATACAGAAAGGTAAAGTATGATTAAAAATACTAAACTGTTAAGAATTGAAATTTCTAATTGCATCAATTGTAACATTTTAATAAACAATCTACATTCCATTTTTTTGTTCTTTTCAAAAGATATTGAAAATTGAGTTCAATAAAGGACTTTAATGTTTATTTTAAAGTAAGGATTCTATAACAAAAATTCTTTGTAATTGTCATCTCAATAATCAAAATGGAATGATTCTAAACCTTTCCAAATATATAGATATAGGTACATAGATATATAGATATAGAAGTATGTAGATATGTAGATTTATATTTTGTATACAAATCCAAATTGAAATTTTTACTTATTAAAATTAAGAAACTTCTTAAGCTCTCCAAATTGCCCATATTGAAAAAGAATGTACATTTCAAACAATAACTTTCTAATTATGTAGTTAGAAGTTATGAAAAGTGTTGCCCCTTGAATCTACTTCTTTACAATATATTGTGTGAAAATTTCAAAGAAAAAAAATGTAAAATTCCATTTTAAAAATGGATTTTTAAATGCTATATTTCTAGTAAATGCTACTAGGTCTTTTAGAGGTTAAACCCTCTAATTCCAAATGTCTCTTTAGGAGACAATTGAAGGTTTGGGTAGGCTCTTAAGATCTCAATTTTTGGAGCAATTAATTTTTTTTTAATTAACTAAGATAGAGAAACACATTATCTTTTGGAAGAATATTGATTTTATATCAATTGATGCTTAATAATAAGAGTTATGACTTCCTGTGCTCAAAATGTTTGAGCCCATGCAACCAACAAAAATCCAAAACATTGAAATAAATTCTTAATTTTTTCTTTTCTTAGAGACTATACTTTTTTCTACATAGAAACATTTTGTCCAACTTTTTTTTATTAGTGATGTAAATTGTATGGAGTTTCTTGTTATGAAAATTATAGCACCTTTTAAAAAAAATAATGAACTTGATTTGTATTTGAACTCAATTTTCATAAATCTTAACCTTTAAATGCTAAAGGCACCAAGTTTTGGTGTCAACAATACTTTGAAGCTAAATAAAACCTAACCAAGTCACTATTCTCTATAGATTACATTTTTGGAAATTTTTTTAGAAGCCTAATTTCAGCATCAAAAATTTGATTTTGAAAATGATTGATCATGATTTTTCTATTCCAGATTTTAAGCTAGGGTGTTCATTGCAATTTTGGCTTTTTTTTAGTATTGAGAGTTCATGGAAATTAGCATCAAATAGACTACATCTTAGAGAAAAAATCATATTAGAAATGCATTAAAAAAATTGTAAAATAGATTTTGAGAATTCATAAATTCATTGGAACTATGCATGTTAGGCAATTTAACCTCATATTTTTCTGATGAACAACTTATTAGATTTGGCATATGAAAGGAGGATTGAAAGACCTCAAATTGTTTTGCAGTTTAAACACCCCAATGATCAAACATTATAATCTTTCAATCCATAAATCATATTGTTGTGTTTTCTTTTACTTCTTAATCTCTAACATGTTTAGTTTGAGTTTGCATGGTTATGGTTACAATTAAACAAATAGAATTGATATAACTTATCAGAATGTTGACTTTTTGTTCAATTTAGAACCATTAGATGTTTTTTGACCCCTGCAGAAGACTGTTCCAGTGCTGTTCCCCCGCAGCTGTTCCCCGCAGCGAGGGGAGCGGCCTGCTGTCAGATTTATTTTTTTCAAAAAAAAAAAAAAAAAAAAAAAAAAAAAATTTTAGTCTTCAAATACAAAAAAAAATTTTTTTTTTTTTTTTTTTTTGGTCGATGACGTGGCAGTCTCTCGGCCACGTCAGACCGCCTTGCCGAACCTCGCCGAACCTGTTCCCTGCTGTGATAACTCGCAGTCTTCTTGACCCCTCAAAAAACATCTAATGAAATCATTAGAAGTTCAATAAAAGCTTCAAGCATTTGGGAGTTAGAAAAAGTTCCATGTGGTTTAGTTTGCTTGCTAAAACAATCTCACCATTGGAATTGGTGTTTCCAATTTTATCTTTGAATCTTTAATGATTTAGTTTTCATTTTGTCTTTCATCTATTTCTACTTCATAATTTTTTAAAGAATGAAAATCTAGTGAGTGTTTTTATTGAAAAATATCCCTCGATTCTAAATTTAATTCTTCAAATATACAATATTCTAAGGTAGTGCTAAAAATTTGTTGTGATAAAATCTTATGTTGAAAAAATTCAAAGTCTTTATAATCTAGTTACACCTTGTGTATAAGGATTGATTTTATGTGAGCCTATGAGTGTGAGCCCATGAGCCTAGAAGAATACATACCTGTGATATAGACATCTCTAATATAAAAACTTTCTATATATCTATTGCAACTATGCAATAGATACCTATATTATAGGTGTTTATGTCATAATCACCATCAATGGTTGTTGTATATCTACTTCTATAATCAAAATTCACATACTAGCATCATTGCTTGTACACTAAACCCCCAATTTTCTTTACTTTAAATGCAAATATGACTTGCATTCTACTTGGTCGAAGTTTCTAAATTTTCTTTGGAAAGCATAGGGGCCACCTCTATGAAGTTCAAGAATGTTATAGGAAGGAGGTGCTCACTATTAAGATTGGATATCATTTCACTAACACTTTTTTTACATTTTTGGCACTTAAGCATCCTTTGACCCCTAAAGGTTTTTGACTATGTTTTCACCAAGATACTCCAAAACTACCATTTCTAGCATAAGTATCAAATTTTAGAAAAAAAAACATTTTTGGACATACATAATCATAGGATCTTGCGGTAATCTAGTTTTAGAAGATGTGAAAAAAATTCAAAAATTTCCACCATATAGATTGGAAGATATTAACATTTGAATTGACAAAAATCCATTTTTTAGCTTTACAAAAACTTGGGCAACTACACTTCACAAGATCACACATGTATGAATTTTTTTTCAAAATAGTGGTAACTCTTTAGATTCATCTTCAAAGCAAGTTGGCTACATGTTTGAAAAATTTATAATCATTTGGAATTGTATAACATATACAAAAATGATAGTAAATAGAAAGAAGTAGAGAATAAATGGCACTAAATTGTTAAGAATTTAGTTATAAAACAAAAAAAATACTATTCCCTACGGTTTGTAATGTTGCAATAAACAATATACATTCAATTTTTTTTTCATTTTTCTTCAAAAATATTTAAAATTGAATCATATAAAGGACTTCAAGGTTTTTTTTAGTGTAGAAATTCCACAATTACTTGCATACTAAAACTCCTCATAAATTTTGACTAATTGATCAAAATGAAATGATTCAAAGCTTTCCATATGTCTCTCTATATATATGAAAACCAATTTCAAATTGCTATTTCTTAAAAATGTGATTTAAAAAAAAATTGATCTACTTGAGTTGCCTTAAACTAAAGAAAACTACATATCATGCAATAGCTTTTTAACCATGTAGTCAAAAGTTATGAAAATTGTTGGACCTTAAAGCTATTGCTCAGGATAATATCGAGTGAATTTTAAAGGAAAAAAAATCCCATTCATAGTGACTTGCCAAAAATTGGTATATTGCCAAAAATTGCACTTTAGTCTATTTAAGGTTAAAGATTAAGAAAATCCATTATTTTATAACACCATAAAATAGAACAATTTAGAAATTATGCACTCCTTCCAAATTTCAAAATAATTTTAATAATTGTATTATTAAAGGTCTTAGAGATGCTATATGGTGAATTCTTTTGAAAAGGATCAACTCTGGAGCGCACTGACGTCTAGTTTCTCAACAATATACAAATTGAGATTGAGATTTCTTTCTCATCACAACTTAGAGGAAAGGCATCCTAATTTTTAGAGATACTTTATGAAGTTGTTGTCCTACCTAGAGGTTGGATTAGGAATTACTAAAGTACATATTTTCTAAAAATACAAATGTAGAAGTATGTCAAGTGGTTGACTTGACCCTAATTCAAACTTGGAATTGCAAAGATGAGGTCATAGAATCAAAAAGCACAAAAATTCCAAAAAATCACCATATCAAGAGAAACTTGTTTCAAGTCCATTCCAACAAAGTTTACTAAAAAAATGATAATATTTTGCTTGTAATTGAATTTAGAAGGAATTTAGAAATTTTCCTTTCCAAATTTATAGAAAATTATTGGTGATAGCATTGGTGGATCTAAACCATATGGATAGAATCTACAACTCAAACTCTACAGTTTTGATTTGCATCTCAATTCCAAAATATTCTTCCAGATAGTACTTTATGATGATTTTTCTAGAATTGTCAATTCTACAAATGAGTCTCAACAGTTGGGGATTAATATTTGCAACAAACTAGAATTTATTAAATTTGAATTTTTTGAGAAATTTCAATCCCGAAAGTATGTTTTCCAAGATTTAATTTAATTTAATTTTTTCCATATTTTCAGAGATAATTTTTTTTTTTAAAATTGAAATTTCTTTAGTCTACTATTGTAGCAATTCTACACAATGCTTGTAATTAACTACTACTAAAATTGTTTATTGTAGTCATCCAAGTAGAGTGCCTAGATATATTTTTTGGCATACGAAACTCATGAAGTGCTTCATATAACAATTTATAAAATATATAGAGGGCCAATAACTTATCATTTTTGAAATTGGACTATTTGCATTATGACATTGGAACAATCACTTTACATAACATTTAGTAGCACATAACTCTACCTTCTCTCTACAACGAAGGGTGTGGCATATTCTACACCCAACAACCTCTCCATCCTCCACATGTCCACTTACTTTAGTAGTCACTCATGAAACACTAAGGTAGTCAACTCTAAAATGGAAAGGGCGTTAAAAATGGACCCTATTAAAGGTTGTAAAATGGACAATTGGTGGTTCTTAAATGGACCTCCACATTCATTGAATGAATCAAGAATAGATGCATTGGGAATAGTGAGAACCAATCAAGCTCTTTGCTTTTCCATCTTTCTTTAGAAATTGCAAGTGAACCATTCATGGAAGACAAACATAAAATAGGGACCTACGACACATCTCCTTTGAAAATTCATAACTAATTAAAAAATGCATCAAAAATTATGAAACCACTTGTGTTAGATTCCTCTTCAATTTCTCTTTCTCTGAAAAATGGACTAAAAATATTTCCATTCAAGTAAATACATGAAAAAAGGGGACCAGCCCTTAGATGCTCCATTGTAGAGCCACCTTATTGGAGTGTCAAATATTCCACCCCCTCCAAAAGGCAGAGCCACCCAATGCTAATAAATGTTATGTAAGGCATAAGTTAGGCTTGACATATGGGTTATAAGAAAAAATTAGAAGATACTTTTGATCCTATGGCTCCTTTCAGGGTTAATACGGTCAGTTGAATACATTCATGTGTATACTGAAACAAAAAGTTGCTGCTCTCATTCTTCTAAATTTTTCTTCTTTCTTGGTACCAGCAGAATACCATTCAGACAATAAATAAAAACCTAAAACTCTTCTGTACTGACATTCTAAAAATGTTGATTTAGAAATACGTCAGGTCATGCATTTTTTAGTTCAAAACTGGCCACTCAAAATGAGCAAAATAAACTATTGAATCATAAAACCTTTGAAAGCTGTGACAAGTGTTAAAGCCAGAGGATCCGAGATCCACAACTAACCATAAAGTAAGCGCAAACACATTTTATTCAAAAAATCCAGGCATTGGAATGCAACAAAAAATAATAGAATTAAAAAAGAGAAAATTTACTACCGACTAAATAATGCCACATTCTCTGGTTGCTATCCAATGATACCGAACCCCACATTTTCATCCCGTCCCCCCAAAGTTCCCATCTTTTTGTGACGTGTGAGGTCTGAACGGCATGAGCGCTGAAAAGGTTAGTTGTAAGTGAATTGACAATAGAAGAAAGGTCGAAGAACGATCGCAGCTTGCTACGCAACCATTCGCTTGCGAGGCTGTCTTCCGTAGAATTTCCTGTCAGAACTATAGCAGCATATATTTTAGAGCATTCACTTCGTAATAAATTTGATTTCTGATGGTTTCCTAACTTCCTAGAAAATATATCATCCTCATTAACTAAAAAACTAACGACAGGAGTCTCTACACTGAGCCATTCAAAATCGCCTGAAAAGCTAGAACTTGCCTTCGTCATCAAGTGATAATTGCGGGAAACACTAACAAAAATTACATCCACCCCTGTTGAAAGATACGGTTGCTGGAAGAATTTTAGGAAGAGATCACTACAGCATTACTTACTCGGCAGGAGCTCCAGTACAAGACCGTTTATGAATATAGTAAGCTGAAGTCTTGCCGGTGTATAACTTGCCACATCCCACTGGGCAAAGCTCTGCTCCAGATGATTGCTTCGGTTTAGCTATCGGGATCTTCCTGACCTTTAATGCCTTCCGAACCTCGGTTGCATCCTCAAGACCAAGCTCAACCTGTGTTCCGCCATCGACATCGCCTGTCGATTTCGAAACAAAGTATGGGGACGAAACCAACTCTGCAAGATGAACTCAACTACCGTCAGAATTCACAATAGCTGCATAAGCTACAAATTGTCCAAGCTGAGTTGACAGCGTGAAATCCAACTTTAACTCCACTTAACCGAGTTAACCCCGAAGTGGACAAATGACCAATCGTGACTGCTTCCATATCTACAGGGGTAGTATTAAGTAACATAATTCGATTAGGAAGAATCTTGGAAAGCAACAAAATATACCAATAAAAAGAAGAAATCATGACCTACATCAAAAAAATAGACATATAAACGATATGGATGTGTTTCTACACTTAGTACAATTCGACTGTCAACTTCCAAAGTGGACTGTTATTTTATCGTAGGCACTCACGATTAACGCTAAGATCACGAAGAGAGAGATTGGTACACGAGAGATCACGACAGCAGAGACCATGCTCTATGATGTTAAGAAGCCAGACATAGTTACGCTTACGTGAGGGATAGATAGCATCGGACGGTACGGTACCGCCATGAAGGGAGGTAGCCAATGCAATGGGTGATCCTCGCATCCTTACAGTCCATTTGACAGGTACGGCAACTTTCCTTGATTTTTTGCCCACTGAGGCGGTTGATTCCGTGATATGAAGCATCTCATCTTCTAAAACCCGCTGCACAGCCCTGCTGGCCACGTCTTCCAAGCGCTGGGCTTTACTCTCTTTCATTCCACTCTTCTTAGCAGACTTGGATACGTTGTTCATCGGTGTTTCATCTTCCGAGACGAAATCGAAGACGTCCTTCTGGAGCATGTCTTGATGAGCAGCTGCAACTTTCTCATCTGCATACACGACTCTAACACCCTTTAACAAATCTCCAAACCTGGCAAAAATGTAGTAGTCGTTCGTTCATATCCATGGTCACAGTAGAGCAACTACAGAAGGATTAGAAATCGCAACCTGTAAATAATTCACAAGATTCACTCATTACATGGCGACTCCTTTTCTGAAGACTACCTCCAGACACAATTTTCCAATGTTTTAATTTCACTTTCAAGGACAACACTTGGAATATTCCAGATCAGAAAGGTGGAACTAAACTCGATAAGCTAGATTTTGATATCGAGGCTGAAGAGATGAAGGGATCATGAAGGCTAGAATTAAGTTTGACCAGTAAGAGGCCTGCCTTGAAAAACTAGGGGCAATGAAACCAACGGGAGGGATACGTAGTTCATCAGCCGTGACCGTTAGAAATCCAAGACCAGAAAAGCATGTAAAACTGTTGGAACATGTTTAGTCTTATTTCTTACCGGTTTTATGACTACCCTACCTTCAGACACAAAAACACCGTCTTCTCTATCACTCGCTTCGGAGGTTCCACCACAGAGATCAGGACTCAGCTTGCTATCGGCTGCAATACCCCCAGGAACCGGGGTGTCGGACATCACCTTCACCTCGTTATTATCTGTGTCATGGATTTGCGCTACTCCACCTTCCAGCTTACTTTGAGCAACGTCTTCTCCTTCAACTGGGTCAATGGGACCGGAATTTGCAGCTGGGGACACGAGATTCTCTGTCTTCCCTGCATCTTTCTTGAGGCTTAAATCACTACTCTGTAACCAAGACTTCTTGTTACTCTTCTCAAATTTTAAGTAGAGCTCTTCAGTTTCTCTTGCACTCCGTTCTCCAGACGTCTCATGCAAAATAGTGACCTCTTCGATATCTAACTTCCTTTTCTTCTTCCTTTTCTCTCTGGTCTCTGATGTCGTTCTCTTTTTCTTTTTCCCGCTACCATCAAACCCAGACTCATCTTGACTTCCAACCAGACCCGTTTCCAGGGTCTCTCTTATTTTTCGCTCCTTGCGTTTTTTCCCAGTCGTATTTGGAGCATCCTCAATTACACAAGAAGGTCCCTTAGTTTCTTGGTTGCTTTCTAGTTTCTCCTCCTCTCTGTTGTCTTCAGAAATGTGATCTGTGTTGATCGCTATCATAAATTGTGCATCTTGGCGTTGTGTCTCCAGTCTCTTTCTCTGCATACATTACAACATGAAATATACGTCACGCCGCTTGTCCACGACTTGAATCACATCAAAGAATAGTCACAGCGGAATCTTGGCGCCAAAAATATGTCTTAACATGATATTGTATCCATATTACGAAAACGACCAAGCAATTCTTTTTGAACATGAGATCGAATTAGAAGTTGAAAAATCAAGAACAACTACTACATTTATACTACCAACCTGAAAGAGAAAACCAAGTTATTACCTCCTTGCTGGTCTTCTCGACAGTAGATTCCCTATTCGTTGCAGCATTTAAATCATTTCGGAAAGTCTCTTTGAGACTCTCCGGCGTGTATAAAAGGTTATAAAGTCCTGCAGGTGTTTGTTTCTCTACTGCAACTTCTTGATCATCCACTAAAGTCTTTTCTGAAGATTCAGGAATCGCCAGAAGGCTGGCTTCATCATGTTTTTCGGGCAAACTCTTTCTTACTTTCTTTTTGTCCGCCTGTTTAGTCGAGTCAGTCCTCTTCAGACGTAATGCTTTTACACCAGTCTTGGGAACATCCTTTCCAGATGATTGCAATGCCGTTGCTGCGCCCAGATCGGCGCCTGAAACTTTTTCAATGGTAACAGGCTTTGGGACTTTGAATTGTGGAGTAAGCAACTTCCCTGTTGAAATTTGGGATGCCGGTGCAAGGTCTATTGCTTGATATCTTTCCAAGCCCGTAGCACGTTCAGGAAGGGTCATTGAGCAGGTCTTGACACTTTCCTGCGTGTTCGACGGTAAGTCAAGTACAGTATCAGCAGCTGTCGCAAGAGATCCAGCTTGCGTTAAAGGCTCGATTGGCATACTGCGCTTACGTTGACCAAGAGAGATGCCCATAAGTTCATCCAAGCCATCTTGACTCTCAATAAAGTGAGCATACCTACACTTTTACAAGATAATGGAGTCAGGAGCAATTGAAATTCTTCTCATACTGTATAAGACGACCTACAAGTCACACGGCCTTCGTTCAAATACAATCTCAAGATATGCATATAATGCGGTGTTCATAAAGAAGACCTCAACCCCCTAAAGCACCTCAATAACGAAAGAAGAGCTTAAAAAGTTTTACTTCGTTTCAATGTTTGCAGGTACTCCGGAGGCCCGACGTTTAAAGATTTGACTTGACTTCATACCGCCATTGCCGGAAACTGCAATCATAAGGCATTCAGCTGAGTGATTACTTCAAAACCAGAATACTTTCCCATGTACTTACAATGTTGCAAATACGGCATTCCTGCACGCGGGACTGATTCTTTAGACTGACGACCAGTGCCTGATCCAGAACCATACAAGAAAATGCAATCCCCGTCAATATACCAGATCGTAAGAGAGCACACGTAGAAATTTACCCAATGGAACAGGAATCCTAGTTGTCAAAGGTGGATCATCTCTACGCCCGGTTTCATCACTTGAATCGTCTGACTCGTCAACGACTTTGTCAGAAATGCAAAGATTATCTGCTTTTTGCTTCTTAAACTCATCTATATCTTGGTCTGGGTTGGTGTCGGACTCATCACTATTATCCTCGGTAATATTATCCGATAATGCCTTTGCAACCTGATTCATATATGACAAGGTACATCTCAAGCAATGAGCAACCACTGTTCCCAAGGTACAACAAAGAATCTGTACATAAACAATGTACAAGCAATGCAATGCTGCAATAAAAAAATATGCAGTCTAAGGACAACTCAGCTCTACAACGCGAATCAGAAAAATCGCTCAGCACTCGAATTCCGAAAGTTAGTGTAAAACGAAGGTCTCACCTGTGTTGGAGCCACTTGAAATGACTGATCTTGAGAAAAGAACTGAAGTGAGTCAATCTTCAAATTAGTTTCTCTGTCACCTGCCCTTTTAGGGGATGTACCGGCATGCTCCCCAGGACTTCTCACACTATTAGAAGTAGGACTCATGCGCAATGCTTTTCGTATCTGATCTTCTTTCCTCCTTATATCGTGCTGGTTACCCACTTTTGTTTGGTTAGCAGATCTAGGATCACTCTTTGGAGAACTCTCTCCCGTGCAAGCTCCGGAGAGCGCGACTTCGTCAGGCTTGGCAACTTTAAACCGGTCGACGTGCCCAGGCTCGCTTTCTAATCGGTCACTAGAGACATGTGCAAGTCTGCCTGGTGAGGCAATGGCATGCCCGCTGTTAGCTTCCGGGTAACTTGGCGATCTCTGAACCCCAACTGGACAAATCTGAGCTGTGGACACCTCTGAGCCTTTATTTACACCCTCTAAGTGTTGCTGAGTCTTCTCTGAGCCCTGGAAGCTTTGTATTTCACTAGCCTTGGTGTTTCTTCTTTCGCCATTCGTCACATCTTGAGAACTTTCAGAGTGGCGAGTTTCCGACGGAGCGCCACGGCCAGCTTTTCTGTAATTGCCAACAAAACTGATAAAAAAACAGTACCGGTTATTCATGGACTGACGGACTTATGTACTTGCAATCCAGACCTCAAGAGCACAGGCTTAAGATTCCAACTATCAACCAAAGTCTCGAAACAGGAAGCTCAATGGAAGCTGGAATGCCAGCTTAAGACTAACAACGTGATCAAACAAACAGAGACGAGTAGCTTACTTCAATGAATTGGGAGACTCCTGACTTTCAACAGAACCGACTTTTCCAGCCTGTATGGGGGGAGAGGCCCCTGAATCACCTTTAAGGGAGGTGCTAGTCTCAGCATCGTTGAAAACACTGTTCAAATTCTTTCTTGGCGAGAGCACCTTGTCATCAATGTTAGCCAATTCGGCACCATTCCGAATCATACCTTCTCCAGATGTTTCATTCAGCACTTGAGCTTCTCCTCCTGGGTTTCCGTTTTCTGAAGCCTCGTCTTTCGAGAGATTTGACGCCGAAGGTTTTCCGGAATTTATGGAGCCCTTCTGGTCACTGACATCGACAGACAGGGATTTGCCTTTCTTCCTTAGCTTTTTCCGAGTCTTTTTTTTTTCAACGTCTCTAAGAGCAATATTGTTAACTTCCTCATTACTATTCACATGCTGAGAGTGATTAGGACTTGTAGCTTTCGCAACCAACTGATGCCCGGGATCTACAAGAGCCGACGTTACGTACGTGCATTCGCCATCCTCCTGTTCGCATTCCCTATCAGATTCATTCAGAACATGATTCAGACTGGCGCTCACAACCGGAATAGTCTCGCACTTCTTGCTCTTGCTCTTCCTCGTCTTTGCCAGCTTCCTATCTGGCTTGTGCTCTTGCTTCTGCTCCCGTCTCTTCTTCGTCTTCTTTTTCTCCTGTTCAAGTTCCCTATCAGATTCATTCAGAACATGATTCAGACTGGCGCTCACAACCGGAATAGTCTCGCATTTCTTGTTCTTCCTCGTCTTTGTCAGCTTCCTATCTGGCTTCTGCTCCGGCTCTTGCTCCTGTCTCTTCTTCTTCTTTTTCGGGAGCAGAGCTGGTGACACGCCAGGGCCGTCCGGCAACGAATCTGATTTCTTTTCTCTGTTAACTTCGAGACCAACATTGCCACTAGCTACTACTCCGGAACAAATTGCAGGATCAGCGTCTTCTTTATTCTCAATCTCAGCATCGCAACTCTCTTCTTTATCCTCTACCCCAGGAGGTTCACCCTCTGAGGCTTCATTTGGATTCTCACTAGTTGTAAGATCAAGGTTAAGGACCTTCTTCTTTTTCTTTTTCCTCTTCCTTCTAGAAGATAATAGATTTGGATCTAAATCACCAGAGCGATTCATCTGTGATAATGAACCTCCAGTAGGTCCATTCACATCCTCGTGCATGGCATCAGGGTTCAATCTATCGCCCCCTTTCCAATCCAGCGCAGCACTCCAGACCTTGAGCCCAACATTTGCTTCCGGCACGTTTAAGGTGCTGCCACTAGGTGCTTCGGTGAGCTTTCGTGACTTTGAAGGCCGTTCATTACTTACCGATGAATCCCTTTTTCTACTGACCCCTTTAGTATCAAATGTCAATGCAGGGGTAACGCCTTCACTAATTCTATCCGGTTCTTCTATGAACAAGTCTTGGTCTAAGCTGGATACCTTCGTGACTAAGGCAGCTTCTGCATTTTGAGCTCCTCCATCACAGAGAACTGCACCTAGACTCTCCAACAACCTCCCATCGGTCGGTTCCTCTAAAGAATCCGCCAATCCACTTACTCTTTCGGGAAGTCGATCCAGAGGCTCTTGAGAACCTAATAAACAATCTACGTCACAATCTGCCTCTTCCTTCAGCAGCTTCGGTTCTTTCAACTCTTTCCACGGCTCAACAGCCAACTGTGCACAGGGTTCACCAGCAAGTGGTTGCGGTGCTAGCAAGGGAACTTTCTTAGGCGTTGAACTATTTAAGAAACTAAGAGCAGGCATTCGTACAAGCCCATCCCTGTTGCTTGACGCAGGATCACAGCTCTTCACCTCCGCAAACACCTTTCCTTCGTCCTTATTGTACACATGCCCTATTCGAAGAAAATCAGCGAGGTGGTATCCGTGTTCTCCACCAGGCACCTGTGACCTCATTGAAGCATATATCATAACATCAGTGCACCGAAATCTTATCTATGAATCGGTGTTTATTCTTCTACCTCTCAAACGCAAGCGTCACCTGCTTACTAAGTAGGTGACTCGACTTTCAGTAGCTCATCCGAAAACATTCCTCTAAATCTTACAACATTACAAACCTCGACATGTCTCACAAAAACGAACAAGAAATTGTTGCAAAAAACATCGCAATTGACGCCCCATGGTGAGATCGCAGAAAACTATACCGCAAGCTGTCCAATTTCGATATCCCCATTGCCAGGATAACAGTGCTGGTGTGTCACCTTCACCAACTCTGCAGCGACACCAATTCACCACGTACATCAAACACTATAATTTGATCACCTTAAATCAGAAGGACGCTCTCTACAACGCAGTTTCCAGTGTTACAAGAGACTCCAATGTCGCAATTAGCAAGTAAATTCTGAAAAACGGATTCTTCTCCCTCTCATATTCCTAGATCAATATCAAATCCACCTTTATTCACTCTTTGCATCAGAACAGAGTATAAAAAAAACGCAGCAATGAACGCAATTGAGAATTTATCGAATCGAGAACTCTCTTCCGTTTTCAACTAACACAGCCATAATTGCAACACTATGAAGCCAACATCCAATGTAGCGCCGTACAAACTACTGCGCAGAGAAAAAAGAAAACGAAATTCACCTCGAAGATCGGCCACGGTGGAGGTACGCACGATGGACACAATGAAATGCGTGTCCACATCCGTATCCACGAAGATGCGCACCGACTTATCGAAGCTCATCTCGGCATCCGCATCCACCGCCATCTCGGCAAGCGTGGAGAAGTCGACCGCCTCATTAAAGGGAAAACACTAAACCCTAAACCTTAATAACAACCTTGCACCCAGGGCTTTCAACTTAGGGCAGCAGCTCCACGAATTCCTTCAAACCTAATTAACGAATTCCAAGGAAGCTTGCAGTAAAAGTTTCTACTTTAATGACGGAGCCGATTGCTGGATGATAGCATCAGACCTATAAATGGCTCTGCAACACGGCTATCCGTCCGCTGACGGAGGGCCAAAACAAACTGCAGCGAATTCAAATCGGAAGTGAAGAGAGGTATGGTAGAAGGCTCAGAAACCACTCATCTAAGGGCTGGTTCGCATTTTTACAGTATTTCTTCAGATGGGAACATTTTCAGCTCATTTTTCAGACCAAGAAAAATTGATGGAAAATCTAGCCCAAGTGGTTTCATATTTTTTGAAACATTATTGAATTACTTATGAATTTTCAAAGGAGATGTGTCCTAGGTCCCTATTTATGTTCCTAGGTCCTTCATATACTGTTCAGTTGCAATTCTAAAGAAAAATGGGGAAAGCAAAGACAATGATTGGCTCTTGCGATAAAGAATGCTTTTTCCTTCACTTCATTCAATGACTCGTGAGGTCAATTTATAAACTGCATCATGTCCATTCTACAACCAGTTATAGGGGCGGTTCTTAATGCCCGAACTGTTTTCGAGCCCTCTACCTTAGCAGAGGCGGCAGTATATCGTAGAGGTTGTCAGAACGAACGGAAAAATGTTTCCTTGATTTCATTCATCCAACTTTCAAGCTTTTATTCATCATACTACTAAAATCCTAGCGACCTCTTTAATATCACATTTATAAACTGTATGATATTACAGAAATACGACACTTTTATAATATCACATAATACAAACCTGAGATATTATAGAAATGTACTGGCCGTTGAAGACATAATTTTGTAATATCACATTTATTATTTAAGTGATATTACAGAAATGTCCAAATAAAAAAGTTTGACACCCCCATTTTGGACCCTTGAGTTTTCTTAGCATTACCCAAAATGTGGTTGTCATTTGTTGTTTCCCTCAATCAACATTTGTACCTAACACAATCCCCCTTAAACTCACCAAATTTTCATTACTAAAAAACAAATATTCCATACTAGTGAATTTTATTTTTTGAATTCATGGTTTTATATGAAAATCTATAGAAAAACATTGAAGATGAATTTTTTAAAATTGGATTGTGGTAATATGTAGGAAAAATGCATACACACATAGTTCCTTCAACAAGCATCTCCAAAAAAGTTTCACAATTTCCTCTATAGAAGTTTCAATAGGGCTGTGAATAATTAGTGTCTAAATTTTTTTAGATTGATATCTTTTTATGTTAATAGATTTTGGTTAAAAAAACTCATTGACTAACTAATTTTTCACATTTGAGTATAATGATACAACTACTTTACCAAAATCTAACTAGAATAAAAAGATATCAATTTAAAAAAATTTAGACACTAATTATTCACACCCCCATTGAAACTTCTATAGACGAAATTGCAAAAGTTTTTTAGAGATGCTTGTTGAATGAAAGATGTGTGTATGAATTTTTCCTATACATTCCTACAATCAAATTTTAAAAATTCATCACCAATGTTTTTCTATGAATTTTCATGTAAATCTATGGAAAAAAAATAAAATAAATTCACCTAAAATGGAGTTTTGTTTCTTTAAAACTAGAAATTTTGTATGCTTGAGGGGGATTGTATTAGGTACAAATGGTGATTGAAGGTAACAACAAATGTCAATCACATTGTGAGTAATGCTAAGAAAATTGAAGGGTCCTAATTGGAGAACAACCTTTTTTGAAGTGTACCTTATAGTGCCTTCCTAGAAATTTTTGTAGGCATGGTTCAAAGTAGATGACATAATAGTTGCAGAAATTTCTATGAGGGCATTGTACGATATATGAAGTAACATGAGCTAAAAACAACTCTTTTGCAAGTTTCACTATCTTACATCAAAGGTCAAACACTCACTAAAAGTTTAATGAACTCAATGATTATTAGCAAACTTAAGAGAAAATGCAATTTTTAATGATCTTGTGATTTTTTGAATGCTTTAATGATATTTTACAAATGTAAAAATGTAAAACTATAAAGAATCCTATACACAATTCTAGATTCACCTTGAATGAATACCTTGGATGAAATGCCTTGGCTTTATTGGTTCCTTCAAAAAATTCATCACCTCTCATTTGTTACTTTTAAGAAATTAGTATGGTTTTGAGTCTTTCAATGTTCATTTAAGATCAATTTTGTAGGTGTGGGAAGACAAAAGATGTTGCAATTAAGTGCTTCTACCTTATCATCTAAAATTTTCTAATACACTTCCACCAATTTGTCCTACTAGCCACAATAGCTAGTGAGAGGGAAAAGTAGTATCACTTAGAAAATTATTGTCATTGATTTTTTGTGTGGTAGAAATAGGTATGAAATAACAATATTACAACCAAAATTATCCAACATTCAAAATAGTATTATTATACTATAGCAAATTGGTGTCACATGCACTATCATCTCTTAAAAGACCAAACAACATTTTTGGGCAGCTCACTGTGGGCGCTTCATTCCCACCCTTGGAATTAAGCGATCACAACCAGGCTCTTGTTTACACAACTACTCCTATGGGTGTCTAAGCGTCAAACCCACTGTGCCTTCCAAGCAATGGATCTTTTGCTACTCTAATTATCCTAACGCATGAGTTGGTTATTCCTAACTATCCTAGGTGTGTACTTGTTTCGTTCCCTTATCCTACTTCTAGTTGCTTCCTTACTTTATATGTTTCGTTCTCTTGTCCTACTCTATGTATTTGCTTTAGTCTATTCTACGTAATTGTATTCTTTTAGTCTAATCTACACCCTGGTATTTGTCTTGGCCTACTCTACGTATTCGCTTTAATCTACTCTACGTCTTGGTATTCGTCTTTGCCTACTCTACGTATTTGCTTTAATCTACTCTATGTAATTGTATTCCTTTAATCTACTCTACGTAATTGTATTCCTTTAATCTACTCTACGTCTTGGTATTTGTCTTGGCCTATTCTACGTATTTGCTTTAATCTACTCTATGTAATTGTATTCCTTTAATCTACTCTACGTAATTGTATTCATTTGATCTACTCTACGTATTTCATTCTATGTTTGTGTATTCATTAGTTTACTTCTCTTCTAGTTATGGTTGTTTTTCCTATTCGTGGTTGTTAATCACCGGACCTTAATCTTACTTGAGATGTTAACCTCTTCCTACTAACTAATTCCCTATTACATCAATTAACTGAAATCAAAAGAAGGTTTAGAGGCCCACCTTCGTTCCGTGTGTCCAGTCCTCTTCACTCTACGCCACGTCCATCATTGTCATGTCTTAGCCCCGGCCCTTTTAATTATCCCCTTCCGGGTGTTTTTTATAAATAAGTCTTTTTCTCAAACTACCTCCCCACCTACTAGTGTCTACTATTTCCTAGCTCAACTAACCTCTAAACTATCCCCTCAACTAACTAATTTCTACACTATCCTAACCAACTAATTTCTAGACTAGCCTAAACCAACTAATTTCTAGACTTAGTTTTTTGCCCAAGGACCCCATGGACCCCCAACCCCCCGAACCCCTGGACCCCTGCGGTACCCAGCTAGCTGGCTGGTTGGGCGCGGTCCCTAGCTGACTAGGTTCCAGCGCTGGAGTTTGGAAACAAACTTTGGATTTTTGGTTTTCAAGTAAAACTAGGAACTTCTTAACTAAAACGAGCTAATGTGGCCCAAGGGTTTTAATCCAATGGATGTTGGATGCTAAACGTTGACTTAGTGCCAACCGTGTTGGATACTAAACGTTGATTCTAACTCAAGGAGAAGGTTATTTGACACCCCGCTAAGACTTAGGGGGTTCAAAGCTTCACCATGAGAGTGAGGCGTTTTAACACGTGGCTAAGACTTTTAGTTTCTAGGGAAGGTAGGGGTTCATAGCTTTGTCGTCCTCTATGGGACTAGATTAATCCCGTGACCAAGAAAAGAGGGAGAAGAGGGGGAACACATAATTTATCCAATGCTATAGTCAAAGCTTCGCCATCCCCTATGGGACTAGATTAATTCCATGACCAAGAGAAGAGGGAGAAGAAAGTAAACACACAATTTATCCAATGATATAGTCAAAGCTTCGCCGTCCTCTATGGGACTAGATTAACCCCGTGACCAAGAGAAGAGGGAGAAGAGGGTGAACACACAATGCAACATACTCTCAAAGTCACTTCCCTAGTAACCTCTCAGTTCCTCCCAAATTCTCTCCCACAACATCTCTCAATAGTGGCACAATACAAGAGTGAACCAAGATTAAATTGCATAAAGTTTCACCAACTTGGGGGGGTCTCAAGTCCCCAAGTACAAATCACACTTACCAAGGGTGTAAAAATCTCAAAAGACCATCAAAAGCTCCCTTGGCATCAAAAGCCAAAGGAATTCCGGCATAACCCGGGCCCAATAGTCTTCTTCCCTTAAATGGGTAGGAGTGAAAAAAGAAAGAGAATGAGAGGAGAATGCCGCCTCTTTCATACTCAAAAGGGAGCAACCCCCCCTTAATCTACTAAGAATAACTAGATGAGGGAATTTAGGAGGTCTGTACATGTTTACGAATTCCAAATCTAACTATCCACCTAAAATCTACACAATTTGAATTGAGAAATTCAAATCTTACCTAACCTTACAAGAACTTGCAAAACCACCTAATTAACCTTCCCCAAAATCTACAAATTCTCACATGGGAGAAGTTCCCATGTGTTCCCACCTACTTAATTTGAAATTACTTACACCAAGCACTTGGAGCCACCTCCACTAACTTTTTGAGGTGGTACTTGCTCCCACATGTGCCCGGAGTTCCTTACACGTTCCCCACGACCATTGGGGCCCAAACTCCCCCCAAAAGCATAGAGGGGCCTTAAACCCCAATTTCTCCTCCATGTGTTGTCCCCAAAAAGCTAACTTTTGAAGTTTAGCTCCGAATGGCAAACGGATTGCGCCATTGGGTTCGGAAGGCCATAATTAGCCTAAGTAGAATCCCTTACCCCTTAAACTATGTCCAAATTCTCAAGGAATCTTAGTGTAAGTTGGGATCAAAGTTGGGATAAATTCCCAACTTTTGGAGTTTGGCAATTTTGGACCCCAAAACTTCACCAATCTCTTAAGTAGATGGAGGGGGGTAGGAATAGACCCAAGATAGGCTTCGTTCCGATGTCGTATGGCCCCGGTACATCGGTCAACTGCAGCTTCCGTCATTTAATTTGTCAATTGGGGAGGAATATCGCCGATTCGGGATCTTCCAACTATCGATTTGTCTTGAAACTTGGAGAAGCGCTCCGTTGGTGTGAGACCGCCTCGCCGGATTTTTAGTGGGATTTTACCGCACTTTGGGATATTCTTTCAAATTCCCACCCAAAGTCCACCGCGGTTGACCGTTTGGAAAAATATCCAAACAATGTCGGAAAATTCCCAAACTTTAGAGGGAACCACCCATGGGATCCCCCCACTTGGATGCAAATCTGCATCCCCACTACGTGCTCCTAGAATTAGGAAATCGCCCGGTATCTGCATTTCAAGGTTAGTATTTCGCCCGTATTCTCTTCGATGCTATGGAGAGTGGGGGATTCCTCCTAGATCCCCCTACGAGGACTTCCTAGCCTAGGCAGGGCCTTTTTAGGCTTCTTACCCTAATCCTGCACATCTCTATCAGTTTGGCGTCTATTTAGGTAAGACAAGGCCCGTTTTGGATGTAAACTATCCTAAATCCCACCTAATGACCAAATGGCATATTGGTATGTGTAATGCCAATACCGGTTTAATGCCCTTTTGTGGGTTTTATAAGCCTAATTACGCCTTAGTTTATGTAGGAACTCGAAAAAAGAACCCGTGAGTCCCTGGTGACGAATCGGGGACTCACACTCACCAAGAATGGAATTTCTTTTGTTTCTTTAAAAAATTTCATACAACTTGTACTTGAAGAGTAGCTTAAGGTACAATAAGTTTTTGTAACATTTGACCAAATGATATGTAGTTCTTTTCTCAATCTGGTCAACCTAGGTAGCTAAAATAATCACAAGTTTAAAAAAAAATAAGTCACCTATGTTTAAATCTACTTTTCAAAATTTACTTAAACATAGAAAACTTTGAATCGTTCCATTTTGACTAATGAAATGAAAGTTATGAGGATTTCTAGTTTGTAGGCAATTATAGAATCGTTACTCTAAAAAAAGTTTAAAGTTCTTTATTCAACTCAATTTTCAATAATTTAGGAAATAAAATAAAATTATAGAATATATATTGTTTATTAGAATGTTACAACTATTGGAATTGGCGTTTTTCAATTCCATAATTAAATTTTGAACAATTTTGTACTTTAAATCATTCTCCACTTCTTTCTATTTTTTATTATTTACAAGCATGAATATGGATTTTTCTTAAAACTTTAATATATCTATTCCCAACTTATGTCTACAACTTTTAAAAAAGACTTGAAAATTTTAGGATCTACACATTTATGCCGTTAAAATGTTTGAAAAATGAAATCTAACCATTTGAATCCAAGAGTTGAAAATACCAATTTTTTTAAAACCCAAGCACCATATCCTTGCAATTGTTAAGGTTTTTGTTTTGAAGTTTCTAGAGGGCTTACTCTAATAATTTAACTATAGGATTCTACAAGTGAATTTGATAAAAGAAATTAATTAAAATGATAATTTTAGCTCTTGCTTCAAAGAATTATAGTTTCTTTAAAGAATTATAGCCAATTGAAGGGTTTTGAGGACATTAGAAGATTACGAGTTCTTGGATTTTGGAAACTATGTCCTCGGGGGGGTTACTCTCACTACATTTGGGGGACCCATGCGTGACAAAGGGGTATTTTGGAGGGGCCTATTTACCTCTCAGGTAACATTAAGAGGGCCCTTATCATTACCTAATGCAGAAAAATTTCCTATATAATCATCTATATCATTACTTATAATATGTAAGTCAAAACAATTTTTTTAGCCTATAGTTTTTGTAAGTAAAAAAACTAAATAAATAAATATTGAGTAAGTAAAAGTGACAAGGAAAAAATTTATAGAAAAAAAAATTCAATTTCTAACTCAAAATCTTATGCAATCTCAAATAATGCTATGTTCAAGGTTTAGGAAATGCAGTTTTTATTGAAAGAGCACTTTGAACATACATACTTTCAAATTCATCGACATGTGAATGTAAACAATAAGTACACTTCAACACCAATTAGCATGAATGAATCAAACACAAAACATTCGAATTAAAAGCTCTATCAATATATAAATTGAAAAAGGAACTTTTGAAGACAATTGCTAATAATTAGGTATTTTGTAATATTGTTGCAACTATTTAATTTAGTATGTGAATTGATGTGTATCATAATGTGTAAGATACACTTTCAAGTATTTATTGAAGTTGCCGTTTTGCTAGTTGAATTCCAAAATTGATCACAATTTTATTGGTAACTTTCAAGCATGTAGCATAGGTTGTTGTGGTTTCTGGAGACACAAGATTAGGGAAGACAACTCAACTCTCAATTCATATTAAATGAGGCTATTGAAAATGAAACCACCAATAATTATAACATTGTTTGTACATAACCTCATCATATCTCCGCTATTTCAATGGCCACTTGTATTGCAATTGAAAGATGTGAACCTCTTGGATTGACCATTGGATATCAACTTCATTTAGAGACAAAAACGTCTCCTCAAACCAAATTGTTGTTTTGTACTATTAATGTATTGCTTCAATATCTTGTAAAAATGTTTGTAATATATATCTATAATACATATATAAGTATATATATATTTATTATATTCTTGCAATTTGATTTGTTTTAATCACAATAATTTTTTTTCTTAAGTAAATATTACTAAAACTACTTTTATGATCAAAAGAATTATTTGCAAATAATTGAAAGTAACATTCAAATGAAAATTGTATATAAATAATTAAAAATTTGCATAATATATACAGCCCAAAGATCCAATCATTTCTAGTGTAAGCTATATAGTAATAGATGAAATCCACAAATGAGGGATGAATGAAGATTTTTTTTTATTATAGTACGTGAATTGCTGATGAATCAACCTAACTTTAAAGTTTGTGGATTTGAAATCGCACCTTCATCTATTGATTTGGAGATACTATTGTAATGCTCCACATTTTCATCCTTTGACATACTATTGCACTGTAACTCTCAAAATGGTATTATATTGTAACTCTATCGTAGTACAAACAAACCCTACTAAATACAATTTATTGGATCCAATTCTCTTGCCCCTAAATTACATGTACCTCAAAATTAATGAACCATATTTTTGGCTACCTACATTTCTCATAAAGAACTTGCCACTTTTCATGTCTCCTACTTTATATGTAATTTTTTTATAAATATTTATAAATATTATCCAAAATGAATTAAATTCACCCTATGTTCCGCCGCATGTATGTTTCTAAATTGCGGAAAGTGACCCCTAGAGACTATGCCACATCAATTGTCCAATGTAGTCAAAACAAATCTACATCATATATTTAATTTTAAAAGTTTTTAAGAATATTTAAAATAATGAAAATAATATTTTTATTTTTTAATATTTTTTGAAAATCTTAAAATAATTTTTTGAAATTAAAAAATTTAGGCTATAGGGGCTAATTCACAATTCTTGATTAACATATGTAACAACCTTGAATGAACCTCCTTTACCCTCAAAATCCCTTCTAATGTTTTTAGGATGAAAGAACTTTAGGAATTAAGAAAAAATTATATACATTGATTTATCATATAAATGCATGTGATACAAACATCTCAAAGTTTAGTTATTTTAAATTAGTTCAAAATGAAATATTATAGGATGGTGATAATTAATTAATGTCCATAATTTGTTTAACAAGTGATACTTGTTTTTGAAATGATTGTTTAAAATGTTGATAGTAGGATCAATTTGTGTAGCTTAACCCTTGAAGGACCATTGTTCCTTTGATAGACAAATGGGATTTTGAGCATGTAAGCTTATCTATTGTCTCAATTTTTTTCATAATTTTTGGAAACTTTTTTTGAAGATAAAAAACCTAATTAGCTTCATGAAAATATAGTTTTTATTTCAAACAATGCCCAAAGCAAAAGTTAAGCCCAAATATGCTTAAAATAGAGGATATTGGGTTGCAAAAAAAGATTCAAAATTCTGAATAGTTTTTTGAAAAATGATTTTTTCTCAAAGATTATATTTTTGTGCATTTATATATTTTATTCACTATAATTGAATAAGATATGTGGAAGTTGTGGACAATCTTGTTTTTTCAAAATTCTAAGCATCTTGTTAAAAAAGAACTTATAGGATTCATTTTTAATGCAATTTTACAATTTTAAAAATAAATCATGTTTAGTCTCATTTTTTTGTTAGAGAATCTCAACATTAGAATTAGTGTGCTTTAATTCCATCCTAGAGATTGTAGTAATTTATGTTCTCCTTCTATTTTAAAACTACTTCTACTTAACAATGTTTTAAGAATGAAAATTCACTTTTTTTGAATTAATTTTTTTCTTAGACCCTCTAATCAATTTTCCACCATGAAGATTTAAAGCTCAAAACTTTGCAGTGCCAAAAATATTTATTAAGAAGGTTCAAAGTCAAATAATCTAGTCTTGCAATGTGAAAAAAAATTCTTCACTTTATAAGCAAATCTCTTGCAATTTGTGTGGTCAAATTTTTTGAGATTTATTCCATACATTTTCATGCTAGTTAAGTGTAGCATCATACAATTGGATATCCTAAGATAATAATTTTTTTTTATTTGACTCTTTGCAATAGATATGGCAAATTTGAGTGTTATTTAAAAAGAAGAAGGCCTTGATCACCTTTAGGACTAATCTTCATGTCAAAATCCATACATAGACTATAAAAGCATTCCCTATTAAGTATTGCACTTCATCCAATGTACAAAATATAAAAACAAAAAGAATATAAAAGTATTTGATTTGAGGTATTTGATACTTAAAAGTGTATATGTGCATATGACATACCCTATGCATGGTTGCTTTTAAATATGTTTGATTTAAATTAGGAATGTCCAAAGTTGAAAGAAAACCTAAGAATTTTGTCCAAAATGTATGTAAACTTTTTGATGCATTCGTTGCAATTGAAAAATTAGAATTGTTGGCCATCAAATTTTTAGAAGAAAGCTAATGAAAAGCAATGGACATAATTTTTGAACTTCTATAAAGATATTTTTATCAAGGAAACTTCAATGTGTTAAATGCGTTTAGTTCCACAAGTGAAAACTATTAATAGAATGTAATTTTTTTTCATTCTTTTAAAGAAGTGAAAGCATTATAAAATCAACAAAGTATTAGATATTAGAAGGGATTTGAAGGCAAAAGAAGCCCATTCCCAAAATTTCCATGAAAGGTGAAATTAAGTAATTGTTTTTAAAAATTTATTGTTAAATATTTTGAAAAAAATTTGAAAAAAATAAAATTTTTAATCAGTTTTCAATTTTTTAATCCATTCTGAAATTCTTGGAAAAAAAATTATTTAGAAAAATCAAACCAATAGGGATTGATTCACTATATAAGGAACAATGTCAAGGAACAATGGCTATTCTAACTCCCAAAAATTCAAAACTTTGTTTTTGATTCCAACATAAAATAGAATCACTTCCAATTGACACTTTAAGCAATTCCACATATTTTGAGACAAAATTGAGACAAAATTGATATTATTTCTTAACATACTTGCAATGAAAAATCATGAATTTTCAAAACAAAAATTGATTGTTTTTTTAAATGTATAAAAGAGCATGAAGCTATACAGGATGAACATACCCAATTTTTTTTGGTATTTATGCACAAAAGCTCTACATTTTAAACTTCAAGTATCTACAAATTTTCAAGATTGATTTGGGATAATGGGTGGGGATGGTTGCTTGTAATTGAAAGCATCTTCAATGGTTGTCTCTATAAAGGGTAGTAATGATATTATTGTTGGTATTGTCACATCAATTGGTCTTATACAATTTTAATGGGTGCCATGCAACAAGAATAGGAATGATCATTGTGACCACACTTTTGGTTTTTTTGCATGCAATATTTGGCACAATTGTTGTTTTCTAAGTTATTGCCTTCTCTACTTTGGCAATCAATGCTACAATTATGGCAACAACCAATCCTGTGCATGTTAATAGCAACATCCAATGTTTACATCAAGAAAGAAAAAACAAACTAGAGTGTATGGTGAATGGCCATGTCACCAAGGCAACAACCTTATCTACGGTAGAGACTTTAGGGTTTCAAAATTCAAAGTCTTAATGGATCCAACCAAACATCATAGGTGGCACAAAAAGTAAGGACTGTTATTCTTGACTTTGTAAAAGTAATGTAAAATTGTTGTATAATTTAGGTATTGGACAATGAAAATAAACCACTTCGGAAATGCACTAAAAACAAAAAATATATAAAGATGTTAATGGATCATGCTTACCAATGCAAAATTTGGTCAGCTTTCAAATAATTTTTGTCTTTTAATGTCATTTTAACAACTAAAGGACCATTGTCCCCTTAGAGGACAAAATGGATTTTGGGCAGGTTCCTATGACTTCAATTTTGGGTGAAACTTCTTGAAACTTTCTCACAAGATAGAAAAACTGATTAGCTTTGTAAGAATGTAATTTTTATTTCAATTGGTGATTGGCAACAAAGGTTATACTACAAAAAGCTCAAATTTTCATTCAGGGGGAAGAGATTCTTTTTGCAAAAAGTCAAAATTGAATTAAATTTTTTTTTTGAAGTAATATATTTTTGCCTACATGTGAAGCGTTGATTCATTTTATTTGGACTTACAATGAGAAAGTTATAGACAATCTTGTTTTTTGAACAATCTAAACATCTTCTTGAAAAAATAACTTGTAGGATTCATTTCTCAATGCAATTTTCACAATTTAAAAAAAAAATTGTTGGACAAGGTTGTGTTTACTTGCTAGAAAAATCTCACCATTGGGATTATTGTATTTCAATTCCATCTTAGAGTTATTAACCATTTAGTTTTTCTTTCAATCTTGGACCTACATCTACTTAACAATTTTTTAAAGAATGAAAACCAAGTATTTTTTGTGTGAAATTTTTATCCTAGATTCTCAATCCAATTTTTTAATACAAAAAATTAAAAATTCAAGCTCTACAATGCAAATTATTCTTACAAATGGTGGTCAAAGTCATTTGAAACTACAGACCATAGTTCAAAAAAACTTGTATTTCCAACTTTGAATGCTCATATCTTCCAATCTACACGGTCAAACTTCATGAAATGTTTACCACATGATTTCAGTAAAGTTAAGTACAAGATCATATGGTTGGTTTCTTAAAAAAATGTTTTTTTGTTTTCTTGGATGAATGCAATAGAAATAGCAATTTTGAGAGTTTTTTGACAAAAAAATGGCCTTGGTCCTTTAGGGATTAAAATAATTTATTTTCATTTTCTAATGTCTAAAGTTCAATTTGGGTACAATGTGCCCAATCAAAGTAAGGTAGGTACACCCAAAATGGCACCTGACCTTAAAGCGCCTTGTACAACGTGCATACATTTTCAAAAGCAGTCATGTATCCATATTGTAGATGGCACTTTCAGAAACACACTTTGACTGTTAATAACTTTTGCATACGGTGTCCAAATCCACTGTTCTTTGGTACATTGGAACATGCTTTCACTCACCAACAAGACTGTAAAAAAATCTGAACAACATAATAACAGGAACTAGGCACAGGCGCTTTTGGGTGTACCTACCTTACTTTTGAATGCTCTTGCAATGATAGAAATTTGAAGTTCTAATTATGAGGCAGTGAAAATTTAGTTTTGTCGGGCCTGTAAGATATACCGGTCCCATCAAGGATGCCCTTTTCATGGACTTACTGATGCATCACATTTACCGTGCCCTCGTTTTCCGTATCCCTCCATCCGATGGGGTCACTGTCCCCGCCAACATTCCCTACACCCTCAACCCCCGAACCTCCCCCGTTGTCTCACCAGCTTCGTTTGTCGCACCGAAACCCGTGGCTATGGAGGGAGCCCCCGAGGCCCCGCACCCGGCAGGGCAGCTCCCTGCTGCGTCGGCCTTGGCCCTTGTCCTTTCGACGCCCAAGACGCTCGTGGAGCTCGCCGTGGACGGCCAGAAGCAGCTGGACACCGTGGTGGAGGCCGCGCATGACATTCTGCTGTCGCTGAATCGCGCGCTCTGCAGCCCTAACTTCTGGGTGGCGCCCTCTTTGCAAGCCGGCAATGCTGCCACCGCTGCTGGTACTGCTGCTGTTGCTGCTGTTGCTGCTACTGCTGGTGGTGGTGAAGCTGGGGAGACTGGAAGTGAGGAGAAAGGATCGGAGAGTAGTGCGGAGGGGTTGGCGGCTTTGGATGCCACGCGCGTTCGCTATAAGGCTGCGACGGGGGCGCTTCGTGCTACGGTGGCTGCCATTGTGAAGCAAACGCAGGTTTGGCGCGGGTCTTTGCTGCATTCTTTTTATTATGGTGCTGTTGAATTTCTGTTTTGATTCACTGATGCAGAAGTTGAAATTTAAGGGGTTTTCGGGGTCGCAATTTTTCTCTAGAGGGCCTAAAAACATGGTCCTAAAATGATCGTTAGTATCGTGCATGCTGAAGTAAAGTCAGGTTGGGCGGGTCTTTAGTGGATTGTTTAGAGCGATATATTGTGTTCCTGAATGGAGGTTGAGGTTTTAGGGTTTTTCTGGGTCACAATGGCTCTCTAAAGAACATTGTGCATTGTGAAGTATATTCAGGTTTGGCCCTTCTTGGTTGGCTTTTAGGGCATTTATTTTGATTTCGATAATGGTGCGGTTGGATTTCCGTGTCGATTTACTGAATTCAGAGGTTGGGGTCTGAGGGGTCGTAATGCCTCTAAAGGACTTAGGAATCATGGTTTTTAAATGATCGATAGTGTTGTGAAAAGAATTGATCACTAGAATCAGTAAAGAATATTGTATGTGTTGGTGCGAAAACTAAGTAAGCGACTTCCATTGTGAAGCAAACTCAGGTTGGGCAGATCTATTTGCTGGATTGTCTGGGGCATTCTTCTGTTTTCGAGAGTAGTGCGGTTGAATATCTGTGTCAATGCACTGAATGCTGAGGTTAAGCTTTTAGGGTTTGGGGGGGGTCACAATACCTCCCAAGGACCCAAGAATCTTGGTTTTGAAATGATCGATAGTATTGTAAAAAGTGTTGATCAGTAGAATCAGTCAAGAATATTGTATATGTTGGTGGGAGAACTATATAATTAGAATTGCATGAAAGAGAGTCTCCAGATCATCTACTCAAAACTGCTTTAGTATTACATGAGTCCGAATTCGGACCTTTGGGCCGTGTAGAGGGGTAATTCATAGAACGCAGAAATTGACCTAGGGTTGGTTGGTGTCACAATGCCCTGAAGGACCAAGGATTCATGGTTTTGAAATGCTTGGTTGTGATGTGAAAAGTATGATGTGAATGGGGTTATATTATATTGTTCATTAGAGTCAGTGAAGAACATCGTATGTAGTCGTGAGAAAATCAATAAAATTTATTAGAAAGAGGTTTCTGTACGATATACTCAAAACTTCTTCAGAGAACATGAGGCTGAATTCAGCCTTCAAGGATAAATTCACAGAATGCAGAGCTTGACCTATAGTTTTTGGTATCACAATGCCCTAAGAACCCAGGATTCATGGTTTAGAAGTGCTTGATCCTATTCTGAAAGTCTTATTCAAATGGGATTTATTCACAGAATGCTGAGCTTGACTTTAGAGTTTGTTGATGTCAGGCGGCCAGGGCGGAAGGTGATGGTGCTGCAGCAGAGGACGTGGACACCGAAACCGATTACCTGGAAAGACGAGCGGCCGATCTCAGAGAGGTATGCCTTTGCCTGATCTGAAAGCGAAAGATTCAAACCATCGTAGTGCGGGATGACTTTCGAGTGAGGTAGTGCCAATGGTTCTAATATTAATCTTACCGATCAATTAAGACTCATCACCAAGCAATTCATACTCTATGATTGTTCATGAAGAACACATTTAGCAATGGTTTCTGGTTGCTGAAGCCAGTCTCGATTTATTTAGTCACATGCAGTGTAATCGGCAATTGTGAGTATTGTGTTCAAGAGTATGTTCTATTTTGTGGTTTCAGGAGGTGGAGAGGAAGAACATGATCGTAAAGCTCCATATAGACCAGCTGCGGACTCTCTTGGCGGATATTTTTATGTGGCAGACTACAGGGTTATGATATTCAAACATTCAAATGCGGTGCAGTTAGTTTGTATACTACCCTTGGTTAATTTAGTGTAGAATTCAGAACAGCACATGGGCTTATACTCAGCTTACGGCTCACCAGCTCAAAGGGATCACTTACTTTCTGTAGATTTTCTATAGTTTTCCAAGTTTCTGCTTAAAAGGAAATTAAAAGATGTACAGGTGCAGTGGCATTTTGGGTGTGTCTACCACATTAATGGATATACATTTTTTCGGCAGCTTCAAAAGTGCAAGCTGCAGTTTTGTGTCTTATCGTTGTAGTGAATCAATTATAGATGTTTGTAGTTGACGCTCTTTTCATTTTTTTCGTTATTTCAATCAAGTGTCTTGTTGAGACTTAGTGGTGGTCATACCTATAGGATGGCTAAAGCAGGACCCCTTTTTCTTACTTTCTTACTTTTTATCTACCCATTTATCATGGTTGTTTCAAGTCTACCGTAAATTGGTCAAATGCTTTGTCCGCCCTTTTGAGAGTTGAGACTTTTCATCCACAATGTTTTGAATCTCCAGCCCTTGAAAACTACGTTGCCTTATCTACACACAAAATAGTTAAACAAGTTTGCATTAACAATTAGGTTGCCTTACCTTAAGAATTTTTTTCTACAAGTCATACAAGTCAACAAATATTTCTGTAGATGTTTTCATATGTAGACAAGGATGGAGGTTCGAGAGTCCTAAATACAACAATACTAAATTCAAAACTAAGTAAGACATTCTTATATTGTGAGTGAATATTTCACATAGTGTCAAATGTCAAGAAATTAGTATAGGGCGACCTTCACTATTTTGTGAAGGTTATAGTGGTTTAAAGATTGTCCTACAATGTTGGGTCCTCTTATGCAATTTGATGAATTTATAGATTCAATTTTTTATAAATTCATAAAAAATTTATAAAACAAACTAATAAGTTATAGGTTTTCAAATTTTCAAAAAATAATTAAAATTAAAATTTACTTACAATTACACTAAATACTTATGAAACTACAAATAAACAATTTACTTACAAGACTACAATAAAAAAAATTATAAGTCTTATAATTTATAATTTTTATATTTAAGATTTTGAAAATTTGAAATATTGACATTTGAAATTTTGAAAATTTGTAGTCATTAGAAGTGTGGAGAGAAGTGAAGTCTAGCCTAGTTGAATTTGAATCATATTTAATCATTGGAATGGTTGAATTTTGAATTCTTTTGTAGATAAATTTATAATCTTTGTATTGCATTGTTCAAACTTTCATGAAACTTTATGAAAAGGGTCACAATTGAATCTTCGTCAATAGATGACTTCAATTGAGGATTGATTTTAATTGTAGGTAACTCAAAGATGGTCAATCTACTTAACTCCAAAAGTCCCATTGTTTGTAAGGGACCAAAATAGATTTTAGATAATTCCTTATGAGTTCAATTTTTGATCCAATTCGATGAGCTTTTTTCATGAGATATGAAAATTTATTTTCTTTCTTAAAATACAATTTTCTTCAATTGTTGTATAGAAGCAAAAATTATACCAATATAAGTTCAAATTCAAAGTGTACACATAGCAAAAGAAATCTACAAAAACTTAAAATAATTTTTAAGAGAAATTTTAATCTCATAGATTGTAATTTTGTCTATATAGAAAGCTTTGATTTAGTCCATTTGTGATGAGAAAATTGTGGATCATCTTGTTTTGTGGACAATCAAAGTATCTTCTTAAAACAATAATATATAGGATTTGTTTTTAAATTCAATTTTCGTAATTTTTCATTAGATGTTTTCTTAACCCTCTAGAAGACTAAAAAAATTTTAATTTCAAAAACTTCAAAAAAATTTAAAATTTAAAGAATTTATTTATTTATAATTTAATAATTCATTAAAATTTAATTAATATTATCTAATATGGCAGTCTTCCAATGAATTATTTTTTATTGCTAAAACCATCTTTCTACTATAAAAAGTGAATTTTAACCCATAAAAGATAAGGAATTCAAATCTCAAACAACTAATGAATGAAAATACATCCCAAGTATATAAAATTGCATTTTTGCATCCATCAATTTTTTTCAAGATTCTTATGTTAGTTCATTAACATTTGGATAGTCTAGATTTTAAAGATTCTTCTTTCAAATATTCTATGATTGAAAGGTTATCAATAGATCTAACTTCAAAAAAGTATCTTTTACAATTCAAAAAATTGATCCTTTAAAATTTATTTAAATAAAAATTAATAATGAAAATCTTCAAATTTTAGTATGATTAGAATTTAGCATTTTGAACTTAGAAGAAAAAACATTTTAAAATTAACAAATAATCAATCTACAATCCATTTTGGAAGAAATTTCCAATTTTTGACTTCAAGTATTATTGAAAAACATTGGTGTGTATACTAGTTGATTTAATTGTAAAGGCAGATATGATCTACGGATCATATTTTGCAAATATTTATTGAGAATCATTATTAAACTAATATTCTAAGTTTTATTTTACAATACATTACTATAATTTTTTAAATCTAGAGCGCCCCTAGTCCTTTAGGGGTTAATTCCATCTTATAGCTATTAACAATTTAGTTATTCCCTCTAACTTGTACTTGTATGGATTTAATATTTTTTTAAAACAATGAATAACACTTGTTTTTTCCTAGATCCTTAACTTAATTTTCTGCAAATTTAAGAAAAATCAAATTCCTTAATGCAAAAACGTTAATTAAGAGGATTCAAAATCTCACAGACTAGTTTGCTATGGTGCTAAAAAACCATACTTTCTTCATTGTAAAACCACAATTTATGCAATTAAAGTTACTAAGATATCTTCCATACAATTTTATAATAGTCTATTGCAAGATCCTAGTGGTTAGATATACAAATAGAAGATCATTTTTCAATTTTTTACTCTTCACACTAGAAATGGCAATTTTGAGCAATTTTTTAGAAATAGGCCTTAAAACTATATAGGCTAAAGCTAAGAAAAGGTTTATATATAAATCAAATTTTTTTATTAAAAAATTATAATTTTAAAGTAATCCCAAAAGTCGTGAGTATTGTTGCAAAACACAACAAATAGTACAGGTGTTTTTTGCAATCACCTTGTCAAAGAATGCATTCAAAGCAAGTTGTACATTAGACTCCCATCTAATGTGAACAAGAAGTTAAAAATAAGTCTATCAAAATTCAAGACCTTAGCTCTATGGTGGTGAACACTTATCCTTTAGAAGTAATATTATTGTTTATTTACATGTTATTAGTAGTACCACATGAAGACATATTCTAAGCCTTGTATTTCAAATTACAATTTGAATGTGTGTATTTTATATTTGAATGTTTATTAAAATTTATGTGCAATATTAGCTTTGAGTTTCTTCATTTTCTTCAAAATGAAAAAATCTCATCATTGATTGGTAACTTGGTAAGTTGTACAAGTTTCATAATACATGTATAAGAAAGAATTTTCAAATAAATGTTTAGTCTAACCAATAAAGGTTGCTATTATGTGGGCTTAGAAGTGTCAATCCATGAGCCTAGAAGACTATTTATGTATGATGATATCAATGTTTATATTATAACAACCTTCTATGATAATAGTGCATATATATATGCTATAAACACCTTCAATGGTTGCATGATATTTAATTATATATATGTACAAAGCTCACATGCTCACACTTGCATGCTCACATACTAGCACTATTGGCTAACCAACCTTGACCTAAAATGTTTTTTTCTCTAACAGTAAGGATGCCAAAGACTAACATGGTTCTATAAATGATTTTTAGTTTAAAATTCAAAAATAAATTGTCAACCTATCCATCTAAGAATATGATTATTTTTGCTTGTTAATCAAGATGATTATTCAAATTAAGTACTTCTAAGGTAAATCCTTAAAGATTGTCAAGTGAATTGAAGATACAATATTGTATTTGATCCTTGGAATGCAAATTATAGACTACGTACTAAAATATGGCATATGGCATGACATTATATTCCATTGATTGATAATTCAAGAATAAGCATCTTTCACTTGGATATCAATACATCATTATAATACACTCAAATGCAACACAATACAACTTTTGGAACATGTGACCAACCATTTTGTAGCTTGTCAAATTTATAAGCTAGGAGATGGCACAATGCTAAAATCTTAAAAACATAATGTGAAAAAAGATAGACTTGATTTTATTCAAATAAATAAATAAATAATGGAATCAACTCTCAAAACTTTAATTCTATGAATGTTTCAAGAACATACTTATAACATTTTTCAAAGCCTTCCAAATTTGTAGAATCTTTTTATTATTTATATATATATATAATTTCATATCTCCAAATTAGATTTTCTATGTAAAAAGTAGATTATTTAATTTACACAAAATACAATAATGATCCAAATTTCAAGAATGCAATTCATCACTATTGTATACTTCAATTAAAGATTCAATATGGTTGACAAAATCTTCAACATCAATCATTGCATATATCATGTCGAAGTGTGGAAACTCAAAATTCATTACATTATAACTTTAGGGTGGTTTATTCTAATATAGACCACCAATGGTCTTCACATACTCAAAGATACCCCACTTTATTAAATGTGACCATGAAAAGCACAAACCCAAACTAAAACATAATGACATTTTGCATGGTTTAGATGTAAACCTAACGGAGACCATAAACAACCAATATTTATTTATCATAAGATTCATCATAGTGGTTAGCTGTGGTTGTGAGATTTAGCTCATCATGGTTTTCTTAAGTTTAATTAGGCTACATCAAAGAGCAAGAAAAAGACTCCTACAGACCAACAAAACACTATTTACTTTGAGAATGCAGAAGGTCTCCAACTTTGATCCTAAAGTAAATCACCCCTTCTTACTATCTTGTTGCAATGATACATTGATTTTTGAAGCCACTTTGTATGATCCTTCTCAAAGAACACAACAATCACAAACATAAATAAATTCACCAAAATTTCACAAATGACTTCTACAATCCAGCACATGGGTTTCTCCCACCAAACAATACGCACAGCAATATCAATGCAGCACAAGCTACGTCCCTTCCACATAAGCACAAAGCAACGAATCTTCGTCAATAGAGCATGCAGAAACTCCATAATATAAAATATCCCAGGAATTCAATCCCCATTTCCGAAACACACTGAAAGTAAAAATCAGACATGACCGCTCAATATTCAATAATCCTCAAGCAACACTCGCCATCCCATATATATAAAAGTATCGTCCATGTATCACCACCAGAAATCTTCTCAATCACGACTTACAGAATCTACAATTTTCATTACCTTGACCGTTGCAAGAAGCCTGTCACCAGGTACGACACTAATTACACGATGCTAGCGCTCAAGGTAGCATTCCAGGTCATACCTGCGAACCCCGGGCTGTAGTGATTCAGTCTTCGACCTTAACGCTTCAAAATTAGATGAAACGTCGTCTACCCTAAATGTGCCTACTCGCTTCTATAATAATACTCAGCTACTTGAATATCAAATCCTACTGACGAGATAGCAGAGCAGGTTTGATACGGAAGTTCTAGTAGGTGAATTAAAAAAACGGTGATTGGCAATGAGAATTTGGATTAGACTGAAGGAAATTACAAAAACTAGAGTCCAGGTGAATATCAGAGATCACCTCGTCCTGTTGAAAGTCGAACATTAGGTGAGCTTCAGACTTGCATGAAATGTGGTTCGATCACCAGGATTACTCACCTGCAGCACACCATGACATCTGGCCTACCTCATCAGGCAAGATACCTATACAGTTTTCTGTCTGCGCGATCCCTTTCCAAAAATTCCCTTTCAATCAGTGACTCAATTCGCTTCTTGATCACAGCAGGATTGGGCATGAAACGAGCTTGGAGCTGCTTTGTCACTTCGCTGATAATGTTATTGTGGTCAAGAAGACGTCTTGACTTCATGATTCTCACGATGGCCGCTTCTATTTGAGGCTTCCTATCTTCCTCCACCTTTTGTCGAGTCTCTTGCTTCTCAGGTTCACTCTCCTTCTGAGCCACGACAGTGCTGATCTTAACTTTGTAGAACTTGCTGGAGAACTTATCATTAAATACAAACATATCTTCCTCACTTATGTCCTTGCTCATCGGGTCCTTTCTCAACACATTCTTCCCCTTCACACACGCCAATGATTGCAGATTTCTTTTCAGGTCCGGGGCTGGTATGTCCGTTGCTTGCTCAATCTCTCGATATGTCAGATGGTCTGCTTGGTTAAAAAGACACAGAATACACATTTGATACGTGGATACATTCAACTCATGCTTGTTACCATCCCCAAAAGTGGCCTTCAAATCGGCAGTGCCCATATTCGTTTGCCATGTTAAGCGCCGACCAGTGTGAGTTGACAGATAGTACATCTTGAACTTGTCGCACATAGCAAGAATCTCAGTTGGCATAGTACACCTGGCACCGGACTGAGTAGGCCATGACCCCGTGGTTAGCACTTGCACAGTGAGCGTTGGCCCTTCATTCCCTTCCGCACCAGCCCAAGTTGCGTTAAATCCTTGCATGGTGTCCCGAGATGTCTTCATGTCCGTAAACATGCCTTCCAGTTTCGACGTAAACTGGTACCCACACTCCGTCTTCAGCTTCACGATAAGACTACGCTCTGCATCATCTGATACAGTCCTGCCAGACAGCAACCTCTTCGCCAAGTGCTGCTTGTAGTACTTTTCAAAGACATCCTTCTCCTGAAGGTACCGAAACAACATCATAACCTTGTCCAATACCAACTCGACATCCTCTTCGCTCACACCTTTCAGGCCTTTCCTCAATTTATCGTCTACGAACAAGGAAATGAACTCAGGAGATCGAATATTCAAATTAATGAAGTATTCAAAAGATGAATTGAGGGCGTTCTGAAACATCTTGTCGTTATTGAAAGATTGCTGAATGATCCTGTCATACTTGTCTTTCTCATCCAGTAGGCGTTGCACGAACTCCACTGGATCCTTCAACCTTTCTGGATCAGTGACAAGCTGTCTTCCTGTCTCACGAAGATGAGCAGTCATGAGCTCCCTCATTGTCTCCAAACCTGTAGAAATCCGGCGGAACAAATTGTACATTCTTCCTAGATCATCATACTTATCGTCGATCAACATCGAGATCAGACCAGAATTTTCCATCTCTACCAGCAGTTTCAAGCGGTTCCCGATAACCTCTCTCTCCACAACTTGCGTGATCTTTGGCTCGCTTTTGGAATCCAAATAATGTGCCACTCTGTCGATTTCCTCATTCAGCCGTTTCTCTGCTTTTCGAAGATAGTCCGGGCAGTCGCTAGTCTCAATGAGCTGCTGAGATTCCAGTCTATAGAAATCAGATGCTGCATCCAAAAACGGTCTTTCGAAATCCTCTTGGTACACGGTGAGACCCAACTCCACCAGCATCTTCGTAATGTTCCGCATAAGGCCCCGATTGATCACTTCCCCCGTCCGCTCTCTGTGCACGAGGTCTAAAAGGGTATTCAACAGTCGATCCCGAATCTTTGGTGACCTTACAATGTTATCTCGCCACAAGTTCAGACCTAGCTCATGCACAGGGGTCTTGTTAAAATTGTTCACGAAAGTCCTATCCATATACATCAAGATGTCGCGGATCATCTGCAGCGACTTGTTATGCTCACGCCATTTCACATCCAACTCTTCCAGGAACAAGCCTCCCTGTGCTGCCTCAACTATTCTGGCTATCTCCCGCAAATGCTGCGTCATGGTGTTGACGACCCCTGAGTAAAGCTTTTCCCCATACTTGTGAAGCACCATGTTGTACGCGTTCCTGAAAATGTGAGAACTCGTAAGCTTGAATACGGTTCATGAAGCAAGTATTCAAAATTTGAAATTAAAACCAAAGTTCAAGGTGATCAACTTCTGTCGGACCTTTTTCATCAATTATGGATTCAAACCGCAGCGGAACGGTCTACACGGCCTTATCACAAACCTCTACTCGCTGTATTCCGAGGAATTTGTGATTAACGAGGGCCCGCAGCCGTACATACTACCCTCAAAAGCAAGTACTCAGCAGCAAAAACCACAAAAGAGCTGAAACACCATTCTAGCTTACCCCCCAAAATAGGCACCCTAAACCAATTGCCATCGGTACATCGCATTACTCAAACACGTTACCAAATCCCCCCAAAGAGAAACGTATCCCCAGTTTTCCATTAGTATTTCGGCGTGACAGCACCCATACCGAATTCACGACATAATTAATTGACTAATCAAAGAGTACATGATCCAAACCAAACCAACACACAATCAAAGAGCCATACAATCGCGATGCAACAGAATGTTGCCCCTCGAACCCCATAACCCTAATTACTCTTCCCCCCCTCCCCATCCCTCTCCCCCTCCAATCAGTCAAGACTCACGATCGCCCGTTCCACCCGAGACCTCTCTCTCTCTTACCTGTACAGCTCCTCAAAGCTGAGGCCGCTGGCATTGTGGTTGTAGATCTCATGGATCGCATCCTCCAGAATCTTCCACGTCTTTTCGGCGTATTTGGGGTCCATCTCCACCTTGTGTTTAAAGGGCTCTATCTTAAAATTCTTCTTCTTTGCCTGATTCATTGTGGCGGACGACTCCAATTCAGAGCGAGACAGAGGGAGAGATCAATCTCTCAATCATACGATCAATAAAAAGAGACAAATAGCGCGATTTCAACCCCAGGGGGCAGGGGAGGAAATCGATGCAAGGGCTCTAGGCAACAGTTTCCGGCGTCGTAAAAAGCGGAAAGTGCACCGTGACGAGAGGGGGTCGGCGATGGCGTGAGGAAGCTCGAGGGCGATGCGACCACGGACATAGCCCTCCGGGAAATAGTAAGAGAAGCAAATGGAGGGAGGGGAGATGAGTGAGGGTCTGAGGGACGATGCTAGGCTAGGGTTTTGTGTGAAAGCGTGATCCCGCCTGCTGCGCTGAAGACCGGGGGGGCCGGTTGGCCGGTGATGGACGCCCGGGTCCGCCCGTCACCTCACGAATTGGGGTTTTTGGATGAAATATACAAAGTATGAATGAAACTTAAAATATTCATTCAAAAAAGAGTAGTTTTGTATATAGCAATTAAACAATCTCATCCATTCAAAATGAAGGAATATGTCACATTTTATAAAACCTACTTTTTTCGGGGAAAAAGTATTCAATAAGGATATATAAATCATTTAGTACAATGTGCCCAAACAATCATTGTAATTCAAAACCCTTGCACCTACTATTAGCCAAATGAGCATTTGAATTTGGTTATAATATTTTGTTGTCTAAATTACTATTTATTTTGTCACAAATATGGAGGAAATTTCATATTTTTTCACATGCATTCTTTGGACATTGTAGGAATATGTTATGAATTTCCAAAGTATGAAAAATAGGAATCATCAAAACCATCTTTGGATTCTCATATTCATATTCTTACATTTTAGGCAAGCCTCTAAATGGTGTAATTTTGCAATCATATTATAATTAGATGCACTTATTTTAAGATTAAGAACCAAAATTAATATTAGGTTGGCCTAATTTTCAATCCATTAGGTCATTACTATTCAAAAACAAATTTTAAAATCATTTAGAGACCAATATTTTTTAATCAATGGGTTTAGTTTCTTGGCAACAAGAAATCACTATGTAAGACTCAACACAAGTAGTCATGTTATCAAAAGGCAACTTAGTATAAAACCACAAGTAGTCTAACTCTAAATTTAAAGTCTTTGGGCCTAATCAATTGCTTAATTCAAAGATGTAAACAATATCTATTCATTTTGATGGTTTGGAAATAAAACCAACAATTGGGCCTTCCTATAAAAGTAGGCCTTGATAACTCCTCAATGCTTGAACTAAAGCCAATAAGATCTATTTATTTAAATAAAATAAATAACAATGACTCTTTCCAAATATCCATATCATTGATTTATGTATAGCATTTTTTTGTCTTTGGGACATTGATATATAATTCTATATTCTTTGAAGACTCTTCAATGAATTTTATTGATTAGATTAACCCCTAAAGGACCAAGGCCTTTTTTCTATCAAAAACCTCTCAAAACTGCCAATCCTGTTGCATTCATCCAAGAAAACAAAAAGAATAATTTTTTAAGAATCTAACCGTAGGATCTTGTACTTAACTTGATTGAGATCAGGTGGTAAAAATTTCATGAAGTTTGACTGTACAGATTGGAAGATATGAGCATTCAAAGTTGGAAATACAAGTTTTTTTGAACTGTGGTTTGCAATTTCAGATGACTTTGATTGGCATTTGTAAAAAAAATGCACTATAGACTTTGAATTTATAATTTTTGTGTTAAAAAATTGAGTTGAGAGTCTAGAAAAAAAATTTCACACAAAAAACACTTGATTTTCGTTCTTTAAAAAATTGTTAAGTAGATGTAGGTCCAAGATTGAAAGAAAAACTAAATGGTTAATAACTCTAAGATGGGATTGAAATACAATAATCTCAATGGTGAGATTGTTCTAGCAAGTAAACATAACCTTGTCCAACAATTTTTTTGGAAAAATTGTGAAAATTGCATTCAAAAATGAATCCTATAAGTTATTTTTTTAGGAAATTGTTTAGATTGCCCGAAAAACAAGATTGTCCATAACTTTCTCATTATAAGTCCAAATAGAATGAATCAAAGCTTCACATGTAGGCAAAAATATATCGTTTTAGAAAAAAAATTAAATTTTTTTTTTTGACTTTTTGCAAAAAAAAAATTCTGCCCGCCGAATGAAAATTTGGGCTTTTTGTGGTATAACTTTTGCTTCCGGTCACCAATTGAAATAAAAATTACATTCCCATGAAGCTAATCAGTTTTCCTATCTTATGGGAAAATTTCAAGAAGATTCATAAAAAATTGAGGTCTACGGAACCTGCCCGAACTCCAAATTGTCCCCCGAGAGGACAATGGTCCTTTAGGGGTTAAAGACTCTTCTTAAAAACATCCACCAACTAGTAGGTGGAGGGTTAAATATTTAATAATTAATTCCAAGGCCTTTTTAAACTTCTTGGAGCATGTTCTAAATAAAATTGATGAAGAAAGAAAATTCAACATCTCATACAAATTGTTATATTTGATGGCTAAAATGCTAAAAATTTAGAAGTTCTCCCAAGTCTTTCAAGTTTTTGTTTATGCGTCAGATTTAAGATTGTAATCTTAGTAAAAATATGAAGTGTAAAGAAAAATATATACATTATTATAGTCAATTTTTCTAATTTTAAAAATGTCTCTTCAAGTTTTTAAAATAAATGTGTAATATGAGTTCTTAACCCCTCAATGACCAAGGAAATATAATGTGTCTTCTTCAAATTTTCAATGGCAAATTCTCAATAGGGTGAAACAATTCTCAATATTTTGCAAACTAGGATCTTGTAGAGTAACGAGTTTTCATACTTATCGCATTGTCTGATTTTTAAAATTTCAATGTGAGAAGTATTTAAAATTTTATTTATAAAATGTAGTCTAGTAGAAAAATGAAGCAAATATAATGTGTGTTTTCAATGAAAGGAGTAGTAGAGATGGAAAAATATTTTCTTAGAGGTTTTTATTCTTTATTCTTTACAAATGAACAAGATTTGAAGAATTTTTTTTCAAATCTTATTTTTAGCAATTTTAAAAATAAAAGATTCAATCAAGTGTGATTAAGAATACAAATAATTAGAATGATTCAAAAAAAATTAAAGATGTTTCAAACAATATGATAATAATAATTTTTAAATTTCAAAAATGAAAATATATCTAATTTTATTCTCTTAAAATTTGGATCCAATTTGGTCACACTATAAGAAAATTGCGTTTTTGGTGTTGTTAGCAGAAAAACATGTCATCTTTTTAGGGATGTCACATGTCAAGTAGTGAAGATGTGAAAAAGTGAAAATTTGATGTGATGTCTCAAAAAACATATACTGTATAGCTAAATTGGAGAACATTTAGACGTTACCATCAACAAGCATGTTTATAATGATGTTTAAAAAAACAAGTTCATGCTTTTTTGTGACATCCAGAAAAACATAGACTGCCACATTAGCAAAAAGTCCATTTTGATTATAGAATTTTTTTTAAATTATTGCGGTTAGTAGTAAAATATTGCCAATAAGTGAAAAAAATTTAGAAAAAAATAGCCACATGGCATGTTTTGTCAAAAAAAAGGGAATGGATAGATGACTTGAATGTATAAGATGGATGAAAACAATTGGTCTTTATACTAGTGTACTGGTAGGAAGAGAAACAATCTATATGGGATATGAAAGTCAAAAACTATATTTAATGTGAAATGTCAAAAACAATGTCAAAATGTCTGAAATAACATATATAGGTTTGAAAAAACATGTATATGTCTGAAATGACGTCAACATGTTCAATCACTTCAATGGTCAAAGTGCCATATTTTAGAATCCCATATCTTTTGTCTCACCTTGGGCTAGGAAAGGATATAAATACAGGCACTCTTTCCTTCATTCTCAATAACTTAAAATGAAGTAATTCCTTCATTTTGCCATAAAAAAATTTCATAATGGTAGATGGTAAGTTTTCTTCAATCCTTGTTGAATTTAATAAATTTCTTTGTTCATTTTTTTTTCTTTTAATCTTTTTTTCTTGGTTAATTTTGCCTTATGGATGGAGTATGTAACAATTGATGTTTCAAAAAACATCTAATTTGTTGTCTCAAAAAACATGATTTCAATTTTCAAAATTTCAAAAATATATTGACAAAGCATGCCACGTCAGCATAATTTGGGAGTCCATGTCAACATAATTTGGAGGTCCACGTCAGCTTAATTTGAGGTCCACGTCATTTTTTTCCAAGTCCACATCACAACCTTGGTCAAAATGGTGTTGGGTAAAAAATTGTCCCATGTGGCACTGCCCATCCTAAAAAGAGTTTGTATGGCACTTAAGACCCCTCCACATGTAGCCTTTTGCAAAGCTTACAAGACCTTGTTTTATTTGATGTAAAAAAAAAGCCAAATTCAGATGCGTCATCTGAAATTTTGGCACGTTTTTTGCTTGTCTTTTATAATGGATTTTAGGTGACATCAACATTGATCAAAATCCTGTCAACAGTGACGTATTTCCCTATTTTTTCTAACGTGTCCAAAAACGCATGTTTCTTATAGTGTCAATTTTGGCTTTCTACTCCTTTTATTTGAAAATGTGTACAAATTTGAGGGTGTTTTTTATTTTTCAAACTTTTTAATGAAAAAATACTACATTTGCCTTAGACTCCAAGACAAATTTTGGAATGAGTAGAAAATCATTATTTATCTTCCTATGAAGTTTATTCTCCAAAATTTGTATTTTTTGTTTGTGAAGTTGATAATCTATGATTGTTATAATCTAAAAATTCAATGGTAAAAGTTTTCTACAATTAATTCCATGTATACTAGACAAAGTAGTATTCACTATTGTATAGTTGAAATTAAAAATTTCAAGCACATCTATGTGCTAAAAAATATCAAAGTGGCACAATTCATTGAAAAAACTCATTGTCAAAAGCTCGTTGGCCATTGAGGGTTTAATTAAATTCCTATGTGCATGAAAAGGATGTCTATACAATCTTAATTCCTTGAAGACCATAGAATAGTCCAAATTTCTTTAATTGTGAAGAATGAAGATGTATTAAAAAATGCAACTTAGAATTATAGTTTGATGATGGCTCTCAAATGATAGTTGTAATCTATTATCTCTTAATCATATACATATGATTGGACCAACTAGTACACAAAAAATACTAATTCTAGTAAACTTTGAAGTCAAAAATTAAAAATCCATCCTAAAATTGACTATAGATTGAATAGTTATTATTTTTCAAAAAAAAAAATTCATTAATTTTTCTAATCAAATATGCTTTCAAGATTTTAATTCTAATCTTTTAATCAATTCAATTTTGGAGGGTCAATACTCAAACTAATAAACCTATTTTTTAAGGCCAAAGTTACTAATATCCTTTTAATTATAGAATATTTATAAAGCAAAGTCTTTTAAAATTTGTATTATACAACCATTAAAATATTAAAGGTGAATTTTGTTAAAATGACGATATTCCATTAGTTTGATACTTCTAACAGTTCAGGCCACGTGGTTTGAAATCTAAATCTATTACAAATTTTTGAAATCTATATGTGTTGTGGATGTCTAAAATCTATACCTATTCAAGATATTTTAGACTATGCAATTTGAAATCTTTATTAGTTATAGATTTTGAAAATCTACATGTATCATAGATGTTCAAAAATCTATACTAGTCCTAAATGTCAGTTTTCAGTTCAAACCGTGCGGTCTAAAAAATGGCATATGGAATACTGCCATTTTAATGAAATTTGCCATACTAATACAAGTAATAATGAAAAAAAACATTTTTGGGTGCTTGGAATTTTTGTTTCTCCATCCATTGTTTAAAGTTTTATTACATGGTACTTATGGGATCAAGGGATTTTGCATTATTTTTTTTCCACTAGATGTCTTGCAAAAACTTAGTTAATAGAAATGTCAAAAGTCTATTTTTTCCAAAATGGTTTTTGACACTTAAAGAGACTTGAGTCATTAGATGAAATTTGAGGCTTTCAAAGGGCCATTTTAGGTTTGTTCATGAAATAGTCCCCAAAATGGTTGGCTACTATTTACCAACAAAAAAAAATAAAAACTAAGAGTCCCAAAATACAAAAAGAAGTCCAAAATAAATAAATTTAATGATGTGGGATAGTCACGACTATATCATATTCATGTAATTTTGTTTTCTCTGCATTGGCCCAAACTGCACAAATTCACAATCTTTTAGCCCGGGGAGATAACTTAGAATAACCTTTAGACACCATGTGTGAGAATATTTTGGACCCCCTATTTTATGTCCTAAAACTTAAGTAAAAAGAAAAAAAATATGAGAATATTTTCCAACTTTGAAAGTTTATAACTTGAATTATTGATATTTTTATTTGTTGATTATAATTAGTTACAAATTTTTGAAGTAAAAAAATACATTGTAGAGCTGAAAATAACTTTCACACCCCTATTTATATAAGAAAAAATTGTCTAAAAAATGAACAAAAAATTGTCAAAAATAGTTTTTCATTGAAAGTTTATTTTTCTTGAATATTGATTCCATACTCATTTAAATGCATTCCTATAAATATTTGAGTTGAAAAACATGGCAATTTAGTTCATTTTTCAACCTACTCTAATAATCATTTCACATGTTATTTGAATTCAAATGTTTTGGCAATAGAAGCTTATAGTCATTGTTAAGCACATCTCAAAATTATAGGTTGAAATCATAGTTATAAAAAAGTATACAGGGGGTTGAAAAATCACTTTAACACACGTAGTTTGTTTTTATAGACTAAGTTATCTCCCCAGGTCTTTTAGAAGCCTAAAATTCACCTAATGGATTACATGTAATAATCTCTATTCTTATATTCTTTTGAACAAATTCTCTCCTAATTATCTATATTAAATTAAAACAAATATGAAGCCTACTTTGGAATAAACCATCCAACCACAAAAGCAGAAGCTTCAAAGCTCTCTATTCACAAATATGTTGTGAATAATAATTGTAAATATTATTGATTCCATCCTAGCCTTGGGCCTGTCTACCATAACCTAATGCCTTCTACTTTTACAGTAGTGTCAAATTGTCAATTAAAGTGCATAGACTAAATGCATTTATCTTTTGCTTTGATTTTAGAAACTTCTAAAGTAATATAGCAATTGTTATCATAAATCTTACCACTAAGGTCCATGTTACATTATGAATCTTAGAAACTATTTGATATTATTATTTAAAATTGTTTTAATTAGTTTCAAATTTTTTTCATAGCTTAAATATGGTGCCTTCAATATGTACATGATAGCCTTGTTTAATGATAAATATAGCTCAAATTTTCCAATGAATGACTTTGATGGTTTACATAGAAATGTCAAGTTCAACTATTCATACAATCAAAGACTTTTTTAATAATGATGACAATAACAAACTCATTGTTTCACGGCTATCCCCCAAATTCATTTTGATTTTTTACAAGTTTTTGTACTTATATCTTTGTAAAAAATACAATATTAATTTCACTTTGTCATACAAGTTCATAAAAAAGATTGGTTTTCAAAAATACATGCATTTTTTTGGATAAATATAGAAAGTTGTTTGGACAAAATATCACCTTCAAGCACTTTGTTTATCATCCCAAAAATGAACTTTAGAGCACTTAGGGGTTAAGTTGATGGTAATAAGATGACAAATTTTAGAGGATGTTTTTTATTGTAGTGAAATGAATATCAAAGATTAATAAATTTATTACCTATTTTGGAAAGATGTTTGTAATTTATGTCAATATTCAAATTTAGGACTTAAATAAACCTTATAATATCATTTAATGCATCTCTACATTGCCTTTATAAATGTTAATGACCATCAACTATATAACTTACTCTAGTACATTACATTACATTCATGGTGCCCAATATATAAAGTTAAGACATTGTACAATTATGGTTTGAAATTATATTGCTATTATTTCATAAATTCTAATGGCAAAATTTGAGGGAGAAAAAATTATTCTAGATAATCTTATCTTGAGGAGAAATTTTCATCCCATATTTTCAAATTAAAAAGATAATTTAGTATTCTCTTTGCTACAATCGTCAATCTACTTTAGATTATTGTTTAACCCCTAAAGGCCTAAGGCCATTTTTCTGTCAAAAACCACTCAAAATTGTCATTTTTTCTACATTCATCCGAATGGACAAAAAAATATTTTTATAGAATCTAACCGTAGGATCTTGTATTTTGTTTGTCCAAGATCATGTAGAAAAAATTTCATGAAGTTTGACCATATAAATTGGAAGATATGAGCATTCAAAGTTGGAAAAAAGAATTTTCTTGAACACTGTTCTACAATTTCAAATGACTTTGATTGCCATTTGCTGAATTTTTTTGCACTATAGACTTTGAATTAAAAAAAATTTGTTGAAGAATTGAGTTGAAAGTTTAGAAAAAAAATTCCCCCAAAAAGTGCTTGATTTTCATTCTTTAAAAAATTATTAAGTAGAAGTAGGTGTGAGATTGAAAGAAAAGTTATATCATTAATAGCTCTAAGATGGGAACAAAATACAATAATTCAAACAATGAGATTGTTCTAGCAAGAAAATTTAACCTTATCAAGAAATTTTTTGGAAAAATTGTAAAAATTGCATTTTGAAATGAATCCTAAAAGTTATTTTTTCAAGAAGATGCTCAAACTACTCAAAAAACAAGATTGTTCATAACTTTCACATAACTAATCCAAATGGAATGAATCAAAGCTTCACATGTAGACAAAAATATAATCTATAATATTTTTAAGAAAAAATTAATTTCAAGTTTTTATAGATTTATTTTTCTGCCTACCGAGTTAAAATTTGGGCTTTTTGTAGTCTTAGTGGGGGTAGTGAATGGTGGGAGTAGGAAACTAGGAGCAAAAAAATGATAGGATATTTTAAAAACATGGGAGCAAGAAATTATAAATGGGTTTAGAGTAATATAGGGTATAGAAAATGGCATTGGATGTCTTTAAAGTACTATATGGTATGGAATAATAGGCCCCATTAGAAATGCAGTGGTCCTAATATACCCCCCTTTATATTAATTCTTTTGGCCAAAAGTCTAAAAAAGCTACTTTCTTAGCTACCTTGTGAGTGGCATATTGGTCTAGGTAAAAAATAGAAAATTTTATTACTATGTGTATAGTATTGTATTATACCAAATATACTTCATTAGTTCATTTACTACTTTAGAATACCTACAATGACTTTACTACTCTTATAGCAATACATCACATAACTTAGTGGCTCACTACCCTTACAACAATACAACACATTTGAGATAGTTTGGGATGGTCAAATAATCCAACCTTGACTTTAGCCTCCTAGAGATTGTTGTCTTGGTTACCAATATTCTAGTCATTACAAATTGACTTGAGTATGGTACAGCTATCAATCCGGGTATCATCATAGGAACCTAGACATTAGAAGAAATCTGAAGGCATTACAGGGCTGTTTCAGGTCTGTTCCCGAAACAACTTCCAATGTCACTGGTCGCTGTCAGGCCAGCTTTAATCAAATTTTAAAAATTTTAAAAATTTAATCTTGAAATATGAAAATAAGTCCAAAAAAAAATTAATTACATGGCAAGGTCATGACCATGTAGGATTCAAGTTCACAGGGCAAAAACTACATTCCCACAGTCTAAGAACTCACAGTTTCCTAATGCCCTCAAATTTCATCTAATGTGTACATGTAACTGGATATGGAGTATCCTATTTTTTAATACCAATATTGGTACCCTCTTTATAGTTACAAAGGTATCAAATGTAGAGCTGTAAGCATTGTATGAAGATTATAGATCATGACCCACCTTCTAGGAAATGAATTTTTCTTTTTACATGTATTCCGTTGTCTCTTGTAATATTGTATTCCAATTTGTTGAATTGAGTTCAGTCTGTGAGGGATGGAATTAAGGTACTAGTGGTCCATTTAAGAGATGATTGCATTTTAGAGATACTTGAAGTCCTTGAAGCATTCTTTAGTAAATTCTAATAGAAAGAAAATAAAATTGGCATCTAATTCAAGATGCTTCAAATTATTTGGACCTTCAAGGAGTTAGTTATGAATTTATAAAGTTGAATTGCAAAGATTATCAATAGTTTTCACCACTGTAAATGCAATCTATTTGAACATTGATGAGGATTTTTTTCAAGCTTGCTTTGTTTTAGGGCCTCCTACCTTAGTAGTAAAATAGATCAACCTATTACCACCTAGATTTGCTATTGAAAAACTTGGGAGAAGTTATTTGTCAATTCACATATTTTTTAGGGATTGAAAAGGATGATTAGTCATATGCAAGTGGAATGATGACATTCTAACAACAAATGAATTTTCTTCGATTTATTAAAATTTGTTGGCATTCAATTGGTAAAGCATGGGTAGACCTATGCTAAACCACACATTGATGTGTCTCTTCTCTAAGTGCATTGTCATGATGCTAAAAGGTTGCTAAAATTGTGGTAATGGGTGGGTGATTGACTCAAATGGGAGGAGCTAGTAGATGTTGAAATTGAGTGATTAACAACATTGAATAATTCTACCTCAAACGGGTTAGAGTTTGCCCTTGCATGATTAATCTTTTTTGAGGTGTCTCCTTTGGTGCTGGACATTTTTATTCCACCTCTTTTTTGCAATTGAAAGTGTTTTTCTTTAATCTTCATGAGTTTTTGTTCTCTAAAAAATTGTGAAAAAGTTGCATTGATTTACAAGTTGATGTACAGTGGGGTACCAATCAAAATGTCGTTTTTGAATTCGCAATGAGAAAAATTTCAGTATTGCCAACTTTGAAATCCTCCCAAGAGCTCTTAAATTGGTATTTTATCACGAAATTTGTACCACAGCATCATCTTTAAGTAAATTATATGTATGCTAAATTTCAAGGCTAAAAAATTCACCAAAAAAAAGTTATTCAAAATCTACCAACATGGGTAGTGGTGAGAGACATTTCACTACTTTCAACTTTGACACCTTCCTAAGGATTGAGTTCTTTTTATTTTTCCATGAAATTTTTGTCATAAGACAATCTCTATGTTTTTAATATATATAAAAAATTTCAAGGTAAAATTTTTTTTTTAAGAAGATATTTGAAATCTCCCAACATGTGTAGTTGTGAGAAAATTTTCACAATTGCCAACTTTGACACCCTCCCAAGGGCTGAAAATTTGTCTATTTAACATGAATTTTTTTGACTAAGATCAACTTTATGTTGATAATATATATTCCAAATTTCAAGTTCAAAACACTTACCCAAAAAAAGATATTTAAAATCTCTCAACATGTGTAGTTGTAAGGTTGAGTTTTTACATTCGTGTCAAACTTTGCTCCACAAAATAACACTATACTAAGGGCTCAAAAACTCCTCCTCACAACTACATATATTGGGAGATTTTGTATATCTTTCTTTTGATAATTCATTTGAACTTGAAATTTAGAGCACATATCTTCAACATAGAGATGACTTCACAAAAAAAAATTCATAGTAAGAGACCAATTTTTCAGCCCTTGGAAGGGTGTCAAAGTTGGCAATTGTGAAAATTTTCTCAAAACTACACATGTTGGGAGATTTCAAATATCTTCTTTAAAAAAAATGTTTTTACCTTGAAATTTTTTATATATATTAAAAACATAGATATTGTTTTATGACAAAAATTTCATGGAAAAATAAAAAGAACTCAATCCTTAGGAAGGTGTCAAAGTTGAAAGTAGTGAAATGTTTCTCACCACTACCCATGTTGGTAGATTTTGAATAACTTTTTTTTGGTGAATTTTTTTGCCTTGAAATTTGTCATACATATAATTTACTTAAAGATGATGTTGTGGTACAAATTTTGTGATAAAATACCAATTTAAGAGCTCTCGGGAGGCTTTCAAAGTTGGCAATACTGAAATTTTTCTCACTGCGAATTCAAAAACGACATTTTGATTGGTACCCCATTGTACAATGTGTCCATGCCCATGCACTTGAATTACCATCTCTAGGATTTAGGAATGGTGGAAGTTAGTTTTTTCAAGAAAACTAAGTTATAGAGAGGTTGGGAATAAAAAAAAGCCTTCTAAAATGATCCTCTAATACAAAGGTACATTTTGTAGTATTCTTCATTGCACCATCAATGTACAAGAAGTGGACCTTTTAGAAGGTGGCCCACTTTAGTAACCACTAAAGTCCAACTTCAAGAATTGACAAAGGTCCAAACATCATTGTATGTTCTTGTCTAATTTGATACATTGGTCCTAAAATAATTTAATGGCAATTCAATTTAGATTTCTTACCAATTGACACTTTGCTCTTTCCCCTTATTTTTAGACACTCATGTTTTTTGAATTGATTTTTTCTATTCATGCATAAATGTGTTTCTTTTTCTAAATTTCTTCAAGAATAATTTTGGAATGTTTAGAATTATCAACAATGAAAGAGAATGAGGTTTATATGATCAATATGAAATTGCTTTTTTGATATCAAATTCATTAAAACCTATGTTGTTTGATTCCATGTAGGTATCTTCACAATATGCACAATAATATGTAGGAATTGTTTTTGTACTATCTATTAAGTTCTAGTTGTAAGTAGTCATTAGTGGTGGGAAGAAAATGAAGTTTGAAAGAAATTTGATATAGGATAAAAACTGTAGTAGATTTTTTTTAATCTAAATCACCATATCATTTATTCATATCAATTTGAGATTCTAAGTAATGTAAGCCCCTTCTCTATTAATCCAAATTAGAAAATTACATAATGATAGCATGTTAAAAAAAAAAAGTAATAACCCCCTATAAAATAGTGGTTGGTCACTTCTATATCCTTATTTTTTTAACACACTAAGCCCCCCGAGTTTGTAGTATAACTTTTGTTCATAGGCACCAATTGAAATAAAAATTATATTTCCACAAAGCTAATCAGTTTTCTTATCTTATAAGAAAGTTTCAAGAAGTTTCACTAAAAATTGAGGTCATTGAAATTTGCCCAAACTCCAGATTGTCCTCTGAGGGGATAATGGGCTTTTAGGGATTAAAGTATAAAGACAAAGATAAAAGCCTAGAATGAATTCATATTATCAATACTTTAAGAATTTATAGTTTTTTATATGATGTTCAAATATTAAAAATGAAAATTAATTGAAATTTCAATTGCCAACCAGCGAGCCAACAAGATTTAACAAAAAGGAATTTAGCAATGTAACAATGCTTAGATGTTTGTTTAGAAAAATCTGGACATGATTACTTTATGAATGAATGGAGTTGAAGTCATAGAAAGTATTATAACTTTAACCATTGCCTTACGTGTATGTTTAGAAATTAAATAGGACATGGAAAGTTTTCTAAATGAATACAAATTCATTGATTGATGATGTTAGTACCTATAGGACAATAGAAGATACCAATCAAGTCAATTTCAACAATTGCTTATACATGTAAGTATGATTTTTTTCTACAAGAATATAAAGATGGTAAAAAAGAAGATTTATAACATAGATTATATGCTAGATTCTTAATAGGGTAGAATAATGGATTTGCTTGTAATTTTTAAACCTATATTTAAATATAGAATATAAATGATATGCCATTTTATCATCTAAAAATTTGTGCGTATATCCAAAATATAGTAATTACAATACAATATTTGATGACATTCAAGTGATTTAGTTTTTTATAATTATATAAATTTTTTAACTTAATGAATTCAATAAATATGAGAATAATTTTATTACAAAATTTAAATATTGTCCAAAATCAAGATGCAAAGTAATTTTTGATTTTCTTCATTAAATATTTTTTTCATTCATCATCTAAAAATAGAACGTAATAAACAAAGATGGTTTTTAAAAATTGAGTATAATTCTTTATCATCTTGAAAGACTGATTTATTGTCTTTATTTATGATGAGACTTGAAATTGGAATTGAAAATCTAATAAGGATTAAAAAGAAGTGATGTGTCTAAACAAAGAAGAATTCTATACGACATTCTTGAATGGAAGTTCATTTAGAATACAAGTAAAATCAATTTTAATAAACAACATAATAATAGTGGCTTATGGACTATTATTGTGACTTTAGAAATGTTCCATATAGCCATGGGAAAAGAAGCTTAAAAGCATAAATGCAATTTATTATGAAGAAATGGAAAAATCAACATTTGGAAGGAGAATAGTATAATTTTGGTAGTGTAAGTGTTGGAACTTAAGAGTGCTTCAATAGCAACAATAGGGTTCCAATATTTTCTTAATGCAAAACTAGAAACATATCTGTGGAGTTTTGAAGCGGCCAGCCAGAGTTAGTAGCTTCGTTGCTAGAGTTGGCAACTAAATCTAGGAATTATGGAGAAGTTACTATTCATTTACGCCATTCCTTTTTTCGTTGAGGGCAGTTGCCTTCTCTTTGTGAGTGGGTGTTATGGTCGTCAGTGGTCCCCCCTCTAAGCCCTGTTGGATAACCTTGTTTTCTCTAGAACATCAGTCATTCCAATCCAAGCTGCTGAGTCGTGCCATCCTCTTTGTCAGGTCGCCCTTGATGTTTCTACTATTATAGTCATTGTGAATGCACTTATTTAGGGACCTTGACATTTTGACCATTATCTAAAAATAAAGTGGAAAATTTACTTGTGTACAATGGCTATTCTATACTAAAAAAAAACTAAATTTATGGGTTCCTAAAGCAATAGTATGTAGATTTGTTGTCTCTTGGCTTTGAAGGTGACCACAATGTATTTACAAACTTTATTGAAAGTCAAGTCACTTCAAAAGTTCAATAATAGTTTATACTTTATGTCCTATAGTGTGAAAAAATTGATTCTTCAAACTTCAAAGAGAGAAAAATTTGAAATCAAGGATATTGTAGGGTTGTAATGGGGCTTACCATAAATCAATAAAAATGCCTTCTATACTTGATTTGATTCCTATATATGAAGTCTCCATTTTCTATTTAAAATGTGAATGTGTAGGCTTATATCATTGTATAATTCTCTTAAAAAAGGATTGGAAAGTAAACAATGTATTAGATTATCTATTCGTCAAATTATCATTTCAAAATAGACTTTTTTAACCTCTAAAGGATTGAAGTCATTTTTGGGTCAAAACCTCTCAAAATTGCCATTTTTGTTGCATTCATCTAAGAAACAAAAAAACATTTTTTTAGAATCTAACCATGTGATCTTCTATTTAACTTATTTGAAATCATGTGGTAAAAATTTCATAAAGTTTGACTATATAGATTAGAAGACATGAACAATCAAAGTTATTTTTTAAGAAAATGTTGAAACCGCTTGAAAAACTATATTGTTCATAACTTTATCAATATCAATCCAAATAGAACAAATCAAAGCTTTACATGTAGACAAAAATACATTATTTTAGAAAAATATTTTAAATTTTAAATTTGTCTTTTTGCAAAAGAAATTTGCTACTTGCCTAATTCAATTTTGGACTTTATGTACTATAACTTTTGCTTTCTAGCACCAATTGAAATAAAAATGATATTCTCATGAAGCTAATTAGTTTTTCTATCTAATGAAAAGTTTCAAAAAGCTTTACCAAAATTTGAAGTCATAGGAACTTGCCCAAAATCCTTAGGCTTTTAGGGCTTTTAGGTTTTTTCAAAGACTCCATACCTACCCGCAAACTAAAATTCCTCATAACTTTTGACACCTTAATCCAAATAGAGTGATTCAAAGCTTTCCAAGTCTATAAAAACCTAAAGAATCAATTTGAAATTTCACTTTTCAAAAAAAAGTTTTTTTACAGAAGTTTTTTCAGCTGCTTGGACTGCCCTTTGTAGTAAAGAAAACAACATATCATGCCATAACTTTTTAACCACTAAGTCAAAAGTTATGAAAATTGTTGGGCCTTAAAGCTAGTCCTTAGGCACATCTTGTGTAAAAATTTCAAAGAAAAAAAATAAAAACTCCATTCATAGTGAGCTGCCCAAAAAACTTATGTTGCCAAAAAACACAGCTTAGGGCTTTAGGAGTTAAGGAACCAAATTTCATCTAATGATTCATGTGATTCTTTTAAGAAAAGTGAGTATGAATTATATTTATGTGGGGCATGGAACATGTTTAACAAAAATGTGTCTTTTCAATCGTTGTAACAAGAAAAGATTCCACGAGTGAAAAGCATCATGTCTCTTCATTTGTTTTTAAAAAAAAAAAGCATCATGTCAGGTCCTCCCCTCCATAATGTCACCCCCCCTAATATTGAAATACCCACACAACAATATGCCCCCCTAAAGTCAGCCAGCCAGTCTATCCACCTGCAAATTATACCGGAAATCATATTCAATTAATTTCTGATCAGGCCTGACTCGCAGCCACGGCAGTAAATGATGTACTCATCCAATCAGGTCAGGTTGCTTTGGCAGTCACATGGCTCCAGCTAAAAAAAACCCATTTGGACCCACACTAAGAAAAAATAATAGTGTGGGTAAGTTACTATACTAAAAAGTAATAATAGCTAATAATCCCAGAGTAAATTAAAAAAGAAGGAACTGAAAGAAAAAAGAAAAACCCAGGGAGGGGCTCTATATAAAGCCTAGACTTGACTAAAGTGGGAAGTCAGATTCAGTGGTAGCGGGCCCGGTCAAGCAGCGGGTGTCAATGTAGATCCCCGCCCGGGCCGCTACCCCGCTACAGTAGTGTCCTTCACTAGTGAGATGACTAGTAAGCTTACTAGTAAGCGCGCAGCTTTAGGAGCGGCTCTTCTCTCTGCTCTTCGAAGCCTGGCTGGCTCGCTCGTTGGTGCTCCGTCGCGAGGGTTGCTGCAGCAGCGGCTTGTTAGATTGTTTTGTTTTTTGTTTTTTGGTAGTGGTGTTTTGGCTGTGTTTTGTTGTGTCGTGGTGGCCGTGTCGGTTGGGTTCTTTTTGTTGTTGTTGTTGCTGTTGTAATCGCGGTGATGGTCATCATGAAGCCGCTCAACCCGTTGAGTGTGGCGGCAACAGACGACACCACCACCTCCAACAATGGCAGCAACAACCGCCTGGCGCAGCCCGAGGGGTTCTCTCCCGCGGGGCTCAAGGTGCTGGTGGTGGACGATGACTTGCTATGTCTCATGATTCTCGAGCGCATGCTACGCCAATGCAAGTACGCGGGTGAGTAGTCGCCACTAACAATTCCCCCCTTCCCATTCGGCTCGATTCGCGGAACAAAAAGATTTCAAAACCCGTCCTAGGGTTGCGAATTTCGGCTGGAGGATCAGGAGTTCGATAGGGCAACTCCCTCATTTGGTGGGTTTACAGTTTGGGACAGGATGGACTGGGTTTTATCTTTTTTATCTAGCGAATCCACAGCTTAATCTAGCGAATCTGCGTTGGGAGCATTCTATCGTCGGTAAATTTTGAAGGTTTTGAGTGTGTTTCGTTCGTTCCCGTACATTGAGTGTTTTTTAGCGGGTTTGGTGGTCTCAGTTCCGTGCAGCTAGTTTTGAGGGTTGGTTTAGGGTACATGTGTAGTTTGGGGCTAGAACGGAGTCCCATCCTGACCCTCGGTTTAGAGAATTTTGATCAGCGGATCGCTTGTTGGACATCGCATTTTGTGGGTGTACATTTTGGTGAAGGATTGGCAGGGTTAGTTTGGGGAGCCAGGGTTAGCATTTACCGGGGCTTTCATGATTATCCGGGGCTTAAGTTTCTTAGGAGGAGGTTGGGGATTCACTTTGAAGGTTTTGAGTGTTCCGGTGATGTTTAGTTGCGCCCGTACATTGAGTGGTGTCAGCGTTCTCTCTTTTGGCTGTTTTACGGCAGCTAGCTTGAGGGTTGGTTTCTAGGTTAAATCTGTATAGAGGAGACGTTACTCCCTCACCCTATACGGAGTATCGGCAGCTTTAGTACTCTGCAGTGATTTTTGAACGTGGGTAGGAAAACAAAATGCCTCAATTTTTGGATTTTAAAGAATTTTTTCTACACCCTCCTGCGGCTAGATTTGACTTGATGAAGGTCTCGAGATTAGGGATGTGAAGATCTTCCATTTTTATGAAATTGTGACAAAACTCGCAAGGAGAAGGTTCATTACGTTTGCATCGAGAGAAGGCATGGGAACTCTCTGCTTGATTACAATTGCAACGAGTGCTGCTCATGGGACACCGGCCTTTTGAAATCTTCACCTCGGGTACATTCTCTCCATAGAATATACACCGGGTGTTTCCCAGCAGCACTCCACCTCTGGAATTCCTGTCGATGCCCTGAACTGATGTTACTTTCTGGGCTGTGAATTAGAAGGCAGTTGGCCATGTAGAAGTTTTTTTGTCAACATGGAAGTGTGTTTGCAACACAATAGTTGGACTGGTCACTGGTATGAGGTTTGGTCAGTTTCTGAATTTGGCAGGTTTTTTTCAGCTGAATCTTTTTTCTGACAAGGTTAAAATGTAGAATCGGGACTCTCCCCTGCAGTATACACAGGTACCCCTAGCTGTCTCCTGTTCAAGATGTCTCTTGTAGGGACACCTTGTAGCGGAGATTTTTCATTCTACATCTGCACACCTGACAATCTTTGTGCCCATCTACTTGAAGTGCACGGTTGCTCATGATCTCGGAATGGTTGTTTCGTGGAGTACAACATTCCATCCCTTTAAGTAAAGGAACTTACAAAAATGAAGTAATCTTTGGGTATACAGGAGGCTTGATCTGATCACATTTAGTTGAGCATATTTGCTGCGAATCTCCTCTCCTTAGTTACTTAGTTTCAGAGCCGTGACTTCACTCAAAGGGCGGTTTATGATCCTCGAGGGGCGATCTATCTGTCATCTATGTTGTATCATTCTGCTTTCGGGGTCCATAGTCTCTGTAACTGTGAAAATCGTGCAGTTTCTGACGTTTTTTGTGATTTTTATTTGTTGCTTGCAGTGACCACCTGTAACAGTGCCACGAAGGCTCTGGCAATGTTGCGAGAAAATCGCAATTACTTCGATCTCGTAATAAGCGATGTTTACATGCCAGACATGGACGGTTTCAAGCTTCTTGAAGCTATTGGGCTGGAGTTGGATTTGCCGGTGATAAGTACGTGAAAGCACCTTATGTTCGTGATTTGTTGTTGTGTAGCTGCTTTGATTAGCGGTATCATGACGGGTCTTGCATATCTCCAACAAGCAAATCACAGACGTCAATCTTCGTTTTCTGTCCCGAGAGAGCTAGTATTAGCTTATCAGATTGTTTGTTTCTCTATAAATATCTTCTGTGCATTACTTAGTGAAAGGTTGAGTGCATGTACGAATCAATAGAAATTCTGTGTAGGTATATGCGGAATCTTTCATACATTTCCAGTGGTGATGTTCTCTAGCTGTTCAGGTCTTTGAAATTTGTGTTTTAGTATCTGCCTTAAGGTGGAGCTAGTTTCTAGGATTGCTCTTGAACTGATAGGTAGAGTCTTTTTAATCCCTGGAACTGGAATTCTTCGAGGGTGAGTTCAATTGTCAGCTCACCAAGTAGCATGGTCCACAGTACTTAATGCAGTATGAAGTTTAAAATTTTGTATGCGTGTCTACAAGTGGTTTGTGGTGATAACATTCATAATAGCTAAAGAAATTCGGGTTGTGCTTATAGTGTTTTTGTTGGGGGTGAATTTAGTGATGTCGGGAGATGGAGAAACCGATTTGGTTATGAAGGGAATCAGACACGGTGCTTGTGATTATCTCCTGAAACCTGTCCGTCTGGAAGAACTCAAAAACATCTGGCAGCATGTGGTTCGCAAGCTTGTGACTCCCAGAGACCTCCCCAAGGAGGAGTCAGGGGAGTGGGACGAGTTCACGAGGCCCCTGGACGCAGACCTTGACGCCACATCACGCAAGAGGAAAGAGAGGGTGGAGGATGAAAACCAGCTTTTGGACGATGTGAACAACTTGAAGAAAGCCCGCGTTGTATGGTCTGCGGAGCTGCATCAACAGTTTGTCAATGCCGTCGACTTCTTGGGTGTTGACAGTAAGTAGTTCTCGACTCTTTCTAAAATGTTTTTCTCCTTAGTGCCTGAATTAAGAATAGAAAGTGCACTTTGGATGCTCATCACAGCCAATTTTATTAACTTGCAATACATATTTTTATCATTCAAACCTGTAGGACGTGGTTTCTGCTTACTATCGGTATATTTTGCTACCTACCTTAAGCTTCCTAGATGATTTCTTTCAACTTTAATGGATACGGCAGCGGGCACTTTTGACCATTTAAAGTTCTTTGGGGTTGTTTGAGTTGATCGGATGCCAACAAAGGATGTTGCGCGTAGTATGTTACATCTCTCCAAGTATGTTCCTTCAGTAGATTCTCAGTTATTATTGTACGTTGCTTGTGGTTTTGCAGAGGCTGTACCCAGGAAGATCTTGGACATAATGAACGTTCAGGGACTGACTCGGGAAAACGTCGCAAGTCACTTGCAAGTAAGCTTTAGGATGACCTCATGACGTCTTTCATTCACTTCGTCTCAAAAGTAGACGAGAAAGTAATCCTAATGGCCCTAGCTAGAAGTCCACTTTGTATGCGACACATTTCATTCTATTTAATGTTCTGGACCATCTAACTAAAATAGTGAGCCATAAAGTTAATGAATCCATTTTGTGAAATTGTGTACCTTGGAACCACCATCGAGGAGCTTTTAAGTGGCTAGTCACTCAAGCAACAAGTGGTAAGTCAACAAATTATCCAAAAACTTAGTGTATGGTGTTCATCAATAGGTACACTAGTTCGTGGTATTCCAAATATACCAGTGGCGTATACATGTTCATTCACTAAATCAATCAAAAGGTGGAATAGTCAATTGTCGTAACTTTTGAAACTTATTTTGACCGTTAAATTGTTTTGAGTATGACTTCTTTCTATATTTGTTACATTTGTTACATTTAAGTTTCTGAAATGATATATGTCACGTCCTATAGATATCACTTCTGGTCATTTATGCACTTAGGGGTTAACGATTCTGATAAGACGTGATGTCCTTTTCCATTGCTTAGAAACGATCATGGCAGAGCGGCAAAGTGGAATTTGTCAATTGTAGTATCTTTCAAAGCTTTTTTAATAGATGTTTGCGTGATTGCAGAAGTACCGGCTCTATTTGAAGCGGCTGATTGGGGTCACGCCTCAGCCATACCCGGTAGCCTCCTTCCGAGCCTCCGAGAGTGGATCCTTTGGAGGGACCATGCAAATTCAACCCGGAGGTCGGCCTGCGGCGTCCACGAGTTCCAAAGGTCTTAACCTGGGCAGCGGTGGAGCGCTTTCTACTATTAGTGGGTTAAGCCGAGGCGAGCCCCAAATCGATGCTGCAACGTTGAACACACTGGTGCACCTCCAAAATCTCCAACAACAACAACAACAACAGCAACAACAGCATGCTGCTGCTACTGCAAGGGGGGGTGGCGGACTGGCGGCCGACCTTGGGAACCCGCTCACTCCAGCCGACTCCATTGGGCTCCAGAGGATGGATTCCTTTGACTTAGACCTTCTGATGAAGGCCCAACATGACGTGAGCCGCCAGCAGCGTCAGTCCGGCGGTAATCCAGAGTTTGCGTCTTTACTGAATGGCAGTAGCAAGGATATGCTACCGTATTTGAATAGCTTGAGAGGCCAAAGTGACCTGAAGCCGCCGCCGCCTGCTACGAATCCTGAGCCGATTACTGCCATGTCTATGAGTAACCTGCAAGGGGTGGACGATGTGGGTCCGAGCTTGGCGAGTATGGAAACAGCAAGGAACCTGTTGGTGAACAAGCTGGGAGCCTCTTTCACTTCCACCGCTGCCTTTTCCTCGTCCACAAATACGCACAGCAATGGAGGTGCTGCTGCTGCGGTTTCGGTTTCCGACAGCAGCTTCAGTACGAACTATGGTGACATTGGAGACGTGCCTCCCGAGTATTTGGTGGCGTCGCCCTCGGATCTGTCTCTCTTGGGGCAACTCCAGGCGTTTGATCAAGGCGGCGAGGTGGATTATGGCCAGTCACCCCACCCTCGACGTCCCATGTCGTATTCGTAGTTACTAATAAGAACATGTGGTGAGCATGTTTCTTTTTTTTCTTCCATCGTCAGAGCAAAACTGAGCCCCCTCACGTGAGTAATGCAGTGTGCCACTCCTATACTGTAGTAGTATGGCTGCTGCTGTATATGACGGAAAAGACTTTTCAGGCCGGCGGTGCCAGGTCAAACATGGAGACGACAGGTCATGCAAACAGGTGGGATCTCGAGGGCCTGGAAAAAGGTGTTACGACTGCTGAAAAACAGGTGTTTATGACTCTCTCTCTCGTTCTCTCTCTCTCTAATTGCTTTGCTTTGGTGTGGTTTGGCTTACTCCTCGCACCAGGCCAGGCCACGCCAGGCCAGGGCTCCCCTACTGCTTCAGAGGATGCAAGGTGGCTTTCAGAGTATCATAAGTGGGTGCACGGATTTTCGCTCATTCTTGCCAGGAGGAAGAAGAGACAGACCCCGAGCAATCCTGGAGGTGTACTTGTATGTGTTGTCCTTTTTCTAGAAGGGTTGGGCAGAGGAAAGGGTTTGGGCAGTGGAAGGATATGGCAGTGGCAAGGGCAAAGGAATGATGAGAAATGGGTTAAGTTAGGAGGCAGCTCTTGGAAAATCAAGGAGTTTGAACAACCCACTTCTTCTTCCAATGGAATATGTGTACAAGACAGTCACAGCATGTAAAGCTAGTAAGATTCATAGTTTAATCTATTAAGCTTAATGTAGGGAATTTTCTCCGTTATATGCGCCTATTTGAACTAGGCTTTTTCACTAGTGTACATTTTTTTTTAAAATCCCTTTTGTGCAACCGACCATGGACGATGTGTACTCAATATGATTGAGATGTAATCCCTTCGTACTGTCCCTGTCTCTGTTCTTCTCTTTTCTGTTTTTTTACTTGTTCTTTTGATTTCTTCTTTTTCTTTCTCGTGATCTTTCTCAGAAATGAGGTGCAAGCAAGGATCTTGTGCCTTACTAATATTTGATTTACTGCGGAGCGCAGAATAGTGTGGTCACAGAAAACGTGACTGACTGACGGAGGGCCTACAGTGGTTGGAACTCAGTCAGTTTGTTGGACTCCACAACAGAACTTACTTTGTGTCTTCTCCAGTCTCTTGTGGAACTTGGAATAAGTGTTTGGATCCTTGCTCATGAAGTGGATTGTCTATTTTTGACTCTGAGAAAGTCCCAGCAAGTTGGTGAAAATTCCTTTCGAGAATATTGAAGGATAGATTATTACTTATTTGTTATTCTATTGATTCGAAAAGTACCGTTAGGACAGCGACAAGGAAAACCTTCTGTAGTCCAACTGACTTCAATTCCAAGAATCCAAGACATTTGCAGTCCAAGAAGCCAAGGCACTTATGGGAGAAAAATCATGAAAAAGTGCAATTGGAAAAAGTTTTAGTTGGTGAGGTGCAACTTCTATTAAAAAAAAATAGTATGCCTTGTGCCGTTATCACAGTAAAGTAAAATTTGAAAGTGAAAGTATAATTTAAATTTCTAATTCATAAATTCCTTGAAATTCATCACCTTTCTTTTGCCATGAGTTAATCCCTAAACAATGCACAAGCCATATTCTAGTCAATGAACAAGAGAGAATCTTTCTATATAGGACAGAAATATAATTATTCATCTTTAGAATTAGGGGTAGAAAGGAAAGATCTTCTACAAGGCTTTGACTCCCAACAAGAGCTTTTGATTTTTTGGGGATCAATGATTTCCACAATATCAAAATTCAAGATTTTAATAGCCACTAGCTCGTTGTTTAAGGATTAAAATGTCATGAAATAGTGTTTGTACACCCCTCTTGGCAAAAAAACTCACTAATGGTACCATGAATGTGATTGAGGATGTATGAATCTAGAGATCTCACTGTATCAAACAAACCAAACTAACAAACAAGTTTAACCTTTAACCCCTAAATGGCTAAGGCACTAAAATTGAGTCTTTCCAAAACTTTTAAGTTAAATAAAACCTAATTAAGTTACTATTTTTAGTAGTTTATGCATCAAAAATTGATCTTGAAAATGATTGATTGAAAGTTCAAGGGTGTCCATTGCAATCTTGACTTTTATTAGTGTTGAAGACTCTTGGAAATGAGCTTCAAATACACTAGATCTTAGAAAAATAAAGACAATAGAAATACATTTCAAAAAATTACAGAGTAGATTTTGAGAAGTCATAAATTGATTGGACTTATGCATGTTAGGCCTTTAATGTCATATTTTTTTGGTGATCAACTTTTTAGATTTGACATGTGAAAAGAGGTCCAAAAGACTTCAAGTCACCTTTGTAGTTTTAACAACTTCATAATCAAACATTATAATCTTTTAATCCACAAGTAATATTTTGATAAAGCTTATCAATTTGTTATTTTTTTAATTCAATTTAGAGCAAATCCCTAAAAAAAACCCAAAAAGAACATTTAAGGGTTAAAAATGGGTTGGTGACCATAGAAATCATCAATTTTGATAACGTGAAAATAATTGGTTTAAAAAAAATTCAAAAGCATGCATTGGAAGTCAAACTACTATAGAAGATCTTCATTTTCCACCCCTAATTCCAAAGATGAATAGTTGCACTTTAGTCCAAAAAGAATAATGCTTTCTCATTCATCAACCAAAAAATGTCTTCAACATTATTTATGGATTCCTAAACAAATGAGTAAAATGTAATTTTGTCTAAAAAGGTTTTGAATCTCAAAAAAATTTCATCCTTTTAGCTTTGTTTTCATTTATTTTGGGATAGTGTAAAAATAATTTCTAATTTTTTTTGCCCTAGTATGTTTTTTAATGCAAGGACCGATCCTCGTGAATGCTACAATATAATGATATGTCTCATCTCTTGATTCAAAAAATGATTCAGATTTATTTGTAAATAAAAATTGCAAGTTTTGAATTATAAATTACACTTGTTGCAAAGTGCATGGCTATGCCCTTGAGTGCTACAAAAATGCCCAATTTTTGTACTCAATTTTGTATTAAAAAACTTTATTACTTTACTTTTGAATGTAATGATATCTTGGATGTCACACCATTTGACTTAAAAAAATTTGATGTTTTTCTTAACACAACAACTATAACAAAATTCTAATCATATGGTTAAAAAAAACAAGATTAAAAATTCCTTACAACCAAAAAATACACTTTTTGAATTTTCTTTAAATGTGTGAATGCATTAAATGTTCTTACTCTATGCAAGATTTTTGATGATTTTGTAATTGTCTTAGTAGCTTGCTTTGTCCAAAAGTTGCATCTTTGATAGAAATGTAACATTTCTTCAAAACCTTTCAATATATAGTTAAAAAAAACTAAAAGAACAATTCTATAAAGACCTATTTTGGTAATCATTAGCAAGCAACTAGCTAACCTCTCTAAGTACCAACATTCACTATTTGGATTATGAATGTTTTGAAGGGTGCATTATTAGAATTACAAAAAATAGATGAAGTACATCTAGGTACTTTGAAAAAACAAATTTTGTTTATTTTTCAACAATGCAATGAGTATGGTCTCTTGGTAATTCAAAATTATAGTTGCATAAGGTTTATGAGTTTATCTAGGGATGGGAAGAAAAACTTGCAAAAATGAAGATTTGAAGTCTAGATTCTACTCATACCATGATTTATTTTGCCAAATGTATTCAAAATCTACATCTACTTTCATTCAATACTTTTAGGGGGTAAGTTTGTTCAATTCTCAAGATACTATTTTCATTAATGACAATTTGATAAAATATTAAAAATAATAATATTAATGAATTAATATTGCATCAATTAACTTAAAATACATATTCGCAAACTTACATATCATAAATTTTCAAATTCTGCTGATGACATTTCCTTTGCAAATGATTTAGTTCATTTTATTGTATATTTATAATTCTCCTGCCTATATTGACAAATATATGTGTTACAACTCAAGTGCCATGATTAGGAGTCATTCTTGTCTATCCCTTCATAACAACTAAACATTGTCACAGTTTCTTAACCTTGGAGTGCGCCAATGTCCAATTTATGAATGATGAACAAATTCAAGATTACTTTGTTGTCTCGTTATTGCTTGGATGGAAGTCATCCTAATTTTGAGAAATTTTTTATGAAGTTTTTGTTCTATCCAAGGGTTGGATTTGGTTTTACTAGAGTACATAATTTTCTAAAATTACAAATGTGGAAGTATGTCAAATGGTTGACTTGCATTGACTATAGTTCAAAACCAAATTTGCAAAAATGAGGTCATAGAATTAAAGAACAAATTTTTTTCTAAAAATCACTATATAAAGAGAACCTCGTTTCAAGCCCACTCCAACAAGTTTTACTTGAAAAATGACAACATTTTCTTGTAATTGAATTTTGAATGGGTTTTGAAATTTTCCTTTCAAAATTTATAGAAAAATATTGGTGAAAACATTGGAAAATCTAACTATATGGATGGAGTCTAAAACTCAAAATTTACAACTTTTGTTTGTATAAAAATCCCAAATTATTCTTCCAAATAATATTTTATAATGATTTTTTCCAAATCGTCAATTTTAGACACGATTCTAGAGATTGTAGGATTAAGAGCAATCAATGAGGGTTGAAATTTTTTTGGAGGCACAATATTAAAAAAAAATCAAATACTAAAAATTTAAAAAAAATTACAATCGATTTTTTTTCAGTTTGAAAATACATTTATAAAATTTCTAATATTTTTAAATATTTCAATTAATTAAGAAAATTATTAAATAATTACTTAAAATTTGGAATTTAAAGATATTTGGAATTTCACTATATGAGAATGGGGCAATTATATATTCTTTTCCTCTTGTCTTTCCTCTCAAGCTAAAGCTCATATTTAATGCATTACTATTTTGAGAATACAAAAAATATTCTACCAACAATAAATATATAGACTATAAATCTATAAACAATAGAGTTATTTGTAAAGTCTAAATCGGTGTTTTCATGGTGTGTTTTTCCTTTGACCGGTAATAACTAAAAGCTTGGATTATTCAATGAACCTTTTTCCACCTTTCTAGACTAATTGAACCCTTACAAATTCAAAAATCTAATCATTTCAGATGTTTAAGTTATAATGAAGCCTCCAAAAATTTCATGCTTTGTTTTTTCAAAAAGATTCCTAAGATCACAAAATAGATTAGTAAAAGTTCTAGTAGCTTTAGAGAAGTTAAAGATCAAATTTATAACTAACTCTACAAAACTTCCCAAAATATGAATTGACTTGTGTTAGATGTCAATTGCACTTGAAAATTTAGTGAAAAATATTTTGGAGGAGGTTAAATCCTACCATTGAATGTGGGTCCAATAGGATCATTTTGGCCTCTTCGGGATAAAAGTGAAAAAAGGCCCCTCGTTTTTGTTGTGTCTATGATATGTTCTAGATCCCTCCTAGCTAATTTGGGGTCTTTGATTGCAAATATGAATTCAGAATTTGCAACAAAACTAATTTGCTAAAAATTTAAAAAAATTGCATTTTTCCTTGAGGGGAATCACCCTTGCTAGGCCCACCTTAGATGGTAGGCTATAACATCTTGTAAATATTTCAAGATGTTTCACCTTCCCAAATTTCAACTTCAGCCCTAAAATCATTAGAGGGAATTTGAGGCCTCCAAAGGGCCCTTTCAAGGCTATTCCCAAAATGTTAGGCCAGCATTTACCAATTTTTTTTTGTAGATCTTGAAATATTAAAAAAAGCCCGACAAAAATTCAAAATTCTTGTTCACGCAACAGAAACTGCGTTCCCGCAATCTAGGAACCCACAGTCTTCTAATGCCCTCAAATTTCATCTAATGACTCCATTTATGAACCTCCTACCTTCAAAGAAGAGAAGAAGAGCAATGCTAAATTAGTCATAATTGACCAGCGTGAATGAAGAGTTTGCTTTAGATAGTTCTACTATCTAAGGTAGAAGGCTCTTAAATGGAGCGGGTTCTAAAATGGTGCCCTATCTTAAATTTATAGTATTTGTACATGTTGCTTTTTCATAGCCTTCAACAGTGTATTGACAGTGTACATTTAGCTAGGGCACCATTTTAGAGCCCTATGTCCTTTCAACTTCAAATTTTGATAACTAATTCAAAAAAGCTCAAAAAAATATGAAACAACTTGGGTAAGATGTCAATTCTATTTGTCTTTCAAGGAAATTTTACTGAAAAATATTTCTAGAAGTTTTACCTCTCTGAAATTCTGTTTCAGCCCTTAGATGGTCCATTATAGGACCTCTCACCTTAAGACATGTAGGCCCAGGTAGCGAGTCCTATCCAACCTCCTGCCTTACTCACCTTGGAAATCGATCGCAGAAGAGAGAGTTCCTTTAGGTACCTGAAGCAATCCCAACATATTCAAAATATCCTACGTGTTGTAAATTCATTGGCCGCTTTTAGAAACCCAGAAAAGAAATGGATGCTCCTTGCTACAGCTTTTTACTTTATTACCCCAACTTTCCAAAACCAGATGGGACAACCGCATCAACTTCACTATGATGTATATGTACACTGATTTATCCTATTATTAGTGAGGACACACAATTACTATCACTACAATATTATTGTCACTCCACAAAAATTTAACAAAAATACTTTGGGGTGAAAATTTCTTCAGGGCATGATCGACATTCATTTGAAATTTATTATACTGATCAAGGCTTTTTTTTTCATCTTTGAAGAAGTGCCATAGTGCCGATATAAAATGTTATATTGGTGCTCCAAATTGGAACATTCATCCACTTATTGGATGTACATTAAGGATTTTATCCACAATTAGGCAATTTCATCTAATAATTTTTTAAATTTCAAAGTTGTCCAACAATTTCATCCAAGTTTTTTGGCATTTTTAATTTGTAGTGTTTTTTAGCCAATTTATTTTTTCTTGTGCAATCTAGCACTAGAAAACCAAAAAGAAGCCCTAATACTAATAGAAGATAAACATATCCATTAGGGGATTTTTGAGGCCATTGGAAGACTGCAAGTTCCTGGACTATGGGAATGCAGTTTCTACCGTAGTACTGTGTGAACATGAATCCTATGTGGTTGAGAGAGTGCCACGTCAATAAATTTTATTTTTTTTGAAAAAAAAATTTGGACTTCTTTTCATATTTCAGGACCCCAAAATTTAATTTTTTAAAATTTTTTATTGGATAAATGTTGGCCTGACAGCAGCCACCCTTTGGAGGCCTTAAATCCCCTCTAATGTTTAACAAAAGAGATTTGCTATTTAGATTTCTTGGAGAAGCTTTTTGTCAACTTACATATTATTTTCCAAAGATTGAAAAGTTTGGAAGGCAAGTCATTTGCAAGTAGAATGAAGACATTCTTGAAGAGGAATGAATTTGTTATAATTTTTAAAAGTTTGGTGGCTCTAAATGGATCAACAATGTAGGTATTTTGTAAGAGTTAGAATTATATAATAAGATTTTTAAAAAACTATCTTACTATCTCCAATTTAAGTACTTTGGGAGACCCTAAGTGTTCAACCTAAAAACAATAACATTACTCTTGAAAATTTATAATAGATATAATTGAAACTTATCTAACATATTCATATCATTGATTCATGTTGAGCATTCTCTTTTTTTTGTTGATACATTCTATAATTTTTCTTAAAACTTCTTGGTGCACATTAATGGGATAAAATGCACTTTTCGCAACATTCACCATCCACCAATCAATGGATGGCAACAATGCTAAGGCATGAGCCCATTAACATGACCCTAAGAGCTTTGAACTTAGGTGCAGGTATGTACCTTCAACCATTTGAAGGTGTTTATAACATATATACTTATACCATAGGTACATTATAATATAGAAATAATCTATAGCATAGGTATCCATTTTTAAACACCTATAACCATATAGAAGGTATCTATAATATACAAGGTCTAAGGCTCCTAGCTTATAGATTTTATATTCCTATACCTATTACTCCCCAATAGATGGTTGAACACTCCAACAGAGGCAATATGTTTTTTATGCATGATTCCTTTGCTAGTTGGCCACAACCCAAAGATGTTGGCTATCTAATGTGAAGAAATTTTTCATTTCTTTCTTGTCAAAATTACCAAATTATTAGTACTAGTAGCAAAATTTTACTTAGATATTACCTAGTTTTGATATAGATATCACCAAGTATCATCTAAAGACCCCAGGTTGGAGAGGCAGATGTAACCACCCTAAGCCTAGGAATGTAATTTCTAAAGACCATTGCCCCTTCGAGAGATAAATGGGATTTCAGGCACATACCTATAGGCTCATTTTTTGTCCTGATTTTTTGAATTTTTTTTAAGATAGGAAAATTGATTAGCTTCATGAGAATGTAATTCTTTTATCAATTGGAGATCACAAACAAAAGTTATGTCCAACTAAGTTCAAAACAAGGGAGAGGGGCAATCCAATTTATTTATTTTAACTTGATTTTTTTAGAAATTCTTTTTATAGATTATATATTTTTTACATGGAAAGCTTTGATTCATTCTATTTGGATTTGTTATGAGAAAATTATGGACAATCTTTTTTTTGGGTAGTTCAATCATCTTCTTGAAAAAAGAACTTGTAGAATTCATTTCTAAATGAAAATTTTACAATTTTTCAAAAAAAAAGAATTCCACATCATTCATCATACTTGCTAGAACAATCTCACCATTGGAATCAATGCATTTTTATTCCATCTTAGAGATATTAATTATTTAATTTTTCCTTCTATCTTGTACCTACTTCTACATAACATGTTTTTAAAGAATAAAAATTCAATTTTTTTGCATTTATTTATTTTCCTAAACTCTCACCTTAATTCTCGACCATAAGTATTTGAAGTTCAAAACTCTATTGTGGAAATAATCAAAAGTTAAGAATGTTCAAAGTCAAGTGATTCAATCTCGCAATGTGTTGAAAAACTTATTTTTTGACTTAACCCTTGAAGGACGGATTGGTAGCCGTGGAAATCATGTATTTTAATTTTATGTGACATCATCTACTTTGAAAAAGCCTAATATATTCATTGGAAAATCAAAGAACTATAATTGAAGATCTTTCCTTTCGACTCCTAATACCAAGGATGAAAAGTTGCACTTCTATCATGTAGGGAAAGATTCTTTGTCATTCAACAAACACAGAACATCCTCAACGACATTTAAGGGTTAAAAATGCAAATATCTAGCAATCTATTTGGTCAAAATTTCTAAAATTTTTTTGACACATTCTCATACTAGTTAGGTGTATAATCCTACAATAAGGTGTGAAAAAAAAATTCAAATCTTGAAACTTCTTGCTTTAGAAATGACAATTTTAAATGTTTTTTCAAGGGATAACCCTTCTATTTTCACCCGTATTAAATTAACCTCTTATTTATACTAGAGTTTAATTCTAAGACGCCAGTGACGAGTTCTTCACCTTCTTCGCCCTTTTTTCTTTCCCTGCCCCCGGAAGCCAGGTTTTGTCACGAACGGGGGGCGGCATTGTCGTCATCCTCACTTCCCGTTGCCTCCATAGCTGGAGCTTCACGTTCTCGACGAAACCCGATCTGGTATCCCTAGTCATTAGCAGTGGAGCGTATCCCTAGCGCCAGACCATTTCCTCCCAAGAGCAAGAGCAAGAGCAAGAGCGAGAGCAGGAGCAGGAGCAGGAGCAGGAGCAGGAGCAGGAAGGTTGGAGCTAGGAGAGATGGCGTTTTCCGGGACGCAACAGAAGTGCAAGGCGTGCGAGAAGACGGTGTACTTAGTGGAGCAGCTCACGGCGGACGGGGTTGTGTATCACAAATCGTGCTTCCGCTGCAACCATTGCAAAAGCACTCTTAAGGTGTGTGTGTGTTTCGTTTCGATCTGTATGGATTTCTTGTGGTGAGCGAACGCGCGCCGGAGCGAGGTGAGGATTCCGTCGGTCGGTCGGTCGGTCGGTGCGGGCGTGCTTTGGGGCGTGTATTGCGCGTGAGCTTTTGGGCCGCCGATTTGGTTTAGATTCAGGTGTTAGGAGTTTGTTGTTTCTTGAGAGGGATGGTCTTAAGCGGTGAGAGCTTGTAGCGTTATGGAAGTTTTTTACGCGCTTTTCCTTCGGGATAGGGGCATAGGATCGTACGCTTTTCTACGCATTCCATCCGATAGTTGGATAGATCTGTGGTGATGTCTCTTCTCTTCTTTTGCTTATTCGTGAATCTATTGACTCGCAATCCTTCTTTGTTCCCTTCGTGATCTGACTGGATGAGAGACAGAGGGAGAGAGAGAGAGCGTGTGAGGAGATTTAGGTAGTGGAAAGTAGAGGCGGAATTCTGTATTTGCTGACTTAGTCGTGGTTATTGTTTGTCGTCCGATGCTTCCTACGGTCGGGAGTTCTTGCCGATTTAAGCGTAGGCTTTAATTTGGAATATGGAATGTTTATACTGTGAACGACTGTTTGTAATTGAATAGGCGCATTGGATATGGCAAGTGAATACCTTTTTGGTGAATATATCACCATGATGACAGTGATCAGGAGAGGAGGAACATGCCTGGACTGTCGTCTGTTGCTCTATTTATTTGGGTAGTGAATCTGTAGTCACAGCTGCGCGTGCACGTTCATACTTTGTGGCTTGGCATGCGTGTACAGATCTGAGCTTCGTGTCTATCTGCCACTTCAATGAGTTGACTGGTCTAGTTACTTTAATTTCTGCTGCTCTAACATCTCTCGAACTACTGCCGTTGTCACATTCGTAAGTAATGAAATTATTGATTGTTTTTGCAAGCAGCTTTCAAATTATGCTTCCTTAGAAGGAGTTCTTTACTGCAAGCCACATTTCGAGCAGCTCCTCAAGCTCACTGGAAGTTTTGAAAAGAGCTTTGAGCACAAAGTTCCGGAAGGTTAGCTTCACGCATTCGTATTGTAATTGGTTTATTGTCCACCCGTCAAGTAGGCAGTGGAATTTTCTCATTTAGCTGTCTTGAGCTGCTTCGTACTCTTTTAGGGGTTACTTAATAGACATTTGATTATCTGCATTTGCATGGTCCTGAATTGTGTGGCCAACAGGATTGAGGAAGCAGGGTTCAGAGAAGTCAGAGGTATGTCAACTTCTTTGCTTTTTTTGGTGCAGAGATACTTTTGCGATTTTAGTCATGGTCTCAATATTGTCACTTTGGAACATCTATTTCTTTCTGGTGTTCTCCAATCTGTCCTGGAGACCCAAGACCATACCGAGAGTAATGTCAACCAAGATTGTTTCACATTGCTCTCGGAAACCGCTAGCGGCGAGCTTTCTGCTGAGGAGGTTTTAGCCCTGTCTATGCTGCTGGACTCTTTTCAGTGTCGAGATTAATTTTCTTGATATATCAATCTCCGTCCAATTTTGCATTCACATTCTCTTTTTAAAAATTTGTATGAGCAGAACAAGGCACCCTCAAAGGCTTCTCTCATGTTCTCTGGAACTCAAGACAAGTGCATTGCATGCAGCAAGACTGTGTATCCCATTGAGAAGGTAAAACTGTCACATCTTGGAACTGAGATATTAGATTGTAGTCAAACCTTCTGTTGACTGTGCTTGAAAGTTTCAAACTCATTGGGATCCTTGGGAACTAGGTTCCCTTGTTTGACGCGGTACTGTGTGAGCTGTAAACCTTCGTAAGCTTCTTTTACCTGGAACGAGTATGCAATTACTTATTTCACGACTTGTGTATCCCTAACGATCTGGTGTTGTGATAGACAACTGTGGAGGGTTTGCCTTATCACAAGAATTGCTTCAAATGTGTGCATGGCGGCTGCACTCTCAGCCCCTCAAATTATGCTGCTTTAGAAGGACGGTTGTACTGCAAACATCATTACTCTCAGCTTTTTAAGGAGAAGGGTAACTACAGCCAGCTCACAAAGGCACCTGCATTGAAGTTATCCTCTAGCAATGCTAGCTCGGAGTCCTAGATTTGCGTTACTTCTTGGCTCCTGCCTTGGCTTGTGCCTCTTCAAGTTCACGTGCAAGCTAATCTGGAAATGGGCTTTAGAAGGTGTCCCTGTACAGATGATTGCAAATGGCCAGGGCGTTTGTATTGGGGGATGCTTCGAGGTCGTTCTGCCCAAGGAGTTTGATTCCAAATGCTTCGAAAGTTTCCATTTCTTTTTATGTTTATTTGTTTCCATTTCCCTGAGTAATATCTCTTAACTCTCGGAGGCTTAGGGTTTTATCATTTTGCAAGCCTCATATGTCTTGTAAATCTCTCCAATGATGTTGACAAGAGATACTCCTCTTGAGTCTCAGTAGTAGACGCTTCTGTGTGCATTGGTGAGTTTCAGGTCTTCTACATATCGTATTCTATATGAACTCTACCCGAGTCATTCGTTTATGATTTGAAAGGTGTAGCTTGTAGTTTGGTTTCCCAATACTGATAGCATATTTCAGATGCAGCGTGTGTCATGAATTTGGCAAATTCATGACTTGAATTTATCAATGTTGTAGTGCACTAAGAATCTACTTAGTGCAATGAACTGCTATGATGACGTTTTTTTTCTGTAAGTTCAAACTGAATTTGATTGAAAAGAGTGATTTCTTTTGCCAGGTGTACTGTTGAGAGGTTGTCTTCTTTGCAAACATTTTTTCTGGTGTTTTCTATTTTCTAATTATTAGATTTTGTTTAGTTATAGTTCAGTATTATATGATATGCATAGATAGCGTTGGGTTTTCGAAGTACATGTGGGTGTTTAGGGTTTAGGGTTTATCTTCAACGTTCAGGACAAAGGTAACTTATTCTACAGTATGGTTTGCGATCCCATGGATAGCATTGTCCCATCTGTGACCTACATTTGCACCAAAAAGGAACTCTAAGATTTAGATATTGATGAGATAAGGTGTACACAATCAAAACATGAGAGCCTCATAGAATTTAGTGTTGAGTTTTGGTATGTTTGTAGCCTAATTTTTTAATTTTTTAATTTTTTTGTATGGTGTCCTAGTGATATATGCTATTTGTATTGGAACCCCTTGTCACTTGCATCTACATGCCACTTAAAATAATTTTTAATTAATAATTTGCTTTTAATAATTGTTGTGTTGTTATTAATGTTGATTATGAGTGCATTCAACTTAACTTATAAGACTTGTGTTCTTTTTTGAGAGCACTATTTTAATGTGATAGATAAAGGTACTCATGGAAGGAAATGCATAGAAAATTTGTCTAAGTAGGAGAATTTAAAAAGTGCCAAACCTCAAGAAAATAGGTACTTTGATGTTTAAATTAGTTAAAGATAGTAAAAATAAGTGAATACAAAAAATAAAAATTGGACATTTCTAACAATTCTATATAGATGATCATTCACTAGAAAATCCACCAAAATAACATTTTATATATTTCAAAATATAAGTAAAAAGAATCTCACTTTGTAGACTTCTACACCATACAAAATTAATTATTTTAAAAATTCCTTCAGCCATTAGCTATAAATCTACTAAAAGACCACTTCATCTAAATTTCACCTCAAATTTTTTTTTGGGTACTAAATAGTACTAAAAATCTCCAAATTGGCAATTGTGACATTCAATTGGGGTCTATTTTTGAATAGTATACTATTTTTGAAAAAATTAGATAAGGTGAATGATAGTCATGAATACCCTCTTTGTAAATCTTGAGTCATTTGGAGCCAAAACACAAAAGTTATAGCTAAAAAACAGATCAACATGAGACATGTGATGAAAAATAGTACAAGTGTTTCTTGCAATTACCCTACAAAGAAGTACAAAGTATATTTTGTTTATTTTAATGTATCAATTGCATTTGTCAATGTACCAAGGGTGAATATGAAAGGGGTGGTCTTTAGTAACCTATGTGGTTCCAACTTCAAAATTCATAACTAATTCCATGGAGGTCTAAAATTTATAAAACAACTTGAACTAGATACTAATTCTATTTGTCTTTTAAATAAAAATTATTGGAAAATATTTCAAAGAAGTCAAACTTTCCAAATTGCAAATTACCTCTTAGACTCCAAATGCCCAATCATTTATTTTATGGTTGCTACCAATATCAAGGTCTATCCATATTTCAAAAGTTTGCTTATTAAATTTCAACATTCTCTCATGCAATTCATGAAGTTAATTTTTTGAAGCCAAAATTATATTGATTTGGACAAGAACTCCTTGTTGATTGGCTTTTCAAAGATAAACACTTCAAAAAATGGTTATTAGAGATTGTTTTGCTAGAAGAGAAACCTAACCAATCCAAGTTAATTTAAGAAAAAAGTTATGATTGGGCAAGTGAAGAAGGGGCTGATTGGTTGGAGTAAATAGTGAATGGACATAGTCAAGTGAAATTTTTATTTGATCAAGATACCTTGCTTAGGTATTGATAATAAAATCAACATAATCAAGAAAATCTATGACAAAGAGCATTTATATAAAATTACCCCATAGTGCCAATAGTATATATATCAAAAAGTTAAGTACAAATGCAAAACAATGACAATAAGTAGGCAAAGTTGCTATGTTGCACAAACAAAGAGGTTTAACCCCTAAAGGACTATTGTCCCCTCGGGGGACAATTTGGAGTTTGGGCAGGTTCCGTAGACCTCAATTTTTAATGAATCTTTTTGAAACTTTCTCGTAAGATAGGAAATATGATTAGCTTCATGGGAATGTAATTTTTATTTCAATTGGTGACCGGAAGCAAAAGTTATACCACAAAAAGCCCAAATTTTCATTCGGCGGGCAGAATTTTTTTTTTGCAAAAAGTCAAAAAAAAAATTTAATTTTTTTTTTCTAAAATAATATATTTTGCCTACATGTGAAGCTTTGATTCACTCTATTTGGACTTATAATGAGAAAGTTATGGACAATCTTGTTTTTCGGGCAATCTAAACAATTTCTTGAAAAAATAACTTATAGGATTCATTTTTGAATGCAATTTTCAAAATTTTTCAAAAAAAATTGTTGAACAAGGTTATGTTTACTTTCTAGAACAATCTCTCCATTGGGATTATTGTATTTCAATCCCATCTTAGAGTTATTAACCATTTAGTTTTTCTTTTAATCTTGGTCCTACATCTACTTAACAATTTTAAAAAAAATGAAAATCAAGTGTTTTTTGTGTGAAATTTTTTTCCTAGACTCTCAACTCAATTTCTTAACACAAAAAATTATAAATTCAAAGTCTATAGTGCAATTTTTTTATACAAATTCCAGTCAAAGTCATCTGAAATTGCAAACCACAGTTCCAAAAAACTTATATTTCCAACTTTGAATGCTCATATCTTCCAATCTGTACGGTCAAACTTCATGAAATTCTTACCACTTGATCTCAATCAAGTTAAGTACAAGATCCTATGGTTAGATTCTTAAAAAAAAAAAATTGTTTTCTTGGATGAATGCAACAGAAATGGCAGTTTTGAGAGGTTTTTGACAGAAAAAAGGCCTTGGTCCTTTAGGGGTTAACTTAGTGGATTGAACATATTGAAAACTCTACAATACAAAGATGGAGTTTGAAATCCACTTAACTTCAATCTTTGAAGCCACACATATTAACTATTAACCCCAAAAAACCAAAATTTCATTTTTTTGGCAACATAGTGATTTGGGGCAAGTCACTACCAATGGATTTTTTTGGTTTTTACACATGTAGTCAAGTAATCAAAGGAGTAGCTTTAATGCTCAATATTTTTCTAACTTTTGACTACATGGTTGAAAAGTTATTGGATATAGATTTTTTTTCAACCTAAGTTGGTCAAAAAAATCACTTTTTTGAAGAAACCAAGGTAGTTATTTGAAGAAAAAAATTCTAAATTTTTTTAAAATTATTTATATATCGAAAGCTTTTAATATTCCATTTTGATTCATACTAAGATGAAAGTTATGAGGAATTTTTGTTTCGAAGCAATTATGGAATATGTACCCTAAAATAAACTTTGAAGTCCTTTACTTAATTGAAGTTTTAATATTTTTTGAAAAAGTCTTAGAATGTAGATTGCTTATTACAACATTACAACCATTAGAATTGTCGTTTTTCTATTCCATAAGAAAATTCTTCACAACTTAATATTTTGGGTCATTTTCTATTTCTTATAGTTAAAATCTGTTCAAGCATGAATATGAAAAAAGATGATCATGGTCTTGCAAATGGTCAAGTTTTTTATTTTGAAACTTTAGAAGTGTGTACTTAATAAGTTACTTAATAGATCCTATAATTGGATTTGTTGAAAAATAATTATAGATGAAGATTTTAGCCTTGCTTTGGAGACTAGTATTTTGAAGAAATTTTGGGCTTTTTAACATAAAAAAAACTCTTGAGGTTAGACACATTTATATTGAATGGGATGTTCATAGGATAATTTAAGTCGGAACTTTGAAGTGTTCAATGATAAATTTATTGTTTAAAAAATACCACTTGGTCAATGGCACTTGAATTGAATTGATTGTTGCCAATTTTATTGTATATATCCTATATGTGTTTGTAATAGAGGGAAGGGAAAATTTGTAAAGGGTGATGGTGGGAAAAAATTGGACAATTAAATTTTATCATTGAGGTAGTCCTTTAAAAACCACATGAATGAATTTACAAAAAACCATAAGGTATTTGAAATACACCCTTCATAGCTTTTTTAACAAATATACAATCATCTTTACCCCTAAATGCTTAAGCGACCATTTTCTAGTCGTTGCTTGACTTTGGGCAGAATTTTTGGGTAAAAAAAAAACTTTTTTCAAATTTTTTTTCTCATATTTGGAAAAATTGGGTTGTCTTTCAACATTTGTATTCAAAACTAAGATCGATATAGTCAAACAAAAATTATAAGAGAAATAGTGCAAAGTATTTAGAATTGCCTAGTGTTGAAAAACTTACTATTTGGAAAAAGTGTCGATGCTCTCATTACTAGACCTTTTTCATTTTTTCACAAATCAATAGAAACTGCAATTTTGACCAATTACAAATAAAATTCATGTACTAAGTATAGAAATTGTATTTCTGGTGAATTTTTGAAGTTATATCTTCAAAATTCATTTGAGGAGAATCTCAGAATAATTTTATAATTTTGACCATACAAATACTTTCTACATTTTGTACTTTACATTATTTTCTTTGATGCTAACTTCAAAAAAGTTATAGAACCTATATTTTATAATACATTTGTGCTTTGTTCTAACCTTTTGGGCTTTTAAGGGTTAAATACAATATTTGCAATGAATAAGTCCACATCAAATACCCTCTTAACTCAAGTTTATACTTTATATTACAAGGAGTTATCTAATAGAAGGTTTTAACTCTAGTCATTATTTATTTTGGAAATTCATTGATACAAATTCACTATGGGGTTGAAATGGTTTTGTGTTTAATTATTTTGTGTTAGTTTCAAAAATTGTACTAGCTTTAACACAAATTTAGCTTCACTAGTACAAATCCACCATGGAATGAAATGGTTGTCTACTAAATCCGTATTAACCATTTAAGTTTTATGTCTATGTTTTCACAAAAAATGTTCTAGAACTACCATTTCTTAGTAAGTATACTAGATTTGGATAAAAAGCAATTTTGTACATATGAAACCGTAGTATTTTGTATTAAGATGGTTTCAAAACATGTGGGAAAGAATTCAAATATTTTCATTGTGTGGATTATACAATATTAATGTTTGAATTGATAAAAATCCTTTTTTTGGTTGTACAAAAAATAGGACACTTGCACTTCACAAGTTCACATTTGCATGAAAACATTTCCATGTTAGTGGGGCTTCTTTAGATTCATTCTTCAAGGCAAATTGGCTACATGCTTGAGAATTTTCAAATCATTTTGAACTATAAAACATATAGAAAAATTACGGTAAGTAGAAAGAAATAGAAAATGATTCAAATGTTAAATTGTTGATAACTTACATATCAGGAATTGAAATATGCCAATCCCAATGGTTGCAATGTTGTAATGAAAAATCTACAATTCTACATCCTATCAAATTCTTTTTTTTTCAAGAAATATTAAAAATTGAGTTAAATAAAAGATTTCAAAGTTTATTTTTGAATAGAGGATCCATAATTGCCTACAAACTAAAATTCTTCATAACCCTCATCTCATAAATCAAGATAAAATGATTCAAAGCTTTCAATTGACATTTAAATTTGAAATTTTTGTTTCTAACTAAAGTGATTTTATCTAATTTGTCCAAACTATCTAGTTGGGGAAAGAACTGCATAATATAGAGTAATTTTTAACCATGTAGTCAAAAGTTATCAAAATTGTTGGGCCTTAAAGCTATTTCTCATCAACATATTGTATGGAAATTTTTAAGAAAGGAAACAAACCCATTCATAATTAATGAATTGCCCAAAATTTCCTTGTTGCAAAATAATGCAACTTTGTCCTTTAGGAGTTGAAGCTAATGAAATTTGTATAGAAACTAAAATGAAATAAGCACAACCATTTCAATATATAGATTTGTACTAGTGATTACTAGTGAACAATATATATATATATATATATATATATATATATATATATATGATTAGAACTTCCTCAAACAACCACAAAAGTTGGCCCGAGGTACTCACAATATTACATCAAGAAGCAAGTACAAGCAACTATAGTTTTACATGCATACAAGTAAAGTCATGGCCATTGTCACATGTTATGGCAATAAACATGTGGATTTGTTATCAATTGTTTGTAGTTTTAATATTGGTCTTTCTAAGTTGTTTATCTCTAGGTGGCATGTTTGTACTAGTAGTCACATTGAAATCTCAACATTTTCCATTCTTGTTTGTTACTAAAAATCCTTGAGGTAGGCAAGTGTATATGATCATATGCATATTTGGCTACTACTTAGTACAAAGATAGGACTACAAATGGTGGCTTAAATTGTTTATTCACATTATTGATCAATCTTTTATAAATGCCAACATCTTGTATAAGAATGTAGGTAGAGTGTCAAAATTTATGACTTACTTGACATACAATATTAGTATTCTTTATGCTATTGCAAGGTGTATGGACCTCCAAAAAATTGCATGCTAAGTTCAAGAATAGAAAATCAAAATCAAATTCACTATGTCACTATGTTTTGGTCAAAGTACAAGAAGACTGAAAATTCCAATAGTAGAGGGCGAGGCTGCACAAAAAATTAGGTATTAGTATTTGCCTTACATGTATACTAATTGTTTATGTAGGATAATGCTTTGTGATTGACCAATGGTGAGAGTTCTTGGATCATAAATGATACAAAAATATATGTTTGATTGTCACTTATTTACTAATGTGTGTTCATGGTCTTGATATGATTACAGGGTGATTGCAAGGAAGGGTTGTCCTTTTCGGCGTCACAATGGAAGTGACTTTCATGCCATTGGTAATAACTTTTGGGGCATGAAGCCAATTTTCTTGAAATTTTTATTGAAGATAACCAACTTGATAGTAATGAGATTTCTTATATTTTAGAAATTTCCAAAAAATGTTTTCTAATTAAATTTTAATTTACCTAATTTGTCACACTTTGCAATTTAGAGGTTTTTAGTACTGTGGAGTATCCAAAATTAGTGATGTAGACTTGAAATTTATGTGTTCTACTCCTACACTAGAGATTTATGTACCTACCAAAAAGAACTTTAAAAAAACATTATTTTATATCCTCTACATTCATCCAAATAGGGACCTCTTGCGCATGCAATTTTGAACATTGAAAAGGTTTCAAAATAATTCTTTTGGTGAAATCTCATCACCGTAAATCCTTCCCAAATTTCCAATTTTTACTTTTTTTTCAAAATGTAAAAGTACTCATTTTCATGAGATTTTGTACTTTTCTAGTTCACCTACTTAGAGAATTTTTCTACACTTTTCCTTCATAGGATATCTTCTTCTTAAGGAAGTATACATTGGACATATATATATATATATTTTTATTTTTATTTTTTATTTTTTATTTTATTTTTCTATTTTTAAAGTACTCCTGAAAAAAATGAGTATTATGGCAAAACGAGACAAAAAATGGGAGGCCTTTCTTGCAATCACCCTACAAACTATTATCAAGGTTATGACATTTCTATTCCTTACTTTTGGAGTCCATTAGGCAATTATAGTCTTTGTACCTTTAACTGTAGTTTGGATTTTTGAAGAGGTCAATTTGTTCAATTTGCCCATGTTTGCAAAGTGGATGTCTTACAAGCTTTTTTATTATCATTGTTCACTCAATGGTCCAATGAGCTCTAGCTATTCCAACCAAAAGATTCCTTGCATAATTTTCCAAGTTATTCTACAAAGAATGAACTAGTCTTTTAATGGTCAATAATGTGAAGACATTGGCTAAGAAAGATTTGAAATGATTCACAAGACTTAGTATTTTCAATTTTATAGAAATGATGATATAATACTACTAAAAAATTTTATTTTTCTTTAAATGTTTGGTGCATCCTAAACTATAATATAGTACTTGACTTTTAGATTTTTTAAATGTATAATATTCAAAATTGAAAACTAATGCAAATATTATTTGAAATTATGTTTATATAATTTCATATTGGTTCTATATGATGAGTTATGGGAAAGATGAACATTCAACTATTCAAAGTACAACACAATTTGAAAAATTTCAATCTAACGCATATTCTCATTTGTATCAATCTAGATAAAAATTACACATTGGATTGATTTAAATTTAGTTTTCTTTTTAAATTCTCGAGAGTTTATTTAAACTACTTAAAAATCTATTGGAATTTTTGAACATGTCATTTAATAAATATCCAAATTTGAAGACAAGTTTGGAAAGGAAAATCCTTCATCAATAATACCTCAAAATTAATAACATTTATTACAATATCATTAATTGTTCTTATATCATGTTGACTTTGAGAATATATAAACTTCTTCTATAGAAACTCTTATAGAAGACATTCATTTGAATGATATGTATTTAGAATTTAGAATTAATGTTGCATTTTATACATTCAATGAATATCATATTCATTAACTCCTAAAAGCCCATATATTCTCCCTTCAAGGGACAATTTGGAGTTTGGATAGGTTCCAATGGCCTCAATTTTTAGTGAAACTTTTCAGAAATTTCTCATAAGATACGAAAACTGATTAGCTTCGTGGGAATATAATTTTTATTTCAATTGGTGCCCGGGAAAAAAAGTTATACTACAAAAAGTCCAAATTTTAACTTGGTGGGCAGAAAAATCTACAAAAACTTGAAATTTAAATTTTAAATTATTCTCTCTTATAGATTATATTTTTTTATGTATATAGCTTTGATTCATTCCATTTGGATCAATTATGTGAAAGTTATGAGCAATCTTGTTTTTTGGACAGTTTGAGCATCTTCTTGAAAAAATAATTTACATAATTCATTTTTGAATGCAATTTATACATTCAAAAAAAATTACTTGGCAAGGTTAAATTTGCTTGCTAGAACAATCTCACCATTGGGATTGTTGTGTTTCAATTCCATCTTAGAGCTATTAACAATTTAATTTTTCTTTCAATCTTCGACGTACTTCTACTTAATAATTTTTTAAAGAATTAAAATCAAACATTTAAAAAAAAAAATAGTAGACTTTCAATTCAATTCTTAAACACATAAATTTCTTAATTCAAAGTCTATGGTGCAAAAAATTTCAACAAATGGCAATCAAAGTCATCTGAAATTGTAGGATAGTGTTTAAAAAAACTATATTTTCCAACTTTGAATGCTCATATCTTCCAATCTATAAGGTCAAACTTCATGAAATTTTTACCACATGATCTTAAACAAACAAAGTACAAGATCTTATGGTTAGATTTTATAAGAACACTTTTTTTCTCTTTTGGATGAATGCAACAAAAATGACAGTTTTGAGTGATTTTTGACAGAAAAATGGCCTTAGGCCTTTAGGGGTTAACAAATACATACTCCCTATTACTTTTGGAATAAATTTTATTAAATTTTATTATGCATTTGATTTCAACAAAGTTGCATATTATGTTTTCCACAATAAGCAATGACACTTACAAGGTATTAGAAACACAAATTAGGTAATACAGATATTTGTTTTTGTAAATAAATTCCAAATACAAATAACTTCATTTTCTAACTAGTATTCATACATACATACATACATACACACATACACACATACACACATACACACAGATATATATATATATATATATATTCTAATTTCTCTTGCATTTTGCATTTGAGTTTTTTCAACATTGTTTCATTTTCTTATATATAAAATAGATTTGTATATTTATTCCACACAATTGAGAATAAGAGAAATAGATGGAAAATGGAAGCTGAAGCACTACAAACAAATGATGGAAAACGTGACTGCAAAAAATGACTTCAAAGTAGAGTCATTTTGGATTCTTGCAACTAGTAAATGACTCACGGGTCCTAGAGTGATTTCACACAAGTCATTTATATAAATGAATGCGAGTGTATTATCACCATCCAATTTTGCCTTGGATGTAGAGATAGATGAGAACATTTATGGATTGACTAAGAAAGAAGGCTTAAGAAAATGGCTAATGGGCGGCCACGTGGAAAACAATGATTGATGATGAATATGATGTGGACATCCACGTATTCAGTCATTCTCGAGTCACAACCGTTGCAACAAACCATTACTACATTTGATGTGGACAACCATGGAGGATGTCATTTTGTTGTCATTTGTAAGTTACGGTGGAATCGCATTGTAGTGACAATGTGACATGTGGCAAGTCATTTTGAAGTTATTTTGAAGTCACGTACATTTAAGATGTAGGTAATTTTCCTAAAATGTGGGAAGTGATTTTCATATTTTTTTTAAGGTTGTGGTAATATGTGCATAAAGGAATGTAATGACAATTGCATGGAAAGTAGTCATTTTGCAATCACATATAAATACATTTCAATACAATATACACCAAGTGCCATACACAATACACCATATATAATATGCAAAATTTGGCAAATGTGTTGTCTGGCTTTTGGAGCCACTTGGTGTGTGAATAAAAAGAAGAAAAATGGAAAAGACCTTTATACAAGTGGGGTGGTAGGAGGCATGACAAACCATATGGATATCTAAAATCCACAAATTGTATTAGAAATAATATTTTAGACCTCATTTAGACATGGTAGATTAATTTTTTTCAAGAAACTTTGAAATAATAAAAGTTGAGAAATCAATCACACTTTCATCTCCAAATTTGTTTTTAAAGATTTTAGCCTTCAAATCAAAATTTGTGGACATTTTTGTTTACATTTCTAACATTGTTTTTGAATCTAGTAGCAGAAAAGATGCGACAAAGTCATTTTCGTGTTGTTACTCTAATGCAATACTTTAATGCAACTTCCATATGACCAAGCACAATCAAGTATAGTAGTCATAGTTGACCCTATTGAATTAGTGTTAGAAATGTCCATTTGGTTACATGTTGCACTTGAGTTCTAAGATAGAGGTTTTACAATGAAATTCTATGCATGCACAAGAAGCCAAAGTATGTGATTTCTTGGCCAAAATTATATGTTAAAATATATGACCAAGAAAATACATACTATAAAATTTGAATTTATAGAAAATAGAAAACACAATTTTCAACAAAACTAAAAATTGTCCATTTGGAAAGACTTCTTGGTGATGAGATTTGACCAAAAAAATGAGGTCAAAAACATCTCTAATGTTTAGAAGTGGGTGCACAAAGGACACCTACTTGCACAAATGAGGAGGGTATAAAATAATGTATATATAAATTTCCTTTAGAAAAATCATGTGTACCTATTAGGAAAATATAACATCAAATTTTTAGCTCAAAAACATGAATTTAATCTCTTCAATAGTATAGAAAATCCCTAAATGTCAAAGTATGACAAATTAAGAAAATTGGCTTTAAAATTATAAATTAATTTTAAAAAATTCTGAAAAATAAGGGATTTACAATTACAATCAAGATACTTAGAAATAGATTTTTATTTGGACGTTTAGTTCATAGTTCAAAAGTTTTAGCATTTCAAAATTAAAACATAACAAAATTGGTAGGTGTTTCTTGTAGGGCTTCCAATTCTTGTGCAAACTATAAATTTAGTAGAGGCCATTAAATTTGCAACAAAAGAAAACTTACTAGCACATGATCTATACTAGGATTATTTAGGGGATTGGAAAAAAAGAAAGATTTCTATAGGTCACCTTCATTACCTCGAGTCGTGTAGTAAAAGTCTTGTAGAATCTATGCACAATGTTTATACTTTGCACTAAAAAGGACATGCAATGCACAATTCACCTATGTAATTGTGCACGGTGTGCTCACTATTCTAGTCATTTTCAAGTCACTCTATAGTCATAGGAAGTCATTTTGTGGTGTTAATGAAGAGTCTATATAGTTGTGTATGTAAGGAAGAAGCAAAACTACTAGACTATAGAAGTGCCCCCCTTCATACCTCACAACATCTTTCCCTAAACTCTAACCACTATGAATGAGAATTGATTGAACTATTGGAAAGTGGTTTTATAGTTGATTGCCTAGAATAAATGTTTCCATATATGTAGGACAGGAAATAAATCACTTAGGAGAGGTAGAGGAAAGAAAATAAGCCACAATCCATTCAATTGGAAATGAAGGAGGTAGTCCACTTAGAGTGGCTCCATTTAATCAGTGAGAAAATCAAATCCCTAAAAAAATTTCCAAATGATAAAAATAGAAAAAATAGTGATAGATAAAAAAAACCTTTGAGAACAAGGAAGATGAAGAAGAATTAGAAAAAATGAAGAAGAAAAAAAATAGAAAAAGAAATTTCATCTCATTGTAGCACTTAAAGAAGATAGAACAAATTCAAAGTCACATAAAGAAGTAGAAAAGGGGGACAAAATAGAATTTTTTTTAAAATTGAAGGAAACAAAATGGAAAAGATGAAAGTTCAATAAAAACAAAGAGAGAAAGAAAAGGAAAAGGATAAAATATACTACCTCCGTCCCAAAATGATCTTCTCATTTAACAAAATATTATGAATTAAGGCCAAAAATAACATTTTAAAGTCCCCTTTGGATTTGTAAGCAAACCTTGGTTCACTCTTAGTATCTTAGAAACTTTGAGTTTTAAAAGCCTTTTCCAAAGTGTAATTTTAGAATATAGAAAAGTAGAATTTTGGAGTCATTTTCTAAAAGGACTAGTAGGCACTTAAATTTTAAATTTGAGGTTGTTATTTTGTAAGTGATTAGTATGGGCTTAAGACCATGTGTGAACCTTTGTTCCACATACCAAAGCTTCACCTCCTTCAAGTAAGCAACACTCAAAGAGATGCAAAAAATACAAACAAAAAGTGTTGATTAATCCCTTTAATCATTTATTTTGTCTTTTGATTGATGATTTTATGAATGGAAGGGAAATTATTGCTTAAAGTTGTTTTGCTAGTCTCGAACAAGATTTAAAATCCAAATTTGACAAATTTTCATATCACAAAAGGCAACAAGAAGATCATTTTGGGACAAAAAATTAAGGCCAACATGAAGATCATTTTGGGACGAAGGGAGTAGAAAACTAGGGAAAAATAAAATAAAAAAATAAAAAGGAAAGGAGAAGGGAAAAAAATATTTTAAATAAAGGTACAAAATGTACAAAAAGTATACTTAGAGCCTAAACTGATTACCTTAAATCCAAAAGCCCATAGGTTATTTATCAATGTATGAAGGTAGATAAGCATCTATTTATAGCCCAAGTTGTTTTTTCTAATTGACTCTTGGTAAAGAAAAAGAAGAACTAGCGGACACGTTACCTTCTCTAACTATGTCCTTCCTAAAATGCAGCCTCATGTGCTCCTAGGAGTCATACTTTAGTCACTCTATAGTAGAAAGCAATTGCAATAAAAGATAGCATTCATTTCACAGTATTGCACGTAGGCCTTAGGAGTCGATCATCAATGCTGGAATGGAAGTCGGTCAATGAAACTTGGATTTTGTTGCATTCTCGTCCGAAATTTGCATTGCCAACTATAGAATGAGTCATTCACAATGGATCCAAACCCGTTGCTGCAATTAGGGAGAAGAAGTCATTTTGCAGGCATTGCAGCCATTTCGGAGTAGAAGTCATTTTTGTCCAATCACATTTTTGTCCATTTCCTTATAGGGAAGTTTTAGCAAAATAAATTGACAATAGAGTTGTATCTTTATATAGCTTGGACAAATAGCATTAGTTTACTTATCAGCATGCTCTCCAAGACCACATTACACCACATATTTAGATTTGAAATGACCACTAATAGTATGTAGCAAGATCAAACTTGGTCTAGTATAATATTCCACCCATCCCAAAATGATCTATTTGTTGAATAAAATGTTTTGGATTAAGACTAAGAATTTCCATTTTTAAAATCCTTTTTATGCTATATGTAGAGTTTGATGCACTTCTAGCTAACATCCTAAAATCTTTGAATTTCAAAGCCCCTTTCAATGTGGAGTTTTCAAGTATTGAAAAGTAGAATTTATTTGGCAATTTCAAAAAGCACCATTGGGCATTTAATTATTGAATTTGAGTTTTTCATTTAATGAGCATTTAGTATGAGCCAAAGACCATGTGTAGACCTTTCTTTTGTCTCAAAATGCATCATTTCTTCACTCAATTGCAAACAATACTCAAAAAGATGCAAAAAGTAAGAACAAAGAAGTTCATTGACCCCTCCAATCATTTCATTTGTTTTTATTGATGATCGCATAGATGGAAGGAAGACCATTACTTAGGCTTGTTTTGTTGGTCCTAAATAGCAATCAAAAGTTGAACTTGACCAGGATGGAAGGAAGACTATTACTTGGGCTTGTTTTGTTGGTCCTAAATAACAATTGAAAGTTAAACTTGACCAATTTGCATTGTCACAAGTGTAACAAAAGATCATTTTTCGAAAGAAAATTAAGGCCAAGAAGAAGACCATTATGGGAAGATTATTATTTCATTTGTCATGAATTTAATTTAATATTACAATATAAAGATGTCAAAGTTTGTAAGTAAATCGGGCATTCGCATTAATAATCCTCTAAAATCCATAAAGGTTAATCCTTCACTATGTGGATCAATTTCTGATATTACTTTTTGAGCCATGTCAAAAAGTTCATTTTCTTCAAGACCTTCCGATGATGGTGTACGTTCTAATATATTTTTGAATGAATGTCCAACTACACCACTAGATGTCAATAATCCAATACCATGCATTATATCATCTGAAAATTATATAAAATTCATCATATGAATATTACAAGAACAAAAAGTCAATTATTTTACTACCTAAAAAAATAAAGAAATGTAATTTTAACTTATATTCATAATTACAGTCAATTTTATTTACAATATTATTATTTAAATTATAAAGTTCCTTTTAATAGAGAATTCTTGAACTAATATAAAAATCAGATACTATCAAGCTACCTATTATATAAATTTAGTATATGAAATATAATTTAAATTATCCAAATTGTACAATGCTTTTATCTATTTTTATATAATAATCTAATATATTTTGACATGAAATAGAAATTATGATATCATCAACTATAATTTATTTCAATTTTCAAAGACTTTAGAGAAAACTACTAAATTTATTAAAGTGTTAAAATTTCATTATAATTATATTAGCATCTTTTCACACAAAATTTGATCTATACAATAAAATTACTACATTTTTAATAATATTTTACAAAGGTTTAAGAAATTGTTGATATGAATGTTGTTTATATTGATTTTATAAAGAAATATAATAACAAATATTACCAAAGTGAATATCAATCAAGAAATAGAACAAATACATCTATTATGTCTCACCTATACCAATTACATCATCTCCATCAAAATCCCAAAGACAAAATATCCAAACTGTTTTAATTTCTGATGATGTATGTTTTGAAAATGTTGACACTACATTGAGAAACTTTTGAAATGTTAGCCTTCCACTACCATCTTCACTAAAAACCATGCATATTCTAGCCGCAAATGGATTGACTCTCATTTGGTCAATTTTAACAAAGTCCTCAACACCAATATAAAAAAATTCTTGATTACAAATAGTCTACATTTTTAATAAAAAATTTATAAAAAATTTATAAATTTTTTATATACTATTGATTTTATTTTTAAATAATAAATAGATATAAATTTGTTAAAATATACAAAATTTTATTATTAAGCCTTAAAACAATATTAAATTGTAGCAAAAAATATATATGAAAAATTAATTCAATTTTTTTTCTCTTATATCATTTAATAACTGTAAAATAAGTGACTAGAGTTATTTGCCACTCACTCTAAAAACTCTATATAAATATGATAATTCATTTGGTGTAAAACTATGTTTATAATCTAGAGATAGCTTGTATTGTTCATGATTTACTACACCTTCTTGAGTCCTTTGCTTATTAGGGTTTGTAATACATTGAAGTTTATTAAATAGATTAGCAAACTTTAATTTAAAGATATTCATTTCTTTTATTTCAAATAAATCTTAAGCACACTCAAGGCTTCTATCATTTGAAGGTAATGTAAATAAGAAGGTAATCATATATTTAAATAATTCCAAGAAAATGTTTTTAAATATTTTTAAAAATTACACAATTGATTAACCCCTAAAGGACCAACATGCCTTTTTTGGCAACATAGCAATTTTAAGCAGGTACATGTGGTTAGAGATTTTCATATTTTGAAACCAAACTTTAATAGAAGGTGTGGACAAGGAGAATCTTCAAAGCCCAACGATTTTTAAGACTTTTGACTACATGGTTGAAAAGTTATCGCATAAAATGTTGTTTGTTTTCAACTTGGATAGTTCAGATAGATAAGAAAAAATCACTTTTTCTAGAAATAAAAACTTGAAATTGGTTTTATAGATTTATATATACATAGAAAGCTTTGAATCATTCCATTTGAATTAATGAGTCAAAGTTATGAAGAATTTTAGTTTGTGGATAATTATGGATTCTCTTCTCTAAAATAAACTTTGAAGTCCTTTATTTGACTCAATTTTCAATATTTTTGAAAAAAAATAAAAACATTGGGTGTAGCTTGTTTATTACAACATTTGAACCATTGGGATTGGCATTTTTCAATTCAATAAATAAATTGTTACCATTTTTGTATTTTGAATCATTCTCTACTTCATTCTGCTTACTATTTTCTTTGTACATGTTCTACAATTCCAAATGATATGAAAATTTTCAAGCATGTAGCCAACTGGAATTGGAGAATGAATCCAAAGGATTTGAAACCATTTTGGACATTTTTTCATACAAATATGGCCTTCTGAAGTGCAGCTGCCCGGATTTTCATAGTGGAAATTTTTTTTTGTAACTTCAAACACTAATATCTTGCAGTCTACATGGTGGAAATTTCTGAAATTTTTCTACATCTTCCCAAACTAGTTCACTAAAAACTCCTATGGTTACATATGTCAAAAAATGTTTTTTTTCCCGAAATTTGGTAGCTGTCCTAAAAATGACAGTTTTGGAGCAGTTTGGGTGGAAACATAGTTGTGGTCCTTTAGGGGCTAACTAATTAACACTTTATTATTGATCATAACTAGTCATTCAATTCTACAATCATTGGCATTATTTAGTATAGCCCTTTCCACCTTTGAATTAGTCCAAATCTTCAAAGATAAAAACTTATAATTGATATTGAAATTTAGACTAATATTTTAGTTCTAACTTCTAATAATAACTTGTAAAATATGACTCATAGATCACATTTCTAAAATTACATTTATTGTAGTTTTCACCAATAATTATACTTCAAAAAATATGAAATTCAAAATTTAAAATACCTTCTCCGATATAAATTAAGCATTTGGAACTTTTACAAGATTCTTTTATTGTAATATTAAAATTTAATACTCTAGTTATGGTGATTTCAAATCATTTTTTTCATCTTATTCCTTCAAATCATTTTTGAAAGACAATTTCTTGAAGACTATTTTTGAAATGCATTGAAAAGTTTTAAATATCTACATTGTTTAGATTTTTAATCTTTCAGGTTTTGGTGGGGACTATATGTATGATCTATTATTTTACTCTTGGGATATTGAAATTTCATCATATTGAAGACTTGAAATGGGAATTTGAGGTGAAAATACATAACATTCAGTAGTAGTAAGCAAACTTGCCTTCCTGTGGATGGAATGGTGCGGAATATTCCGCACCATATTAGTAACTACTGATTTTAGAGTTCAAGGTTGGGCAAAATGTTAGTTTTAGCTGGTTAGGAAGGCGAGTAGGCTCTGTCAAAAAAAGATTTAAACCCTATGCAAAGTGAACAGTGAACTTATGTGATGTGAAAGCTTAATGGACTGACATGGAGGATAAGTAACTTAAGCTTAATGGCTGTTGTATTTGTTTCCAAATACATAACAAGAGACCCTACCCAAACTACACTACCAAGCTGACATTTGAGTTCCTACCTTCCTATTAGCTGGTTAGGAAGGCGAGTAGGCTCCGTCAGAAAAAGATTTAAACCCTATGCAAAGTGAACAGTGAACTTATGTGATGTGAAAGCTTAATGGACTGACATGGAGGGTAAGTAACTTAAGCTTAATGGCTGTTGTATTTGTTTCCAAATACATAACAAGAGACCCTACCCAAACTACACTACCAAGCTGACATTTGAGTTCCTACCTTCCTATTGCCCGCTACTCTATGTACTAAGGACACCTTCAAGGGAATATGAAAATAGTTCATTTTGAGCTCACGAGAAACAAAGGCTGCCATTGTAAAGGCTACTGAATATTATGTATCAATATTTAAAATTGTTATAGAAGTCAATACAAAATTGAAAGAAAATAAAAATGTTAAGAGTACTATTATGGAGCACACTAGCTCCAGTAGTGAGATTGTTCTAAAAAGTACACTAGTCCATGTAAAACATTTTTTTAAACTAGTGTCTTAATGGAGTTTAAAAAAAAATACAATGCATTATTTTTTCCAAGAACATTGTTCTAATAAATAACAGTACAAGAAACTCCATAAATTTCACATCACTAATTCAAATGGAATGAATAAAAGCTTTTTACATAGACAGAAAGTATAATCTATAAGAAAAAATTTTAAACATTAAAAATATTTATTTCAAGCTCTTGATGATTTCTTCTGCTATCTAATGAATTAGAATTTGTATTTAGGGTGGCATAACTTTTATTTTTGTAGACCAATTAAAATAAAAACTATATTCTCTAAAAGTTAACATATATGTTTTTCTATCTTATAAGAAAATTTCAAGAAAATCAAGACAAAAATTGTGAATATAAGAGCCTATCCAAAATCCATTTGGTCCCTTGTATGGACAATACGACTTTAGGAATACAAACTCTGTAATTATATTAGAAATTATTGGTTAGTTTGACATTGACTTTGTGACCCGGGGAGAACACTTCTTGTATATTTTGGGGACCCACGTGCGGCGGTGGGGTATTTTTAGGGGGGCTATCAATTACTTGTAATCATTACTTGGCAACATTAAAAAAGCCCCTATTTTACCATAAAGCGGAAAAATCAGCCATATTATCATCCCTATTTTATTTTTAAAACATTTTGCCTTTTTAATGTCCCCTATTTTATATGTAAATTTTTTATAAATTTTACCTAAGATTACTTAAATGTACCCTATATTCTGCCGCACGTAGGTTATTAAAAAACGGGAAGTGTCCTCCCTTAGCTTTGTGAAATTGGCAATTTGCATCAAATTGGTCCTTCAATGAAAGTAGCCAAGAACTTTAATGTTTGGTGATTCAATGACTAACCTTTATGTATTTTCTTCACCGGAATTCTATATGAATACTATGTCCAAAGTTCCGGTGAAGAAAATACAACTTCTAACTATTTAATTTGTGAAAAATGGATATTATTTTTAAAAAACGTCAAAAAAATTGGGCATTTGAGAGGACTTTTGTTAATGAGATTTGACCCAAAAACCCACCAAAATAATGTTTCATACCTTTGGAAAAAATTGCAAAAAGAAGCTCTCTTTGTAGACTTTTGCACCACATAAAAATAAGTGTTTTTGAAATTCCTTAGATACTAGCTATGAGTCTATTAAGAGACCATCTTCTCCAAATTTTAGCTCAAAATTATTTTTTTTGAGATAAATGGTGCTAAAAACCCCTAAATCATCCATTGTGAGAAATTTTTAGGGATGTTTAAAAATAGTAAATTATTTTTGAAAAATACTTAAAAATGAAAGAAGGTATGTAATGGTTACTAATAGCTTACCCATAAATTTTGAGTCATTTGGAGCTAGAACACAAAAGTTATGGCCAAAAAACAAATCAAAAACTAAGGTGTGACAAAACGCAACAAATAGTACAAATGTTTCTTGCATTCACCCATTTGTGTACTAAAAATCAAGGCGTTTGGAAATATAAGTCAAAAGTTATGGCCAATATGAATATATATATATATATATTGGTAAGTGGACAAATTGGGAAAATCAGAAAAAATCATTTTTATCAAAAAGAAAAATCTGAAATTGGATTTTTAGATAAATACATATGTGAAAAGCTTTGAATCATTCCATTCTAAACTATGAGTCAAAAGTTATGAGAAGTTTTTGTTTGTAAGTTGTTATGGAGTCTCTAAAATAAACTTTGAAGTCCTTCATTTTATTAAATTTTCTATATTTTTGGAAAAAATAAAGTTATAGAATGCACATTTTTCATTGCAACATTGCGACTATTGGGATTGGCATTTTTCAACTTTATAAAATAATTCTTAACAATTTAGTATTTTGCATAATTTTCTGTTTTTTTCCACTTACTATTTTTTTCCTATATGTTATACAATTCCAAATAATTTGAAATTTTTTAGGGAAGTTATATGTTTGGCCTCAACAATGAATACAAAGAAGCACAACCATTTTGAACCACTTTCCATATGATTGTGGATTGGCAGTTACTCCCACTTTTTGGTACATTGTGTGAACAATATACCAAAAAGTGGCAATAACTACCAATTCTAAAAAACTTAAAATTTTAATTTGGAATTTAGTATACTTGGCATGTTCTTACGGGCCAAAGAATTAAAAATTTTAAACTTTTAAACTTTTAAATCTTGATTTCCCTCCCCCCCCCCTCTCCTCTTATAATTCCTTGAAACCAACTTGATTGACAAACATTATGGGACATTTGTTCTTGTATATGTATTTGTATATGTATATGTATTTGTATTTGTCCCTATATCTGTACATGTATTCATATCTGGACAATATCTGGATCGAATCCATATAATCCGTATAATACATGTAGAATATTCGTATTCGTATTCGTATCTGAATGGTTCAGATTATATCTTACATGATCAATGGCTTGGGAATTTTCAAGAAATCAACGGTGATTACAAAGGTAAGTTTTTTTGTTTTTTTAATCAATGGCTTGTAAATTTTTTGAGAGAGGAGGGAGGAGGCTAATTAATTGACCTGGGTAGTATGCCACTTTTTCGTCACATTGTCACTTGTTGAAGAGCAGTTGGCTTGTTTTCTATACGGCGAATTAAAATATTTTTGAGCATTCAAACACTAGTATCTTGCAATCTACATAGTGGAAAACTCTAAGGGTTTTTTCACATGTTATCAAACCAATTTATCATAAGATTCTATAGTTACAAATCTCAAAAATGTTAAGAAAAAAGTTGGTTTTGTTACTAGAAATGGCAATATTTGACCATTTTCAAGGTAAACATAGTTAAAAAATTTAACCCCAGAGTATCCAACCCATGTTCACTAAATGCTAGACCCTCTCACAGTCATTTCAATCAACATATCATAAAAACAAGATCCACAAAAACTAACCATACCGATTGATAGTGGAAACATGTCTTGCGATACATGGAAAGGGACATGTCCTTTGACCATACCATTGAAAAGATTATAACAATCAAACAAAGACATCTTTCAAAATTGAGAGGCTATATTTGAGGCTTTGGGGCACTCAAAGGTTAAGGAATTAAGTACCAAACTTTCAAGTTTGGAACAATAGATGCATACAAACACATTATAAACACCACAAATTTTTTATTTTCCATCCACTTCACTTTTATGTAGAATATTGTGTCAATTCTTTAACATTTGTATCAAATAGATTTTGAAAACATTGTTTCACAAATATTCAATAACTCAAAGAATACAAGTATAATTCATGTTAGAAATTATATTTTGCAATTAAAAGACTATTCCCCAAAAAAAAATTCAATATATAAGTACATAAATAAAACCCTTTTGAAAATCATCGTTTTTAGAGCTTGAAAATTTAAATTTTTAGGAAGAAAAATGAATTAGAAAATAAAAATTATGTTGGTGCGAGTGCCCATTTGGTCATTCATAACTCAAAAATTGTTTTTTTTGGATTTTATTAGTTTTGAGTGTAGTTTTACTTACAAAAAGATTAAAAAAATGAGTGAATAACCACAATATAGATGTCACATACCAATATAGAAAAAGGTCCTAATGGGACATTTTCCTTCAAATGTAACCAAATCCTGCATGTAGATAGGGTAAAACCCCAGAAATTGTACAAAATAAACATATACAGTAGAAAATGCCCAATTCTTTACACCTATTGTGCAATGAGATGCAAAAGGGCTAACTTGGTCTAAGGGAATCATGTAAGAGCCCTAAGATTGATTTTCCAAAGATAGGTTTCAGTTTTCCCATTCCATTGATGAAATAGTAGAACCCCCAAATGTTAGCCTATAGGTGAAAGAAATTCAAATGGAGCGACGAAGGGCATCTATGACCTAAGTACGTTGACTTGAGGTGAAATTCATTTCAGGAGTCCAACGGTGCAATTGGTTTGCCTAGATTTTTTTTTTGTTGAAAGATTCCCTAATTACCGGAAGCTAAAGGAGATAGCAGGATTTGATTCTCCTTCTTTAGATGTGTAAAGTGGAAATATAAATTTTTGCATCCCTTGAGGAATTCTATGAGAGGTTTCTCAAAAAGTCTCGATTTTTTCTGATCATCTAAAGATCTTTTTCCGAGCGGTCAACCACCAAAATCCAGTATGGTAAATTCATGAAAATTATCTTGGATGCGGTAAAAATCTCACAAAAAATTAGTATAGTTTCTTTTATGTTCTTAAGGCGCCACAACAAGTTTGGTGACTTTTTGATCGCGGGAGGTTCCAAAATTAGCAACATCCTCTAAAATCGGCAATTTTAAAGTTTAATTGTCGAGTTGACCGGCGTATTGGGAGCACACAACCTTGGAATAAAACAGACTTAGGGTCTTTTATTACTCCCTTGAATCTACTTAGGAGACTAGGCTAGTTACTTTTTACAAAAAAGGTAAACTCCAAAACTTGGGTTGTAATCCCATTTTGAGTTTCTAGTCGCTGTTAGGATTCCTTTGAGTTTTTGAGGTAGAAGAAGGGGGTATGGGATATGATAGAGTAAAAATGGCCTTCTGAAGCCAATGGTGCAATCCGTTTGTGATTTGGAGTTAATTTCCAAAAGTTAGAAGTTAGAATCAGTGTAGAAGTGAAAAATGGGAAAAAATTAGTTTTTACTAGTTTAAACTAGTTTCCCATTAGTTAATTAGGGGGGGTGACCTTTGGCTTTGAGTATAAAAGGGCACTCATTTCCCTCTCTTCTCACCCCTTAGGTTCATTTTGAACCACCTTGTTTTCATTTTGGTCCATTTAGTTGGATTTTGGCCATTTCCGCCACGTTGCCAAATTTCTTTGTTTTTGGAGCATTTCAAGCTTCTCTGTTGTTGTTTTTGGAGCTCTCTTGAAAGACTTGGAGTCCCTTCAAGCTAAGCTATCTTCTTGTGGCGTTTCTTGTGGGTTATTTGAAGCTTGGATGATGTTTTGTGGAGTTCTTGTATTTTGTTGACATTTTGTAGGTGTTTTGAACTAACTTTGTACTAATTCTAGAGTTTCCTTCCTCTACGACAAACAATGCCGCTTGGAAAAACTCTCTAGTGTCGTTTAAGTTATTTTAGCACTAACATTTGGCAGCTTATTGTTTATTAATAAATCATTTTCTTTGTGGTTGTCCGTATTCTCTTTGTTTCTTGTATAATGGCGAAGCTTTGACTTTGGTTCTTTGGAAGTTAGGAGAGTTCTATAGTATTCTCAAAACATACGACAAATCTATAATTTTTTATGTTTAGAATTTTGGGTGTTAGAGAAAATACGGCGAAGCTTTGGCTTCCTTACAATTAATTCTCAAGTTAAGTTCCCAAAATATTGGGAATTTCTTCAAAGTTTAGCCCCAAAACTTAGTACTCCAAATGTCAATTTAGCATTCCAATTTAGTATGCAATTAGTTGCCGAGAAAAAATCAACTCTTGGTATTTCAATTCCTCCAAAAATCAGAAGCTCGTGTTAAAAAACATATTTGGTAGCCGGGCCTTCCAGCAATCACTGGCTGCAACTGAATGAACCTGCTTGGCTTGCTTAGCTTGCGTGTATTACCTGGCTTGCAAACTGACTGCTGCGAGCTGAACTGGTTGCATAGTTTGATTTTTATAACCGGTTGGAGTCCTAATTCATACAAATTCAAAACACTAGATAGGAGGCCAAGGAGAAACTAAATTTTCTATTATAGTAGTGATTAACCAAATAACACAAATTGAAAAAAAATTAGAAAAAAATTAGCATCGCAAAGAGTAGGAAGTGTCACAATTAGAAGGTAGGAAATTGAAAAGTTCCCATTTAGCAACGTTTCCATTACTAATTAGGAGTCCCAACATAGAAGAGAAATAAGAGTCAAATTAGAACCTCTCAAGTTAAATAGAACGAGTTCAAACAACCTCAAAAAACAAGTGAAGGAGATGAAGAGTTCATTGGGAAGTTAAGGTGTCATTAGAAGCAATGTCCAAAGAGTACCAGCATTTAGTAGCATTCTAGCCGGATGATTTTGAGATTTGCCGATTGAGATTGTAAAGTTTCGACAAAGTTTCCAGATGAAAATTTGATTTTTCGGAAATGAAATGGGTAGTGGAAAAAAATTTGGCTTTTTGCCATGTACGCTACAAATACATGTATCGGAAAATTACCAATTCAAAATACAAGATTACGGTTTTTTGCCGGCTAAGATTATACTTCGTAGGAAATTTTTATATAGTATCCTAAAAAATTAGACATATGAGTAATTGAGTATAATTATGACATAATTTCATAGTATCCTATGATCCTCAGTTTCTAAATTCTTATAAATGTATTTCAGAATTCAAAGTTTTAGCTTACCTGTAACCTGTTCAACAATTCAAGAATCAAGACTTCAAGTACTGGACCTCTTAATTCCACATTAATCCACATTATAACAAAATCGAATACTAAGCTATAGTCAGAGACTGAGAGATTGAGAGCTAGAAATTTAGGGTAGCAGTAATTTTGAAGATCTATGGCCGTTGATGCAGACCAATCAGTCGTTGAGGTGCATCAATGGTTCAGTGCAGCCCTAGGGCTCAACCTATCTGTCTGTCACGGTGTCACCACTCACCAACAGTTCTCTCACGCAATCACACATTGACACTGTGTCGCGACATCATGCACTCACGGAGCCAGTTTTGCTCAGACTCTCACTGTCTTACACAGCCAGTTTCTCTCACACAAGCACGCATTCACGCAGCCAATGTGATAGCATTTTTACATTTTCGTGGCAACTTGGTAATCGATGCTTTGCAAATTGCAATGCACAATGAAATTTGATGTTGCATTAGGATTGAAGGATTGAAGGATTGAAGCACTTTTCAATTAGGATTTAAGGTTATGGGGCTTTAGAGGAATAGAGACTGGTGGAGACGTGGGGTGCGCTGAATGTGGAATTGTGGATAACCCTATACCGCAATTTGCATTCACGAATTCAAAATACTTGTAGCTTCTCATGCCTTTGAAGCTCTGAATCAGCGAGCATTGTTTTGGGAAGTCTTTCTGATTCGGCGTTGTTCCTCCCTGCTCATTTCTTGTGGCGTTTTGACCAATTTAGCATCAGTGCATTTGTACATCACAACCTTCACAGGTACGTTGAGCAATGAGCACTTCTCAACTTCTTTTTGGCGGGGGATATGAGTGAATGTTTATTGTGTTCTACAACTCTGGGTGAGATACTCGTTGCCTTGATCTCTTGGCCCAGGTCAACTCGATTGAGTTTTCGTTTCCCCCGATTGATGTACGTTGGGGCATGCACATTTGACGTCCCTCCGTGCTTTGATTAATTCTATGTTGGGATTGATCGAAGTCATGTTTAATTTTTGCCTTCAAATCTTCACATGCAGTAGCAGCTCGTCTATCAGTTTCCACTTTTTTTTTGTTTAAGTGTTGCTCTGTAACCTCTGTTGATTTCCTGTTTGCTTTCCTTTTGTAAATTGCAGGTAATTGGGGCTCGTGGCAAAGTGCCAAAAGTCCTTGAGGGACCATTACTGTGGGCAGTCAAGAGAAACTGACATTATCGAAATCCTGTCTTCGGGGTCGGAGAATGAATCGACTCATGAAACTGTTACTTCGAGGGTAGATCGCCCTCCTTCGACAGATGTAGAGATAGCTCGCAGTCAATGGAAAAAACACTAGAGCAGCCAATTTGAGTGGCTCTACTTCGATGTCAACATCGGGAAGGTATTTTGTAGGGTTTGCAAAGACAAGGGTGGACAATCATCATACGCCAGAGACGGTTCAAAAATCTGAAAGTAAGTGTCATCCAAGACCACGCCCGCTCCAACGAATACAAGCGACTTGCATGGGCTTTGAACAGTGGCGGAAAGATCATGGACAAAGAGATTATTAGCGGCCAGAGAGCTTGCGATGAAGCTGTAGCATGCTTGCTACGAGCTGCATATTTTCTTGGGAATACTTCTTTCCCTATTCCAAGTTCCCATCTCTCTGTAAATTGCTTCTGTCCATGAAAGCTCCGATAACCTTGTCTTTGTACAAGGACGAGAAAGCTTGTGCAGTTTTGATGAAATGCATTTTAGTTGTCATTGAAAAGAAAATCTTGAATCGTATTCGAAATTCACCCTTTTTTGGTATGATGGTAGATGAATCCACGGACATCAACGTTACAGGGCATCTCATTGTATTCGCGACGATCATCGAAGAGGGGCTCCCGATTACTTTATTTTTGGGCTTACTGCTCATCGAAGGCAGAAAGAAAGATGTCAGCATAATTTACGATACTTTGTTTTCTACGCTGTGCCATTGGGGGCTCGATCTCCGCAAGTTCCTGGGTTTTGGGAGTGATGGTGCGAGCACCATGACTGGCTCAGCCACTGGAGTCGCCGCATGACTCAAGAATCAGGTAAATCCTTCCCTGATTACTGTTCATTGCGTTGCCCATCGAACGAATTTGGCGGCCCTAGATGCGGCAAAGTCCCTTGCATGCAAGGTAATGTCAAGTGAGGTCGATTCCCTTTTAAACTCTGTCGCTTTCCTTTTCAAAAATCTTCCAAGCAGAAGCATGCTCTCAGTGCTTTGAAGGAGGAGCTATTTGATGCCAGACGCTCCATGAAAAGGTACCACAAGATCAGATGGCTCTCTCGGCGGTAGGCAGTAAGCACTCTATGCGATTCTCTAGAGTGTGTTCTTTGCTATTTTCGTGATATGAATGATTCCGACTCTCCACAGGCTTCATCTATTTTTGAGAAGCTGTCTCAATTTAAGTTTATTTATGTGCTGTTTTTTCTTGCTGATATTCTTAAATGTTTGGCTATGTTGTTCAAGATCTTCCAGTGTAAATTTATTGATGTGAGCTCTGTGGGCAGCATAGTTCGTATAGAGATAGCCCAAATCCAAATGTTGTTTATAGTTGAAAGTACTGATTTGAATGCAGATGTATTTAACAATAGCACTGGATATCATGTGCTTTCTGAGTATGGCCCTTTTGGGGGCCATCTCAGAAAGTTACCAAGCCAAATTCGGGGGAATTTGTTTCATAGGATTACTATGTCTAGATCTAGACTAGGAATAGATTTGGAGGAAGCTCTTGAATTTAAACGATCATTTGCTGAAGCAATTTGTCAGGGTTTACAAGCTCGGTTTGGAGACAATGATTTGGTTTCTTGCTTTAAAGTTTTGAATCTTTCTAATATGCCCTCTAAACAAGTCGGTTTGCAGAACTGGAGGGTCTTAGAATTTGAGAAACTGCTATAGCTATATGGACAGGACTGATCGCACTCAAGTTTTTCCTTCCCCCCTATTTTGGATGTGCAAGCTTGTAAGCGTGAGTTCTTGTCATTTAAGGTGCAGTATACCACCGAATGGGTGGACAAAAACTTTCGGGATTTGTGGGGCATGATTACTTGGAATCATGCCCTACAAATCCGATATCCCAATTTGCTAATCCTAGCAGACATAGCTAGAATACAGTGTGTATCTACAGCCACCTGTGAGAGAGCTTTTAGCATCCAAAACTTAATTAAAACTCGTGTTAACCCCTAAAGGACCAAACTGCGTTTTTTGGCAATATAGCGATTTTGGGCAGCTCTCTACGGATGGAGTTTTTATTTTTTTTCATTGAAATTTTCACACAACATGTTCTCGAGGAGTAGCTTTAAGGCCCAACAATTTTCATAACTTTTGACTACATGGTCAAAAAGTTATTGCATGATATGTAGTTTTCATTGGTTGGCGGGTAGCCCAAAAATTTCTTATAAAAACTTTTTTTTCAAAATTAAAAATTTGAAATTGATTTTCTAGATGTACATATATGCAGAAAGCTTTGAAGCACTCCATTTTGATTTATGAGACAAAAGTTATAAAGAGATTTAGTTTGCGGGCAGTTATGGATTTTCTACTCTAAAATAAACTTTGGAAGCCTTTATTTACCTCAATTTTAAATATTTTTGAAAAAAAATTAAAAATTTGGATGTTGATTGTTTGTCACAACATTACAACCATTGGGATTTTCATTTTTCATTTTTATAAATAAATTTTTCACAATTTAGTATTTTCAAACATTTTCTACTTCTTTCTACTTACTATTTTTTTCCTATATGTTGTACAATTCCAAATGATATGAAAATTTTCAAGCATGTAGCCAACTTGAATTGAAGAATGATTCCAAAGAGTTGCAACCATTTTGGACATTTTTTCATAGAAATGTGACCTTGTGAAGTGCAGCTGCCCGCTTTTTTGCAGGGACAAAAAAAGGGTTTTTGTCAATTCAAATGCTAATATCTTGCAATCTGCATGGTGAAAAATTCTGAAATTTTTTCCACATCTTTTCACACAAGTGTACTATAAGATCCTACGGTTACATGTGTCTGAAAATGTTTTTTTTCAAAAATTTGGTGCTTGAAGTAGACATGGCAGTTTTGGTGTGTTTTTGGTGAAGACATAGTCTCTGACCTTTAGGGGTTAAGGATCGATTGGGAAGTAAAAACCTTGAGGCTTTGCTTAGAGTTGCTCTAGAGGGTCCAGATGATGAGTTTGATGGTATAATATATGATGCCATACCCTTGTGGAAATATGAAACTAAATACAAATACTTGTATGCTAATCCCTCTAGTTATTTGCCCAATGCAGGCATAGGTCCTAGTGCTAGCAACTCTTCTTCTTTGTTTGAAGATATGCATCAGTTGGAAACACCTCAGTCCTTATAGCTTGTTTTGACTTTGTATGCATTTCTAGTCTTATTTATTGCAATTGGACAATGTCGGCAATGGGACCGGCTGAAATTTTAAAAAATCGGAAATTGGCTAGCCAGTTGTGAACCCTATCGGCACACTTCAGGGCAATTTTGAAAAAACCCAAGATGGATGATAATCTGATGGAAAATCTCCATTTACCCTACAGAACTCCGCGGACATTGATTAGAAGTTGATAAGATTAGGTAGAAAATCTTAGAGAAGGAGTTTAGACCATTAGAAAAAGAAGGTAGAATAATAATTAACTTTAGATCTTCAAGGGTCAATTATTATTTCAAAGTCAACCATTTGAATACAATAATGGTGGGGAAATAGTGTTGAAGAGAAAGAAGTAGAATAGAAAAAAAACAAAGTAGTTAAAAGTTTAAACTTCAAATTTGTATTAAAAAGTCACCTTCAAGCCGTGAGCAAAACTACCAAGGGTGTGAGGAAGATGGCGAATGATGAGGAATTTGAAGGAGTATACAACAACCTTCCCAACGATGTGAATCCCGAGGTATGAACTTAACTTTTCCTATTTCTTTCGGATGTTCAAAGTTTATCATTTAGACTAAGTAGCCGAACTAGAAGTCCACTTCAGAGTACCAAGGCTATTTCTATTTCTATTTCTATTTTTAGACTAAAAACCATGTACAATTAGCTTAGAGGTTTTCAAAAACACATCACACGTAGAAATTCGATTTAAAACAAGAAAGATAGAAGTGGATGAAGTTTAGTAGTAAATTTGGAAGAAAACTAGATAAGTCTTGAAACTTTGGAACAAGTTAAGTAAATTAGAATAAGGCTAATAATTAGAACTCAAAACCAAAATAAACACTAAATTTAGAATGGTAGGTTAGGAGTAATTAGGGGATGAAGTTTGAAAAACCGATTAGCGGTCCAACTTCATCCGCTCATAACTTTTGATAGGAATGTCCGATTAGGTTGAATTTTATAGTTTTGGAAAGAAGAATTAACACTCTACAAGATAGGGTAATTAGATTTAATCTAACCTAATTTAGAAAAATAACTACAATGGCTTGATTGTAGAGGTTAATCACGTGATATCTTGCATTTTGAAGTATGTTTGATTAGGTTTTCGCATGCTTTGAGTGCAATTAGAAGTTAGAAAGATCCATTGCTTGGAAGGAACAATGGACAACCATTACAACACCCATAGACTAGAAATTATAAAAAATTAAAAGAACCTAGTTGTATTTCCTTTTTTACCAAGGGTGGGTAAAAAAGCGCTCACAGTTGGTTGTGAAATTAATTAAATTTTTTTTTTGAATATTTTACTTGAATTTTTATTGATAAATATTGGTTAGTATACAAGTAGATTTAACTATATGGATATGAGCTATAAATCATATTTCATAACTTTTTCTTAGAATCTACATCTAGTTATCATTCTTAAATTGCATTTAAAAATACATTTTGAGGATTTTGAAATTTTGAACTATTAGTATACCCTTCTACTTGAGGGGACAAGGGTACTTCAAGATGAGTCTAAAATATAATAGATAATAGGAAAAAATTAATTTAGAAATTTTCTTATTAAAATCATGGAATAAATTTTGAATTGACCATAATCGAAAAATTATTTTTTAATTTTTTTAAAAATATGACTTATGTATAGACCTTTAAGATGAAGGTATCATAGTTATACTTGTTAAATTCTAATACTTCATATTACTTTTATGATGAAAATTTTAATTTTCATATTTAAAAAGAGGAGCAAAAGATTTTTATTCAATTTTAAGTTTTTAACTTCTTAATAATTAAATAATGTAATCTTTGAATCCAAATGTGATACTATTGTCTTCGCTAAGTGATCAATACAATATCTAGTTTAAGATTGTATGGTTAATGTTCAAAAATAGTTTGATAAAACTTATCGAAACTTCAATTTTTTTAATTTAGTTTAGAACAAAGTCTAAGAAGCTCAAAAGAAAATCTTGGACATTCATAAGTTAAGGTGCACTCCAAGGGCTTCTTCATACTAATAATGAATGACTTTGGCTAAGTATTTAGAGCATTGCAATTAGAAGAATAGAAGGAGGTGCTTCATCGTCACTTTACACTTGCTCTTATAAATGAAGGGTCAATAAGGTTCAAAATGAATGATAGAATAACATAAAATATTGCATGTCTTAAAGAAGGTAAGGTTTTATAAATTTTGCAACAAGACAAACTCAAGAGTTTTTCTCAATAGATCATAGGGTGACAAATCCATTTCAACAAAGTTGATCAATTCATTTTTTTCAATCATTAATGTTATTTACAATCAAAAATGTTTTTTTATAATGAATTGTTGTTTTACGATAAAATTGCTTTATTATCACAATAATTAGAATTTTAGTGCAATTGATCATTTATTATTGAAGTATTTACTAGAAGCATGACCATTTACATAGTATCTTCTACTTTATAGCTCAAGATTTAAAATAAATCAATTTATACTCTTTTTTTTTACAAGTTTTTTTACTATTTTGTAGCATCCTAGTTGCTGAAATTTTACTATGACATGAGAAGAAATAGAGGGAGAAGGATTGAGAAAAAGGGAGAGAAGGTGACTAAAGAAAAATTTAAATTATTCATTCTATTTTTAAATTTTCATTTGAAATCATTGCCCAAAAGGCTAGTCTAAGTTACTTTATACTCATTGGAAATGACCAAAGAATGACAATATTGGGCCATGGTCATGGCTCTTGATTAAGAGCAAGTGACTATGAAAATTTTCTAGATTGGCATTTGGTGACAAGTGTAGAGAGATCCTAAGGTTCAAGGCAAATGTACATATGTGGTTATATAAAGGATACGAATAGCTTATGAAAAGAAAATTACACTTAACACACAAAAAAATGAAGCATTTGCCAAGCTTTTATAAAGAAGTTGGAATAACCCCTAAAGGACCATTGTCCATTTAGGAGACAAATGGGATTTTAGGTAGGTTCCTACGGTTTGAATTTATATCATGATTTTTGAAATTTTTTTTGAAGATAGAAATACCAAATAGATTTATGGAATTTTTTTCCTAGTTGGTGCTTGGGAATTAAAGTTATGCCCAAATAAGCTCAAAATAGGAGAGATCAAATTGCAAAAAACAAAAATTCAAAATTTTGATTTTAAGAAAAAAAAATTTCTCTCATTGAGTATGTTTTTGTCTACATAGAGAGATTTGATTCATTTCATTTGAATAAGTTGTGTAAAAGTTACGCACAATCTTATTTATTGAAAAATCTAAATATCTTTTTGAAACTAAAGCAGCGTACAAGATTCATTTCTAAGTGTAATTTTTATAATTTTTCAAAAAAAAGAGCTCCACATGGTATAATTTTCTAGCTAAAACAATCTCACTATAGGAATTAGTGCTTTTTAATGCCATCTTATGGATATTAATAATTTAGATTTTCTTTCTATCTTGCACCTAGTTCTAGTTAACAATTTTTTAAGAATGAAAGTTAACCCTTTAGTGACCAGTTGACCACTTTTTGGTTGATTTTTGTACTTTTGGTCTAATATTGTTCAAAATACATTTGATCACAAAAATTTCAAAGAGTAATGCAATTAGAGTGTCTTCATGTACTTCAAACAAAACTAATCTTAAGAGAATTGGAGCATTAATGCATTAGCTAAGAGGTTGCAATCTCAAATGGCATGAACCCTCAAATGGGAAGTGTTCAACAAAAATACAAAAAAATATCAACCAATTTGTGAGACTTTTTTGTATCTTGATGTATTTGACAAGGCATAAGTGTTGTTTTGTAATCTCATGAATGCCCAAAGTAAACTTATGCATTAAAATTTATATAGTGCAAATTCTAAAGGGTCATTCAAGTCATTGATTTTTGAGGATTAAGGGAAACAATTCAAATTCCAACAAGGCTCTAAAAGCAAACATGATTTAGAGGTACATTTTGCTTTCTTCAATGTACCAAATCTGTACATTTTAGAAGGATATTGCTTTTGATGACCATAGATGACCATTTTTTGTGAACTTCAAAAATTTGTAACTAATTTCAAAAAGATTCAAAAAATATGAAATGACTTGGGTTAGATGCCTATTCCACTTGCATCTTCAAAAAAATTTATTGAAAAAAATTTAAAGATTTTCCACCTCCCTAAAATTCAATTATAACCCTTAAAAAGTTGATTTATGGACCTTCTACCTTATTTATAGCAATTTGTACCGTTGGATGAGTTTGATTTTTTGTTAGGTTGAAGAATCTCCCTTATGGCAATACTTTATGCAGTTCAATCTAGGATTATATCCTTAGAGTGGCTACAAAATTCACTTTGTTGAAGAACTATGCCCGCCCCCCAAATCAACCACGGTCACCAAAGGGATTAAGTTTTTTTGAATTCAATTTTTTCCTAGACCCTTAACTAAACTTTCTACTATAAAAATTTAAAGTTCAAAACTCTACAGTGCAAAAAATATAAGTTAAGAAGGTTCAAAGTCAAATAACCTAATGTGTTTAAAATCTTGTTTTTTACACTTCAAGTGCACATATCTTGCAATCTTCATAGTCAAAATTTCTAAAGTTTTTTCCTACACATTTTCATACTAGCTAGGTGTAAGATCCTATAGTTAGATGTTAAGAAAATATAGTTTTCAATATTTTTCCTACTCTCTCCAATAGAAGTGGTAGTCTTGATTGTTTTTTTGTAGAAAAAAGGCCTTGGTCCCTTATAGAATAGTTGGAAAATGAAAATGGATGAAGTTTTTTGATATTTTGTATAATTCTATAATGAAGAGGTGATTGAAGCAATTTTTGGTTTACATCTATGGACTCAAGGTTTACTATAGCAATCAAATTTCTAAATTTTCACTAGTTTCTTTTCCATTCATGTTGAAGTTATTTGTAACTTTTTCGACCTCTCATGGTATCAAAAGCATCAAAGTAAAATCATCCAAAAACTATATTCACTCACCTACTAGGTGGATGGTCTAATGGATGCCAATACTTTTATATGATTTATAGCCTCTTTAAGAAGAATTCAATCTAAATCATTTTATAGTTATTGACACTAAATCCTATGAATTTTTAAGTGGAAGGTTAGGTTACCTACTTATGCCAATAGCACTCCCTATGAATGAGGTTAAATGCTTCAACACATCTATTAGTTACCTTCAAAAAAGGTAATATTCCCATGTTTGCTCTTGAGAATTTATGATGGTTTCAAAAAAATGAAGGTGGTCATTCAAAGTCCAAAATATAGGTGGATTTAAAAGGGGGGCAACACTTTTCGGTGTAAATATATCTTATTAATTCCAACAATAGTCTAATATGTTTGTTAAATTTATTGAAACATCAAAATCTCTCCAAACTATTTTCTCAAAGACATATTTTTGATGTGACAATAATTTTTATTCATTAAGGTATATGCATAAATTTACAATCATTATCATCCAAAATATGACACCAACATTTAGATCTAGAAGTAACACTAAAACTTAGATATATTTTTAAAAAAAGTTAGTTTTTTTTTAATTAAAAAAAATCCAAAAAGTATTGAAAAAAACTAAGAAATTATAAAAGGCACAAGATGTATACAATGACAATACAAGAATCTAAAAGAGCTTAGTTTTGATTTTGGATATACTATAAACAATACTTTGAAATTTCATCTTAGTTATTTAGTGGTCAAATAATGCATGCTAAAGCACATTGAAATCTTCTCATTTGCTAATTGAAGTCTAACATTCATTATGAAGTAATTTATATTTTATAATATCAAGTATGCTAATTTGCTACTAGTGTCGATAACATGTATACATGACGTAATTGCACCTAATTGTCAAAATCCAAGTGCTACAAACTCTTACCTTAAATGTATTGCCTTGGTTTTTGAGGATTTGGAGTTGTTTTTTGTGCAATTATTTTCAACAAATTAAAATTTTAGAATTTTAACAAATTATATGTAGGGTTGTTTTTTCTGGCGATTTGGTGCAAAATTGCACCAAATTTTTTGGCTTGGCACCAAGCCTACAGGAAAAAAACAATGAAATTTTGGATGAAATCGCCAATAAACTTCAATTTTTAAAAATAGTGGATGAAATTGCCAAATAATGGATGACAATAGAATGATAGATATGTATTATGTGCTAATATTATACTTTCTATGTAATATATGGATGAATGTTGAAATTTGGAGCTCCACAATAAAATGAAATATCGCCACTTTGACACTTCATAAAAAATGAAAAAAAACACCCTGATTATATGGTGTCAAAAACTACACAAGAAAACAAATTTGAACTACTTTTTTGACTTCCAACAACATCTAACAAAAATATAGAATATTTTTACAACAATAACAATGCTCAATTGTTAATCCCTAAATGCCCAAGGCACCAAAATTTAGTGTTTGCAAAACTTTGAAGTTAAGTAAAACATAACCAAGTTGCTATTTTTGGTAGTTCATATTTTTGGAGAATTCTCTTAGAAGTCTAGTTTCAATGTCAAAAATCCAATCTGGAGAATGAATGATAGTGATTTTTCTATTCAAGATTTTGTACAAGGATACCTATTGCAATCTTGACTTTCCATAATGTTGAGAGCTTTGAAAATGAGCCTCAAATACACTAAATCTTGGAGAAAAAATCACATTCAAAATTCATTAACAAAAATTGTAGAATAGATTTTGAGAAACTATAAATTGATTGAAGTTTTGCATATTAGGCCCTTTAACTTCATATTTTTTTGGTCACTAGCTTTTCAGATTTGACTTGTGAAAGGAGGATAGAAAGACTTCACATCACTTTTGCACTTTTAATACCCTCATGGTCAAACATTATAATCTTTCACTCTGTAAGTGATATTGTTGTGTTTTCTTTTCCTATGCAATTTCTAACATGTCTAGTTTGACTTTGTATGGTTACAATTCAAAAGAAATTGATACAACTTATCAAAATGTTGGCATTTTATTCAACTTAGAGCAAATTCCAAGAAGCTCAAAACAGGCCTTGGGCATTTAAGGTAGCAACATCCATAACCGTTATTGCACCCATAACTGACAAGTAGAGTGTCCTTAAATCGTCTTCAAGAGTACCTCCAAATTGTCACTCACTCTTAATTTTGATTGGTAAACTCTGAATTTTTTAGATTTTGTTGTGAGAATCAAGGTAGATTTACTAAAGTGCCCTAGTGAGTTCTACTTTGAAAATTCACAGAAATTAGATGACTTGTTCAAAAATTCTATTTCTTTTTTGAGAATTCATGATTTTCAGTTGCTAATACTGTAAAAATATTTTTCCTAGAAAAAGATACCTTCAACTCTACTGAATTGCTTATTTTGACGGTTATGGGTGTTCCTATTTTAGGGGTTAATGTGGACGCAATTAGGTGGAGTAAGTGGTGAATGCAGTCCGTCCACACGAACTAACCCCATCCACGTCCCAACATTCATCCAATCCGGAACCTTCGTAACGTCTTCCCAGTGGCCGTTGGCGCAGCCCGTCCGGAGCGGAAACCCGGACCGAGCCCCAAAGCGACAAAGCCAGTCGCCGGCCCGCCCTTCCGCCGGGCCGGGCCGGTCGCGGGCTGGTCAACATTTTCAACACCCGGTCCGCGATTTCCCAAAGGCCAGCCACAGCCTTCGTTTAGCAAGGCTGACTCTCGCTTCGCCGTCTCTCTCCTTTTCTGCGTCTTCATCAACGCCATAGCCCATCTCCCCAACCGAAACTCTCCTTCCCTATCGCCTCGTGTTCCTTCACGACATCTAATCACCACACTTGAGCTTCTTCTCGCTCAACTTTGCAACAACAGCTTCGTTTGAGAGCTTGGGTTTTCTCGTCATTGTGCCCTTTTTCGCCTCACTTATTGTCTTCGTCTGGGTCCCATCGTTGGCAATGCAGGTTGGGAACCTGGTGCGGGATCATGTTCAGGCTTTAGCTCTCCTTTGACCTCCGATCAATCTCTCGTACGACTGTTTTAGGAGTTGTTTTCGAGCAGTTGGTTTAGTTTTTTTTCGCGTTTCTGGGGTGTTTCTTGGGGAGGCTGTTGGGGCGAGCTGCGTAATGAAGCGAGGAGGAGGTTTTAGTGGTGGTGGAGGGAATGCGAATGGCCCAGGAGGCCTTCCATTATTATCCCCTTCCTCTCGAAAGCTTCCTCCCCCCAGTCCTACATCTGGCTTAGGGTCGTTGTCCCTTAACGAGAAAGAAGCAACAAGCGCTCAGGAGTTTGCTTCCACGACGACATTTGTGCAAGTCGACACATCCAGTTTCCGTGAGCTTGTGCAGAAGCTGACAGGCGCATCGGATTCCGACGTGGAGAAGCTGCCGATCACGTTACCCTCACGGCAAGCTTCCCGCGGGGGGGTGGATGCTGCGGCAGCGGCGGCGAAGATGGACAACACGTACGGAGGCTTGATCCCGAAGCCCGTAGGCGATTTGAGCGCCAGACGGCCTGCATTCAAGCTCCACGAGCGGCGTCAGTCCAATCTCCGGAAACTCGATGTGAAAGGCTTGGGCGCGGCTGCAGCTTTTCGTCGCGGTGTGGCGGGCTATGGCGGAAGCTCCCCGACTCCCGACCTCTCCCCGAAGTTCCCTTCATGCATTGCCAGCCCGGTGACACCTCTGACTAAAGACGTGTTCGAAAGCGCTCATGCGCCAACGACACCAACATCCTACGAGGGATACACAGACAGACTTATCCACACTCAGACAGACAGATATTCTTCGACAGAGTCCTCCCGCAGCAGGACGGAGATTGAGCCGCAATTCTATTTGCATCCCCCAGCGGAACGGCCGAAGCAACAACAGCCTGAGCTGCTGTCTCTCTTCCCACTCACGTCTCCTCGCGTCTCGGAATCAAGCTCATGACAGTTCTCCATGGTTTCTGAGGCTTGCTGCAAATAGTTTTTAGGGTATGGGATGCAGACAGGAGCATATTATTGCTGTGGCGATGGCGATTATAATCCTGTTTTTTCTATGGTGTGGCATGCATCGCCTGATGTTCTGACAATGTATTTTATAAGGACGGTGTGGATGCACCGCGTGGCTCGGCATTAGGAGCGCTGTTAATGCAGGAGGACTGGGAAGCCTGACAGGATTCAATTTGGAGTTCAGATAGAGAGATCGGTGCATGCCGAAGTTTTTGGGAGATTCTTATGGTGTTGCCAATGCTTAGAACATCAGCTCAGCTGGGAAGGTGGTACTCCCCCCTTCGAGATCGGTTCAACTCAAGACCTTTTTGGAGATTCTGCTGATGTTGCAAATGCTTTGCGACATCAGTAGTGAAGGTGTGCTCCCCTTATTGAGTTTGGAAGATCAGTGCTGGTGTCTCCTCGTGCAGTTTGTTGGGTAAGGTAGCAGGAATCATGTAGGCTAATTCTTCCTTTAGTACATATTGTGGTATGTGTCCTCATCTCGTACTACATGTTAATCGCAGGCTTTTAGTTCAGTTCTCGACCCTAGGTTCAGGGTTTTTTGACAAGTAGCTTGCTCGATTTTCGTCAAAATCCTCTGCTCTTGGGGTCCTCTCATTTTTTTTCATTTCGTAGACAGTAGCAGCTAAGGTAGGCCGGCACGTGTATTTCTCTGTACGCAGTTAGTTAGGAGCACTTCTTTTACATTGCAGACTGTCTACTGACATCTGTGAAGTTGTACATTTTTGATGCCCAGCTCTTTTATCAACTCTAGCACTTCCTCTTTTCCTCCTCAAACGGCACCGTGGTATGATTAACGGAGCACCAACCCACTGATTCTCCCTCCCTCTCTCTCTCTCTACTGTATAAAATCTTTTGCTTCATGTTTTTCACATAAATAGTGTAAACCAGCATGAGAGTTTTCAAGGTGATTTCCTTCACTTGTGCAAAGGTTTCGTGGTAATTCAGCATCCGCCATCTTATCCTCCGTGGTTTGCATGATTCTGTTGTACAATAGGTACCTGAAACTGATGGACGTCGAGCCCTGTTGAATGGCAGCTATTCTAGGATAACCTTTGTCACTGAGATTCGGAATGTCAGTGTATAATATTAATGTGAAAACAAAGAGCACGGGGTCTCAAGTCAACGATAAAGAATGCTTTTCTCCCATTACAAAAGCACTTCGACAGGATCGTGAAAGTCCAACTTTACTGTACAAGGAGGGCGCGTAACTCGGAGAAAAGCCGCTTAAATTGGAGTTTTATAGTCGGTCCCTTGGTCTTACTCAGATATGGTTCGTTGAAATTGCTTGTGGACTTTTCGCAGTCGAACCCACTATTCCGGTCATGAACAGGGATGGGATTTTGTCTTGTTCATTTTATATGTTTCGACGTGTTCATGAACAGGTGGGTTGCACTTTCACTTTTCTTAGATTTTTTAAGTATTCACGGGGGAACTATTTGTAGTACTGCTGTAGGCCAAATGGGACTCCATTTTTTGAAAAAGGGGGACTGAGGAATTTTTACAATTTTGGGTGTGAAATACTCCGTATCATATTCAATGGAACGAATGCCAGGGTTTCCACGTTTTTGACTTCAATTGAAAAAGTGGGGCTCAGGAATTTTGCATTTTTAGGTGTGAAATGTCACAATGGATAAAATCAGAGTTGAACGTCAACCATGAAAAAAGATGCACAGTGTAGTTCTCTTGTTGTAACTTATTGCCCGGAGTTTGTTTCTTGGGTTTCAGACCTATGGTGCGGAAGTTAAGGATTTTAAAGTTATTTTTGGGTTTTTAATTATCTTTAATTATGGATCTTTTGGAACGTGTGTCCCCTATCTATGTTCATGGTATTGTTCAAAAGTTCTTTGCAAAGACGGGTGCATGGGCTATTAATTATGGATCTTTTGGCCTCTTTGGGATTTGTTTGCATTCTTAGTATGATTGGAAAGCTTTTGGCAAGGATGGATGTACAAGTTTTGTTTTGTGGTGTTTGGACCTATGATAGGAAAGTAAAGTATTTTTTTGTCACTTGAAATTTTAAGAAGCCCAAATGTGGGTCCCCCATGTAAATTAACTTTATGTTTGTGTTCTTGTTTGTTATTCTCCAAGGTGTGGCCCTTGGCTTTCTATCATTTGTTCTATGTGCTTTTTTAGAATAAACTATGGTTTAGAAAAAATTATGTATTTTATGTATTTTTTTATTTTAAAATTCAATAAAATTACTTTAGAAATTTTGGATTTAGAAATTTTGGACTTTCATTATTTTTTACATTGGAAAAACACAAGGCTACATTAATCTATACATTAAGTTAGGTTGTTTTCTATTTTCTATTACAATGTATAATTGCATCTATTGAAAAATTTCCCAAAAAATTTGAATAGGAAAGGTAAGAAATTTGGGAGATTTGCTCAATTGTGACTAAAGGGCATTAGTCACACTTTAGTAATTTTGCTACAACTTTTGCATGGAGAAGTGAAATTTCCTAAATTTTTTTATAGATGCTTTGCATTACATAAGACACCTACTTGCAAGTTTTTGGAATCATTGAACACTTTTATAATTTTTTGCAATTTTTTAATTGTTTTAACTTACAACCCCAAAATTAAAAGAATTGGAAGTCACTTGTCCAACTTCAAATGTTAATATGCTCTATTAGGATGCATTGTAACAATTGAAAATTTTTAAGAAAATTAAAATAGAAAAGGCAAGAAATTTGGAAGATTTACTGATTGTGAAGAATGTGACTAATGCCCTCTAGGGGCATTAGTCACATTAGTCAGAGTTTAGTAAATTTGCCACAACTTTTGCATGGGCAACTAAAATTTCCTAAATTTTTTTTATATATGCTTGACATTATGTAAAACACCCACCCGCAAATTTTTGGAAGCATTGGACACTTTTAGAATTTTTTAGAATTGTTTTATTGTTTTAACTTCTTACTAATAAATTAAAAAGATTTGAGATGACTTGTGCAACTTCATATGCTAATATGCTCTATTAGGGTGCATTGTAAGTATTGGGAAATTTTCAAAAAAATTTGAATGGAAAAGGCAAGAAACTTGGGAGATTTGTTCAATTGTGACAAATGCTCATTAGGGGCATTAGTCATAGTAGTTACAGTTTCATAAATTTACTACAACTTTGCTAGGCAATTGAAATTTCCTTAAAAGTTTTATATATGCTTGAAATTATGTAAGACACCTACTTGCAAATTTTGGGGAGTATAAAACACTTTTAGAATTTTTGCAATTTTTTGTTTGTTTTAATTTCTTACTAATAAATTTAAAAAATTGGAGTTGACTTGTCCAATTTCATTTGTTAATATGCTTATTTAGGATTTATTTCAACTTTTATAAATGTCTTTGGTAAAAGGGACATCAATCACATTAGTTATAATGTACAAATCGTTGACAATTTTCTAATCAAGGAATTTTGCAAGTTTGTTTATTGATGTTGAAAATATTCCTTTTTAAAGTTCAGTTGTTAATTTTTTGGAATTAATTTTTTGAAGTTTTTAAGCACTATATTCTACTCCCTAAAGTATTGCATTTGCCCATCTGTCCATCCAACTTCCATCCTCCACCTCCAACTTTTATATCTTCTATAACACGCGCTCATCCGCTCATTTACCCAACCGTCTAATCACCTATTCAACTATTGTCTAATGGCCTATCTACCTTCACCCAACCACTTGTCCGCACGACCACCAGACAATAAATTTTCAAATGTCAAATGACATCCGAGTGGCAACGGACATTGATGTTGAATGTTCGGGTGTCATGTCAATTGTGGTGTGCAATTGTTAGTTGAGAAAGCCATTGAAATTTGAAAAAATTCAACCGTGGGTACTCGACTTAGCAAGAGCATGTAAGATAAGGTTTTTGATTTATTAGATACACTGTAAGAAACTTGTGTTTTAGATGACGGATTTTAGGTGACATCCAATGTAGCAATGTGTGTTTTTATGTTTGGACTAATGTCCGCAATAACATCAAGATATTATGGTAGACATTAATCCAAATATAAAAATATGCATTGCTACATTAGATGTCACCTAAAATCCGTCATCTAAAACACAAGTTTCTTATAGTGATAGACAACCTAGTTTATTGCTACATGTCATGGATTACCTTCGGGACACAGGTTTGAAGAACTTCACGAACCTTGAGGCAAAAGTAGTCAGATGTTTGTTATCATCGGATCTTTACTCTAGCCTCTCTACTCTTCGTAGTATAATGAGGTTGTAGATGGGCATTAGGAATGGTGTATGTGCTCAATGTTTAAGGAAATTTTTGAGAGTTATGTTGCAGGGTTGTAAAAGGACACAAGATACATTGTCTTCAGAAGAAAAAAAATGAGTTGTTGTTACATTTTGGTAGGAGCAAGTGATTGAGCATGTAGTTGAGGCAAGAAAAATTATTAACCCCTAAAGGACCAAACTGTGTTTTTTGGCAACATAGCGATTTGGGGCAGCTCACTACGAATGGAGTTTTTATTTATTTTTCTTTGAAATTTTGACACAACATGTGTCCAAGGAGTAGCTTCAAGGCCCAACAATTTTCATAACTTTTGATTACAAGGTTAAGAAGTTATGGCATGATATGTTGTTTTGTTTGAACTTGGGGCAGCCCGGGCAGCTGAAAAACTTCTTCAAAAAAACTTTTTTTTCAAAAGTGAAATTTCAAATTGATTCTTTAGGTTTTTAAAGACATGGGAAGCTTTGAATCATTCCATTTGGATTAAGGAGTCAAAAGTTATGAGGAATTTTAGTTTGCAGGTACGTATGGTTTTCAAAGACTCTACACCTACCTGCAAACTAAAATTCCTCATAATTTTTGACTCCTTAATCCAAATGGAATGATTCAAAGCTTCCCATGTCTGTAAAAACCTAAAGAATCAATTTGAAATTTCACTTTTGAAAAAAAAGTTTTTTTGAAGAAGTTTTTCAGCTGCCCGGGCTGCCCCAAGTTCAAACAAAACAACATATCATGCCATAACTTCTTAACCTTGTAATCAAAAGTTATGAAAATTGTTGGGCTTTGAAGTTACTCCTTGGACACATTTTGTGTCAAAATTTCAAAGAAAAAAAAATAAAAACTCCATTCGTAGTGAGTTGCCCAAAATTGCTATGTTGCCAAAAAACGCAGTTTGGTCCTTTAAGGGTTAAACTGCCATCAAGGCTTCATGAGATATTTTTCATGAAGAAATTGTATCTAAACAATAGCGAAGACGTACACTGTGATGGTTTGAGTGACTTTGTGGCATAAGTGGTTGAGAGGATGAATCCTTGACAGCTAGTGAATATTGTGTTCCGGATTGTCTCAGATAATAGGCTTCATGAGAGGTTGTACCAAATTGAGTTTATAGGTCTAATTTAAGAATTTTGCTAATGGGTTTATGGCTGTCACCAAATGCTAGTAAATTCTTTGGAATTGAAGGGTTTTTTTATTTCTATTTGATGTCATACCTTTGGGGCTTTGAAATTTCAAGAGATGGGATCACATTGAAGGCCCACTTAGATAGATTCAAGGAAGGTGGTCTATATTACGAACTCCTACAAAATAGAAGTATGGTGGATTATGTCATCATGAACTTCATAGAACTTCAAGTCTGAGCATAGTTATTATGAAGACAAACACCTCATCCATATAGTCTTTTGAGAAGATTTTAAGATAGTAGACCTTTCTGGTTCAAGTATGAGCAAATGGAGGTGTTCAGTATATGTAAAAGAAGACATAAGGCATGGTTACTACTAAGGTTTGTTTCTTGAATTTATGTGCTTTTCTTGGGCTTCACCAAAGTACTAAATCAAACCTTCACATTCAATGTGTACCCAAAATTATCCAAGCAACCCCAATGTCCTATATTTGTGTGCCCCTACCTTGTGTGAATATGGTATATGATGTATACATATACATTATGTGAAGAGGAGTTAGACATGAAATATAATACATGGATGTCTATACAATTTATGGATATGAATATATTTTACAAATTTGTCTTAAAAGCAAGCACATTGTTGGATAGATTAACATTTAAGAATGTAGATGGCCAAGGCCAGGTTTTCTTTTACTACACCATTACCTTGCCTATAGAAAAGGGGAGCCCAAAGGAGTCTAAGGGAGCCTAGGTTTGTCTAACTTTGGACTTTGGATGCCAACTTATTGTGGTTGCTCCAAGCTTTAGTGCACCCTTGTTTTAAAGTTATTTTAGTTGGGAGCTTTAGTTGCAAGATTGGAGAAAAACACAAGAGCATGATAGAAATTGAGAGGGAGTACTACAAAAAGTTGTGAACATTTACTAGCTATAAGAAACCTATGTTTTAGATGACGGATTTTAGGTGACATCCAATGTAGCAACCTGTATTTTTATGTCCAAAATGATGTCCGTCATACATCTTGATGGATATGACAAACATCAAGATGTATGACGGACATCATTTTGGACATAAAATACAAGTTGCTACATTAGATGTCACCTAAAATCCATCATCTAAAACACATGTTTCTTATAGTGACTTTAATTTTTTCCATGCATTTTAAAACCAATTTACTACAAGATCCTACGATTACAAATCTAAAAAAAAATTCTAAAAAAATTGGTATTCGTATTAGAAATGGAAGTTTTTAATAGTTTTTGGAGTAAACATAGTCAAGGAACTTAAGGAATTTATGGTGATTAGTACTATTGTATAATTAGATTAATTAAAGAGTTATGGCGACCAATGTTGATTGGAAGATACAATTAATTCTTTAACTAAAGCAGATTGTGTAAACTATATTGTTGTTATTGCTAGGTGCATTTTGAAGTTTTTATACATACAATGATACTCATAGATTTTTATTTTTTTAATCTTTGATAGATATATGTTGGGTCTATATCAATTTGATTTTGCACTTAGTGATATTTTCATAATTCATTTATGTATTTGGAGTAGAATAGGAGGAAAAAAAATTAACCTTCTAAAAAGTGTAGATGGATAGATAAGGGTGAAATGGAAAAAGACAATCATTGTTGAAAAGCCATGTGGCCATGATGTGTAGTGAAGTCCACCTCCTTTTGAAATGGATAATGAAACAAGGTGGAAGATAAAGAGGGAAGTCTTCTTCTTTCATCTTATAGTTGTATTGTATGAACCGAATAAGGCCTTATTGGCGTTAAATTGAGACAAAATAGTCATTTTGAAACTTCCAAAAATGAGTGCGAAGCTACATAGAAAGAAGAGTCATTGAATTCAAAAATTAGAAGATGATATGAGAACAAACAAGGGCTGATGTGATTTGCTAGAAAATTGTAGAGAAAATGAACAAACTTGTGAATTTACATTGAGTAGGTCAATGTATGAATTGACGATACTATTGCTCGAATATGCTTCAATACCGTAAGAGTATATATGAACTATAACCCAGTAGTTTCCAACAATATGTGAAGAAAGAAAGAGGTTCACTATACATAGAGTACTTTGCCTTTCTAATTCTACTAAAACTTGAAGAAACAAATAGCATTACTATACACACGGCTCTCTACTTTTCTTCTCGCTTTAGGATTTTTATTTATCAGGCTATTTATAGTAAGACAAGCTTAGATGCCAAGGGCTTCAAAAATTTGACTAACTCAGCTACATATTGTTCTTTAGTATACACTTAGTCTTCTCTTCCTCCAAGGCTTTCAGCCTCACTAGAGCTCTAAAGATATCTTTGCATCGAGAAAGATACTGCGGTCCACTTTCACTGTCCTCGACACCGTAGGAGTTTAAGTTGTGAGACTTATTGTCTTTCTGCATGTACTCAAAAGAACCTCAAAAGTGGAAAGAGACTTTGATGCTCCGCTGGGCGATTTTGATGTTGATGTAATTACATTGCCTTTGTACAAAACTATACTTCCAATAGATTTTGAGGCTACAGACTACCGGTACACTCTTGGAATCCTATGACAAAAGAGGTTGTCCGTCAAGGCCGTCTGTGTTGCTTCAACCAATACCATTTGTTGTAGCAGATTATCCTTGAGTCAAGGTAAAGAATTTGTACTTGGTGACTGATCCTAGACAATTTTACAATGATCTTCTATTGAAGACAGTGGGTCTAAAGTTGTGACTCGGAGGTCTCAAACATCGGATGAAGAAGGAATGTTTTCTTCAAGTCAACGATAATCTACAACTTCAACAAGGATGAGATCTAGTTTCTTAGATGTCTCACAATCCACATGCAAAGTTGGCAACAAGGACCCCGCTTGAGTCAACGATGCTTATTTAAGTGAGAACAAGGAGTAGATGGGGATCTTGGGCGATCCACAACTAGGTGGGCTATTCACAATGTCATCCTTAACATTCTCCTTGAAGTAGTCTATGGCTGCAAACGCTATGTCGACAGCCGAACGTAGCATGTATGGTTTGGGCACAAGAACTGAGGAATCACTACCTCCAACGGATAGAGACACATAAGACAACAAGTTTTGGGATCTGGAGAGTAAATTCTTGTTAAGTTGTTGTGTCTTTGTTGGTTTAGGGGAATAGTCATCTTTAACCTGCTAGAAGTAGAGAAGAGAGTATACATTTTACGCACATTTATGCATGGATGAATGCAAAAGTTCATATACAAAAAAGCAAGATAGAGAACGTAAGTTTTGAAGGCACAGATTGAGAAGCCTTGAAGATGTTAAGTCAAAATTGAATATATTATTTACAAAATAATGGATCATATAAAAATTAAAATACAACACGCCATTCTGCAATCTGCATGATAGCCTTATAAAACATCTACTCCCTACAGCACCATGGTTCTATCATTGAGTCTGTGTTAAGTTTGTAGCATACACTTATACTCTCTGCACACTTTTTCATGCCCTCTATGACTTCCTTGAGATAGTAGTGATCACGATTGACCAGCTACAAGTCGATTTGGTTGTCTTCTACATATTCAAGCACTTCTCCTTTTGGAAAATTGGTATGTAGGCGCTATAGCCATAGAAGGAGTTCTCCAATGAAGACGTTATCCCTCTGTTTTGTGTGACTCCAAGTGTCATGCATATAAAACATGTGTCCTCTATTAGGATTAGAGAAGATGACATCAAAAAGGACTTTCAAATACAAAACTCTTCCACCACGCTGAAATTTTTTTTTAGAGAAAGATCTATCTTCATGCATTGCTTCTACCTTAGGATATCATAGGGGGGTTGTAGCTCCTGGACAAGTGTCCTACGATGGGTTCTATGTTTTGCTTGAACATTGTCATCTACACTACGATATTGTCCGCAATCTTAGACACATGTTGAAGGAATTTTCCGACATTGGGTCGAGCAAAGACAACCTTTGACTCAATGATTTTTGGATTCCTATAGTAGAGAATATTGTCTTTGAGCCTACATGGCCTATATTTATCGGCAAAGGACTTGAGTGCGTTGTGAGAGCACATTCTTCAAGTTGAAGACAATATTCAACCATTTCCTCCGTGGTAGAGGCACTACGGGTGGTATGTTCTTAGACACAACCTCTCTTTGTTTTTCCAATCCTACCTAATCAAAGCAAGACAACAATGAAATGGAGTTATTTATTTAAATGTAGAATTAGGAGAGCCAAATAGTAGAGACTTGCATTTGAATCTACTACTCAATTGGTGTCCCCTGTTAGGAAATGCTTTCATTGGCAGTAGGTGGTGCTGGCTTATAATTTTCTTAGACAAATATGCACAATTGATATTTGGAAATGATTATTAATTATTTATATAGATTATAGAATACATATTACAAAAAAAATTTCAAGTAGAGTCGACAAAACTACACACTCACAACTATGCTATGCTAGAGTAAGTGGACTTTAGCTACAAATGGGTTTTCCATTAGTGCCAACACATCAAGAAGTAATGATACCACCCAGTTAAGCATCATGAATACAAATGAAAGCCCATTTAACTACTTAATGACATTTACCAAGCCAACACTCAATCAAGCAAGACTTCAAGTTCTATATATGAACTCAATCAAAACCATAAGGACCTAAACTTTGTACATGAGCAGATTCACCAACAAGTAGATTGTCTCCCTCCTTAGGAATCAACTGTGTTGGATCCTCTTCACCTACCTGATCCCTGTGACCTTCCACCTTATCTTCACCGTAGTCTACCAACTCTTCTTCTAAATGAGCTGGCAAGTCAGATTCCATCAATCCTTGCTATGACTATTAACAAGGTTAAACTTCCATAAGAAAACCTTGTGATGTAGTAGTGGGCGAAGAACTTGTTGCAACAAGTAGATTATCATTGACTTAATGATAACCTTTGGAGACAATGACCAAATTCTTGAGAGGAATAGGATCCTATATCTCTAGTATCATGACCTCAAATGATGATGGCTTAGGGGAGGCCTACTATGGACTTTGAGGTTGCGGGAGTGTACCTTCCTAGCCTTGACATAACAACTCCTCAAACTCAATGTCTATCTCCATATCCTTATCTGCATCTGAGGGGTTGGAGGAAGCAAGTCCTGATATTCTTTGGGCTCATCTTACATATCTATTGGCTTTGCTTCTACTTCTTGAGGCTTAACAACCCAATTTGCTTGCACAACCAGAGTAGGTATCCAAGTATACATTTCAAAAGTGTTGGTCCCATATTCATCAATGCCCTTTATCTCACGGTCATCACTAACTTGGGGACCAACAAACTTTCTTCTCTGCAACCTTAGTATTGGTACATCCACAAGGGACATTGGGATACAAATGTCAATGGCGAGGATGGGGTGAAGTTGAATTCATGACCATTAGACTATAAGAGGTGGAATGCACGTATAATAACAAATACAACAAGTTGGAAAACAAATAATCATTTTAATCCATTTTTCTAGCCAAATACAAGATCTTTAGAAGAGAATTTGCTTCTTCTCGATCACTAAACTCATAGACATATGCCTCAAACATCTACAATACAAACAAATTCACGTGAGATAACTTGCACACTTGAGAACTGACTACCAAACTTAGGAGAATTACAGTAATCATCAACTCGATAATACTTGAAAATTGAACACAAAAATTCAAAAGTATGCATTACAAAGACAATTGAACAATTATAAACTATTATTGTTGAATTGAAGATAATTGCTAGAGACATTAAGAAACAAACCTTTATAGGCAACATAAACTTGGGGCCGGTGTATAGTCCAAGTACATTCTTCTTGAGTATCGCAAAGGTTTGCAAGATCTCTAATTAGAACTCCATTTTGAATTCTATTAGATGGATCTTCCGCTTTGCCTCTGTGTTCTTCAAAGCATTAGATTAGTATGCACATGATATTGGTGTACAGTATTCTAACTTGATCCATTCACGGACTGTAGTAGCAAAAACATTATTTTTCTTGAAGAGGAAGAAGAATAGCACATTAATTAGGAGCAATTCTTCAATTAGTGACATTTTTGAGAATCTCTGCCCTCTTTGGGACATAAGCAGAGTTTACATAGTCTTAATCTTTCAACTTATAGGCGATATACTTTATTGTTGTTTTCACATTATACTTGCTACACAAAATGAAGAGACAGATGTTTGGCTCTAGCTTCTCACGAAGAAAGTTCAAGTATGGCTCTAAGGTAGTTGTATTTTGTGTTGTGACCATACACAAAATCTCTCACATTGAGCACAACAAGGTTTACTTCTTGAGAAAGTACTAGTATTGCACACTTGTCACCAATGCCTTGGCCCCATTATTAATATCTCTCATTTGAGCATCCGCCTCCCAAGTGGCTCTTTAAGCTTGTACTTCAATTTCATGAACCATGTGAATATATAGAGTACCTTTGGAAAATGCTTGTTGAGGTCCTTGGCTTGCTTAAGCCACAAGTCATTCTTGAAGTGTACAAAAAAATATATTGACTTAATATGGGAAAGCTAGAATATCCAATGTCCTTGAAGAAAATTGATGCCTAGCTTTCCATTCCTTTCATGTTTCATGCACAACATCCCCTCTAATGTCAAAAAATCTCAGAGCAAGTTTAACGACTAGAAGATCCTGTAAAACAATCTTTTTTCACTTGCGTCACTCTACCCAATCCCCATGAGCTAGAGTGTCAACCACCAAAATGCGATTCTTGGGGACAGTCACTTTTGGATACATTGCTTGCCAACGAGGACTTTCTCTAAGTAGGTGTTGCACAAGGACTTTATAGTCCAAGTTTGTGAAGCGGCCACAATGTCTAAAGAACTCTCAGTTGAGTGCGGAGTTCTTTGGCTTATAGCCTTTGGTATCTTTGTATTGCTTCAAGGATACATCATCAATCAATTTACCATTCGAGATTTTGTTAAGTAGCGCTCCCAATGTGCCTACATTTCATCCAATAGGGTAATAATTAGAATTTCATTTCTTAGATCTATTGGCCTCTTGATTGATGCACCATCCTTCTCAAGATTAATATTTTGAAAGCGTTGGACCACAATACTTGTGAAGCTGTGCATTAATCATAATTACAATATATATGATTTTGTAAATTAAAAATCAATCAGAGTAGAGCTAGACCAATTCCAGAAAGTAAAGTCTAATTTGCAACTTACGGATATTCTCATTTTACAATATTTGAAAATAAAAAATTTAGTATCATTGAATCAATGATATCAAATACATAAAAAAAATTATCTTATAATTTGGGTAGTTAAAGACTTTCTTGTATTGAGTCGTGTCGTCTCTTTAGTATTAGAAGGCCGTTTGCAAGCAATCCAAATGTTGCAATGGGTGATTGCAAGAAACACTGTTCACTTTTTGTAGCGTTTTACTGGGGACTGCATTTTTGTCGCATAGTATTGCCAGTACTACGAGTTCTATCAGCAAACTGCTAATGTACTGTGCTTTTGACACGTGTACTGGAGTCAAGAGTCAATGCAATCATTGAATGACATTATCTTACATATTGTATCATTAAAAAAGTTTGACAAGTGGGCAAATGTGAGATTAAAGTCAGATGTGGGAGTACTATGTCCACGTAGTAGTACTTAGGAGCAGAAGACTGCAGTTTTTTTCAAAAAATACATTGATCCAATTTTAATTCATAAAAAATAAAAAATGATTTATTTATTTATTTATAATTATGGCCATTTTTTCAAATTTACTTATCATCACTTTCATCTAAAAAAATTAGAGTTACAATATTTTTAGAATTTATAAATGTGCGTGCCATTGAGCTATATTACGTAGCATATATACCATCCAAAAATAACTAAAAATTATATTCCAAACCATATTCATAATTTTACTAGGTAGAGGAACACACCACCAAAATATCAATTCAAAAGCATTCATTTTGATTACTACAAACGTAGTGAATCCTTATTCACCTAATGTGTGACGAGTGGACAAAATTAATTTTTAAATACAAGAAGTTTTTTCAAAAATTTGAAAAAAATTTAGAATCCTTAAGCTTGAAGTTAGTTATATCCAATAAAAATTTTAAGGTCAAAGCTTTTTGGACTCAAAAGTTATACTACAAGAGAAGAAAGTTGTTTTCATTGTGACAACAAATATTAGGACTGGTGTTTCTTACAATGACTCCAACAACTTATTATCTAGTTCCCCCATGTTGGCTGGGCATAATCTAGATGGTTGGTGTAGTTATAGAACTTGGAAATGTTCCTTAATTTATTGGAATCCAAGCGTCAATCCAAGCTCTAAACAATGAAGACCTCCCATGTCTACAATTTAGTCCTTCCCTTTTCACCACAACTTGCGTCTTGAAGTTGCTTGGAAGCTATTATACTATGCTAGCTATTGATTATCATGAATAGGCCATTCTTTATTTCTTCCCACTTTAGGGGATTTTTTTTTAACAATTTTTTTCTCTCATCCACTAGCATAAGGCAAACCTTTTGTCGTTGCTTGATGTTGCCAAACTTGATGAGTTCATTTTTCATTGTTCCAATAATATCCTTCTACAATATGTGAATGATGTACTAATTGTCCACTATGATGCATTGCGATATCGGTACTTGTTATAGTCTCCATGACTCCATTCCCAATAAAAAGAAATTCATATGCTTTGCCCAGAAGTTGCATTGGATGAATGCAAACTTCTTATAGTGTAGCATAGGTGCTTCTTCTGTTGTCACAGCAGTTGATACCAACCTTTTCTTACTTTTTGAAAAAGTGCCAAAATGGTGATCACTTCAAAATTGGTGAAGTATTGTATTTCTACATTCATCTATCTTTTGGACTTAAAAACACTTTTCCATCATATGCATACACTTTTTCATCCAAATTTGGCAACTTCATCCATATTTTAAAGAGAATTGGAAAAGTTTTGGTGAAAAAGATTACTTTTATTTGGTGAAAAATAGACATTTATTTTGAAATGGTGTAATCTAGCCCTATGGTGCCAAGAAAAAGGGCTACCTGATACATTTGTTAGCCCTGAGCCAAAACTATTCACCCTTGATGCCATGCCCTGAATTGTTGATTTCCACGTTTTCTTGCTTGACTCCCCTACTTCAAAAAGGGTGGGGTCTCTCTTTTTTGTTTGGAATCTTAGTTGAAAGGGAGCTAGACATTTGGTTGCTAAGAAGCTATTTCTTGAAGTTCATTGTTGTGGAATTAGTGAGTCTCTAGGCATCCTAGAAGCACCTCTACCAACCACTAGTTGTGCGTCAACATTCTTAAGGGTGTACCTATTTAGCAAGTGCCAAATTAATCTCATCCTTTGTGCAACTGACTTTGCTCAGCCATGCTTATACGGGACATACCATAGAGACTGGAAATCTTCATTAAGGGATTATTTACCATTTTGAACATTTGTCATACAAATTTGACCTTGTGAAGTACATAATCCCAAATTTCAAATAATTAGAAAATGTACAATATGTAGGAAAAAATATTTAAACAAAAAGAAGTACTAAATTATTGCCAATTCCAATGGTTTTAATATTGTAATAAAAAATCTTCACCCAATGCTTTAAATTATCTTCAAACAAATTATAAAATTTATAATATAAAGACTTCAAAATTCTTTTATACAATAGACATTCTATAATTAATTAGCTACTCACCCTAAAACACAAACTAAAACTCCTTATAACTTTTGATTTTTGGCCCGATCTCTTATATAAAAGTAAATCCACTTACTTTTATGACAATTTTAGTGCATTAAATCTAACTTGTGCATTATTTTTAATAAAAGTACTTTATTATTTAGAACTTGTAAACCAAAACCATAAAAGTTATTTACTTGTTCTTGTAGTAAAAAGACACTTAAGAAGAGGATACATACAATATGTAGTTTTCAATTCTATATAATGATGGAAAATGTACTATTTTCCGAACAAGCAATATAAAAGCAAATCATATTGAGCATCAAAGTATTCAAAAAATGACAAATGCTACTCAAACCACAACAATTGGGTTCATTAGAACAAGTGCAGTACAATGTTCTTTATGTTTTCATTCTAGCATTTTATAAAATGTGATTGCTATACATTTTAAATAAACAAAATAGTAGTCACATCTCCTAGTAAAGGGCTATTGTATTAGGGATTTGTCCTAATTGCGAATGTCTAAAATCAAAATTTTCACATAGATACATATTGATTTTGGAGGTGTACACAACATAATGATGGTCATTTTTTATTAGTGGTGCATTTGGACTACCCATCTTATTACCTAACTACATAATATCCTTTGACAATGGCATAACCTAGAAATTCTTGCAAATAAGTATAGTCAAGTGGAATATTGTCTTGAATCTTTGCAGCTTAATCTCTAAAGTCCCAAGGCCTTTTTTTCCATCAAAAACCACTAAAAACTACCATTTCTACTGCAAGGAGCAAAATACTATAAAAATTGGGTTTTTTTTGCATATCTTGCAATAGACCAATGCAAAAATGTATGGGACAAATTTCAAAAACCTTGACTGCATCAATTGTAAGGTATTTGCATTTAAAGTGAAAAAAACAAGTTTTTTTACACCTTGCTTGACTAGATTTTTTTGGCTCTAAATCTACTTGTACTTTTTGCACTATTGATTTTGATTTTCTATTTTTTTTTATAATGAAGGATTGAGTTGAGGATCTAGGATAAAAAGTTAAACAAAAAAATTTAATTTCCACTCATTAAAAAATAATGAAGTAGAAGTAGGTCCAAGATTAAATGAAAACTTAATTGTTAGTAGTTCTAAGGTGGGATTGAAATACAATAATCCCAATTGTGAGATTTATTCTAAAAAGGAAAGTTAACTTAGTCTAGTAGTTAGTTAGTTTTTTTATTATAGAAATTGTATTAAAAATGAATTATATTAGTTACTTTTCCTAAAATATATTTAGATTGCTCAAAGAACAAGATTGTCCATCATTACTTCATCACTAGCTCTATTACAAAAAATTTGAATTGTGTAGAGAGCTATTAACTTTTATTATTTTGAGTTTTGGCTATAGTGCCAATATTTTAAAAAGTTAAAAAATAAATTTTCAAGGATAAAAATTAAGAAATTAAAAGTTAAACAATTAAAAAATGTATTTTTGAAATCACCAATCTAACGTAGCATTAGTACTGCCCCAATATTTTTCAAAAAAACAAAATTTTAAATTATTTTGGTTGTCCCTTAAACTACTTTTTAGACTTAGGATGGTATAACTATTTCTCGTGAGCACCAACCCTTTTTTTTTGGCGATATGGTGCCAGATGGCACCATTCCAAAATAAGTTTCTACTTTTCGCCAGATAAAAGTAATCTTTTTTTGCCAAAATTTTTTCATTCATATTCAAAATATAGATGAAATCACCAAATTTGGATGAAAAAGTGCATAGATATGACTGAAAAATGTTTTTTGGTCAGAAAGATGGATGGATGGAGATATACAATGCTTCACCAAATTTTAAGTTGTCGCCATCTTGGCACTTTCTCAAAAACCAAAAAAAAAGGGCTGGTGAACACTAAATTAGAATAACTCCCCTTCAAGAGACCCAAACACTCTTCAGGAAGGGAATCCCGCTGAGAAACGTGCCACAAGGGACACTTGAATGGAGGTGGCAGAGATGAAGGCAGAGTGAGCAAGGGGCAATGTTCATTGTTTTTTTAGAAAGCTAATCTCATTTTCTATCTTCAATTTTTTTTCAAAATATTAGGTCAAAAATTGAAATTATACAAGCCTACTTTAAATCCCAAGAGTCCTTCTGTATTTTTATTTGATGACTTAGATATTGTTGTTAGGTTAGTCACATTTTCATATTTTCGTGTTGGAAAATAAAAAGAGGTTTCAATGTACCAAACGATGTGACATTTAGATACTCTCTAGAAGTTATGAAAGGTCAAAGTTTTTTTGGTCGAGGTTCTAAAATTGTTTCTTCTACATAGGTACAAATTGATTTTAGAGATGTATACATAGTGATGATGGAGGGCTTGGATTAGTGGTGAATTTTATGGGTGCTCACCTCATCACATCCCATAGAAGTTCATCATTGACTTTTCAAATACTCCAGAAGATAACTTGGATCTTGTAATTAGCTACTTTAGAAAGACATTTGTTAACTTTTCCACACTTCTACAATGTAGGGTATTTTAAGTAAGGTTTTTAGTATAAACCTAATAGTAAGGTTTTAAAATGATTGTTAAGAAGATTATTTAAATAAAATTTCACTTGAGACAAATATGTCTTTAGTAAATTTTTACCCTAAGTCTCTTAGAATGTCATTACTTAAAAACCTTACCACTATGATTGTATCGAAAATTTGATCTAAAACATCCCATTTGATAGTGCCAAGTTTCTAGTTCTTTGCTCTTGTATAGGCTTGAAACCTATTGTGCAAGTTCAAAATGTATAGTTGGGGTTCAATAATCTTGTAAATGGCCTCTTGTGCCACTCTAAGAGTTTTGGGTAATATAGAATGTAATTGGCCTTTTTCTATCTTACATAATTAATATATAATTCTCTCAAAGTCACAATCAAGCATACCAAATTTAATTTTCAAAAACAAACAAAATTCATTTTGGATGATTTGCTTCATTTAATATTCATAATTTTACATTTGAAAAATATTTTTCATGTTTCTTTTATAATTTTTTGTAATTTGATTGCATAGATACATAGGAAACATCAATATGTACATCTGCCCTTCAACAAGCATCTCTAAAAAAGTTTCAAAATTCTTTTTGTAGAGATTGAAATATTAGAGTGACAATGTTAGAATCACTCAACTTGAATTAAGGAAATGATTCCATTTGCTACTTGATACATTTTAGTAGGGAGTATTGGATTTGGTTTCAATGCTCTTGAATCTTGGTTCACAAATCACCATCAAACTATATTCCTTTCTCCCATCTATAATCAAAGAGATGATTTCAGCTACTTAACATTCCACTAGAGGTTGTTACACCATCTTAAGTGTACAACTATCAATAAATTGCTAACTTTTCATTGGTTTATAATTAGGGCTTGCTTATTTTTTATCATTGGAAGTGCACCCCAAAGAACTTTGAACATGTACAAAAGAAACTCAAATTTAGACATTCAATAGTACAAGAGAAACTCAAATTTAGACATTCAACAGTGAAATAAACTGCTTCAAAACATAACATTCAGTAGCATGCCATGCCTCTACAGTCATGGTGTGGCATATTCCACACCCAACCAATTAGTTATTGATGAACACTGTTGGGTGTGGCATATTCCACACCATCACTGTAGAGTCAAGGCAATGCCAACCTTGCTACTGAATGTTATGAAATACAAAAATTGAAGAGGTTTGGCATTTCACTCAGAAGGACATTGCACTCCAATTGTGAAATGAGCTAATCAAAGATTTGGTAAGTGAAAGTTCTGCCTTTTGGGAATTGGACATTGAATGTGCATCTCTTAAGTTAAAATTTAATCATGATGAATCATTTGAAAGTTGTTCTATGACTTAATCATGAAAATAAGTTGAAAATAAAACCGAATTCAAGATTTCATGCAGTTCCCAGCACAAAGATCATCTGAATCCTGCTCGTGCACAATAGGATGAAGGCTTTGAAATAAATGTGTTCATTCCACAAGCGTGAAAATCAAAGGCATGTCCTCCCCCAACCTAGTGTAGTGTACATTTCTAAAGTTCCTTAGAACTGAAATGGAAAGGAACCAATAAGGGCAATTCACTATTCACTAAAAATGTTACACAATAACCAAATCGAAACCTTACAACTTACAAAGCTGATTGACAGCAATGTCTCCAGTACCTCGTCACTACTCATCAAAAAATCAACTGTACAAGATGTTGAACAAATTGGATCCAGAATCTCCAAAGCGTTCAAACCAACTACCAAAACAGGCCCCATGTCTAGCCGAGAGCCAACTAAATCACATGACGACACCTCTTCATGGCTTGGACGACATAGTCGAAAGAGATCGTTAAAATGAGAAATTCTTCAACTGGTCCAGCCCCGTGACGAGAGTTGATGCCCTGCAGCTACTCTTCATCCCAAGGACCGTGGAACACAGTCTCACGATTCTTGAGCCACTGAATGCATTCTTTGTTCAGCTTCGTTTTAGAGACAGCTGCATCTAACATCGGACTGCCAAACAGTCCTCTATCGCTCTTGAAATTCCATAATTCTGGAGTGAATTTTCGAGTCCACTTCTTTTGTGGTTGAGTCTCCTGCACGTGCATGAAAGTTTCAATAGTACTTCAAACGATGTCATGTAAAACTACCCCGAGTCTCGAAGTTACAGAATAGGAAGTTCACTTGGGAAACCACTAGGCTATCATAATCGCATGGCTTAAATAATTATCTTCAAAAAATTAAGGTATAATTTCTTCTGTCTATTTGCACGTTCCTTGAAACTTCCAAAATAATTTGTTTCAGCTCCTAAAAATATGGAAGCGGTCACATTTCGGCCATTTGCACTTGGGAGTGATCATGCGGTAGTAGCAAAGGAGGACAAGAAAGGTCTAACACAGATATGGAGTACGCATTGCTTATCCTAGGAGCTTCAAAACATTCTTGATCTTGAAATGAATGGGCTGAGATAGGGAAACGGATGGCCTACCATGTGCGAGATCATTCTCTTGCGGTCTTTGTTGCTATATCCACAACGGAAGTCATGTTGAATGGTTCTTGCGTAGCAGGACGAAACATCTGGAAGCATGAGGCAACCACGGCGGTCCAGGACCAAACTCGCTCCAGGATCTGTCGATGTCTGTCGAAACCATGAAATCAACTGACCCCAAATATAATTCTTGCTGTAGCTCTTACGAAACATGTAAGGTCCAGATCCTGAGTGTTTTGGACCCAAATCACATGCATATATCAAGATTGGTTGCGATTCAATCATTCCATAATCCTGTCGAGGAGACAACAGCAAACCGTCAGCAAATAATCGACTCCTGGTTAAACTACTCATTAAAAACGCATGCCTAAATATGGAACAAAAACTCATCATCTTTTGAAAGACCATTCAACTCTTAAGGAAAGAACTCACATAGTTAGTGAAGAAGTGCTTGGTGTAAGCGTAGAGGTGTATCAAATCAGCCGCTGCATCATGGCGACCCACACACGTTGCTGGAACTTTGCGAAGAGTGTCCCTCAGCCTGGTTTCAAAAAACACCTCTCAGTAATGCATGCAAAGTAAAGCAAAAAACAAAACTTCCTGCTTATATATAAAGAACAGATGAAAGCAAAGATGGAAACACTACCAGAGTAGAGACTTCCGAAGGTTTTCTTCTATGTCCCCCCCTGGAGGAGGATTGTGCTCTTGAATCTGACGAGTCAAATCTTCCAAACCTTCCGGAGCATGAACAGCCATGCACTGAAGAAGTTCCCCAACCACTGAATCCTTCCCCTTCCATATGAAATCCACCAACTCATGAGGCTCAAGCATTCGTAGAGGAGGAGGTGCCGTGCTTGCATCGTCGGCATACAGCTTGGTCAAGATGTGACGAACCTGAAGAACACAAGGGAGAAGAACTTTAGTTTCACTAGCATGTGCACATGCATGGAAAATCAGAGAGCAAATATCTAAAAGACTACTTCCTCCAAAACAACCATCAAATCCATAGATCACAGTCACTCCTAATCAATCCTCTAATGCCAAACAAGGTGCTCTCAGGTGGACACAAAGTTGAGGACCTTATCTATTTAATATTCATGCTCACATTCATCTTGCAGAGGGAACTGTATCTTTATTGAGAAACTTACCTTATCCAAGGTGATGGCAAGATTCTGAAGCCGCTGGTTATAGACTCCCTCAGTCTACAAGACCCCCCGAAACGGATTTAGGCAAGGATACAAGGTCATACAAGAGTTCAAAGAACTACACATTACGATGAGGTGGCACGGGTAAGAAATAGAAGATTCACTAAGAACTAGAAAGTCAAGAAAATGATGTGAGCAAAAACATTCATCATTGATAACCTGGACTTCTATGTCTTGTCTGTCGATCTCTAATCCAGTGTGCTTCTGCATGTCTGCTTTCATAAGTTCATCAGGAAGTCGTTGCCGTTCAAAATTCAGATAAGAAACCTGTACAAGAAAATTTAAATACAAAGATTTACTCAGACTGTTCAAATTACTCAATTTATTAGAGACAATAAAGAATATAATACAAAACCAAGTTCAATTAATTGGACAATATTATTGCAGACCAGCAAGTAGCAGTGATTACTGCAAGTGTGCATGCCAATTTTCAAAAGGTTCAGTATAGACTGAATACAGGCTCTCAAACCAGATCATCTTGAGCCAAATGGATAAAATGGCATCCACACTCAGGACTTGAGCAACTGAATTCAAATTGAGAACAGAAAATCACGAATATCCTTACAATTCCTGCAGCATATTTGATGACCCAATTTGGAAGTCCATCCAGCAAACTTGGCCCTAGACCAGCCTGCTTCAGATCTTGTTCTTCTCTGAAAGTTACAGATCCACTCGTGCAAGCTTGCAGTAAAAGATTGTGACGGTCAAGGATGCCATGGTACTCCTTAAGCACCTGCACCATGAACATTATCCCTAATTGCTTTAGAAAAAATAAAGTTCACAAAAAAGAAACGTAATGAAAAGAAAAGAAAAGAAAATTCTCACAAGCCCGCCAATTACATCTACTTCTACAAAAGGGGCATTAATCTGGTAAAATATATTAACAGAGCTGGTATATAGAAAAAACATAAAACATGTTCACGTTTTAAGAGGACGGACAAAGGAATCAAATTAAAAAGATCTAGCAATCCTAATCCTGAATTTTCAGAAACACAAACCAGAGCACTCACAGTGAAACAGCTAAAACAAACCATAAAAACTAACTTCCATTCAGTATGAGAGCTCTAACAAATATCTACTAAAATTTCTACTGGTCCAGATTCACATTCAAACGGACAGTTACTGCATTTCAGATCTCAGCTACCAGATCACATATACTACTAACGAACATTAGTGATCAATTCGGATTTTGTCCAACTCAAGATATTAACAATTCCACAGCATCTCACTCTGTCACTAACCTCATCATATGCTCCAGGTCCTGTGTAGCATAAGTAACTGCCCTTGCAACCCTGGCTTCCACAGAGGCAGACGGAAGAATCATGCTCTTCCTTGCTCTACACAATCCACCAGTCCCACATCACGAAGGTTTTAAAACACAATATTCTCACAAATGCATAATATGTTTCGCTTCACTGCGATAAGCAACTAGAAGCACTAGGAAAGGGACAACTTAACTCAAGGAAATTTGATTTTGAATACGTACCTCAGTGACACAACAATAATCAAAAGTAAGTTCCTCTCCAAACTCAATCTTGCGGAGTGTATATACACCAATCATGTATTTTCCATTTACAGCTGTAACCCTGCTCAAAAGGACATCACAAGCCCTTCAGCTCCCTAAAAAGTATAAATAGCAAGTATCATTGCTAGACCCCCATTCAGATGCACCCAGTACGAATTTCTTGTGCATTCAAAAAAGGGATTTTCCAGAAATGTCCAAATATCTTCAGTACAGAAATTCACTGATTCGGATCATAAAAGAATATGGCGGATAACAGTTTAGAACTTACTTAGCCTCACAATTGGGTCGGCATGAGTGACATAGTCGACTTGCAAAATTGGCTTTATGCATGGCATCCACCACAAGTACATCATAACCCAACGAATCACCCTGTATAACAGCTTGCAAGTCAGACCATAGATGAACTGACAACAATAAGACAGAAAAAGTACCATAAAAGAGTGACTTGGTTCACCGTTGCCATAACTATGCACATTCAGAACACACCTTGGGCCGTTCAAACACTATGTTGTAAAATTCTGGTGCAGGATCCTTGTCCTTCTTTTGTAGAGATCTTATCCCATCTTGCTTCTCATACCATCTCCAAGGTGGGTATACCTTCAAAAATGACCAGAAAATCAATATACAAACTAAAGTTGACAATATTGAATTTTAATTAAAGACTGCCTCGCGAAAACATACAGACAGCGAGTTTGAAACAAAAACAAGCTTGAGATTGAAGTACTCTGAATTCGCAAACAACAAGAACCATGCTGCTATCAACCATTAAATCTACCCTCATAGTCATTTAGTAGAAAACAATCAACAATTGCAAAAACTTGAAAACAACAACACTTAATATAACAACTTTTAATATAATACCAATTAATACAATACAGGTATTAACAGAGTACCTCTCCAAAGAATTCCACAACAAAGTCACCGTCGTCAAATCCTTCCGATTTGTTGCACACAACACCAAGGCCCTGATCACCACAAGACACAAAAAGAAACTCATCACAAACTCCAGCTACAACTCAAGAAGAGGAAAAAAAAGAAGAGAACACAGCGTGTGGCTAAAGAAAAGAAACATGTACCTTTCTATACGCCACATATTTGTCATTAAGATGGTTCTTCATGTTCTTCAGTAAACTTCTGCAAAATACTAGCAGGGACTGATCTGTATTTATATCGTTGCATATGTGTGTAATGACTTTTTCAAGAGGGTACTCCATCGGAGCTTTACCACTTCCTGTAAATGAACTCACTTCTCGATTTAAAGTCCGCAGCAATCTCTGCAACACTTCAACAACGTTAAACATTGCAAGTCCGAGAATGTCTTGAACTCGAGACATGCTATACGTAACCACGAACAACAGTCCTTCAACGAATGCACGCTGCTCCAGTTTCATAAAAGGTACGTTATTGAGAATAAAATCAAGAATTTTGAAAACTGAATGCCCCAGATGTAGCAAATCTATAAAGCATAAAAGAGCATTAACATCTTTACACTCGTCACTGAAATCAGACATACCTATTAGGTCCAACTAAATATGAAAATTCGTTACAACTTGCTAATGTAGTCAACGGATTTAGGGTTTATATAGGGCAAGTTAATTTAACACTCAATATAACTATCAGCAAGTCACATCCAGAAAACGAACCTCTTCAATAAAAAGTTGTTTCTGCCTGTCTGTAAACAATTCAGTGTCTGCGGGCATAGTATTGAGCAACAAATTGTATGTGAACGGATCAATTCCGTACACCTCTTGCTCCAGAACCTCCTCACCCAACCGCTTGCGAGGTTTAAATTCCTTCAATTCCGGAACATCCAAGTGAGCATACCGATCCCCACTCTTCTCATTCGCAGCCTGCAACTTCTCTTCATAATCATCTGGCAGTGACACCTTGCAAAAGACGTAAACATTTGTCACCCCTCATCAGGTCCTTCTTCACTACCAAGTTTCACACCAAGGTATATACACGCGAATGCATAAAAATACCCTTAGAGAGTCATGAGAAAGAGAGAGTTATGATACCTTCATCTTTGCAGCCACTCTCTCAACATCATCGACAATCCGATACTCCTCAATCACTTCGTACTTGCGAGTCAAAGGAGGAACCATAGCTGCCTTGGTCATCCTAGCCCCCCACCACTCTCGGCTGCTGCCTTCACCGAAGCCAGAATATGCATCATCGCTCTCTGTAGCTTCGTTGTAGTCCTCAATAGCCTCATCTGCTAATTCAGATTTACTAGCAATATCCGACCTATCATATTCAACAATACAAAACAAGCTCGTTACTTACGATTGCCATAAAAAGTTAACAAATTAGGATAAAGAAAAACAGGAAAAAGTACTCAAAATACTTCAACTACATGACAAGAAATAAAACAGCCCCTCAAAACTGGACTAAACAAGCAGCAGAATCACAATTTCCCGATCAACTTCCCAGAGTCACATTAAACTGAATAAATGACCAACAGGAGTTTACCCTGATGTCTCTGTGTCTTCCTCCTCTGGTTCGTCATACAGAGCTTCATCAATGTCCTCTTCGTCAGAACTTTCAGCTTCTGATTCTGTCCAATGACTTCTTCTCATTCTCGCTCGGCGAGATTCTCTTTCGGCGTCTCTATCAAAGGATCCTTGAAGGTCAGACTCCCTAATCACAATATCAACATCGGACCTGCTATTTATACTGCTTAAAACCTTTCTCTTCACAAAGCGTCCCCCTCCTGTTCCTGAATCCCAGGATCGCTTTGAACTACGATGTTTCTCAACAGTCAGATCTTTCGAGCCCTTTGACTTTATAAGAGTTCGAGTTGAAGTGATACAACTGCCAAGAGCCTTGCTTTGACCATCGGCAATCTCTCTGTTTTGAGGTTTTGAGAGTAGGTTATCCAATTGTTGTCCAACTTGGTGGACAACTTTGAACAATCTTCCTGCTGTCCTGTACATCAAAGAGTCGTGTTCCAATCTGCACAAAGGTGAAAGCATAGCATCATCTTACAAACCCTTGTAGAGTAAAAACGAAGTTTTTTTGTGTTATGTTTCCCATTTCCATGACAAGCTATGTCAATAAACACAAATTGTACTTCACACCAAAGAAACCTTGAACAGATCACTACTAGATCTAGACACCAAGTTTCAAGCGCTAGAAGGGCTGTCATACCTGAAGGCACTACGAAGAGGTTGGAGGAGATCTTCTTTGAATAACTTCACTCCATCCTTTCCTCCATAATGCCCAGTTCTCAGTTTTTTCTGTATGGTGTAAAAGTCTGTTTGAGCTGGCTTGGCAAAGGTTCCTCTACCCTCGAGCACTTGCTCATTCGCCTGAAAAAAAAAAATATTACTCCATTTAACGGCGAGAACCAAATACTTAGATTCCGTCAAGAAAACTTAAACATTCAGATGTCGAAGATATTTAGGCACCATGATTCACGTCCAGGCCACAAATGCTTAACTCCAAAGAGACAACCTCACAATCCAAAATATGGCCACCCAGATGACACTTCATAATCAACGTCTCAAATCTTATTAAGATTGACTACGACTATTCGGTTCCACGATATTAAGAAAATCAAAAGAACATAACTCTGCCCTAGGCATGAAAGCGATAAGAAATGAGAAAAGGAAATAGGAGGTACCAATCGAAAAAAGAGATGGTCGGAATCAGCTTCCATAACGACTTTAAGTGCCCTCGCCAGTGCCTTATCAAGATCCTTCTCCGTATTCTTAAGATTCCATAGCACTTCCTTTCCAGGATAATCAGTTTTCTGACCAGAGACTCCTGCTTTCTTTGAAGACCCAAGTGCACCAGATTGGGTCTTGATAATAAGTTTACTGTTCAGCTTTCGCTTACTGCTGTGGGCATTCCTCCGTCTTCTGGGAAGCGATTCCTTCTCGTCTACGGTACCGACACTCAGTTGATCATCGTTTCGGCCTGCACTAAAGCCAAAGCCGTTGCGTACTTCGTATCCAGGATTCGCTTTAAGTCGCTTAAAATCCCTAGATGGGTATGCCATTTGTAACACATCCTTCGATAGTGGATCAAGAATGTTGACTCTGCAATTTGTTCCTGGACTTTCGCTTCCCTCTGTACTTTTGTCCCGATAACCAATATCATCTAAGGAGCATCCACTGTGGCCATCATCTCCATGGTCTCGCTTTCCACCACTGCTCTTCGGATTCACCTTGTTATTCAAAATATGCCGTTGAGACTCAACACCATTAGGAGCTGCCCAAGGATTTCCAACAAATCTTACTTGAGGATATAAATCAACCAATTCTTTCAGCTGGGCACAGCCACTAATTGCAACTTCACGAATGGAAGGGTATGATTTCAGTAAACGTCCAAGACCTTCGGAGCTCACATTCGCACAATGATCCAAGGTAATACGTCTCAACTTCCCTCCACCAAAACCCTGTCAAAATATCAAACTCTTGTCATAAGCTGTTCGCCAAGAATAACGAACACAGCAAGAACACCAGGGACAACGAGGGTAGCTACAAAACATCTCGCGCTTATCCAACACCATCTAGACTTTAAAGTAAAAATGTTCACAAATAAACGAAAATCGATAAGAAAACCGAGAAAAAACTTCACAAGTCCGAAGCCTCCGGTAAGAGACGTACCAACAACCCCTCAAGAATGGCATCATTGCAATTCAATCCTAACCCAGACATGTCAGCATGTTTGGTGGAATCTTTGATGTCTTGCACACAATACTTCCATCGCCGACAAGTGGCCATAGCTGCAGCCAAAGCTTTAGGATCGCCTCGCAGCAAGCGCATGACTTTAGACAAAATTCTAGTTGATAACGATTCCCATCCGGTCTGCAATTGATTTGCTCCTGCAACCAAGCTTATGTGTTGTTCATAAACCAAACCTGTTTCAGATATTTCCTGGTCAGAAGGAACTTCCTTAGCCATTGTTCCTGTAGAGGTTGCCATAGTAGCCTGAACTGCCACTTGGGATGTTGTGCTACTGTTACTTCCGTCTACCTCGACAGACATATGGGGTATGTTCCTCCTGCAGAGCTGCACGTCTTCAACATACCGTCCACCTTCACTCCAGAAATTATGTTCAGCCATCAGTAGGCTGCCATCCACATTTGAAGAGACTGTTTCTGTGAGAAGACAGGAGCGACTGTAAGATACTCACCGTCATCTCGCATGTCTAAAATTAGACCTAGTAAAGCATGTAACCGTTGGAATTCACTAAATTAGTACTTCTACAGAATGCTCAAAGTAGATTCGAAGTTAGATCAGGACACTACATCACCAAACCATTCAAGGGCATGTACCTGAACCCAAAGGAGCGCAATCGGCAGCCTTATCTTTCCTCATTCTGAAAGACTTGGCATTGAAAGGGGAAGTAACATCAGGTGCCAACTGATCGAGATTAAGCATGACACTTGGAGATTGCAGCGCTGGGCTGGGCAAATCCTGGATCTCTTTATCAGCAATCTGTGACCTGAGGGATTCTACATCCTGCCTTTTATCATTACCAGTCTTTCCACCAAGCTTCTTAAGTCCAATGCTTCGCTTTACTTCTTGCAGGCCTGTTAACGAATCCGTTTCTTCTCCCATTGCAACATCCAGAGGTACAGCTTCCGGCAGCGCGGCCGAACGTTTAGAATTAGACCAGATATCCAATGCATCGTTAAAAAAGCCTGCAAAACTGCCTCTGAAAGATTTCATGACGAGTTCGTGTAGTTTCCCGTCGGTATACCCAAGAAATTGTGGATGCTCACAATGGAATATTGAGGAACTAACACTTTGCACAGGAGTATCTAAATGTAACTCTTTGAAAGCAATATTCGCAGGGTCTCTTTGAGGACCAGTGACTTTCATAGGGTAGTTCTGCTCAAGAGAGTGAGACACTAGTGTCGATGTAGAAGCTGGACCATTGGCATCAAAATATTGTATAAGATGAGAGACTGGTACCCAGACATTGTCGCTCTTTCTGAACACACTAGCTCCAGCAGGTAACCCTCCTTCTGCAACAAATTCCTGTAAAGCAGAGAGAAGAAATGGACCCCTCTCGTGACCTGCAGCATCCAAGTAATGCCAAACACCATTTTCCAGCTGCAACTCATGCCTTCTTAATACAGCAGAGGCCAGATCCTTGCTGCATTTGGACGAGACAGCAGGCGCATTACCATAAAACGCGGATAGATCTTGGGCGTCACCAGCAGACTGCTGATCCGGTTGTAGATAAGAGTACGCCACCTCTAGAGAATTACGGACACTATTTCTGCCACTGAGATCAGTTAGCGTTCCATTGGGCAAGTTAATATCAAAGGTAGCTCCTGCGTGAGCAACTTGGGCTGTAACAGTGACACCAGTCTGATTTGCAGACGAAGCACTCCTCCATAATGTATTCGCCATTTCAGGCTTCTTCCTTGTGACACGCGTTTGCCCTGACTTCCTCAGAGGATTTATATTTGAGCCAGGTTCTTTCCCTCGAATTCCAGACTTATCGATATGAACATTTGCACCAGCATTCAATGCTTTTGAGGATTTAGGAGTAGATGCAGCTCCTTTTGTTGAAAGACCTTCAGAAGGGCCACCTAGATGAGATAAAGGTCCAACTTTTCCAGCAGTTGATTCAGTAGGATGGGGATGATACACTGGCGGACCATCAAGTGAATTTTCCATTTTATAAACAGCTGCACAAGCCCAACCTGGAACCTCCAATCTCCTGTGCTGCGGTATCACAACTCCGTGGGTCAGCCTCCGGGGATCTAAAACTCCACCGTTACCAACTTCACAAAGACTGACGCCCATGTTCATGACTTCCTTTCTCCAACTCATAACTTTGCTTCCAGAGACTCCTGCTGCTTCAGACTTCTCTGTCTGAGTGAGTCTCCAATCCCCCCCTGCCGTAGGATACTTGCAGCAATTCGTGTTGCTAACTTGTGCGGACAACTTCATTTTCTCAGGAGACTGAACATTAACCGGTGGAGGAGTCACACCAATGTCACACGCAGCAGGAATATCAGCTCTAACAACCATATCCTGCGCCTCCAAGTGAATACGAGGAACAGTCGAAAATCCTGCAAGAACGTTTCAAGCGTCACTGATTAAATCTTCCTCATAGCCAGCAGCCTACGCCAAGCTAAAGCATTTTGAGCTACTCTTAGTAAAATTATCAGATGTTTCTATATTCCACCAGCATTCCTCCACACTGCACTTACAACAAAAAATGAACCTCAAAATCAGCTCTGGTTGAACCTGTTGAAGAGACATTGTTACTTAGCCACGACGTCTCCAACTAAGAGGTTTCAACTTTACACTCTAACACTAATAACCTTCAACTCTACCCACCTTCACTCCCGCCCTCGTAGTCATCTTCAGTAATTCGCTGTGATGCAGCCATCAGGGCATCTGCAGCAACATAAGACTCTTGATTTATTGTCCTCGAGGTAACCGTGGCCGCCAAATGTTCTCGTGACTAGGCGGGTAAAGGAACACACAAGCACTCCACAGCAAACAAATATCTAAAATAGCAACCGAAGTTGCCTCCCACAGAAAAGGCTCAACACTCCAAAGTACAGCGGGGGGGGATCAATATTGCACTAATGAAGATCTCTTCATGCTATTGATAACCAAATGAAAACCTAACACTAGAATGAATATAAGACTCAACTCAAACTCAAATAAGCTCAACCCAAATATTATCAAACCCTATGTTGGACTCAAAAGGGCCTGGCTGAGACCATACCTCAAGCCTTTACCATGCAACATAAAAATTTCAAGGGAGGAAAGGAACTGTGTTTACTGCTGCCACGAAGACATACCTGCTACACTGTCTTGTTCTCTTCCTTGAACAAGCGGAAAGTTCAGCATCAGCTTCTCTACTCTTGCATCGATATTGTACTGTTCCTCACATACGGGAGCTTCAGTGTTCACTCTTTCGCTTCCATTCACCATGCTCACGCCGCCCTCTGCCTGACAAGCTGTGCAACTTTGACGAGACTGAGTCCCTCCTACAAGATCCATATGCGGACAAACCTTATGCTCCGCAGATGACCACCCTATCATCTCGTCGTTCTTCATCATATGCTCTGGCTGAAACTGCTGTCCTGTCAATTCGGGTATTCCTGAACCCCTTGCCAAGAAACTATTCCTGTCATTACGTAACGACTCTCCGAATCCACCTGAGTCAAACCTACCAGTTTCTGCGCGTTCACTTGGCTGATGAAAATTATTCCAGTCATTTGAATGACGCCATTTCCACCCTGAGCTAATGCTGGGATCACGGGTAGGCACAGAAGAGACTAAAGCATTAGGAGGCCCACGTGATTCCCTAGGATTGAAAGCCGGAGGAGTTGAGCTGAGAGCATGGCATGGCATGTTCAAATTCGCCTCACTAGACGTGAAATCAACTTCCGACGCCATAGGGTCAGCATTCCTCTTAAAAATGTCACTGGAGGTTGAACGTGCCCCACTGCAGTCACCACGAAAGTTCGTCTCACTATCCAGATTACAAACAGCAGACCCAAATACAGGACCTGCAGGGCTCTTGTCGCCCTGCAAAGCAACTTGGCAAGTTCCTCCACTACGAAATTGATACGCTTCATTACCAGCTGAAAATGATTCAGCACCTTCCTTCCCCTTTCCACTAACTCTCCTTTCCAAGCTAGGATTTACCGCAGTTGCTTTTGCCTTGAAATCGGTCCTCAGACTAGATGAGTTATCTGACCGCGACCACACCTCTCCATCATTGATTGCGTTTCTCACCCTAGCATCCTCTAGATCTGGACTGTGCTCATTCTTAGAAGCGTCTTTTCTTTCCGTGATTACACGGCTATTGAGGATTGACGGATTCGTAGGAGCTTGCTGGAGGACTAATTCATTACCATCACACTTTGATTTAGACTTGACTATGTCGTTTCCTACCAGGTGACTTCCTGGAGCTGCCCATTGCATACTACCTTCTGATACGAATTCCCCATTCTCCAAGTCCGAATCTCCCCTCTCCCCTTTCACCGCCTGCGAAGCCCTTCCATTAAGCGCATAAGTACCAGAGTCCCTTTCATGACTTCTAGTTTCTGCATTGTTACCATACAATGCCCTCGTCGCATCATCACAGTCTGCGAAAACACGAACCTGCGAACGTGAACGATCCAAAGCGGATTCCGGACCAATCGCCCTATCCGTCTCACTTTCTGCATGCCAGGTTGTAGCTTTATCTTCGGTAAAGGCCCCTTTGCCACCCTCTTCACCAGCACTAGAGCTACCATTAACAACAGCTCGAAAACGGCCATCATTATCCTCCGTGTCCTTCCTCGGTAAATCATTTCGCTTGCCTACGGAGCGCCTTGACGGAATCTTTCGATGGCTCTCGTCTGAGACCCGTGGGGGCAGAGGTAGGTTTGAATGAGCATCGTAATCCGCCCATCCTGAATGTCTCTCTCTGGGCCTGTCACCCAGTCGACTGTGCATAAAGGAAACATTCCGATTTCCAGATTCCCGACCAGCACACCCAGGTATGCGAGAATCTGGAAAATCACTTGCAACCTGCTGCTGCCATCCCTGTTGCCCATCATTCAATAAAAAAGGGGCATCTCTAGGGTGTAGATTAAGAGGCCTGATTCCGGGATAAGGCCAGTTCCGCTGCTGAACGCCCCTTTGGAGAAAATTAACAGGTACGCCAACTCCCCTTAGGACTCTGCATTCCCGAGCTAAATGACCCGGTTGCCCACAATTGAAGCAATTGCGGACCGCCCAATCAGGCCGCGGGAACAGATGAGGCTGTCCTTCAAACTGGTGGCCACCAAAACCTCGGTTTCTATCCATGCAGTTCAAATGGTCAGCTGCTGCTGCCTTCCCGCAGTCCCACATCAAATCGCCAACATTCGACAAAACTTCAGAGCCTGCTTGCCACTTTGTACGATACAAATCAATCAGGTCTGTCGAATCTAGTAACACAGAACGGGCAGGAAATAAGAACAAGGAAAATACTATCACAAATAACTCTAGGGCAATTCTGACTTCGACAATTTCAGCAGGCTTCTAGTAGTTCGACAGGGACCTTGATTTTATGATCAAATAAAATACTAGGAGTCGACTAAAGAATAGAGACGGAAGTAGTGATTGAAAGCAATGTCTTCTCGTTCTTAAAGGTCAAGTATCTGAAACACGCTCAGCTGAAATCCAGTTCACATTTGACTAGCAAGAAATACGAAAAACAAGAGTCTCACAGAGTCTCGACTGACTATCCTGCAAGTCCATTTCTATGGACCCTAAAATCGTGCCCCCTAGTCCAAGTGATCAAGACGGCATTGATCCTCCAAGAAGGGAATTCTACGGACATTGCGCTACTTGTGAATCTCACAAAAACAAAAGCGAAAGCAAACTAGAGGAGGGGACAGAGGCACGCTTATTAAATCCTACGAAGAAGCAGGAGGGTGTTCGCTACAATGACTGTCCCCTTAATGAAGAAGCACCAATTTGTCTCACACTACGAATATCTAAACTTCTAACGAATCATGAGGAAGTAATCTTTAGCATGTCACCATCAAAGGAGCTGTCAATTACCTCCACGCATGCCGCAGGGTAAGACTCTCCAACACCAAAGACAGGCCAATCAACATTACCCCTGCCTCCATGCACACTTGTTCAAAAAAAAGCGGAGGAGCAGCTTCAGGGTAGTAGCAACTCTGCACAAGTGCACAAACTCATTTCAATTCCCAGAAGAAACCTTCACGAAATTGGTCAAGAATCACAAAATCCCGCAAAAACATCCCACTGCCATAACGCAAAACCCTGATTTCTCGCCTCAGGTAGGCAGGCAGCGAACAATATAAATCCACGTACAACAACACCCGACAAGCGCTGAACTGAAGCGCAAAACCACGGCTCCCGCGACAGTAGTACGGCCACGAGGCGAACTTAACACAGCGCTCGCGCCAAGCCAAACCCTAGGAGCTAAGTCCATCCCCGAGCGCTCCCATAGCAGAACTCAAGCAATCCCCCGCACCTCCTCCTAACGCGTAAACCGCGAACACCACTACCATCTCCACGCCACGATCCCCGTCTTAGCGTAAACCTAGGCAGCTAACATGACATGAGCGAAAAATCGTATCACATGCAAACGACATCCGAAGCGCATGCCACAACTAAGCCCTGCCCTGCCACTTGCAGCGCGAGAACTCCAACTACCACTGCTGCTCCGTCTTACGTCGCAAAATGCCACGCGCACCAAAACCCGGGACGACGCCAGACGCAGGGGATCACACCCAGCGACTGCAACGAGACTGCAACGGAGCATTGGAAGACGGGGTGATGAGGAGACAAGAAAGAAAGATTAACGGAGCCCAACCTTCGTGTTCTTCGTCTTGTCCCTCGCTCTCCCTCTCGCTCCCGCCTAGTCTGCACACAACCCTAAACAGCCTTCGCTTCCGAAGTGTATGACCTTTTTCTACACGGGAGGCTACCGCACCGCAGATACCCGGATACCTCGTTCGTCGCTCCCGACTATTTATATCCTTTTGCGATTAGTAATACCCCATAATCCCTTATGCCGTTTTTGCATTATAGACGTAAGTGTTAAAAATAGTAGAAATTTGAGGTGTTAAATTCCCTACTACTTTACTATACATCTCAATGTCGTTTTTGCACTATATATTTAAGTGTAAAAAATAGTAGAAATTTGAGGTGCTAAATTCCCTACTACTTACTATACATCTCAATGCAAATTTTGTATCTCTAATCATTGATACAAAAAAAATATTTACGCAATGTTCGCAATATATGCATATTTGTCAAAAAATATAAAAATTGTAGTGTAAAATTTTCTAAAATTTAGATTATATTTAGATGATTAATAAGCAATGTATTTATATCCTACATACATATTTGCAAAATATACTAAAATTCAAGGTGTCCATTTCTCTATTATTTATTTTATATTTTTTCCTTATTAATTTCACATTCAAAATAACCTACGTATGAATGTGGATTTCATACTTTTATATTGTATATGGTGGTTGGGGTCATCAAAAAATAATTCTAGAAGTAGTAAATATAAATTCTAAAATATTAATTTATAAGAAAATGTAGAAAACATAATATTATTAGAAAACATTTATTAGAAAATATAATATTTTTTAGATTGAGGCATTTGACAAATTACATTTTCTAACTTTAAATATTTATTTGATGACAAATAGAGATCGTAACTGGATATTATGATAATACTTGTTAAAGCAATATAATTTTGATGTTCTATTTATCTATCATTTATTCATCCTTTCAATCATTTAAATTAAGAAAATATTCAAAACATGCATGCAAATTTCACATTATAAATGCTTGCTAAAAAAATAAAAACTTGAATTACTAATCTTGCACTATTTTTTATTTGTCCTATTATCAAATGCGACATTGATTTATAAAAGTAACACTATTTCAAATTAGGATGGATTGAAACATGAATATTTTGTATCAATTTTTTAAAAGACAATAAATTGGTCATACTAATTTCTAGGTGACATTAACTAATTCTACTTACTAATAGACCAAATCAATATTATTATGTGCTTCTCAAAAATTATAAAAGCTTGAAATGTTAATCTTTGACTCTTTATATTTTCGTTGTATATAATCAAAACAATTTCACACTTTCTATGCCTATTCATCTATTTGTTTCTTATTAAAGAAGTTTACACAAATTAATCAAAGAATGGATGAAAAAAAATGATTATACAAATAGAATTTTAGTTTTTTTTCCATCTAATTGTTTGTAAATTCTTTATTGGCTCTTTTACATTTGAACAAAGTAAGTTTTCAATTTTTTTTGGTCAATTTTTTTTTTAATTATTGAAAAAATAATCCTAGAGCAACAACTTGAATAAATAAGTAAATAAAAAATTACCAAAGTTAGGAATCATCATGTTGAATTAAAAAAAATATGTTATTTATGAATATTCCAAATAACCAATCTCCCATCAATTTGGAAATTTTGATTGTCAACTACGTAATCAACTATTTTTATATTTGGTTATTTTAAATCCAACCACATTTAGCCAAAAGAACTTCACCCTACTTTTTCACAAAGGTTTACTTGCAATTAAGTTAAGTATGTAGCAACCTCAAATCACGACAATCTTCAAGTTAACTAAAATTATCAAAACTAACATATTATAGATAAGGGTCACATCACTAATCAAAAGCAATAAATATTTCTTTTTAATTTGAGCATCATAAATTTATAGTAAAATTTGTAAATGTAGCATAATAGAAGTAAAAAAATCACTACTCGACATGGATTAACAAATAATTTCTACAAAGATTGAGTATTTCTTTACATCATAACCAGTATTTAAGAGCATATCAAATTAAGGGATGATCTCTATCATCATGTCTATAGTAAATTACATATGTAGATGACTTTTTATCTTGTGTCCTTTATATTGTAGCTTGTTGTGCTTGAACAAGATTGGTCTCAAGCCTTTGGAGTACATATTGATTCTTAAGGATCTTAATAATATCTAAATTGCCTCCACTATACTAATTGGTTTGAATAGTAAAAGCGGGAGGGGGGGAATTATCTCACCAAAAATTACTGTCACTACAAAATTTTACTTTTGTGAAAATTGATACATTATAAGAATGGTTCAACCAAAATAAAAATATATTGTACATTCAAATAAACATTCATTTTTATTTACCACCTAATAAAATATGAAATTATAATCCTATTAAAATATATCTACCTTCCAAAGTCAATATAGCTACTAAAATACAAGCCAAGATATATTGAAGGCTACATACATTCTTAATTAAAAATGAAAAAAGTAGTGTAGATTCAAATTAAATGCGATGAATATGCTATCTAAGTGTATAGATTATGCTTAGAGTTTAGTTGAGGAAAAGGCCATTGTATTCATTATTTGTTTCCAATAAAAGCTACATGATATGAGATTACTATAGCAAAATATTTATTTGTTTTTTAATATTTTGCAAAAAGTCCCTAACATTCACAAATAGCCGTCTAATTTATTGCTCTTTGGTACAACATCTCATGCCTCTCTAAAAAAGATCCTAAACCTCAATATCCATACTTCAATATCACTAGGGTGGCCTATGCCATTGCTGTGGCCTAAAAGAAAAGAAAAACAACAGAATAAATAATTTTCTAATTTTTTTAATGTATAGAAACTTCAAAATTCAATAACTTTCATGCCATAGGTTGGAACACCATGAATCAAAGCCCATGCACCCCTCCTTGCCGAGGGCTTTCCGACGGTACCAAACATACACCCGGGGGACTCACGGTCCGGGAGATCTCAACGTAACAAACAAACAAACATAATTTTCTAATTTTTTTAATGTATAGAAACTTCAAAATTCAATAACTTTCATGCTGTAGCTTGGAACACCATGAATCAAAGCCCATGCACCCCTCCTCGCCGAGGGCTTTCCGACGGTACCAAATACACACCCGGGGGACTTACGGTCCGGGAGATCTCAATGTAACAAACAAACAAAAGAAAAAGAATATACCATGCTAATTTAATGTATAGATTAATGTATAGATTGGCTACCAAAGTCTTAGAAGAAGCCACGCATCCATTCTTTTAGAAGCTAAATATTACTAAAGTTTGAACTGAAGTGTAGCAATAAGTTTATACGAAAGTGAAAAAAATAGAAAATTAGTATTGTAGGTGGTAGACAATTTGACATAAGACAATTTTTAAAGTAAAGATCAACTTCCTAGCAAAATCATTAAAAAAAATTTTAACTTATTAATTAGAAACAAAATCAAAAACAAAATCTCATAGGATATTTTTTATAAATAAACATTTGTCAATAAATTTTTTCAACCTATTTAATCCTACAATTGGATTAAGAATTTGAATTCAAATAGAGGGAGTGAATTCTTGAAAAGTTGTACTAGTTGCCAATAATTGTAATGTAGAAACCAAAATAACAAGTATTTTAGAAATTTTGCTAATGTTTGTAGTTTGAATTTTCAATCTCAAAACATTGTTTTAACAGTCTTTATGCAATAAACAAGTGGGCCTTAGGAAATCAATAAAGCTTGTAGTTAATTTCATTAATCTTATATGTCAAAGTTACCATGTTACTAGAGTTATTTGTAAAGTCTAAACTGGTGTTTTCATAGTGTGTTTTTCCTTTGACCGGTAATAACTAAAAGCTTGGATTATTCAATGAACTTTTTTCCACCTTTCTAGACTAATCGAACCCTTCCAAATTCAAAAATCTAATCATTTCAGATGTTTAAGTTATACATTAGAAGATATGGAGGTTGAAAGTTGACCATGAGTTTCATGCCTAGTTTTTGTTGTATGAAAAACAATGTGAAATATCGTTCATAAAAATAGTAATAAATTTACATTTGAATTTGTAAATTTGATCTTTAACCTCTTTAAAGCTACTAGAACTTTTACTAATCTATTTTGTGATCTTAGGAATTTTTTTCAAAAAACAAAGCATGAAACTTTTGGAGGCTTCAAAAAAGTTCTAGTAGCTTTAGAGAGGTTAAAGATCAAATTTACAAATTCAAATGTAAATTTAATACTATTTTTATGAACGATATTTCACATTGTTTTTCATACAACAAAAACTAGGCATGAAACTCATGGTCAACTTTCAACCTCCATATCTTCTAATGTATAACTTAAACATCTGAAATGATTAGATTTTTGAATTTGGAAGGGTTCAATTAGTCTAGAAAGGTGGAAAAAAGTTCATTGAATAATCCAAGCTTTTAGTTATTATCGGTCAAAGGAAAAACACACTATGAAAACACCGGTTTAGACTTTACAAATAACTCTACTATCTATCAAATTTCTACAAGGTTTCTACACTTTTTCTAACTTAGTTTTAAGTTTCTTAATCTACAAGAGCTAAATTGTGGGGAATGCTAGCATGTGAATATAGAATCTTTGCGCTCATAAGCCTAGTAGTCAATATAGTAACTTTCATCCATGATTATAGGTGTCTATGTCAAGAATCTTTTCATATTATGATATACCTATTTTATAGGTACATATGTTACAAACACTTTCAAAAGGTTGTCGGTACATATTTGCAACTAGGTTCAAGATTCATAGGCTCACATCTCTATGCTCACATGCTAGCTTTGTTGAAGCTATTGTAACACTAATATATCCTATTAGTATAAGAGCAATATTCATATCATTTATAAAATTGGTACTACTCTAAAAAAATTGAAAAATATACTATTGCACCTTTGTAATTTTTCATTTTGTAGTAATAAAAAATAGCTAGGCTTTAGTAAATTAGTGTTACAATTAGAAATAGGGTATATCATGATAGATTGCTTAGTATAAAAAAATGTTTGTTAACTACTAAAGTTCCTACCTAGTGATTGCAAGAAAGGGCTGTACTATTTGGTGTCACAATGGAAGTGACTTTCATGCCATTGGTTATAACTTTTAGGGAATTAGGCCAATTTACTTGAAATTTTTATTGAAGATAGAAAATTTGACAATAATGAGATTACTTATTTTTCAAAAATTTCCAAAAAAAGTTTTCTAATTAAATTTTATTTTAGCTAATTTGTCACACTTTGTAGTTTAGGGTTTTTTAGTACTATTGAGTATCCAAAATTAATGATGTATACTTGAAAATTATGTGGTCTATTCCTACACTAGAGAATCATGTCTTCGCCAATTTTTTTTTTAAAATACATTATTTTATATCCTCCACATAGATGCAAATAGGGACCCCTTGCGCATGCAATTGTGAACATTGAAAATGGCTGCAAAATTATTTCTTTGGTGAAATCTCATCATCATCAATCCTTCCCAAATTCCCGATTTTTAGTTTTTTTTAAAATTCTTTTTCCTATTTTTTACAAATTAAAATGTAAAAATACTAATTTTCATGAGATTTTGCACTTTTCTAGTTCTCCTAGTTAGAGAATTTTCCTGAACTTTTTCTTTCTAGGATACCTTCTTCTTAAAGGTGTAGTCATTAAAATGATTTTTCACATTTCTTAAAAATTGTTTTTCTAATTAAATAGTACTTCTGAAAAAATTATGAGTACTATTCAAAACAAGACAAAAAATGGGAGGCCTTTCTGCAATCACCCTAGGGTCAATAACCAAAGAGTACTTTTAAAGTTACCAATAAAAATAGTACCTCTCAAAATGAAGTTTGTAAATAAAAAATTATCTACTATTTAGAATTTCTAACTATGAAGCCATATGCTTGATCAATATGAGGGTCATGCTCAAAAACCTTAGATACTAAAAATCTAATGTATATTTGAGATATGATCAAGTAAAGAACAATACAATGTTTTTTTCAAAGTTGCCTAAGCTATGGACAATGCAACTTTGTCTACCTTTTAAGTCCTATAAATCAAATCCCAATTTGAAAGAAGATTTAAAGCTTTCAAGTTTGAGTATATAGAACCTCAAATTAGGAAGAAGTATTAACACATTTTCAAGGCATATAATACTTTGTTTCAACTACCTAAATCAAAGGTCAATACAAAATAAATAACAAAACCTTTAAAACACTGTTGAATCTTTGTAAGAATTAGATTCCCTACAAGTTCATCAGTTTGCCAATCTCCCCCAAAATGAATGAAACCCCCCAAATTTGATATTTTACTTTATTTCTTCTAAACACCCAAAAAACATTTTGGGTTTAAGAAATTTTTTTGGAGTCCATTTAAACAACTAAGACATATCAAGTATTCCATTTCTTAAAAGAAATCAACCTAGTGAAATAATCCTATTATAATCCTATTAAACTTAAATGAAGGGCAAATTTCTAACCAATGTTTTTCTTTTCTAAGAGCAATTTTTGTAAATGCTAACAATAAAATAATTATATATGGTTCTTTTGTTCTTTATACCAAATAAAATGTCCAAAACTTTTTGACATCTACCCTACTCAATAGTCAAGTTTTAACATTTGACATTGAATTATTAACTATAGTTGTTGGAAATGATTGTTGACAATTGCCTAAAAATCAAAATATTTGGTGCTTTTTCATACAATTTTTTTTTTTTTTTTTTTTTTTTTTTTTGAAGGAAAACATAAGATTTGAAAGTTTCATACATGTATTTTTAGAAATTTTCTTTCCCAGTCCTAACCATCGGATATAATATTAATAGAATATTTTTGTTTTGTTTTGTTTTGGAGGAAAATGTAACATCTCAAAAATTCATACATATATTTCTAGAAATTTTCTTTCCCAATCCTAACCACTAGAAACAATATTAATAGAATATTTTTGTTTGAAGAAAACAACAAATTCTCCCAAACCTGATCTACAAGTAGGGTATTCAAATTCTTTAGAGCCACCCTCGAGAAAAACGGAAGGCTAGGTTCACCAAGGGAAGACCTTCGAGAACACCGGATGGGTGGAGCCCATCGAAAACAAAGGTTGGCCAGGTCCCAATGATGCGCAACGCATGTGCCTAAGAAGAGTTTAAGCTCACCTCCCTCTGAGCTTCGGAGCTTTCTGCACTCAAACCCGAAGCAATCGCTTACAATAGAAGCCTCCACGATCCAGCCTCACACCGGCGAGACAGCTGCGATTCTTCCGCAACTTCATCACACCCCGATCGTCAAGGTTGTAGTATTCTTTTGTAGTTTTGAAAACTTGAAAGCCGTGTCTTCTTTTCGACCTTTTCTGTGATTCACTGCCCCCGCGGCATGACTTAGGGCTTTTCTCTCTCGGTTCTGTTCTTTCCCGCGGGGAGTGACTGGCCTTTCTCGGCCTTTTCTGGAGCCATGAGGGTGAGTACTTTCGATTTGTTCGTCTCGCTTTTGGTTTCTTGATTTCTGTGTTAATTTGTTTTTTCTTATATATATTATGTAGCTTGTTTGAGGTTACGGTGCGTTTCTTGATGTTGTTTTTGTTTGTTTGTTGAGTAAGGTTGCGGAGAGGGACGGTGTATCCCGCGACAGTAACGGTGGCCGGGCGTATGCGAAAGGCTCCCCTGTTTCGTCGCTTCCGGCACTGGGAATTGATGATTTTAAGGTGCGGGAAAGCAATGCGTGTTATTAGTGGACAGTGCTTGAAAAGTGCATTGTGATTTTCTGCTGTAGAAGAATAGTTGCGACGCGACGAGTGTTTGTGTGCATTTTTATTAGTAGATGAGATCAAATCAGATTGGTTATGTGTGTGAGTTTGGTTGTTGTTGAGCTTTCACTGTAGTATTTGGACTCAATTATACGGTGCGCTGCAGCTTTGCATCCGAGGATTTGTCTCAAAAAAATATTTCAACTGAAGTTTCAGTTGTGTGAGGCTTATGTTAGTTGATTGCAGTATGCCTTTGAGTTGAAGGTGTTTTCGGCAGACAATCGTTTGCAGGGGCGATATTTTCTTACAGGCTACATTGTATTGGTCACCAGGGTGATTTCTCCTTCGATGACTTTTTTAAGAGTATTGTAGCGGATGTTGTGCCATCCTTAAGTGAGGATGAATCGAAATTACCTGATGGTAGTCAGGGTTTCGGGAATGGGAGTTTGGAAGATAGTGGGGGAAATGGAAGTGGCGTCTTGGTCGGTCAACCGTTTGCGGAGGCTGCAGTGCTTCTCCCTCTGTGCAGGGATGCTCGAAGTGAACTTGTTAAGCTTTGCTACAAGGTTAGAATTTTCTTCAAAATTTCCGAACTTATTAAGAACGCATTTTGAACTTAATTCTATTTGTTAGGTTGGTGATTATCTGGTATCTTCTCTACCTCGTTTATGTGACATTGCCTATGGTATCTAGTCTGTAAATGCTGGACATTGACAACCTGGAGCATTTAAAGATTTATGTTCACGTTTTGTTAGGTGGATTCGCGGTTGGAGAGACTCAAAGACGAAGTTTCCAATTATGACATGAAACATGAGGAGAAATTTGTTGAGGTGAGATGCCCGTGAGTTCAGCAACCTGATCCTGCTTAAAGACAACTCCTCCTTGAGTAGATTATCTACCTGTATCTGGTCTTTTTTGCTCCCGACATCTACGCACACAGTTCATGTGCTCTACAGAGCAGACCAAAAATTCGATCGCAATTTTAAAGCTTTCGACTTTGAGATGACAGTTCGAGCATGTAGATGATTTTCACATCCAAGTCCATTAGTTTCTTTAATTGTGTCTGGTTCTATCGAATCTAGTGTCTGAAAAGTAACTTGAATTGCAGCTAGACAAGGGAGTTTCAGGTCTATTCGAAAGCTTCAGTCGGCTGGATTCACGGATCTCAGGCGTGGGCCAGACTGCTGCCAGAATCGGGGATCATCTTCAGGTATCGATGTCTCTCCTTTTCATTAGATTATTACCTCATAGTAGAGTTATTTTAGAAGCCATCTTTTGAATCTTCAATTTAATCAGGCATTGGTGTATAGAACAGGAGCGATGAAATTGTGAAAACATGTGCAAAACTCAAATTTGCACATGCGCACCTGTAAGGTCAAAATCTGAGATCTGAGTAAATTCAACCTTCATATCTCTTGTTCTATAACTTCAATGCTTGATATGATTGAGGATTTGAGTTTGTTGGGTGGCAATTGATTGTTGAGGGTAGAAACATTCTATTTAACTTCCTTAAGTGCACACGTTCAGGATGTGAAAGTGAAAACACAAGGTGAAGACACCAGAAATAGCTCTATTGTACATCTTCAAGCTTGTGATTTTGTGAATGGCTCTGTATGTCCTGATAAGTGTTGAACCGCCTAATCGCAGAATGCAGATGCTCAGAGGGATGCTGCTAGCCATACCATTGATCTGATTAAGGTACATCATTGTTTAAGCCGCTTTGGAATATAATTTTGAAGTATTTGTTAGTTGCGGGTAGCTCCGCACATGAATAGTCTGGGTGAATAGTTTGGACATACTACATTGTAACGTTTAAAACCGGAGTTTCCTGTAAAATGTATTTTTTACTACCTTTCAAAACTGCAGGACATATTTTCTTTTTCTTTTTTATATATTTTTCTTTCTTGCTTGGAGTTTCCTTAACAATTCAATGCGACCCCTATTGATATGGAAGCAGCCAATTTTGGCCGTTAAGGCACCTAGGGGTAAAGAGTAGGATTTTCTGCCTTGTTTAAATGAATACCTGCCGAGGTATCCTAGACAACTTCAGAATTGCTTCATGGACACCGACCAAACCTAAAGCGACTACGGTTACGTAGTGTGCCTGAAATGGTTGCGTTGATTTTACTTCTCTTGGCAAACAGTATCTGATGGAGTTTAATGGAAGTCCGGGGGATCTCATGGAGCTATCTGCTCTATTTACCGATGATGCACGAGTTGCTGAAGCAGCGGCTGTTGCTCAAAAGCTCAGTAAGTTAGAACTTGTTCTTTGTCCCTACTTTCTAGGCTCAGTTATACTGAGTACAAATTCACATGATGAATTAATGCAATTTCCTCTGTGAGCTTAGAAACATACCAGTCAACTTAGAACTAATACTTTGCAGAATCTGACTTTTTGTCCGACAAGTTCTGTTTTATTTTTATTTTATTATAGCAATGATTGTCATAGTAGTAGGAAGTAGTTACGTTGTGCGTGGGATACTGAAGGTAGTCTCCTAGCATCTGTCAAGATTGATTACAAAAATGAAAGAGTTGTGAGCTCTCTTTCGATTAAAAGGGCTTGCTATTGAGGTTAATCGAACCTGGAAGTCCGCACGAGAGGGTAGTTTCATGTATTTGTAACGAGTCTAAATATGTTTGGGCCCGTGCGCAAGGTTTGGAGTCTTCAGGCGACGGAATTTTAACATATTTTTGGGTGTGCTATTGAAGGGTTGATCGCTGAAGAGGGAACTGGTGTGTATGGTGGATATCATGGCCAAGCAAAGAATACTACCAGTGTTACTCCTGGCCTGGAAGTGGCGGTGGCAAACCTGCAAGATTATTGCAACGGTATACCGATATAGCTTATCTGACTCCGAGTTAAATGACTTAACTGTGAACCTTAAATGTCTTATTGTCCTACCCTTGAAATTTGGGCAGAATGCGCAGATTGACTCTCCTTAATCTGATTGGTTATCTTATTTCCTTAGACCGTATGTATTTGTTCTAGTTATCGATTTTTGTATTCAGATCTGGTTAGGTGTAATCTCTGGTTGGCGTACTTGCATGTCTAGGACAGATTAAATGCGTATTAAGTACTACTTACCCTGTGACAGAGCTCGAAAACCGACTCTTGGTGCGATTTGATGCTGCCTCACAGAAGTGGGACCTTTCTACAATGGCTGAGTGTGCCAAGATTCTAAGTCAGGTGAGTATCTAGATTTTCATACAGATCGAATTTTTAAAGAAGTGACCTGGAATTCTATTCTATTTATTGAAGCAGTCCACCTCTTTCCATAATTATTTTTTGGTGTGGTATGCTTACAGCTCTTGCTTCTCTCTCTTTTTGGTTCATTTTAAACATGCAAGGTTCTGAATATGCTGTGATACTTTCCTCCCCTCATCATGTTCTAATGTGGTACTTTGATGCAGTTCAACAGAGGAACAAGTGCTATGCAGCGCTACGTAGCTTCTCGACCAATGTTTATGGATTCGGATATTATGAACTTGGATGCGCGCACTGTAAGAAGTGAGTTTGGACCAGGGGGGGCGCCTAACCTTATCAAGGGTCTTCAAACTCTCTACAAAGAAGTTGCAGGTGTGTACTTTTCTCTGTAACATGAAATACAGGAAGGGTGTGTAAAACCGTAGCATAATGTTCTTTCTTCTCTGAGAATATATTACGTGTCAGCATTTATGGTATAGCGTAGCTTTTGGAAAATATATTCCGTCGAAAAAGAGGGAAAATATCGCCCCTTGCATAATCCTGTTTCATATATGAGTGTGCTTTTTCCCTGGCAATATAATTGGCTAAGTTGCCATTTTGCAGAAACCGTTCGAAAAGAAGCTGCTACTGTAGCTGCCGTGTTTCCTTCTCCTGATGCTGTCATGGCTATCCTTGTTCAGGTCCGTAGCTTAATCGATTATTTACTAACGGGATTACCTTCTTTGTGCTTATGAAGTGTATTTTGGTTAGCTAATCTACCGTGAATTCTATTTGAGTTATATAATTTTGCTGAGGTGCACACTTGATTGATATATGTTTCAATACTACAGAGAGTGATGGAACAAAGAGTGGATAATGTGCTTGTTACGCTACTACCAAAATCACCCCTCACCAATCCGATACCAATGGAGGATGGTGGGAATCAACAGGTGACTTATTAAGCTCCTCTTTTGAATTAATCCTACTTGAAATGATGATGCTTATGAGGTTGTATTGTCACAAGTTAATAATGTGAGGTGTTGAAACCATTATCTTATAGGTTATCTCATGATCGCTTCTGCTGCTTGTACAGTATCTACGAGTGCTTGCTGGATCGTACGAGAAGACGCAAGAGCTCGCCAAAGAGCTCAATACTATTGGTTGTGGAGATTTGGATGTAGAGGGTACAATTTTGGCTCTATTTTATGATTGATTTTGGTTATTCACTTTGACATTGGATTTTATGAAACTCTAAAGGTCTTAAGGGGCGTGAGCAATGAAATACTTGGGACACTTAAATTTATAAAACTTGGATTTGTTTTTTCCTTCTGTGTTCAGGTCTTGCAGAGTCCCTTTTCTCATCACATAGAGAGGACTATGTTGAAATCGAGGAAGCTTCACTCACTCAGCTTTTTCAGTACAAGGTATTAGGTTCTCATTGTGGAAGCCATCTTTTTGTAAGAGTGTATGAGCGTCTTTTCAAGCGTGTAGGGATCAGACTTGTACATTGTTGGTATAATATCATTGCCAAGTAGAAAATTGCCAAATACTTGGGGGAAATGGAGCACTGCTAAGATGGAGTAATTGTGCAATAGTATCGAGGATGTGCGAGTCATTTTTGTCCTCTCGCTACTGATATGAGACTACTCTTAACCAAACATTTTGTGCTGAGTAGTTGGCTGAGTTAAAAGCTGGTGTTGGACAACCGTTTGATGCAACAACTCCAAGAGTGAACTCTCGAAATTCTGGCAATACTTCTATCTCTGTATCTGTGGTTGGGGAATTTGTCCAGTGGAATGAAGAAGCTATAGCTCGCTGCACTATCCTAACTCCCCAGGTTCTCTATTTCCATCTTGTTCATATGTATCTCTGTTTCTCTCTTTAAGTACTTTTTTGTTTCTACTACAAATTTGGTGGCAGAGCTCACTACTTTTAACTCGATTCTGGTGCTTATGATGTGTTCATATATATGTCTGCAGGCTACTTTGTTGGCAGCATATGTGAGGGCTATCTTTCTTTGCTTACTTGATCAGGTACTGAACGTCTTCAATTGTCTTTGCCGCAAAATCTTTTCTTCTGCATGCTGTAAAGCTAGGTAATATTTGGACCAATAATTCAGAAAGAATTTGTTGCATGTTTTCAGGTCAGCCAGTACACCACAGAAGGTCTAGAGAGAGCCATGGATGCATTGAATGATGCTGCTCAACAGCGCAACATGTACTCCATTGGCTCCACAGTTAGCCGTCGTGTGGCTGCTGCAGCTGCTACTGCGGTACGTCATTTGGAGTTTTGTTGAGCCTTTTCTGTTTTCTTCATATTCGTGACGCTTATGAGTGCATATTTGCAATACTGATCTAGGCGCTCTCATTATTGGTCTTCAATGCCGCTTGTTTTACTGTTTTAGTGTGTGTAGTAATAGAAAATTGAACTTCCTGCAGAATTCGGACAGGGCTCTTGTTTCTCAGTTAGGGTTAGTGTCAATCCTGAAATTTAGTATTTGTTCCGTCATAATGTACATCTGAAGTTTTGGTAGTGATCCGCTTACTCCGTTTCTGTCTTCTCAATCTCCCTGATATATGAGCTTTTGTTTTAAAGTTTTGGTCGTCTACGGCGTTGAGGTTATTAGACGCCTATAAACCAGATGCCCTTTGGAGCATTCAACGAACAATACTCCTGCCACTGAGTGTGTCTGCGATAATCGCAGTTATAGCTAATCGAAAGCAGTAGTTTTATTATCAATCGAAAATATCTCGGAAAAGGTCATCCACTTTGAAATCATCATTGATTATGCCACATTTGATTCTTTGGGCATTCTCAATGACTCTTCGGGTCATGTCGGCATTTAGGGTCAGAATCTAAACGGTAATTGTTACGAGGGACTTCAACATCAACCTACCTAGTTTCTCTACGTCCTAAATGCGAAGCAGTTCAAATGTCTCGTATTTTCTTTTAATGTATTCGTGACTTGATGAGTTACAGAGCTGCTCCTTGTTCCTGGGTTTAATCTGCCTACTTATGATACCAATGAATGAACATTTCACTTCCCTTACTTTGGCAATTTAGTTCTGGTTGCTTAGAATTTCCTTTGCGGTGTCTCTTTTGATTTCTGCAGGCAGAGGCTGCAGCTGCTGCAGGGGAAAGAGCTGTTCGTGGATTTATGGTGGCTGTTCAGAGAGCAACTTCTAATGTTGCCCTCGTTCAACAAGTAAGCTACTTGTATGCATGAATTTTTCATTTTTTGTGAGTTAGTCGTCAGTAGTGACCTGTGCATTTGCTCTTCATTGTGAATGAACCATTTTAAGTGAGACTCGGCAGTAAGTGGTTTTGCTGCGTTGAATATCTGAGGTGATTAAGCAGTATACTTATAGCGTTTGGAACTGGTGTTTAGTTTTCTTGAATCTGGGTGGAATTGACCAATTTCAATAGCAGTGAATTTTTTGAAGAAATATCTTAACCAAATCAATTTTATCCGTTTCCGATTGGCTGACGTTTAATTGTTTTGAACAGCACTTCGTCAATTCAGTTGCTCGATTGCTACTGCCGGTGGATGGAGCGCATGCTTCATGTTGTGAGGAGATGGCTACAGCAATGGCCAACTCTGAGGCTTCTGCGTTGAAAGGTCTTCAGATTTGCATTGACACGATCATGGCTGAGGTGCGATGCATTTTAAAGTTGTAAATGTTCTCTTTCTAATTTTTTCTCGTTATCCTTACGATCGTTAGTTGCTTGCAGTGTTATTGGAAGGATTTACTTGGTAACTTATGACCGATCTATTGTCATGCGGTTTTTCTTTGAGCCTTGGGTCTCTTTGACTTACAGCTGTGTACTACGTGGTTTTGAGGGTGCAAAGTCTTGAGCTGTGTGGGAAAATGGGTGTGTAGGTGGAGCGTCTACTAGCTGCGGAGCAGAAGGCAATCGACTATAAACCAGCAGACGACGGAAACGCGCCTGACCACCGCCCTACGAATGCCTGTACCAAGTCAGTGGCTATTTTTTCTCTTTTTCTTGATGGGGTCTCTTTGATAACACTTTCGACATTAGAGTTCTTCGCAGGGGTATTGTAGTGTGTAGCTTTCACCCACTTGCACCAGTTCCGAAGGGTTATTTGGGCAGAGTTTATATAGTGGACTAAAAGGATTATCTTTTCCCAGAGTCACTGCATATCTTGAACACATGCTTGAAGCTGCCTATGGAGCGCTGGAAGGCCTGAATAAGCAAGCATTCATGACTGAACTGGTAAATTTCATTTCATTTAGGCCATGTAAAATAAGTTCATCAAGTTACTGGGCATTATGGACGTCATCAGTATTTATTTGATATCTTGCCTAATTTGTTTTCAAGGTCCGAACTAAGTGCAGACTATGGTGGTCGGATGGCTACCAATAGAATGGTCAAGAGGAAAGTTGAGATGGAAGCAATTTTTAATTAGTGGTCAGTAACCAGTTACACAAGTGTTGATGATTCCGGATTGTGGTTTAGTTTTGAGATTGGCCCAACAGCTCTAAGTAATTGCTTGTTTTGTGGGTGTATGAGTTGCGATCCGTGCCTTAAAAGCTTCATTTAACATGGCAGGGTAATCGTCTTTACAAGGGTTTACTCGTCCATTGGCAGCGGTTCACCTTTAGTGCCAGGTGCCTATTTATAACTGTTATCATTGCTACTATATTGGTACTTCTGTTATTTTTATGGTGGTGTTGATCTGCCAGAGTACTTTTCGGATATTCTGACTGAAGACTGCATTTTGACACTCGTTCTGATTATTGCAATGTTTATTGCTTGCAGTGGAGGGCTTCGTCTCAAGCGTGATGTATCCGAATATGCGGAGTTTGTACGTAGTTTCAAAGCTCCTGCAGTTGATGAAAAGTTTGAGTTGCTTGGGACGTAAGTATCATATACCTCCTCCCTTACAGGGTTTGCTTTAGAGAACCGTTTCTCTGCGCGTTTATTTTGGGTTACGTTACAATGTCCTTATTATCCTCTACAATATACTAGTTTATCCTTTGAGATGTTTTCATGTGCATAGAAGAGGCAATCGATTTCAGTCTTGGGATTTCAAAAGTGATAAGTTCTTCCAGAGATGAAATGGTATCAAATTTGGACACTTCATAATTGGTGTGCGGGGCAAAATCTATCTGATTCCTTATTTGCTTATGGCTTGAACTGGTCGCAGGCTGGTCAATGTATTCATCGTGGCCCCTGATAGCTTACCAACTTTGGTTGACAGCAGTTTAAAACAAGCTAGAACAGAAGCAATGAGGTATTTTATTCAACCCTGCAGAATACCGTGATTAGCCTGCTTCATTTTTGGCAACGTTTAGTGATCTTTTCAAGGTGTCGTATTTGCTCTGTCATTTCTCATCATTCTGTGTTGAGTATGTTTCTCACTACTTTCTGAATCCCAATGTAGGTTCATTGAGCTGCGGGAGGATTACAGGTCAGCAAAAATTGCAAGTAGGCTTACTGCTTTAGCGCATTGAACATTTTCTATTTACATTACGATGGTGTACAAAACATACTTGTACTCTTTGTCTTCGACTCGTGCCAAATTTCATGTTTCTTGAGTACGTAGTGGGTTTGCTACGTCGTCACTCTGGGAGGACTTGAATCTCTTTCATACTTGCTTTGTGTCACATAGATTGTGGAAAGAGTCGGTTATGAGGTTTTGCCGTTACTTCCGTAATTTTCTGCCTTCTCTAACGGCAAGAACATCGATGGCAAGTATTGTGAACCGAATTTCTGTGAAGGCGGATATCATGAAATTTACAACAGTTTTTATTCCGAGCACCAGCGCTTACACTTCCCCTTCATTGGTCATCCTCATTGAGCAGGGAAGCTCAAACGGTCATAACACTATTTTGCTTGTAATAGATGCTTGGATTACAATGTTATAAGAAAAATTTCAATGTCGAATTTTGTATGCCATGAGGGATGAATGACCGTCATAGTGGAGTTGCCACCTCGCTTTAGTATAGCTGTGGTGATGTCTTCAAACACTTCGATTCTACAAGGATGCTGCAATGATGACCTTAACCCAGAAAGGACGCTGAGGACGTTTGGTGTTTGATGAAAGACTTGTATTTGGAAGAGAAAGATGATCTTTCATCCTTGGAGTTTGTTTGGACAGATGGGTTTCTGTAATGGGTTGACCTTCAATGAGTGATTCTAGGTTGTCTTTTTTCATGATGTACATAGTGATGAGATCTCTCATTTCTATGGAGACCAACTTGTCCTTTTAGAGATAACTTGGAAGTGCCCTAAGCGAATAAAAGTGTCCCCATATAGTTTGGAAGTCCAGTTTATAGTGTTTTAACTTTTGCATTTGCTTGGTCGTAATTTTTAGAGATGCTTTATGAAGTTATCCTATTTAATGCTTGGATTTGGAGTTGCTAAATTATATACAAATATTTTCTTACAATTACAAATGTGGAAGTATGTCAAGTGGTTGATTAAGCAACAATTGCATTGTTGGAAGTTCAAAGTTGGAATTGCAAAAATGAGATCATAGATTTAAGAACACAGAAATTTCAAAAAATCATTGCATCAAGTAAACTTCATTTCAAATCCATAGCAACAAAATTTGCTCAAAAAGTGACAATATTTTTCTTGTAATTGAATTTTAAATGAATTTTGAAATTTCCCTTTCAAAATTTATGGAAAAATATTCGGTAATAGCATTAGTGAAGCTAACTATAGAAATTGAATCTACAACTTTTATTTGTATCTCTATTCTTTCAAATAGCACTTTCTGATGATTGTTTCTAAATTGGAAATTTTGGAGAAGACTCTAGATACTTAGGGGTTAAATAAACCTTATTTTTAAATCTACATTGTTTGTATAGAAATCTGTACTCTCTTCTAGTTTATGCCAAGTAAAATTTCCAAATCAATTCAAGATGTACCAAGCTTTGAGGAGTCATTCAAAATTCATTGGTTTAATTTGAATTCACCAAAGAGCATTTTAATAGTTGTAGCTTTGGAGATGTTTGTTTTCAATAAAATTTGGTAGGTTAAATGTTCTTTAACCCTAAAGCGCTCTGACGTCCATATTTTGGACGATGAACAGAGGCCTTCAAGGAACTGTTTCATCCAATTAACTTCTAATTTATCAAATGTAACACTTGAATCTAGAGAAGACAACCATCCTTCATGACCAAATTCATTAAATTCTGGTAAATGATATATCTATACAAAACTAAAAGCAAAAATGTGCAAAAATTCAAAAAATGATTGAGATGTTTCAGGGTTAAAGTCTAAGGCAAACCAACCTAATTCCATTTCCAATCCGATTCTTTCATCCTATATTTGGCCCTAATTCATCATTCAAACATCCAAATTTGTTTACAAATATGACAAAATTAGTGCATTAATGTCATTAAAGGTACATATTAATATATGATTGGTGAGTACTAAGGTACTAATAGATATATAAAAAGGTGGTTATGGGTTATTATTAGGATGTCTATAACTCTATTCTATAGATAGTTTTGTAACTTTAGGCTCAAAAATTTACAAAAATTACAATTTTAATTGAAAAATTGAAATTCCACTAGGATTTGATTCATAAAACAAGTACACCTATGAAAAATATGTCCTCTGTTGGAATTGGCCCGAAGATAATTTGATTGTACATTAAGGTAGTTATAGGCTTGTCTACATTAGTTATTGTGGTAAAATTTTCATGTCAATCCAAGTTGTTTTAAATATTTGGAAACCATTTGAAGTTCAAAATCTAGGAATTTGGGCTTACATTAAACATTGGTGGCTTGTTTTTTCTATATATAGTATTTGTTTTCAATATAAAATTTTGGAAAAGTTACACATATTAGTGTAATACTCTAGTTTGGCGTTAAATGTTCTTTTTGCAATTTTTTCTAATTATTTTTTAATCATGGTTGCTAGTACGTGAACATAGAAAGTGTGAGCCTAGAATTCTATACACCTATAGTATAAGTGTCTATATCATAGATACCTCAATGGTTATAGTGTATTTATGTTCTAAACATCTATATTATAGGTATTTATATTATAAATACCTTCAATGACTGTAGGATACTTACTTATACTAAGGCTCAAGGCTCAAAGACTCATAGGCTCATAGGCTCACACTTCTATACTCACATACTAGCGTCATTGAGTGATTGATTGTCATCCGATAATTAAATAGTACAACCTAGACCATGCATTGTTGCTAGGAGAGGAAAATATTGTTCAATTTTTTTTGTAAATGTCAACATATTCCAAAAAGTTTTCTTTGTAATATCAATTCAAGAGTCAATGTTCTTGGAGGACAAGATGGTTTATGTTCTTTCTTCCATGGTTTAATCACTTGCATAATTCAAATATAGTTCAATGCATCGGAGTTATTTGTAGAATAGATGAACAAAAATTGACAATTTTCACACCAATTTTTAACATGACTCCCATAACTTTACAACTTTGACATCCACGAGGGGTGACCAGAAGCTACAATAAATATACATTTTGAACCACATAGGAACACCTAACACTTTAATTCTTGAATGCCTAAGCCATTTCAAATGTATTTTTTGTAGGAAAAAAAATATAAGCTTACAATTATCTCTAATGAAGCAAATTGTTTTCTTTTAAAAATCTAATCATACAAATGTTCAAAAAGCTTACTAATTAGTATGCAGAGTAGTTTTGTGAATGTGAAAAGCATTAGAGTTGTGAGATTATAAGAAGAAATATGTACATATCATTTTTATAATATAATATCTTTGACCATAAAATTTACATATAAGAGTATTTGGGATTGGAGGTAACATAAACAACTCAAAATTGTGCTAGCACATTAAAATGCACTTCTAAAAGCCTTCGTTTGAATGAAGAATTATCAAACTTATTACGTAGTCTTTCTTGCAATTGTTGAAATGTATTTTTTTTTGGATAAGTAGAAATTGAAAATTACTCCAAATCAACACTTGTGTGTTCAAATTTCAATAGTGAAAATCATATAAACACATTACTCTTTCTCTTAGGACCATTTTCAAAGCAAATGGATAAATACAACTTTTTGGATCTCAAATTAAGTGATATTGACAAGATTTGCTAAGAGCCAAGGAATCAAGTGAAATTAGTAAGCTTTACCATTAGAGGATTTTTTGGCCTCCAAGAGATTGTTCAAGGCCACTTCTTGAAACTATTTCCAATGCTGCAAACCAACTAGAATTTTTTAATTTAAAAGAAATACAGAATGTATTTAAAAGAAAAAAAAATGATTTGAAAAATATTTTTAAAATAATAATTAACTAATAAAATTAATTATTTAATAAATATTATTTGACACAGCAATCACCCAATAATTGATGTAGCAATGTTCCCAACGTTCTCACCTCGTTCCTAACATTTGGGAACTTGCAATCTTCTACAAGTTCAAATCTCCCCTGATGTCTTCCACTATAAGTAATGTTCTATTCTTTTTTAAGACCAATAGTTGAGAGGCCTTCCTTTCAAGAGAGTTTTAAGTTGTTTAGCTCTTCCTTTTAGGGTCTTTAACCCTTGAAGGACGGACTGGTATCCGTGGAAATCATGTATTTTAATTCCGTGTGACATCATCTACTTTGAAAAAGCGTAATATATTCATTGGAAGTCAAAGAACTATTGAAGATCTTTCCTTTCCGCTCCTAATACCAAGGATGAAAAGTTGCACTTCTGTCCTGTAGAGAAAGATTCTTTGTCATTCAAAGGACACAGAACGTCCTCGGCGGCATTTAAGGGTTAAATTGAAAGAAGCTACTTTTGAGAATACAATTTTGAACATGTTATTTTTGTATGCAATTTTTGTATATATTGGCATTACATGACAAAATAAATGAGGTTTTGGAAGCATTGTGGCAACTAGTTGCCCAATTTTTTTAGAAAATTGGGCTTTTAATTGCCTAAAAAAATCCCTAACTCCAGGTAAATATACGCCTTTCAAAACCTCTCAGAAATCAAAGATTTACCTTTTTTAGTGAAAAATAAAAGCTTCCAGTTGCTAACCTTCAATACTGCCGATAAAAGTCTTAACGGTAAAAGGAATTTAACTGTCCACACACAAAGGCGCTGAAAGTTTTGGAGTGACCTATATGGTCACTCAGGCAATTAGGGGTTAATCTAGCCTATTCCGAGAAACCACAGATTTATTTCCAGAGAGTTAAGCTTAGTAATACTGAGACGAACCTCTAAATGATTTGCTATTGTTGCGATAAAAATTTAATCATTGATTACAAAAAATAAAGCACATTCCCAAAACTGTCCCATAGCCAAACCATTCCGGGAATAGGTGTTAATCGGCCCAGGCCACTTACCCAAAATATTGCAATGCGAATCTGGCTCACAAAGTTAAGTGCATGTGCAAAATGTTCACAAGCCACTTAAAAAATCCTACGTAACATAAGATTCCAACCACTGGTTCTAAAACATAAATGCAAAATAGTCCTAGAGAACTAAACACTCGAAATGAAAGCTGAATGGATTGAGTTGCTCATGCGAGAAGCCAAAGTTGAGGTTGCAAATTGCTGGATCTGTTTCTTCGCGTCTGCTCAAGAACAGATCAAACGTCAGTGGAATGTACCCCAGACGGCCCAAATATAAATTCACTATTGAATAACGTAAATAGCCACATGACAAGCACACTGGGTGCAAGTAGAAGCATTATGAAGGCATCCATTTCAGTAGAGGAAAATTACTTAATAAAGTATCGTACCTTTCCGACACTTGGTGAACCCAACAATGTTAGCTGCATTGAGGATTAAAGCAACCCCAACGACCAGTAGATAGTCAAAGTTGAACTTGATAAGCGCAACTACTCCAAGCGCCACCCACACCACAGGCTGCAACAGAAAGTAAGCATCTAACCTTAGTTTAGAGTCAACAAGATCGGACAGAAAGTACCATGAAAGACGTGAGAGGAGTACGTTTGGTAGAGACGTGCACGTAGAACTGGAATACTACCGAACCAAAAGGGCACTTCACATTACTTCATGTTTACATGAGTATCTGATGGCTAAAAACACACAGATGCCGAAAGGACTTAAACAATTTGAGGAACAATTTGAGGAACGTACAGTGAGGTATAAAGTCCACCAGAATAGCCAAGAGTCTTTCTTGTTCAATGTATCCAAGGTCTGCAGACATCATCGAGAGCAAAAGGAACGTCAGGCACCTCTTAGCATGTTGCCAGGTATACAGTCCCCTTCATTGCCTAGATCATCTATACACTTAGGTGTGACACCAACACCAAAGTGTCCCAATCATCCTAATCCAGAGTAACACTGGACCACTCCTAAGCGACTACAAGCCAGAATCCAAATAACTAAAGATCTGTTGCTGTGTACTGATCCAACATGGATACCACGAGGAACAAACTGATGACGGTTCAGCGCAATCACCCACTCACCCACGGTTACAACATAATGCTGTAAGTCCTGAGTTCGAACCAGATCTTGATATGCAACAGGAAATGATAAGTGATAACGAAGAAAAACAGCACAAAATTACGAACCTGCTGGTCCAGAGACTCAAAATGCCACACACTTTGACCTTGCTCGTCCACTTCATTCCACCAACGGAGTCCCACCAAGATCCGACCACTCACATTCTTGACGGTCCAGAAATCCAACGCTATCAAAAATACCGTGACAACGAATTGGATCACGAAGCTTTGAATGAATATGGAGCAGAGGATGTAAAAAGCCAGGGCTGAGAACTGCCAAGCAAACACAAAGCACACACACGGTCAGGAAACAAAAGATGACGGTGGCAAAAAAAATCCCTAATGAACACGACGTCCCAATGAAAAAACTACAAACGAAACTCCTTTGAAGCGATCCTGCGACGTCAGGAAGAGTACAAACCTTAAACAATACTGTGAATAAGCATACCCCAGGATGCGCATACTGCTCTTCTGCCTGCAAAAATTCACACAAATGAGAAAACCTTTGAAAACATCACTTTAAACACAAGAAACATGGACAACATTCAAAGATCCTCCTACTTATAGCCAAAAAAAATGGACAAAATGGAACTAGACCTCAAACTGCCTTATCACAAGCGTCAAACAAAACAGTGATAAAATCTAGTCCTAGCAAAGCAGGTAAAATCGATGAATGCACAAGAGAGAATTCAGCAGGCACTAATGATTGCAGGAATTCGGTTTCAAAGTTCACTGAAGCAGAGGCGGAGGAAAAACCCTACTGCAAGTTCAGAAAACGACATTTCTACACTTTGATTATACCTAGCCCTGTCAAAAGCCTAACGCACTCGATTCCAAAAGCCTACAGTATTCTCATGCTCGGAACTTATCAAGATATCATTTTAAAAGCTGAAGGATACATAGTGTAACTGAGAAATTTGTCAAAGATACAAACATCTCATTAACCAAAACGAAAACGGGCAACATTCACACATCGAAGAAATGTCGATTCGGCACATCGGTTCCCTAACGCAATCCATTACAAAGATAAAAAGTAATATAATGCTCTAAATTCATCAACACAATATTTCAAGAGCTGGAGAAAACACAGTGCACATAAGACGGACAACATTCACAGATCGTCCTCTTTTACTCAGCCAAAAAATTAGGAACACCAGAACTGTACCTAAATCTACCTTATCATACGCAGCAAACAAAGGCGAAATAAAACCTAGTCCTGGTAAAAAAGTTAAAAACTCTCAGACTAGACAAGCGAGAGCTCAACGAACACTAACGATAACAGAAATGCAATTCAGGCTTCTACAAAAGCAGTAGACAGCGGGAAAAGACAACCGCAAGTTCAAGAAACGGGGATTCAACACTTCGATTCCACCCAAACGCATTGTGTTCAAAAGCCTAAAGTATCTTCATTCTCTAAATCAATCCCGAGCTGGAGAAACCATAACACAACTACGAAATTAGGTGCCCGAACCCCAGATTGCATTGCAGAACGAAAAAAGAGTTGCCGCAAGGACAAAATGGAAGGATCTGAAAACTGCACATGATCTTCTTCCCAAGAGTCTTCTTCAACACTTCAAGTCCACCCTAACGCACTCTTTTCAAAAAGCCTAAAGTATCTTCGTGCTCTACATCAATCCCAAGCTGGAGAAAGCAGTGTAACTAGGAAACTAGGTGCCCGAACCCTAGACCGCATTGTAAAGCAAGAGAAGAGTTGCGGCATGGACAAAATGGAGGGATCTGAGAACTGCAAATGCTCTTCTTCAAACGCAGATTAGTAGATCGCGAGAGGAGCAAACCAGCTGTTGAAATTGAGAGCTTCCGGGGGGGAGGAACTGACCATGGTGGCAGGGGCAGCTGAAATGGTTTGTAAGCGAGATTTTTGTGACTTCGTGCTCGTGTGCGTTCGCGCTTGAGGGATAGAGACTGGATCTGGCAGCAGCGAGCTTCAGAACCAAATTGCGATGGCGCCTCGGCGCTGAATTCGACGAGCGAGCGAAGAAGGAGACTCTTCGCTCCCGCTCCGGTTCGCTGAAATCTTCTACTCTAGCTAATCATGCGTGTTCCGAACCTCGGAACCGAACCTCGCGCCGAACCACTCGTTTCGGAGAAACGGAGTTCGTGTACACAGTCTGTACATTGTTATTGAAAAATAAATTAGAAATTAAATATTTACTTTTACTTTTCTTTTTTTCTTTTTCTTTTACTTTTACTTTTCTTTTTTACTTCTGTTTTTACTTTTACTTTTACTTTTACTTTTACTTTTTAATTAGATGTAATTATATATATTTGATGTAATTATCTATATTTATATTGAATTGAATTGAATATTGATTGAGAGGTTCAAATATAATATTAAAATATATTTTCATTTTCATTTTTCCTTGTACACCATATGTAAATATTGGTAGGTATATTTCTTTTAATTGTGTGCTGTTTGAAAAGAGGAGATAAAATTTTTATTTTTACTGGATTTATCAATTAGGCGTTCATCGAAAAGCTGGCCAAGAGTATTGCCATGACTAGGATTTCCTTCACGACTTGTTCATCAGGCTTGCTAGGGTTGTTTTTTAGCCACACCGTTGTCGTTAGAATTTTGCGACATGGAGTCGAAGAAGTGCAAGCACATGAAGATTTCACGCAAGCGAGTTTCTAGTCATGTTCCTGTCCGCGCGAAGAAGCGTCGCTGCGTGCCGTTCGGTGCCGATGGTAGCGTCGGAGCGGTGCAGAACACGACGAGTGCGGAGGACGCTCCCCTCTCTCTCGAGATGGCTGAACCGGACAGCCTCGTGATCCAAATTCAAAAGGGAATAGAGGAAGTGAGGGCTAGTTTTGAGGAATTACATGATGAAAGGGTGAAGGAGTTTGCGGAGATACGGGCGGAAATTAAGGCTGTAGCGGAGGAAATAAAAGAAAATTTTATCCTTTTGGATGACTGCTATACTATTTGCTTGAGGGCGTTTTGTGATTTTGTCGTCTACACTTTCATGGAGGAGGCAGGGATGGATCATCTCAATGCCAAAGAGCAAGCGGAGTGGTTGGAGGAGAAGGATGCCTGGAACTTTGTACAGGAAGGGGGTTTGTTGAAGATATTTGATCGGCAGGTGAAGATTGATGTTGCACTTCTCACTACTATGAAGAAGCTACGTGCATTTTCTGTGCCCGCCAGAAAAGGCGTGAGTCGTTTGTTTCGACCGGTGCTGGTAGCCTTTGCCCTACATCGTTCCAAAGATTTTAGCGTTGGGGACACGGTCTACGCTTTTTTCCATGCATGTTTTGGCCTCTCGATCAAAAGGATGATGAAATTGGAGGGACAGAGAGCTTTACCAAAGCAGTATAGGTTGGAGTATTCTGTTGTGTATTGATGTAGGATTCAGATTTTTTGATTCGTGTGTGTTTGGATATATAGGACTTTAAGAGGTTCATTGGAGATGCAACAAGAGCGAGCAAGCAAGAGCAAGCGAGAAACTGTAGGACACTCTGTTTGTCTTTATTTCCTACTTTTTTAGGTTTTTTGGACTCTAATAGATATTGAACTCGTAGCAAGAGCCAGAAATTGTATATACTATGTTTTCTTTCCTAGCTTTAAAGCTCAATTGATTGTGTTTTCTTTCTTTCCTGGCTTTGAAGCTCAATTGATTGATGAGATTGTATAGATTTCAGTGTGATGAGTTCGTGTACCTAACTTTTGGAAGTTTTTTTTCCCTCTGTTGATTGCGCAATCGGGGCCAATTGATTTGCAGAAATTGGTATTGAGTACGGAGGAGCAAGTTTTTTGGTGCGTCGGGCTGAATGTGGACGTCATTAGTTGCATCATGTATTGAGGAGTAAGGAAAGAGATGGCCGACTCAGAGAAAAGGTAATTGTTGGTGTGCAAAGTAGGCCGTGGAAGAGAACAAAGGGGTTGGTGCATGTGAATGCATTCCTTAATTCTCAATTTCTATGATTGCATAGAAATATCCTGAGTGTTTTGCCCTCTCTAAGTTGACCACGGTTTTTGCTTTTTTGCATTCACTTCCGTTAGTATTGATAGACAATATAGAGAATTATTTGTAAGTATTAGAGTGCGGCCACAATGGGGGCGGTTCAAATTCTATCTCACTCTCTAATTCTACAGAAGCATCCAATTCTAGTCAATCATATGTATTTGATTATGGTGGCACAGGCAGCTGAAATGGTTCGTAAGCAAGATTTTGTGCCTTCGTGCTCTTCGTGCTTGTGTATGTTTGTGCTTAAGGGATAGAGACTGGATTTGGCAACAATGAGCTTCAAAACCAAATGGCAATGGTGCCTCAGCGTTGAATTCAATGAGCAAGTGGGTGGATGGACAAGCAACAAAGAAGACTCTTTGCTCCTGTTCCAGTTTGTTGAAAGCTTCTACTCTAGCTACACTAAAATTGGCAAATAATGTTGGCAACACTGATTTGTTGAGATAACACTAATTATAATTTGCAAGGTTAGTGTTAGAAGATTATTAACTCAATCTAACACTATTTTATCTCTATAGAGTAATTACAGTTTTCTAGGAAAGGGACAGATTTTTGTGGTGCGAGGCAAAAAATACAGTTTTCTAGGAAAATGACAAATTTTTGCAATGACAGGCAGAAATTACAATTTAGCAAAGAAGGGACAAATTTTCGCAGTGGGAGGCAGAAATTACAGTTTTTTTGGAAAGGGACAAATTTTCACGACGGGAGGCAAAAATTACAATTTTGCAAAGAAGGGACAGATTTTTACGATGGGGGACAAAAATTATAGTTTTGCAGGGAAGGGACAAATTTTTATGGCAGTAATTAAGTGCCCCAATACTATTTATACATAAGTTGAAAAATAGCGTTTGGGGTAAAAAACAAGGAACAATACTAATTATCATCCAACATTATTTACCAATTTTAGTGTAATGATGCATGTTTCAAACCTTAGAACTAAACCTCGTGCCGAACCACTTGTTTTGAAAAAATGGGAAGGTTGTATACAATAGTCTGTACATACAACTTCATTCATATATGGGTAAATTATTAGTCATTTGCAGGAAAAAAAAAATAATGGTTAGAAGAATGGTTACAAAAGCGCACTCATCCCAAACTTATTTGATTGAAAAATAACATATCATATGGAAAACTCTATAAATGAGAATTACAAACTTCACAATGAAACTATGATACAAACATCCATTCCCAATTTAGCATTGTAAATCAATCTTAAAGGTATATAGAAAGAAGTTGTCAAAAATAAAAATAAAATATTTTAGCCTTATTCATAATATTATTGATAAAATCAATGTAATATGGTTTATACTACTTTCATACTATCTCAATAGTGTGGTTATCATCCTATTTTCTTTTACCTTCATCCCACTCTTTTCTTAATTTCTTTTCAAATTCATTAACTAAAACTAAGGGAATTACTAGAAATAATAGTAATAATTTGTAGAAGTCATGTGAAGTAATAAAGAAAAGAAATTTATTTAAGCATCTACACCTAATTACACTGAAGTACATGTTTTTTTCAAACTAATCATTCTAAATGCATTCTAGGTAGATGTACCTATAATCAATAAAATAAGCACATCTAAACACAATTTAGGATGGTGCAAGGCTAAGAAAATATTTTTAGAAGTGCATTGATAGATATGGTGGACATTGTAAGAAATTTCATAATTTTTTCTTTTGAATTAAAATTACTATAAATTTTTAAAAGGCAAAAGCTAGGCTTATCCATTACCAATGTCTAGAATCATCTAATTCTAATCATTCAAGAACTACTAACCTACTCATTGCTTCTAACTTCTGTACTCATTTATGTGTCATTTACTTATTGCTTCAAACCTTGAAAAAATATAAAGATTCATTTCAAGGAGAACACAAAAATCCTTTCCAATGTAAATTGGAAATAGAATACCCTATTCATTGTTGATGGAGCACCGGATAGGAATGGATACATCTACCCTATATATATGACATCATTCATGAATGAAAGCAAAAATGAATGCAAACAAATTTGAGAATTTTTATACTCAGTTGTGTGGCATAAGTATCGTGCAAAAAAATTTGATGCTCTCAACTTCAAAAAAAGTCATGCCCAAAGTAAGGGGGACGCTACAAATAACTCAAATAGACTACAAATTTTCAAAATTGCAATCAACTTCTATTTTTGGTATTAGACTCCTCTTAACCCCTAAAGGACCAACATGCGTTTTTTGGCCGTATAGAAATTTTGGGTAGGTACGTGTGATCGAAAATTTGAATATTTTGGGCTGAAATTTTAATAGAAGGTGGGGGCGAGGAATATCTTCATGTGAACCAAATTTCATGACATTTGGAGATATGACTCAAAAGTTATGGCCTAATATGTTACTTTTTTTCGTAACTGGGCAATTCGGGCAGATCAGAAAAAATCACTTTTTTAAAAAATGAAAATTTTTAATTGGTTTTCTACATTTATATATAAGTGGAAAGCTTTGAATCATTCTATTTCAATCAAAGAGTCAAAAGTTATGAGGTTTTTTGTTTGCGGGCGGTAATGGATTCTCCACTATCAAAGAAACTTCGAAGTTGTTTATTTCACTCAATTTTCAATATTTTTGTAAAAAATAAAACCCTAGGATGTAGATTGATTATTACAACATTATAACCATTGGGATTGTCATTTTTTAATTCTATAATTAAATTCTTAACAATTTAGTATTATGAATCATTCTCTACTTCTTTTTATTTACTATTTTTTTCCTATATGTTGTACAATTCCAAATGAAATGAAATTTTTTGAGCATATCTCCATCTTGTTTAGGAAACTGAATTCAAAGAGGCACCACCATTTTCAACATTTTTTCCTTGAGAAGTGAGCTTGTGAAGTGCAGCTGCCCAATTTTTTGCAAGATTGAAAAAATGGTTTTGGTGAATTTGAATGCTAATATCTTTTGATGAAATTTTCTGAAATTTTTACCACATGTTTTTTAGACATTATTTTACAAGATCCTATGGTTATATGTGTCAAAAATTGTTTTTATCAAGGAAATTGATAGTTGTACTAGAAATGGCAGTTTTCGAGCGTTTTTGGTAAATACAAAGTCATGGAACTTTAGGGGTTAATCAAACATCCTTGATTGCTTTAACTCACATTGCTTTAACTCACATCAATTGCTTCAAATAACTCTTCAACATCAATTGGTTTCTTCTGAAAACTACCATTCAGTTTGAACAAATACTATGTTGTATGTGAATCAATGAGCACTTGTGAACTCTAATCTAGCTGATGACAACTGGTGTTGCATGAGGAATTCATTCCCCTAGTCCTAATTCCTAAAGAGAAGCCATAAAATATTAAAAATGAGATATCAATTTGAATTTAAACGTTATGATTCTTATGACAAAATAATTCAGATTCAAAGACTTTCAATACCTCTTCCACGGAGAATTATCAATGAATGCGATGCTAGGCTAAGTGATGCTCCTAAGAACATACATTCACAAAATTAAGGGACAAATCTACACAAAGTTCACCAGTGTAGCTTATAGATGGTTTAAAACACAAGGCATTCGGGGAGGAAGACAACATAAAAACAGAACTAGTTCCACATGCAGAATCACATCTTCAATGCACCTGATAAGAAAACTTTACAACTATGCCACCCCAGACGCAGAAGGAAATTTTTTTAAAGAAATTTTCTCCTTGTCTACAACTCTTTTCGACTCTATCAAATTTGACACTATGCTACAAAAGTTTTGAATACAAGCATACCATGAAGTTCAATTGTACAGCGGCAAACGAACCTGCACCAGAGCGACAAAGAGATTAGAGTTGAAGGATACAGCGATATCCTACATAGCTCAATCTCCACTGCATATTCTGAAAACAAGCATAATACATGAAAACACATACCGTGATATCGAGAAGATTTACTTCTCAAACAAATCAGCTTCTTCTACAAAATGGATGTTGTCATCAATGATGAGGTCTTCAACTTCGAGGAAGTGCTCGACGGATTCGTCTTCCAATTTCCCAACGCTATTCGGCTCGTCTGGCCAGTTTTTAGAAATGAATACCAATTTCTCTAAATGCTCCATGCCAAGTCTGCGCCGTTGTTGGGACAATATTACACCTGTTACGCTAAAAATTCGTTCAATTTCAACTTGAGATCCGACTATTCCGAGAATCTGTCGAGCCAAGAATGCCACGTTTCGAAATTCTTTCTCATGCTTTCTCCACCAAGCAAGGGGACTATCATAATCCCCATCAGCAACGTGCAGCCTTCTGAATAACGACAGCTCAGATTTCAGCTGTTCTAGGATTACTTCCTCGGCTGAAGCTTGGGCTCCAAAAATGGAATTCTCGGACATCGGGGTAACAGGCTCTTGACTTTGAGCTGTTGGATGTAAGCGCTTGTAGCACTGCATTAACAAAGGAAGGAGGACCAGACTATCATACTCGTAAACGATACTCACGACTTTCTCCCCTCCAACATAGTCGCGCACAAGGCCCAGTCCCTTAAAACGCGGATCCAACATGAGAGCCAGCATGTTATGTGCACTCTGCCGGGAAAAGGTTCCTGCAAATGATAACAAGGGCTCAAGCACGGCCAACACCTCTTCTTCCATACGTGACTTCAAAACCAACAGTTCACCATCGAAGTCGCCATCGCCATGTGCCGTAGTTACCTCACCGGCAAGGAAGTGACTTTGTCGGAAGTGAATCGACAAAGAAAGAGCGGCAGCAAGCGCCTCAGACAGGAACCAAAACCCATGATTTTGCTTCAGAACACTCTGTTTAACCACAGGAATAAGGGTCTCAGTAGCTGCCCTAGCAACTGCCCACGCCTGTGGAGTTGGAATTGGCAACTGCATATCAGCGTTTTGATTTGACCAGAAAGTGGTGATGGCTTCGCTATAATCCAAAGCCTCCTGGAAAAATAGTGCCCTCGATGCAAATCGCGTCTTAACAGGAGGCTTCAACGTCCGGGGCGACAGCTGCTTCTCCGCACAAGTCTTCGCCCACTCTTGCCTTCCTTTTCGAGAGTGTTGAATCCACGTTATAGGTTTCTGTAGGGAAGCTTGTGCATCCTTCAAGCTGACAGTCTTTAACCCAGCACATACCTGTACCAACATCATACACCCGGAAAAAAATAAGATGCCAGTCTGATGTTCTCAACTCATGAACTTTTAGCAAACCAAACAGCATAACCAACAGAAGTACGTCAGGCAATCATAAACAAAACCGAGATATCCCGTTTTAAGTGTGTCCAACCTATGCGTTGCATGAATAGTAGAAGACTCTATTGGCGAAGCAGAAAATACTTGAGCACATATTCAGGAGTGTTTCGTGAATATTTCAGCTCACCTTAGAATCGTCAGTCGCATGGTGGCAACATGTTGACAAGGCATGGCCAAAGCAAGTGCCCGAAAATGGCTCCGCTAAATCGAGAAGCTCGCATGAAACTACAGAGGTCAATGCCGTGGTCATGATATCAAGACTAGAACCTTCATCGTTTATATATGCAATTATCCGCGAGGTGAGATTGTATCGGCTCAGAATATCTTGCAACTGCACTGCGATTGGGGCCTCTGACATGCTAGACGTGTCAAGTAGTCCAATAGTGACATTGCAAGGAACCCATGCATCGTTGATGAAGTTGACTACAACGGCATAAATGGCCCCCTCCGAACACGACATCCACAAATCAAAGGAGACCGTCGCGGTTGTGCAACCTGCAAGGGAAGGGACCACGTACTTCTCCAATGTCTTCGATACCAACTTCGGAATCACATCATCCAAGAACTCAAGACGTGAAGGAAACAAAATGCGGGGACACTGGCTGAGCAGCAACCTTCTCAACCAAACATTCTCCACGCTAGAGAGAGGCTGATGCGCTTTCACAACATACAAAGCCAAGTCCTCGAGAAATTGTTGATGTTGTTCATCCTCCTTCTGTGGATTGGAGCCACCATAGACATAAGCCAATGAGCCTGGAAAGGATCCAGATCTTTTCTTGGAAGGCTGACGAGGCGTGATCAAAGAAGGCTCAGAAGAACTTCTTAATGCTTTATATCTGTTGAAAGCTTGAGGGTGCTCAGCATGCACATGCCGTTTCATGGCAGACGTGCCGTGCTCTTTGTTGTACAGTACCACACCTTTCCGGCAACGCGTACTACGGAGACCCATTGTTTCTCTTCGGCTCGGATGACAAACAATACATCTCATGAGCTGAGGCTTGACAAGGTCCACAGGACAGCTATCATTGGTTGTAAAAAATGCCCACGTAGGGGAATTTCGATGGTACACCCTCCAGAATGCCTGCTGGTTTTCCAAAGCAGTTAACTGTTCCATCATGCATTCTTCGGAGTCTTCTCCGTTCCTAGAGGAGAGTACAACAGCGCTGCCTCCATCAATTAGCGCTAATTGAAGCCCTTCTGTCATGGAATTGGAATTAAGGGCCGCCATAGCGCAAGAGCTAGGAGGAGTCAAATTAAACCAAAGCTATCCAGTCACTCAGTGCAGCTCCATATCCTGCACAAGCTGTAGATTATATCCCATGTATCAGTAAATCTGTCGCTACAAAAGAATGGTTTTTAGACAGGATTTGCCTCTGCCAAAAGCCGTAGCAATCATGAACAAAAAGTGAAAGCTTAACCAAATAGTGCGTACCTGATCAAAGAATCTAGCAGAATCATGGTACAGCAGATTCGTCCAAACCAGAACTATCCAAACCATCAATCACGTGTATAGTAGCGGAAATCCTAGCCTGAGTTGTACACGTCATATCCTGGCGTACGAAAATTCGAGGCGAAAGATACTACCAAAGATTAAAACAACCACTTTAGTATACCAACAAACCTTCTAAAAGATAAAAACGCTTGAATAAAAATCAATTTCTAGCGTACTCAAATCTACATACCGAATACACAAGGTTAAATTCAAAGATTCTACTTCTGTCTCTGTGCTAAGTAAATTTATTCCACTTGATCCAGGAGAAAATACACATTGACCGCCACTAAAACAAAAGCGAACACACCCTACAATATATACACAAGAACTTCCACCTCAAATTCAGTCTACGGTACATGAAACACGCTGCTTACAAAATCAGGATGGTTCGCGACTCCCTCCTGATCACAGAACTCGCTCCTTTCAAAAGCGACTAATCAAAGACGGGAGAGGCTACCTACGAACTCCACCAGCTGATGTCCAATACAACCCTAAGATCATTAGAACAAAACGAATCATCAATTACAGACTCTATTCCAACACCAACCAACAGTCGCCCTGTTCACTCAAACTCTCCGATCTCAAGTCATGCAGCAAAGTTGAGAAATAAAACTGAAAACTGCTCCGATGATCTAACCAAAGACAACAATTCAATTCAAATCAAATTATCTAAGTGGACGTCCTGCCATCCTGACCTCCATACTGTTTTGTAAACACCCTTCAAACCACAAAAGCTCATCCCGATCACAAAAATAGAAACGTATGAATGCCTGGACCTACGCTCATCATCTGGACCTACGACTGCTCCAGAAACTAAAAACTTCTAACATTACATTTCACAGCCTTCAACCCTAAAACCCTGTTCATACAACCGTAACATCCAACAAAACCAAAAAGCGAATTGTTCTCGTTACTAAAATAATTAAAACACTAAACAAACGCAAGTTGGACCTTCCAAAAAGTGGTCGAGAACATGGCACCGAAGACTCGGAAACTTGTCAGAGAAAGCAGAGAGGGGAGAGTACTTACCCGGTGATCGGGGCAAGCAGCGGGAATAGGAAATGGCAATGACACGATGACGATCAACGTCGGTAGAATCAAAGAGCTGCAACAAGGAAAGGAAAGATTGGGCCATGAACATGCTAGGGAAGGGAAGGGAGGGACTGTGCTAGGGTTTCGCAACCAGAAGTGGCTCTCACAGCATCAACCGCAGGCACCCGTTTCCGATTGTCCTACAGGGTTCTCGTCCGGGTGTCTTATCCGGTTATCAATCCAGGTCTCGCTTCACGACGGTGTACTGCTTGAATATCGCATCGTTTATGACGGAGGGACCGTGGATGACAATTTCTGAGGAAATACGGTCTTCATCCGACATAGAGCTGTCCAAAATGTTGTCCCAAATTTAGGTGGATTTTCGAAAATTTCCTTTGTGATGGAGGCTTTTTTAAGGAATTTGTTTCTTATGAGTGAGATTTCTTTTACAACTAGCGGTTGGTGCTTGCTATGCTATGCAATCATTATTAGAATTTAGATAATTGATATCATGAAAGCTCAAATCCCACAAAAGCACAAAATCATAGAAGCGCAAAGAAGTGTTAAGTCAAGAAAATCAATAGATTTGCTACCTCTATTATATCTTCTTGCGGATCCTCTTTAATATCACCTTCATTGCAACAACTACATTATTTTTATAATATCACTCTTTGTAAAAAGTGATATTACAAAACTAATTGCAAATTGCTACTCCTTTTCTGTAATATCACATTGTGTGACAATAAAATTGTCATGTATTCATGATTGAAAACATTCTTATAAAATTCTTAAAATACTTATTTTAAGGACTTATTGAAATCAATATCGTGCATTCTATTCAAATATATAAATTTTTTATTAATATGTGATACAGTGAATGCAGAGCATACCAAGCACCAACTACTAGTATTAATGGTAGCATTTGTGATATTATAGAGGGAGTTATGATTTTAGTTGTATGATTTTATCACAAGAGGTCTTTTTATCAGTGAATGTCATCATAGATGTGTAAAATTTGATTGATAATAAAGTATCTATGTATGTGGGGCAAAATAGCTACTATTCATACTCAAAATTTTGAGTGGAAAAGGGAGATTGTCTATAGTACTTTGACTTCCAATGAATGTTTTTGGATTTTTATAAACCACTAATTTCTATAGTATGAAGATGATTTCTACAATCAGTGGTCTATCTTTTCCAAGTTAAGTATAAGATAATCTCTATAAGAGATCTAATGCTTAAGGAATACTACTATACCTTGTGCCATTAAAATTAAGTTTAAATTTAAATATTTTCTAATTTTCTAATTCATTATAACTCTAAAATTCAATAATTTCAAGTTATAGTATGAGAAATTACATTCTTGGTATGAATAGAAAGTTTTATGTACAAAGGAGTGCAAATTCTTTGTTTTGTGATGTTTGGACATGCCAAATAAAAAATTATGGTTTTTTCAAAATAAAAGATAATTTAATTAAATTTAAATTTTTTTGAAAAGTTCATATCTTAACACTATAGGTACAAATGCCTTCAAACTTGCCCAAAAAAAATATTTATGCATATATGAATAGAAGGGCTTTTGTTTTGTAGTGTTTAAACATGCAATGTGAAAGTATATTTTTTCAAAAATCAAAAATAATTTGAAAAGATAATTTTTGAAATCATAAAAACTTCAAAATTCAACAATTTTTGCAATGTAGATCTAAAATGTCACAAAACAAAGTCCCTACACCCTTCTTTGCAAAGAATTTTCTAAAGGTAGCAAGAACTCTATCAAAGACCTCATCATAATTTAGATATCAATGTATCAAACAATCAAAACAAAACAAATAAACTAACTTAAGGTATAGATTTGGTAATGAATTTGGCAATTTTTTTCATTTTGCATTGATGAAATTGTCATATTGTTACAAACTAAACTTAGTAGAGTGTTGTTTTATTTTGGATGAATGTATTACTTTATGGATGAATGAATTAGTTGTCATCTACATTAGGTGTGTTTCATTGGCATGTTTGTAGATGTAAAGAGCTTCCAATGTCTCAAGAGAAGGTCAATTTTTGCACAAAAAATTGAAAGAAATTTTTGTTTTACATATTAAAAATGACTTGTCTAATGCTAAGAGTGAAGATGTTTCATACATATATATATTTATAAATGACAAATTTTATATCATGTCATGTCACATAAATGTTTCTTTTATTAATCTTTAGAAGAGACAAGGTTGGCTTCAACTTTGAGAATTTAGAAAGATTTATTATAAATTGCAATATGAAGATATATTGTAGAATTAATTTTAAAATATAAATCATAGATTTTGAATTTTAGATTGCATATCTCTAGTTTAGTCTACAATATTTATTGCCAATCTTTTAACATTATATTTAACTCAAATTCTTAAATTCTTTCTAACTTTGATTCAAAAAAATAGGCAATAATTTTTGAGAGATTTTTTGAAATACACTTAAATAAGATCATTTCTATTTAGTAATTTATTTTATAAAACTTGTACTTTAAATCAAAGACCTCATGTATTTACTATAAACTAAAAATCAACTTGATCAATGTTCACATATTTTTGCTCTACAATGATCTTGAAGAACACGTTTTATCAAATTGATTGTAAACCCAATGAATTTCATTAAAATGGAAAAATTCCATTACTTTGACACTTTTTATAGGTCAAAGTGTACAATCTAAAATCTGAATCAGTCATAGATTTTAGGAATCTATACGGTCTCATAAATGTCTAAAATCTATATTTATTCAAGATATTTTAGACCATATAGTTTGAAATCTAAATTGGTCATAGACTTTTTAAATCTACATGAATCCTAGATGTCTGAAAATCTATACTTGTCCTAGATATCTATACTTGAAATTCAGATTGCATGATTTGAAAAATGACATATGGAATACAATACATCCACTTTTAACAAAATTTGATATAAACTCTAACCTTGATAGAATAAATAAATAAATCTTGTCAACCTACATATAGTAAGTTCAAAGTGCTCCTAATAACTAATAATGAAAATTTAAAATCATCTTCAAGCTTCTTGTAATTTGCCTCAACGATCTATAATTCTAGTGGGTTTCATTTCAGTTATCTAATGTCTAAACTTGAATATTTTTAAGGTAGATTAGATAAATTTTTTATCTATTTTCAATAAAAGTTATGTCAAATACTATTTTCATGTTAAATATTAATTAATCAAAAAAATTTATTCATCAAGTTGTTTGCTATAATACATTGGTCATGATGTAATAGGTTAAAATATTTCTATTCATATCAACTTACCTTAAGTAATATGCAAGAAGTTGTAAGATTTCAAAGTTAATTGAACTATTTGCACATTTGTATGAAGATAATACATCCTCATCTTTAGCTAATAGTAGCACATGTCATGATATATGGGTTATATTTTAATTTTAAAATAATTTGACAATCCATAGATGATGAACAAATTTCAAATCCCTAGTGTATGAAAAACAAATTTTCATTCATTCAATTTTTATACAAGGGAGTTAGTGACTTCTTGTTTGTTTGAAAAAGAGTGTGTAATTCTCAAAGTACTATACATATTTTGGTAAAGGCAAAACATTTAACATAGTAATAATTAACTATGTTGGTGACCATACATGGTTGCTCTAAAAAATTAGCTCATTTGTAATTCGGTAATTGTTTTTGATTGTTCTAAAATTTTATTACAACAATTATGTTGAAGGATAGCTATTGAAGGCTCTTATTTTTCATTATTCATTAAAAAAAAAATAATTGTTAGATATTTGAAAGGGCTTCATAGGCATATATGTGCCATTATTTAGTGAAATAGTAAAGCTTGTCAATTTCACTTGATTTGAGATCAAAAAAATTGTACTTATCCATTTGGTTTGAAAATGGTCCCACTGAATAGAGTAAAGTATTTTCATCATTTTCTCCATTGAAAATTGAACCTGCAAGTGTTGGTTTGGAGTTACATGTGATTTCTATTTAAAAATAAATTGCATTTGAACAGTTGTAAGGTTGATTGAAAATATGAGTTTGATAGCTCTTTGTTTGAACTTAAGGTTTTTGAAATTGCATTTTAGTGAGCTAACACAATTTTTTGTGGTTTATGCCATCTCCAATTTGAAAAATTCATACATGTAAAACTTTCAATCATTTTGGATAGAAACAATTACATACAAAGAAAAGATATGTACAATTTTATTGTTATGATTATTATAATCTCATAACTCCTATGCAATTTTACACTCAAATCACTATAAACACTAATTAGCAAGATCTTTAAGCATTCAAATGGTTAGATTTTGAAAAAAATATACAATATGCTTCATTGGGGATAACTATGAGTCCATGCTTTTTTCCCTTAGGAGAACCATCTTTGGAAAGCTTAGGCACTACGGGGTTAAGTTTTTAATGTTTTCTTTTATCAAATATTTGAATGTGATTATATTGTTGATATTTAGATTGGGACATATAAAGAGAGAAAAGAAATCTTAATGTCTTCATTTTCTTTTTATTATTTCTATCCATAGAGAGGGTTATAGCACTAGTGTGCAATGGTTTAGGAGTTTAGAAGGCATGTATACAAATGAAAGTGAAACAAGTGTTAACCTCTAAAGGACCAAGCTACAATTTTTGGCATTATAGTGATTTTGGATAGCTCACTATCACTAAATTTTTTTTCTTTGAAATTTCACACAACATAGGCCCAAGGAAAAGCTTTAAGGCCCAACAATTTTCATAACTTTTGACTACATTGTTAAAAAGTTATTGCATGATGTGTGATTTTCTTTGATCTCTAGGCAATCTAGGCAGCTCAAAAAACTTCTTTAAAAATCACTTTTTGAAAAAATAAAAAATTGAAATTGGTTCTCTAGAAATATATGTATGTGGGAAGCTTTGAATCATTTTGTTTGGATTAATGAAGTGAAAGTTATGAGGAGTTTTAGTTTGCAGGTATATAAGGAGCCTTTGAAAATCATACCTAAGGTTATGAATTTTCCAAGCAAATTACATTTTGCACTTTAAAAGTTACCTTAGTCTTTGTGAATGAAGGTAATAGGGGTGGGACCTTTTCAAATTTTAATTTGCATCCATGTAATTATAATCTCCAAGATAATTAGATGTTGGAAAAAAATTGATTAATGAAGATATTTACTTAAACTCGACTAGAAATATTAAACCTTTTAGTTTAGTTCCATACTCACAACTTGAACATTGCATTTTCTTCCTTTGTCCTTTGTATGCGTCAATGCTCAAATTTACAAGAACTGCTTATTCTAACATCATTTGTAATTTTTTGACTCTTGTGAATACCACAAAGGCCAAAATTTACTCTCTATCTTTTCTTCACCCTTGAGTTTGGTTTTGAGTGTAAGGTAATATAAAAGGATTTCTGGGCCTCTAAGAGACTGTTTTAGGGCCGTTCCTTGAAACTGTTCCCACTGTTGCAGACTAGCCCCTGCTGATTTGAATTTTTGAATTTCGAAAAAAATTTAATTTAATTTTTTTTCCTCAAAATTTTCAGAATGTATCAGAAAGCAAAAAAATGATTAAAAAAAATAATTTTTTTCAAATTTTTTTAAAGAAAATTTAATAATTAATTAATAATATCTGATGTGGCAGTCACTCAACCACATCAACATGGGGTTCCCAGAGTTCCCAGTGTATTCCCAGCGTTTAGGAACTCGTAGTCTTGTAATAGGGCTAGAAATCCTCTTATGCTTGTGGTCTATGATCCCCAGCTAAATTTGGCTCAAATGCTACTTAATTTCTTCATGCCCTCAATAAAAATTTAAAAAGAATCTTCCAAAAATGAACATTTGGCTAAAAACCTGAACCTGTTCTGAGATAATACCATAAGAGTTGTGGAGTCGAGAGATCCCGTTCCCGAAGAGGGAGCTTTGCGAACGAAGTCGTTCTCAGTAGGGGTTCTAGGACCTTCTTTCCAGACGCTTCTGCGTATTCGAATCAGGTTTCCGACTGCGTCTCATAAGTTTTTGCAGCTGCGATCTAATCTTACGGTGTTTGCTGCAGTTCCGCTATTGAATCTCTTCAGGTGAGAAGACGCTCTTTTGGATTCCCCTGTTTAGGCAATTCTTTTGTTTTGGAGATGGTCATGATTCTTTTGCTCCTTTTGTGACCGACTTTGGTTACCAAATGGTTTCGTTCTGCATGAATGTACGCCTTTGCTTCGAATATTGGGATGAGTACGTAATCGGATGCTGTGTCTACTCGTGTCAGTGACTATTTTTAACAGCAGGTTCGGGTGGCGTTTTTATTGAAGTATTTGGATCTCCTTCGAGTGCGTCTATTCTGATTCTTCTCGTGGTAAGTGGAGGCGCTTTTGAAGCGATTAGGTTTCGCGATTTTGTGTTGTTGATGTCGTCGTTGCTTGCAGAGGGAGACTGTTTTGAATTTGACGAGCTCGTGGGTTAACTGCTTGAAATATTGCCGATTTAGGGTTTGGTGGAATTTTGTTCATGGTTACGGTATTGTTGTCGGTGAGAGCGTTTGTTTGGCAGATCATTCTTGTTCTAGACATGAAAGGCTATAGCTTGTGATTTTGATCAAATCGGATTCATATAATGACTGTCTAGGTCTTCGACTTTTAGGGCGTAGAATGCTTTAAGTGATTTGTGAATTTATCTTATGTGGAAATCCTTTTTTCCGCACTTTGTGATTACGAATGCTATTTAGTGATTTGAAATTTTTGTAGTGTGTCATCACCTCGTGATATTCAGCGTTACTCTTGGAGATTGGGTTCTATTTCATAGCATTAATTGCAAATGCGGTTTTTTGCTCACGTGTTTGCGGCTGTAGGGTTAGTCATGGCTGACGAGGCTAAGGCGAAAGGGAATGCGGCATTCTCGGCAGGAAAGTATGAGGTCGCTATTCAGCATTTTGGGGAAGCGATTGCACTCGCCCCTGACAATCATGTCCTGTACTCCAATCGTTCAGCCGCATATGCCTCCCTACACAAGTATCAGGAGGCTCTCCGGGATGCGAAGAAGACTGTGGAATTGAAGTCCGAGTGGCCGAAGGGTTACAGCCGGTTGGGTGCCGCCCATATAGGTCTAAGGGAGTATGATGATGCCATCTCAGCGTACGAAAAAGGCCTGAAGTTTGATCCTGCAAACGATGGTCTCAAGTCAGGGTTATCTGACGCGAAGGCGGCAAAGCCTAAAGCCCGCGGTCCTCCGGGAGACTCTCCCTTTGGAGGAAGTTCTCCTTTTGGGAACATCTTTGGACCGGACGTGTGGGTGAAACTGCAAAGCGACCCACGGACTCGACCATACTTGCAGCAGCCTGACTTTGTGGCGATGATCAATGACTCCCAGAAGAATCCCAGCAACGTTTCCCGCTACTTCAACGACCCTCGCATGATGCAGGTGTAGTGATGTTCTGCGTTTTCGAAGTTAGCAAAATCTCCTAAACCTGTAAAGTTTGAAAGTCATTTTTGGTCAACTATGCTTGATTATCTAGTAATGATGCAGGAACTCTAATATTTGGTACGTTTCTTTCCTTATTGAGACATTTCTTTGGTAGCGATTACTATAAATCTTTCCATTAGACTCCAAAAATTGTCTCAATGAAAGAATTTTAACTTCTTTCAACAATATCCTCTTGTTGCCATTTGGCTAAGTTTAGTGCGCTTTGGGGGGCTATGCAGGTTATTGGTGTCCTGCTAGGTGTGAATATCCAGAATGCGGAGTCGGGGGCTGAGTTCCAAGATGATGGCAAGGACGAGGAGGTATCCTCTACTTCGAAGGCGGAGCCTCCCGCTGAGCGACCACGGAGTGTGCCGACACCAGAACCGGTTCCAGAACCGGCGACGAAGCCTATGGAAGTAGACACCGAGGATGTGGAAGAGAAAGAGAAAAAGACGCGGAAGGCTGGAGCATTGAAGGAAAAGGAGGCTGGAAATGCCGAGTACAAGAAGAAGAACTTTGAAGTGGCTGTGGAGCACTACAGCAAGGCGGTGGAGCTGGATGGAGAAGATATTTCATTCATCACTAACCGCGCTGCAGTGTACATGGAGATGGGGAAGGTGCGTGTCGTGAAAATTTATATAGATCTAGGTAATTTTGTATTCATCCAGTGTGGTGCTTGAATGTATTACCTATGGTAGTGTCTTTCTGTAAAACCACCCTAGATAGTAGGGGTTGCTGTTTCCAGGACTACCCAGGTGTTTTTTGTGTTCATACTCTATTGGCACATTGTGCATATGCTGTGATTGTATTTTTAACCTACTATGGCCAACTGTGGTGTCCGCAGTTTGAGGATTGCATTGCAGATTGCGAATTGGCTGTGGAGACTGGCAGGTCAGTGCATGCCGATTTCAAACTGATTGCGAAAGCTCTCACAAGAAAGGGTACAGCATTGATGAAGCTGGCCAAAACATCCAAGGACTACGAAGCTGCCATTGAAGTTTTCAACAAAGCCTTGACCGAGCACCGTAATCCAGATACTCTCAAGAAGCTGAATGATGCAGAGCGTGTCAAGAAGGAATTAGAGCAGCAAGAGTACTTTGATCCGGCAGTAGCTGACACAGAAAGGGAGAAAGGTACGAGTTTTAGAAATTTCTCCTCACGAGGGCGAAGGTTCTTGGGATCGCTGCTTTAGATACCTTGGGAAAGAAGGATTTCATTTTTATTTTATATGAAGCATTAATATTTCCGGGCAATCAGTAGTTAAATTAATGAGTGGAATGTCACAATGGCAGGAAATGAGTTCTTTAAGCAGGACAAGTATCCAGAGGCTGTGAAGCACTACACGGAGGCAATTAAGAGGAATCCCTCAGATCCAAAGGTGAGCACTTAAGCGATTTTAATAATTGATGGATTGCATGTGAGATCTACAATTTGGTTTTCTATGTCAGTGTTCACGAAAGTCTGGGACCAAGGTTGCGAAATTGTTGAACTTGGCAGGTGTACAGTAATAGGGCAGCATGCTATACAAAGCTCGGTGCTTTACCGGAGGGTCTGAAAGATGCGAATAAATGCATAGAACTGGACCCGAAATTCGTGAAAGGGTACTCCCGGAAGGGAGCCATCCAATTTTTCATGAAGGAGTACGACAAAGCCTTGGAAACCTACCAGGTAATACTAAACCTGATGGAGTAGTTCAGATTTTAGACTTACTGGTTTTGATGCTAAAAATTGTCTGGTTACCTCAGAAAACAATGTTGCAGCAATTGCGGATATGCTCCATTTTATTTTTCGCGCAATATTTGGGCTTACGCAGAATCCTAGAAATTCCCTGAAGTAGTATATTCTTTAATTTTGGATACCTCTCCTCACTATTCGATGGGTTCCTAATGGCACAGCTTGGACTGAAGCACAACGAAGGAAATCAGGAGTTGATGGATGGAGTTCGCAGGTACTTTGTTTCTGTTATATCTGAATTCTAGCTTCATAGTTGTTATCTGGCATTCGTGGAGGTGCTACTGGAGTTAAATTGCGCACACATTAGTTGCAAGTTTTGCAGGGCAGCGTTTTGTTTCCTTGTCCTATCGTTTCTGGGTATGACTTCACTGCAACCTTTTGTTTTTTGGATTCCTGATGCTTCAAGTATGGTCTGAGTTCTAATTATTGATGACTGTTTCTCTTGGGTGTAGATGTGTGGATCAAATTAACAAGATGAACAGAGGTGACATTAGTGCTGATGACTTGAAAGAGAAGCAGGTGAGTTGCTGAGTTTCGGGATGCCTATTGCAAATCTCGACGTTATGAATTGGTACTGTTCCTTTGTTCTGTTGAGATGATCAGTCTTTCAAACATGTTTATCTGAGTTCACTTTCGTGTCGATTCTCTCAATTGCAGGCGAGGTCAATGCAAGATCCGGAAATCCAGGGGATATTGTCCGATCCAGTCATGAGACAGGTATGTGACCCTACGCGATTTTCTCTTATGCACGTTTTAGTCAGAGCAGATCTGGATGCAAGCATCGGCGGGTTTCCCTGTACCTATCGTTTTACCCGCTGCAGTCACCAGTTCTGGACGGTCTATGGTTTGTCGGTGTCTCAGTAGTTTTCTGGTTTGGCAGGTTGTCTTGGTATTGTCCAGTGATAGATTTGTTCATTCCTTACTGCTGAGAGTAGTTGCCATGTCTTCAGAAGTATATTACTGCCCTGATATGACTCCTCTGGATTGCAGGTACTGACTGATTTTCAGGAGAACCCCAAGGCTGCACAGGAGCACATGAAGAATCCTATGGTTATGGGTAAAATTCAGAAATTGGTCAATGCTGGCATTGTGCAAGTTCGGTAGTAGGGTCTTGTTGTACAGAGGTACAAATATGTTAGCATTTACCTCCGTTTGACATTTTATCGAAAAAAATATGAGTAAGTAGCCTGCAGGGACCTGTGAAAAATGTGTTTTTTCGGCAGACCACTTTTGATCTACAGACGGTTACTTTTGCCTCAGGTGTTTTAATTGCATTTTCAATTTCAAAGTAGCTGATATTCTGTTACCCGTCCATGGAGTTATACTATGAGCGGGTAGTAATGAATTCCTTGTAAGTGGTATTGGTAGTTTAAAATGTTGCAAACTTACCTAGATCAATCTTACGTTTTTGCAATGCAATTTAAGGAAAGACTTTCCTAAAATCATTTTGTTGCACGTTATTGTTATATCGATTCTTATAGCGGGATGTTCGATAAACTCAGTCTGATCTTCGATTAACTGGTCGGAATAGGGAAAGTTGGATGATGTCATCCTAGACACTTGCCCTATTCCGACCAGTTAGAAATGTGCCCACAACAATCACGCCCTGAATTTAATTTAGGATAATTTAGCAACTGTGTAAAGGACCTCTCTTTCTAATGGATTTGTGGGGTGTAAGGAGTGAGTGTCCAATCAATAAGGTAGAACCACCTATTACCCATCAAGAACCCATATCCAACTTGTAGGATGTGACTACTTCCAACCAAGGTTAGAAGAGATTTCTAATCAAAATTTAAAATATATTTTTTTCTCATTTTCTAGATTGGAACTAATAAGGTCATGACACATATCCCAAAGTGTCATAAAGTGTGTAGGAAGTACCAAGTAGGAAAGTAGTTTTGGTTATGATTTGAATTAGTAGTCTCTAGATTTTGGCTATGGGTTCAAAGTACTTTTTGACTTTTGAAAATTACAGTAATTTCAGATTTGGGAATAAAAGTACAAAAAAATTGCAATCCCTATATTTCCTATCTACATATGAAAAATTTGCATAGCCTCCTATTCTTCATGATTCCTTAACCCTAAACTGCCCAAGGGGCCAAAAAGTGGCCTCTCTTAAAATTCAAAGTGTTGTAACTTTTGCATCCAATGTTCAAATTCAATGAAACTTGTTGGAAAATTTGTGCCTATTATTCTAGTTTGTGTGGTAAAATTTTCAGATCAATCTAAGAGGTGATGATTGTGTGGAAGCCAATTGAAGTTCACAGAGGTTCAATGTGATTCACCAAAGTGCACTTCATGGCTGCAACTTTGGGGGCTTGTATCTCCTTCATCCAATGTTTGATTTGAATAAAATTTGTTGGGTTCTACTCCCCTTGAAGTCTAGTTATTGTGGTGAAATTTTCAAGTCAATCCAAGTTGTTTGGATTGTTTGGGAGCAATTCGAAATTCAAAATCCCATCATTTTGCAACTTCAATGAACTTTGGCGGCTTGTATCTTCTTCATATAGTGTCCAATTCCAATAATTGTTTTTTGGAAAGTTGCACATATTAGTCTGATTTGTGTTGCTAAAATTTCACATCAATCCAAGAAGTTTTCAATGACTGAGGTGCATTCTAGTAGGAGGTTCAGCCCTAGATGTGTTTTTTGCAACTTTTCTTACCTATTTTTTGACATTTGCAAGCCATTTTGCAAATGCATTGAGTCAATTGAATGATATTTTCTTTCACCAATGTGTTTGTATGCTGATTTTGAATCACTTTGTAGTTTAAAGTTTTTTCATTTGCTTAGGTTTAGAAGTCAAATTTCACCTCTAAATGAGTTTTTAGGAAAATTTCAACATTCTTTTTCAACACTAAAACATTTTAATCTTGCAATCTATGTGGTCAAATAACTTCAAATTTGATCCATGCTACCTACAACATGCTCACTACAAGATTGTACAGTTAAGTTGTGTATTACTTAGTCACATTTAGATTTATAGCACTTCAAAAGCTACAATTTTTTTGAACCCAAAATGGCCGTGGGCTTTCTAGGGTTAAGTGATTAGATATAGGTAATTCTATCTTAATAACATTGTCTCTATTCCCATGGCCATGTCATAGATTCTCTTCATGTTTCTCTTCACGTTGAATATGGTGGTAAGTAGATAGGATGGGCACCTAATAGCGACACTACATCAGGAACTTCAAGGCATGTGAATATGGTGTTATGGTGATACATTGAAATCCAATAAAATTAATTTGGTGCCAACCTCCATACCAATCTAGTATGGACAAAATGATTCTAAAATTACTCACTAAAATCCAATTATGTTAATTTGGTGCCAACCTCCTTACTAATCTAGTATGGATAAAATGATTCTAAAATTACTTGCATTGTCAAGAATGTGACTTATGATGTCTAAATGGCACCAAAACAATCTATTACAATATTTTGGATGTGTCCTTATTGTGACATGCAGTACTCAAAAGATAATACATGTAATTACAATTCTCTCAATATTAAGTTCGATATCTTGAGGTGAAGCCATCCAAGAAATTTAACCTCCCCAAATCTCCCCTTCAGAGTTGACTATTACATGTGCAACCATGTTTTTTTTCCATCCATGCTAGAAGTTTTTTGACTAAAATACCTTTACATCATATTGTGAAGAAGCCTTGATCCTTGAAGGATGGATTGATGGCCATAGAAATCATGCATTTTGATACTATGTGACATCATTTGCTTTGAATAAGCCAAAGATACTCTTTGGAAGTTTAGGTATTGAAGAAGATCTCACCTTTTCACTCCTATTGCTACAGTTGAATAGTTGGACTTCTATTTTGCAAAGAAAGTTCTTTGTCATCCACCGAACACTAGTAGTCCGCAATGTCCCTTAAAGATTAAGATAACCTTATTCCATATTATGAAGTTATATACCTTTCATCTCTTTATTAATGGGATATTTCTTCTTCTTGGATTGCATGCATTGAAGTGTGTCCATTACAGAAAACATTGACTAATCGTAGATCCTTTCATCATTGCAGATATTTTAGTTTATTTGACTAACTATATTTTTTGAAACAGTACATCAAATTACAAAGTATTCTAATAATACTTTGGAAAAGAAAATTGTTCTTTAGAAGTTCAAAACCATACAAGATTGCTTCCCATTGTCCTTAGATGTTTTTTCAAGGTTACAAGAGATTGTTTCGAAGTTGTTCCTTGAAATTATTCCTTATGTAGTCAATCATCTACTACTAGCCTAATTTTTTGAATTCCAATTTTCTTCCCAAAATTTTTAGAAAATATAAATGAACTATAAATTGATTTTTAAATGAATTTTTTTTCAAAAATATATTAAAAAAAATATAGTAACTAATTTTTCTTAAAAAATAATTTATACTATCTAATGTGGCAATCTTTCAGATACCTCAAATTGCTTACATAACACACTTTTTAACATTCTTGATGATTTTCCTTAATTTATGAACATGCACTCTTCTAAAGGCTCAAAAAAACAAAACCTTAATGATTCAAAAGTGTCTCTATAATTGAAAAGTAGTGAACAAACCTTTGGCTCTATGCAAAAATTGGATGAATGTATTTGTAGATTTCATAGAATCATTCATTTTCAATTCAATTTCAATCCTTTCAACTCCAATTTCACATTATGTTATCCTAATGTAAAGTTGGGTACATTTTAGGCTACATTAGGTTGCAACAAAAATGAAATGGTTCACAATTGGGTCTCTTAACCCCTAAAAGCCCAAGGGGTTAGGACAATACACAAATGTATTATAAAATGTAAGTTTTGTAAATTTTTTGAAGTTAGTATTACAGAAGATAATGTGAAGCACAAAATGTAGAAAGTATCCATATGGTCAAAATTATAAAATTATTTTTAGATTCTCTTCAAATGGAATTTGAAGATATAACTTCAAAAATTCACCAAAAATACAATTTCTTTATTTAGTATATGAATTTTTTTTTATTGGTCAAAATTATGGTTTCTATTGATTTGTGAAAAAATGTAAAAGATCTAGTAATGAGACCATCAACACTAATCTTTCCCAAAATAATAAGTTTTTCAACACTAGGCAATTCTAAACCTTTTGTGCTATATCTCTTATAATTTTTATTGACCGTGCTGATCTTAGTTTTGAATATAAATGTTGAAAGAAAACCCAATTTTTTCAAAACTGAAAAAAAAAATTTGAAAAATGTTTTTTATTTGTCCAAAAATTCTGCCCGAAGTCGGGCAGCGACCAAAAAATAGTTGTTTGAGTGCTTAGGGGTTAAACTAACTGCATTTCAAAGTGTCCAAATAAGCATTCGAATATTGTTGCAACTAATGAACTACCAAAGTTTTGATGGCTTTTATTTTAGAGCAAAAAAGAATTCTACTATCTTTTAGAAAAAAAATTTGGACACTAATTGAAGAAACTATGAATTTTCAAAGGTTTTGGAAGTAAGTGTATAAAAATCAACTATTGGCTTATATTTATAGAGGCTTATATATTTGGTAAGAAAATATGGGGTTGGTAAGAACTTGGTGCAATTAGATGTAGTTATCTCAATGAAGTGAACTAGTGACTATAATAGGAATTTTGCCTTTTATGTATAGTAATACTTAAGAAAAATGTGACTACTTGAGTGCAATGAATAGTAAGTGAACATTTTTTGGTATGTAACTCTATAAGTAACAAAGGCCCTTATTAATATGTAATCAACCTATGTATATTAATTTGACAATTCAAAAATAAGCTCTTTTACTAATTTAGCAAAGTAATGAGTAGAGTTGTAATGGACTTTACAAGCCCTTTTTTGTTTGTTGACATGGTATCTAACATTTCTCATTCCATCTATAAGATCTTTTGTCAACTCAATAGGATGGTGATGAAGATTTTTTGATGCAAATGAAATTGAGGTGTTTGGATGATTTAGTACATGATGTAGAGATAAGGTAGCAACAACTTATATAAGTGATAGTCTATGAGGAAGACTTCCTTCAACAATATAAATCTATAGCATCACCCTATTAGCCTATCTTGTCTTTCTTCTCACCACCTACTTGATTACATAGTAAAGGTTTAAGGTCTTGGCTTGATGTTTCAACAAAATATTTTAGATCTTGGGGAATTTTTCACTCTTCTCATCTTATACATTTTTTATTTTATATCAATATTCCAAACAAAGTTTTCTTTGGGCTTTTCGCTCAAAGTATTAACACAATTTTGTAACTATTAGTACAATATTTCATCATGATTTTGTAGGTTGGTTGAGATTGACTACTTTGTTCTTATATCGGTTGATGTTTCTCTTCCTTGTGATCCAACATTAGAGTTTTGTCACAAATAATGTGATGCTCAAACATAGTTCTACAATAATCACCTATGTATTTCATCACAATTTTGTAGTCTATATTGGTATACTACTAGTAGTGTTTCTTTATTAGTTTTCATTCTCCATCTCACTTTTTTTTAATATGCATTCTACTTTTTGAATTTTGACTTAATGATTTAGTAGAATTTTGATGATTTCAGTAGACTTAAAGGTCATATACTACTATATTAGTTGACAAATATAGATGTTGAGCATTGTCCTTGGCACAAGTTTCAAATCTTTGTTGTTGCAAAAAAAATCTTATTATACACATTGAAAGCTTCTCCAAATGCTACCAGAAATGTTTCAAAGTTGTTGAGAATTGTAAAGCTCCTCTCAAAAAGTGGTGCAAACCAAAAAAGTGTTTAATTTGTTTTGATAGCAAGGTTCCTACCAATCCAACATAAGTTGCATGTGTTGGATATTAGTGCACTTGTAGAAGTGTAATAAGTCAAAAATGGTTGAGATAACCTTAGAACTTTGAACATGTGCCATCTTATTTTCTTGGAAAATTAACTCCAAGCACTTTGCTGTTACTCAAAGATGAATTTGATGGCTATAGCAATGAATATAATGAAGCCTGTGCTAGCAATATTGGTGCATGAACTTGTTGTATTGATTGTTGTAGCTTTGCTTTCAATCAACAAAACCTTCAATTCAACTCTTCAATTTGTTTGAACATGCATTCACAGTCAATAATCATAGTTGTTACAATAGTCATGATGGTATTTAACTTTAAGTGGTCCACGATAGTTTCACTTACTTCTCTCATTGAACAAATGGATATACATCTCAATCGGGAAATGCAAATATATACTAGTCCACACTCTACTTGAAAGTAGTGAAACTTTGAAGATGTTTAAGGCAGTCTTGACGAACTATCTAGGATGATATCAAAACAAGAGTAAGAGTGTAATAAGGATTCTCAATGAATGCAAAAGGATGTATTCAAGAAAGTAAGAATACATAGAAGTAGGCTTGGAATTGAATGCTAAGGCTGAGAGCTATGAATTAGACATCAAGAGAGTGAGTTATCAAGATTGAGGAATCTTTTAGTCTTGATTCCTATATTTGTTCAAAATCCTATAGATAGAATACTTTTCTCTCTCTCTATGCTTGAAGTTCCAAAGCTTCTATAAATTACACTTCTAGATGACTAGAAGTGTAGCTTGAACATTATTTAGGAGTTTCAATTATTTATGCATCATTCCATTAGACAAATGTTAATGGCACCTAAAGGAAAATAGCTTACTTTCTAGTGGATATTATATATAGTTATATAATTGTAAACACTCATAATCTACTATTTTAACTTCAACTTGATATTGATTCTTAAATATTGTTATTGTCTTATATGTTTTTCATGTGTTGTATTTTCATCAAGATTGTGTTATTTAGATTGGAAGTTTGATATAATAAAATTGTGCTTCAACTTCTTATCATTATGTTTTGGCTATTGTTTTGCTTTGTTGTTTTATCTTGCATTATCTAGGCTTTCCTAATCAAAAATTTGAAGATCTGAAAAGTAATTTAGGACTTCAAAGATTTATAACTTTGTAGATTTAGGATTTTGTACATTTAGAAATTCACATGTTGAAAGCTTCATACTTTCAAAACCTCTCAAATTTAGAAATTTAGAAATTCACATCATAGATTTAGATTGCTATGTTGAATGAAAATTTATTCTTCATTATTTGATTTGGAATATTTTTAAAACTTAAAATTTTCCAAATGTGTACATTTTTATACAGTTACAATTTACAAATAATTACAGACCATGATTATTGTATTAATTTTTTATTATTTAAAATGCAATTATATTAGTTTTAGTCTCAAATGAACTCAAAACTATGGCCTAAAAGATTTTTCAATATGAATTTGTATTGATGATTATTGTACATTACAATGATGTCATAATTTCAAAAAACACCATAAAGATTGAATCAAATTTCAAAATATAACAGGGCATGTGCATTGGTCTAATGTTGCATGAATAAGCATAACTGTATTATCCATTGTTTGAATTGAAGTGTCCAAATCAATAGAACTTTTGAGTGTACATTCACAGTATTGGTTGTAGCTCTTTTTATTTGGCAAAATGGTGCCAAAATGCACCATGGAAAATAGTCCAATAAAAACGAGTAGAGGATTCTTTTTAGTAGAGTTTTTGGCCACTATAGTCAACTGTCTAGAAGAAAATGAAAGCCACTACAAGACATTTTTGTCGATACCTTCTTTTTGTAGACAAGGGCTTTACTTCAAAAATGGCGACTACTAGAATTTGATGTCATGGTAGCCCTCATCAAGTTTAGAATTCTAGCTCAACACCTCCAACTTTGGTACCTAGTACGTATACCAAAGGCATTTCAAAATTGTGACTACCCTTATTAATAGTTTTAGATTTTTTCATTCTCTTGCTAAATCTTATTGTCTCCATTGCCTATAATTTCTTCATTGATTTTCATTCCTTTGCAATTGTATTCCAATACTTTACCATTGCATTTCATTCCTTTTCATTATGCTCAGTGCTCACATGCTGATTTGTGTTGAATTTCAACATTTGTATACTAAAATGCACTGTTAACTCCACATGGTGCAATAACCATCATTGTAGAAGATTATTTGAGGGACTGGGATTGAAAGAGTGATAGTTTATTGCTACATTCACTACAAGAATTTAAAGACAAAATAGAAGGGTTTCCTACATTGTCTACAGGACGTTGCAAGTGAGAGTATACTACATTGTTGGTTCTTTTGGAAATTTACTTCATTTACTTCATTTGTATTGTTTTTGTGTGCCTCTATATAAGCCCTCAATTGTCACTATAGACTCAAAGTGTTTTAAGAAAAAAAATTGTATGTCATTATTATATTTTATAAACAAGAATTCTAAAAATAGTACTAGACTACAAATGGTAGTATAGAGCATTTAATAATGTTGTGTTTTGCACTTAGAAATACAAATACCTAAAACACTTCAATCCTTCATTTTTAGATAAAGTAAGTATTTTATAGAAAACATAGGTGTGTTTGCAATAAATCAAGGGATCAATAGCAAAACACTCTTTCCAAACTATAACCATGTCCAAATCTATAGTACATGAATTGAAATACTTGCTAAGATAAGAGTCTTAATATTCATATGTTGTAAAATCCTTTTTCATTTATAAATGCCCATCCTCTACTTTTATGATAGAGTAAATCAAAGTCTAGTCATTTTAAACAAAACGTAGCAAGTTAGAATTCAACCTTGCAAACTAAAACTCAAGTGATATGATAGAAGAAACAATCAAAGACCAAAAGAAGTATTTTGAAAACCAAGACATGCTAGGAGAGCAACGGCACAATTGGTTCTCTAAGATTTTGCATCAATCAAAAGTTTTCTAATCTAGATAATACAATAAAATATAATTACAAACAAACCTTTTAATGAAAATTGCAAAATAAAAATTTATTATTCCAATTGTAGTAAGATTACACTAAAAAATAGGATTAAATGTTTTGTAGAAATAGAATGCCCTAATAAGTTTTTTAGCATTCTAATACTAGTGGAGATTCAAACAAACAACTCCAACAACTTTTGATGAATTTTAAACAAATTTGAGGCATTGACTAGAGCCACAAGAGTACACAATATGTGAATGAAGATGAAGACAAATCTTTCTTTATTCCAATAATTCTATTGAACACACAAGCTAGTCAATATTTTCAAAATGTGTAAATTTTTTATTTTAGAATTTTATCATAGATTATCTAGACAATTTCCTAGGTTTTACAAGTCACTAATGACTTTAGCAAAAAAGGATGGAAGTTCCTCAAAACCTATTTTGGTTCACTAAAACCCTTGAAGGACCATTGTCCCCTCAAGGAACAAAATGGATTTTGGACATGTTCCTATGCCTTCAATTTTTGGTGAAACCTTTTGAAACTTTTTTATCACAGAGGAAAACTCATTAGCTTTTGGAGAACATAATTTTTATTTCAATTGGTGCTTGCGAGCAAAAGTTATACAATAAAAAGTCCAGATTTTTATTTGGCAGGCACCAAATTTTTTTGCAAAAGTCAAAATTAATTTTTGAAATATTTTCCTTTGAATAATATATTTTTACTTACATGTAAAGCTTTGATTCATTCTATTTGGACTTATAATGAGAAAGTTCTAAAAATCTTGTTTTGGGGGCAATCTAATCATCATCTTGAAAAATAACTTATAGAATTTAATTCTAAATGCAATTTTCACAAATTTTTAAGAAAAAAATTGTTCTACAAGGTTACATTTACTTGCTAAAACAATCTCAGTATTGGAATTATTATATTTCAATCCCATCTTAAACTAAAATTGTTCATATCTTCCAATCTATAAGGAAAATTTTTATGAAATTTTTACCGCATAATCCCAGTCAAGTTAAATACAACTTTCTATGGTTTACTTTTAAATTTTTATTTTGTTTTGTTTTGTTAGATGAATGCAGCAAAAATGGCAATTTTGAGAGGTTTTTGATAGAAAAATGGCTTTGGTCGTTTAGGGATTAAACCAATGACACAATTTGTTTGAAATTTAAAGCTTTCTTCTAAATTTAGAATTTTATCCAAAAATAAGTTTTATTTTATTTAGTATTTAGGTGAGACTTTGAGGCAAAATATAAAAGTCTTCCTTTTTTCTTCCTAAATCACTTTTTTTTTTTTTTGTACCTTATCTTTTGGTTAATTTTGTGTTTTTTTGGCCAATTAGGCCAATTATTGTCAACATGGTGTTTTTTCAAGCACTTTTGTTCTTTTCGTAACAACTTGCAATGCACTTTTTGTTGGATGTGCCTTCAAATCTTGCCACCTTGCTTCTAATCAAATGGTTTGTAGTATTTGTCTTTTAATTTCATATTTTGTAGGTTTAATTTCGACTTTTGGGTCTTTACATACGTTCATTACCTCTTCTTGTTTTTGTAATTGATTTTGGTTTCTTAAAATTTTGTACATTGAATGACCATTTTCTTCAAAAGGGACACTCCAAATCAACATTGTAAACTCTGCACCCACTTTGTAATTCCACATCAAAGAAAAACAAACTCTTTGTAAAAGAAGAAATATATATGCAATGTAATAATATTGGTTGGCTTATCCAATAGCATTATTAGAATTGTTAAGAATCCAAAACTCAAATTCTATAGCATAAAAATGTATAATTACCTACTATTGAACAATGGAACATGATCAATACATACATCAAATTCTAGTCATTGACCCAAACCTTTATCTATACTAAATGTGGCCTTGACTATCATCTAAATAGGTTGTCTTGGACTTCAATGGAATTCATGTCTTTCACCAATTACATCCACATAAAGTCTCTAAATGAATCAAAAATGAAAAGTTTGCAATGAATGCCAACATATACCATCCTTCTTGAATGTGGCATCATGGCATTCCATACAACAATTTCTAACTAAGATAGACCTCATCTATTGAACCAATAGATAATTGTTCATTTCTATTTGAACTGACTCATGCAAATAGTCAAAAAAATCCACAAAATCCTTAATATTTCTTCGATTGGAATCCAAATTTCTAGTATTGCCTATAAGGGCAATTGCATGAAACACTTGTACTATTTTTAGTCACACGTCTCATACTGATCTGTTTTTTGACCATAACTTTTGCATTTTTGCTCCAAATGACTCAAGATTTCTAGAGAAGGTACTCATAACTATCATACAACTTACATGAATTTTTGATAATTTTCAAAAATAGTTTAATATAAAAATAGTACTAGTGATTGAATGTCACATATGACAATTTGGAGGTTTTTAGTACTATGGAATACCTTTTTTTAATGATTTTGAGATGAAATTTGAATGAGATGGTCTTCTGATATACTTATAGCTTTCCACAGAAGAATTTTCAAAAGTAGTTAATTTCATGTCATGTGGAGGTCTACAAAGAGAGCTTCATTCTGCTTGTATTTTGAAACATATAAAATATTATTTTGGTAGGTTCTTTGGTGAATGAACATCTCCATAAAGTTGTTGCAAATGGCCACTTTTTATTTTTTGTATTTACTTATTTTTACTATTTTTCCCTAATTAAAACATAAAGGTATGTATTTTCTTGAGGTTTGGCACTTTTCCAGTTCTCCTACTTAGAAAATTTTCCTATACAATTCCTTTTGTAGGTACCTTTGTCTTAAAGGTGTATACATAAGTCATATTTTTTTTTAATTTAAAAAATTATTTTTCTAATTAGATAGTACTCCAAAAAAAGTCAGGAGTACTGTTGCAAAACGCAACAAATAGTACAGGTGTTTCGTGTAATCACCCATAATCGTATTTAAAAGTCTTATGTAACTCAATGTTCATAGAGTGGATACCTTCATAGGCTCAAAGAGTATTGTAACTAAGCAAATCCAATAGAAAAAACTTGTTTTTCTATATGGGTGTATACTGCAAGGTACACCACCACAATTTGGCCTTCAAAACCTTATCTAGTTTGGTCATCTTTGCGTCAATTAAGTAGGTGTTCCAAAAATGTTCACACCTATTCTCAAAGAGCCCAAATTTTTTGTTAGAGTACTAAAAGCTACCTCTATTATAGAATGAAAGACTTGATATTCTTACTACGCGTAATTTGTATAGAAAAGAGGTGTCTTTATATGTGATTGTGTGGCCATGCTAAAGATCTATGAGGGACAAACCTTCAATTTGTACATCATTAAAGCCATTGGATTTGCTTTGAATGAATTTTTAACCTTTGCAATTTACTTGATTGTAGACATGAACAAATCTACAATATAGTGTCAACCTAGAAAAAAAAATTGGCTTCTCTTCCATCCACCTTGAACCACCTATGTAAAATTAAATTTCTAGGGACACATTGTATATGAAGAGGGTATCCATTGTCAATGCAAGTGTCAATAACAACTCATCCAAGGTTGTGTTTGTTGTTTCAAATGAATAGAAGATTTAGGCTCACCATGATGACTATTAAATTATTCAAGTGATCTTTGTTGATATCATATTCACAATGATGTTTGAATGCACAAGTAATGATGGTCATCTTGGACTGTTGTAGTCCTCTCACCATTCAATGGTCCTTTGCACGCATGGTTGTACCAATTTTACTTTGACATGCCTTCATTTGTGTTGTAGGAACATGAAAGAATTTGTTCATCAAAGGAGCTTGGCCACTTAAGAAAGCTAATATATTTTCCATCTTCAAAATAGGTTTCAAGAAATTGTGCCCAAAATTGAGATTGTAAAAACCCATCTACACTTTTATTTTTTCTTAGAACAAACAATGGAATTTTAGGGACTAAATTAATTTAATTGAAGAAGAAGCTTGAATACTTAAAACCCTTCGTACTAACTAGACAACTTTGGGTGAATGTGGTGAAAATAATATAAGTTTTTGGATGAAAATGTAGATAAATTTTGGATGAAGGTAAATGATAGTTGATTGAAAGTTGATAATAATCACTTCATTTTAGATGGTATAAAATAGTATAAATTCCATTATGTTATTGATTATACCTATAATACTATGATTTTACATATTAGTGTGTTTTCATAACTTGTATGATTGCAAAATTAGCAAAAAATAATGTTGTTATTATTGAAATGTGTATTAATTGAATAAACTATTAGTTGTCGAAAGATTGACCACATAGCAAGATTACAATGACAAATAAAACCAAATGCTCAATTGAAATATCCAACTTTGGCAAGTACCCTAGTGATTTAAATCACAAATCACGAAAGTGATTAATTCAAGTGTACATACATGTAGCTATCTTTTTTATGTGGCTAAATACTTATTTTTGTTTATATCCACCTCTCTAATTTCATAATTCACTCACACATCATTTTGTACACATTACTATGAGATTTTCAATACATTATAAAGCTATGCTTGTGTAGACTGTATAGTAGCAAGAAATCTTTCAATTGTTTTTGTATGCCTCTATCATCTAAGATGCAAAAGCACACTATGCATTGGTACAACTCTAAAGTAGTGATGTAATATGAAAAATTGCCTTTTCAATTGGTATGAGTCATTGGCCTATGTAGCTCACCTAAAGAGGTTGTGGAAAAGTTTGAGAAATAAAGAGGTAGGCACCCAAGACATCTTCATGCAAGAGAGGTGATGTTGTGTGATTTTACTCGTGCAAAGTCATCTTGGAATTGCATTGATGACAACAAAACATTTGCAAAAAGAATTAGGTTAAAATGTCTCTAACATTGCTACGAGGCATACTTTGAGAGGAGAAGGTTTGGATTGGCACATGTGCAACCAAAAAAGCCTCTTTTGGCACAAAAAAGTACATATTATGGCACATTTGAGGTTTGCTCAAAGGTATGCAAATTTGGTTACTTATGATTAGAAATGTATTATGTTTAGTAATGAGTTGAAGGTAAATAGGTTTAAATGTGATGGTGGAAGATGGTATTGAATTAAAGATAGAAAATGTGTCCAATCCAAACATGTCCATCAAACAATTGAACATGGTATTGGGCATGTCATGATTTGGGATGTATGGTCTACAATCCAACATAATTACAATATGGTTCCAAACAACTTGCGTTTTTGATAGGATGATGATCCAAAACATGTAAGTAATATGATGCAAAGATGGCTTACATCATAACCATTCCAACTTCTCAAGTAGCCTATTCAATTGCCATGGAGCATTTTGGGGTTCTCTTAAAATGACATTTGTATTATTTTCTACACCTCCAAGAGGAAACAAAGAATTGTCGGAGTGTGTATAATGTCTCATGTAGTTTTAGTGTAGAGAATTGCATGGCATTGTATGTGAGCATGTTGCAAAGAATTGTCATTGTATTGGCTACCATAGAATATTGAATATATTATTGAAGTTCAAAGAAGTAAATTGAACAATACTAAATACTTGCTAATGGTTGTTGATTGTAAATTGTAGTTTTTAATTTGATGTATGGCTCTACACTCTTATATATGACTTTATTTGCTTTTGAATGTAATTTTTAGTTTGGAAAAAGAATAACTACATCACTTGTGGATTACAATTGTTTGCCAAAGTTGGCATTTGGAGAAAATTATTCAATTTTGTTCATTAGTGTAAATACTAGAGTTATCCTAAAAGTTATGAAATGTGGTCCTCTATTTGGTCCTTCTTTCCAAATTGCTATTCAATTTTTATTCAATTTTTATTTCTTTGAAATGGCAATGCCTGACTACTTGCAATGTTAGTATCTCCATTGATTCTTTTCTTTGAAATATGAGCACAATATGTTAGCCTACTCTAGTTTGGAATAGTGTGACTTTGGCTAATTAGTAACATATGCAGTTACGCACTAAATAAGATAAATCAGTACACAACATCCAACAACTATGTTATAAACACCCTATTGTGTCATTCTAGTAACTTTGCATAGTTTTGAATGTAACTGTAATATGATTAAGCTATTTTGAATCTTTGAGCATGATGACACAATTACTTTGCCACAATCAAACTAATATATAGAGATATCTATTTTACAAAGTTTGATTGTACAACACCTCACATTAAACTCTTTATAGATCATATTAATTTTTGTAATTCAATGAGGGTTTTTATCACAGTTGTTAGTATGTAAGCATAGAAAGTGAGAACCTATGGGCCTAGAATTCTATACACCTATAGTATTGGTGTCTATATTATAGACACCTCAATGGTTATAGTCTATCTATATTCTAAACACCTATAATATAGGTGTTTATATTATAAACACCTTCAATGAGTGTAGGATATTTACTTATACTTAGGCTCAAGGCTCATAGGCTCATAAGCTCACACTTCTATGCTCACATACTAGCATTGTTGGATTTTTATTAATAAGAAATATATGCATATGGATGCTTTCTCCATATCAATGCAATCAAACTTTTAAAACTCATCACCAATGTTATTCAATCAACTAGCAAGTAAAATAATGAACATTAAATAAATCAATACACTAACCTATAAACAATGGGGTGGAGATCTCGTGTCGAATGAATGACAAGGAATTCTTTTGTGCAGAATAAAAGTGCAACTATTCATCTTCAAAATTAGGGGTGGATAGAGGAGATCTTTGACTTTGACTTCTAATGAATGCTTTTGGATTTTCTTATACCAATGACTTCGACAATATCAAAATTGAAGAATTTCACAATCACAAATCCCTCGTTCAAGGGCTAAAAATGAAGCTTTGCTTTTTAATGACTGAAATTTGGTATGCTTGATTGAGATTGCATCAAAACTATATGTTAATCATACATGACTAAAAAGAATACCAATTACATTTAACCCTTGAACATCATAAGGGATGTTTTTCAAACCTTTGATTTTGGGAGATTAGGTTCATCAAACCTTATAAAGTTTGCATCTGTATGATGGATTTCCCCAAAAGACGTGAGTCTAGATTGATGAGGTTATTGACTATAGATCTATATGGTGAAGAATGCAATAATCAATTCAAATTCAAGTTATGTTGCTTTTTTTGGAATGGTCCCACCTTCATAGCTATTTAGTTTGTGACACTCAAAGGTTAATAATCTGCAAAGTGCAAAATCCTTTCCATGGCACAATAGGGTATTCATAGCATGGGTGCTTTGTATAGGGCAATGCCCGAAGAGGAGAAAAAGCATCCATATGCATATAATGAGGAGCCATTGCCCAACGTAAATCACGAACAAAAGGATGAGAAATTGAGGATGAGAAATCAAAGTTGGATGAGTAATTTGTAATGCCTGATTACACAAGAAAACCCGCACAATCAGGCATTACACCTCAGAACCCTCCCTGCAAATGTACAGGGAAATTCCTGCGAGTGGTTTACGTATTGTACAATGCCCTCCCAAAAGGTTTTTGCCTGGCTGATTCAAGATGGGTAAGAGTGTTGCCATAAAAATTTTAGGAGGGCACTGTACAAAGCCATAGAGTACATGTCTGTCCACCTAGGGTTTGCATTTTCAATGGGTTTCCATTTATAGTGAGGTTTGGAGTCCAAGTGGAAGTAACGTGGCAATTCAAAGTCCACGTGGAATAACCTACCCCACTGAGGCAAGGGAGTCAAAGTTTCTTTCGTGCAATACATTCTTTAGAAAATCAAACTGATAATTCAGGATTCAATAGACTGTTGAACACTGTTCAAGTAGGGTGGGTGCTGAATTTAGATATTCTCCACACATTAGCACAACCAGTACATTCCGAGTACCTCCATGAAACTTTAAAAAGGATTCAATAAAGGCTTCAAGAAAGGTCAAATGGCACCTGTTTGAGGACCACCAGTAAGATGTAAAGGAGTGGCATAAACCATTCTTCATGCAAGCTTTCCACATGGGATGATACTATCTTGAAAGTTATATACCCTTTGAGGGGCAGCCAAAGGTCCTCTTCATAGTTCATACACTTGTCCTGAATGGATATAACCATCTGAAATTTCGGCTGCCCCCAAGGAATCAATTTACCGTAACGAGTTCGGAAGGCAAAAAGACGGAGTTTTTTAGAATTTCAGACCCACCCAGGCGAGCAGAGAGAAAAAGTCATGTTTGACTGCTGCGTGCCGAGGTTCGAACCACATGGGAATCACATCCTGAAAACATGCCACTGCTCCATACGTTATTGCAGAGTGACGAGAATTTGAAAAAGGCTACGAAAATATCAAACGCGTGGGAAGACGGGTACAGCACGCAAGACAGGCTGCCAAGTTGCAAAGGAAAATCAAATAAATAGAGTAGGCCTCTGAATTCAGCCATGTACTTAAAACATTCTCGCAAATTGTAAGAATGTGCACAGTTTCGAAGCAAGAAAAAAATAACAGATATGGTACACCTAATGTGATTACACAAAAAATTTGTCCTGAAAATGTTGGACAAAATTCATTCTCATACAGCTCGCTTACAGTACAATCGTGTGTTTTCCTATATTTTATTTTTGAAAGCTCTGAAAAAAGTGATAATGTATAAGCATTTATCACAATTCGAAACTCACAATGTAAAAAGAATACATGTCTTAGCAAAATCTTATAACCTTCAGCAAAAATGCTCCGAAATCCAGTGTGATCACACCAGAAAATGAATTTTGAGTAGCATCTGCCTCCCTGTTTTCGTAGTTCCTGCAATGGACACAGAACAAACTTCAGTTCGACTTGCTGCTGGATTGTTCGAACTAGAACGTCTAGAAAACTTGCCATATAATAAGATACCGATCTAGGTCGAAGTACTCTCAAAAGATCATACAGAAACTAACTCATGGAAGTACAAATCAAAGAAGGTGCAAAAATGTTGTGAGCTAGTACAGAGGCGAAATCTCACCATATAGGGCACACGAGTTTCTTTGTTGACTATACGTGTGCTTTAACCGGCAAAAGAAGATTCGGCCTTGGATCATGAAGATGAGGAGCGAAACGCTTGAAGTCCACACAATAAGAATGATAGGTACTCTCTCCGAGTGACCGGGACCTAAATACCCGTTCGGTATCCTCATAAAATCTGTCCTCCTCTCGCCCTATGAATTAAGCCTTACAGTCAAGCTCCTATTTTACTATGTGAGCCATCCCATGCGCTGAAGGTTGGTTTCTTAGGCACTTTCACTTGGACGACAGCAGTGTCGTGAAAGCAATCTAAATTTGGTTTGCAACCTTCCATACGCTGGAAAAGTCCGTAGGACCTGCCCGAAAATAACGGACAGTCTCAAAGAATGGTCTATCTAATTAATCCTCGTTTACAGTGAAGGCGCCATAAGCTCTTTTCTAGACTTCAAAATTTCCGTTGTCGAATAATCTCTGTCAATTGAATCTATGTGGTGTTTCCTGGTATTTGTTTCTCGTAAAACATTTCTCATCCACTTCGACTTGTCATTTAACCCAGCTAGGTGAACCATGAAGTCCCCTCTTGCATAAACACCTGCAATCATTGCCAAAGACCCAAAATGCTGAGAGAAGAGTCCCGAACAGGATAATTACTGCAAGACGTTCCGAGTCCCCGCTCTGAATTATTGTTCCCTTTCAAAATCAATTAAAATGAGCACAACAATACGGGTGCAAGAAATCTACCTTGCCAGACAGCCTTGGTGACTGTGATCAAGCGATGACAGCTCCTCCAAGACGGTCTCCACAAATTTGAATTGAAGAGACACTGCATTTCAGGAATTCGTACATGACGCTTGAATTCATCCTTGTCCATAACGCTGACCAGATGCTTGAGGGCAGTATTGTCTCCACTTTTTGATTGACCGAAGGGTTGAATGAAGTCGGTTTGATCCCACCAACGGTCGAGGAACTGTCGACTCCAGTCAGAGTTCCGGAAAAAGAACATACCTGCACCACAATCTACATTGTCAACGACTGGAAACAAAACAACTACAAATCACCACTACAGCTCCTTTCAGTACATACACAACAAGAACAGAGAAATGTAAGCAGAGGAGTAAAGAAAATGCACATGTATACACACCTGCATTGACACCAGTGACATCTTCCGTGACGATAAAGTCTGGCATCTCCTCAGGTTTGACATCGCCAACCACAGAGAAAAGGATATCCTCCTGAACCACGAACAAAAAGACAGAGATCAATCGATGTTTCAAATGTTACACCAAAGCGCAGAAGGCTCATTGTCACGATGAGGCAAAAAACTTAAAGTAAACAGACTGAAATTAGTGCTTACCAGCTTGATATTAGGATTCGTCACAGCAGAGTCCTGAAACATATCAAACAGAGAGAACATCCAATACGTTAGTCGAGTTTCCTGTTTCATGAGCCATGTATCTCCATGTGGTCAAGCACTGAACGAATGACAAAAAAGGAATTCAAATTAATGCCCTTCGTCCCCAAAGACCGCAGAGAAACATGGCAGAGAACAGCCACTAGAAAATTAATCGCAAGTCACATGGCTGAACTAGTCTGCATGTGGAGTACATACCGCATCATTCCAAAACACCCAATCATACTTAGAGATCTGCTCCTTCACGGCCAGAATCTTGCTCCAGCTGGGAGGTCGACTTGGATCCAATAAATAACTGGCATCGATAAAGTCATATCCATGCTTTTTCACATACGCTTTCTTATTAGGGGCAACCATTTCCATCACTCCCTCGAAGGATCTCCCGGGAATAGTCGAAGATCCATCCGAACAAGTCACCATGGCGAACTTCAATCGTTGAAAATGAGCTGGAGCACTCCCTCTCCCCGCTGAGCATTGTCGTCCTAAATCGTTGGCCTTCCTAAGAAAGGCTGATGATCCGTAGAATCCCAGAGCAGTTAAGGCCAAAGAAACAAACACTAAAACTAATAAGGCTCGAGAAAACGCCTGCAAAGTCGACATGTACAGCCGAAAACCGACCTCTTTCTTAAAAGATTCCCGAGAACGCAAACGAGCGGCATATTCCGAATACATGCCTTTGAATCTCCTCTGCGGAGATGCACCTGAAACTTCGGCCATTGCAATATGTACACTGTCGCTTTGCATACTCAGTGAACACTCTTGCCACCGAAGCAAGATCCTTATTAGCCCGATGAGTTTGCGAAATAGTAAGAGCTCCTTCGCACAAAGCTTGACGGTTGCAGTAGTCTGAAACAATAGAAACCTTCAAAAGGCCGCTCTAAGAAGAAATAAAAATAACAAGAGGAAGAAGATCTCTGTAAGGCTCTTGTTCTCTTGCCAACAGCCCTCAATCGTTCCAATAGATTAAAAAGCTCCAATATCTCCCCTTCCAACACAACGCCGAACAATTTCCTCAACGCTAACGACAGCCGCGTCGTAACCGCCACATTGTCCAACACCGACAGAGCACCACCAACGGCTACACGCCTTATCGACAAAACCAAACCGTCCGGTTCTTCTCTTACAACACTCACCCCCGCCTCCCAAGGCGCCAAAACTCGAACACCCGAGGTCCAAACATTCAAGCGCTGTCAGGGAAAAGCAACACCCTAACGGATCTTAAAAACGCCCTAAGGAATAAGCAGAGCCGAGGCCCCGATAGAAGAACTAAAAAGCTTTAACAGCCACGCGTGGCAACCCGCACGACAATGGAACCGAAAGATCTCAATGCCATGCAGGGAAGAAAAACACTCCGCGTGGACCAGAAAGGCTCCCGATCAACCGACTCGTGTACTACAACTAGAGCTGACGTTCTTCTTCGTGTTTCCTTCCTCCTGCGTCTGCTACCTACCGACTTCTCCGAGTGTGATGAGAGGGAGAAAGAGAAGCCGGCTGGCTGCAGGATCCCGAACTCCTAAGCTTCAAACAAAGCCCCAGGGCGTGCCTCCCACAGATCTCCCCTTGTAAACTAAAAAGTGACCTGTCTGGCACGCAGATGGTCGAGGCGTAAGCGATGGCGATGGCGATGGAGCAGGGAAGGAGCACCAAGCAGCCTCTCCCTCTTCTGGGGCAGCGGGCTCTACGCCAGGTCTAACGGCTCGTCCCCCGGCCGCGTCCAAGACCCCCCCCCCCTCCCGGGCTTCGGAGTCTTCCCGCGGCTGCCTTGCCGCGTTGGCTTGAGTGGTGCCGAGGGTCTTCTTTGTCTTCCCTACCGATCCGGAGAGCGCGTCTTGGGTAGGGTCTTGGGTGGGGTCTTGGGGCGGGTCATCCTGCGGTCACTACTTGATTTCACCTTCCTTTTAAGAAGTGCAAGTTGCGGGGGGTAATGAAAAGTTCATTGAAATATGGATGAAATATCATTTATTCATCCAAAACGTGCCCGAGCTTAGGGCTTGGCACTTTGGCAGTCCTGTCATTTCGTCGACTCACAATTAAGATTCTATTGTCAAATATTCTCTCAAAAAAATTTGGTACCCATCTTGAGTTCATTTTAGTTTCAAAAAATCTTTTACATGGTTATATGGCAAACATTACCTTTTAAATAATGATTGAAATGGTTGCTTAAAATGGAAATATAATTTTGCAAGTAGTGGATTTTTCCACTCCAAAAATGTACTTCCAAATGAAAAAAAATTACTTCCCGAACATTGGGTAATCTATTTTTAGAAATATTTACCGTCTAATTGACTACCGTACTTAGGAGGTACCATATCCGTCTTGTGAACAGTCCAGTGATCAGCGGAGCAATTTCAAAATAAAGGACATATTGTCAATTATATTGCTCAGGAAATATTTTTTAAATTCTCATGTTGAGTGATATATAAAATCCTACAGAAAATACTACTGTATCTGATGTGGGAGTCTTGGGCAGGGTCTTGGGTGGAGTCTTGGGCGGAGTCTTGGGCGGAGTCTTGGGTGGAGTCTTGGGTGGCGTCTTGGGCGGGGTCTTGGGTGGCGTCTTGGGCAGGGTCTTGGGCGGGGTCTTGGGCGGAGTTTCGACACTGCCCTTCTTAGATAGGGTCTTGAGTAAGGTTATGGGAGGGAGTCTTGGATGGGGTCTCAGAGATTTGGTCTCAGATGGGGTCTTTTGGAGAGGTCTTGTGCAGTTGTTATTGGAGGGGTCTTGCAGAAGGGGTTTAAGTGGAGGTCTTGGGAGTTTGTTTTTATGTTTTTGAGTTTTTGAGAAAGTGCCAAGATGGTGATTACTTAAAATTTGGTGAAGCATTGTATTTCTACATCCATTTATCTTTATGACCAAAAAATACTTTTTAGCTATATTCATACACATTTTCATCCAAATTTGGTAATTTTCATTCATATTTAGAAAAGAAATTAAAAATTATAGCAAAAAAAAATATTACTTTTATCTAGCATAAAGTATGCATTTTTATTTAATTTTAATTTTAAAACAAATGGACCAAATTCCATTGATAAGGAAAACAGTACATCAAACAAGAGTAGGCATTTATTTTGAAATGGTGCAATCTGGCACCATGGTGGGAGAGAAAGAAAAAAACAAATTTAAAATTGCTTGGGAAGTAATCATGGATGGGGTTTTCTGTCTGGATTTCTTCGATGGGGGGGAGGGGTCTCGGGAGGGGTCTTGGGGAGGGGTCTTGAATGGGTGGTCTCGGGAGGGGAGGTCTTGAGTGGTTGGTCTCGGGAGGGGTCTTGAGTAGGTGGTCTCGGGAGGGGAGGTCTTTGAGTGGGTGGTCATGGAGGGTCTTGAGTGGGTGGTCTGGGGAGGGGTCTTGAGTAGGTGGTCTCGGGAGGGGAGGTCCCGAGTGGGTGGTCTCGGGAGAGGAGATCTTGAGTGGGTGGTCTCGGGAGGGGTCTTGAGTGGGTTCTCTTCCGGGGAGGTCTTGAGAAGGGTCTTGAGAGGGATCCTGGGAGAGCTCTCGCGGGGGCCTGGCAGCCTGGACTTCCGAGGACGACATAAGAACCCTTGCTGCACGAGCATGCAGGGACGGGCGACAGGGCGAGCGACCCTGATTTCTGAGGTGGCAGTGGGCCCGGAATGTGATGCTAGGCTGTATTTGGGTACCTGCTGGCTAATTTTAAACGACATGTATTTAAAACCAATCATAAGGTTACCCTCTGAAAGGAATATTATATTTGTATTTCCATCTCTTGATTAATGTTTATATTATTATTCCATTGTTATTATACAGTATTGTGGTGGGGACTGTACAGTACAACGACGACTACTGTACCAAAAGGGGTTGTACAGTACAAATGGGCTGTTTTTTGAACTTGGAAAAGAACGTGGTACTGGAGAAAGCGTATTACCTTACATTCTTTTCTTGACGGACGGACGGACGCGGTGGAACCGACTGACTGACGACCAACCGACTGAAATCCAGCCAACACCAGCCTCGAAACTTCAATGGCCGACTCTGTAAGTTAACTTCGAGTTTAACTTAGTTTCAAGTTCCCTGAGATTCCAAACCCGTACGCCAGCCCCTTAGAGCAGCGGAGCCCTACAGCGGAGCCCCACAACTTGCCAATGAGGTTCTGTACCATTGATCTTCTATGGGAGAGGAATGTCCTCCATTGATTTGCCTCAACTCATATGTAGTGGGTACACCCAAAAGCACAGCGGACCTCAAAGCGCCATCTAGAGTGTGTGCACATTTTCAAAATCAATTATGTACAAAGACTGTGGATGGTGCTTTTGGAAACAAACTTTGAACGTAAAAAATAACTTTTGCACACCGTATCTGATTGTTTGTGTTTTTTTGATGCATTGGAACATACTTTCGCTTGCCAACAACACTATATAAAAATGTAAATAGCCTTAAAATAGTAACTAGGCATAGTACCAATTTCTGGCGCTTTTGAGTGTATATCCACCTTCGGTCTTGGGAAGCGCGCTTTGTAGATGCAAGGTGGTTGATTTCAATGTATTTAACTGAGAAAGGTGTGTGCATTGAAGTTTAAAATAGATAGGAAAAAGGCATTTTGCATGCACATGTGGCATTTGTCACCTCCTATATTGTGTATGAGGCAATGACTGCCTCTTTTGAGCTCATTATCAATGTGTGTGACAAACTATCACAATGAGCTCATTAATTAATTTTGTTTTCATTTACCAACTAACCCCTAACCCCCCCCCCAAACTCAAAAATATTCAAAAATATTCAAAAATTCAGAAATATTTTAAATTGAATTTTTTCAAGACCTCCTCCCTCCCCCCTCCATCTTTAAGAATCAAGTGAGCTTACAATCAATATGGGATAAGTCTATGTATTCCCAAGTATGTATGCATATGCATATCCACGTATCTTTATATTTGTATTTGTATTTGTATATGCATTTGCATTTGCATATTTTTGCATATGTATATTAGTATGTGCCCATATCCATACATGTGTATGCGTATGCATATATATATATATATATATATATATATATATATATATATATATATATATATATATATATATATATATATATGTATATAAGAGTTTTTTTACATCAATGGTGGAGGGGGTAGTTTGTGATTTTTTTTCTCAAAATAATCAACTGCTCTCAATTTTTAGGAGGGAGGGGGCTATTAATTAATGGAAAAAACATTGTTCACCACTTTTCGTCACATTGTCAAGACACTACATGCATTTTGTTATAATTAAGTCGAGAGGTGTTAACTGGACTTCCAAATAAATGAAAGGTGCTACATATTAAATTCTCAATTCCATGCATCAATACACACTTCTGAATCTAATATTTGTTGATATCGCATTGGACGTTCAATTTTCTATTGCCTTTATTTAAGGGTTAAATGGCAAATTTTGTTAAAATGGCAGTATTCCAAATGCCATTTTTCAGACCGTACGGTCGAAATTGAAAACTGGCATCTACAACTAGTATACATTTCAGACATTTAGGATTTTCATAGATTTCCAAAATCTATGACAAATTTAGATTTCAGATGTAGGATCTGAAACATCTTGGACAAGTCTAGATTTTAGACATCTATAACTCATGTAGATTTCAAAAATCTATGACCGGTGTACATTTCAAACTGCACAGTCCGAATTGTAAAAAGTGACAAACTAATGGAATACCACCATTTTAACGAAATTGGCCATTTAACCCTTTTGTACTTCAAAGTCCAATTGTCAATATAATTGATAGAGTTGCAAAATCCCAATTAGCCTCTATGACTTTGATTTTTCATCAATTTAGAAATTCCTTTGTTCATACCTTGCAAAGGGGGAAAGGAATGCAAGAAAGGGCCACTTTGTAATGTTGAAATTTAAGCAAAGAAAGGCCTTTTCAACTCACTATTTAGTTCAAGAATTAGATGATGGATTCAAATATTTGTCATCATTAGCCAATCCATTTCCAGAGTCTCATAAATTAATTATGGAAGATGGCTAGCACAAGCCTTCTACAAATTTCTACACTCCAAAAGGCTTTGGATTTCCTACATGGTGGTACTAATGATGATGTGAACACCCTTACATTCATCTTGATCATAACTAAAATTAGGAAGAAAGCTTGAAGCCTTTTAATGAATTCAACTTTCTCTAAATGATTGAATAACATTAAAATAATGTTGATCTCTAAAATGAGTATTTTAATATTGGCTATGAATATAAATTTGAGACATGTATTTTATAACTCCAATAGTGTTATTCTTGAATAATTTTTGAAGGATTAATTATTGTTCATATATGATTATATAATTACAAATGGAATTATCAATGTAAGTTTTATTTTCGAATTATCAATATGAGAATTGTAATCAATCATCTATAGAATTTCATATTTGCAAGTTATGAATTGCATCCTATAAATACTAGTGATATCAATGCAAATTTTAGCATCACAAATGTAATTTATTATTCAAGATCTTTAACTTTGGTTTCCAAATAGAAACCAAAACACTTTTGAAGTTTTTTGTTTTTACTACTAAAATCATTACAAAACTTCAAATCAAGAAAATAGACAAGGTATTTAGAAGTTAAATTGTTTCTTCATAATATATATCTCCAACTTTATCAATGCCTCAACATATCCCTAAAATTAGAGAACCTTTTAGGAATGGGATTTTAAGTTTATTTAACGATAAATTAGTAATAAAATTTATTTGACAATTTAAGATTCTAGTCCTAAATGGTGGGCAAATATAAATTAAAAAACAATTAGTTGGAAGACCCATAATGTATGTCTATGCTTACCTCCCTTATGTCAAGCTTATTGGTACAACTTCCCTTATTCTACTCTAAATAGTGAAATTAGGTTGTCCTTCACTAATTTTTTGAGATTTTATGCTATATAAACATTTATTGTTATTATACAAGAATGCACTACTATTGAATCAGTTATCGGTGTAGCTAGAATCAATGTTCTCAAAACTAGCTAAATTGCACTCAGTTTCTACCAAAAAAATCTTTGCACTACTATTACATTGTAAAAAAGGGCCTTTAATGAAGCCATTTTAGTCAAAATTATATTCCGTAACAAACAATAAAATTTGGTAGCCAATTTGCGACTTACTCTATAGTGAAATTAGCATATATTTAGTTAGTTTTGTCTTATAATATTCCCAATTATCCTTCACAACTTGCAAAATCCTTTCTTTTCTATTTTGTTCTGCTACTACTTATCGTCAAGAGAGCCAAAGTTGATGCTTGTTCCTCTTGAAAGGTAACTTATTGCACTAAATTTCAAAAACAATTATGAGATCACTGGTTGGAACATATGAACCTCTACATATGTAAATGAAAATATTTGTAAAAATATTTGTTAAATTTAATGGCTTGTAGAGTAATTTTCTTGGGGTAAGGCAACCTAATCATAAGGGCAAACCTAATTTCATGTTTAGTGTAGAGAGAAATATTTGGCATAACGGTTACTTACCACATTGTTTACCTTTTTTTTAAAAACAAGTGGACACTTTATGCCACTGCAAACCTTGGAATGTTTGGGGACTGATGAGGTGGCTTGTACTTTGGTTCTCTGCACTGAAGACCATTTCACTTGTTTTAAAAAACTAAAGGAATAATTAAGAAAAGAAAGTAAAGTAAAGAAACAGCAATACCACTGACATCCCTTGTGTCCAATTCTGACACCCACTATTCAACCATCATATCGGTGGTTACTTAGGTTGTTCTCCACTAAGATTGGAGCGGGTATCAATCTCAAAAAGGCCAAGAACTCAGTCCGGTTATCTCTTGAATGTGATTCAATTATAGGTGTAGTTATCTTACCACAAGAAATTGAATCATACATAGTACTATTTTAGCTCTATGAACAAAGAACAAATGTATCTATCATAAGGTAGAACCACCTATAACCAATAGGCTCCCCATAGTCAACCTTTTGATGGACATATTTCCAACCAAGGCTAGAATGAGTTTTTTTCTCATTTTTAAAGTTGGGACTAAAAGTTCATGGTACATGTTCTAATGTAGTTTGCAAGAAAGTAGAAAAGAGTGAGTAAAAATGTATTTTTTGCGTGATCGAAATTAGAAGACTCCACAGATTGGCATTTGGTCAAGCACACTTTATGCCTTCTAAAATTCATAGTAATTTCAATTAATGTGATAAAATTACCAAAGTTTTTGGAATCCCCATCATTTTTATCTTTACACCTCTGAAAATATTTGTTTTGCTTTGCACTACACTAGATCATGCCTAAAATACCTTAAATGATTGGTTACGGGTGGTTCTACCTTAGTGTGATTCAATTTCTTATAATAAGGTAACTACACCTAAAATTGCTCAAATAAGCAATTCAACACAATTCCCATTATCATATACAATTTTTTATTTGTGTTATTTTGTTGACATTGAGAAGGTGATTCTAGATTCTCATAGTATGCATTTTTTGGATATCGTGCAAATAAACTATGGATTTTCAAAGGGTTGATAATAGGGTTTAGGGCAACTAACCATAGACTCTCATGAATAGTGGGAGTACATTTTATGCAAGAATTTATAGTACTTCATTTTAGGAAGTGGTTGAAATTAAGTATAATTACCTTAATTGATGTGACAAATTCAAATTATGGTAGATAAAGTTGTCCAAATAAATATTAGAGCATGGTTTTGGAGCTTTGGTCATGAAATTAATGAGTTGTTATGGATTTTATTGTGAACTATAGCACATTCTAAATTTCGTTAGCTTGTAATTTAGAAAACCCACAGGCATGAATAACAAATTTACAAAGTTATCCCAAATTGACCCATAACCAACTCATATATATTTAGGTAAGAATATAAGAACAATATCTAGAAATAGGTAAAAATTTACACATAGATAAATTATACAATAGTTCAAAATAAGGTGCACTTACCTTTGTCATGGATAGAAGAGTTGGAAACTTATGCTATAAGTCTGGAAAATGTTATATAAATACAATTTGAAATTGGTATAAAGTATTGGAATTCTTAGATTAAAAACAAGGAAAGAGGTGCCAAAATAATCCAAACTCTGAAAGAAATATATATATATTCTATAAACTCTTCTAGTTTTCATTCAATCAAATTTTATTCCCTCTATTAAAAAAAAGCCCCATATTTGTTTTGTATTTTATAAAGGGAACATGGGTCATTTCAAAAATAAAGGTAATACTAAATAATATTTCAATGTCTTTAATGATCAATTCATGCACCTTGTAGCATATGAGGTTCAAAATCTTGAATTGGCATGATTAGTTTGTAATAACTTCATTCCTGTAGGTTGGCAATGATACCTCACAATTCACCTATCCTCCCTCAATTGCTACAAAGCCTAATGCACATGTGTAGAGTGCACTTGAAAAAAAAATGCAACCTACATGCTGATTTGGTACATTTTATATCAATACAATTAACAACCAACCATAATTATTGTGACTTAAAAAGGGATTCCTTGTAAGAGGATGTTATGGATCAAATTATGGTGCTTGAAAAGCCACCATGTTCTAAAAGTCATCATTGACATAGAGGCATATTTTGCTCTCTTCAATGTAGGAACAATGTAAAGAGGTGGTCATTTTTGGTGACTAAGTTTTTTTTTCTAGCTTTTTTGGTAGCAGAATGCACTAGAAAAAATAACTTAGCTACAAAATGGCAACATATTGCAAAGTTTCTTGTTGGAAAACTCCAAATTAAAAAAATCTTCTATGAAATTGCCAAATTGTGAAAGAAAACAAAAGAATGGGCATGTGATATTTGATATTTTCTATTCAATATGTGGATGAATGTTGAAATTTAGAGCACTACTATAACTTTTTATAACACTACTTTGGCACTTCATAAAATATGAAAAAAAACCCTTGTGACCACTTCATTTCAACTTCACAAAAACTTGTGACTAATTTCACAAAGATCCAAAAACATGAAACAACTTGATTTAATCCCTAAAAGACCAAGGCCATTTTTCTGTCAAAAATCTCTCAAAACTACCATTTCTGTTGCATTCACCCAAGAAAACTAAAGAAAATATTTTTTTAAGAATCTAACCATAGGATCTTGTATTTAACTTGATTGAGATCATGTAGTAGAAATTTCATGAAGTTTGACCGTATAGATTAGAAGATATGAGCATTCAAAGTTGAAAATACAATTTTTTTGAATTGTGGACTGCAATTTCAGATGACTTTGATTGCCATGTGTTGAACTTTTTTGCACTATAGACTTTGAATGAAAAAAAAATTGTATTTAATAATTGAGTTGAGAGTCTAAAGAAATTACACAAAAAACACTTGATTTTCATTCTTTAAAAAATTATTAAGTAGATGTAGGTCTAAGATTTAAAGAAAAACTAAATGGTTAATAACTCTAAAGTGGGATTGAAATACAATAATCGCAATGGTGAGATTGTTCTTGCAAGTAAACATAACCTTGTCCAACAATCTCTTTTGAATAAATGTGAAAATTGCATTTAAAAATGAATCCTATAGGTTATTTTTTTGAGAAACTGTTTAGATTGCCCGAGAAATAAGATTGTCCATAACTTTCTCATTATGAGTCCAAAATAGAATGAATCAAAGCTTCACATGTAGGCAAAAATATATTATTTCAAAAAAAAACTTAAAAATTAAACTTTGAATTTTTGCAAAAAAGAAATTCTGCCCGCTGAACGAAAATTTGGGCTTTTTGTGGTATAACTTTTGCTCCCGGTCACCAATTGAAATAAAAATTACATTCCCACAAAGCTAATCAATTTTTCTATCTTGTGAGAAAGTTTCAAAAGGTTTCACCAAAAATTGAAGTCTACGGAACCTACCCAAACTCCAAATTGTCCCCCAAGGGGACAATGGTCCTTTAGGGATTAAGGTAGAAACACCCATTCATGTCCCTATATCCATTCCTAAACCCTAGAGTATCACTACATCTATCCATAATCATTCATTAAAGTGTCCTACAAATGTTTAATTCTAATTTGCTGACGCAATTGTAAGACACATGTATAATTTTCATTATGTGACTGTTGATTTTAGCAAAGTTCAATTTAAGGTACATCTATAGGATGGTTCCAATGGTCTAAGGAGCCAACACTTTGAAGATTTATTGAAATTACATATTGCATCTGGAATTTTTTTTGGGAATATTCATGATTTTCACTCGCTAATACTATAAAAATATTATTTTACAAAAAAATGCCTACAACTATGCTGAATTTCTTAAACTCACAAGTTTGGGGTGTTTCCATTGTAAGTTAGATGCCAATTTGTTTTCTCTTGCTAAGGGAGAAACACCCATTTCCGTCCATGTACCTATTCCTAGACCCTAGAGTACTACTAATTCTGTCCATAAGCATTCATAAAAGCGTTCAACAAATGTTTAATTCTAATTTGATGACGCAGTTGTAAGACACATGTATAGTTTTCATTCACTGACAACTGATTTCAGCAGGTGTTCAGTTAAAGGTACACCTATAGGACGGTTCCAGTGGTCTAGGGAGCCAACACTTTGGAAATTTATAAAAATTACATACTAATTCCGAAAAATCTATTTTTTTTTTTTAATATTCATGATTTTCACTCGCTAATACTGGAAAAATATCAGTTTTAGAAAAAGCTGCCTCCAACTATGCTGAATTCCTTATTTGGACGGTTTTAGGTGTTTCCACTGTATGAAAATTTCATGAAAAGTGGTTCAAGGAATTTCCCCTGAGAATGCAATCAGGTCGCTTTAGCGAACGACCTTATGACCGGACAATGACAATGAAACTACAAATCGCATTAATTTTCTGAAGTTGTAATGGGAAACTCTGACAACAGCTGCTGCAATTTTGGTAAGTTAATGCGGGTGTATGGCTGTGCCACAGAACACACCAAGACTGAGAACCTGGTAAGTTACCATCCATTTCAATTTGTTGTTGTTGTTTTCAATTTTTATGAAATGCCAAAATGTTGGTGTAAAATGTTACAGAGTTGCTCCAAATTTCAAACATTTTGGATAAAAAATATCACGAGACATATTCATTAGATGAGATTCGGGCTTTTAAAAGACTGCTAGTTCCCAAACAATGGGATGTTGTGGGAACATTGGAAACGCTGCCCATATCAATAATTTGATGTGGTCAAGTGACTGCCACATTTGGTAATTTTAATTATTTTAATTTATTCTTGAATATATTTTATTTGAATTTGAATTTTTTCTAAAACCATTTTTTTGCTTTTTAATACATTTTGAAAAAGAATTCATTTTTAATTTTTTTTAGAAATTCAAAAATTCAAACTAGCAAAGGTTGGTTTGTAGTAGTGGAAACAGTTTCAAGGAACAACCCTAAAATTGTCTATTAAAGGCCCAAAACTCCTCTAATGACATGTCCATATTTCAATTTGCATTCACAATTAGGTGGCTTCATCCAATTTTTTAAAATTTGAAGTCATTTAGCAAAAAAATTCATGGTTCGTTTCCATTTTTGTGGCCAAATTACTTATTCTAATGCAATGTAGTGCTATGATCTCATCTAGAAGCCCTAAGGTAGGTACACCTAAAATGGCACCTGACCTTAAAGCGCTCTGTACAACGTGCATAGATTTTCAAAATCAGTCATGTACCCAGACTATAGATGGCGCTTTCAGAAACACACTTTGACTGTTAATAACTTTTGCATACGGTATCCAAATCCATTGTTCTTTGGTGCGTTGGAACATGCTTTCACTCACCAACAAGATTGTAAGAAAATTTGAACAACATAATAATAGGAACTAGGCACAATAGAAAAACTGGCGCTTTGGGGTGTACCTACCTTATATCCTACCTCTTAAGTTCTCACTTCACATCATTCCAAAATAGGATGAACTAAACATCAACAACTTTTAGTTGTAAAACCACAAGGAATTGATTGTAATGCATAGGGGGATGCCCAAGGTAGAGGGAATTACGGAAAAAAATGCGTTGATGGAGGTAGAGCCTAATGAGAGGGCACATTTCTTTCCACAATTTCCAACAACAAGGACATTGCTTGACATAAACTATTGCTAAGAAATCAATAAAACAAGGTGAACATTTGCTAAGAAATCACCAAAACAAGGTGAAGGAAATTTGATGTTAAATGAAAAAGTTGTAATGTCTGTTTTTACAAGAAAAATTGTGTAGGCGGACATTACAATCTCATTGTTGATTAAAACCCACTTGTAAAGTGAAGGGGCAATTTTCAAGTGGTGTTTTATGAATGCACGTTGTACATTTTAGGTGGTGATTATGGCTGCACATCTCTGAACTTCTAAGCATTTGCCCTACAATATTTAAAGATCAATCTGAAGCTAGCAATTCATACAACATTAGAGTTTATCATAAAGGTCTTTTCATTTTGTAGAAGATGGGCCATACAAAGGGTTAACTTCCAAAGGTTTTTGACTATATTTTCACCAAAAATGTTTCAAAACTACAATTTCTAATGCAAGTGCAAATTTTAGAAAAAAATATTTTTTAAACATATAACCATAAGATCTTGTAGTAATTTGGTTTGAAAAGATGAGGAAAAAATTTCAAAAACTTCCACTATGTGCATTGTAAGATATGAGCATTTGAATTGGCAAAATCCTTTTTTTATCCTTGGAAAACCTGGGCAGTTGCACTTCACAAGGTCTCATTTGTATGAAAAAATGTTTAAAATTCTGGCTATTCTTTGAATTCAACCTTCAATGCAAGTTGACTATATGCTAAAAAAATTTCAAATTGTTTGGAATTGTACAATATATAGGAATAAAATAGTAACATTAGATGAAATTTCAAGCCTTAGGAGGGCTGTTTTAGATTTGTTCCCAAAATAGTTCATAAAACATTTCCCAAAATTGCTAATCACTGTCAAGCCAACATTTACCAAAAAAAATAAAAATAAAAATTGAATATAATTTGGATCCTGAAATGTGAGAAAAGTCCTAAAAATAATTTAATGATGTGGCACAAGCTTGGCCACATTGGATTCCTATGATTTTGGGTTTCCCATAGCAATTTACACGTTCTTGTGACAATTTCTGTGTTCTTGTAGTTTGGGAACCCGCGGTCTTTTAGAGGCCTCAAATTTCATCTAATGGTAACTATAGAAAGAAGTTGAAAATGAGCCAAAATATTTAATTGTAAACAATTTATTTATGGACTTGAAAATTTTTAGTCCCAATGGTTATTATATTGTAATAGACAATCCACACCTATTTCTTTTATTTTTTTTCCCAAAATATTAAAAATTGAATTAAATAAGGAATTTCAATCTTTTTTTTTTTTGTAGAATAGAGATTCTATAACTACACACAAACTACCACAAACTAAAACTCCTCATAACATTTGATTCATTGATCAAAATAGAATGATTCAAAGCTTTCTACATAGATATAAATTTAAAAAATAAATTTCAAATTTTAATGCAACTGCCAAGATTGCTCCTTGAGTAAAGAAAATGACATATCATGCCAAAACTTTTTAACCATGTAGTCAAAAGTTATGAAAATTGTTTGGCTTTGAAGCTACTCCTCAAGCACATGTTATGTGAAAGTTTTAATGAAAAAAATAAAAACTCCATTTATAATGAGTTGCCCAAAATCGCTATGTTGCCAAAGAAATGCAGTTTAGAGCTCTAGGGATTAACTAAGAATAATACTCAAGTCTAAATACATCACTAAACTCCCTCAAAACCAAACACTCTATTGTTTATTATTAATGTAAGGGTCCTTTTGCATCATTTACCAATATTGCAAGGTTATCATGAACTTTGATGAATTAGCTCAAAACAAATGTCACTTATAAAACTTGAATGTGTTTCAATTATTTATTTATTTATTTTTGGAAGCCATTATAGTTGAATAATAATTAGACATGCAATAATTTTAAATAGTGTGACTTTGCATAATGATTGTCACATGCATTACTATACAAATCAATGTCAAACACTCATGTGATTATTAATTAGTATTAAATCTATCGATAATTCAAATGTATATTAATTATTTTAGGGAATTATAATAAAATTTCTAAAACTCCATTAACGTAAAAGTTCCTAATTGTGCCATGTCACTATTTGTGGGACCTTGTAATCACTACTTACTGATAGATTACATTTGAAAATTTAAAATGTACACTAACTTAACAACATATAATATCACAAATAGGATGTTTTTTGAATTGTGCGACAAATAGGTCTCTTAACTTAATTTTTACCATAAATTGAGTAAGGAGTGTAAATAATCGTCACATGCAAATCAATACATTTTTTTTTGGGGGGGGGGGGACTGAACTAGCAGAAATAATGGAATATTCCAGTCTGCACTATTTTAATATAGTGTGACCTGGGTAGCCGGCACAATAAAGTGAGGGATTACCGAATTAGGGTTCCTTTGATGCTCAGTTGCTCACCACGGAACAGAGGGCTCCATCATTCTGTTTGCCGAGCTTCGTCAAATCCGCTCGAAAGTTGAGGAGCCCAAAATCGAATGCTGTCGCTGATGAATGATATGGCGCGCAAATTCGAACAGGAATTTGAATCAATTGTGAGCACTGCACTTGGAATACACAGGAAGACAAAATATTAGGGTTCGCAGATTTCCCATTCCCACATTTTCCTTTGAACTTGGTTGAGTCTTTCGTCTGCTTGGACTGTAGCATTTGGGGATTCTGCTCAGAAGCACAGATTTTCTCTGTTTGCCGTAATTGCCGAACGTTCCAAATCTCTCATTGCTAGAGCAAAATCATCTCATCGTCTCCCTGAGTAACGGCATGAATTCGGCGATCACTCAGTCGGTGCAAGTAAACCAGCGCTTCGCTACATACGCGGAGTGAGTTAGGTTCAGTAACAGAATTTTGCCCAGCGGCAATGCTATCACCGCCAGAATTATCGGGAGTCCTCAGTCTTAGCTTGACAGGAACGGAGAAGGCTCATCTGATGAAACACCGAGAATCATCCAGGGTACTTCAACAGGATCTTTCAAGCAGCGACTCGGTAGGCGCTTGTGGAAGTACCTTCCGCTCCGGCACATAAATTCCGGAAGCGGATGCGAATTGAAAGAGGCTCTGTTGAGTCTGTTCATTAAAGCGCGGCCGGGGCGTGGGGGATTGATCGCAGCACCTTCTGCGACATTGCGACGATGAGATTTTTTCTTGATTTCCATGGCACCGGAGTCACTGTAGTGGACAAGTGTAGAGTTGGGCAGTCTAGACCTACCTGAGCTTGGTGGCAGGAAACTGCGAGATCCGCAAGGACGCGCAAGTCCTGGCGTTGAAGTTGTCAACGACAACGTCGTTAGAGTAGTCGCAATTCATCAATTCCTCGGTCCGTCCGCATGACCATCGTCGCTTTGTCGAAGTTTGAGCCCACTCGGCAACTGTGGCTCCGACATCTGCGCTTACTCGTGCGAACGCCCAGTTGTCACCGCAGCTTTGAGATGGGCTTTTACCGGCATCTCCGCTTGCGAATTTCTTGTGGAAACAACATCATGCAGTGGGTCTGAGACTTCGTGGAATGAGAGGCTTGCGGAACCCTTGTTGAAAAGGAAACATTTATGTGCTTCAGCCTTTGCGAAATCAGGTGCTTGCGAACTCCCTGTTGACGCATCAGTGGGTTTCCATTTGTGGAATGAAATGTCTGCAAATCCTCCGTTGAGAATACAGCATGAGTGAATTTGAGACTTTGTGGAATGACATGCTTCCAAATATATGCCCTGTTTGAAAATATAACATCGGAGTATCTGAGAGTTCGTGGATTTGAGATGATTGCAAATATTCTGTGAAAATGTACCATTGGTGAGTTTCAGACTTTATGGATTTGAGGGGCTTGCAAAATGCCCTGTCGAAACACCGTCTCAGATGAGATGCTTGCAACAGCCGTGTTGAAAATTAAAAGCCACATTGGTGGGTTTCAGACTTTGTGGATTGATATGCGCGAATTCCACGATGAAGGCTTTTCACTGCTGAACGGGAATGTGTACAGAAATATTACCAACCACAGAAGCGTTCAACATCTTTTTCATCGCGCTCACAAGGTTTACCGTAATGGTACAACATTGAATTACTGTTCGCTTCGCTTGAGCAAGCACTGGCCGGTCAGGGATGGTACGTCCTCTTATACTCACTGATTTCAGCATGATAAGTTACCCATCATTTGGAGTCCTCCAAGATTTCCTGCTAGAGAATGTTGTGATTAGTCACTAATGAGTTCACGCTTGATTATCTCTCAGTCTTCATTTCTCAAGGTCAAACGCTTGTTTGTGATGCTGAGATTGTCTACGAGCTCATCTTCTTTCTTGCATATCGACTAATGGCCGGATCGAAGACTGCATCCTCAACTCTACCTCCTGCTGTACTCACTGCTTGTTTCCATGTGACTTGGTAGAGCTTTAAGAGATTCTTTCATTCACGTTTGTCTTAAGACGAAAATTCTTCGTCTTACTGAGATTTTTCCAGATTTCGTTTTTTTTCATGTTGTTCAACAACGTGTTTGCGTTTTTCCACCCTCTCCACAATGCAGACAATGCAGATTCTTGTGGCGATCAGCGGAACCTTTTCCACGGGAACCAGTCGGCATGCTGACTGGTCTTGAAGATTGGAGCCAATTAGAAAAGCCCCTAGAATTACCGACAAAACCTCCCCCAATCTACAGTTGCGGCAAATGCCGGCACTTGACTATTGGGGATCCTGGATTCCCAGACAAATAGCATTGATTGCACCATATGATGTTCACGTGTTTGACTACTGGAGCCATGGAATCTTGGAATGATAGGTAGGGGGCTGTAAGAGCGACCCTTTACCAACTGATTTGCATTTTGGGGAAGCTAAACTCTTTTTTAAAAATTTAGTAAATTTTTGTGGTAAGAAAAATGGAATTGGCATCTAACCCAAGTCGTTTCATATTTTTTGGACCTTCATGGAATTAGTTATGAATTTTTGAAGTTGAAAACACGATGGGTTCTAAAAGCGACCCCCTCCTAAAATGTACACTTCTAGTACATGTTAGAGGCAAAATCTACCAAATCGCTTTTAGAAACAGGGTTGCAAGTACAGCCCCCTACCTTAGACAAATGCCCATCCCCACCAACATGTAACTTAACACAACAGTTGCCGTCAAATTGACTGGGGGAGTCGGCCAAAGATTTGTTGACAATTTTTCACCACTATCCGCAGCCAGGGTGGAACTGACCCTCTCTCGGCCGCTTGGGAAAACGCTGGAATTTTTTATTTTTTGGAAAAAGAAATATATTTCTTAAAATTCTGGTTTCATATTTGCAATCAGAGGCCCTCAATTAGCTGAGAGGGTGGAGAAGGTAAATTAGTAAGCACAAAATAGGGGGCTTTTTGTTTTACTTCCACCCCTAAAATTAATTGGAGTGGTCAAGGAAGGGGGCCAGTTCACCCCAACCATCCATAAGACGTTAAATCCTACTAACAAAGGTGGGCCCAGCAGGGTAGATTTACCTTGAGGGAAAACGCAAAATATTTTTATTTTTTGCAAATAATTTATTTTTCCAAATTCTGAATTCATATTTGCAATCAAAAAACCCTATTGAGGGCCATGGTAAACTGACCCTTCACTTGGCCACTTGGAAAAACACTGAAATTATATATTTTTTGCAAATAATTTATTTTGCAAATTCTTGAATTCGTATTTGCAATCACAGGCCCCAAATTATGGAGGAGAAGTGTACAAGGTAAATTAGTTAAACACAAAATAGGGCGGGGCTTTTTTGTTTTACTTGCACCTCTAGAATTACTTGGAGTAACCAAGCAAGGTGGTGAGTTCACCTTGACCCAAATTAGCTAGGAGAGATTTAAGGTAGGTACATCCAAAATGGCATCTGACCTTAAAGCGCCCTGTACAACATACATACATTTTCAAAATCAGTCATGTACCCAGACTATAGATGGCGCTTTCAGAAATACACTTTGATTGCTAATAACTTTTGCATACGGTATCCAAATCCACTATTCTTTGGTGCGTTGGAACATGCTTTCACTCACCAACAAGACTGTAAAAATATCTAAACAACATAATAACAGGAACTAGGCTCAGTATGAAAAACTGGCGCTTTGGGGTGTACCTACCTTACTACATATGGTAGGACGCTCAAAAACTGTGCGTATTCTTGCAATTGTTCAGTAGGGGGCTGTGAAATTGACTCTTGACACTGGAGAAAAAAACTATGGGTTACTTTGGAGCATGATAGATTTCATTTACGCTTCTTTAAAGGATAGTTTTAGAGCTACAAGGGGTTCATTTTTAACTAAGTGAATAGGTGTCTACTAATTCTATTCAAAATAAAAATTAGTTGTTGAACTACCTTCTTTCAAATGATAAAAAATCTGAAATAATGATGAATTCAATCATTCATTTCATTTACGCATTTAGAAACCATATCAATTACTTTTGACATGTTGCAATGCTAGTTTTTAAACAAAGCCTGATTTTTTTCAAAACTTGGCATGCATGGGTTTCCAAGGGCCTACTGGTCACAATTAGGACCCTACGGTAGATTGTGTTTGAAAATTCATAACTAATTCAATAATGCTTCAAAAAATATGAAACAACTTGTGTTAGATTCATCTAAAAGTATTTCCATCAAACGAAATACATGAAAAAGGCATATCAGTTCTTAAATGAGCAATTTTTGAGCATATTACCATACCCTAGACATGGCACAAAATAGGGTTTCGTTTTTTTTTTGTTTTTTTTTCACTTTTACCCCGGAGAACCCCACATCCACCCTGCTGGGCCCACTTTCGTTGGTATGAAGTAGGATCTAGTAACGTCCAGCATGTTTGAAGGAAAGCTATATTTTAGACTACGTTCCTTCTCAGCATGGACTGGAATCTACTCAGACTGCAAGTTGCTCTGCCAAGGAAAACCCCCAACATTGCCTGATGGGTGCCCTAATTTAGTATTGCAGACAGACGCCATACTGGATAATCATTTTTTTTCCTGCCATATTTGAGTTATTTGTAAAGTCCCCCCCACCCCCACTTTGAGCATGACTTTTTTTGAAGTTGAAAAAGGCAACTATAGTTGAAGCATCAAACTTTTTTGCAAGATACTTATATCACACGACTTCAAAAGTGGGGTCTAAACTTTTTTAGGCACCATTTTGATGGAAAAATAAGTTTCATACCCACTTTTATTTCGAATTTTTTAACTCAACTGACTTTTTCACAAAACTCATGGGTTTAAACCCCAGTTTAGGGTGCTTTATAAATAACTCAATTATCTTGTCATGTTTTATTTGCTATTAACCCCTAAACGTCCAGGGGGGGGATGGCTTGAAAACTGCCCCATAATGGCCGTTTTTTTGTGAAGAAGCCAAAAAATTTCAAAAGATTTTTTGCAAAATTATCCCCTAAACCCCTAACAGTGTTTTCACAAAAAAAAAAGTGCTCCAAAACTGTCAATTCTAATACAAGAGCAATTTTTTTTTTAAAAAACATTTTTGACTCATGTAACCGTAGGATCTTGTAGTAAGGTGGTTTGTAAACATGTGGAAAAAATTTCAGAAATTTCCACCACGTAGATTGCAAGATATAAGCATTTGAATTGACAAAAACTGTTTTTTTATCCCTGCGAAAATCTGGGCAGCTACACTTCACAAGGTCACATTTGTGTGAAAAAAAATTCAAAATGGTGGTTACCCTTTGAATTCATACTTCAATGCAAGTTGGCTACATTCTCAAAAAATTTCAAACCATTTGGAATTGTACAACATATAGGAAAAAATAAGTAAGTAGAAAGAAGTAAAAAATGAGCCAAAATACTAAATTGTGAACATTTTATTCATGGAATTGAAAATTTTCAATCCCAATGGTTAAAATGTTGAAATAAACAATCTACACCTTTTGTTTTTATTTTTTTCCAAAAATATGAAAAATTGAATTAAATGAAGAATTTCAAACTTTTTTTGTACTGTGGAGATTTTGTAACTGGCCACAAACTACCCCAAACTTAAAATCTTCATAACTTTTGACTCATTGATCGGAATGGATTGATTCAAAGCTTCCCATGTTTGTATAAACCTAGAGAACCAATTTGAAATTTCACTTTTCAAAAAAAGTTTTCTTGAGAAAGTTTTTTCAGCTGCCCGGGCTGCCCGCCGAGCAAACAAAGTGACATATCATGCCATAACTTTTTATCCGCAAAGTCAAAAGTGATGAAAATTGTTGGGCCTTAAATCTACTCCTTGGACACACATTGTATCAAAATTTCAAAGAAAAAAATAAAAACTCCATCCGTAGTGAGCTGCCCAAAAAATCTATAATTTCAAAAAACGTTGTTTAGGGGTTTAGGGGTTATAACCATTGGATCTTGTGAACATAGTATTGCTTTACATATCTTGAAATTTTCAAATCATTTGACCATACAGATCTTTGGAAAAAGAAGTCCATAACATTGATGAGCAAGGTTGACATTGCCTTGGCTCTATAGTGATAGTGTGGAATATGCTACACTCAACAATGTTCATTAGTAACTAATTGGTTGGGCGTGGAATATGTCTCACCATCACTGCAGAGGCATGGTATATTACTGAATGTTATCTCTAAAGTTCAAATCTAAGCCATTTTTCTGAAGTTCATTTCTAGGCATCTTGCATTCAAAGGGCAATAACTTTTTCATTTTTTTTCGGAAAACTTAGCATTTTTTGGTTATTGATTTAGGAAGGAAGTTGAAAATATGTATTGCAAAAATGGAAAGAAAATCAACAAATCTTCTATACTTCATGGGCCTTGCAATTTCTTGGACTCCATATTTTGGGCACATTTTTTAAGGTTTGGAAGGTCATTCTGCTATCTCAATATTGGGTCCAATTTTTGTTTGCAAGTCCAAAAGCATTGCAAGGACCTCAAAATGGAAGAAAGGTTGATAAGTACAATTGAATTCTAAACCCACCCACTATCCACCCTATCCATACACCCCTCTCCCACCTAACTACCTACAACATGGTCGTCCCTAAGCTTCATATAATTGTTACTTCTCGATGGCTTACAAAGCCAACGTCTCCTTAATAGCTTCTTTCCTTCTTATTATATGCATGCTCTCTTTGTTGCCAACCTTGCCCTAGACAATTGGATCTTCCTACCGCCAATTCCATCTTCCCTATTGAGAACCTTGCCCTCCCTACCCCTCCCTACCCCCAACTATGTCCTGCCTACTCCCAATCTTGGCCCTTCCCTACTACCAACCTCCCCCCATCTAGTGTAGGATTTGTGCCATTGTCCACCTCATCCTCCTAGTTACTAAAGCATGTTTTCTTCCCCCACCTAAAATGGCCACCCCTTTTAGCTCCTAGAGGTGGCATAAAATATAGAATAGGAGAAAAAATTATTGTCAAAAATTCAAAATTGATTTGCAAAAATATTATGTAATGCTAGACACCAAATAGAAATGTAAATCTACTAGACCCCAAGAAAGTAAATCTAGGATAAAAGAAATTAAGTTGAAAGGCAAGAAAAACTAGAAAATTGAGTCTTTTTAAAAAAAAGGAGTAGTTCTTAGGGAAAAGGGTTGACTCAACTAATTTTCCAAAAGGAATGCAAATAAGGAAATATTCAACAAATATTTTAATCCACTTGGTTTTGGAAAAAAGTTTATTTGACGTGATCAAAGCCAGAGCATATATAATAGAGGTACACATTACTAAAAACATGCCCCATCAATCTTAAATAGGATACCCTATTTCTAACCAAGATTGAAATGGATTCTCATTTTCTCTTAGGAATGTGTGTCTTTGTATTTTTTTCAAGGTTTGGACCAATAAGTTAATGACACATAAAAGATCCATGAAAGTAGAAGGTAACTAGTGGGAAATTAGTTTTTGAATTATTAGAATTGGATGATTCTAGGTGTTGGTCCTAGATCTTGAAGCCCAACTTTGCCTTTTAAAATGCATAGTAATTTCAATTCAAGAGATAAAATTACCAAATTTTTTGCAATCCCGTTGTTTCTATGAATGCACCTCTAAAAATATTGGCTTTGCCTTGCACTACCCTATCCAAATGTACTTATTTTATCGGAATAGGGTACCTCTACCACGGCTTTCCATTGTACACTGTAAAGGAGACTATTCTCTTCTATTTGGATGCAAATGTGGCTTTTTTAATTCCCTAATACATAGTTGCAAATTTGTAATGACACTCCAAAAGTATCCTCTATGATTGAAAATAATGAATGAATCTTTTACTATGTGTACAATTGTATCAATGTGTTCATGATGTGTATGAAAAAATCTCTTTTCAACTTAGTTACAACCTTTACAAATTCCACTCTGTATTTTCATACAAAATTTAAACACTCAAGGACTAAGTGTTGCATCTAGAGACAAATGAAGCTTCTTGATAGGTTTTTATAATTTCAATTCTTGGCATCATTTTTGAAACTTGTTTTAAAAGTCATGACACATCAATTTTTTTAGAAATTTTGTTTAAATTGGTGTTGAAGAGTAAAAATTATTCTACCATAGGCTAAAAAGAAATTCATTGCTAGCAATAAAAATCACAAAAATTCTCTATACGTATCATGAAAAATATGTTTGTATATATGAAAAGATTTGATTCATTCTATTTGGTCTAGTAATGTGAAAGTTATGGAAAATCATGTTTCTTAGACAATCAAAGCATTTTCTTCAAAGAATGACATATGGTTCATTTTTTATCTCAATTTTCACACTTGAAAAAGAGTTTTCCACATGATTTAGTACTTTAGTTATCTTGTAAGAACAATCTCTGTTAGTGTTGAAATCAAAGTATTTCAATTCCATCTCAAAACAACTAATAGTTTAGTTTTCCCTCCTATCTTCTATCTATTTCAATCTACTAAAATATTTTTTAAATAATGAGAATTAAATGATTCTTTGACTCAATTCAAATACAAATTTGCAATCTATGTGGTCAAAGTTTCTTACATGGTTTCTTAAATCTCTTCCATACATTCATATTAATTTAGTGTAAGATCTCATAGTTGATTATGCCCCCCCAAATCCAAAGTTTTAAATTTTGTCCACTTTCCAATAGGAATGACAATTTTTATTGTTTTTTGACAAAAGAAAGGCCTTTATCCTTTAAAGGCTATATGTAGCTTTTGCTATATTAGGTTGCAACTAAGAAAAAGAGTAGATTACATTCAAATTAGGTTACAAAAGGAGGGAATTTGAGTTCATTTACAAAATTACGTTACATTTGAATTGGGGTCTATTTAGGGCACAATTGAAGTATGGTGTATAATTTTTGATGTTAAGCCAAATCATTTATGATAGTCATATTTTTTTTAGTGGAATTCTTTTATAATAATGGCAATATTACATGCATACAATTGGAACCTTGCAATCATGCAAAAAGAAGCTATCAATTATCATATAGAGTTATATGACTTTTAGGGTATGAAATTCAATATTGTACTAGATGCAAATTTTAGATAATCAAGTGATGATGATTCTAGTCACAAATGCAATAGGATAGTAATGTTGTGCACTGTTTTTGTTGAGCAATATTTTTGGACAATTATATGCCTATACCTCAATAAATAAAGATTATACATCTTGAACCGGATATTTTTGTTTGGTCTTTTGGAATGGCCACTATTAGTTAGTCAAATTTTCTTTCCAAAAAGACTTCAAACCTATCATTTCTAGTGTAATGAGACAAAATAAGAAAGAAATTGTTTTTCTTCATTGGACTAATAGAACAATGTGTAGAAAGATATCAAGATACTTCTTCAAAAAAAGTACTTATTATAGAGCATATTGGAAGTTAATTTTGTGTAAAATCAAATTACATTCAAAATTAAATGGAAACATTCAAACAAAAATTTTAAAAACAAACTATAGAGCTTATTGCCATTAACGTGTCATATATTCAATAGTGCCTAAGATTTGAAAGGCTTTACAACATTTTACTATACAACATTTATAATGGGTATTTAGTTAAGAATGTTTAGATTGATGAAAGGACTTAGGCCAAGGAAAAAAACTATTGATTATAATTGACCTCTAATGAACAAATGTGATAATGACGTCATTCCTTTTGAATACTAAACTTAACATTATAAAATGCATATAAACTCATAATGGTTCAAAGTTTTGGAATAAGGTTTCAAAGATATTTGGTAGCTTTTGCAATTAGAGATGTTAATATTTTTTTGCAAACTTCTTTGGAAGATTATAACTTAAATGAGCCAAGTTCTTTTAGGCAATGAAATTTCATTGAATTATGACTGGGAACTAAACAGTTATAAGACTTTTTGTAAAAAAGCCCCAACATAAGAGGATTTTTCAGGGCTTCAGGAGACCGTTTCAGCCCTGTTCCCCTGTTTGCGAACGCGTCAGATAAAATAATTTAAAAAATAATAATAATAATTAAAATATTAAAATTAAAATATTTTTAAAATAATAAAAAAATAAATTTTTTTTCAAAAAATAATATTAAAATATTAATTAAATATGATTATCTGATGTGGCAGCCTCTTGGCCACATCAGATCGCCTTAGTGGCAGCGTTCAGAGAGTTCCCATGGCCTGATAACTCACAGTCTTCCAGAGTAGCTAAAAATCCTCTTATGATCAAGTTGTAAAGTGTGAAATTTTAATTTTATTTTTAGGTAATTACTTGTTAAATTCATTTGTGTATAGAAATTAACTATAATTTATTTGATTTTCAATGGTTGATTTTTTTTATTTTTCAGTTTTAAATATTGAATAGATAAAATTAAAAAAATAGATATATTTTGCATTATTTTTAAGTTTAAATCAATTTTTGTGAAGGATGTCCCTTCCATTTATTATTTATATTATATATAATTATGGATATATTAAAAATTAAAATTTTCAAACTTTCATATTTGATTTTTTTTAAATATTTTTTTTGTGTTTTTGATAATATTTTTGCTTTTGTTTCAAAGTCTATTTTTTGTGTTATATAAGAAATGACATCTAGTAAGTGTTTTAATTCAAATGGATATACCATTAGATGTTGCAATACAAAGCTATTAATAACCATGGTCAATGGCTAAATCCAATTTTTAACAAAGTTATGAGGCTTTAACCATGGATTTTAGCTTCATATCGCAAAAAAACCTCTTAGATTATACTCATTTTTTAGATTTTTATTTATAATATAGTTATGATACAAATTTTTCAAAGTGAAAGCACTTACAAAACTTTGTAGATGGTTTATGCTAAATCATTAATAGGATATTATATCAAATTTTAAGTGGATTATAGCAATGTTTTGTTAATGATTGCAACAATATTTTCCTAAACAAAATGAAGAATAAGTCTTTTGAATTTTGAAGCAATAATCATATTACTAACTTCATGTAACTTATAACGTCAAATTACAATGGATGCAAAATACAACTACAAAATGTATTTATTAACAAGCATGTTTCACTATGAGTTCAAACCACCTAACTATAGAGATTGATCAATCTCCAAAGAAAGCCTCCTCATTCCAAGCTCCATCTTATATAATTCTATCTAATTTTAAGTTTCAACACACTTGTATCTATGAAGTGCTTTAGTCATCCAAGTAAAATTGTCTAACTCTACTACATCCATCCATTGTTTGCAAATGTCCATCTTTGAGCAATCTTTTCTATCCGCTAGTGCACATTTCATCATGAATTAGTTGATGATCATCCATCAATGCATTCATCCATTGAAGGTCATGATAAAAATCATTACACAATCATCATTACTTTCAACTATCAATGCATTAATCCATCTAAGATTATGACAAGGATCTTCGCACATTGTTTCATCTTCTATATATTTTTTAAAGTTTTATAATTTTAATCGCTGTAGTTCTAGGGTAATTTTTTCCCCAAAATCACTCAAAATTGCCATTTTTATTGAGTTCAATTGAAAATTGTAAAAATTGCATTAAAAAATGAATCCTAAAATATTGAATGATTGTTGTATGAATCCTAACAATGAATAGTAAGAAAATAAGGCTTAATAGATTCACTCACATACAGAACATTTAATTCAATATTTAAAAATGAAATAAAAACACTATTAAAAAAGAAAGGAATTTTTTACTACTTTAACCCCTAAGCACTCGAACGACTATTTTTTGGTCATGGCCCAAAGTTGGGTTGCTTTTTAACATTTATATTTAAAACTGAGATCAATATGGTCAAATACAAATTATAGAAGAAAATAGTACAAAGTGTTTAGAATTGCCCATTGTTGAAAAACTTACTATTTGTGGAAAATATTGATGCTCTCATCCAGCCAAATCTTTTGCATTTTTAAATAAATCGATAGAAACCATTTTCAGGAAAAAAAAATTCATGTCTTAAATATAAAAATTGTGTTTTTGAAGTTATGTCTTCAAAATTCATTTCAAGAGAATCTAAAAATAATCTTTTACTTTTGACCGCATGGATACTTTCTACATTTTATACTTCACATTATCTTCTTTGATGCTAATTTCAAAAAAGTTATAGAACTTATATTTTATAACACATTTGTTTTCTGTCCTAACCCCTTGGGCTTATCGGGGTTAAAAACTAGAAATTTTAAATACAAACATTTTGCAAAATTGTTATAAAACCTTAGTAGATGTAAAATAACTTTCTTAATTTGGTATACAATAATGCCAAAAAAAAACTAAACAATAATTAAAGGTTAAACATCAATAAACAAACTATAGTTAAAAACCTTCAAAATTTCTGAAAATCAAACAAAAAATTCTACAAAGTACCATGTCCATTGAACCTCGTGTGAAATTGAATTGAACAACTGACTATGACCTACAAATAGTTTGTTTTCACTCGTACATAACTAGAATTTAGTATTTTGAAGGGGTGCTCCCCTTCCTGGCATTTCATGGTCTTCAAAAGAACTAGAAATCAGAATTTCATAATTCATTGGAACTAATCTTGTATAGCATATGGAAAACTAGGATTGTAAAAAGTATTTTTGTATCTTTTTTAGCAATAATCTATAATTGCATTTAATTTTGAAAAGATTTTTATAATTAATACTAATTATCACTAGTTATGACTCATATTTCTTTTTGTCAATTCTAACTTATAAAGTGTTTCCTTCCTTCCGAGGTTAAATGACAAGGGAGCAAATAACGAGTTAAAGGTAAGTAGTGCGCACAAATAATATGGACATGCGAATGTTAACAATATGGTATGTGCTAAAATAATGTGACATTAGAAATTTAGAACATGGTAATGAGAGACGTCTTTGAATGTGACTAGTGTAGAGAATTTGTTCCTTTAAATGTAGGTCACTAAAAAAATGCATTTTATTGCAATTATATCGAAAAATGCATTGATAAAGGATGAATATTCTAATTTTTAAAATAGAAATTGAAGAATTTCTAAATTTGTAATGTGGCCCTAAAAGTACCAACTCACATTTTTGATGGAAATTGTTAAAATTTTGCATTCTTTAGACCAACAAGTAAAGAAAGAGAGAATTTTTTTTCCCAAAATCCAAGTGTATAATTTTTTACAAGAGTTCTTTGGAGCTTTGTAGGACAAATTTTAGACACTTTCACCACACATATTGAAAGATTATATATTTGAAATTAGCCAAAATTTTATTTCTAACCTCCTCCAATAAACTATACAAACTTTAATTCCTTCTTGAATCTAATTTCTACCTTGAACATGCTTGTAGAGTTAATATGATGCTTGCATGTTGTATCATATAAGCTATATTTTAGGATAATTTCAAAATCATGGGGTTTAGGTTTTGGCTCATTTTGCCACAACTTGCCAAAGTTGTTGTAAGAATTACAATAGCAAAACTTTAGATCCAAGAATCTAATTGGAAAAAAAATAGGATCTACTAAAAGGAATTTATAGTTATTTGAAGAATCTATACACTACAAGAAAAAGGGGTGTTTTATGTGACTTTTAAAGTATAGTCCACTTGATGTCAAATTTTTAAAAATGACTTTTAAGGCAAATTTTAGCAAAAATTTACCATGTATTTTTTGTAAATTCTTATTGAAAATCTCCTAGAAAGGTCATTTCTTAAAATCTTATCGCTAAAACTATACTCAAAACATCCCTTTCTCTTGTAGTATTAATTTGTGGGTAGTTTGCTAGAAGTTATGGAATGTTTAGTCTAAAACAAACTTTAAAGTCCTCTATTTCATTCAGTTTTTAATATTCTTGAGAAAAAAAATAAAAACATTGGATGTAGATTGTTTAACCCTTTAGTGCCCGTGATTGATTGATTGATTTGGAGGGCGAGTGTAGTTCTTCAAGAAAGTGAATTTTGTGGCCACTTTAAGGATGTAATCTTAGATCAAACCATATAAAGTATTGCCATAAGGGAGATTCTTCAACCTAACAAAAAATCAAACTCATCCAACGGTACAAATTGCTATAAATAAGGTAAAAGGTCCATAAATCAATCTTTTAAGGGCTAGAATTGAATTTTGGAGAGGTGGAACATCTTTAAATATTTTTTTGGTAAATTTTTCTTGAGAAGAAAGTAGAATATGCATCTAACCCAAGTCATTTCATATTTTTTGAAGCTTTTTGAAATTAGTTATAAATTTTTGAAATTCACAAAAAATGGTCATTTGTGGTCATCAAAAGCAATATCCTTCTAAAATGTGCAGATTTGGTACATTGAAGAAAGAAAAATGTACCTCTAAATCATGTTTGCTTTTAGAGCCTTGTTAGAATTAAAAATTGTTTTGTTTATATACTCAAAAATCAATTACCTGAATGACCCCTTAGAATTTGTGCAATATAAATTTCAATGCGTAAGTTTACTTTGGGAATTCATGAGAGTACAAAGCAACACTTATGCCTTGTCAAAACATCAAGATACAAAAAAATCTCACAAATTGGTTGATATTTTTTCATATTTTTGTTGAATACTTCCCATTTGAAGGTTCAGGCCATTTGAGTTTGCAACTTCATAGCTAATGCATTAGTGCTCCAATTCTCTTGAAATTGGTTTTGTTTGAAGCGCATGAAGACACTCTAACTGTGTTGCTCTTTGAGATTTTTGTGGTCAAATGTATTTTGAACAATATTAGACCAAAAGTGCAAAAATCAATCCAAAAGTGGTCAACCGGGCACTAAAGGGTTAATACAACATAAGAAACCATTGGAATTGACATTTTATATGTAATATATAAATAAATTATTAACGATTTTGTATTTTGAGTCATCCTATTCTAATTCTTTCTCTTTACTATCTTTTTTCCACATGTTTTACAACTCCAAATGATTTGAACATTTTCAAATATATAGCCAACTTGACTTGAAAAATGAATCCAAAGAGTTACAATCATTTTGGACATTCTTTCATACAAATGTGGCCTTTTGAAGTGTAGGTGCCTTGAATTTTGCAATGGTAAAAAAATGATTTTGGTCACTTCAAACACTAATATCTTGCAATTTGTACAACACAAAATTCTAAAAAAATTCCACATCTTTTTGAACTTGTGTACTAAAAGACCCTATTGTTACATTTGCCCAAAAATAATTTTTTCTTAGAATTTGGTAATTGTCCTAGAAATGACACTTTTAGAGTGGTTTTGGTGAAAATATAGTCAAAAATTTGTAGGGGCTAGCAATTGAATGCAAACTATTTGCCATCAAACGAGATTCATTGCTAAGGTAGGAGGTTTGAACTCCTACTAGATAGTCAAAGCAAACACGCTTTTGAGGTACATTTTGCTTTCTTCAATGTACCAATTTGTACATTTTAGAAGGTTGCCTTTTTGATGACCAACGATGATCATATTTTCTACTTCAAGAATTTGTAACTAATCCACAAAGCTCCAAAAAATACAAAACAACTTCGTACAATGCCTATTCTACTTGGTTTTTTTAAAGGAAAATACATTAAAAATTATTTTGAGATGTACAACCTCTTCAAAATTCAGTTCAAGTCCTCTAGTGGTCAATTTTCAAATCTTTTCTTTTCCTCCATACATTAGATAGGCTCTAAAGACCTACCCCAATCCATTGGGAAAGGTATTTTCTAATGTTCCTTAAACCTAGCAACAAAGTTCTTCCTAGCCCTCAAAGAATGGCAACCTTTCAAAATAGGGCAATAAAAATAATTTGTATAGTACACTTTTAAGATGTAGATCACAAACCTTCTCTTTTCAACTCCAATGTCAAAGTCATAATTCTAGTATCTAAAGCAAGTTCATTTATGTTAATTGCAGTTTAACCCATTAAGGACTGGTCAACCATTTTCTTGTTGATTTTGAAACTTTTTCAACGGTAGGTAGAGTTTGGTGGGAAATTAGGAGATGGACCAAAAGGAAGGGATGTAGATAATTAGAAGCAGGAGCGTTTGGGACAGTAAACATGCTTATTTGACCTTTTATGTGGGTTTGGCAATAGAAAAATTGACAAGGTTTCGGTTGAAAATACAGTAATGAATGCAAGAAGATGGGCATAAATAACAAAGAGACAATACAATGTATGCTTATAGCTCATGAGTTGGCATTCCCTAGAGTTATAGACATTTTTCATATCCATCATGATGCTAAAAGATCCTTGATGTGGTCCAATTAGCACTCTATAGAATTTCTCCAAAAAAAATATGTTCAAAAAGTGTAGCTTAGCTCTTGCATATATACCAATAGAGATATGAACACCAAGATGACTTAGAAAATGTAGTACAAATACCATTTCTTGTCAAAAGTTTTAGTGCAACTCACCAAATTGTTGTTCGCACTTCAATTGGTATGGTCAAGTTTTTGAATGGCATTTGAGTTATTTTTAAAGTCCCCCCCACTTTGGGCATGACTTTTTTTGAAGTTGAGAAGGCAACTATAGTTGAAGTGTCAAACTTTTTTGCAAGATACTTATGTCACACGATTTCAAAAGTGGGGACCAAACTTTTTTAGGCACCATTTGATGGAAAAATATGTTTCATACCTACTTTTATTTCGATTTTTTTAACTCAATCGACTTTTTTACAAAACTCTTGGATTTAAACCCTGGTTTAGTATACTTTACAAATAACTCAATTGAATTTCAAAATTTCTCACAATTTCGCCCATTTGCTATGAAAGGCCTTGTCCACCCCAAAAATTGACCATGGACGTTAATGGATTAAGTCAGATAATTCTGATGCACCAAGATGTAATCCTTACTAATTCTGCACCATATCTCTCTTGGATGTTGTCTTAATAGTGTTTCATATAGATTTGCTCCAAAATATTGCAACTTCTATTGTCTTTGAAGTCCTTCGTTTTAAAGTCCTTCCTTTCAATTGCAACATAACATCCAACAAAAATCTAGGTTCTAATGGACATGAAATCTTAGGGGGACATTTATTCATGTTTAGGTTTGGGAATACTTGCTTATGCACATGGTAGCTGAAGTTCCTGTAAGTAATATATTGAGGTACTTCAACAAAAGATTATGCATTTTGTCTATCGCTTAAATCAAATGCAATACCTAAAAGAGATAAATAACATTAACAAGAGCAATAATTGTTGAACAGATGTTCTTTTGACCAACCTTCATTATCTCGATAGTTTTGACGGCTCTCTTGTTGATAGTGCTCCTAAGAATTTTCAACACTTGGATAGGATCCGAGTTTCCAATTACTCTCCTTAGAGAGTAAGGCACTCCAATAGTTGATTGCTACATTGAAGGGTAATCTTGAGAGTTTGAAAGGACAAAAAGATAGCGATAAACAGAATAAAGTGATATGCATTCCATAGTTGAAGTTCACAAAATCCATGTTGCCCCTATTTGGAATGACGACCTTGAACCTAATTTCTATAGATGTCAAATCTCAAAGGAAACAAGCATCATTTACCATGGCACATGCTTTTGGTGAGTACAAGCTGTGAATCACAAAGTTGGAAGAAACTTTTTAACTAATGGAAGCTGACAATGTCTCATTACAACATCAAATGGAAGATCAAAATAATGCACTTTGATCACATTCGGAACTCCTAAGTGCATGAAGAGTTCCCACTCTAGGATAAAAACTCTTGTAGTATGTCCAATCTTTAATGAAATTGACATGAAACTTTTCCTCCCAATCCATATTGGATTGACGTACAAGATTTGTGAAATTGACATTAAAACTATTGAATCTTCAAAAATGCCTTCTTGACTTGGATTCTATGGATGAAGATACTTCAGTCTTGAATGATCATCACTTGAGTCGCTGTAAACTAAGAGACTGGCAATGGAAATCCAAAGGACCTGCAATGGCCAAGAGTGTAGTTCAAAGGAGTGGCATAGGAAAGTTTAGTAACAAGGAGGATGGAGCTATTATGGAGGGAATCAAAATACATGGAATGTATTGAAAACCAATCCTTATGCAATATGCCAAGGTACTTCAAGGATGCACGAAGGTCAGTATCAAAGATATATGGTGGACCATTAGAGGATTTTTGAGCTCCATAGAAGGCCCTCGAAGATTGACATGCACCCCTATTTAATGAAGAGTAAAACTAGTAGTTCAAGTACCTACTTGCTTGTTGCTATCTTGTGTGAAGTACAAGTAAGGACTACAATAAATGACAAAAAAATAAGGTATTATTTTCAAATATTAAATTTGAAAAGAACAATATTATATTGATGGTTGTCAATTCACTATTGGAGTGGTATGCTGCTAAGCAAGGTACAAAGGCTCAATACTAGAAGTATGTTGGCAAGATAAGTACACGTATTCGCTGGTGTCATGCTAGCAAATATTTGCTCAAGAGTCTTTCTTTCTTGGTTAGAACTGCAAAAGGTTACTAGTAATCTAATTGAGGCTACATACTAGAATTTTGATTCAAAACTAAACTTTGTGACCGGTTGTACAACAACATACAAATCAATATACTCTAGCATCCAAATACAAGATTCTTGAGTCATAGAACAAGATTGCAGATGTATTTCTCACACAAATTTTGGAAGAACAGGCACCCGATCTGAATAGACTATGCATTGATTTCAATTAATCTAGCTAGTAAATGTAACTTCAGGATTTACTAGGAGTATTGAACAGTCATAATGTTAAACCTTTAGTTGTAAAGTACTCATGTGTATCTTCATATCATAATGAGGAAATTTTAAATGATAAACTTCAAAATTTTAAAGAATATATTTTTGACAGAGCTTCATTATGGTCTCCGTGATCCATCCAATGGGAGTTGTTCTCCTGTAAAGTACATCAATATTTTTTTAATTTTTTTAGTGAGTGGATATAGGGGAATAGTCTTTTTCAAGGACGACATTTAAATACAAAAGTACCCTTCCAACCACCTCTCTTAAAGGACCTCTTGAGAGCTCAAAAATCCTCTAATGCTATCACAAGGAGTCATGACCAATGCAATGCATAGTGATTTGATTAGGTTGCACTATAAGAAACTCATATTTTAGATGACGGATTTTAAATGACATATAATATAGCAACTTGTGTTTTTATGTCAACAATTATGTTCGCCATAACATCAAGATGCTATGGTGGACATCATTGGTGGTATAAAAACACGTGTTGTTACATTGAATATCATCTAAAATTCATCACCTAAAACATGAGTTTTTGGTAGTGTTGCAAAACTTCTTAAAGGTAGCGCAAGCTTAGGTCTATGGTATTAATGCTTTTATAATTATTTGATTTGAGAAGAGTTATTTTGAATGTTTTGTGTCCATATTTTACAAAAACTTTACAGATTTGTTGTCTTCAATGTCATGAATGGGCCATTTCTACTATAGGAAATATTGTGGAGAAAATAAGTGTATGGATATTTTTTGATTGAATTCTACAATTTTAAGGAATACCTTTGTTTTAATAGAAAATTGGTTATTGGATGTTATAGTAGAACAATAAGCCTGAGGATAAAAAAATGGATTTACCTATTATTGGAATTTGGAAAGGACTAACTTTAACAAATGTAGGTTTATGACTAATGCACACTACCTTGAATAGCTAAGAAAAATCCATTTTCCCCTTAGGTCATCTTGCAACAAAAATACCACTTTGCATAAGAAGTTTTAGTACAATGTTACAGAAAGCCTTCAATCACAAGCCTTCGTGGGAAAATCCTTCGTGGGAAAATTTGCAGTGGGAAAATTTGCAATAAAAAATGTCAAGGATGTGAATGTTTGGTGTGTAATGTAGTCTTGAAACCGAGCCTTTTTCTAGATGTACTAGTTTGACTTGTGCCATTGCTATAGCTAAAACAAAGTAAAAAAGAAATTTTCTATTATTTAGAACCATATACAATTTATTCTATTGTTTATGTATTTCATGGATGTAATGAAGTAAAAATGGAGATGAATTCTAATGATACAACTTTTGATAGGTTTGATAAATACATGCAATTGCAAAAGTTTTTTTAATTAATTGATAGTGTTTTGAGGTGTATAACACATATGATGATTGTAAATAAAGAGTGGTTAGACAAGGATCCTACTCACATTGAGTACGTAGCATAAAGCGGATTGTAATTCAATTTGATTTATAAATTACAATTGCCTAGTGCTTGAGGCCTCGTGTTTACCGTAAATTGATTTGATTACCGTATAGGCTTGTTCATAATGACAGGAAGCTAATAAGCCCAATCTATAATTGCTACTACCTTCCTTTGTTATATGAACTCTGAATAAGATAACTATCTATCCATTGAAAATTACTTGAGTGAATTTGGCAGTTTCAAACATTTATCTTGGAGGATTTGATTGGCGTGTTCAAAATTGAAGTAGGTGACACTATCTAAACAAAAGTTTGTTTGAAAATATTTTTGTACTAGTTCTCTTTGGCTTTGGTTTAGAATTTATATTGAAAACGTAGGCTTTATTTTTTTACTACAATATTAAGGATTCTTTTTAGAAAGCAATTATTCTTCATTTTTAAATCAATAAATATAAAGTTGTCACTTTAGGGATTACATATATTCTTTGATTGCAAATTTTATACAAGTGAAGCTTTATTTTAAGTAGATGTAGTATATTATAGATAAATTACTTCACACTCATTTATTTTCTGCATGTAACTAATTCAATTGTATGAAGAAAAGTAATATACATTTTCAATGTGTGAAAATATTATTTTGCCTTTGCAAGGATTTCATTATAATTAAAAAAATTTCATTTTTCTACTTCATTATTTAATCATTCTAAACTATATTTGGATTAGTATTCTTTTATCTATTCACAAATGACATGCTACTAAATTGTTAAACATAAATTTTCTTTGAACCTTAAACCCAAACATTTAGAATATGAACATCTAATGACTAATGTAGAAAATTTATGGAATACTTTTCACCTTTGAAAATTATCATTTTTATATGCATCATTTAGAATTTAGCTTTCATCATAGTACTAGTACTTTGACTTGAAAGTAATTTTAGAAAAATCTTAAAGGTGTTCCAACTATAAAAGTTTCTTTAGAACTTTGGATACACTATCATTTACTACCACTACCTTATATCTTTTGAATAAAATTATAATTCATTTGGTATATTTTAAAATATTTGAATTTTAATTATTTTCCTTGAATGAGTTTATTTCCAAATGTTAAAGCACAATAATACAATATTGAATGAAATAAACATCAATTGTACTTACTCATGACTCTTCCCAAACTATAATAATTTAACTTATAAAACTATCAAAATCTAAGTTTCTATCAAATTGACCTATAATTCTTTCATAGCAATTAGACTTTTATTATTAAACATAGATAAGCATGTACTTCCCTTCCAATCCAATGTGTGGTGTAGGAACTTTCCTGAATCTTATCCTCTTCAAAACTTCAGCTCTAGCAAACCTTTGTTATTTCTTTTATGAATTTATGTAGGCTATATGATACAACATTGTGAGTCACCACTTTGGCAAGTTCAACTTCTTAAGGATTTGTTCATTATTAGTCAATGATCAAGCTTCATTCCTTTGGACAAGCAAAGTAACTAATTGAAGGACTTGATTTATTTACTATCCATTGCACGTCAAACACATAATTATGTACAATACTTGGACATACAACAATTAAGCATCCGCATGAATATAATAATATGATTGTTAGGATTCATTATAATAATATCATTATAGGATCCTAAATATTATTTGAAGGCATGAAGAAACTTCAAGTTCCTAGACTATGGAAACTTTGGGAGTAGTATCACATCCGTAGTCTTACGTGGACCATGTCAGATGTTAATTTTATTAATTTTATTATTTTTAAATTCTCTTAAATATTTTTTTTCATTAAATTTTCAATTTCTTAATAGTTTTTTCAATTTTTGAAAAAAACAATTAAATTAATTTTTTTGAGAATTCAGAAAGTCGGGTTGTCAAGGTTAGTTTGCTGTTTTGGGATAGCATAGGGAATTGCTAGGAGAACAACCGTGTAACAATCTCTTTTTGCCTTCAAATTTCATCTAAGGTAGGTACACCCAAAAGCGCCAGTTTCTCTACTGTGCCTAGTTCCTGTTATTATGTTGTTCAAATTTTTTTACAATCTTGTTGGTGAGTGAAAGCATGTTCCAACGCACCAAAGAACAGTGGATTTGGATATCGCATGCAAAAGTTATTAACAGTCAAAGTGTGTTTCTGAAAGCGCCATCTACAGTCTGGGTACATGACTGATTTTGAAAATCTATGCACGTTGTACAGAGCGCTTTAAGGTCAGGAGCCATTTTGGGTGTACCTACCTTAATGAATTTTCCAATTCACCTTATCAACTACAATGTAGCCAAGAATATTTAGACATCATTCAAATTTACTAGATCTTCTAAAATCTCAGTCATTGTCTATTAAAAAGAGAACAAAGAAACTACATATTAATCATTACATTTCATGGCAACGACGCTAGTTTGTGAGCCTAAAAGCATGAGCTTGCAAGCTGTGAGCGTAGGTTTCGTGACCCCAGAGAATTAACCAAAAAAAACTGTGAACTTTTTAAGCGAAGAGAAAAAAAAAGTGAAGTCATTTAAAAAAAATCTATATATAGTAAAATTTTAGCTTCATGACCGTGGACCTATGACCGTGGAAATGTGGTTAATGTATTTTAAAATTTCAAACCCTACTATCTCCAAAGGACCTCTCAATACCTTCCAAAAAAAATTTTGAATTTTTGAATTTTTTTTGAAGTTCAAAATCCAGAATCGAACAAGAAGTTTTCTAGGGTGATGGAGTCGTGAAAAAAAAAAGTTTTTTTTTTCCGACTTTATCACCCTGAAATTGATCTCTTGGTACCAAGAGAAGGTTTTCTAAGGTGATGGAGTCGTGGAAAAAAAAAAAAACTTTTTTTTTTTTTTTTTTTGACTTTATCACCCTGAAATTGATCTCTCGGTATCGAGAGAAGGTTTTCAAGGGTGAAATGTCGCAAAAGAAATGAACTAGTAACATAGTTGGAAAAAAAGAAAAAAAAGTTGGAAGAAAATGAAAAAAAAAGTTTTGAGAGCTCCGAAGCCCTCTACCTCCAAACCCCTTTCAATATCAAGCAGGATTTTGGAGGGTGATGGAGTTGCAAAAAACAAATTTTAATTAAAAAATGACTGAAAAAAAATTTGAAAAAAATCGAATTTTTTTTTTTGAAAATAAGAGTTTTGAAAGTTACAAATTTCAAATCCCATGAGGGGGATACTAGATATAAAAATCCAAAATTCTTAAAGTACAGTAGTAGGTCCATGCCCTAAAAATCACTAAAAATTTCACCAAGAATTCTAGACTCACAAGCTCACAGGCTCATAGGCTCACAAAATAGCATCCCCGCATTTCATGGAGCTAGGCTACAAATCCAAGATATTCACAAAACTAAAAAAATTATAATCATTAGAATAAAAATCGTTGTAATCAATGGATCTTTTGAAGGACTAAGAAATTACTTCAATAGTATAAATGGTCGAGTGTCATTCCTAGCCAATATCTTCAAGGTGTAATTTTCAGCAATTCATTTATTTACCAATTTTGATCTCATAATATCTACATCATACTTTATCTTCTTGCACCTTTGAGAATGAGGTTGCCTTTCCAAATATTAATTGTTGCATTACTTTGCTAATCAAATCAATCTCCTTTAAACTACACTTTCCATAGGAATTAGCATCCCTAAAATTGGTAGCACACATCTCTTCTTCCAAAGTTTATATTTCTCTTGCATATGGATGATGCTATTGTTGTTAGTTTTATTTGAAAACTTAGAGCAAGTATAGCTTAAACAAAATATGCTTTGTAATATCACTTATAGTTTTTCAACCAATGAGACACTCTTGTTAAATCACTCCCAATTAAAATGCCTCACTTGTAACTTCAAAGCGAGCTTCTAAGGTAGAAATATGATGAGAATAAGTTTTATGGAATGAAAAGACTATTGATGCAAAATAAAGACTTAATATGTGGATAATGAATTGGACAAGCTTTCACAAGTTGTTTGCCATGAAATGTTCATCAAACAATAATTTTAAGTTTCTACTTCATTTAAGGCATAAAATGAATTGGAAAGAAAAGTCAAATCAAATCACTTTGCACTCAATAAGATATACATTATATTTAAATCAACAACTAAAATGAATCCCAAGAAAAAAGATTCATTTCAAAATTGACTCCCATACATATGTTTGTATAACTCAATATAGTTTTCAAACTATGAGCCACTTTTGACTAAATTTTTTATTATTCAATAATAAATAAATAATTTATTGAAACTATCATAAATCGATGAAAGTTTATTGAAATTTGTTTAAGAACCAACATTCACTACAGAAAAAGGGATATAAATTACTGCAAAAATGACTATAAATGAGTCATTTTAGACCGAAATGACTAAAAAATTACTTTTGGCCCTACATTCATTGTGGAAAAATCATTCTTTAAATGATTGCACATGTATTATCACCATCCATTTGGAAATTGGATGACTAATAGATGAGTTTGTCTAACGGACAACGAAATTTCACTTGAAAATTTTGTGGAAAGGGCAGGCAACTAACCATTTTATTGGGAATTTCACCTACTTGACCGCCATGTAGGTTAATTTATAAATCATTTCTTAGTTGCAGCATAGTGAAGTTTTGGTGACATATCAGTCCATGTCAATTAATTGTGCAGTCATTGTTCAGTTATAAGATAATCTGATTGATGCTAACGTGGACAATGATGTTTGTAAAAAATAAAGTCATATTCTAGTCATGAGATAGTTGCGTTCAAGGGCGGGGTCTTTGACATGTGGCACTTAATTGTAAGGGGGTTTTGAAGTTGCATCTTAGTCATTTCTGAAACATTTTTGATTTAGGGTGAGTCATAGTCTGGTGATCTTTTCCTTCTCTGAAGCAATCATTCTACAATCACATATGAATATATTCAAAGTTCCACAATAATACACCATATGCTATACACATGCAATATACCATACAACATACAACATATACAATACACCATATATAATATATCATATACAATACACTATACACTATATGTCATACATTATTTCAAAATCCACTTAGTATGTGGATATGAATAGATGAAATGACAAGCCTTTTATAGAGGAAGGATAGTAGTAGGCAAGACAAAGCTTGTGGGATATGTAAAACGCAGGAATTGCATTACAAGTCATATTTTTAACCTCATTGAGGCATAATAGACTAACTTTTTTCAAAAAACTTTGAACTAATTAAAGTTGGGGAATCAATCTCACTTTTATCTCCAAAAATTTGTTTTAGATTTTAAGCCTCTAATCAAAAGTTATAATTAAATTTGTTAAAAGGTTTGGAAAGGATTGGCATAGGAAGATTACTAAGCTCAAGCATCTATAATTCAACTTTCTTCAAACAAAGATGAATGTAGCTATCCGTAAATCTCTTTACTTTATACAAAGAAAGTGTGACAATAACTATACAAGATTTTTGCAAATAATACAATGAATCATAGCGCACAAGGCACCAAAGTAATAGAGTAGCTGTGTAGTAGTTCAAAAGTTTTGAGTAGTCATTTGGTAGTTACAACAAGTCATTTTGTAGTAAAACTAAAATAGTAGTGGTGGTATTTGTACAAGGAAAAAATAAAACTTAACAAACGTCATTGGATTCATCTAAATACCTTATTGTATGTTTATTGGGACATTTAGTAATTCAAATGTAAAGCATATGAAGTGTTCAAAAGTAGTTCATTGACAATGGCACAAATTTTCAAAAGTCATTATTGGCATAATGGCATATAGATAGGAGTTTAAACAAATCATACAAATGGATCCTAAGGGAGAATTTTTTTTAATGCTAACAAAGACAAACGCCACTTGCAATGCATCACTTCCAAAAAAAAGACAAAAGTATTCTATTGAAATTTTTTCTTAAAAGAAAATGAAGAAGATAACAAGGAGTAGAAATATTGGAAAGACTAAAAGAAAACTTATTAATTCAAGAAAGATATTAGGATATGAGTGTTAAAAAATCATAAATCAGATGAGTATAGTAGCATTCTAATAATTTGAGAATGATTGTTGTCTATGTTAGCATATTGTCTTTACTAAAAGAAAATGGGGGTATAAATTAAATGACTTGTCCACAATGACTATATCGACAACAATGACTGCAAAATGACTATTTTGCAATCATTGTTGTTGGTGCAGTCATTGTGAACAAGTCATTTATACCCCCATTTTCTTATAGTGCTTTTCCATCTTAAGAACAAAATTTTTTAGCATGGCCTTACAAAAGACTTTGTAGTAATTTTTAAGTTGCATAGTAGTGAAGTACAATTGCACCCTTGAGAAGCTCACTTAGTGTATCTATTATAAATCATGTACGAACAAGTCATTTTTTGACTCTTTGAATATATATATTTTTAATAAATTATAATTTCAACCTATAATTTTGAGCTTTGTCCAATAATGACTATAGATTTCTATTGCCAAAAAATTTCCAACTCAAATAATGTATGAAATGATTTCTAGAATAAATTGAGAAATTAACTAAAATGGCACAATTAACAACTCAAATATTTCTTGAGGATTCATTTAGATGACCATTGCATCAATAATCAAGAAAAATGAACTTTCAATAAAGAGTTATTTTTAGAATTAAAAAAAAATTTAGACCATTTTTTCTTGTATAAAATAGGGGTGTGAAATTATTTTCAACCCTACATGTATTTTTTTACTTCAAAATTTGTAATCAATTATATTTGATAAATAAAAATACCAAAAATTTAAAACATAAACTTTCAAAGTAGGAAAATCTATTAATTTTTTTTAATTTGAATTAATTTGAATTTTTACACACAAAGAAGGGGTTTTAACATTTGATTGCACATGACTTATTATAAATATTCTAAGTGAATATCCTAGGGTTGCATCCCAATAATTTGGGAATAATTGTTTTTCTATATCATGCCCATCTTTAGAGCAAAAAATTGCAACATGGCCCTACAAAAGACCTTGTAGTCATTTTAGAGTCACACAGTAGTAAAGCACAGTCGCATTCTAGTAGTCCTAGAACAATTCCCATCCACATCAGCAAGTTGCCTTGCCCGTCCTTGGTTTAAAATATGGAAGTATTGCTTTTTTGTAACTGTTTAGTCATTTTCGAGTCGTAAAGTAGTGAAATTAAGTTACAATCAATGACTATGTTATACTCATTAATGACTTTAGCATCCACGTTCATTTTCCTTTTCCTTTTGTGCTCTTACTAATGACAATCTAAATGAAAAAATGTAGATGGATTTTGCAGTTTGTCATGTCTTCATTTGCCAGTCGCACTTATGACTGAAAAATGACTAGGACTGTGCAAATTCAGCTGGGTTGTTGCAATTATAGAGGTACCAGTCATTGTTTAGTCAAACCAAACATTTAGTCATTTTTGAGTCATCCCTCTATAGTCATTTATACCCCTATTTTTTGTAGTGATTTTTTTTCTTTGCTACAAATCAAGACATTGCTCTTTAAAGTCTCTTCCTACATAATTACATGCACTAACAACTTGCATCACTACTTTATCATAGCTAGCTTGTCATCATAATAGCAAAAGCTTGTTTGGATATAGAATTAAAAGGTTGCTTTTGTCAAAGTTTTGACATGACATTGCTCCTTATTAGCTCATATAGTTCTTCCAATTACATATTTGCATTCCTACATCAACAATAAGACTTCATATCTAAATAACAAATCAAATCTATAAAATATCTATCTATCTTTAGAATAAATGTAGTCTTCATGATAACTAAAAATAGTGAACAAGAAAAATTATAGAGTTCTAGATCACAATTTCTATATTGTAGAATTTGCACTTTCTAGTTCCAATAACAACAAAAAAACAATAACCAAACAAATAGCCTAGCAATAATAACACACAATCTCAATAACCAAATAAATATATCTACAAAGACACTCATGAGATTGGAGGATACATCTCTTCATTGTGCTTTGCAACTTAGAGCATAAACATCTTGAGTATGTCAACAAAAAAACCCATATCTTCTTACTTAGAGAGATCTTTAACTCCTAAATGCCCAAGTCTTTCCAAGTGTGTTTTGACTAAGAAAAAAGAGTGTTGACTTGTAGTTATCTCGAATGAAGTACATGGTGATTTTTTCCAAGTCTAACCATATGGATGTTTATTAAGCTTGTTTATTGGTATACACACCAACTTTGAGTGCAAAATTTCAAATGAGTTGCAAGATTATATCAAGAAAAATGTACATATTTTTAATTTTTTAGTATGTTGTTTTTGCCCACAATGATGTAGATTTTTACATTTAAAAGTTTTTGAGATTCAAGGTAATATGAACATCTACAATGAGTGTTAGTAAACTAGAATGCACTTCCAAAAAACTTAATTTCACATGAAAAAACATCAAGCTCAATATACAATCCACCTTGCAATTGTTGAAATGCAATCTACTTATAAGTAGAATTTGCAAATAGCTTCAAATCAACACTTGCATGTTGAACTTTTCAGTGGTGAAATTCATGAAGAGACTTTATACTTTTCATTGGGACCATTTTCAAAGCAAATGAATAAGTACAATTTTTTAGATCTCAAATCAGGTGAAATTGCTAAGCTTTGGATAAAACCAAGAAATGGAGTAAAATTGGCAAGCTTAACATTCCACTTATAGTATATATATATGCCTTTGAAGACCTCTCAACAATCAAATATGCACTTCTTTTTAGTGAATAATGAAAGTTTTCAATAGTCAATCCTTAAAAGCTATCCAAATCTTCTTAAAGCAATCCAAAGAATTTAACTACCCACATAGAAATGGGCCTAAAAATTCAAATTGACCATACATGGTTCACTAGGCAATTAGGGGTTAATAATTCTTTCTACCAAATGTACTTTGAAAAGACATAAATCATCAAGATGCATTTTGGTATACTTCTCTACTTGAGAGTTTTGATGGTGGCCTTGCCTTTCAAGAACATTATTAAATTCATTTGTATCCAACTTTTGAAAGCAATTCAAAAGGGAGGAATGATATCATCAACCACAAGATTAGCATTGTTGCACTTAAATTTAATAAAGATTTAGCTAAGTATTATTGCTTTGGATCCAAATCCAAAACATTATACAAAATTACATCCAAAAATGCTTGAAGTATAACATCATTGCCAATAGAATAAGCACAAAAGAAATAATGGGTACAAAGTTGTACATCTATCTTACAATCTATAGAGGTAATAATATGAATACAATGAAATAAACCTAGACAATTTGCATGAATATCTCTACTAGCTACAAAGTAAAGGCTAGTAAATTTGACTCAAAACCTACTATGCTAGTATGATTTAGAATAGTATCACCTATGAATGCTACAATTGTCTTGAAGATGACCTAACAATTATTTAGACTATTCCAAACATTAGAATTATTAGTGTGTCTTGTGTCATTACTATAGTCAAAATCAAAATCAAAGTAATTTTCTAGTTTTTAAGTTTGTAAAAACTTTGAAATTCAATGACTTTCCCATGGTAGGTTTGAACGCAAAAATAAAGCTTGTGCACCCCTCCTTGCCAAAAGTTTTTTAATGGTACTAAAAGCACAATTGCAGAATGCATAGTCTTGGAAATCTCAATGTAACAAACAAAATAAACAAACAACTTAACTTAAGGTATGGATTTGGTTGAGTAATAGAATGAAGAACATCACATTGACTACAAAATGTTAGATTGAGAAATGTTGACATTAGCCATAATTGAGATAAACTCAAACTCATTAAAAGCCTTGCAATCAATGGCCATAAAATATGCATTGAAAACTTTAAATATATCACAACTTACCAAAAAACATTGTCAACTAAATTGACATGAATTATGGTCCATGGGGCTAATGAAAAGCAACAATCCAAATTGTAAAATTACAATAAGAAATAATAGAGCAAATGCAAAAAGACTAACTAAAGACAGGAATGAACAATAGTGCAAATACATGGGGGGAAAAAGCTGGATATACAAGCAAGTAAATACTTGCAAAGCTATTTGAAGATTCTTTAACATTAGATGAAATCTGAGGGCATTAGGAGACCGTTTCGGGTTTGTTCCCGAAACGGCTCCCAATGCCGCAGATCCTCGTCAAGCCGACTTTTATGGGAAAAAAAAAATTTTTTTTTTTTTTTTGGGTCCTGAAATATGAAAATAAGCCCCCCCCCAAAAAAAAATTTTGAAAAAAATAAAATAAAATTACGTGGCAGTGTTCCGACCACGCAGGATTCGGGTTCCTAGGGCAGAAACTGCGTTCCCGCAGTCCGGGAACCCGCAGTCTCCTAATGCCCTCAAATTTCTTCTAAAGTTTGCAATCCAAAATTTAGAAGTTCTTTTAAAACTTGTGCATCCATTTTACAAATCATCCATTCAAGTAAAAGTCCACTCCAAATCCACATACTCAAACCATTCCAATGTGCTCCCTAAACCAAGATGACAACAAAATTGACCAATCACCATCTACAATGAGATGCCTTCCCATCAAAAGATTTTTTGGTTTGAGTTTGGGCTTTTAGTCATACTTTTCCATTATGGCCTTCACACCTACATATTAAAGCTTAATAGAGGGGTGAATAAAAAAAATTTGGTAGATTTTTACTAAACTCTTATTTCATTTGGACTCTAGCTATCTCTAAGATCCCTCAAAATGAAATGAAAACATAGATGAAGTCTTCAAAATTATTTGTCCAAAAAAATATTCAAGCATCCAATCCTTAGATGAAAGTGACTAAGAATTATTGATAATTTAATGATCAAAAGATAGATAATTTTTGTTTTGATAAAAATACAAAAAATCTTCAAATTCTTTTCAAATGAATATTTTAACCTTTTAATGCTCAAGGCACCAAAATGTGGTGATTGCAAAACTTTGAAGTTAAATAAAACCTAACCAAATTTTTATTTAAATCAGTAGTTTATTTTCTTGAAAACTTCTTTTTGAAGTCTAGTTTAAGTATAAAAAAACTAGTCTTGAAAATGATTGATTATGATTTTTCTATTCAAAATTTTGTACAAGGGTGTCCATTGCAATCTTGACTTTTTGTAGTGTTGAAAGCTCTTAGAAATGAGCCTCAAGTTTACTACATCTTGGAGAAAAAAACACATCAGAAATTTATTTTAAAAAATGGTAGAAGGTGATTGCAAGAAACACCTGTATTATTTGTTGCGCTTTGCAACAATACTCATGACTTTTTCTAGAGTACTTTAAAAAAAAAATTTAATTTTAAAAACATGTCTTGTGTATAGACCTTTAAAACAAAGGTACCCATGAAAAGAATTGCATAGAAAAATTTCCTAAGTAGAAGAACTTGAAAAGTGTCAAACCTCAACAAGATACATACCTTCATGTTTTAATTAGGAAAAAATAGTAAAAGTAAGTAAATACAAAGAAAAAAAAGTGGCCATTTGCAACAACTCTATGGAGATGACCAAAAAACCCACCAAAATAATATTTTATATATTTCAAAATACAAGTAGAAAGAAGCTCACTTTGTAGACTTCCACACCACATAAAATTAACTATTTTAAAAAATACTTCTTGGGAGAGCTAGAGGTCTAGTAGAAGACCATTTCATCCAAATTTCATCTCAAAATCATAAAAAAAGGTACTCCTTAATACTAAAAATCCTAAATTGCAAAGTGTAGCATTCAATTTGAATCTATTTTTGGATAGTAAATTATTTTTGAAAATTATAAAAAAATTAGGGAATGTATATGATAGTCATGAGTACCTTCCCCATAAATCTTGAGTCATTTGAAGCCAAAACACAAAAATCATGACCAAAAAACAAATCAGTACACTCCGTATGATACAAAATAGGACAAGTGTTTCTTGCAATCACCCTAAAGTAGATTTTGAGATGCCATAAATTAATTGGGGTTGTGTATATTAGGCCCTTTCACCTTGTATTTTTTCGGTGACCAACTTTATAAATTTGACATGTGAAAAGAGGATTGAAAAACTTCAAGTCACTTTTACAATTTTTACACCTTCATGATCAAACATCATAATCTTCCAATCCATAAGTGATATTCTTGTATTTTCTTTTCTTGAGTGATCTCTACCATATCTAGTTTGAATTTGTATGGTTAAATTTAATAAAAAAATTGACAAAGCTTATCAAAATGTTGGCTTTTTTATTCAATTGAGAGCAAATTCCTAAAAACTTGAAAAAGAGCTTAGCATTTAGGGGTTAATACACCAATTCTTGGATGGAAGTTACTAATAATAGAAATGGATGAATGTACAGGGATGTACAGAGATGGATAATTCTATCCATTTTGATTCCCCTTCCCTGCCGGCAAGCTTCCAAAGATGCAACAGAAAAGCTCCATACAAAATCTGCTTCAGGCAGGGCAAGGCTGCCCGCAGTCTCTCCCTCCTCAAGCATGTCGCCCGTCAAGGCTCCCTCGCGCGAGCCCACGATCCTTTTCCTTTCTCCTTCACTTGCTGCTCTCCGCTTCACATCCGCTGCTTTTGCTTTTGCTTTAGCTGCTGCTGCTGGAGCTTCAACAGTGGTGGCGTGATGAGCTTCCGGCGAGCTTCTCCCATTCTCTGACAGGTGCGTCCCGAGTACTTGAGTTTCGGATTTGGAAGTGCCGGAGCTCGTTCGGAGGGTCGTCCGCGGTTTTGACTGTTTTAGGAGCTTTAGGTTTGACAGGATGCGAGTAGAGTTCGCTTATTCCGGTTTTTCTGGGGCATTACTCTGGATTTAGGTGTTCAGTTTGACTGGATGAGGAAAAGTCGACTACCTTGATTTTGGTTAAGAGGTCTGTCTTTCGGATGCTAAGCTGCTTTAGGTTTGACCGGTGGTGGAGGAGCGGATTGGAGTGGTTGGAGTGTGTGGTAAAGCGGATGGAGGATTGGTTCTTGATTTTTAGATGCTTTAGGTTTGACTTGGTGAGGAGCGGATTGGAGTGGCGGGAATGGGAGGATCTGGTCAAGTGGATTGTTTTCGCGAGTTGGCTGCGGGTTTTGTCTGTGCTCGTTGGGTTTTAGGTGACATTGTCGGTGAAAGTGTTAGTAGTCTGGTATTTTCTTTCCCTAGGTTCACTGATTCTTGTGTTAGTCGCTGCTTCTGAACTGGAAGTGCAAATCGTGTATGCGACTCATTTCCTCCCAGGGAATTTTCGACTTACGCACTCTCTGCTTGTGGTCTAAATTCTAGAATGTGGACGATGTGATCCCTACATTGGAAGAATTTTTGTGGATAATTGTCCGTTCGTTATGGTTTGCTCTTGTTCTTGTGGAGGTTTTGAAATCAGAGTCCGTCAGCTTATTACTTCTCCGGCATCAACTGTTTCATTTTTAGCCTCTTCATGTGTAATGTGGTTTTTGGCCGTGGAAATACCATTGAAAGAGAATGTTGCAAGCCGGCCTTATTTTGGATCTGCATATGAAGCGCAATGTAAAGCATTATATGCATTGCGACAGTAGTTTGTTTTAGTCGCGAGGGAGCCATTGATCTATAGGTCTGACTGTGAGCTCGAATTTGAATGTGAACTCGAATACGAATTAAAACGGTGCCGCTAGGTTTTGTTAGCCTGTTCAGTGTACACTATATCTGTAACCTCTACCGTGGAGCTTTCAACGTGGTATACTGTAGAGCAATGTCATTATGGTAGGTGTCCTAGTTTGAGGAGCTTGCCGACAAATGGCGGTACTCTGGATGGAAGTAAACGAGACATTTGCGGGTTTAGAACCCTGATGCCGAATTTTTGTGCTGGCTTGGCCACACTCTTGTGTGTGAACAGTTTGAGGGAGTTAGGGATGCTATTTCATGGTTTTGACAGAAAATTCGTACTTTGAAGTTGGACTGGAAGACCATCAAGCACAGAGTGTGAGGTACTCTTAGATACCTCAAAATATGCTGGTCCACATTTGGAGGGAGATTTCGTAGAGTTTCCACACTTTCCGAATGAACTGGACTTTTGACTGGGTCTGGTCTGTGGAAATGCAGTGGGATGTCTCAGGTCGGGAAAGAATCAGGACAAAGAATCAGGCAATCACAAGCAGTAACTACCGTGGTGCCAATGGAATTATCGTAAGTGGCGTGCTAAATTTGGCCGTGGGGAGTCTATAGCGCTTTGGGGTCTGGAGCGCATATGGGGAGCCGGAAGGCAGGCGACCTAATCGATATTGTCGGGTATTGAAATCCATCCATTCGTTTTCTCTTCTGTGGCGCTTTTAGCACTAGTAGCATGTTCTGCATATTGGAATCGAATTTGAAGTTAAGGCCAAGAGCTCTTGTTGACTTTTTTCAAGTTTTCATGAACAGGGTATCAGCTATATGGCTGTACTTGTCCTAGACTGACCGGAAACGTTGGTCCGGATTTATGAAAGATGAACTAATGTTTCCTTCTCAATCTATGTGATGGGCAGGTGTTTTTATTTTGTATGTAGACTAGGACATGACCCGAACTTTTCCTGGTGCCTATGAATCTACGTACTGAGCTGTCACTGAGGAATTATCCAAGATGGAGAGGCATGCGCCTGATTGTCCTTATCCGGGCTGCTTTTTTTGTGTGATGAAAGAGACCAACCCCTCTAAGCGGCGAGTAAATGTTGCCAAATTTTTCAAGGAGTTGCCTTCCCAGAATGAAGATGGTCAGGTACGGTTAGCTGATTGTGTCATGTTGATACATTTTCGTTGAATTTGCTACTTGTCATGGCATTGAACTTGAGCCTAAAGGTCGTTTTATGATACAAGGAGCCCATTTCTTTCCATCTCTTCTTTTTTAGAGTTCCATTGCTCGTTTTTTTATCAGTCCAGGAACTCTCATTCAGACTTGCGCTTTATGTTGAATTCAATCTAGCTGTGGCATTGGTTGGGATCGAGACTGCTAAGACGATTTCTCACATAATAAAGGATCATTGAAAATGTTACAATCGTTATTCCACCTTGCAGGTTCTTGCTATCAGTGGGCTTTGGAATACTGCCATGGCACATCCTAATGACCAAGAGTTCATCGAACTTGGGATCTTTGAGTGTATGGCTCAGCTCATCTGGAAGGGTATAGAAGATCGGCATTGGTTAGCACAGGATCAAAATATCTATATCCCCTATTATGCTGCGCACATCATTGGCTCTTACACTATGAACATGGAAGAATTTGCAGGGCAAGCTGTCCGGGCAGGTACCGTAATTACTGGGCTTTTGAGGTTCGCTTTAGTATGCGAAGGCTTAATGGACTTGATTTTATCCACATTTTTAGTGACCAGGATTGCTGAATCTGCAGTCGAATTACTTGTTAGGTTAATTTGTTAAGTGTCGATGTAAGAGAGGTTCGTTGGTCGTAGGTCTGTAGTATGATTTTCCTTTTCCTTGGGACAAAACTGTTCGTTTCCAATCATTTGTGACAATCATGATTCGCATATTTTGTTTGCGGTTTATACTGTTTGAATGAGGTGCTGGATGCTTTTAGGTGTGATCCCTGCACTGGTGGAGCTTTTAAGAGGGCGACTGACCTGGGTTGAGCAGCGAGTAGCAGTGCGAGCGCTTGGTCACTTGGCCACCTACGATAGCACGTTTCCCGCTGTAGCTGCCCACAGGGATATACTCGAGCTCTCTATTCAACTTGGAATTGATGCTCTTGAGATTGTCTACACACACTTTTTGCAGTTCGTGGACAAGCGAATGAGCTACCATTGTGACCTTCTGACCCGAGGAATGGGTGGATTGGAAATGGAGTCTCGAAAGGCAGAGGAATGGGCTAGCCAATTGCAGTGTTGGTCTCTACAACTTATAAACTGTTTTGCCTTCAAGGAAGAGTTTCTACCAACGATTTGTCAGACGGATTTCCTGGGTCAGCTCCCATCTATGTGGGGAGGACTTGTCAATGAGAACTCACCTGCAGGTGTGGGGGTTTTGCGCACAATTTGTCATCAGAGACTGGGAAGGATTCCTGTAGCTGAGTGTTCTGGTATAATTGAGGCTCTTTGTAACATTGCAAGATCATCGGATGATTGGCAATACATGGCTGTTGATTGTCTGGTGTGGCTGCTTCAGGATCCAAACACCCGGCTTAAGGTCAATTTCTCACTATCTCTATGCCTTAAAAAAAGATTTTTTATATTATTTTTTTGTTGTGGGACTCCTTTAGAATTAATATAAGAGGTGGCTCACTATCTTTCATGTTGGGATATTGACCAATCTTCTCATTGATCTGTCACCAGTCATCAGAAGCTGGAAACTGGAGTCTTTGGTGCCGGTTTAGGTCTAGCTTCACCGTTTTGGCTGCTTTTGGTTAAATTCATCTCCAATGTTCTTTTAATCTTCTTCTTCCTTCTCTTCCCTATATCTAGCATGACACTAAAGGCCTTCAGCCGTTCTGATCATACCTTATACTATCTAGTCAATTCATGCAAGGAAGTCTCATGTAATTTTTGTAATACATTTGGTTCTGTAGGTGTTAGACAAGGCTGCAGTTGCGTTGGTAGACTTAGCAGAGCTACCAAGCCTTGGAGATCACAAGCGTTTGGGGGAGGTCTTAACCAATGTACTGCTGGAAGACTACATTCCTCATCCCTCATCGACGGTAGTAGCACATATTTCTACAAGGACGAGGCATTTGCTGGATGAGTTTGCAGCATTACGAAAGAAAACCAAGTGGGAAAGAACTGTGCCAAAGGAGGATCTACAAATAAAGCAAGCCGCGGCTCTTGTTGTCAAGTTGGAAGGCAATTCTAGATTTTCTGCTGGGGATATTTCTGGTGCTGCCGCCAAGTACAGTGAGGCACTTTTACTGTGTCCCGTGAGAGCTAAGAAGGAGAGGGTTGTGCTGCACAGTAACAGGGCTCAATGTAACTTGCTTCTTCATAATGCAGAAGGAGCTATTAGTGACACCACTCGAGCTCTATCGATTCACAATCCAGTCAACCGCCACAGCAAAAGTTTGTGGAGAAGAGCCCAGGTAAATTTGTATTATTTTTCGACCACTGGTCTTATGGTAGTCCTTCTTTGATTTTGACTTGATTGTGGGGATCATGAGCAGGCTGTCGTCAATAGCGATGACCTGTTTCTATATATCCCCGTTTCTAATGTATTACAGGATTGTCTATGGCTTGTTTTTGTTCCCAACATGTCATGCGCTAATCTTATACATCATTTGAGGTAGAACGCTTTTGAATGACTTGCAGCGTTGAATTCAAAGGATTTTATGTTCTACTGCTCTTGTCGATATCAGATGATTGGTTTGGAAGGCTGAATGCACCTCTGATGACTACTTTCCGTTCTTGTAGGCATATGAGCTGCTGTCGCTTCACAAGGAAAGCCTTTTGGATGCAATCATGTTCATAAACGAGTGCTCCCAGCAATCTGCAAGCGAATCTGATTCGAAGTCGGGGAATAAAGTGCCTGATTATGTGGAGCGTCTTGTTAAGAAGCAGATGCAAGCATCATGGCTATTCAAGGAGGCTGCGGTAAAGCATGGAGACATTCAGTATGATGAGAGTGATGGTGTGGACTCGGAGGAGGAAGTAGAGACTGAAGAGGTAGAGGATGAGGGAGATGACGAGTCTGAGTGGGAGACTGCAAGCGAGAGTGAAGACGCGGAAGTTGATCTTAAGGACAGTGTCTACAACGAGGAAGCAGGGCGGGGTTCGAAGACTGGGGAAAAGCGGCTGAGCGCTCGGAACCACCCAGTTTTTAAGGGAATCACTCTACGAGATCTCCTCGGTCCGCAGTACGAAAACGCATCATATTAACCTTACCTTTGTGTTATCCCATTGGACAGATAGATATAAGAATGTATTATTAGCATGACTGGGGGGCTCCTTGTACCATTGAGAGAAGGCAAAAGATAATAATGGAACTACCTGCGGAAGAGTTCCTTACAGCTTGGACCAGACCTTGCACCCCTAGACATGTATGTAGTGCCAGCTGCATCCGCTGCCGCTGGTTAGAATCCCAGCCTTGGCCTGAGCACGGAGTGGAAAGCCTTTACAGGCAATATCAGGCTTTATCCTATTTTTCCCACTTGTACACCCATCCTACATTTACAATAGCTTTGGAGCAGATTGTAAACGACTACTTCGTGTGTGGGGATTTGTCGCCGAGCAGTCATATTTCTATTTGGCGTGGCAGGCACTGTACTGTACTCTAGAACCTTAAATGACGGACACTAATCCATTTGGAACAAACTGTGTGCCAGTGTGCATTGTGACTTCTCTTGGCGGGACGTCATTTGGCACGTTTGAATGGTAAGAGCATCAGCCATCGCGTGCAGTACCCAACCCAGCATCGGCAGAAGTCACCAAGTCGAGCGGGAGGCCAATTCAATGCATCCAAGGTACCACACTTGCTTGACTCTATTTCTTGAATTATGGGATTCGCTTCTTGCTCTTGAAAGATTATCTGGGTGTAAGGGAGGGTTTTGTTAAAGCGACCTTTTCAGGGCTGATTGCATTTTGGGGAAGCTAAACTCCATAAAACAATATTCAGTAAATTTTCAGAGGAAGAAAAATGAAATTGGCATCCAATCCAATCCAAGTTGTTTCATATTTTTTGGACCTTAGTGAAATTAGTTACAAATTTCTGAACTTTAAATGCAGTGCTTTCTAAAAGCGCCCCTTTTCTAAAATGTACACTTTTGTTACATTGAAGAAAGCAAAATCTACCTTTGTGTCAGAGGTCCCTTTTTAGAGCCGGGTCCCTTTTAGAGCACCCTCCATTATTGTGTCCTCCATTACCCACAGCAAACCTCTGCAATCAATGATACAGTTATGACAAGTGGTTGCGAACAGACTAGAAATGGTCCCTTACAGCTTTACCGGTTTGCTTTGCATTGACTCCTTACAAATTGCAAAGACCCATTACAGCCAGTTAAATGCCATATAAGGTAACTGACCTCTTTCCAATCACCCCCCATTTCTAAAGTCTAGGTGGTTCTATTTCCAAGCATAGGAGGTGGGAGTAACCAGTCCATTATAATGCATTTTAGTTGTTGCTTTCCTCTAGATTTCCTGTCTATAGTTAGGATTTGACATACCTATATGTCAAGAATAGGTTTCACAGAATCTTCACAAAAAGAAATTCTCAGTAATTTTGTTTTTGGGTGAAGAAAATGAAAAAATTTCGAACGTGCCTTAAATCTATTTTCGCACACAGATAAAAAAAATTCCCCACCAAACTCAACGGGGATATAGGCTGAATTCTTGAAGTGGTTGAAAATGGGTTGTAAGCTTCTATTGCCTCTGAATAAGCTTTTACTGCTGTGGGATTGATGAATGAGGCTCTAATGTATTGACTGAATGATTTGTAATTGCTCATTGCCTTGAATTGGCTCCGGAACTCTTAACCCTGAAACGCCGGGCCTATGACCACTGGTTTCAGGTTGCATTGCCTGCGACTCAATTTCTTCTCATTTGGTAACCAGATGTCTATGGAAATTTTTATTTTTATTTTTCAGAGATGAAACTAAATGTCCTCTGTACTTCACAGAAGTTTCAGATTTTTTGGAGGAAAATTGTATGTTCTGAATTTTTTTTAAGAAAAACTGAAGAAAAAATCATAGAAAATAGAAAATAATCTCGAAAAATCTGAAAATTTCACCTTATGTGAACAAGACAATGTAAATCATCATGGTGTAAACCAATTTGCCGTGTACATCTATAATTAGAATGCAGTGGACTTTAAAAATACAACCAAAGTTCAAATTGCAATAAAGTATTCAATTTTATGAATTTTTCCAAAATTTCAATTGGAGAAGAAACTAGAGTAGAGGACCTCCATTTCATTAGTTGGGCTCAAATTCAGAAAATGTCATTTCCAAGGAGAATTTTCAGATTTACTCAATATCTCAAAATACACTAAAATGACAAATTTTGCCATTCGTTTTTTTCAATTACTTTTCAACTATATGCAAAAAAAAATCAATTACACTAAGAATTCAGTTGGACACTCTTTGTAACTCAACATGAAAGGTCATTGAAAAAAAAATGGATGAAAAAACTACTGTTTACGCCTTTTGGTGGCTAGGAGAACTCATCCAAAAGCCACGAAATGGCTTTGCCGACACTTAGGGGTTAACCTTTATCATGCAAGTGCATTGCACCCGACTAAAGTGAGAAGCCCAATGTTTGGGGAGGACTGATGGTTGTTACTAATTGTTGATGGAATTTGGGAAAAAAATAGTTGCAATTTGTAAACCTTGGAGAAAATTGAGTTATTTGTAAAGTTCCGCCCACACTTTGGGCATGACTTTTTTTGAAGTTGAGAAGGCAACTATAGTTGAAGCGTTAAACTTTTTTGCAAGATACTTATGTCACACGACTTCAAAAGTGGGGACTAAACTTTTGTAGGCACCATTTTGATGGAAAAATAAGTTTCATATCCACTTTTGTTTTGATTTTTTAAACTCAACCGGCTTTTTTACAAAACTCATGGGCTTAAACCCTGGTTTAGGTACTTTATGAATAACTCAAATATGGCGAAAAAATCTATAAAGTTTCTATTTAGAGTAAAAAAATCAGACTATGTATTTGGAAAATCAGTTCAATATGGGGATTAGAAGAAATTAGTTGGTAGAACTTCAAAAATATCTTGAATGTTGCTCTTCCCTTAGAAAATTGTCACTTAGTTCCCTGACTTTTGTCTTGTATTGAAGTAATTGTATCTCAATGTGTTTGAATAAGCCATTGAGTATTGTTGTTGTTTTTAACCTTGTAAGGACAATTAGATGATGATAGTCTATTTGATAAATGGAAAGTTCTTTAGGGTAAAGAAAACAAAATATTTTAGACTTAATATTTGTTTTTCATCCAAAGTGTTTGTATTCATGAAAAAAAATGGCATGTAGGTATTGGCAGCTAGAATTCAATAAATGATGATAGTAATTGGTAAATTCTTTTAGAGAATTGTTAATTTCTAATATATGGATCATTACATTGTGTAGTGTAGTTTGGCAATTTGTATTCCTTTCTCTTAAAATGAATTTAAGCCTTAAAAAGTATCTTTTTCAAATTTGAGACCAACTATTGAAATGAGGCTTATGAATTTTGGTTTCTAATCTAATTTAAAAACTTAAAAAAACTCTTAAAATTTGAATAATTTATTTTGAATTGAAATTTTAGACCTATTATGATAAAGTGTTGGTTTCCTAATCCTAAAATGACTTGGAAAATATTTTGTCCCATAGTAATTTATACTATGATATGTATTAAAGAGAAATTTTTAGATTTTATAAACATATTTTGTATTTGATATGAATTCTTCTCACTTTTTATAAATAATTTATAATAATTTCGAATTTTCACAAAAAATAATTTGAAATGTTTACAACTTTAGTTATAGAAGACATGTAATCATATTTCTAAATACGAAATTCAAAAAAACTTCATTTATTAATAGTTGCAAAATGAAAGTGTATAGAGAGAAGAACTTTGAAGTTTAATAAGGTTATCATCAATTCACCCTATCAAGGTTAAATTGCCTTATTTTTATTTGTGAATTACAAATTTCTTTTTTGTGTATTCTTTTGTAAATTTATAAACTAAATATAAATTTTCAAATTGTTGAAAATAGATATATTAAAAAAAACTAGACTCTTATGAATAGAAGCAATTCATTTTAGGCAAGAATATGTAGTGGTTGGTTTTAGGAAGAGGTAAAAATTAAGTGTAGTTACATTAATTTAACCCCTAAAGCCCTAAATTGTATATTTTGACAAAATAACAATTTTGAGCATCTCATTACAAATGAGAGGTTTTTTTTCTTTGAAATTATCATAAAACATTTTTTCTAGAAGCAACTTTAAGGCCCAACAATTTTTATAATTTTTGACTGCATGGATGAAAAGTTATGGCATGATATGTTGTTTTCTTTACTTGGTGGGTAGCCTAGACAACTAAAGAAACTTCTTTAAAAATTATTTTTTAAAGAAATAAAAAATTTATTTTTAATTGGAAAGTTTTGAATCATTATATTTTGATCAATGAGTAAGAAGTTAGGAGGAGTTTTAGTTTGGGGTAGTTTGTTGGTAGTTATAGATTCTCTATTCTACCAAAAAAAATTGAAATTCTTTATTTAATTCAATTTTTTATATTTTTGAAATCAAATTTAAAAAATGGGGTGAAGATTGTTTATTTCAATATTACAACCATTGGCCAATTGAACATTTTTTCATATAAATGTGATCTTGTGAAGTGCAACTACCTAGGTTTTTCTCAAGGATTAAAAAAAAGGACTTTTGCTAATTCAAATGTTAATATCTTGCAATCTGTGAAAAAGAAATTTCTGAAATTTTTTCTACAACTTTTAAAACCATCTTACTACAAGGTCCTATGACTATGTGTGTCAAAAAATGTTTTTTTTTCTAAACTTTTGCATTTGTATTAGAAATCGTAGTTTTGGAACATTCTTGGTGAAAACATAGCCCAAAACATGTAGGGGTTAATTTCCATACAAATGAAGTAAGACTTTGAATTTAAAATCTACAATAGTTAGATGCACTTCATCTAAATTGAGCCAAATTCAATAACAATGGTCTTTTCATATGGATCATTATTGCACTTGTACTCATATAAAAAACTACAAAATGGTCATGTACTTTATTTGTATGACATTAAATTTCACCATAATAAGAATTAGATGCTAAAATGACATCTAAATGAAAATAATTATATAAATGGATTATCAATTCAATGGTGTATGACTTGGCATATTTTAGAACATCATTTGTAATCAATAAGCCAAACGGACCATTTTATGATCTTTGCTTTTCTTTGACAAGTTGTGCACCCAAAGAAATTTTTTTTTTCCTATGTAGTCTAAGAATTTTTCATTATATAGACAAAGAAAACTTTAGAGTTGGAGCAAAGTACTAGCTTTGTTGATTTTTTAAATTCAATCACTTCAAAGAATGCTCAGTATAGTTTGTTGTAGAATAAGGACTTAACAACCAATGAAAGATCATCCCAACTTCATGTCCTAATTTTGTTCCCTATGTAATGAGTTTTTGATTTTTTTTCAAAGATAGTCAAATATTCTTTAACTTGCTTCTACACATTGTGCTAATAAATTGTCATTTTAAACTTTAAAAAGAAGAAGATAAAATTTTCATTTCATTTCTTTGCATTAGAAATGACAGTTTCGGAGTGTTTGAGAAATAAATTAAATAAGGAATCTTGTCAATTCAAAAACAATATATTATTCAGAATGTCAAGGTTCTTTAATAATGATGAATGGTCTCATAAATAATTGTTCAAGAAATTTGTTCAAAAAAAGTATAGTACAACATCACAAGCTAATTCCATTTATCATTGGAATCATGATATAAAATGTTGACTTTGGGTTTTATTCTTCACCTAATGAAGATGCATGTGGACTTATAGTTTTTGAATGACTACAATGGAACCAAAAAACAAAGGACATCAAGAAATCTAATGATAATTGTCTCACAACCTTCACTATAAGAGAAAGGGGTGTTTTAAGTATCGTCTTAGAGATAAGATTTTAAGTAATGACCTCTTTAAGAGATTTTAAGTAAGACTTACGTGTCTCTCTAGTAAAATTCTATTATAAAGACACTTATTTCTTACTTAAAATGTCTTAAAAAGGTCATTACTTAAAATCTTATCTCTAGGACAATACTTAAAACACCCCTTTCTCTTGTAGTACTTAGTAATAGGATTGCGTCTTTTTGAAGGTTTATGCAACATTTAATAATTGTTACAAGTTTCTTATAACTAGATGAAAATATGTATTCTTATGCAATTTTCAAAGTAATTCATCAAACACTTCTTGAGCTTTATATCATTATTCAATTAAAAAATTCTTCCCTTATAAAAAGTGATAATCATATGTATATTTATTTCATAACAAGCTCTCAAGTAAGTACAATTCTTATGGCAATTTTCTTCTCTTGCATTTTAATGTAGTTCAAATTACACTTAGTGTAGAATTAGAATTTGGAGGGATTGGGATTCAAAGATTTGGAACGGGGTTGAAAAGTTGTCATGTTATAAATTCAATATACACCATTATAATGCTTTTATATATTACAAAATGATTCAATATTATTCCTCAATGTGAACAAAATAATACTCTTGAATTGCCATTGGAGCCATGTAGGGAATTAAGATTACCACATCAACATCCAAAAAGACAAGAATAGTACTCCAATAGGATGCACAATAATGGAATGCTATGAAATTGTGCTTTGAGTTTTTATTTTATATTTGTTATTTTTCTAAAATAAGTTGATGAAAATCACTACAAAAAAACAAGGGTATAAATGACTTGTCTACAATGACTAATTAACAATCTACAATGAATTACTAGGATGAATCAATACAACCTTTTTGGAGGTGGTAATTTACAACCTTTATCAAACAATTTTCCTAGACTAATCCCTTTATAAATCCACCAACACATGAGGGCATGTAAGCTTCTAAGGTAACTACACCTAAAATTGCATAAATAAGCAATTCATTATGATTTCCATTATTATATTGAAATTTTTTGTAAAGTCTTGTTCATAGTCAAGAAGGAATCCTAGGTTCTATTCAAGGTAATTTCTTGGATACTACATGATTAACATGAATAAACTAAAAAATTTCAAAGTATTAAAGATAGGTGTTTCTAAAATTGATTATAATCTCTTTGTAGTAAGAGTATATTGTAGGTATGAATCTAGAGTAGTTGATCTTAGAAAGTAGTCAAACTTGGGTGTACAGTGGAAACATCCAAAATTTTCAATATAAGCAATACAATATAGTTGGAACTATATTTCAAATGTGGTATGTACTTTTTATGATTTTTCAAAGTATTGGCTTTTTAGACCACTAAAACTCTCACATACTTGAGTGGATTGTAGACTAAAATCTACAAAATTCGGCAACAGTCCACAAATGAGAATTAAGTATATATTCTTCAAATGTGTGAGTGAATCAAAATTAAGCATTTGGAGGATACACTAATTAAAATCAAGGGCCACATTTAGGAATAGTCTTATGTACAAAAATGGGAATAGAGAATCTTTTGGATGTTTCTACCTTAGTTACCTCAAAAACTATTGAATCAATGTACCTTAAAATAATTGCACCTAAAATCATACAAATAAGAAATTTAGCATAAGGTGGGTACACCTAAGAGTGCTACTTTTTGGTACTAAGTCTAGTAACTATTACTAGTCTGATCGAATTTTTATATAGTCTTCTTGGTAAGTGAAAGCTTGTTCCAATGCACCAAATAATATAGCATTTGGATACAATATGCAAAAGTTATTAAGGTTCAAAGTCTGTTTCTAAAAGCGCTCCAACCAAATAGGTACATAATGAAATTCATAAATGTACAACAACTATAGATGGCGCTTTTAGGTGAGGTGCAATTTTGGATGTACCCACCTTAGTTTCCATTATTATATTAGAAATGTTTTAATGGGGTTGTTTTGGTAGTCAAAAGGGGATTATAGATTCTTTTCGAATGCATTTTTTGCACATGATATGAATAAATTATGAACTGTCAAAGTACTGAAAATACGAGTAACTTCTAAGGTGGGTACACCTAAAATGGCCACTTATTCTTACTGTGCCTAGTTCCTGTCATCATGCTGTTCAGATTTTTATATAGTCTTGTTGGCAAGTGAAAACATGTTTCAACACACCAAAGAACATAGGATTTGGATACCGTATGCAAAAGTTATTAACGGTTAAAGTCTATTTTTGAAATGGCCATCTACAGTCTGGTTACATGACTGATTTCAGAAATGTATGCACATTGTAGATGGCGCTTTAAGGTCAAGTGCCATTTTGGGTGTACCTACCTTAAAACCAATCATAGACTCTCATCAATAGTGAGAGTACATTTTAGGCAAGAATGTGTAGTGTGTGATTTTCAAAAGTATATTAGTTTAGGTAGGGTTACCTTCATAGATGAATGATGTGATCCTTATTTTGTTTGACATTTTAGGGCTTCCATAAGATAAGGTGGGTACATCCAAAAGTGAAACTAACTTTAAAGTAACATCTACATGTGGTGTACTTTTTTTTAAATCATTTATGTACATACCTGATATATATAGGCTATAGATGATGCTTTCAAAAACAAACTCTTTGGCCCTTAATAACTTTTACATATTGTATCCAAATGCTTTATCCTTTGGTGCATTGGAACATGCTTTCACTTGCCAACAAGACTATTAAAAAACCCGAATAGCTTTATAATAGTAACTGGGCATAGTACCAATAAGTGGCACTTTTGGGTGTACCCACCTTAGACAAATTCATGGCAATTATACTTTATGTAGGAGGTCCATAAAGCGACCATCTAAGCACTGAAGCTGAATTTTGGGGAAGGAAAACATCTTGAAATATTTTTCAATAAATTTTCTTTGAAAGACAAGAGGAAATAACATCCAATCCAAGTTGTTTCATATTTTTTGGAACTACATGGAATTAGTTATGAAATTTTGAAGTTGAATGCCATAGGGCTCTAAAAGCAACCACTTCCTAGAATGTACACAATTTGTACATTTTGATATATTGTAGAAAGCAAAATGTACCTTTGAGTCATGTTCGGTTCAAAATGCCCTGTCGGAGTTCAAACCTCCTACCTTACAGTGCCATGGTATAAAGTGGGTACGCCCAAAAGCGCCACTCATTCTTACTGTGCCTAGGTCCCGTTATCATGTTGTTCAGATTTTTATATAGTCTCGTGGGCAAGTGAAAGCATGATCCAACGCACCAAAGAACAAAGGATTTGGATACCATATGCAAAAGTTATTAATGGTCAAAGTCTGTTTCTGAAAGCGCCATCTACAATCTGGGTACATGACTGATTTTGGAAATGTATGCACATTGTAGATGGCGCTTTAAGGTGAGGTTCCATTTTGGGTGTACCTACCTTAATTTGTCAGTGATTCCTTGGCTCCCGAAGTCAAATAAGGTACGTGGAAACCATATCATGGTGGGTTTTGAAGGGGTTTTAGGGTCTGTGATTCCAGCTCCGGCTCTGACAGTCAAACACATGCACTGCCATTAGGACAGGCGGACAGCCGACTTTGTCGGTAATTCTCGGCGCTTCTCAGTGGCATGGCTTCAATATTCAAGTCGTCATGGCGATGAATTCAGTTCCCCATGAAAACGTGGCTGCTCAGGGCCATATTTTTCAGCCTAGTTTGTGGACAGGCCTTGAAAAGACAACAGTAAACGTTAAGCACTTAGGTTTCCAGTCTCATTCTAAATAATTGATGCAATAACACATTACAATACTTGGGAAAGTGCAACGATGCACCGCACCGTTGCAGCACTGGAAAGAAAAAGAAACGCAGCACGCTTAGCGTCGGGTTACGGCCCTCCCTGAGTGCATATCAGGAAATTTGCTACCCTCGGGCTACCGCCCGCGGGCAACAATTTCCTGATATGCACTCAGGGAGGGTCATAACCCCTTATTGAACCATCCTTTCTATAAAAACAAGATTGCTCACAGACAACATTGGGGTGCGTGGAGTTATAATTGCAGGACGTTAAATCCTACCAACAAAGGTGGGCCCAATAGGGTGGATTTGGGATTTTATTCCGGGATAAAAGTGAAAAACAAAACATAAAAAACAATTTTGTGTTGTATCTAGGATAAGTTCTAGACCTCAAAAACCTAGTTTGGGGTCTCTAATTGCAAATATGAATTCAGAATTTGCAAAGAAAATGAAGGTGGGTACACCCAAAATGGCACCTGACCTTAAAGCACCATCTACAATGTGCATACATTTCCAAAATCAATCATACACCCAGACTGTAGATAGCGCTTTCAGAAACAAACTTTGGTTGTTAATAACTTTTGCATACGGTATCCAAATCCTCTGTTCTTTGGTGCGTTGGAACATGCTTTCATTTGCCAACAAGACTGTAATAGAAATCTGAACAGCATGATAACAGGACCTAGGTATATTAAGAATAAGTGGCACTTTTGGGTGCACTCACCTTACATGCAAAGAATTAAAAAATCTTGCATTTTCTCCCAAGGTAAATCCACCTTGCTGGGCCCCACCTTCGTGGATAGGATTTAACGTCCTCCAGTTACATAATAATTTCAGAAGCATCTCCGAAGAAGAAGAATGTTTGTCTTGGAATCCATGGGAAGAATTTTTAGAAGAGAGTTCTCCTACAGTAGGTCAAGTCACATGGACAGAAATAGTGAGAGAGGTACCTTCGGTACCGCCTCAAGGAAATACAGACTCTTCACAGACTTCCAGACTTTAACAGCCTTCACAGACTTTAGACTTCCAGACTTTAGACTTTTCGATGACGTGGTGAACACTGGTTGTTTGTAATTCAGTGTGTACACAAGTCCCCAGTCAGATCTGAAGCGAGATTGAAGTCTTCATTGTATGGATTGCATGGCATTCAATTCCACAAAGTCTGGTAAAGCACGAACATTTCACTACTACAAACCCTGCCGTTTTTTGTTTTTTTGACACAAGCGTGTTGAAGAACACACTGCAAGGGTTTCCATCAGGAAGAAAGGCTGCTTTCACACTACATAAACCACGTGTCACAACCAAGTATTGAACCCGCAACCTCTCCATTCGGTTAAACCCTATAGGAGGAGGCTCTTGAATGGAGCGGGTTCTAAAATGGTGCCCTATCTTAAATGTACAGTTCTTGTACATGTTGCATTTCATAGCCTTCAGCAGTGTACTGACAGTGTACATTTTAGCTAGGGCACCATTTTAGAGCCCTATGCCCTTTCAACTTCAGAATTTGATAACTAATTCTAGAGAGCTCCAAAAAATATGAAACGACTTGGGTTAGATGCCTATTCAAGCTGTCTCTCAAGGAAAATTCTCTGAAAAATATTTCAAGATGTTTGACCTGCCCAAAATTCTGTTCCAGCCCTTAGATGGTCGGTTTATGGACCTCCTCCCTTACCGCGTTTCATTCCTTCAAGTAGCAATTGAAAGCTAGGGGCAGAGTCTGGGAAGAAATTTTAGCTTAACCAGCTCAAATCCTACATTTTCTTGGATGTATTAAGAGTATACTCTTGGTTAGGCCTTAAGAAAATTAAGAATATTCTCTTTTTTTCGTTTTAAAATGATTTGGTTTTTATCCTGAAATTTTGAACTTTGTTCCGAAGTTCTAAGATTTCAACCATTTGACTTGTAACTAAATGCCTGTATTCCTTGATCATTGGCAAGGAGTGAGTGGAAATAGTCACGAAGGACATAACGTGGGGCCAACTTTGCTTCTAATAACAGTTCATATTTAATGAGAAGCGACACAATTCCTGAGCTCCGGAATGAAAAGACGATGGGGTTCGCCTTAGTGTTTTCAACAGGGCAGTTGCAAGCATCTCATCAATCCACAGAGGCTCAATTCTACATAAAAAATTTCACCAGGGAATTTGCATTTCACAAAGTCTCTAATGAGCTAGTCCGCGAATGTTACAATTCTTCAACTGGGTATTGGCAAGCGCGCATCGATCTCATTCCACGAAGCTAAGTCTCAAACCGACTGCATGATATATGTGAGTACCATTTCACAAGACCTTTGATGCCGGAAACCCACATCCCGGCCAAACGCTGCGTCCGCGAATGTTACAATTCTTCAACTGGGTATTCATTGGCAAAGCATCGATCTGGCATTCCACAATCTCATCTCATTCTACGAAGTCTCAAACCGACTGCACGATATCGATGTTGTACGATTTCACAAACTTTGTTGCCGGAAACCCACATCCGATCCCAACGCTGCGCTGCGGTGTGAGTCGACAGACCGAGCGTTCGCACGAGATGTCGCACGAGATGTCGGAGAGTGAGAGCACAAAGATGTCGGAGCCACAGTTGCCGAATGGGCTCAAACTTCGACAAAAGCGACGACGATTCCTGCGGACGGATCGACTCTCGGTCCGCGGAATCGAGGAACTGCAGTGCGACTACTGTAGCTAGCTCGACTTAACGACGTTGTCGTTGACGACTTCAACGCCAGAATTTGCGCGTCCTTGCGGATCTCGCAATTTCCTGCGACCCGAGCTCCAGTACTGTAGGTCTACCTCAGGTAGGTCCAACTCTACTCGACACTTGTCCACTTCCCACTGCAGAAGCTCTGGTGCCCACAGAAATTAAAGCGAAAATCTCCGTCGTCGCAATGTCGCAGAAGCATCTGCGATCAATCCCCCATTCGCCCGCCCTCGGCCACGCCATGCCGTGCTTTCAAGTTCATGAACAGGGAGAGTCTCTTTCGCTTTCCGTTCCGGAATTTCGGGTGCCGGGCCGGAGCGGAAGCCGGTACAGTACTTCCACAAGCGCCTGGGGAGTCGCAGCGTGAAGGGATCCTGTCGAAGGATCCAGTCGAAGGATCCTGGATGGTTCTCGCCTCCTCGGCGTTTCGATGGCGATGAGCCTTCCATCCGGTTCCGGTCAAGCAAAGATTAGGGTTGGTGAGTCGGTCCAGCGTTCTGGAAGATCTCGGAGCTGCCTCCGTAATTTACCTAAGTGAAGGAGCGAGCCGGCATCAGCCCTTTTTTTTTTACTTTTTGAGAAAGTGCCAAGATGGCGATCACTTCAAATTTGGTGAAGCATCGTATTTTTACATTCATCCATCTTTCGGGCTTAAAAACACTTTTTCATCATACTCATACACTTTTTCATCCAAATTTGGCAACTTCATCTATATTTTAAAGAGAATTAGAAAAAATTTGGTGAAAAAAAATTACTTTCAACTGGCGAAAAAAAGACATTTATTTTGAATTGGTGCAATTTGGCCACACGATGCCGGAAAAAAAGGGCTGGCCGGTACTAACTTAGTTGCATCCTCTCCTTATCAAAATCTAGGGGTTCATTTCCTCTAATATCAAATTCTCACCAGCCACTTTCTTTCAACATCACATTTTTACAAAGGCTACAATTATCCTTTTTTTTTTTTGAAACACGTGGACAATTTCCTTTGCAAGAAGGAAACAATACAATGAATCAGAGGCAGAGCCCCAGTGACATTTTTAGACAACACACCACTACCCCGCAAGAACCCTTGGAGTTAAGTATCTAGAGAGGCAAGTGGCTAAAAAGCCCCTATACTTGAACTCATCACCACCCAGCTCATCTCAAGGCGGTTGGTAATGCCAAATAACTCTCATTGTAACCAACGATTGTTGAATTATATTTCTCTTTCCAAGACATGGTGAATTTGAAACTCAGTGTCAAATTTTATAGTATGGGATAAACACAAACAATGAAGCAAGGGCTAGTTGCTTCAACCAACTCTAAAGCAATACCCACCTTGTCCACAAAACATATTCATTTCTAATTACCCCAATTCAAGTATTAGCTTTGGATTTGAAATGGCCAGCAACTAAAATTTGACATTTATAAGGAAGCAACAATTATATATCCACTATTTGTTTTTGCACACTTGTTGGTTAACTGTCCTACTAAGTTTATCAATAATTCTAGTCTTGGACCCTCCATTCTCACATTCTAAACAATTACTTTTCTAAAGGCCAAGTTAATGCCATCAAAAAGGTTTTCTAGTGATTTTCATATTAAGGCAAGGGATTGGAGAATTCTAGCAAACGAAGATAACTTGTACAACTAATTGACTAAATTTCCTAAACCTAGAGTCCAAGCAATTGACATTCAACTGTAAATGGGATAATGACAAATTTGGATGTTTTTAAGCCTTGAAGGATGGACCCTAATGCCTATGAAATCATCCATTTTGATATCTTGAAAAATATAAGTTCAAGAAAAACTAAAAGCACTCATTGGAAGTCAAAGTATAATAGAAGTTGTTATCCATTAGAAGCCAAATGTCCTTATTGACATTTAAAGATTGAGTCATTTCTAGCCTAAAACGAGTCATAATGGATTTGCATTTGCATGCTGTATTATTCATCAACATCAAAATTTGGTGTATTTTCTTGCTCATGTTAAAATGGTTATTGAGTATAGTAGACCTATTCTATAATATATTCACTTCCAACATAGACAAGGAAGCATGACTAAATACCATCCTCTAAACTAATACCACCAAATGTAGGACCCTTGCTGATTCTAGAATAAAAATCTATGATAGTAGTACATGTATGAAGTTAAGGCATGTACTAATATCATATATTTCTACTCAAAAATCAATGACAATCCTACAATTGAGTATTATTAGGTTAGTGGTTGGTATTAGGTTAAACTATCCTAGGCAAAGGTTGATTTGGCAAAAATATAGTTGTTTTAAAATAAAAATATTATGTGTCATCTTGTAAGTGCTATAAAGTAATGTAAACCTTAGAGAATCTGACATTAAAATTTAATTGTTGTATTTAGCTACCAAATCAAACCTTTACATATAGTACCTTAGTTACTCTTATAAATTAAAGTTCATTTTAAAGGTTGTCTCCAATTATAACAATGGTATTAGAGGTTAGTTTAACTAGGAATATATAGTACCAAGAAAACACAATACTAAATTCCATGAGATTTAAGTCAAGATGCTCCAAGGAGTGTCATCATGCATTCTTTTCAAATTCTAGCTCTTGGTTTTGCATTGCACACACTTTATGATTAACTCTATTGAGGTAAAAATAATTTGTACACTCTAATCGTTCATCCACGGTTTATTTGGCATTGATACTAATTGTAGTGGAGAATATTACTTCACCTCTTAATATTTAGGATGATATAACATTATGAATTATTAAATGATTATAATAAGATTACAGTATTCTACTATATTTTATTATTTTTATTCTATTATTCTATTATAATAATGATATAATATTAATTTTTATTATTAAAAAATCCTAATGATTTAATAGGCAAGTGACATCCTAATGATTTACTTTTTGAATTTTAATGTGGACTATACCAATTTACTAAATAGCCAACTATTTTTTATACTAAATAATTGTTTCTAATTTGAGGTAAATGAATTCTCATTAGGAGCTAAGCTAGTCTCAAATCTATCGGAAAAAAAATTGGAGGACTTTAAACTAGCAATATTTGTTAGAATTAAGCCTTATTAGAAATCTTTTCAAGCTTGGTCAAACTTCATTAATTTTCTATGTTAGAAAAAATATTCCATAAATTTAATATTTTTAGAAATATAATTCTAAATATATACGCAATTCATTATTTATCTTCTAAAAATTAAAATGAATTTTTAATAATTTTTCATAATAATTTTTTTGTCAAAATCATAGTAATTACAAAAATGCTTTAAGTAGTATACATTTTTTAAGATAAATGAACATACTAATGCAAAATATTGATATATAATGGTGTATTTCTTGAGCTTGCACTAAAAGAAAAATTTGCTAGAGAAGTAGTGCATTTTTTGAGCTTTCAAGAGTTACAAAATTATGATTTAAATGATTGTAGACAAAATAAAACTTACATTGTAAGAGTTACATTTTTAATTTGATCTTAAACATTTAAAACAAACTATGTAAAACTTCAAGTTCAACTTTCAAAAACACCCATTAGGCTTGCAATGTCCTTTAATAGTTGAAAAATTATAGTTGTTGTAAGATTGTATAATTTTTGAATTACTACTATTTGAATTTTTGTTGTTTTTTTAAACAAGAAGATACTTTAGCTCAAGATTTATAGTGATTTGAAGTTTGATCATCATATTTAGATATAACATTTTTGAAAAGATAGAGCGTGTGGCAATGACAAATGTGGTCAAATTTCATAGTTGTCTATGATTGTGTTTTTAGCAATCTGATTCTATTTATGAGTGATGTTTTTATTTTTATTTTTTAAAGAGCGGATGATATGTCTACCATCTATCATGAAATTTTTATTTTTTTGGTGAAAATTTCAAAATATAATGAATTTTTTAAAGTAAATCTATGTACCACCACTTCAATCTCAAATTTGCCTTTATGTATTCAAGGTACATATATAAGAACAAAAATGTCTACTAAAAATACATAAGGATGGATTTGGAATATGAGGTAGTAATACTCAAATTCATTTTAGTGTTGATTTTATGTATTACACTAATTTTACTTGTACCTCAAACAGAATAGCCTACTACTTTATATGAAGATCTAATAATCACCCAAATAAGACTATATATTTACAAGGCATGAGAAATAAAATGTTCTAAGAATATTCACAATTTTTACATTTGAAAACTAATTTGAAAACTATACTAACCAACTATAGATGGTTAAACATTTTCTTCTTCAAAATAAAAAAGTGAAGTGCAAAATCCCAAGATAATTGATATTCTTGACAATTTGACTTGGAAAAAATAGAAAACCATTCACAAACATAAAATAACATATTTTCATTTGTAGCAACTTTGTAAAGATTAATCCTTTAATGATAAGATCCATTGCCAATTGGTCAAACATCATATTTGAGTCTAATTGATTGTGTTCAAATATCAATCCTATATTTTTATTAATTGAAACAATGAATTGTATTTCACCATATAAAATATCAATTCCTTTTGTGAAAATTAAAATTATTATCATTTTTGTTGCGAATATAATAATAAAGAAGTAAAAATAGCCAAAATAATCCGAATTATTTGAATTTTTTTTCAATCGGTACAAATAGCGATAAAGATTAATGTAAATTCTTTTCAATTGATTTATATCTGAAACAATGACAATAACAATAAAGACTTCGAAGTCAAATTTGGCTATCAAATCCAGTTTTTCCTTATATTTCATGGATTTATTAAAATTTTGATGTTTTTATCTAGTAGAAAGTTGTTATTTTTGCTTATTTTATTTTTTTCAAATTTTTGGTTAAAAAAATAATAATTTTGATTTTTAAAGATAAAAATGAAAATGAAAATAAAAAATATATGAATAATTTGAAATTTTTACAACTAATGAAGGTTAGAATGGAAATCCATTTTAAAATGAAAAAATATGAATGAATCTAATATATGGAGCTTATAATTGCAAAAACTCTTCTAACTTTTGAATTTTTTCAAAATTCAGAGATGAAGTAGAAAGAAATATTATGAATCTTTATTTTTTTATTTTGAGTCAAATACCAAAAATAATTATATGGAAAGTTAGAACCAAGGTTGACTAAAGTACATGTACCTACTATCAACCCTTATTTTTTGTTTTTTACATTTTTGCGAAGGTGGCTACAACTAGTTTCACTTAAATGATGAACTAGCTTCTTTTAAAGATTTAGAGACGAAATGGTGTGACGATTTTGCTAGTTTTATTTTCAAAAATTGGCTATACAACTGTAACTATCATCGCCACATTTGGCGATTTAGATTTATCCTTGGTGAGAACATTTGGCAACTTCATTGAGCAAAATGTTGGTTATTTGGCAACCCTATCTTTTGAGTGAATTTTTTTGAAGCAACACATCCTTGTGATTAAGTGCAAATATGGCTATAGACAAAAATAATGTTGGAACCTAATTAAATTGATTGAGTAATTGAAATTCTGTTTAAAAGAAAATCACTTACAAAGTTCATATGGAAGTAGCTATCAACCTTTCCATTAATTTTTTGCCCTGCATAAGAATGTAATTGTTCATGCTTGTTCTATTAAAATATAGTCTCCAACTCTCTATAGATACATAAGGATTATACTACAATCCTTCCATTGAAGAAAGAAGCCTACAACGTGTTCACGTTGTGAGAGGCCAAGAAAATTTCAAACAAGAGAAAGCCAGCAAACCTACGCATTTAGGCCATAATGACAATCTAGAAGGCCTATCCACTCATCTTAGGCTACAAAGTATGGAAAGTTCTCTAATGTAAAGATCTTTTGGAAATACATGCCAACAACCAACTCGAGGTGGAGACCAAGTGAATTATGCAACTTTTTCTTCAAATTGGCTAAGGAGCTTAAGGAACATTCATCTTCATCGCTACCTAAGATATAGATGACTACCACTCTTGCTAACCAAAAGTACTCAAGGAATCCCTTCACACTTAGAACTATGCTAGCTTCCAAGTCTCTCCGCATTTGTGTGAGGGAATTGAGGTCAAATGGAGGCTCCATGTATTTGTGAGCATTGTTTACTATAGTCGATTTAAACATTGATTGTAGTGTTTCTAACCTACAAACTTTGTCTTCAATGCTCGACAATCTCCATAACGGATGTATATTCAATATTGGTGTAGTACAACAAATTTTGAGGTAAAATAAGGCAATAATGGTTAGCAAAGTAGGGCTTTGTGTGGTGATAGTTGGCTTCAATGGAGTCACATTGGCAATTGTATAATTAAATAAGTAGAAAAACATCTATGAAGTGGTTACTTCAGGCAAAAAGTCAAAACCTTACAATGCTACATTGGCAATAAAGAGAGCACTATCGGAGAATTAAAGCAATCTTGGAAAATCAAGAGGCATACAAGCCAAATTATATTTGGCAACATGGTGATGTCACATGAGTGAATTCTGGATCTAGAATCATAACAATTCTTTGCCACTTGGTGAAAAAAAAATTATTTGTATTTTTTCCATATATTCTTTTGCCACAGGTTTTCAAATGGTGTAATGAGGCCCATTTTTGCTAGATTAATTTGGATTGCCCATTATCAATTAGATGCATGAACCTTCATGAATTAAGCTCCAAAATAATCAATATTTTTCAAGAATAGAAATTCATGCATAATAATTGACAATTTCTAATTAGATTTTCTTATAATTTTTTTACTTGAATTAAGAAAAAGTGCTCTATTAAAATATCCATGCAAAATACTCTATTAAAGGCTATTATTACAAATGCTAAATTTTTATCAACATTTTGTCTTTTAACTACTTAAATTTTCATCCAAGTATTTATTTTCATCTTGTTCCTATTACAGAACAATGGCATTGATTACAAATCTTCTAAGTAAAAATGCACCTACTTGAGACCTATCTCTAAATCAAATTTCTACCAATTCTTGTTCAAAATGAATAACCTCTAATTAGGAGTCCTCGCAATTGTAGTTTTTTTCTATATGATGTTCTAAAAGTACATGGCAAGAAGATCTGTAACCTTATTTATACTCCCAATAAAATTCAGTATTATCTTGGATTATTTGTTTTTCAAGTGTTGGACCTATAGATACTAAGATAATTTATAGTTGAAATTCTTTGTATTGATTCAAATACGACCCTTTTTGTGTCTTTATTGATAATTTTATTGATAATGAACAAACTTCTTGAAACTTTCACAATAAATATTAATTAGATGACTTGTATCTTGAAGTGTTTATTAGTTATCTAATCCATAATCAATCTTAAGCCATTACATTTGGTTCTTTGATCTATTATTTTATCATGCCATTGAAAATGTAGTATATAAAAGTTGAACCATTAAAGGGGACTTGAAGCAAAGGAGGCCATTCTAGTCCTATTTTCCTTGCTATTTTTGATGCAGTGATAGAATAGTTGACTATTATCAATATAATAAATACCATTAGATGTTTTTTAGCCCCATAGGAGAATATTTCAAGGTTGCTCCCCCAAACTGTTCCTTGTGAAGTGATTAAGTGAACCAATGATTGCTTGTCAAAATTTTTGAAAAAAAATTTAAGATTAAAATTTTTTTCAAAAATTTGAGAAAGTAGATACAAATTGAAGGCTGATTAAAAAATAATTATAATTAATTTTTAAAATAAATTTATTAGTATTATCTGATGTGATAATCTTTCAACCACATCAAACTACCTATGAGGTAGCGTTTACAAAGTTCCCATAGCTTAAAAATCCGCAGTCTTCCACATCCCCTCCAAACATCTAATGTAAAGGAAAAAAAGGGTTTTAAATTTTTTTAATTAAAAAATGAATTATTATACTAAATATCTAATAATGTAGTCACCTTTTGACTACATCAAATATTGGTTTATTTGATTTGGCACAGTTTTTAAAATTCCCGATTCTCCATGAATTGATAGTCTCTTTTAGAGTTGAATCTCATCTAATGATTTAAAGGTTAAGTGTCTATAAATGAAAGATTTGATATTTAACTTCATGACTAGTTTAATAATTTAATAATTTCTTGTATGGAGATATTTACTTATCATCAAATATTAATTATAGTTGAAAAATCAAGAGTGATTTTTGTTCATCACTAGTGGGACTTTTATGTGGAATTTAGGTTCACATTTGACATTATAGTGGCAAGTGGGCCCATCTTGAATTTCTTAAAAATAATGAAATGTAGTAACATAAGTCAGAATATTTTGTAACATTTGAAAATTGGCAAACCAATAAGTCTTTTGTAGATTGGGATAGACTATATTGAGTTCATGATTTGATGTTTTGTGTCTTTTCACAACTATGCCTATTCTTTTTGTTCCTTCATTTTCTCCAAGTTTCAACAAGGTAATGTTGGAAGTATCCATGAAGGATGAAATGTTTATTTATTATGATAAGAAAAATTTCATTATGTTTATTCGATGGTCACTATCATTTCACCACTAGCTAGTTGGAAAATGTAATAAAAATAAAATTTTACTTTCCAAAAATTGAAGAAAATAACAACAAATAAGTGGGCTTGATAAATTATCTAATTAGCAAATGAAAAGAAACAATTTTTGCCTCTACAAAAATTAGGAAAGTCATTCATCAAACAATCTAAGTTTTACATTGAATTTAGTATTCAATTTTGATACTTGAGTAGACAAAGGGCCTCTTAAAATTTCCTAGAATTGTTCAAAAATTGTAGCAAAAGTAAAAAAGATCCAATAAAGCTCAAAATTTAGTAAACTAGTTGGTCTTCTTGAGCTCTTCTATACTAGTATCACCAAAGGATTTTGATATTTCATGCTTCTATCCACTCTTACCTCAATTGATCCCTTCTACTTCTCTAAGATTTTGCTAGCTAACAAAGATAAAATGATCGAATTATTAAATATACAAGTGCATTCTTTTTATCTTTGGGAATCATGAAAGTCATTCATTATACAAATTGAAGAACTCAAAAAGCTATTTATGAGACAATAATTTTGAGGAATCTTCAAAATTGAGGAACCTTAAATACCATTCATCAAATGATTTGAGTCCACTACAACATTTCATAATTTGATGGCCTACTTGTGAAAACTGTGCTTTCAAATATTCATTTTAACCATTTAGTTGCAGGGGCGTTGCAAGAAACACTTACCGGTTTTGGCTCAAAATGGCTCAAAATCAATGAGTCCTATGAGTCCTATGACCCTTTGAAATAAAAAAATTTTAAATTGAAAAAAATATGGATAATTTGAAGAGCAATGTGAATATTATGTCTTTTGAAATTCAGACCTAAGAATTTTTTTTTTCTAAATGTTATAGACAATGGAAAATACAATGAAAATAGCTCTTTTTCACTAATTTGGTAAAAATAGTAAAAAAATTCAAAAAATGAAAATGAAAAATCCATTTTTTCTTCAAGTAAAGGTCTTTCTCTTCCAACAAATTTCATCTTTGGAAAAAAAATTCTATTCTCTACACTTGTGCAAAGTCAGCCACTTTGATGACATGTGGAGGTTGAACAATATAGTATTTTCAAAAAATCTCTTTGCAGTCTTGTGTAACTTTAGGTGAGGTCCTTGCATGCCAATTTTCAGCTCAAAATTTGCATTTTTGGGTCAAAAATAGGACTAAAACCCCCCAAAATGGCCAAGGTAGACAGCCAATCGGGGGCAGTTTAAAAATAGTAAACTAATTTTTAAAAAATTGAAAAAATTACACAACATATAAAACTTTTGTGTGCACCTTCACTCCAAATTTCAAGTTTATAGGGCAAACTATGCAAAAGTTATGAGCAAAAAACTACCTATTGGAGGTCAATGGGACAAAAAATATGATAAGTGTTTCTTGCAATCACCTTGCATTACCTTTCATTCCAAAACATTTCTTTTGTAAAACTCAATATAGTAGTCTAAAAGTGACTATTTTGTAAATGTGAACCCTATTTAGGATTAAGTGATATGTTGCTTGAAAAATGTATTACAATTTATGATGAGTTAGGTAGGCTCAAATGGTCGCTTCATGAGTAGACCAACCTTTTTTTTCGGGCACCGGGTGGCCAGATTGCACCATTTCAAATAAATGTCTTTTTTTTCGCCAAATAAAAGTAATCTTTTTTCGCCAGAAATTTTCCAAGTCTCTTTAAACTATGGATGAAGTTTCCAAATTTGGATGAAAAAGTATATGAATATGACAAAAAAGTATTTTTAAGCCCCAAAGATGGATGAATGTCGAAATACAATGCTTCACCAAATTTGAAGTGATTGTCATCTTGGCACTTTCTCAAAAAGTAAAAAAAAAAGACTGGAATAGACTACCCCATCACAAAACTACCCCATCGCAGTCAGAATTGGAGCAAGCCCATTATGGGTAATGAAATGGTACCTCATTGTAGATAAACTACCCCATTGCAGTCAGAATTGGAGCAAGCCCATTATGGGCAAAATTTGTAATGAAATGGTAGTGTACATTTGAGAACTTATTACTCCGGGAAAATGTGCTACCCACGAACGAACGCGCGCGACGAATCACGGCCCAGAGCGTCCGCCACGAACGGAGAGTCGACGTCGAAGTTGCCAAGTACGACGCCAACGCAGCGCAGCGCTGCGCTCGCCGCAGGAGCTCCGGAAGCTTCCTGTGCATCCCACTAATTCGGCTCCTCATGTCTCCGCACCCGCCTCCCACTTTCCTTCTTTCCTTTCCCATTGTCCTTCACTCGTTTTTGTTGCCTTCGCTTGCCGCTCACTCCTCGTGCTGCAATTTTACTTTACTCTGCGTCATCCATCGTTGTGCTCATCTCATCACTGACGCTCCAACTCCCGTTGCGTGTACTGCTTCTGCTGGGGCCATAACAATTGCGTGCTCAGCATTCGGCGGCATCTCGTTTTTGCTCCCCTAGGCCGAAGGTAACAGGTGCGCGTCCGCTCTCTAATTTTGAGATGTCACTGAGTTAGGAGCATTCGCCTTTCTCGATTTTCAGGTTTGGGTTTTGTGAGGTCCCGTAGGCTGGTTCCAACAGTGCAAGAACGTTCGCTTGCCTCGATTTCCGTTTGTTACTGTGGATTTTGAAGTTTTTAGGTGCTGTAGGTCGGGTTGGATTGGATTAGGAGAGGTTGCGTACCTCGGGTTTGGTTCATGAGGTTCGACTGGAGGAGGAGGAGTTCGGATACCTTGATTTGGGTTCTTCAGTCTGGTTTTTGATGGTTAGGTGGGTTAGGTTCGATGTGATGAGGAGCGGATTCTAGCGGCGGGGGGTGGAGTATTTGGGCGAGAGGGTAGAGGGTTGGTTCTTGATTGTTAGGTTCTTTAGGTTGGAGTCGATGAGGAGCGGATTGTTGTGGCAGGGGGTGGAGAATCTGGTAAAGATGATTCCTATTCGTTAGGAGGCTGCGGTTTTCCTTTCGTGCGCTTTGTTTTTTAGATGATGTTGTCGGTGAAAGTGTTATACGTCTGGTTTTCTTTCCCTACGTTTACTTTCTCTCGTGCCAGTCGCTGGTTCGTACTTGGAAGTGCAAGTATTGTACGCCACTCATTTTTCTTCCTGCAAAACCCTCCTCTTACACGCTCTGTGGTTTAGTACAAACTGCAGAATGCGGACAAGGTGATCCTACATTGATTGAGTTTTGTGGATAATTGTCCTCTAGTCATGATCTGTATGTGGTTCTTGTAGAACTTTCGAAATCAGAGTTTGTTAGCTTTATATTTCTCCGACATCAGCTGCTTCATTTGAACCTCTCCATGGTGAACGTGGTTTTGGATCATAGAAATGGTAATGAATAAGTGACCTTGTTTTAGATCTGCATCTTGAAGCGCATTATCAAGCATTGTTCGCACTGCGACAGTAGTTTGTTTGGTAGCGAGAGAGCCATTGATCTATAGGCTTGACTGTGAGTTCGAATTGAATTCGAGTGTGAACTCGAGTACAAATTAGAGTGGAACACTTTTGTTGGCCTGTTCAGTGGACATTATATCTGTAAGTTCTACCCTAGAACTTCTATCGTGGTTTAGTATCGAGCAATGTCATAATGGCAGGTGTCCTGGTTGAGGAGCTTGCCGAGAAACGGCTGTGCTATGGATGGAAATGAATGCGTCGCTGGTGGATTTGGAACTCTATTGTAGAATTGTAGTGAGCTGCTTTGAGTCATTATGTCTTAAGACCTCACTCAAGGTTGGTCTGTGTGCCAGAAGGATCTTCACAGAATGTCAAGAGTTTAATCGGTATTTATTTTTATTTCGTGAGATTTATCCTCTTTTTCTTCCTTCTTAGAACCAGCTAGATTGAGTAGATGTAGTACTTTGTATTGCTATCTTGGGTGATTGTCAGTTGCATAATTTGTTGTCGCTTAAGCAAGCAAGGTGTTAAGTATTCTGGAATGTGTTCTGCTCTGGAATTCCAACTATTTTTTCTCTCTCCTTCAGGTCGTGTATGATGCTTCAGGTGTTTAGTTACAGTGGACGGGTCGAGATGTGTGCTTCTTAGTTCATGATGGTGGTTGATGACATCTCCATCACAGCTCTTTTAATTTAAACAAGCTTACTCGGTCGAGTTTTCTTAAAGAATTTATTTGGCGTGCCCGTTCACAGTTGTGCCTTACTTCTGACGTAAGGATATCACACAACTGAACTACCGGAATTTATCTGCATTCTCGGGTGTTGGTGGAGAATGGTGTTGATAGGAGAAATATTGGTCTGTATTTTAGTTGGTGTTTCGTGCTCATATCTTCTCTTGTGTCCTTGCCGATGATTTTTGAGCTGCTTTTTTGATGAAACTGTGCCGTTGAGTATTCGCATAACATGTTTTTGGATGGGGTTGCAGGTGTTGGGATTCGTCTTCTGAAGACCGGTGTCTCCTCCTCAGACACGTTGCGTGGTCGATGAGGACTTCGGGATAGAAAGTCTGTTATTTCACATTTTTCAACTGAAGCAGAGAATGAACTCAATGAGGAGAGAATCACAATGATTTGCATTCCGAAGGGCTAGCGTCTTCCCCCTTTCATGAATGGGGGACGAAAGGCAGGGGCCGTTGGCCAAAGTCATTGACAATACTGCGAAACTGGAAACCATACCTCCCGCACCTAAGGCGAATTCTTCACCACCAATGGATGCTCCTCAAAGCTCCGGCCCCCCTCCCTTTCTCACTAAGACCTATGAAATGGTCGATGATCCTGCCACGAATCCTATAGTGTCCTGGAGCTCTGCTAACAACAGTTTCGTTGTCTGGAATCCCCCGGAGTTTGCACAGGACTTGTTGCCCAAGTACTTCAAGCACAACAATTTTTCCAGCTTTGTCCGGCAGCTTAATACTTACGTAAGTAAATTACTGCTTTATGTAATCTAGATGTTACCCGTCAGACCCCTATAGTAGCAAAGATATGTCGTCAAAGCTTGTGTGCACAAAAGGATTTGAACGAAACTCGCTTTGAAACGACCAAGAACTTCGCAGCTTGTTCCCCTCAAGTTTTTCCTCTTCATTTAACGTTAGGGCGACAAGGATTTCTTTTCTTCTAGATGTAATCTTTACTTTCTTCGATATTTGCGTGTTAAACTTGTGCTGCTACTTGGCTTCTTCAGGGTCATTGGATGAGCACCAGAACTCTTAACACTTATACTAGACAGTAATCTCTCCGTTCTCGTGAAAGTTCCTGGTTCTATTTGCTTCTTTAATTCTCCTGAAGAAGGACCACGACATTTTAAAATTTAGTCGTGGGAGTTACTTGCACTTGCACTTGGCAGGTTTCTTACGAACTAGGTAGGACTTCGGATTATCTACTGTTCATAAATTGAGTCTTTGAGGATTTTTCTGCTGGAATGCACTCCTGGCTTCCATCAGTATCCTTTCCTTTTTGACTCATTGGCTCGTCCTGTAGCAGGTCTTGAGGTTCTGAAGTGAAGATGAATTTGGGTTGCATAGCCGGATAGATCTAGGCAGTAGTCATTCAGGAAGGGTAGCAAATTGAAGAACATCTGTAAGTTCGCTTTTGAATCTTACACGATACCGACAATACAGAGCCTGGGATTTCCTTTTTACACTTAAGTTTCTCTCAGTGCTCTCTATTTTAGTGTATTTCGGACTCGATAGTTTAGTCGGACTCTATTCTTTGAAAATGTCAACTGTGCACCTGGTTGCTGTCTACTGGGTTTATTTAATCTCAATTTACATCCCTGAAATTAGGTGCTATCAGCGTATGTTCACCAGCTCAATTTGCATCTCTGAAAGTAGGATGTATTTGGGCTCAGGTTTACTCTTGCTCCGGATAATACAATGTATGAGATTGTCATACCACCAATGGTGTCAGAGGAATTACTTAACGAGCGACACTAGACATAGAGTGTCTTGTTCTCTCAAGCAGTTGTGTTTTTCCTTGAAATTTACTGTTGGTAACTGTTGTAGGGGTCCTGGACATTAGCTTGCTCATGTATTACGAGTATCTCACGAGTATTAAGTGAAGTTAATCTTACGAGTATGAAGTTCGAGAATCTTTTCAGTTTTCCCATGAGTGCAGTTGGTGGTCATGCTGTTACGGCTCTATTATGCAGCATGCTTGTCCTGTACCTGCCTGCCTGATTGACTTTGGGATTTATTTTCGTTGTATTTCTGCACCAGGGTATAACTTTCGAACTGTACGCTTAGCCTACTTTCCTCTATTTCAGATTTTTTCAATGATCTATATTCGAGGCAAAGACTTTTTAGCGAGTTCTTAAGACGGACTTGAGTACTTCGTATAGGTTCCTGAAAGAAAATGTTTGGTCCTTCAGGGATTTCGGAAGGTGGACCCAGATCGTTGGGAGTTTGCCAACGAAGGGTTTTTGCGTGACAGGCGTGACCTGCTCAGAAGCATTCATCGCAGGAAGCCAGCAGCGCATGCTCAGCAGCAAGGTGCATGTGTGGAGGTTGGAAAATTTGGATTTGAAGGGGAGATTGAGAGGCTGCAGAGGGATAAAAACGCTCTGATGGTTGAACTGGTCTTATTGCGACAGCAGCAACAGGATACAGAGAGGAATCTTCGGGTACTTGAAATGCTCATTTGTTTATGTTGTGTATTCAGTCTTGAGTAAGGAAGATTGTGAATGTCCTTAGGTGTTTGGATTGTATCATTTGCAGATCATTTTGCAATTCAGTCGAGAAGATGCTTTCATAGTCGTTGTGACTTGACCTGTTTCACTTTGGCCTTGAGTTTGATTCAAATTGTTTTGGAAGCGAATTTGACTGGCTGGCTCACTTGCTGCTGTTCGATGGTGCAGGTCACGACAGAACAGTTACAAGTATCAGAAATGCGGCAGCAGAAAATGATTGCCTTTATTGCGAAGGCTATGCTAAATCCCTCATTCTTTGCTCAGTTTGTGTCGCAGCAAGACCCAAATAACCACGTGGTGCGTAAGAAACGCCGACTTCCGATTCACGAGGATGAGGGCGATTTTGATGAGTCCATCAGCCCAGAGTCGTCCATTGAAAATCAGATTGTTACCTTTCAGCGCTCTGGACTTGGAGAGGCTGGGGCACGTGCCATAGTTACTCAGATGCTTTTCCCTTCCGACTCTCCGGCAGATAGCGATGACTTCGAGGGTTCATTTCGAGACTTGGCTGTTTCTCATAATGGCGGAGAGGCTAACAGTTTGAATCGACAGTCGAGAGTTAACATTGAAGAGATCACTACCAAGTTTCCAGATATTTTGTCGAATGTACCCATCATTACTGATGTCAGCACCAGTGACGATCAGGATGCTACGCCTCCACCCGAACCTTTCGAGGTCACAAGGATGTCAAGTGAGTCATAATTTCTCCCTGTCTCATTGATTCACAGAAAGTTTTAATTCATCTACAGTGTCTGCCTACTGATCGACTACCCATCTCTGATTCTCATCGGAAAACCACTATGTTGTCTGTCTCAGGCGGTAATGCATCAGAAGGCGGAAGCCCATACCCCCAGTCTGAACACCGTGGTAGTAATGATTCCGTCGAAGCGGATTGCAACAAGGCTACCGTCTCTCATGAAGCGGAGGTCCAGAGTGCACGGAAGGATACTTCACCGCAAAATAGTATGTTCTGGTCGCAATTCCTTACGGAAGACCCACAACCTGTTACCCGCGTTGAGCGCGAGGGGGTACAATTAGAAACTCAGGATTTGTTCCAGGATGGTAAGAACTCTGTACAAAATTGTTCTGTTAGGCCCCATGTTGATATGTTATCTCGCCAAATGGGTCAATTAGCACCTGGATAGATAGTGTTTGGGGGCTACTCCTAGCGATGTTTATTAACCCAGGTACTTTGAGGGCTGTGTAGATTTTGATTTCTTTACTTCTCCATTTTGCTTATGAAGCGTCACACTCCCAGTTCCTTCACACTTAACACCAAGATAAACCACTGATTGGATTGACCTTGAGATTTCCACAAACTGAGTTGAAGTATGAAGCATTTGCATGTAGATTGCTTGACCGAGTCCTAGATTAGTTAAGATCTACTCCGTAGAAGTTGGAGCTCTCCACAACTGCAATGCGTTTCGAAGTCTGAACCCTGTAACCCTAGAGCTGGCCGCGGAAAATTCTTTTGGCTGCAGTTTTCATGACCGTGGAATCTGAAGGAGACGGCTCAAAACGACAGACCGTTCTCCTCCAAACGGGCTCCTGATTGTTTCATGTTGATTGGTGGGTCAGTTGGCTTCAGAAGGACTGTGAGAGGCGTCAATAAATTGTTGCCGGGGTTGGTGAGCATCACTGAAGTTTTGGCATAGAGTTTCGTTTCGGGCAGCCATCCCACTTTAAAAACTTACTTTACAATGGCTTTGTCACATGCTGACACGGAAGAGAAAGAGGTATGGGAACAACCGGATCTGAGAAAGAAGGAAACGTGTGTAACATCGTTGAAGGACGTGGAAGGAATGTGTCCAAGAGAAAGGAAACCTGCATAATAATGCTGAATCCTTGAAGGACGTGGAAGGGATGTGTCCAAGAGAAAAGAAAACATGGGTAGTAATATGCTTAACTCTTGAAGGACGTGGAAGGCCGAAAGAATGACTTTTGTCTGGAGAATGACTTCATTGTTTGCTAAAGACCAAACGTGCATGAAGGATGATGTCATTCTTTATTGTAGAAAGAAAGAGTGCATTTAGAGCTCTAATATTTTGACCATTTTGATGAGGACATTGGTTATAGGGCTACAATCTCCAAGAATTCATCTTGTACACAAGAATGTACATAATAGTGCAATAGTTGGAGCATTTTGGTAGGAAGTTTGTAAATTTTGATGGGGTGGTTTGGTGTTTGATGTATGATAGAGTGTCATTGTATATAGAAGAAGAGTGCAACTATTCATCTTTGGAATTTCAAGTGAAAAGGGAAAATATTTTACTATACTTTGACTTTCAATGAGTGATTTTGGATTTTTTATACCATTGATTTACTTAGTCTCTAAAATAGATTACTATTCATCTTTGAAATTTCAAATGGAAAGGGGAAATCTTCTACAATTCTTTGACTTCCAATGAGTGATTATTGATTTTTTGCACCATTGATTCACTAAGTTTGAAAAGTAGATTTCAAGGTTCACCGTTTAAGGGCATGGTAGTATTCTTCACTAATGAACTTTAAACATCCAAGAATGTTCAATAGTCTACATTTTCCCATGAAAATGATGTGAAATATGCCACATCCCTACAATAGTTATAAGGACATTAGATGAAATTTGAAGGTTAGAAGAAACCGCAAGTTTTTGAACTGTGAGAATATAGGAACATTGTGACATTATTAGATTCACATGGTTGAAATTGTGCCACGTCATATATTTATTTAATTATTAGATCATTAAAAAAAAATTAATTTCTTTTAATTCAATTTTCAATTTCTTAATACTTTTTGGAAAAAAAATTCGAAAATTTTAAAAATCGGGTTCTTAAGGCTAATTTTAGTTCTTGACGAATAGCATAATGCTAAAAGAACAACTCCGAAACAATTTCTTCTTGCCCTCAAATTTCATCTAATGTATCGATCATTAAGTAATATGATGATGAATTATATTGAAAGTAGTCTATAATCAGAGTCCTATTTAAAAGCAATGAGTAATCATCAATGCAGTAATAAAAAAAGTAGCGTTCAAAACAAATCTGCAATTGAATTTGAATGTGTTTTTTAAATATGGTAGTTTGCCAATGTAGGACTATGTGCTATTAAAAAATTATTCAATGATCTTTATTGAGGACTCAGTCAAAAGCACTTAGTAATTAATGCAATATTAGAAAAGAATTGATTAAAACCAATTAATAATCAAACTAGAATGTTTTTTTTTACATATGGCAATAGTCACTACAAGAATTTGTAGCAGTAAAAAATGTTGAATGATGAAGGATTGAAAGTAGAGCTTGAGAAGACTAGTGAATTTTATTGAAGGATGCCACTTCAATGATACAATCATTCAAATCTGACACAATTTTGGACCAACCGGTAATTCTTTGATTTTGTAGTAGGAGATAAACTCATCAATTAGATACTTTCTGTCTTCAACATCATTTTAGAGTTATCCCTTTCTTCAACCCCTAAAGGTTTTTGACTATGTTTTCACCAAAATCGCTTCAAAACTATCATTTCTAGGACAACTACCAAATTTCAGAAAAAATACATTTTTGGAGTAATGTAACCATAGGATATTTTACTGCACTAGTTTGAGAAGATTTAGAAAAAATCCCATAAATTTTCGCTATATTTTCACCACTGCAAAAATCCAAGCAACTGCACTTCAAAAGGCCACATTTGTATGAAAAAAATGTCCAAAATGTTTGAAACTCTTTAGATTCATTCTTCAATTCAAGTTGTCTACATCTTTGAAAATTTTCAAAATATTTGAATTTGTACATGTACAAAAGAAATAGTAAGTAGAAAGAAGTAGAGAATGATTCAAAATACTAAATTGTTGATAATTTATTTATTGGATTGAAAAATGCCAATCCCAATGGTTGTAATGTTGTAATAAACAATCTATACCCAATGTTTTTATTTTTTTTCAAAATTTTTTAATTTGAATTATGTAAAGGATTTCAAAGTTTATTTTAGAGTAGACATTCTTCAACTTCCCACAAACTACCGAGAAACTAAAGCTCTCATAATTTTCATCTCATTAATCAAAATGAAATGTTTCAAAGCTACACATGTCTATAAACCTAAAAAATGAATTTCAATTTTTTTTTTAAAAGTGTTTTTAAAAGAAGTTTTTTCAGCTGCCTGGACTGCCCGCCGAGCAATGAAAACTACATATCATGCAATAACTTCTTAACCACAAAGTCAAAAAGTTATGAGAATTGTTGGGCCTTAAAGCTACTCCTTGGGCACATGTAGTGTGAAAATTTCGAGGAAAAAAAATAAAAACTTCATTAGTAGTGACTAGTGAGCTACCTAAAATTACTATGTTGCCAAAAAGTGTAGTTTGGTCCTTTACAGGTTAACCTTCCAAGATCTCTATCAAGATACTTTTTGCTTTGATTTCAAGTTAATTTGTGGTGCTTGATAGGTTGCAACTTCCCATTATGAAGTTGTTAGGCCTAACAAAAGTGTATAAAAAAAAAGTATCCCAAGAGATCTTTAACCTTGCAATGATATGGCAGGAGACTGAAAAGCATCTAGTGGGTGATTAAGAATCTTTCTATGTTGGATAGAAGTACAAAATGATCATCTTTGGAGTTTTGTGTGAAAAAAGGAAGATCTCTCATACTAGTTTGACCTCCAATAAGTACTCTTGGGATTTTTTAAGCAAATGATTCACATAGTACCCCAAAAGATGATGACCAACCCCATGTTTCAAAGTTAACCCTTGAAGGACGGACCAGTGGCCGTGGAAACCATGCATTTTGATGCTGTGTGACATTACCTACTTTGAAAAAGCCAAATATATGCATTGGAAGTCAAAGTGCTGTAGAAGATCTTCCCTTTCCACCCCCAATACCGAGGATGAAAAGTTACATTTCTGTCCTAGAAGAAAAAATTCTTTGTCATTCACCAAACGCCAAACGTTCTGCGGCGTCATTCAAGGGTTAATAATGTTGTTGAGAGGACAGAAAGTGACCTAAAAGTAATGCAAACACACAAAATCAGGCCTTGTAACCTGAAACTTGAAGTTCCCGTCCAAAACGTCAAAGAAATTTTTTCTTAAAATCCTGTGAAGCTGAGCTACCCACTGATATGGGTACCCCTCAAACCGCCACTTTTTGCTGCTACTAGACAGCCCCAAATTTTTGTTACCAAGTGAAAGGAGGTTCTAAGGTAGGTACACCCAAAGCGCCAGTTTTTCATATTGTGCCTAGTTCCTGTTATTATATTGTTCATATTTTTTTACAGTCTTTTTGGTGTGTGAAAGCATGTTCCAACGCACCAAAGAATAGTGGATTTGGATACCGTATGCAAAAGTTATTAACAGTCAAAGTGTGTTTTTGAAAGCGCCATCTACAGTCTGGGTACATGACTGGTTTTGAAAATGTATGCACGTTGTACATAGTGCTTTAAGGTCAGGTGTCATTTTGGGTGTACCACTGTACCTACCTTAATGCACCCAAAAAACATTGCATTCGGGTACAATACACAGAGGTTAGATTTGGCATTTTGCTGCTGAAATATTTTAATTTTAGAATTTTGACAATTTGGCAACTTACTTTCTTTTCCTTGGATTTTGGCACTTTGTTTTTCCTACATTTTCAACACTCCCAATTTTGAATTAATTTTTCCTATTTATTTGTAAATGTGTTACTTTTTTTTTTAAAATTCAAGAATAATTTTTGGATATTCAAAATTGGCAACAATGAAATTTTGTAGATTTTCAAAAAATAGTTCTATAATTTTTAAAATTTTGGACAAAATCCAAATTTCCTCTTGTTACTTCCAAAACTAACCTACATGTATAGGGATATGAAAAAGTTATGAAGGGTCAAAGCTTATGTTCTAAAAAAATCGTTTTTTCAACATATGTATATGTTGATTTTAGAGATATACACAAAATGATGAAGACAATTTTAGACGAGGTGCAATTTCAAGTATACCCACCTTGTCTTTCTATCCTTTTTAAACTTAGAGCAATGATAAATTATTTTTAAATTATTCTTGCATAGAACCTAAAATTCTAAATCTTATAACACCATTGGAGTGGGTGTGACTACTAGTTTCTAACATTGTACACACATTGATAAAAACTTGGAGCTTGCACAAGTCCATACCCAAGAACAGCACCAACGTAAGCAACCACCACCTCTAATATAGCCAAACATGGATGAAAAACATGAATTTTCAATTTTTTTTGAAAAAAATGAAACTATAGGATGTATATTGTTTATTACAACATTCCAACCATTGGGATTGGCAATTTTCAATTCTACAATTAAATTCTTTACAATTTTGTATTTTGAATCATTTGCTATTTTCTTTTTACTTACTATTTTTTCCTATACATTGTACAATTCTAAATAATTTGAAATTCTTTAGGCAATTACTTTAATTGGTGTCAACAATGAATCTAAAGACATTCAACCATTTCGGACCATTTTTCATATGATTGTCACCATTTGAACTTTGAAGTGCAATTGCCCTATTTTCCTCAAGGTGAAAAAAATGATTTTTGAGCATTCAAACACTAATATCTTGCAATCTACATGGTGAAAAACTCTAAAATTTTATGCACATGTTTTCAAATCAATTTACTAGAAGATTATAGACTTACAAATTTCAAAAAATGGTTAAAAAAAAACTATTGGTACTAGAAATTATGGTAGTTTTTTTACCATTTTTGATATAAACATAGTCAAAGAACTTAAGGGTTACCCTCTTAAGTTTCTTGACTATGTTTTCAATAAAAATGTTCTAAAATTGTTGTTTCTAGTACAAATACTAAATTTTTGTAAGAAATAATTTTTGGACACATGTAACCATAAGACCTTATAGTGTGCTAGTAAGAAAAGGTGTGGAAAAAATTTCAGAATTTTCCACCATGTGGATTGCAAGATATTAGTGTTTGAATTGACAAAAATAATTTCTTGGGCCTTGTAAAAAACAAGGCCTAGCTGCACTTCACAAGGTCATATTTGCATGAAAAAATGTGCATATTGGTGGAGCTTCTTAGGATTCATTTTTCAAAGCAAGTTGGCTATATGTTACAAAATTTTCAAATCATTTGGAATTGAGCAACACATAGGAAAAGAATAGTACGTAGAAAGTAATAGAAAATGATTCAAAATACTATATTGTTAAAAATTATTAGAAATATAACTACGGAACTAAAAAATGGCAATCACAATGATCCTAATGTTCTAATGAACAATCTAATTCCTTAAATTTAATTTTTTCATAGAATATTGAAAATTGATTAAAAATGAGTCCGTCAAAGATTATTGTAGAGTTGAAAAAATCATAATTGCTTGCAAACTAAAACTTTTCATTTTTATTTATTTATTTATGAAAATAGAATGATCCAAAGCTTTCCGCATTTCTAGAAACCTGGAAAACCAATTTCAAATTTTTGTTTGTGAAAAAAGCGATTATTTTATATCTACCACTTACACTACAAGAGAATGGGGTCTTTTAAGTAGTGTCCTAGACATCATGTCTTTTAAGTAATGTCTTTTAATGCATCTTTTAAGTAAAATTTTACTAAAAAGACAATCTTTTTAGTAAAATTTTACTTAAAAGACGTATTAAAAGACATTACTTAAAAGACATGATGTCTAGGACACTACTTAAAAGACCCCATTCTCTTGTAGTGTTAAGATTGTTAGTTAGGTGGAATAAAGTACATGTCATATAATACTATTTTAATAGTTTAGTCAAAAGTAATGAAAATTGTTACCCATTGAAGATATTCCTTGTCTTTATATTGTGTAAAAGTTTCAATGAAATAAAATAAAATCATCATTTACAATGAGCTACCCTAAATTTCTATGTTACTAAAAGATGCAATTTGGTCTTTTAGCTAGTCTTTTAGGGCTTAACTTCTAACGTTTGCATCTTGGAATCCATAAAGACAAATGGGCTAAAATTTTCTAACCATTTCTTAGTAGTGTAGGAAAATGATATGTAGTTGAAGTTCAAATGATTATTTTTTTTCCAATTTTCACTTAGTGCACTAAAAACAATAGTCTAAGTAGAATTCTAAAATTATAAAGGTCACATTCTAAAGTAAATTCATGAAATTTTTTTAATACTTGATTTTGAGAGTAAAATCTTCATTTAGACCTTCAGAAATTTGATTCTCTAAAAAAATGAGTCCTTCGAAAACAAATGAAAGCATCTTATTCATATATGGTGTTATAATGTAAACATGTACACTATATAGAATGTATATGTATTTTATATTTGATATAGGTTTCGGAATCTAAAGGACAAAATCTACTAGTGACGCTTCTAGTGGCTTCAAGATGACACTTGTTGCCAATGGAATTGTTAAAAAGACAAAAATCTTATACCAGCTTAAAACTTTCCCTTAAGTATTTAAAAATTTATACTTGGATTTGAAGTTTGACTCTAAAATGTCAAACTAGAGGGTTTTTATAGAGTAACAAGATCCAGAGTTTCAACTGGAGGTTGAACCAAAGCTTTCTTTGTCATAGTTGCTAATTCAACCATTTCAGCTAGCAATTTCTATTCCATTGTCAATCCATTTGTGAGATGAAGCTCAACCTTTCTGTTCATTGAACTAACCTCTAGTGGAGTACCGTTGGCTTGGTAATCTCCAAAGAGATGCTCGTGCTTTGGTGATTCTACTTCAAGTTGATTGTGTTGAACCTAGCACCTAAAACGTGATGTTTAAAGCAAGTTACAAGGGTCTAACCATTGATCATTACTTTTGTATTGTTAGGCTTGTTGAAGTGAGTTGTAGCAAGTAATGTTGGTTGGAAGGTCCAATCAATCCATTGTTAAAGGCCAAATATATAGATTATATAGCAAACACTATCAAGCGCATCCTCCAATTTTTTATAGATAGAGTAGTGCTCTTCTTTGACTTCAATTTTTATCTTCATCTAGTTTTGGTTGGAATTTAGTATCTAATTTTTGTTTTTTATACTCTATTTATATGTTTAAAATTGAAAGATAGGAGAATAGAAGTAGTTTACCTCCTAATTTTGACCTTAGAGGTTCATTAGCTTAAAGGATGAATAGGAACTTACTTTTATATGTTTTTAAATGGCCAATGGATGTTTTGAAGCCCATATAAGGCATACATGGGCTAATCTCATCTACTTGAAGTCTTACAAGATAGATAGGCATCTTTTTCTTCCTTTAAGTCGAGGTTTGTATAGTGGAGGATTTTGGGGGTTGAAGCATGTATGTGATGAAGGCCGAATGTTCATGCTGTCATATCTTTTGTTCTAAGAAAGATTTTGCAATAAAAATTTGATGATTTGTTTTTGTCACTTTCAAATCTTCAAAGACATTTCTTTTACTTGATTTGGAGTTGTGAGTGAAGAGTTATAAGTGATTGTGTGAGGGAAGGTCTATTGCAACCTAATGAAGAAAAGCAAAAATTTGAGCAAGCACACAAATTTGTTGATCTCACCAACTTCTTTGAGATTTTAGAGTGTTTTGGGAGACTTCTATATCTTTCTAAAGAGGCATTACTTGAATCAATTGGAGTTGTATAGAAGAAGTTATAAAGTTTTGAAATAGGGAAGGTTTGTTGCCTTTTAAAAATGAAAGTTGATACTTTACTTGTATATAAATTTTGGACAATATCTTAGTTTGAATTGAAATACTAAAGTGTTTTAAGAGACTTTATATCTTTTTTAAAAGATACCTTATTTGAATCAATTAGAATTGTGTAGAAGAAGTTATAGAATTTTGAGATAGGTAGGGTCTATTGCCTACTAAAAAAGAAGTCCAAGATTTTACTTGTCTATAACTTTTGGACAATATCTTAATTTAATTTGAAAATTTGAGAGGTAATAATCTTCTTACATCAGCTTTCTAAAATGTTATAGCACTGAGCATTTAGAAATTGGAACTAAGTTTGGCACTAGGTCAAATAACACAACTAGATTAAGTTATTGTTTCAAGTTCCTTTCAACTTTTCAAAAAAATTGAAGTTTGAAGATATGAAGATAAGAAGATAAGAAGATATGAAAATAAAAAGACATGAAGATTCATGTGTTGTGGCTTGTGGCTTGTTATTCATAGCCGATTTTGAAAACTTGTTGCTTTTAATTATTAATCCTAATCGGTTTTGGAAGCTCGTTTTTTTTTCTTCATTTTTTACATTGTAAACTAGTTGCGGCTCTTGTAGATATCCAAAAAGAGTCCATTTCATGTTTGTGGTGACAAAGTGGAGTTGATGGCTTACATGGTCGAGACTTATGGCGTTCCTACAGTGAGGCATAATTGTTAGTTACCAAGAGTTTGAGGTTTAAGAGCCAATCCTTTGGACAATTTTAGCTCGTAGATTGGCCGTTCTGTTTTATTCATCCGACCCCTGTGGTTTCTTATCACCTATCCAACACCTTGATCCTTTAGAGCCACCACAAGATATATTAATAGAGAAGAATTTGAAGAGTTGAAAAATTGAAGATTAGAAGACTAGAAGATTTGACTTGGATCCTAGCAAACTATTCCCAGTTGCAGCTAGATATCCTATGTATTCCCAAGACGTGCTCCTCTCAACACGACAACGGTTTCCTTTAGTTCTTGAAGATCTTCTCACTACAAGATGAATTTGAATATCTTAGATACATCAATTATTTTTTTAAATTGGCACACAAGTAACCAACCTAAATACCTATTCAATGGTCAATTTCCAAAGTTGAATAGTGCTTCTTCTACAAAGCTTTCAAACTTTGTAAGGCCCAATATTGCAATTTCTTCTAACTTAAAACGTTATAATCTTGTTATCTTGCAATTTCAATAATAATCTAGTACAAATTCATACAATTGAAAATGTAAAAAATGTTTTTATGTTTCAATTATCCATTAGAAAGTGGTAACTTTTGATTTTTTTTTTGTCAAAAGTAGTCAAAACTTTAGGGGTTAAGTTAACTTGAAAAAATTGCAACCAACTAGAGTTTCATGCATTTACCTAGAACATGCATTATCACATAGTAGTTTTTATAACTCTATATCACCCACAATTCAACGAACCTCATTATTGAAAATACATTTGTTCCTAAATGGATTTACGTAGACTAAGTTTTAACATAATTTCAAAATACAAAAAGAAAGGTATTTATATTCCTATCAAAGAACCTTCATTTGCAAAATACAAATAATAAATAATAGGCAATGAAAGGCTTTGTAGAAACTTTTTTACCTTTAAAACATGTCAATGTAGCAATAGTTCCAAAAAAATAATGAATTGTTCATAAGAATATCTTTTCAACCATTCAAAATCAAATTTTAAGACCTAAGTAATAAGATTTAGATTCTCTAAAATTTTGTAATTCAAATCCTTTAAATAAATGACCTTGTTGCAAAACTATGCTTTGCATTTGCAATATTAGATTTAAAACTTAATTTAGAAAGGGTTTCAATCAATCTGACTGACATGATTGCATGCAATCATGCCTAGTTGACAACTTGACATTCCAAAAAAAATACAAATTAAATAGGAATTCTTATGCAATTCTAATTAAGGAAAAAATACTAGTGACCAAATAGAAGGTAGCATTTTATAACTTTCAAGGTTACTTTAATGTTTAAAAAATGTACACAAATAGAATCTAAAATCTTTTTCAATCATCAACAAGATTAAATAAATTGAAACTTTTGAACACCTAAATCTATAACAATTATAGATACTAGGATATCCACTTTTAAAGTAGTAACTTCATATATTAACAAAAAAAAAGGTATAAAGAATTATATTTTGTATGTCTTCTTGAGAAAATTTTATATGTTGAAAGTATGGGTTGCATTATAGAAAGCATTCAACAATATTATTTGTGTGTTTTTAGGATGTAAAATTGTAGTGATAACATTAACTTTTTACAATACATTACTTTATCTTACTAGTGCATGTAACACTAATTTATCAAACTAACATAAATTTAAATTAGTGTAGATGAAAATAGTATTGTATTGTACTTGTAATGATACTAATATCTCTAGTTAGATAACTCTCTATGCTTTGAGGGTGCAAATTATTTTTACTTCTATAATTAATGTTGCTATTCAATTTAATCCAACTAGTTTAGCACATATTTGAATTGGATGAATCTATTGGGACTAATTGAAAGAATTTTAGATGAGCTAACTTAATTCAATAACTAAATAAATTTTGGATGAAAATAGATGAAAATCACACTACTTGAGATACTTGAATGAAAATAGTACAAACCATATTATATTGATTTTGATTGGAATTCTATAAATTGTCTTATTAATGCATCTCACAAATTTTCATAATCTCTAAATTGATATAATAAAATGTTATTATTGTTAGTTAGACTAACTAAATTAAATAATTATTTAAAAAAAACATTATAGAAATAAGTATAATATGTTTGTATTTTAGTATCCAATAATGAAAAGTAGTGCAACTCTAGAAAGCTAGTATCAAAAGCATTACCAATATAATAAAATAAATCAATATATTATATCATTGATTTATCCAATCTAAGTGAAAATGTCACTCGAGGGGTCACTCTTACTACATTTGGGGGACCCATGTGCCCGCCCATGTGCAGCAAAGGGGTATTTGGGGGGGCCTATTTACCTCCTAGGCAACACTAAAAGGGCCTCTATGATTACCTAATGCAGAAAAATCTCTTATATAATCATCTATATCATTACTTATAATATGTAGGTTAATGCAATCTTTTTTAGCTTATATTTTTTGTAAGTAAATAAATAAATAAATAAATAATGAAAAAGTAAAAGTGACAAGGAAAAAGTTCATAGAAAAAAGGATTCAATTTCTAACTCAAAATATTATGCAATCTCAAACAATGCTATGTTTAAGGTTTAGGAAATGTAGTTTTTATTGAAAGAGCACTTTGAACATACATACTTTCAGATGCATTGACATGTACATGTAAACAATAAGCACACATTGGTAGGCTAGCTATGAAAATGTCAAATTTTCCCAAGTACTAAATCCACAACAATAGTTCACTCCTCTACATATCCTCATATCCATGCTTTAGATGCTGCAGTAAGGCATCACAAGTCTTGAATAAGGTACACATGACAAATGCATCATGTGTTTTCAACATCAATTAGCATGAATGAATCAAACACAAAACATTAGAATTGAAAGCCCTATAAATATAGAAATTGAAAAAGGAACTTTTGAAGATAATTGTAAATAATCATGTGTTTTGTAATATTGTTGCAACTATCTAATTTAGTATGTTGCAACTGTTATGTATTATAATGTGTAAGACATACTTCCAAATATTTATTGAAGTTGTTTTGCTAGTTAAATTCCAAAATTGATCACAATTATATTGGTTTCCTTCAAACATGTAGCATAGGTTGTTATGGTTTCTAGAGACACAAGATCAAGAAAGACAATTTAATTCCCTCAATTTGTATTAGATGAGGCCATTGAAAATGAAATCACCAATAATTATAACATTGTTTATATAGAACCTCGTCGTATCTTTGCTATTTCAATGGCCACCTGTATTGCTATTGAAAGATGTGAACCTTTTGGATTGACTATTGGATATCAACTTCATTCAGAGACAAAAATGTCTCCTCAAACCAAATTGTTGTTTTGTACTACTGATGTATTACTTCAACATCTTGTAAGAGTGTATGTAATATATATCTATAATACAAGCATAAGTATATTTATTTATTATATTCTTGCAATTTGATTCATTCTAATCACAATAATTTCTTTTCTTAAGAAAATACTACCAAAACTATTTTTATGATTAAAAGGATTATTTGCAAATAATTGAAAGTAATATTCAAATGAAAATTGCATATAAATAATTAAAAATTTGCATAATACATACAACTCAAAGATCCAATCATTTCTAGTGTGAGCCATATAGTAATAGATGAAATCTATGAATGAAAGATGAATGAAGATTTCTTTTGATTGTAGTATGTGAATTGCTGATGAATCGACTAGGCTTTAAAGTTTGTACATTTGAAATTGCACCTTCATCCACTGATTTGGAGATACTACTATAATGCTCTACATTTTCATCCTCTAATGTAGTACCATAGTATAACTCTAACGTACGGGTACTATACTGTAACTCTGACGTACTACAAATATATCCTACTAAATATAATTCCTTGGATCCAATTCTCTTGCCCCTAAATTACATGTACCTAAAAATTAATGGACCATATTTTTTGGCTACCTACATTTTTATAATGGACTTGCCACTTTTCATGTCTTCTATTTATATGTAATTTTTTTATAAATATTTATAAAAATTACCCAAGATGAATTGAATCCACCCTATGTTCGACCACAAGTAGGTTCCTAAAACGTAAGAAGTGTCCCTTCCAAAAAGTGTCATTAATTTACTTTAAGCTCCACTATTCAAAATTATTGCAAAAAAAACCAATGTCGTATTATACTCCATCTATTCCAAAAGGCCAAAATGATATTTTAATTGGACTAAATGTTCAAGATTGAGTTGAAAATATCATTACACTACAAGAAACTGGCCACAAATATGACTTCAATATATGACTGCTTTGCAGTCATTCCGGACACATGTGACTACAAAATGACTTGGGGGCTTAGAGTCATAGTGGACAAGTAGTTTATATATGACTTCTATTTTTATTATCACCAACGAACAAAAAAGTGGATGTAGAAATGGATGAAGGGTTTAGGGACTTCCAAAGTGGTAAAGAAAAAAGAAATCTAAGGAAATGACTCCTATGTTGCCACGTGGCTAGTCATTTTGAAGTCATCATGTAGTCATGAATGATTCCTTTTTTTAATCCTATTCTGAAATCTAGGATTATATTTTGTAATCTAGGAAATGTGAATATTATTTTCTAAAATCTAGGATTATATTCTAAAATCTAGGAAATTTGAATGTTATTTTTTGAAATCTAGGATTATATTCTGAAATCTAGGAAATGTGAATATTTTTCTTCTAAAATCTAGGATTGTATTCTAAAATCTAGGAAATATGAATATTATTTTGTGAAATCTAGGATTATCTTCTAAAATCTAGGAAATGCGTATTATTTTTTGAAATCTAGGATTGTACTCTAAAATCTAGGAAATGTGAATATTATTTTCTAAAATCTAAAAGATTTGAAATTGTGGTGGTGAAATGTGCAAAATCAATACACCATATACCGGAGAGTCGGAGACCATACACCATATACAAGACACCATACATCATACACCATATACAAGACACCATACATCATATACAAATACATGATACACAATACATTACATTTTGCATATGTGTCAAATGGCTTTTCAAGCCAATTAGTGTGTGAATACAAAGAGTTCAAATAACAAGCCTTTTATACAAGTGGGGGGTAGGAGGCAAGACAAACCATGTGGGATTTGTAAAATGTTGATGCAATAGTAGAGTAGTGACACAGAAGTCATTACGTAGTCGCATTAGAGTAAATCACAATCAAAATAGTAGAGTAGTGACACAGAAGTCATTATGTAATCACCTTAGAGTAAATAGTAGTCAAAATACAGTCGCACAGATTACTCACTTTTGACTATGGCCTTCACAATGGAATTGATTAAGTCCACATTGGAAGTTTAACAATGTTGTGAACAAAAACCAATGGATGAAATATAGACATTGTAAAATTTATCAACCTAGTTCTATAAAAATTGGAATGAAAAATTGTTTTTCTATCTCTTAGAGGTGCTAAATGTCATCTAAATTTTAGTTTTTGGCCTTTTCATTGTCAATCTAACTTAATTTTTTTAGTTTGTTTTGAAAAAAACATTAGTAAATAGTGAAGAAAAATCAAAAGAAAATTCTCCAAGAGTGCATCATTTTAAGCCCTACAGGAGCAAGGCCTTTTTTCTACCAAAGAAACACTAGAAATTGCCATTTCTGTAGCAAAGAGTAAAAAAGAATTTAAAATGTTTTTCTTTGACATCTAACTATAGGATCTTACACCCAACAAGTATAAAAAAGTGTGGAAAAAATTTCAAAATTTTTGACCGCATAGATTGCAAGATATTTACATTTAAAGATGAAAAAACAAAATTTTCAGCACATTGCAGAACTAGTTTTTTTTACTTTGAACATTTTTAACTTAAAAATTTTGCACTACAGAGTTTTGAGCTTTAAATTTTTATAATGGAGAATTGAGTTGAGAGTCTAGGAAAAAAAAAAAAAAAAAAAAAATTGAATTTTCATTCTTAAGAAAACTGTTAAGTAGAAGTAGGTACAAGATAGAAAGAAAATCTAAAATATTAATATATTTTAGATGGAATTAAAATGCACTAATCCCAATGGTGAGATTGTTCTTGCAAGTAAACTCAACCATGCAAATTTTTATTTTGAAGAATTGCAAAAATTGCATTCAAAAATGAATCCTACAAGTTATTTTTTTCAAGAAAGTGCTCTAACTGCTCGAAAAATCACAATGTTCATAACTTTCTCATAACAATCCAAATGAAATGAATCAAAGCTTTCCAGATACACATAAATATAATCTATGACGAATTTTTTTTTTTAAAAATTCAAATTTTTGCAAATTTGCTTTTACTGCCCTTTTGTCCCCTGTTTTGAGCTTATTTGGTCATAATTTTTGTTCATGGGCACCAATTGTGAGAAATATTATTTTTCTAGGAAGCTAATTAACTTTTCTATCTCCAAGAAAAGTTTCAAAAAATCAGGACAAAATTTCAGCCCATAGGTACCTGCTTGAAATCCCATTTGTCCTCGGAAGGGACATGGTCCTTTAGGGGTTAATTTGAATGGAAAATAATAGGAAAAATTCTAAATTTTAAAAATAAAATGAAAAGAGTAGGGTTCATGAATGAAAAGATGTAGTGAAAAAACCTAGTGACAGAGAATAAAAAATAGGGATAAGAATTACGCTTTTGGATTTTGGAGGTATGTACATTCTTCTTCTATATTTTAGTCATTTAAAAGGCCTAAATATAGAAGTCCAAGTCAAAAAACAAATACTACAAGAGCAATTCGTGAATTTCCAAAAATACTTCTACAATTTCTGTCTTAAATGGAAGAGAAAACTCATACCATAGTAAAATAAAAGTACATTAAAAGAAATAAAGCACCCTGTCTTTAAGGAAATGCCCAATTTCTTTGTCAAGTCATGCTGAAGTCATTAGAAAGTGAATTTGTAGTCACAAACAAGTGATTCGCAGTGACAATGTATGACTCCTTGTTACTTTGGCACGACTATGGACTTTCCATCGGATGTTTGACAGCGTTTTGGACAGACTTCAGAAGATGAAACCGTAGCATTTTAAAATTGCTCATCCCATAATCATGCCCGTGACCCCCAAATGACTTGGAAGCTATGGAGCCAGAAAATCCGGTGCAATTAGGGAGCTGTAGTCATTGTTTAGTCGCATTGGACACGTAGTCATTCTTCCGCAGTCACAAAATAGCCCAATTTCTTGTAGTGTTATATCGACCCATATCTACATAGTTTAATGAAATCGTTGTCCATTCACTAAATCTTTAGGAACAAAATGATCATTTTCCTACAACCAAAAAAACATTTGGGTACCAAAAAAAATAAAGCCGGAATTGAAAGGTAATTTTAGAACAACATAACGATTATTTATTTAGAAATCAAACTAAATTTTTTGCAACTATATTTTTACAAGTGACAATATTTTACACTATCAATGAGGGAGAGGGCCTAACTCTAATCCTTTAAAGGATTTTTGGATTTTATAACTAAAGAAAAAATTCACATATTTTAGACAACACATGAATTTAAATTTGATTAGCTTTCACCCAAATGAGTACAAAGTATTTGTTCTTATAGGTATACCTATTAAAAAAATCTAACAAAAAACACAATCAATGTTCTCAAACAAATTTATATAGTGCTTAAATAAGATCTTAAAATGACAATGTAATGATTGGAAAGGAAGCTTAAAGGGACAATTTAGGTTGGATTTACAAATTATAATACACCTAAAGCATGGGAAGAAATAAGGTACTTCACAATTCACATCTCTAAAAAAGAACAAAATTTTCTTTTTCACCACATTGAAATGCACTTCATCATTTTTTTGTAGCTCTTACAAAAAGTTCTTGAGCTCATTCATAGTCCACCTAATAGACTTTAAGATTCTAAGGTAGTATACTTGAAAAGTTCCCTTGTTCTAAAAGCAACCACTAGTATAGAGAAACATTTTGCTTTCTTCAATGTACAAATAATAGTGTATGAAAAAATAGAAATATACAAGAAATTGCATTGGATGGCGTTTACATTTTTCTTCTTCCAAAAATTTACTAAATTTTCTTCAAGGAGTTTAGCTTCTTCCAAATAGCATTGAGCTCTTAAAACATTGCTTTAAGAACAGACAACTTTAATGGTTTAGTATTTAATCTCTAAACACTCCAAAGCCATTTTCTCAATGATGACAAATGTTTTGGGATGTTGTTCTATCCATATAACTTTTTCTTCATTCAATCTAACACTTAAATATTTATCTATAACCAATTTGATGAAATTCAATAGAATCTATTATATGTCAATGCATATAAAAGGGTTTTAGTGGTAGAAGAGTGATAAATGCATCCCTTAGATACTTCCACACACATTGTTTATTTATACTCTCCAAAAACTTCAAAGGAAAATATTCTTTGAAAAATTGAAAAAAATCATTGATTTTGAACTTCACCAAAGTAGTAATAGAAGATAAAAGGTGAATACAGGATAATTGCAAGAAACACTTGTCCTTTTTTTTTGTCCCCTTGACCTCCAACATGTAGTTTTTTGCTCATATTTTTTGCATCTTTTCTTTGTTTGGCTGGAAATTTGGAATGAAGGTATAAACAAAAGTTTCAGATGTTAATTTTCTTTCAATTTTTAAAAAATGATTTTACTATTTTGAACTGCCCCCGATTGGATGTCCACTTTGGCCATTTTGGAGGTCTTTATTCCTATTTTTGACTCAAAAATCCAAATTTGAAGCTACAAATTCGACAAGTTGGAGGTCTACTAACATTTCAAGGATTGGAAATGAGTTTTATGAAAATAGTATCATGCCTATTGTACAGTGGGGTACCAATCAAAATGTCGTTTTTGAATTCGCAGTGAGAAAAATTTTCAATATTGCCAACTTCGAAAGCCTCTCGAGAGCTCAAAAATTAGTGTTTTACCACGAAATTTTTAACACAAAATAATCTTTGAGTTAATTATATGTATAACAAATTTCAAGGACAAAAGATTCACTGAAAAAAAGTTATTCAAAATCTTCCAACATGGGTAGTGGTGAGAACCATTTCACTACTTTCAACTTTGACACCTCTCTAAGGATTGAGTTTTTTTTCTTTTGCCATGAAATCTTTGTCATGAAACAATATCTATGTTTTTAATATGTATAAAAATTTTCAAGGTAAAAAAAATTTTTTTTAGAAGATATTTGAAAATCTCCCAACAGGTGTAGTTTTGAGAAAATTTTCACAATTGCCAACTTTGACACCCTTCCAAGGGCTAAAAAATTGGTTTCTTACCATGAATTTTTTTTTGTGAATTCATCTCTATATTGGTAATATGTGCTCTAAATTTCAAATTCAATGAATTACCAAAAAGAAGATATACAAAATCTCCCAACATGTGTAGTTGTGAGAAATTTTTCACTATTGCCAACTTTGACACCTTCCCAAGGGCTGAAAACTTGTCTACTTAACATGAATTTTTTTGAATAAGATCAACTTTATGTTGATAATATATATTCCAAATTTCAAGTTCAAAATACTTATCCAAAAAAAGATATTCAAAACCTCTCAATATGTGTATTGTGAGGTTGAGTTTTTACATTTGTGTGAAACTTTGCTCCACAAAATAACACTATACTGAGGGCTCAAAAACTCCTCCTCACAACTACACATGTTGGGAGATTTTGTATATCTTTTTTTTGGTAATTCATTTGAATTTGAAATTTGGAACACATATTATTAACATAGAGATGACTTCACAAAAAGAAATTAATGGTAAGAAACCAATTTTTCAGCCCTTGTAAGGATGTCAAAGTTGGCAATTGTGAAAATTTTCTCAAAACTACACCTATTGGGAGATTTCAAATATCTTCTAAAAGAAAATTTCTTCTACCTTGAAACTTTTAATACATATTAAAAATATATAGGTTGTTTCATGACAAAAATTTCATGGCAAAAAAAAAAACTCAATCCTTAGGAAGGTGTCAAAGTTGAAAGTAGTGAAATGTTTCTCACTACTATCCATGTTGGTAGATTTTGAATAACTTTTTTTTGGTGAATCTTTTGGCCTTGAAATTTGGCATACATATAATTAACTTAAAGACAATGCTATGCTAAAAATTTCGTGGTAAAACACCAATTTTTGAGCACTCAAGAGGCTTTCAAAGTTGGCAATATTGAGAATTTTCTCACTTCGAATTCAAAAATGACATTTTGATTGGTACCCCACTGTACAATGAGTATAGATGTGGATAGATAATTTCATGCAAATGACAAAAATAGACACAATCAAGCTTAAAGAATCTCCAATGAAGGGTAATATACTAAAAAAATTTCATAATACCAATAGTATATATAATTAAAAATTAAATAAAAATATAAGACATTGACCATAAGTGAGAGAAATTACATCATTTGATATGAATAGGGAGTTTATCGTAGTAGATTCAACAAATTAAAAATATTACAGCATACAAATAAAATTTATGGACCATTTGACTTCAATCTTTAAAGCTATATATATTATACACAATCATATTGAATAGAATAATTATGGGATAATTTTGATGGAAATTCTTGAAGTATTTAGTGTTAAATTTCTTCTTATTCTTTAAAGCATGAAGGGAATTTTGGAAGAAGAAAAGTCAAAATAGCCAATTTTAGATGCATTGTCCTCATTTTTTTTATTAAATTTAATCATAAAAAAAATTATTGAACAAGTAAGGCAATGTCTAGAAAAATATTTAGCTCATTTAACCTTGTGAATTGAAAGACTACAATGTTTGAGTGAGAATTTTATTTTATTTGTACAAAACAAGGGCAATGAACTTCAAGCCTTTCTATAGTAAAATTTTATGAACATTCATGACTATATGATGTTAGGTTCGTTTATAAAAAATTTCAAAAGTAAATATGGAGTTTAGCTTATTCTAAATCAACTTACAATGAAAGGAGGTTAAGTGCTTTGTCAATACAGTAGTCATTTTTTGATGTTTTCTTATGCAATGAAGAAATTTTTCATTTGAAATTCAAATTTAAGAAAATTTTAAGAAAAATTGGAATATGTATGAAAAATTTCAAGAACTTTAATTCATAGGTTGCAAGATAATAGAACTTGAAGTTAGAAGAATTTTTTTTTGAAGTTGCCCCAATATAACTTAGAAATTTTGACTTCTCTTAGAATGTGAATTTAGAACTAAATTTTTTAGGAAGTAGGATACTTGAATTCCATATTTTATTAGTTGCATTTATGCCAAATTTCAAAAGTCAATGAGTATTTTTGCAAAAGATGTACCAAAGATGCCAAAATTGTCTTACCTACTAAGAAAATTTAGATGAGCACAATTGTGATCTGAATCCCTACTTGGAAAAAATCATATTTTCACTTAAAGATATACATGTTTACATCTTAAGACAAAATTTTATAAACATCTAATCAAAATCCACCCTAGTACGGAGATTTTCAATTGTTTGTTCAATGAACAATTGGCCTTTAGAGGTTAAAAACTACCACTTTGTCAATAGCACTTGAATTGAATAGATTGTTGTTGGTTTCATGGTGTATATTCTATACATATACATAGTAGAAAGAAAAAAAAAATTGTAAAGAAAGATGGACGTAGAAAAAAATTAGACAATTCAATTTTAAATGTAAGATATCCTCACTTAAAAAACCACAAGAATGAATTTACAAGAACTATAGGGTATTGGAAATATGCCCTTTGTAGATTTTTATATAAAAATATGGTTATCTTAAATACAAAAATTAAGGTATATAGCCTCACATAAAATACTCTCTTAACTCAAGTATATACCTTAAATTACAAAGAGTGATATTTGCGAGCCCTCAAGTTGGCACTTGGAACTTTGAATTTATTTTTCATGAATCTTTTATAAATTTTAGCTTAATTATTAAAGAAAAAGTCATAAAAAAAGTGTTAAGGAGTATTTTGGTAGCAATCCCTACCAAAGTACTGAGGAAACATCTTAGAAGGTGAAAAATTCCTAAATCTAATGATTTCCATCATTTTAAGTGTTAAAAGTGTAATTAAGAGAATAGTTAGTAATTTCGAGAGATGTGAGGATATGAGAGTCATCCAGTCCTAGTATTTGTTTGTGCAAAATCAAACTTCTAAGGATGCATGTGACATATTGGCTAAGCCAGCAAAGTCTATTTTAGGTCTAGAGAGTCTATAAAAGTCTAAATCCAATTCCAATGAGAATTGGGTTTACAAGTAAAAAAACCATACATGTAACTTTGAGATTTGGATTAATAGAACAATGAAGATGGTGGAAATGACAATTGGAGCATATAGAGAGGTGTGTCCAAGGTAGAAGCATGCCGGGAGCTAAAGAAAATTATCAATTGTTCGAGATTCCTGGGTATCAGAAATTAAATTGTCCTTCGAGCAAACAAAATTCCAAAATTACTAAAAATAGAAAAGTGCAAGTGAATATGGAGTTTATAATTAGAATGTAGGAGTATCCTAGGTATTACCCAATTTTTACATTTCTTTTCTTCTTGAAGGTAAACTATCCAACCTCTCTTTAGCTAGTAGCATATTTTGGATTTTTTCGAAATTCCACATTGACTCCATGGGAAGTCAACAATAGACAAATATATTCGAAAATTCCTAGAAATTACATATGTTGCGGTAAATTTCATTAAAAACTAGAATAGGATTTTGTATGCTAAATAAGAGCCCAATCAAATTTGAGAGCATTCCGACATTCTCAACTACCAGAACTAGCACGGACATTGAATTTCATGAGAATTTATGACTTGGCAGCGGGTTGACCAGCATGTTAGGAGCTAACGGTGTCTAGTTGGAGCAAATGAAGAGACATTCATTGCTCTCACAAATATTTCTAATGACCCTGGCTTAATAGATTCATCAAAAAGTACAAACTCCAAAAGTTAAATTTTTAACTTTTAATTAGAGTTACTGTAATTCAAATTGTGCTTACAAATGGCCTAGGATTGAGGGGTAAAGGGCCTTAAAGACAAATTGGGGTCTTTTGAAGATAATAGCATAGACAATTCTTTGTTTTGAGTTATTCCTTAAAAGATAAAGAGGGTCAGCTCTTAGTTTGACTTTTTTTTATTGTTAATTGCGGTTTAAGGAGAAGTGATTTTAGAAATATCTTTTGAAAAATCAAAGATTGGATTTAGTCAAGATCTCTTTTTTGTATATAAAAACAACTTTGAACTAAAGATAATTTTTAAAATGACTTTTGGTTAATTTGCAAAATATCTAGGTAGATTAGTATTAATTTCGAAATATCTTAGGTTAAAGATCTTGGATTTGATTTGGCCAAGATTTACTAGCTAAATGAAGAGGGTTCTAAAGTTTTCTACCATTAAATAAGTATTATTTTTAATTACAATTAGGATAGATTAGAAAATATCAAGGTAGAAATAATAAGAGTTTTTCATTGGCAACTTACCATGGAGCGTCCAAAAACAAGTATATGAAGGCCCCCCTCAAGGTTGTCAGTACCCTCATTTTCTTATTTTCTGTTCTACTAATACTTTTATTCTCTTATTTTGTAAACTTTGGCCAAGTTCTCTTGCTTTTGTTGTCATGTTTGAATTTTGAAGGCTTAGGGTCCTTTCAATTGATTATAGTTTTTTTGTTTTGAAATTAGGCCTCTACTTCTTGTTTGGCTACTATTTCATAGAAATTTAAAGATTTCAGTCCAAAATTTGGTTAAACATTGTCATGTATACCTCCTTTGGCTTCTAAGTCTTAAAATACTAAGTTTTCGTGGACATTTGGGAATTTAAAGCAAAAGTTTAGTTAAACATTGTCATGTGTATCCCTTTTTACAATTAAAATTCTTAAAATACTAAAGTGTGTTCGTTGTACCTAGAGTTGCTCTTGCACAGCAAAGCTTTGACTTTTATAGGAATTATAATTTTACACCTGGATTATCCTTAAGGTCGAATTTTGCACTTATAACCAGGATGACTAATTGGAACAATCAAATTGGGAACCTTTGATTGAGAAAAACCAAGATTGTTGGTTTCACAATTAAGTCTCACCATTTGGTAGAAAATTGTTGGGCTAAACTAAAGATTTCAATAGTTTTATTTTAGTCTAAAAAATCCATAAAAGATTTTGCTCTTTAATAGTTATTTGTTAGGATAGTTGTTTGTATTTTCATATAGATCTAAGAAAATTTAGGCCATAAAGGGCCACAACAAAATCACTAGAAGACTACAACAAGATCCCAAAGGGCCAAAATGAGCACCAGAAGACCACAACACGATACCAAAAAAATCGACCCCCCTCCCTCGGCTAGTGGTGCCTACCACAATGGAGGTTGACATGGTGTGGGGAGGGGTCCTCCCAATCCTAGGCCAACAAGTGTTGGACCAACGGGAAGGGGCCAATACATGACTGAATGCTGGGAGCTAGTTCATGGCTAATGCTCGGGAGTCTAGTACATGATTGAATTCTAGGAAATATAGTGTGTAATAAATTAGAAGCCAAAGTCTAAACTTGGTTTTAGAAACTCTTCTCTAATAAAATTTCTACAAGTTAGGTATATTCCACTAACCCTCTTTTGAAATTCCATTGCTCCTCATCAAATTGAAAGCTAAAGCAAAGAAAAGCCAACTATCTTGACATTGAACTAGAATTGCAATTGTGTCTCAAAACTCTCTAATACAACTTCAAACTTGTAGAAGAAAGCTTTGGGGAGGACAATTCAAGCAAGAAAGAAGGGTCAAGGGAATCCACTTCATTAATAGGTAGGTCCCAAACCTTTAATTTTATTCCATTACTATTGTGTTTGAATAGTTTAGTCAATTTTTTATCATTTCTTTGGGAATATTATTTAGCACTTAGTCAATTTCATTTTATTAGGCCTAATAAGCCAAATAGAATAAGACAAACTACAACTAATTTCATTTTAAATAATCCAACCTAAATTTAATTAGATTTTATTTTATTAGATTTTAATATTTCAAGATTCTAAATCAATTCAATTGTCAATCATTTTATTTCATCAAATAAGCCAAAAGAAAACAACAAAATTAAAACTACCAATTATTTAGAATTGATAAAATTAACAACTCTTTAGATTTAAATTAAATTTATTTATATTTTATATTTTATTTAGATTAGATTTGTTTTATTTTTAGTGTATTTAATTAATTTTGTGGTATTTCAATAATTACCAAGGATTAGGAATTAATCAAAAATACACAAAATAATTAAAATCTCTTAACCATTAGTGCACTTTGAATTAGAAAAGCTACCCACTTATCAATAAATTGGGAAATTTGTCATGGATTAGCGGGATGGACAATCATGAGGAGTTTAACCCCTAAAGCCCTAAGCCCCTAAGTTGTGTTTTTTGGTAACATAGCAATTTTGGGCAACTCACTACAAATAGAGTTTTTATTTTTTTTCTTTGAATTTTTCATACAACATGTGTCCAAGGAGTAGCTTCAAGGCCCAACAATTTTCAGAACTTTTGATTATATGGTTAAGAAATTATGGCACGATATGTTGTTTTGTTGAACATCAGAGTACTCGGACAACAAAAAAACTTCTTTAAAAAACACATTTTCTCTCGGGTGGGTCACTCTTTGTATGTTTCATACCCCCCGTGCGGCAAGGGGGGGTTTTTTGGGGGGCTATTTTCCTCAAAGCCTCAAATAAATGGTCCCCTATAATTACATAATTTGTGAAAATGTCCTATATTATGGCACCCTATACTTACTTATATTACGTAAGTGAAAGTATTTTTTTGTAGGATATTTTTTTAATAAGGAGAAAAAGTGAATTGAAGAGAAAGTTAAAAGCAAGAAGATTAGAGAGAAGATAAAGGAAATTTGCATAAAAAGTTGAGATGTTTACTTTGCTCAATATTCTTTTCCGTTGTCACACCCTTTTTGTATATAGAATTTAGTCAAGTGAACTAGTATGACAATTTTACCACTTGCAATACACAAAAATCCAAAAATTGAATGTACAAGAACTTCTACAGTGTATGAAAAACATAGTTTGACAATGCATGAAAGAAAAACAATAGAATCATGGTTTATAGAAATTGTAATGCTTTGAAAAGTGAGACACGAATCGAAATGGAAAGTTCAAGTAACCCTAACTTGAAGCTCAAAATCCATCCACACAGCTTCAACTACATCTCTATCACCCCTATTTTCATCCATCCAAGGTCTATTACTTAGTATAACACAACAACTAGCTATGCAAACATCGTGTAACACCTTTATATTCTAACTACTTTGTACAACCACCTATGCAAACATCATGTACCACCTTTATACTCTAACTCCTTTGTACAACCAACTTTAAATAAAATTGACCCTACTAAATACAATTTTCAAGATCCTAATCTCTAATCCTTAAATTATATATAAATTTTTTTAATACTTGAGATTTCTTAGCTACCTATTTTACTTATAATGCATCTTTGACTTTGAAAGTCCTCTACTTTATTTTTAAATCCTTTATAAATTTTACCTTGAAACAATAAAATCCATGCTATATTATGCCGCACGTGGTTTTTAAAATGCGGGAAGTGACCCACCCGAGCTTTTTCTTAAAAAAGAAATTTCAAATTGATTCTTTAGATTTATACAAACATGTTAAGCTTTGAATCATTCCATTTGGATTAAGCAATCAAAAGTTATGAGGAATTCTAGTTTGCGGATAGGTATGGTTTTAAAGACTCTATACCTACCCGCAAATTAAAATTCTTCATAACTTTTGACTACTTAATCCAAATGGAATGATTCAAAGCTTACCATGTTTTTATAAACCTAAAGAATAAATTAAAAATTTCACTTTTAAGAAAAGTTTGTTTAAAGAAGTTTATTTTGCTGTCTGAGCTGCCTGACGCCCTAATGTTCAAACAAAACAACATATCATGCCATAACTTCTTAACCATGTAATCAAAAGTTCTGAAAATTGTTGGGCCTTGAAGTAACTCCTTGGATACATGTTGTGTGAAAAATTCAAAGAAAAAAAACAAAAACAAACTCCATTTGTAGTAAGCTACTCAAAATTGCTATGTTGATAAAAAACATAGCTTAGGGCTTTAGGGGTTAACAGAGAGATTACTGGAGAGTATGTTCACATGATGATGTTTGATGATGGGACCATGGAGAATTACACTTAGGAGGTATGTCGACCTTATTTGATTTTTATTCTCTTTGCTTTGTTGTTTAGCTTTCTCTTATTAAGGGTCATTGCAAGAAACACCATCCATTTTCCATAGCGTTTCATAGTACACCCCCTTTTTCTTTAGGAGTACTATTTAATTAGAAAAATAATTTTTTAAAAATATGAAAAATATGTACAATGTATACACCTTAAAGAAGAAGGTACCCTATGGAGGAAAACCTTAGGAAAATTCTCTAAGTAGGAGAACTAGAAAAGTGGAAAATCTCATGAAAATGGGCATAATTACAATTTAATTTGTAAAAAATAGGAAAAGCTCTTTTTCTCAAATCTAAAAATTGTCCATTTGAGAAGAGTTGATGGTGATGAGATTTCACCAAAAAAATAATCTTAGCACTATTGTCAATGGTCAGGAATTGCGTGCAATTGGAGTGTTGTTTGCATGCATGTGAAGGACATAAAATAATATATTTTTAGATTCTCTTTGGTAGGAATATACTTTCCTACTATGCAAATGAACTATGAAAATTTCAACTTTAGATCATTAAATTTGGGTACTCCTAACGTAGTAAAACCCCCTAAACCTCAGTTTGTGACAAATTAACAAAAAATAATTTTAAATATAAAATGATTTTTTTTAATTTCTGAAAAATAAGGGATGTAAAAACCATCAAGTCAGAGAGGTCCAATAATTATTTCATATTCTCGAATATTTTTATTCAAAAGTTATAGCAGAAAAGAACAACGAAACTCCAATTGTGACGGGAAATAGGACCGGCATTTCTTGCAATCACCCTTAAATATTTAGGAACAGTTAGAATAATTAGATTAGATTTTTTACTTTAATCCATTCGATAAAATCTAAAAATTATATAGAATAGAATAAACAATTGCTAGATTAAAATTTAGACTTAGGAAGTTTAGTCAAAATCCTTAAACTACTGACAATTTTCACAATTAGTGAATTTAGTGATTTTATAGGATTAGAAAAATGCTATTAAAAGAGTTCATTGCTAAGAAGGCACTCTTTAGAACACCTAGGAGATTTACTATTCATTTTTCCATAGAACCTGTGTCTTAGATTCTAACTCGCAGGTGGCGTTAGGGTTGCCCACAATTCTCCCCGGACTGTAGAACTTCGTTGATGAATTCTTTTGATGTGATTGCCAATGTAGAACTTCCTTGTTGTGATTAGTTTGCAACTCGCTTGCAATTGAGTTTTTTGTAAATTTTAAAATTTTAATTTCAATGATTTGTAGATTTTAGAATTTTAAATCTGTCTTTTTTTTTAGATTAGCAATCCAAATATTGATGTTGATAGATTTCACTGCTTTAGAAAATTTATAATTTTGCTCCACAAAATGAGAGTATACTAAGGGCTCAAAAACTCTTCCTTAAAACTACACATGTTGGGAAATTTTGTAAATCTTTTTTTTGGTAATTCATTTGAATTTGAAATTTGGAGTACATATTATCAATATAGAGATGAATTCACAAAAAAAACTTCATGGTAAGAAACCAATTTTTTAGCCCTTGGAAGGGTGTCAGAGTTGGCAATTGTGAAAATTTTCTCAAAACTACACCTGTTGGGAGATTTCAAATATCTTCTTAAAAAAAACAATTTTTACCTTTAAATATTTTATATATATTAAAAACTTTAGAGATTGATTCATGGCAAAAATTTCATGGCAAAAGAAAAAAAACTCAATCCTTAGGGAGGTGTCAAAGATGAAAGTAGTGAAATGTTTCTCACCACTACCCATGTTGGTAAATTTTGAATAACTTTTTTTTCGTGAATCTTTTGGCCTTGAAATTTGGCATATATATAACTAATTTAAATATCATATTGTGGTAAGAATTTCATGGTAAAATACCAATTTTTGAACTCTCGGGAGGCTTTCAAAGTTGGCAATACTGAATTTTTTCTCACTACAAATTCAAAAACAATATTTTGATCGGTACCCCACTATACAATAGTTGGATAGTTGCACAATAGTTTGCATAGTCGTACAATAGTCACACAATAGTCACACAAGTACCAGTCAACAACTATAATGAATATTGGATGTAGAATATTTCACAATTTATATTTTTCATTCTTATAACTCTAAACTTCATTTTGCAATGCAATAGTCACGCAATAGTCACACAAGTATCAGTCAACAACTATAATGAATATTGGATGTAGAATATTTCACAATTTTTATTTTTCATTCTTATAATCCTAAACTTCATTTTGCAACTATTTTTCGACTACAACAACGTAAACGTCAATTTTGTTGCAAATATAGAGGATTGGAGTTGCAAGGTTGTTGCAAAGGACATGTAGTTACATTGCAGTTAGTTGTAATGGACAAGTTTTTCTTCTAGTGAGTCTCATATGTTCACACTTTCATATTCACATACTAGCAATACCGCTTCCTAGAGAACTTTTTAACAATACCAATAATACAATAAAAGGATGAACAATCTAGGAGATCTCACCAGAACAAATAAAGTCATTTAAGGTTTATATAATGCTCCATATGAATCTCTAGAGTAGCCACATACAATCATGATTGCTCTCAAATTATATTGCTATGGATTCTATAGTCAATTGTGTCTTGGTCAAGTTTTGCAAAGGTCTTATCAAATACCAAAATGCACTACTATACCTTATGCTATTGCCATATTCAAAAGTGCCTATGCATCCCGCCTCATCAATAGCTTTTTAGTAGTACCAAGAAAGCAAGTAGAGAACACAGAGTCCAAGAGATCTCAGTGTAATAAACAAATGAACAACCAAACAACCTTACTTAAGTTATGGATTTAGTTGCTAGAATTTAATACTTTTACATTCCACATTTATTCTTTTATGTTTTTTTGAAATTCTTTTTACATTTTTTTAAATGTTTCTATATGTTTAGTTTTTATTCTCTTACATTACACATTACATTGTGTACAACTTTTCCTTTATCTTTTCCTTTAGTTTTTATCATATTAGCCATCTATATATATAGTATAATACATTGGCTTAGGAAATTGTTGTACATCATTTTACTTCAATCTTATTATATTCATTGGAATCATTTTGTAGATCCAATTTTTAAAAAATATTTTTTTTATTTCATTATAAGTCCATTCTTTTACATCAATTTTATTATATTCTTTGGTATCATAATATAATTTGCAATAATGTCTTGTATGCCGCATATTAGGTATAAAGTAGAATTGTGTAAACATTGGATAGGGTCTCACCCATGTCCAAAGGGACAAGATTGCAAACTTGCACATGGTGGTCATGAATTATGAAACAATGATCCATATCATCATAGAAAGAAATTCCAAGACAAGCGTGTTAAATTTAACATTATCACAAGAGAGCCTTACATACATAGATACAATGATTTTCATGAAGACTATTTGAGATCAACTTCAAATATTCAAAGACACTCATTACAATCATATAAATCACATCATAGAAGTGACCATGACTATAGAATGTCCTCCAACAAACACAAACATGAATTTCAAAGATGTAATCAAAGCTCCAATTGCTTCTCATAGATCTAGACAACCTTCAATAGAAAACAATGAGTTTTCATAGGAGAGCCCACATCCATGTCATTTCACCAATTTATTAAGAAAACAAAGAAAGTGGACAATGCAGATGAATGTGAAAGAAATCACAAAGATTGCAAGGAATAAGATACAATTATTGATCAAGATCAAGAATTCCCTCCAGGATTTGAAGCAACTAAAGAACCAAATTCTGATCACCTTCTAGGATTTGAAGTAACTAAAAAGCCAAATTCAAATCATGAATATGAAAAAAATGAAGTAAATCTTAAGTGACTATTTTGCAACTACAACAATCTATATGACAAAATTGCTACAAATATAGAAGGTTGTAGTCGTAGCACAATTACATAGGACATGTAGTTGCACTTTAGTTGATTGTGGTAGACTCACTTATATTCTAGTACTATTTGCCACCTTCTCCTCTTGTAAGACCTTCAAATCCACCTTGAATTGCAACACCTATTCCTTCCTTGCAATCTCACTATAAGAAAACCGTATTTTAGGTGACAAAATTTTAGGTGACATTTAATGTAACAACCTATGTTTAAATGTTAACATTAATATTCACAATAACATCAAGATGTTATGGCGGACATTAAGTGAAAAAATTTAAGTGACATTCAATTTAACAACTCGTATTTTTATGTTAATAATAATGTCTGCCATAATATGAAGGTGTTATGGTAGAAATTGCCATTAACATAGAAACATGAATTGTTTCATTGAATGTCACCTAAAATTCATCATCAAAAACACAAGTTTCTTATAGTGCCTTTCCTTCCTCATACTAGCCTTAAATCTCTTCACTTGTTGAAGTCAGATCAAAATGTTCTCCAGATCTTACACTTCTGCCATCAAGAACACTAGAGAGTCTGAAAGTGATGTCACCTCCCCTCTCATTGATTGCACTCTCCCTGTAATTTACTATTTTTTGCTCATGTTGCATCTCTGATGAACCTAATAAAGTCTTACACCTAAAGACACAAGAATTCTACAACCAAAATCCGAATCCTACATCAATATACAACAGAATACTCTAATATGCATTACTCTAGTAAATCACCCTGATGCTGTAATTCCATCATGTTTTCAACATGAAGGCCAAAACAGGTATGGAATAAGGAAAAAACTATGTCCCTAATGTTGAAATCTTTCAACTAGTGTAGGGCAAGGCCACTTGCACCGATTGGAACAAACAATAGACACTTTTGCTAGTAGCTACACAGAAAAACCCATAGCTTCTTGACAGTGGTGAGAAGCGCAACATCAATCTTCAACTGCCTATCAAAGACCTTCAACGAGCCCCTACCCTACACAAAGTTCCGGGCATCCTTCCCCTCCAACCACTAAGTTGAGTCTTTGGCATGGAGATGCTCCATCTTTGCATGCTTTATCTTTTGCATGTTCCATCTATGAAAATGTTCACTACAAAATCACAATACTATAAAATATCCATATTTTAGGTAATAGATTTTAGGTGACATTCAATATAGCAATCCATATTTTTATGTCAACAATAATGTCCGCCATAACATCTTGATGTCATGGTGGACATCATTCTTGAAATAAAAACATGGATTGTTACATTGGATGTCACCTAAAATCCATCACCTAAAAACATGGGATCCTTATAGTGCAAAATGCCCTCCCGCAAACTATGAAGTTCTCATTTACAATGAAGCTAGCTGCCACCTTCTCCTCTTGTAAAACCTTCAAATCCGCCTTCACTTGCAATGCCTCTTTCTTCCTTTCAACCTTTTCCTTCTTCATACTAGCCTCCAATCTCTCCAATTGCTCTTGAAGTCGAATCAAAATGTTCTTTGGATCTTACACTTCTGCCATCTCGGATGCTAAAGAGCCCAAAAGTGATGTCACCTCCCTTTCTATTGATTGCATCCTTACGTGAAGGGTCCTCCACAACTACAACCATGATCTTTGCATTGGTCATCTTTTCTACCACTCCAACGCTACCATCGACATTAAACTGCGTACAATGATGCTTTTTCCTGGTGCAGATAAGATCTTTGCATTGGTCATCTTCTCTACCACTCCAATGCTACCATCGACATTAAACTGTGTACAATGATGCTTTTTCCTGGTGCAGATAAGAATGGGACTGGAAACTTGCTTATGTGAGATCTCAAAGCACATTTGCTTCCTTGATTCCATCATCGCAAGACACTAATAAACAAACAAACGTGAATAGTGGCTAATAAACAACTTTAACAATGAATAATGTCATAAAGGAACCTTAATTGCACCTTGAACCCGATTCTTGTGTAGTTGCATCAATATTCTCTTATTAGGGTAACTTTTTGATGAACACCTAAATGATAAATCAAGTAAAAGTAAAATTCATTTTCTAAATTCTATCTAATCTTTTTAAACAACACACAATTAAAAGAAAGTAACATACCTATGAATATTTACATCTAGTTTACAAGGAAAAATAAAAATAAAAATATTTTCTTATTGTATTTAACTTTTCAAAAATATAATATTAAATTCAATATATATACATACCAATAATTACATCTAATTAAAAAATAAAAATAAAAACCTAATCTCTAATTTATTTTTCAATAACATACGAAGAATCTTAAAATCTAATCCAGATTAAAAATAGATGTCAAAAGTAAATTTTGAATTACTGAGTAGAAGAAAAAGTGGATGAAGTTTTTAACATCAAAGAGTGGTCAAAATTTCATGTATGGATAACTTTGGCTAGGAAAGTCAAGATTAAAAGTGAAAGGGAAGAATATAAACTTGGACTTAAAAATACTTTGAACCTAAAATTAGCAAGAAAGATTAAAAAATAAAATTAAGTCAAACAATAGGACCTTAAAACTATATTTTATAAGTTAATCAACAAACAAATTAGGTCCAAAAACCTTTAGATCATAAATTACGGTTTTCAAATTAATTTAACCTTATAAATTAGGGGAACATACTTAGTACCTAAATAATATTTTGTATTTTTATTTCATATCAAATTTACTATAAATTTTTGTATAACATTCCAAAGTTGTATTTTGTATTGAATTTTGTACAACATTTAAGCACTTGAATTCTATATTGTATTAAATGCAATATTCAATACTTAGTATTTGTATTCTATACTTAATATTTTAATTCATATCATTGTCATCAACAATCGTTGATTACCTGTGGATTGAGTGCATTAGGGGTGAGGAGATATTTATTTTAACCCCTAAAGCCCTGAACAACATTTTTTGAGATTATAAATTTTTTGGGCAGTTACTACGGATGGAGTTTTTATTTTTTTTCTTTGCAATTTTGATACAATATGTGCCCAAGGAGTAGCTTTAAGGCCCGACAATTTTCATAACTTTTGACTTCACAATTAAAAAGTTATGGCAGGATATGTTGTTTTCTTTACTCGGCGGGCAACCTAGGCAGCTGAAAAAAATTCTTCAAAAAAAACTTTTTTTTAAAAGTGAAATTTCAAATTGGTTCTTTAGGTTTATATAGACATGTGAAGCTTTGAATCAATCCATTCCAATCAATAAGTCAAAAGTTATGAAGATTTTGAGTTTGGGGTAGTTTGCGGCCAGTTACAGAATCTCTACAATACAAAAAAAGTTTGAAATTCTTCATTTAATTCAATTTTTCATATTTTTGGAAAAAAAAAAATTGAAAGTGTAGATTGTTTATTACAACATTTTAACCATTGGGATTGAAAATTTCAATTCCATGAATAAAATGTTTACAATTTAGTATTTTGGCTCATTTTTTACTTCTTTCTACTTACTTATTTTTTCCTATATGTTGTACAATTCCAAATGGTTTGAAATTTTTTGAGAATGTAGCCAACTTGCATTGAAGTATGAATTCAAAGAGTAACCACCATTTTGAATTTTTTTTCACACAAATGTGACCTTGTGAAGTGCAGCTGCCTGAATTTTCGCAGGGATAAAAAAAACAATTTTTGTCAATTCAAATGCTTATATCTTGCAATCTACAGAGTGGAAATTTCTGAAATTTTTTCACATGTTTACAAACCACCTTACTACAGGATCCTATGGTTACATGAGTCAAAAATGTGTTTTAAAAAAAAATTGCACTTGTATTAGAAATGGCAATTTTGGAGTATTTTTGGTGAAAATATAGTCAAAAACCTTTAGGGGTTAAAACCAAATCAATGGCTCTACTTTCTTCTACACAAAGGGGCGAGCAAAGGGGGTTTTGATTGGGAAAAAAAAGGGTCCACATCACTTCAAGAGATAGTCACCCTTATGCTTGATGTTCTTTCAAACAAACTAGTATGCCTTGAGCCATTGCCACAATATAATATATAAGAAAAAAAAATTATTTTTATTTTAAATTTGTAAGTATTTTGAAATTCAATATCTTTTCTACCACTTGTAGGAATACTTCAAAACAAAGCTTTTACACTACTCTTCATAGATAGCTTCCAAATGGTACTAAAGATGTGACTAGGGAGCCACAAATCTTGAGATCTCATCCTAACGAACAAAACAAAGCAAAACAACAACCTCAGTAAACAAATAGATTCTTGTATCCTAGGAAAAAGTTTCACTTCCACTGACATACAATAATTGAGCGTCAATAGAAACTAATAAAAGAACAAAATTACATTTCATTTGCATCAAACAAAAGAAGTAAAAAATTTAAGAACAACCACTGGTGAAAAATAGTGGTTTTCATTTCACTCCTTGAACATTGGTCTAAAAGCTCTAAATAATGTATGTATTCATGTATGGGATGTAGATAGACCAGATTCATATGAGTATTGTACCACCAATGTCATTTGACAACTCCCAATTTCTTGATTTTTTGGAAATAACTTGATGCCTATTATTAATACGGAATAATTTACCTCAACTCAAAGCTCATCTTGGATGACTGCAACAAAGACTGATACTATTTTGCATCACACTTTGAATGACAGAGTTGTCATTGAATATAACTTTTAAAGTATAAACCAGATTAACTTGAGATTTTGATTTGAGATGTTTGATATGACAACATTCAAAATCCCTATTTTTCAAAAAAATTCAAAAATTATTTTATAATTAGTAAATTTCAATTAAGCTAATTTGTCACACTTTGCAATTTAGGGTTTTTAAGTATTGGGGAGTATTCAAAATTAATGATCTAAAGCTAAAAATTTTGTGGTCTATTTCCATATTAGATAGGGATGTTTCTATCAAAGAGAATTTCAAAAATTATTATTTTCTTTCTTCTACATAAGTACTAACAGGCCTCCCTTGCACACATACTTTTGAACATTTAAGATGGTTTTGAGATCATTCTTTTGGTGAAATCTCTTTATGATAAAACTCTCCCACACTTCCAATTTTTATTTTAAAAAAAATCATTTTCCTATTTTTTACAAATTAAAATGTCAAAGTACCTAATTTCACGAATTTTACACTTTTTTTAGTTCTTCTACTTATAGAATTTTTCTATGCTTTTCTTTCCTAGGGTACCTTCTTTTTATAGGTATATACATTAAACATATTTTTTACATTTAAAAAAAACTATTTTTCTAATTATACAGTACTCCCAAAAAATTCATGAGTACTCTAGAAAATGCTACCAAAACCAATTGGTCTTTTTTGCAATTACCCTCTTTTTTTTTAATTCCTTCTTGATGTTCATGTGGCATGTGTGTTCAAAATGTCTTTTTATCTCCATATATATATATATATATATATATATATATATATATATATATATATATATATATATATTAGATTTTTTATCTTGCATTTAGAACATTTGCAAAATTTTGGTTGTAGAAGATTCTGAGGATTGACCGTTGCACCTTATTTTCAAGTTCAAAGAACTATGTACAGTGGGGTACCAATCAAAATGTCGTTTTTGAATTCGTAGTGAGAAAAATTTCAATATTGTCAACTTTGAAAGCCTCTTGAGTGCTCAAAAATTGGTGTTTTACCACGAAAGTTTTAACACAGAATAATCTTTGAGTTAATTATATGTATGACAAATTTCAAGGCCAAAAGATTCACCGAAAAAAGTTATTCAAAATCTTCCAACATGGGTAGTGGTGAGAACCATTTCACTACTTTCAACTTTAACACCTTCCTAAGGATTGAGTTTTTTTTTTTGCCATGAAATTTTTGTCATGAAACAACCTATATATTTTTAATATGTATTAAAAGTTTCAAGGTAGAAGAAATTTTCTTTTAGAAGATATTTGAAATCTCCCAACAGGTGTAGTTTTGAGAAAATTTTCACAATTGCCAACTTTGACACCCTTACAAGGGCTGAAAAATTGGTTTCTTACCATGAATATTTTTGTGTGAATTCATCTCTATGTTGGTAAAATGCGCTCTAAATTTCAAATTAAAATAAATTACCAAAAAAAAGATATACCAAATCTCCCAACATGTGTTGTTGTGAGGAGGAGTTTTTGAGCCCTTAGTATAGTGTTATTTTGTGGAGCAAAGTTTCACATAAATGTAAAAACTCAACCTCACAATACACATATTGAGAGGTTTTGAATATCTTTTTTTGGGTAAGTATTTTGAACTTGAAATTTGGAACATATATTATCAACATAAACTTGATCTTATTCAAAAAAATTCATATTAAGTAGACAAATTTTCAACCCTTGGGAAGGTGTCAAAGTTGGCAATAGTGAAAAATTTCTCACAACTACACATGTTGGGAGATTTTGTATATCTTCTTTTTGGTAATTCATTTGAATTTGAAATTTAGAGCACATATTACCAACATAGAGATGAATTCACAAAAAAAAAATTCATTGTAAGAAACCAATTTTTCAGCACTTGGAAGGGTGTCAAAGTTGGCAATTGTGAAAATTTTCTCAAAACTACACCTGTTGGGAGATTTCAAATATCTTCTAAAAAAATCCTTTTACCTTGAAACTTTTTATATATATTAAAAACATAGAGATTGTTTCATGACAAAAATTTCATGGCAAAAGAAAAAAACTCAATCCTTAGGAAGGTGTCAAAGTTGAAAGTAGTGAAATGGTTCTCACCACTATCCATGTTGGAAGATTTTGAATAACTTTTTTTCGGTGAATCTTTTGTACTTGAAATTTGTTATACATATAATTAACTCAAAGATTATTTTGTGCTAAAAATTTCTTGGTAAAACACCAATTTTTGAGCACTCAAGAGGCTTTCAAAGTTGGCAATATTGAGAATTTTCTCACTACGAATTCAAAAATGACATTTTGATTGGTACCCCACTGTACACATGGGGTCAAATTGACCTTCCTTTGCATAAAGACTATGAAGAGGGAAAAAAAATTTTAAAGAAATTTTTAGTTGCAATGTGAGCATAATTTTGTTTAGAAAAATGTATTTTCTTTAAATAATTTTTTGAATTTTTTTGAATTACTAAAAATGAAAAGGTCCACAGACCCCTTTTGCGCTATTTCTACTCCTATTGGCCTAAATAATACTTCGTAGTATTGCATAGTAAGTCTGCATAGTATTAAATTGATAGCCCAAATTTATAGGCGCTCGAAATCAACGGCTGACATTAACAAGTGCAGTGCAGACGCGTAGTATTGACAAGATTGCACAAGATTGCCAATCCTATACTAAAAAATTGCATTTTTGAGACAAAAACATGAAGAGTTTCTTGCAATGACCCTACATGTGATATTCTATTTTTCAACTTTTTATAGTTGGCCAATTGTTAAAGACTCAAAGCTTACAACTATTCTATATTATACAAAATTTGAATCTATAGCTAGATAGGTATCTATTATATTAAGTATGCAATGTCATAATATATATTACAAATTTTATTACATAATCTGTTATGTCATCAGCCCACACAAAATAATCCAAATATTTCATCTCATGTTCCTAATGAATACCTAAACAATAGACAAGAGTCTTTTGATCAAATGCTAAAAATCAAATTAATATGATCAAACTCTAATGCTATCAATGTTAAATGCATACAAAGTGATTGCAATGTCATCATTGTCGTTGTTGTTGCTAATATATTTTAAAGTTCTTATTTCTTTTGTTATTCTTATGTAAAATCAAATTTCATATACAATCAACATAATGAAATTTAAAACTCAAATGAAATCCAATGAGAGTTGAAATCAAGTATGGATTGAATTAGTAATGATTTATTGAGCAAGATTAGACAATATGAATATTTCACTTCATTTTGGGGTGATTGATCCTAAAATTGTTTAGGATTTGAGTATGGTTCCTATTTTTTTAAAAATTAATTCTTATATGTAATAGATAATTTCAAGGAATTTTTAGTCACCATATAAATGAAATATTAATATTCAATGTGTTGAAGATAGGTGTAATTGTCTCAAGATTGTTTAGGTGGTTGCCCCATCTATCTATCCATCCAATATACTTAAATATTTGGTTGACCCCAATATGCTAGACGTGATAGATAACCAAATTATTTTTGGATGATTCTTTTGACTTTGGATAAGATTTTTGGTCTTTGTTGCTAGAATATTTAGATAATTTTTTGTAGCCTTTGTAAACCCACTTTACACTATTTTATATTTTTTAGAGAAATGATTTCTTCTACTAGTGAAGTTTCAAATTGTTGTTATACATATGATTTCAACCTATATCATTTTAAAATAGTATAATAGAATATATTTTATTTGAATTATTACTTAGTATCCTATACATAGGAATATTTTCTTCCTACTTTTTATCAATGGGGTAAAACTTAACATTGAATTATCTTGTTAGTGAAGGCACAAAATTGGTATTACTTGTAAATTTAGTGGCATTATTATATTATTTTTTTGAAGAAAAATAAAATACATAATTTTTTTGTATTATAAATATAGATAATTAGTTTTTAATATTTATTTTTATTTTCATTATTGTATCCTATGCACAAAATTAGCATTTGACACTATAAACTTCACTCAACATTTGTCCTAATAGTGTCATTAATACTTATTTATTAAAGCCACACTAGGTTGAAGTATTGTGGTATTGAACCAATTTCCACCAAAATAAAATTTTATAGGTATACTAATTATTTGATGATCTTAAATTTTCTTCTTCACTTGTAGGAAAAATGAGTGTATTACTATACTAGAATGAACATACACCATTAGAATGCAATGATGCCAAAAATGTTTCATGAGCCTACAAAGGTTCATAGAAAAGTTGCGAGGAAGTTAGTAGGATTTTATACAAACAAATGGATGAAAAAAAATGTGAATGAAAATATGGCATTTTGCATTACAAATGAAATTATGCCCCTTTGTGTTATGACTGATACCTTAGAAAAATAGATATATTCAAAGATTAAATTTTTTTAAATTCAAATTAAATTTTTTCAATTTAAAAAATATATAATTAATTCAAAAAAAGAAGGAATTGGGTTATTAGAGGGTTAAATAGAATAATTCCAAGTGGTTAGTTTTGGTGGCCGCCGACCCTGTCCCTGATTTAGGTCTGGTATTCTTATCCGAGGCCACATTGTTAGGTTAGGAAGTTGTCTCCCTCTTCGTTACGGTTCGCTCTCCCGTCGCAGGCCCCTTTGCTCGCTCGCTCTCCAGCAGCGCGAAAGAGCTTGCTCGCGCCTGCCTTGGCTGAAATCCCTGCCCGCATCGTCGTTTCTCCAACATGGCGATGGGTCGAACTGTGCTGCACATGCCGTCAGGCCACACCGGCGTGGTCGCCAAACTCCACCCGACTGTGCTCTTCAACATCTGCGACTCCTTCATCCGCCGGAACGACCAGCAGGAGCGCGTCATCGGCACTTTGCTCGGTTCCGTCTCCGCAGACGGCACCGTCGAGATTCGAAACTCGTATGCCGTGCCTCATAGCGAGCAAGCCGATCAGGTGTGAAGAGAATTCTGGTTTACTCATTGGAGCCTCTGTTTAGGGTTTGAATGTTTAGGGTTTGAATTTGGGGGAGAGATGTTCTTCTTGTGTAGGAGACGTGGAATTTCTCACCTCGGAGTAGAACTAATTAGGAGATCGACACTCTGTTAATGTGAGTACCTGGAAATGCAGTTTCTGTTTTATGGCGGTAGGGTTTTGGAAAATCCGATCTTTGGTCGCTAGTGTTTTATTTAGGGATTTGGAACCAGTTAGGTCACGATTGAGTCACTAATGTATTATGAGCTAAATGTGCCGCACGTAATCTGTCAAGCGGAGAGGTTTTTAGAGCTCATTTGCATTTCGAAATTTCTAGACTGGTGATTGTTGCAAGAGATTACCATTCTATAGTTTGTGAGTTGGTCACTTGCTGCGCTTCTGAGATATCTGGCGGTTATGCTCTTAGTAGTTCGATGAACACCTACGTACGTCATCTGTCACCGTGTCCACATTTTACTAAATAAATTTTTGTGCGTTAAAGGTTGCAGTGGATATCGACTATCACCGAACTATGTTCGAATTGCACCAGCGTGTGAATTCTAAAGAAATTATCATTGGTTGGTAAGACCTCGTTCATGTTTCCAAATTATTTTATCTTGGCGAGGTTATATACATCTTGACAGTTCGCTCATCGAGTATCTCGTTTTATTATTTTGGTTTTGGCATCAGCATCATTTTCTTCTCTGTGCGATCAGCTGGGTTGAGTGCTTTGCCATTCACCTATCTGATACTTTTAGTGGTTCTACAGGTACTCTACTGGTGCCAGTTTGAGCCCAAGTGACACTCTTATTCATGAGTTCTACGGCCGAGAAGTAGCCAATCCTGTGCTGCTCACTGTAGATACCGCCTTTGCAGAGGAGAAGGCTAATATTAAGGTCTTTGTATCTACTCTTCTTACTCTTGGAGATCGACAGCTGGCAGCTCAATTTCACGAGGTTCAACTGGACTTGCGCCTGATCGAAGCTGAGAGAATAGGATGTAAGTGATTCTTGGTGGAATTTGCCTATCTTGCGGTCTTTATATATGTCTGTTGTTAATGAACGACAATCAATAGACTTGAGGTATCGACCTGTTTGAGAATAAACCCGGATATGGTGTTGTTATCTTTTTTTATTGTGTAGTTGTTGCTTTGCATTTCGTCATCATAAATCCTGCATTTTTATGTACTCCGTTTCTCTTCTTTTTCGCAGTTGACGTCTTGAAGAAGACGGTAGTGGAGAAGTTGCCGAACGATCTTGAGGGGTTGGAATCAACTATCGAGAGGCTGCAAGTAATGATTGACTCAGTCTTCAAATATGTCGATGATGTTGTGGTAAAGTGTCCCTATCTATCACTCCGTTATTATTTATCATGTTCATGGGAGAACTGTGGTAGAGGCGATGGTTTTATGTTTTATGCTTTTATTATGTACGGAGTAACTTCTAATGTTGTTACTGCGGCTTTGCTGTCATCCCAGGAAGGACAAATTGAACCTGACAACTCAGTAGGCAGGTTCCTTGCTGATACAATGGCTTCGGTGCCGAGAATTTCGTCTGATGCTTTCGACAAGCTTTTCAATGACAGTGTTCAGGTGGGCTTTTCACATCTGCTTTTGGGATTACCAAGTTGGCACCGGATTTGTTCATATGACCTTATACTCTTTTTCTCCGGAGTGAAGTTGAAGTGGTTATAGTACTGGAGATAAGCAGAACCCTGGAACTCAATATTCTGCTTATATTTTATCTTTCTTTGTTGTGTAGTTCAACAGGAGGCCTTGCACTATTGAACCTTTCTCCTGACTTTTTGTGCTATGTGCGTCTATGCAGGATCTTTTGTTGGTGTTGTACCTGGCAAACCTCACAAAAACGCAGCTTACGTTAGCAGAGAAACTTAATACAGCCGCTCAAATAGTGTAGATTTTGAACAGATACCTGCAGTTTGCGCACCCTGCAATTTTGATCTCCATATAGTCAAGTTTGCAAGGATTCATGAGTTCGTTGCAACAGTTGTTTTCCACTCACCACATTGGATACATTCCTTTCTGGAGTTCGTCAGTGCATAAATCAATACATCCTCAAGCGATGCTCGAGTTGTGTCCAAATACAGCTTTTCCACTTGCATATGATATGTAGGTGACACGACATGCATCGATATTGCTGACATATCACGTATGTCCTTGTCATGAACAGCACGGCAACAACAACCAATACGTTGTTTCAGTTCCAGGAGCGCCAATGATCCTCCGTTTCCATCCCCATCCTTCAAGGGTACTCTCTTTCAATCCATGCTCCTGAATATTTAACGTAGACTGGAAGGCAATCGAAAGACTGATAGTGAGTGACGTGAACCCTACACCGGATAATGTGACCAATGCAGGTACTGTAGGGTGTTCCCTTGGAACTGCGAAATCTAGGTCGACTCACTCCCAGTTGCGTCCATTCACTTTTCAGGAAAAAACGTTCCTCCTCCGGAATCTAAGGACCCGAAGGGCTTTTTCAGTTTTTCACCCTGGAATTCGTTTCCCACAGGTGACTGATTTAGTCAGCCAGTTGGTCTTACCAAGCAACATGGTGACTTTTGGGGACCACTTCAGGCTTGCGGCTTTTGCCTGGTCTCCACGGCAAAACCCTGGCTAGGATTCTTTCGATTGTCCATGTGCCTTTTCCGAATATTCACACTATCAGCAACAGGGGAACTCTTTACACTGGCCACTGCTAAAGACAAAGCGTAGTTTATCCGTGCCTTGCATCATAGTTATCCAAAATTGCATCAATTGCCCCGGCTGCCTTGATCCGTTTCTGGACCACTCCCTGATATCCCTCCCCTGTCTGTCTGCATGTGGGTTCAGGGAATTGAACCAGCCAGCGCTGGAGGTACTGTAGGATTTGAGTCCGGGCTCCACTGCAGTACTGTACTGTACAAATCCCCACAGGCTGCCCTCACTCCCTTGGAACACACTGAATGTCGCTTACTCGGAAGGGGGCAAAAAGGGCTCTGTGCCAGACGTGCACCGTTTAGAGCTTTCCAACAACACTGGTTTATGATTATGAAATTCAGTCCACACTAATTTTACCATTTACCGAATAGTGTGACTTTGGGAAACTAACCCCTGAAAGACATAACATTGTTTACAGATGAGGCAAGGCAGTCTGGAGGACACTAAATCCTCCATTTGAAGTGGGGCCCAGCAGGATGGATTTACCTTGGGGAAAATGCAGGAATCCTTTATTTTTTGCACATAATTTCTTTTTGCAAATTCTGGATTCTTATATGCAAATCGTCTAGGAGAGGCCTAGAATGTGCACAAAACATGGTACAAGATAGAGGGCTTCTTTTCACTTTTAGCCTTGGAAACCAAAAAATTATCCTATTGGTTCCACTTTGAATGGAGGATTTAGTATCCTTGAGCCAACTTTTTTTACATTCTTAAGCAGGGGATACCTATGGTGAACAATGTTGTCTTATTGATGGCTCCTCAATGAATTCCAATCCTTAGATTGATTGGTAAGTTGCTTCTAGGCAATGATCCCAAAATTGGCTAAATTTTGCTCATTTTCTACTTAATTTTTTCATGCCCCTCATTTAAATTTTACAAAATCTTCCAAAAATGAACATTTGGCTAAAAACTTTGAATCTATTCTGGGATCATTGCTCCTAGGTATTCAACAAAGTATAGTACTTCTCAATATAAAAAGTGTTTTAACCCTTGAATTGATTGGCAAGTCCTTCTTAGATAGAGTAATTTTCCAAGATGGAGAGAACCATTCTTTGGATATACAATGCTATGGAATAACTAAAGAAGTCTTCTTGGGCTTCTAAAAACTAGAGCAAATTCTATTGACTTCATTTTTTGTATTATTTGCATGAAACCTTTTGGATAGCTTCTAGTCTTCATATTATATGAAGCTTGGTTGCACATCATTGGCCAACAAGCATTGCAAGAGTTAAAAGTTTTTAAAATTTCAATGTCAAAGCAAATAGATCAAAATAGATTCCAAAAATAGATTAATTAAGTTTGATTGGTTGAAGAAATTGATACCTATACAAAGACCTTGAACCATCCAATTCAAATAGTTGATATGAAAGTTATGAAGCATTTTACTTTGCAATGAAGGATGGTCAATTTCATTAAAATGGCGGTATTCCAAGTGCCATTTTGACATATTCCGTGTGCCATTTTGACAAATTCCATGTGCCACTTTGACAAATTTCAAGTGCCATTTTGACATAGAGGCTTAGAGGTAGAAGAAGAAAATGTGCCATTTTAATGGAATGTCATGCCATTTTAACGAAATTGACCATAAGGCAATAAATATAAACAATTGTTAATTGTACTCAATTTAAAAATAAATGAAATTAATAAAAAGAATTAAATGTGCATTGTTCATTAGAACATTCTCATCATTGGGATTGACAATCTTGAATCTTTTTTTTATCAAAGTTAAAGCAATTTAGATGTTTCTTTTGCCATGTGCTACTTTTCATTTTATAATTTTTTGAAAGATAAATATGAAATTTATTTGAATAAATTAATTTCAAGTATTAGTCTCAAACTATTTTCCAACCTATCAACTAGATTGTACAAGTTATTGGAGATGTATGCTTTTTCTTTAAATGTTGAAAGACAAAATTTCACCATAAACAAAGACTTCAAAAACTAATTTTTGAAGTTTAGGTGCTTTGATCTTGCAATTTGTAGGAAAGTGGAATAAATTTAAAACTTTGGGAAAGATGTACTTGAATGAGTCAACTAAAAGATCCTATGGTTGGATTTATAAACCTCTAAAGGACTAATGAAACCACTTTGGGTTTTAAGAAAATTCAACCAAATTCTATTGACATTATAATCTAGGATCTCACATGAAATTTTAGGATGGATACTAATCATCCTAGTTATAAGCAAAGCATTGTTTCACATCATTCTAATAAATTTTGCAAATATTATAAGTTTTTCTTTTAATTTCAATGTAAGAACAATAAATTAAAATACATTTTAAGAAAAGAATAATTAATTTTATTTGTTTGAATAAAGAGATAGCTACACAAAAATATTTGAATTATTCAATTTGGAATAATGGGATGAAAGATATACAAAAGAGTTTATTTTTGTCGGCAATAAAGGTAGACAAAACATATAAAGTTGCTATTTGAGGTCAATCTTACTGATTTTGAAATGTGCACAAAATAAAGGTCATTTATTCTTTACACCTTGCCATTGGGATCAATAATTTTCAATTCCTTGAAAATAGTTATTAGCGGATTAGTTTATTCTACAAGGCTTGTTTTGTCTTTTTGATCCTAGATTGCACCAGAAAAAAAATTTGGCTAAAAAATGGCAAAAAATCATGAATTTTTCTGCCAAAAAATTTTGAGTAAAAAAAATCTTGGATGAAATCACTAGATTGTGGATGTAAGCAAAATTATGGACATGTGATATGTCCTAATGTGATATTATCTATCCAATATGTGGATGAATGTTGAAATTTGGAGCACCACCATCAAATTTTATATCACCACTTTGACACTTCATAAATTTAACCTCTAAAGGCCTAAGGTCATTTTTCTGTGAAAAACCACTCAAAATTGTCATTTTTGTTGCATTCATCCAAGAAAACAAAAAAAGTAGTTTTTAAAAATCTTACTATTGAATCTTATGTTTCATTTGTCTAAGATCATGTGGTAAGAATTTCATGAAGTTTGACTGATTGGAAGATATTTGCATTCAAAGTTAGAAAAAATAATTTTTTTTTAAAAATTGTTCAATAATTTCAAGTGAATTTGACTTCTATCTATTGAAAACAATTTTGCACCATGGACTTCGAATTTAAAGAAAAATTGTATTGAAGAATTGAGTTGAAAGTTTAGGGAAAAAAATCTCAAAAAAAAGTGGTTGATTTTCATTCTTAAAAAAATTATTAAGTAGAGGTAGATCTAAGATTGAAAGAAAAACTAAATTGTTAATAGCTCTACAATGGGATCAAGAGACAATAATCCCAATAGTAAGATTGTTCTGGTAAGCAATTTCAACCTTGTCAAGAATTTTTTTTTGAAAAATTATGAAAATTGCATTTAGAAATAAATCCTATGAGTTATTTTTTCTAAAAAAATGCTCAAATTGCTCAAAAAAGAAGATTAATCGTTCATAACTTTCACATAACTAATTCAAATGGAATGAATAAAAGCTTCACATGTAGACAAAAATATAATCTACAAGATGAAAAAATTTAAGTTTTAATTTCAATATTTTGTGAATTTACTTTTTTGCCCACTAAGTTGAAATTTTAGTTTTTTGTGGTATAACTTTTGCTCCTACGCACCAATAGAAATCAAAATTATATTCCCACATAGCTTATTAGTTTACCTATCCTATGAAAAAGTTTCAAAAAGTTTCACAAAAAATTGAGATCATTGGAACCTACACAAATTCTAAATTATATCCCAAAGGACAATGGGCTTTAGGGGTTAAAAAACAACATCTAATCAAGCAACAACTTCTACTTTTTTTTAATTTAAAGATAAGTAAGAAAGATTTTTCAATTAAATATTTTTGAATATATTTTCAGCCCTTTTTACAATATATTTTTTTAGTCCTTTTTTCAATATATTGACTAAAATGCACAAGTTATGAGACACCTTCATGTTTTCTTCTTAAAATGTTGGAAGGAACAATGCAATCTCAAGGAAAGATTAGAAAAAATATCATGTGAGGTTTATAAACATTGAACATGCAATTGGAAGAGATCTTCAGTCAAAAATCTTATGAGGATATATTTGAAGAACTTGACTAAGGGATCTTACAATTGGGGTTGTTAGAGAATTAATATAGTCTTTTAGGAGGCTAAAGAATAAATGAAGATGAAAATTTTAGCCTTGCATTGTATATAAATATTTTGAAGCAACTTTGAGGCTTTACCCCTAAATGTTTTTAACTATGTTTTCACTAAAATACATTGAAATTGACATTCTTGTACAAGTACCAAACTTGAGAGAAATTACATTTTGGGGCACATGTAACTATAGGATCTTGTAGTATGCTAGTTTAAAATGATTTAAAAATTTCAAAAATTCCACCATGTAGCCATTGCAAGATATTAACATTTGAATTGATCCAAATTTTTTTTCTTGACCTTGCATAAAAGAATTGGGCAATTGCACTTTCCAAGGTCATGTTTGTAAGAATTTTTTTCCGTATTGGTGGTACTTCTTTGGTTTCATCCTTTGGCTACATGCTTGAAAAATTTCAAACCATTTAGAATTGTATAATATATACCAAAAAAATCTCTTAGAGCCAACAAAAGTCTATTAGAGCCAACAACTCTACATGAAACTCAAAATGAAACTTTAAGCCATTTTAACAAAAATAAAGTCTAATATTTTGCCAATGTATTGGTACAATTAGCTTATAGATCTTTGAAAAAAATCTTAATAGTATTGTATTTGTTTTAAGAAACAAAATAACTTGCAATGGCTCTCAAAAGTTGAATAGAGTTCAAAATTTCTTGATTTGGTTTAGGGATTAAAGTTTTTCACCTAAATTTGTACATGTTGTGGTAAATATAGGATGTCATGCAAAATTGATTTAAAAAAAATGTAAATCACCTTGGTAACTTTTTATTTTTGATCAATTTAGAAAGCCAAACATAACTATTTGTACAAGTTTAATCAATTGTGCTCATCTTTATTAGGATGATGAAAATCTTTTTCAAAATTACCTAAGACCTTTGCAATGAAATTTTGTTTTATTTGTGCCAAAATAAATTACATTAGAAAAAAAGAATTGTTTTATTTTATAAAGCCTTATTGACCAAAATATTACCAAAAATATGTATCCTTAGTTTATGATTTTGCACCAATAATCTATAATATAAATTAGGCATATCAAAATCTTTATAACAAACTACCCTTATTACATAAGGCTTTTTTATTTCATATATCATTTGGCTATTAAGCATGTATGTAATAACTTTTAATATTATGTCATACTTATAGAAAAACAATGACAATAATATAAATGAAAAGCATGGTAAAAGATACTTTCTTACTATGTATTAATTTAAGATTATTTAATTTATAAAATTTAAAAAAAATTCATTATCGTTTTTTTCCTTTCACATAATATTTATTTTTGAAAAAATAAAATCTCAAAATTTTTGGCACTCATTTAAAACAAGGTCATATTTTTAATATCTCATAACATTCAGTAGCAGCCTATCATACTACCTTCTAGTAGATGAAATGGTGTGGAATATTCTACACCATTTAGTAACTAAAGTTGCAAACTTCAAGAAATGTCAGATGAAATTAGGTGATGCGGACTTCACAAAGGGAAAGGCAGTCCTTCTATGGGCTACTGAATGTTATGCTTAGTATTTCATTATTAACGCCAATTAAGTTACCTGTCTAAAACATTTGAAATTATTTGAAATTGTATAACATATTTGAAAAAAACAGTAAACTAGAAAGAAGTAGCAAGTGATTCAAAATACAAAATTGTTGAGAATTTATTTATGGAATTAGAAAACCCCAAATTCCAATGGTTGCAATGTTATAATAAACAATTTACATCATGTGATTTTTTTTAAATACAAAAAATTGAGTAAAATAAAGGACTTCAAAGTTTATTTTAGAATAGAAAATCCATTACTATCCACAAACAAAAGCGCTTCATAACTTTTGACTCATTGATCAAAATGAAATGATTCAAAGCTTCCATGCATGTAGAAATGAAAAAAACAATTTCAAATTTTGATTTTGGAAAAAAATGTTTTTTTTTCAATCTACCCAAATTGCCCATTTACAAAAAAAAGTAGCATATTAGACCATAACTTTTGAGTCATGTTTCCAAATGTCCTAATTTTTATCACATGTGAAAGATATTTCTTACCCTCATACTCTATTAAAATTTGGGCTTGAAATATGAAAATCTTTACCCACACATTACTTGCCCGAAATTGCTATGTTGCCAAATTTAGCAAGCTAGTCTTTTTAGGGATTAAAGCATATAATATGGTTAGTGATTTCAATAATTATTAAATTCAAGAAGTTGTTCATGATCTATAAAACATGAATATATTTGTAAAATCAAAATCAAATTTCTAGGCTGAGCATTAATATTGACCATAAAGATTAAAACTTAACCAATGTAGTAGTTTTATAATTGGATGTCAACTTAAAATAGTATTTCAAGATAAGAAATAAATTGAAGATTGTCCTATTCAAATTTTGGCATTATCATTTTATATCTTATGAATTTTCTTTAATCCAGTAAAGTTAGGGCACCATATTTCATTAGAATCTACTAATCCCCCCAAGATTGCCAATTCTAGTGTAAAGATTAGAGATGAAAAACCTTAGTCTTTTTGCATGTACCACCATGGGATCTTGCATTAAATTTTATTATAATCTATAGAAAAAAATTCAAAAGCATTAGCCATGTAGATTATAGGAAATTTGTGATTAAATAAAATATCTTTAATGGTTTTGGTCTTATATATTAGGTTTCTAGATTTTGAAACTTTTTTAGTTAATTTTTTTACAACAAAGCTTTATATTCTAAGCTTCTATATTGGAGGATTAAGTTGGATGACTTAAGAAAAAAATTAAAATTAAAATTGGTTCTCATTTTTTAAAATATTTCTAAGCATGTACATGATAAAAGAAAATTTTATATTGGCTAACAAATCTAATATATGAAATCACAAATTGTCGATTTTAATAGCAAGATGGTTGTAGAAAGCAATCAAACACCTCATGAGTTTTATTTTCTTGCAAATTGTAAAATTTGAGTCTCACAATGAATCTTATATGTTATTGTTTCATAGGAAGACCTTGATTTCTTGTAAAACAAGAGTCTTCATAATTGCACATTACCAATCATTATAAATTTGATTCAAGCTTTCTATATAGAAAAAAATTATATGGTTTCTTTCAAGATTATTTTATGTGGAGTAATGAATAACTTAAAATTCTCCAAGTGCCTAATTGAAATGAAAATTATATTTGTAGAAAGCTAAAATATTATAAAAATTGATTATTTATTATTCTATTTTTTAGAATTCTAAAAATCATTCCAAGAATTGTAATTATAGGTAACTATCAAATCTCCACAAAATTTAGTTGTAGGCAATAGTCCTATAGAGATTAAGAAAAAGTATTCATTAAGATAAATTATAATGCTTCCAACATTTGAGAATGGGGATGTTCAAAGTTGTAATAGAATTTGTAAATACAAACATAGAATGGAGATGTGGAAGAAGTCTTGGCAATGAAAATCTAATATATTATATATAACATATGATTCATTTGAAGTTTGGATTTATAGAAACATATCCAATAATGAAATATCATTTCACAACCCCAAAGTATGTTTTCATATTGAAAAAGTGTTTAAAACCTTTGTAGAATAGATAAGCTATCAATTTTGGAAAATTTTGCATAATCTTTTTTAGAGGTTAGTTGTAAATAACATGGCTTTTGATAATGAACAAGAATTATTTATTGAAATCTAAAAAAATAAATTTGTTCTCTTCCTTTACTCAAAAAAGTCCCTAAGAAGAGGAAGAATGTAGATTTGGAAATTTTTAGGCAAAATTAATTGTTGTATGGAAACAATTTAGCCTAAAGATCTTATTATATAGGTTTTATTTTTCTTCCCATCCGTACACAAAGTAATTCAAGGCTTTGCTCAACAATCTTATAGGGTTTATTGATTCAATAAATAGTCACATTAATGAACAATAGGTAAAAAATTATTTTTAAAATAAAGATACATTCTGCATCTACTTTGAATACCTCTAGAAGTAATCTCCTAGAAGCATATTATAATCCATACAATAGATGTAGGCTTAAAATATCAATAGCCTACTATATTGATTTGTCCTATAAAGGCTCATGACACAAACTTACTACAATCACACTATTATAAATTATTGCATATTGAAATATTGTTGTTTTGCATTTACTTCTATGGATATTTTTTTGTATTGGTACTAATTTCACTCCTACACTGCTAGAAATTATAATACACATTAGAGGGGATTTGAAAGCATTGGGTGATGCCAAGTTTTCTTGAGTTCTTAGACTATAGTAACTTGTTATATCAACAATCTAATATGGTTAAGAAAGTGCTATCTTAGAAAATATTGTTTAAAAAAATTTAATAAATTTTAGGTTTATTAATTTTTTTTGAATTTTTTGAAAAGAACTTTTTTTTTCAAAAATTCAAAAATTCATCCATTATAGGCTTATTTACAATTTTTGAACAAACTAGGAAACAACCTTGAAACGGTTTGCTCTCTTTCTTGCAAATCTCTCCTAATGAATCAATTAAATAAAGTCACCCTATTTGATTTATATTACTAAATCTAATACAAAAATCTATAAGTTGAAATATTGATTATGAACAAATTTTAACAAATAGAATAAATTGTATGCATACTAAATTTGCACCCTTACAAGCATGATGATTACATAAATTTGTCTCTTTGCAAAATTAGTCCAACAAAATTAGCCTCTTCTTAAAACTTTCATGCTCATCAATATTAATGCTATTGATTTTTTTATCCTTTTGATTTAGAGGTTAGTTATTTCGTAAATATTGACATGATACTCAAGTGATACTTGGTAATATCCACATCAATATTAGGTGATTCTTAGATAAAATTTGGCTATTGATTTTTACAGACAACAATAATCTAACTGCTTAGAACTCCTTCTATGAAAGACGACAAATAAGGGACATTTTTTGGTTATAACCAAGTCGTGGCAAAAAATTGTACATCAAAAAGACACTAATTAGTCAACATTGTAATATTTCAACATACACTATTTAAAATAGTGGGCCTATGATAAATTTGTGTCCTACACCCACTAATAGGGCAAATCATGTGAATATTGACGATCCAAATATTAATCAAAATCTACATTACTTGGAATAAATTTTAGGTTTAAGAAAAAAATTGAAATCAATGATGTATTGCTCAAAAAAGAATTGAATTTATGGATCTAAAAGATTAACCCCTAAATGCCCAAGGCCTGTTTTGAGCTTATTGGAATTTTCTGTAAGTTGAACAAAATACCAACATTTTGATAAGTTGTATCAATTTTTTTTTAATTGTAACCATAAAAATTCAAACTAGGTATGTTAGAGATTACATAGGAAAAGAAAACACAACAATATCACTTATAAAGTGAAAGATTATAATGTTTGACCATGAGGGTATTAAAACTACAAAAGTGATTTAAAGTATTTAAATCTAAAAAGTTGGTGACCAAAGAAATATGAGGTTGAAGGGCCTAATATACGTAACTCCAATCAATTTATGGCTTCTCCAAATCTACTCTACAATTTCTATAAATGAATGTTGAATGTGATTATTTCTCCAAGATCTAGTGTATTTGAGGCTCATTTTCAAGAATTCTCAACACTATGGAAAGTCAAGATTGCAATGGGTACCCTTGCACAAAATCTTGAATAGAAAAATCACTATCATTCATTTTTTTAGATTAGATTTTTGATAGTGAAACTAGACATCTAAAAGAGCTTTCTAAAAATATAAACCACTAAAAATATAAATTTGGTTAGGTTTTATTCAACTTCAAAGTTTTGCAAACACCAGATTTTGATGCCTGGAGCATTTAGGTTAAGTTTATGATTTAACCCCTAAATGACGCACACGCCATATTCTGGTTGATGAACAAGACAAAATCTTTCTGTATTGGATAGAAATGTAATTATTCATCCTCGGAATTATAAAAGATCTTCCACAATGGTTTGACTTCCAACAAGAGCTTTTGATTTATTTAGAACCAATGATTCCCACGATATCAAAATTCATGATTTCCACGGCCACCGGCTCATCGTTTAGGGGTTAATAATCTCAGCATTAATGAGAAAGTCCAAGAGGGCTACTAGGGCCTAGGGGTCAAGACTGTGGCGGCTCATGTGGGGGTAACTTCGCAAGGGTAAAACGAGAAAATAGCTCTGATTTATCGGCCTAGAAAATAGTGACAGAGGGGAAATTAAAAAGTTTGGGTCCCGGCCGTCAGGACCACACTCCCCGCTCAGTGCGCTGAGTACGTTATCTTACGGTAACTTCCACCGAGTAACTTACCTTCGCTTTTACCCCGGATACGTGGTTGTCTCCGAAGCCTCCGTTGTTCCAGTCACTGGTCCCCACGCAGGCCCCAGCAGCCAATTGAACCTTGGAACTGGAGACTCGGTCTTGACTTGGGAGCGAGACTTGGACATCGATTGGAAGACTTCGAATCACGGGGACTTGGGGCAGGACTTTTACATCATATAGTGGGCCCAGCAGGGTGAAAACGCAGGAATTCTTTTATTTTTGGCAAATTCTAAATTCATTTTTGCAAAAATTATCTAGGGTAGCCGATCCATTTCCAATCAGTTAAGCAATTCCACATATTTAGAGTGCAGTTTTTTTTATTTGCAAAAAAAATTCTATGTACAAAAAATAGAGTTTGGACGGATAGCATATTTTTTTAGAATTTTATTACACAAAACGTAATTACTATGGATTAACTATGTATTACTATGTATTTTAGTAGAAAATTCTTTTTGGACTATAATGATAATATAGACTTTACTATAGGTTGACTGTAAAATTGATCAAAGACTGATTGCATTTATGAGAGTCTTTCAATCAATCTTAATGTGCCACAATTGCTCCAGGAGCTACACCACAACTTCATGGAAAGAAAGCATATTATAGATTGGGAATGGGGGTGATCGGAAATGGGTTGGCTACCTTACAAGATGTCTAGAACATACCCTAGACCCGGCACAAAATACGGGGAATTTTTTTTAAACTTTTACCTCGGAGAACCCAAAATCCACCCTCCTGGGCCCGCTTCTTTGGTACGATAGAACGTCCTGCGACTTGGGGGAGGAAATCTCAAACCCTAGCCTACCTAATCGTTTCGAAGTTGCTGCTCATTTATGTCAGTTCGCACCAAGCTTTTGTGTATTTTATTCGTTTCTTTGATTTATCTGGTTTCGTTTGTTCTTGTTGTTAGTTAAGCTGCAGTCGCACAAGCATATGAAATTGAATCTTAGCATCAGGAGTTTGAGAACGATTGGCTTGCAAAATGTTATGGTTAGCGGAATCAGTAATAGAAATTCGAAGGGAGAGAGAGAGACATCGTTCCACGAGTATTACAGCAGGAATGTATGTACCTCAGGAGCATCACATGATTTCTTTGCATTGAATATTACAAGGCGCAAAGGAAGAGGTAAGATGTAGCAAAATCGATCGACTTTTGTCGTTGATTTCGATCTTGTGATTCGTATACTGAAATAGCGGTAGCATGAAAAAGAGAATGCGTTGATCTTGCAACATTGACGACTGACATTGTTGATGCAAGGCTGCAATGCGTTGCAAGATTGATGGTCGGGCTTGCTTAACGACTTAATTAAGTAGTCGCTTGTCAAAATTCTAAAAGTACGTCTATTTGTGTTATTGAGATTTGCAACGGTGTCATCGTATGCTCGTATTATATATTTTCCGGTATTAATCCCAAGTGCAGTGCTTTGCTTTGATATATTTACTAATTTTCAGCTATTTAATTCCTTTTCTTACAGCTGTGAAGTCATAAAGTGAATCCAGACCTCTATAGTGCTCTCTCATATCTCATTCACCATTCAAACACGAGGTGCTCTTTTCTCATGCGTCCTTTGATGTCTGTAAATGGCGTTGCAGTTGGAAATAGGGAAGTTAATACAACTACTGTACAAGAAACCAAGGTCAGATTGCACATGGAAGAAGTATCCAAGTAGAACTATTTTCCTCTTCAAATACCAAATCCGAGAGAGTTCAGGTACAGTTTCCATTCAAAATTCATTTTGTGCTTTGACTTATCACAAGAAGTTGAATAATAGAAAGTAAGGGTCCTGGACCACCCCTACTACTCAAGCACTTCTTAATTTTCACTTTTTCATGCAGTGCTAGTGTTATACAACTCCAGAGTATCAAGTTGACATCAAAAGACGTCTGAATGTGAATGTAAGATTTTTTTCCAAAAAATTTCTATTAATATTTTTAATTGGAATCCACCGACCCTTGAGAAGAGTGAACCCGCAACCCGGAAGTTACACAAAAGTGTACGAACTTGAGTGTACCTTAATCCTTCCTTGCAAAGACGAGCCCTAAGCTTCGTAGAGCCAAGAGTCAAGACATGAAGACTGATATTGCAATGTGACCGAGAGAGCACCACAAGATTGAATGTAAATACAGACGAAGAGGTTGCACCACGAGTAATCAATTTTTTTTTAATTTTTTAATTTTTTTTTAATGTCACAGGAAGGATCGTGTCCGACTGAGACCATCTTGAAAACAGTGTCGCAGTCTGCGCACGAAAACAGTAGTAACTTCTCTACACAGTCAAAATTGATGAAAAGGAATCTGCGTTGTGTCCACACAGTATCAGTCGATCTTCGGATTTGATTCACTTGCGGACTATAGCTCGTTCACCTGCTTGGTCGTAAGAATTGGAGGAACTGAATAGCTGAAGAGGCGTATATTACACTCTGTTTCCCTAAACGTACAGTAACGACCTAACACCGTAATTCGAAAGGGGACTACACCTATTGAAGAAGCAAGAGAATTTTCTAAGTAGACATGGTGAAATGAAAAAATTGATGGATGCAAGAATTAGCTTTCGTCGTTGTCTAAATGTCGGCGAATTTCTTCGCCTGGTCGACTCCCGTGGCCTTCGGTGTGTCGTAGAAAACGTCCGTGAGAGAGTCGAAGGTCAAATTTGGCAGATCGGGAAGATCAAAAAGAGGTGGCGGCGGGAGGATCGGAATCGGAGCATCGTCGTCGTCGTCCCAGCAAACGTTCGTGTCAGGCTGTAGATCTGCACACGGCTTCAGAAGGAAGCTTGAAGTCTGGTCTTGGATGTTGTCCCAAAAAAAAGAATCGGACTGCTGAAGCTCCTGCGTTGCAGTGCTGCTGTCCGGCCAGAACGAAGTCGGGGATCCTGCATCACCTCCCAGCATCGTTGACGATGTAATGGACGATAATGACGAAACTTGATCACTAGCTGTCGTCGTCATACTACTCTGAAGCTGTGATTCATGTGGCGTTACCATAGCCTGCAACTCAGACTCGAAAACAAGGCTTTTAAAGTCCGTCGGCTGCACTAGCTCAAAAGAATTCTCAGCAGAACCCTCGGAGATGGCGGCGTACTCCGATAAACCTTCAAGACAGCAGTCTTCGCAAGGTTCGGGAGGAGGCCGATGGTGTGTAGTAACGTCGAGAAAATCTCCAGGCGCGTCACCAGCTAGATTTCCTCCCTTGTGCTGGCCATCAGCGGGAAGCTCGTTCAGTTTAAACTGAGCTGGAGCAGCGGCGCTCATTTTCACATCGGGGCGATGCTGCACAGAACTCGTTGAGTGCAAGCCTCTCCCTATTCTGTTCGCGAATGGACAATCCGCACCAAGCTCACAGGGGATAATAGGCGACCGCAGTCCCAAGCTTCGACCGTAAGTCGTGTTGAAAAACACCTCGTGCGGAAGCTGCCGGTCCGGGGCCAGATCACAAGAATTCAATCTCGAGTAATTTGACATCACTTGAGGCGGAAAAACACGATCCGAATTGACATTGCACGACGACGAGCGCATTAACACACTCTCACTCGCCGGCGCGTAGCTAAAATTCGGAATCGATTGTCCAGTCCGGTCACACGAATTCTCCGACCACGGAAGATGATGCGAGAAGCTCCCCATCGGCATCACTCCAACTGCAACAGCACCCGTCGCGGAACGACGTAACTGCGCTCCATCATCAACTCCCTTCAAGCTGCAATCAAAACCTTCCCCCAGGTTCGCCATTCCGTTTCCAATCTCCTCCGAATTTACATTCATGCTCGTGACAAAGCGATGATAATTAGGATGACTACTAAAATTATTATTACTCGCGCTGCTGCAACCGCCAGCCATAACCCGATGCTGCTGCTCCCTCTCATGCGGGAGGTTCAGCCTGGCGCCGCTGCCATGATACACAAGAGCAGCCTCATCATAAGCGCGCGCAGCTTCCAACGCCGTCCCGAACGTGCCTAACCACATCCTTGTCCTCAACCGCGGCTCTCGAATCTCCGCCACCCAGCGTCCCCACTGCCGCTGCCTCACACCACGGTACTGATGCAATCCATTCTCCGGACCCCCTCGCCGCCTCCTCACACGCTCCTCGGGCGTGCCATCTCCATCTCCATCCCCATCCCCATCTCCATCTCCCGCCTCCCCCGTCGTCGTCGTCTCCCTCTCCCGCTTGGAATTTTTTCTCCCGCGCGCCTTCGACTTGGAATCCACATCCGAGGCCTCAGAGCTCACATCCACATGAGCTCCGCTGTCAATCGCTCCATCGTCAATCACTTCCTCACCATCGCTGCCAAGCTTCATCTCCTTCGAATTCACCATAGCTGCAGTAAAGCTCCCTCCCCTCCCCTTCCCTCCAGGTACACCACTAACCCACCCCAGTTAGACTAACACATTGAATGCCTTGCAGCCTCCACCCTTCCGAAAGGAAACAATTCGAAGCACAACTTGACAAATATCTCGATCGCCTTGCTTTATAAGCCAGAATTTGATCTCGACCAGCTTGCTGCAGTGGACGTTTTGCACGATCCGTCCACTGTCCTGTAGTAGTAGTAGTGGCAACGCGAATTGCCAACTGTTTCCAAGGCAACACTCTCTGTGGAGTTTTCCAGCGGCCAGCCAGAGTTAGTAGCTTCGTTGCTAGAGTTGGCAACTAAATCGAGGAATTCTGGAGAAAGTTACTATTCATTTACGTCATTCCCTTTTTCGTTGAGGGCAGTTGCCTTCTCTTTGTGAGTGGGTGTTATGGTCGTCAGTGGTCCCCCCTCTAAGCCCCGTTGGATAACCTTGTTTTCTCTAGAGCATCAGTCATTCCAATCCAAGCTGCTGAGTCGTGCCATCCTCTTTGTCAGATCGCCCTTGGGTGAAAACTGAAAGGGGTGTGTGAAAAAGGGGTGGAATTTCCAGGGAGTTTGGGCTTCAGTAGGGGACCTGGAATGGAGGCGATGGCGTGTCAGGGAAAGCTATTATTGGTAAGTGGTCTTACATGAATATCGTTCCACACTGGGACTTCGGTGTCAAAGTGGGCAGAAATTTCCTCCGTCTAGATGCAAATTACCCCTGGTTTGTAGTGGCTTTTGTTCTTAGTCTGTTCAGTGACTTCAGTCTTCTGGGTTGCATTCACATGAGAGTGAGTGGCCGGGGAGAACTAACTGACCCATTGTTTCTTGGTTTTGGGTAGTAAGAGAGGTGTTAAATACTCTCGACTATTTTTAGCTTTGTGTGACATGATTTTTGCTCTTGCATACCAATTTATAATAAAACTGACTATAATTCTAAGCATTTTTATCTTGAAATAAAGTTTTAAGAAATCATATCAAAAATTGAAATTATAGGAACATGCCAAAGTGTCAAATGTCCCTCAAAGGAACTCTTGAAACTTTTGGGATCACACTAATTGTCTCTTATATCACATCTTTACTTTGCTAAAATAAATTCCTACATTCCCTTTCCAATATGAATTAGGCACAAAATAAAATTTAAAAACAACATATTTAAAAATCTAGTAGAAAACTTGAACAATAAAAAAAGAGGTTTAGTTCAATACACTTTACTATTGAGATTCATATAATTACAATTCCATATGAACCCCAAGCTAGTGTGGATATTGTACTTTGGCACCAAATCCTAACTATATAGCTTTGTACTCCAAGACCTCCATTCTCTTAGTAATACAATGTAACACATAATATAGTGGATATGTTGTATCTTTAATTCTAAGAATTATTTAGTTGTACTTATGAAATTACAAATTTCATTATAAAGAGATGTTGAAAGGGGATAGCAAGGGAATTTATATACTACAAAGAAAGGTAGGATTTTTATTCTTTATTTATTCCTTTTAGGTTATATTTCTTGATTTTGTACAAATGAATTTCTAACCTTGGAAGAATATTTTGTTTGACACAGGTGATTTGTTTAAATCATTGTAAATTTACAAAATCATATTCTTTATATATTTTTGGTCACCCTTGGTATATGTGCACTAATGGTAGTCTTTTGGTTGTCCTTGTCTATTTTCTTGATATTTTTAAATTTATATAAGTGATTGTGGTGGTAGATTAGGCATTTTGGATTTTCTTAATACTCCTAGGATGTAGATATTGAAATGTGATTGTTATTTATTTTCATTATATGTTGCATGTAACAAATTTGATATTTTATTTGAAAGCACCAATGTCTTTCAAGTATGTTTTTATTTGGTGTTAAGAGTGATGATAGTATATTAGTGGAAATTAACATGATTTGCAAAGACCACTAAAAGATTTCTATGTCTTATTAGACTAGTTACAAATTTTCTTGTGGTCATTTGTATTGTATTGTGTGCATACTAAGTTTCTTCTACACTAATTTATCCTATTCTTGACTACTATTCCTATACTTGGGGAGTACAAAGTATGAATATATATATATATATATAATTAAAACTTTTTAAAGGAGAGAATATTTTTTATTAATGATATTTATATAGAAATTTCAACATGCAAAGCATTACTCTATATGAAGGTCATATTTAGCATAAATTAACTCATTTTTGTAAAAAAAACCCAACACATGTCATCTTGCTAATGGTGTAAGGTAAGAGACTCTTAGGAATTGAATGTGGGAATTCAATTTTGGCACTTGAGTGTTGAATTAGACCTTCATGTTCAATAATAAGCAAACAATGGTTTAAAATACGTCTTTTTTTATAACAAGTTGGAACCTTGTATAGCCTTATTTTGTAACATTCACTAATAAGACAAATCACTTTAATATAAAAGATTTTAGGAACAAATTTAGATATACTTTTGAACTAGATCCACTTTGCAAAACACTTCATATATGGTGACATCTATTTGCATCAGTATATACATTGTTGTAATCAAGTTTATGGCAATGAAAGTGAAACCTCTTGTTTCAAAATTGAAAATATAATAAAAAGACAAAAATGCATGATATTTATGAATCTTGATTCTTGAACAAATTTCTATTTCTATTTTAGAGTTTGTATTCATATGAAGAAGTTGCAATTCTTTTGCAATATAAAGTGGGTACATCCAAAAATTCCACAAATTGGTACTATGTCTAGTTACTATGATTAAATTGTTCAGATTTTTATATAGTCTTGTTGGCAAGTGAAAGCACATTCCAATGTACCCAAAAAATGCAACATTTGGATACATATGCAAAAGTTATTAAGGATCAAAGTTTGTTTCTAAAAGCACTCTATCCAAATAGATACATAACTGATTTTTAAAATGTAAATAGACTGTAGATGGCGCTTTAAGGTCAATTGCAATTTTGGGTGTACCTACCTTACTTCAAATATGAGTTAAAGTAGATTAGTCTTATTATTTCTGCAACCCATTTCCATCACCCTATATTTGGCTCTATTTCTATCCATTCTACCATCCAAATTTGTCTAAAAAACCATCCAAATATGTAGAGAAATTTGACAAAATCTATGCCTTAATGACATTTAGGATAACTTGTCAATAGGTGATTGGTGGATACTTTGATGTTGATAGGACATAAATAGGTGGTTATGGATTGTTATAATTAGGCTGTTCATGACCCTAATCTATAGCACTTTTGTAATTTAGGATTGTACACTTTAAAAATTCATAGAAATTAGAATTCTGATAAAAAAAAATTAGAATTCTATTTGGATTTGATTTGTGAAACATGCCCACAACTCTAAAAAATATGTTTCCTTCTTAGAATTGACCCCAACATAGTCAAATTGCAAATTAGGGTAGTAATAGGCTTGTCTATTTTAGATGATCTAAAGTCTATGTTGCAAAAAACTTGCCAAGGATGGATTGCTAAGGTAACTCAAGCTATAACAAGCACAACTTTGGACATGTCCAATGCAATCCCACTTCTTGTGCACTACATTTTATAAGACACATGAATACCACAATCGACACCACAAGTATTTTTAGAACTACAATGGGCCTATCTAGAGCTGTGCTTGTTATAGGCTAGAGTACCTTATAAGGAGGATATATTCCAAATTGTACCCTACCTGAAACAACCATCATCTCTTGCTATACATCTCCAAAATGAATTTATATGTATGTCAAAAAATAATTTTTAGAATATGAACCAAAAAGAACTTTGACTCACTAATAGAAACCCCCATTTAATGTGACAAGGCCTAATTTTTCTTGACGGATTTTGCTAAGCATCAAAAGTAACAACCTGTGTTTTTATGTCAACAAAAACGTTCAGCACAACATCAATGCTAACATAAAAACACGGATTGTTACTTTTGATGCCTAGCAAAATCCATCAAGAAAAATTAGGCCTTGTCACATTAAACAGGGGTTTCTACTAGTGACTCTTCATAACTTTTGCATACAATATCCAAATGTTAAGAGTTAGAACTTCCTTTCACTTGCCTTAAGAAAATATAAAAATCTAACCAATCTAATAACAACTTGGTTCAATAGCAAGAAGTGGTAGTTTGGAGGATATTCACTTTATAAGGCAACAATTCTTAATTGTGACCTATTTGAAAATCATCCAATCTACATTCTTACCTAAAATGTACACTCAACCTTCATACATGAAACCTTCAAATGAATTTTAGATACACTTGTATGATTATATCTGAAATCAGTAGTTTGTTTATATAGTTTTTGAAAAATGCATTCTAAAAAAATGAAAAAATGAAACAAAAATGATCAAAAAAACAAAATTATCTTCTGTAAAAAGAAATACAGAGTGAATAGACCAAATTCGAAAATATTGTAAAAAAATATTGAAATAATAAAAAAATGTTCATATTTAATGAAAATAAAATTCAATAGAATAACTAAAAACGTTTTAACTTTATATATTTATTTTATTCAACATAATAATTCCGTTGAACGGTGTTCGTACATGTTCCGCAATATCACCTGTAAAAACTCCACCAGTATGAAAAGTTTGAAATCTTCTTCAACTACCAACAAGATTCAACAAAATCTTTTACAATTAAAAAAAATGAAAACCATAGCACTTGATTGGAACTATGCTCAAGAATATATTTGGATGCATTTAAATGTTGTTACCCTACTATTAATGAGGAGTCAAAATTCACAACAATACAATTCTACTAGAAAACATGCACATGTAGACTAATCTTATAAACTCACATTTGGTCTAATTCATCATTGTTATGACAAGTTAGACCAAGTGTGACTCTTGAAGCTTGGTCTACAAAGGCGTGTTTTTTACTATTGCAAGATTCATGATAGGGTCATACAATTCGTGGAATTGGAGTTCCTACTAAAGTTTATAATTGACTCAATTGTCTTTATGAAAACAAATCAAAGAATGGCACTCCTCACTGAGTAGGAGGGTGGTGTTTGGGCACCAATGAATAGTCTGAGAGTATGGTATTTGATGCCCACATTGATTTGAAGCTTGTGCCATTGTAGGACTTTGGCATCATATTGTGGCATTGTTCTTTGGTGTTTAAAGACTACCCTTTCTATTAGTGGCTTGTGTAAGATATTCATAAGTTTTGGTTTGATTCTTCTATTTGTTGGTTAACCTTTGGTTGGATTAATTAATCAACACTTAGAAGACTAAAGTACTATACAACTAGTTTGAAGAACTTGATTTACATTAAAATTCAATGTAGTTTGAGTATAAGAACATGAAATTTATTTATCGTCTTAAACAACAATTGGTTGGTTGGTTTACTAACACACATGGTTGGACCTTCTTGCTAAGTATGTACTTATTTTTGAATTGCACTATATGAATAAATGGTATTTATAGAAACAAAACAAAACAATGATACTATTTGCATGCTATTTATGTGCTTTGATTTGATACTCCATTTTTGGTCCACTGGTATAAACATGATTGTCTACATGATAGACTGGAATAATATGCCCCCAAAGACTATAGCTAATGAAGTTGTTTACATAGAGTACTTCCATGGGTTATTTATCTAGTCTATAATCCTACACAGCCCAAATTTTTACTAATAGTTGGCTAGATTTTGGGTAGATTAGCTAACATATATTTGGAGGTTGTACCCCTAGTGAGAAGAACTTGATTTATATTGAAATTTTATTTTTTTCAATAAAAAAATATGGAATCTATTTCAAAGTAATAGGATTTCCATTTTGTGTTTCAATTTTTTTTACTTGGCCTCCAATAACTTCCCTTCTTATATTATTGCCTTTGTTACTGAAAAAGCAATCACATGCAATTAAGGTAAGGTAAGAGGTTGTATAATGGACCATCTAAGGCTGAAAACTGAATTTTAGAGAGGTGAAACTTCTAGAAATATTTTTCAGTAAATTTTCCTTGAAAGACAAGTTGAATTGACATCTAATCCAGGTCATTTCATATTTTTTTGAGCTTGGTGGAGTTAGTTATAAAATTCTGAAGTTGAAGTGCATAGGGCTCTAAAATGGAGTACCTCCTAAAATGTACATACTTTGTACATTGTTGAAGGCTATGAAAAAGCAACATGTACAAACTATGTACATTTAAAGATGTGCTCCATTTTAATGCCTACTCCATTTAAGGACCTCCTACCTTAATGTAGGAAGATCCAAAATGGATTGTAGTCTAATTGAGGGTTTGAAAGGATTCAAACTGGACTTGAAAATGACAATTTTACAAAATTCTACAAATAGAGCCACGAGGTAAATATCATGCAAGGCAAAGGATTAACTTGTTTTCTTGTAATCTCAAGGGATGCCTATGAAATTATCATTGCAACAAAGTTGAAAATCACAAGAATCACCGTCGCACCCAACAAGACATGAATAGCCCTTCTATGATCTACAATGGGAAGCTATTTAACCACTTTCAACCCTTGAATGCTGCCGCGGACATTTAACATCCTTTCAATGACATAGAATCTTTCTTTGTAGGTCAGAAGTGCAACTTTTCATCCTCGATATTACGGGTGGAAAGGGAATATATTCTATAGTACTTTGACTTCAAATGAGTATATTTGGCATTTTGAATGTAGATGATGTTGCACAGTGTCAAAATGCATGATTTTGACAGTTACCAATCTGTCCTTCAAGGGTTAACCTTCTAAGAATGCCATGGACTAGAATGGTCCGATGAATGACAAAGGATTCTTTCATGTAGGATAGAAATGCAATCATTCATCCTTGGTTTTAGGAGTGGAAAGTGGAGATCTTCTATAGGAGTATAGGTCTTTGACTTCAAATGAGTTTTTTTTAATATTTTATTACCAATAATTCCCATGGTTTTAGAAATGCTGAATTCCACAAGGACCCTGCGTCCTTACAAGGTTAATGTGTTTGTTTTTGTTTGTTTTTTGGCTAATTTGCAAAACTGGGTTAACCAAAATACTAGCAAAATATCTTTTTGATTTGCCATTGTTTTGTTTTTTTGTGTAAAAAAGGGATAGATCTAAATTTGTGCACAACAACAGGGACGACATCAGCAGGTACAGTATTAAGATAAGATAAATCTCCTTCAGATCCAGGGTGTCTCAATGTTGGGAATTCCAGTCGTTACCTTAAAGGGCAGAAGTTTCCTGGGAAACGATCAACTCTTGGCAGGTGGTTGGGTTCAGTTGCCTTGACGTGAAGTCTGCACATTTGTAAGTTATCTGAAACTGTTAAAATATTATTCACACTCCTGCCATAACTTAAGGTGGATACACCTAAAAGCGCCACTTATTCTTACTGTGCCTTGGTGCTGTTATCACGCTGTTCAGATTTTTACACAGTCTTGTTGGCGAGTGAAAGCATGTTCCAACCCACCAAAGAACAAAGGATTTGGATATCGTATGCAAAAGTTATTAGCGGTCAAAGTCTGTTTCTGAAAGCACCATCTACACAGTCTGGGTACATGACTCATTTTGGAAATGTATGCACATTGTAGATGGCACTTTGAGGTCAGGTGCCATTTTGGGTGTACCTACCTTATTTCATTTTTTAAACTTAAGGTAAGTTGGGAGGTTCATAAGCCGACCATCTAAGGGTTAAAACTGAATTTGGGGGAGGTGAAACACCTTGAAATATTTTTCAATGAATTTTCCTTGAAAGACAAGTGGAATTGGCATCTAACCCAAGTCATTTCATTTTTTTTTTGAGCTTTATGGAATTAGTTTCAAGTTTCTAAAGTTGAAAAAAAATGGTCACACATAATCATTAAAAGTGAGTGCTTCCTGAAATGTGCAAATTTGGTACATTGAAGAAAGCAAAATGTACCACTGAATCATGTTCACTTTTAATGCCTTGTTGGAGTTTGAGCCTCTTACCTTACCCCAAACAAACTTTTCATCCATTTTGTGACATGTTCATAACATTGTATAACTAGGGAAGGTGTAACCCCCCAAATCACTCAATGCCTTCAAGAGCACCGTACTTTAAACCTAGAAATGGTGTAATTATCTATTAAAAATTGTCACTAAGTGAGGTACAGTGATTCTTCAAAGAAACATTTGTCATTTGGGTTTGGTGATAAGCTTTTAAGTTCACATTACATTATGATTTATGTCTTTGACAAGGTTTTCTTTCTTTTCTTTTCTTTAAAATACATCGACAATTTCCATTAATTTTTCACAAGTTTCTCTATTGCTTGTTGGTTACTACATTGGATTATTTTTTTCAATGTTAAAAACACAATTGCAACTCCATTTCTTTTCCGTTTGACACCTTGGGAGGGGGCCTTTGTGCATGTGACTCTTGATTTTCAATGCTACCTATCAGTGCTTTCAAGTATTCTACTTTTAAAGCTTTGTATCCTTGTTGTGGTTTTATATTTGTCAAAATTTGAGAATTCATTGTGCATTTCTTCCTTTTCTATACATTTCTTTATATTCTTGTATTTGCTATTATCTACTTAGCCGTCAAATTATTTATAGCTCAATTTGTAGCGTTTTTGGGTGTACCGAGGCTTTAACTCAAACTCAAGTGCCTTTATGTGCACCTCAAACTCAACCCCATAAATGCATCTTATGTTAAAGGATATTCATCCAAACCTGAAGTTGTTATTGAAATTAAGACATAAGAGGATTTTCTGGGCCTCTGGAAGACTGTTTCGGGATTGTTCCCTGAAATTGTTCCCAGTGCTGCAGACCAGCCCCTGCTGGTCTGAAATTTTGAATTTCGAAAAAAAAAAATTAAAATTTTATTTTTTCGAGAATTTCAGAATGTCTTAAAAAGCAAAAAACTGATTTTTTTTTAAAAAAAATATTTCAGAAAAATATTTTTAAAATATTTAATAATTAACTAATTAAATTAATTAAATAACCTTATCTGACGTGGCAGTCGCTCGACCACATCAGCATGCTGATGTGGCAGAGTTCCCAGCGTTCCCACAGCGTTCCCAGCATTCGGGAACTCGCAGTCTTCTAAACGGCCAGAAATCCTCTTATGATTGAATATTATATAATAATTATATAGAAGAAGGTATAATTATTACTTGCCAAATACTTTTTCATAATTTTCATTTCATCAATAAAAAGAAAATGATTCAAGACTTTATATTTACATATGTGTCTAAAAAGTGAAATGCATTTTTTAATTAATGCAAATATGGAATCTTCAAAAATAAGTTGATGCCAAAATTCTTTGAACTAGAAATTCAAAAACTTAGTATTCTAAGTAGAGTATAGGCTTTTAAAATCAATCAAATGAATATTCTTCAATCAAACATTACTTTCTTGTAAGATCCCATTGTATCTCCTAAAGGTGTTTTTTCAGATTTCTTTAGCAGTTTGTTTTTCTCTTAACTTTTGAAAGTCTTCAATTAAATAGATAATTGCTTGAACTAGTACAAAAATGATATTTTCTATTGAAAAATGTCCATTTACATGGCCCACCCAATTATATACCAATAAAAATGGTAGTCAAACTATATAATTTTATTAAAAAAAATTGTTTAATCATTCAAAAAGTTGTTTTTACTTTATTTGTATACCATTTACTACAAAATCCTACTATAATAGTTTCAAGAATTAAGATCACATAGCAACCATCCGAGATCAATCAATCAAGTCTTAAAAATGATTTCACAATTTTTTTTGCAAAAGACAAAAGGCCTCCATACTTTTGAAAATTTGCAAAGATATATGGAGTACTATACAATAATGTAGAGAGGAATTTTTTTAATAAATTTAAAAATAAAAGTTATAAATTTGAATTTAGATTGCATTCATATATTAAATTCATCATAACGATTTCAGGTATTTCAGAATAATTTTTGGAAAATACATGATTTATATTTCTTCTAAATTTGATTTCAAAAACAATGTTGATGATGTTTTCCTTGCTACAACGAGAAAGAAGATTGTTTGGACTTATTGACCTTTACAAAAGTATGTTTTCAAAACTTTATGTTGTCTAAATCTATGAATTCATATTTATCAATGCTACTTTTGAATTGAAAGTCAACTTATAAAAGTTTCATCCATACTCCTATCTTCACTCCTCTAAAAGCATACATTCTAATAATGTAAAATGTAAAGTTGCATAATAAATCACTTTTGTTTAGGTCTTCAAAAAGATAGATTTAATCAAAATGCTTTTAATTTTGAGCAACACAAATTGAGATTATCCATCAATCTAAATTTGATAGATGCATCTTTTAAAAGCTAATTCCTAAAGAACCCAAAAATCTACTTAATTAGGCATTTTAACCCCTAAAGGACCAAATTGCGTTTTTTGGCAATATAGCAATTTCAGGCAGCTCACTACAAATGGAGTTTTTATTCTTTTTCTTTGAAATTTTCACACGACATGCGCCCAAGGAGTAGCTTTAAGGTCCAACAAGTTTAATAACATTTGACTATATAGTCAAAAAGTTATTGCATGATATGTGATTTCCTTTGATCTCTGGGCAACTTGGGCAGATAAAAAACTTCTTTAAAAATAATTTTTTGAAAAAATGAAAAACTGAAATATTTTATGTAGAATTTTGTGTATGCAAGAATCTTTGAATCATTCCATTTGGATTAGTGAGTCAAAAGTTATGAGGAGGTTTAGTTTGAGGTAGTTTGTGGCTAGTTACAAATTCCTACACTACAAAAAAGTTTGAAATCCTTTAATTAATTCAATTTTTAATATTTTTGGATAAAAATAATTGAAATAGATGTAAATTTTTTTATTACAACATTTTAACCATTGGGATCAGAATTTTTCAATTTCATAAATAAATTTTTAACAATTTAGTGTTTTGGCTCATTTTCTACTTCTTTGTACTTGTTATTTTTTTCCTCTATATTTGACAACTCCATATGATTTGAATTTTTTTTTTGCATATATCCAACTTGCCTTTAAGAATGAACGCAGAGAATAACCACCAATTTGAACTTTTTTTCATACAAATGTAACCTTGTGAAGTGCACCTGCCCGGATTTCCACAGTGGTAAAAAAGGGATTTTTGTCACTTCAAATACTAATATCTTGCAATGTACATGGTAAAAATTTATGAAATTTTTTCTACATCTTTTTAAACTTGTTCTCTAAAATATCCTATGGTTACTTTTGTCCAAAAATGTTTTTTTCTTAAAATTTGGTAGTTGTCTAAAAAATGATAGTTTTGAAGCGGTTTTGGTGAAAACATAGTCAAAAACCTTTAGGGGTTAATAAATTAGGTAGGCTCTATTGACTTCATAATTTAGAAATTTGCATGAATTTTTTAGAATATATGCTACTTATCATCACTCTACATAGAAAGCTTTGTTTCACATCATTATGATAAATATTACAAAAGTTAGAAGAATTTTTTCAACTTCAATGTCAAACTAGGCAATAAAAATATGCTCTAAAAATAATTAAATATTTTTTTGGAATCTTATAGATTGACACGTACTTAAAAACATTCAAACCATTAAATTCCAAATAATAAGGTGAAAATTATAGGGAGTTTTATTTTGTGGGTAATGAAGGTAAGAAAACATGCAAAGTTGTATGTTGTTCCCAATTTTAAAAGCTTTGAAATAAAAACAATAAAAAAGGATATTAATTGATTACTAAAACATTCACACCATTAGAATTAATGATTCTCAATTTCTTGTAAAATTTACTAACAAATTAGTTTTTCTTTAATTTAGTACCACCTTCTTCTTAAAAATTTTCTTAAAGGAATTTCTTTTTAATTATATATATATATAAACACAATTTTTTTTTATCATGTGTGTATTTGCAACACATTTATACAGCACAATGACTAAAATGAGCAAGTTATAGGATATATTTATTTAGGTTTAGGAAGGTCTAGAAAAGCCTACATTTTGAAGTTTAACAAGACATTGAACTTGAAATTAGCGAGAATACCTACTCTAAAATTTTGGGTCAATGTACTTGAACAAGTTAATCAAAGTATCATGGAGTTGAACTTATTAAAAAATAAATATTGATGAAAATTTTTACCTTGCTTTATGGTAGTTTTATGGTCACTTTAGGATAAGGATTTTTTGTGGTAGTTTTAGGTTTGCATACATGAAAGAACTTTAGGACATAATGTCTTGGAAGCAACTTGAATTGTATAGATACATCCATTAAGTATTGAAATCGTCAATTGAAAGACGGATCTATGCATATGTTCTTGACAATGTTTTAAAAGATATTAAATAACCTTTAAAAGATAATTTTCCATTGAATGGACTATTGAAAATTCAAATAAGTTCCTAGGAAGTGAATTTTGGTCAACTATTTACAAAATTGTGATGCAAGGTATAATTGTATCTCCTCAATGGAAAGATAATTTTTTTCAATCTAGGGCTTAGGTTAAAGGTTATGTTGCGTTGAACTTTTTGGATAATTGAGGCAATTTGGGCATTATAGGAGCATTTTTTGGCCAAAATCCTCTTTGACTTTTGAAATTTGGCATGTACTTAAGTAATAATTTAATGCATATAAGTGCCCAAATACAAATTTAAATTTCAAATCACATTCTAAAAGGAGTCAAACTTTATTAGCTATGTTAGGGCAATTTTAAGAAAAACAACATTTTCTTTAAAATTCAAGCCCTATTATCTTGTAATCCCCAAATCAAAGTTGATGAAATTTTCCTACATATTCCAAATGTTTGTCTCAAACTTTTCACTACTTGAATTTTAAATTAAAAAATTCTTATTATACAAGAACTCATCAAACAATGACTAGTGTATTGCCAATTCATTTGAGTTCCTTGCATTGGAGGGTGATTGGAAGCTAGATACCATATTTGTTTTTGAAAATTTTCATAACTAAATCTAACATCATATATTTATAAATGGTGAAAATCTACATTTTTTGTATAGTAGGAAGGCACTAAGAGGGCTCAAAGTTTGCTAGCTGTATTTTGCAAGAATGAAAAAAAATTCTCACTTCAATTGTTATAGTCTTTCAATCCTCATAGTAAAACAAATGAAAAAATTTCCACATTTTTTTGTTTGTTAAACACAATTTGGTATAGTTGGAATTTTAAAAGGAGTTATACTTTTTGATTTTGGACAATAAATTAATAATTTAGTAGTTTTAAATCCCCCCCCCCCCGCGGGGTCTCACTCTCAGATAGGACAAAGTAGGACAATCACTTTAAAGTGATGAATTTTGGCTGACGGAGTTTCTGTGAGAGTGTGAGCTCAAGTGCATCTGTGAGCACATGCGAAGTTACTGAGTGGGACACAACTCCCTCAAATATATTTAATATTGTAACTTATTATATAAAAAATATTAATTATAAATTGAAGTTGTACCTGTTTTTTTAAGAAATGGAAAACTCACTGCCGCATTGAAAATAAACCAGGCTCAAGCATCCAAACCACAGGACTCGACAAAGGAAAGAAGTTCTACCTGTGTTAAACTGTTGCAATATTTGAATGCAGTTGAATAAACATATTGCAATAATTATTCTAAATCCCTATTAGTAAATGTTTTTGACTCTTTTTTCACCAAAAACGTTTCAAAATTGCCATTTCTGGTTCAAGAACTAAATGTTAGAAGGAAAAAAAAACATTTTTAGGCACATTGAATTGTAGGATGTTGTAGCATGCAAGTTTAAAAAGATGTGGAAAAGTTTTCAGAAATTTAAACCGAGGAGATTGCAAGACAATAGTGTTTGAATTGATAAAAATCCTTTTTTGACCTTGCAAAAAATTGGGCAATTACACTTAACAAGGTCACATTTTTATTAAAAAAATGTCTAAAATAATGGTGCTTTTTTGGATTCAATCTTCAAAGCTAGTTGACAAGATGCTTGAAAATTTTCAAAGCATTTGGAATTGTACAATATATAGGAAAAATATAGTAAGTTGAAAAAAACAAAGAATTATTAAAAATACTAAATTATTAAGAATTTGATTATGGAATTAAAAAATGCCAATTCCGATGGTGGTAATGTTCTAATAACCACTCTACAACTAATGCATATTTTTTTTTTCAGAAATATTGAAAATTGGATTAAATGAAGGACTTCAAAGTTAGTTGTAGAGCAAGAAAATCTATAACTATCTCCAAACTAAAACTCCTCATAACTTTCATCTTGTCAATCAAAATGGAATGATTTGAAGCTTTCCATGTATATGTAAATTTAGAAAATCAGTTTCAAAATTTTATTCTATTAAAAAATGATCAAATTTTTTTTTCCAAGCTATTGGTTGAGGGATGAAAACATATCATGTAATAACTTTTTGAGCATGTAGTCAAAAGTTATGAAAATTGTTGAGTACAAAAGCTACTCATTAAGCACATATTGCATTAAAATTTCAAAAAATGAAAATGAAAAATGCATTTGTAGTCACCTACCCAAAATTGCTAAATTGCAAAAAAATATAGTTAGGCATTTTGGGGTTAAATTAGATTTCAATACTAAATGTATACATTCGATTTACTACAAGTATATTGCATTGTTTTAAAATTGGTAGACATGAGCAATCATTTGTCAATATTGATGTTTATATTGATGAAGATAAAAGAAGAAAATAGAAAATGTATTAGATTTTATATGCATCCATGTTAGAACTTATGTGTATTTCATTTAATCTATAGATTTATCATATATGTAAAACTATAGATGGATTAAACAATTTAATTGTCATATTGAAGTTTTTACACAAAGCATTGGTTTTCATTTATGTATGCTCCTATTTGAACACGTATTTTCTTTTGAGCTAATAAAATGACAACTTTTATTGCAATCATTTTATATTTCCTTCACCTTACTATATGACTTCATTTATTTTCACTTTATTTTAGATAATTTCATTCACTATATTGATTTTATAATCAATTTATCATTATTAATTTTTTTTCTTCAACAATGCTAAATGATTTAATATATTATTTTAGTTTTTAATAAAAATAATAATAATACACAAGAACATTTACCATTAAATTGAAATATACATTGTACATTGTTTAGAATATTTATTTTTTTAATTTTAAAATCATATTAAATGTTTATTTAATTATTTAAAAAATATTAATTTAATTAATTAAATTCAATTTATAGTCTTAAAAATTGCTTACAAATCCATCATATGTCCAAAAGCAATAATAGTACAACCTTGGTCAAGTCAAGCTCTCTAATAGTGTAAAGAAAATGACAAGTGTATAGCTAGGGATATTTCAATGTTACATACAAAATAAATTAGAACAAAAGCTACCATTGTATTTTGACTTAATTTTTATTCAGCTTTTACTTTGCATACATAAGTGAATATAAAGGGTGCACACTCTTGATTGAGAATAAATCAAGAGATCAAACTCTCTTCTTTAAGGTATTGATGTTAAAGTTTTGTTTTTAATTGATTTAAGAGATCAAATTTTCTTCTTCTTATCTTTTTTTTCTTTTTTTCTTCCCCCTCTTTTTTCCTTTTTTTTCTCCCCCTCCCCCTCTTTTTGCCTTTTTATCTAGGAGTAGGCCCCGGCGCCCCCCCCCCCCCCCCCCCCCTCAAAAATGCCTTCTATCTTTTAGACTTTAAAGGGTTTAAAATGATTGAAGTTGAGAGGAGCAATAAGGGAACATCTAAAGTTATATAAATAAGGGTTTGAACATAGATAATATTATTGATTGTAAAAGTTTTTTTTGTTGAATCTTTGCTAATCAACAACTATTATTACATATACTATATTGAAGGCTATATAGGATTGGAAAGGGCAGTGATGTCAGTGTGTAAAGGCAATAGTAGTGGACACAATAGCTAAAGGGACTTCTTGCTAATTAAAGACTAGAAGAAAAATAGCAATGACATTTGTATAGTAAAAAACATGTGAGTTTCAACATAGGGTGTAAAAATCAATGACGTTGCAATAGTATCACAAAGTTTGCAATTCATGTATATAGTAGTGTATAGTGTGCTTTATATAACTCTTGTAAATATTAAGGAATGAGTTTTTTTTTGTAATAGATAATCTATATGGAAAAGCCTATTAAAGAAACAACATTGTAATGGCATGTTAGATGAGAGATCTACAATTACAAAGTAGCAACAATGTAAATATAAAAGCTAAACTCAATGGTATCAATGATTTTAGACAAGATTTGCAACTACAAAGTAGTAGCAATGTAAATATAAAAGCTAAACTCAATCGTATCGATGATCTTAGAAACCTAGTTGACATTCTTGTTGATAATCCAAAGGGGATTCTAAATTCTCTTAGAATGTATTTTTCGAACATTACAAGATCAAACCGTGAATTTTCAAAGGTTTGAACATAGGCATATCCCTCATCACTTAGGCTCCTACATAGAAACTATACATTTTAGACATCTATGTTTTAGGGCCAATTTTAGTTGTATGATAAACATGATAAACGGATTATGTGAAGGCCTGATTTGACACTCCAACATAAGATTGAATTTCCACATCAAATTTTCAAGGGTCCAGATCACCTTGCACAAATCACAAGATGACATGTAACCTCTTCCACGAACATGACTTAATTATTTCCGAATCTGACCTTCATGTAGGGTATCCTAGCCCTCTGCCAGTTAAAAGACATTCCCCTTCCGCATGATTGTACCCTGAGAGCCAACATTAAACCCCTTCATTCGAATTCTGACACGCTTTCACGGTGACGAGTCTTCTCAATGTTGCCACTCCACAGTATCCTAATTTAGCCACCGACATAGTTCCTTGGAAATGAAGGATCTGGGCGTACTAGCTGCAAACTACAGCCACCTGAGAATTTACGTGACTTGAGCAGCTCGCTGAAGAAGTCTGTTGGCCCATGATGCACATAAAATATTTCTGTTTGGGCAGAGCTGAGGTGGGAAAACATCTCTAGCCGAAAGAGAAAAGACGGAAGGATGAACATGGATGGTCTAAGTATGTGGAACGCAACAACCCACCCTCCCACCCCATTTTGCAGACTCAAATGCCTCTCTAAGCCATGGTCAGCCTTCCACTCCCTGACCTAGTCATCTCGTTAACAATCGGGATAAAATTGGAAATGGAAGATGGGGACATATCAAAACGAAAGATAAATGCAGTAAGGCTTACACCAACATGAATGACTTTCATATTCAACAAGAAAACAGGTGAGCCAAAGTGTTTAATTAAGTAAATTGTACAGGAGTATCAGTGTCTAGTGAATGAACACTCATGGGCTAAAATTTGAAATGAATTCTTCATCAATACAAGAGTCGAGGACTGACGCAGCCAGAACTCTCCAAAACTGTGGTCAAATAAACGACCAGGAATAAAAGCTCACCGTTGACTACGATGGCAATGGCAAGGTGGGCTGTTGTGGATGGCACGATCTCAAACGCTCAACCACCTGCCGCATTGGGGGCCTGACAGACATGGATTCCTCTGTGCACTCCACGGCCAAATACAGCACTTTCAAAAGCTCCCTCTCTGGTCCTGCTTGCCAAAGTCCTGCACTAAAGACTTCCTGTGGGCGATGGTTGTGTATGAGGAGGGTAGCCCATCCCACAATGTTGAATCCGTCTCCATAATTGGAGAACGTTTCGTCGAGTACTCTTTTCCCAGACAAAAGCTCAAGCAGGACCACCCCATAGCTGTAGACATCAGCTTTGTCAGAGAGACGGCATGTCATAGCATACTCGGGCGCAACATAACCGAAGGTGCCCGCCACATCCGTCGTTGCATGTGTTTCTGTGTCCCCTAGCAGACGAGCCAGCCCGAAATCCGAGAGGTGTGCGCTGAGGTTGTGATCCAGAAGCACGTTGCTGGGTTTAATATCCCTGTGCAACACGCGAGGGACACACTCGTCATGAAGATAAGCTAGTGCGCGCGCCAGATCCAGTGCAATTTTGTACCGCATGTTCCAATTCATCCGTTTCCCCCTTTCACCTATATGAATCAAAGTTTCCAGGTTGCCTTCAGGGAAGTAGTTGTAAATGAGAAACATCTCATCCTCGCTTGCGTGATAACCAATTAGAGTCACTAAATTTGGGTGTTTGATCCTTCCAAGAGTGCGGATCTCAGTATCAAACTGCTGTACTCCTTGAAACCTGCCAATTGCAAGCCTCTTCACCGCCACCACCAATCCCGGTCGCAACTCCGCTTTATAAGTGGCTCCAAACCCTCCAGTCCCAATCAGGTTGTCCAAGCAAAAGTTGCTAGTTGCACGGACGAGTTTCTCGTAAGTCAGCTGGAAGTTAATGTTGGTAAAAGTCACCACCACTTTTCGACCTTCATGCACACTTTGCAGTCTTGGATATTGCTGCTTGGTGCATTGGAAAAGAAGACCAAGTACTAGAAGTACAACACCAATGGCGCATCCAGAGGTAATAGCAGCTACTACGATAGAATTGAAGCGGGGTCCTGGAGAGTCATTTTGAAAGGGTGACATTGGGTTTGGGGGCAGACCATGATCCTCGTCCGCGTCTGGGGTAGACATGATTGGCATGGACCTAGGTGCAGTGGCCACTCTACATGGCTGAAGATAAGGATTTCCCATCACCACTAAACTACTGCATAACCCCCCCCAGTTGCCGAAAATCGGAAACTGGCCGGAAAGATTGTTGAACGAAAGATTCAACTGCTCCAAGGCGGTAAGCCTAATCAACTCCTTGGGTATGGAGCCTGACAGGCTATTATGATTTAAAAGAAGAGATCGGAGCTGACTCAAGTTCCCAAGCTCCTTCGGAATGCTGCCGTCCAAAGAGTTGAAGGACAGATCCAGCATGACAAGTCTGGACAAATTGCCCAAAGATGGTGGCATGGACTCCGATAAGAAATTGTTATCAAGAAATAATCCCTCCAAGTTTTCTAGGCCCCCTAACTGCAAAGGAATACGTCCCCGTAGCTGGTTCTGAGAGAGGTTCAGAATGACAAGGTTGGTAAGCGTTCCTGTGCTCTCCGGAATGGAGCCATTTAACTGGTTTCCTGCCACGTCCAAATACCACAACGTCTCACATTCGCCAAAGTCCAAAGGAAGCTCCCCAATAAGCCGGTTGTAGCTCAAATTCACTGCAAACTCCTGAAACCCTCTGCACAAACTAAAAAAATTCTCAGGGACGCTACCACTGAGCTCGTTGTTAGAGAGGATGAGCACATACGCAGTCTCCTTCTTCATCAGGGTGCTGCCCACCAATGAAACTGGAATAGGTCCCGAGAGGTCGTTATTACTAAAGTCATGTACTACATATACAACTCCAGAATCCGTCCGACTTGCGTTTTGCGACCCCCAAACGGGCACACCATAGCATGTCAAAGGCCTGAAATAAGAGTCTCTCTCGAAGGAAAGCAGCCAAGGGTTGCTACACACGGTATCGGTAGTGGAAATGCTTCCTAACAGCGCATTGGAGCTCACGTTCAAAATGACGAGGCAAGAAATCGGAAGCTCAACAGGAATTGTGCCACTCAATTGGTTCGAGCTAAGGTCGAGTACAACCAGGCTTTTGCAGACGCCTAAACCGACTGGGATCTGCCCGGTAAGCGAATTCTTTCCCAAATTGAGAATCTCCAAGGCTGTACATAACCCCCATTCAGCTGGCAGAGTCCCAGTCAGGCCGCAACCCGGCCCCCAAATGACCTGGATACTCGGAAGCAGGGCGAGTTCTGGAGGAAAGGAGCCGCTAAAGCTGTTGCCTTCGCGTCTGTGGACGTCAACAAAGTGAGGCATACCAGAGGCGTTCAGCCCAAACGAGCATCCCTGAGAGGCAGAAATTACAAATGTGGAGAGCTCATTGCAGTTACCTAATGCCGGAGGAAGAAAACCTGATAGTTTATTCAAATCCAGGTGGAGGTTTTGTAACCTCTGCAATCCCCCGAACTCCGGCGGTATCGACCCTTCAAGGGAGTTAGAGTTCAAGTAAAGCGACTGTAGTTGTGTACAATTGGCAAGCTCGCCCGGAATGAAACCCGAAAAGTAATTATTTGACAGATCTAAATGCACAAGGGATTCGCAACTTGCTCCAAGTAGAGCGGGAATTTCACTGTCTAACAAGTTGGAAGACAGGGACAACCATTCCATTCCCCTGAGAGTCCCAATCGAAGGAGGAATTCCATCTCGTAGTCTATTCCCTGCAAGACTCAAGAAACAAAGCCTGGCGGACCTCGCCAACTCCGGAGGAATGCTTCCTTGCAACACATTGTTCGCAAGGTTCAAAACACGCAGCCGTGGAAGCTCCCCAATTTCCACGGGAATGGGCCCTGAAAAACCATTCGCTTCCAAGTCGAGAGTCTCCAGTTGTTTCAACTTCCCAATCTCTTTCGGAACCTCCCCAGAAAATCCATTAAAAGCTAACGAAAGCACTACAAGCTCCGAGAGGTTCCCAATCTCTCGAGCCAACACGCCGTACACCACGCAAGGCACCTCTCCTCCATCAGACCCCGACGAAGCATAGACCACAGAGCCATTCCCATAACAGGTTGGAGAAACCTCCGGTTTCTCACTCACACAAGTCCCATTAAGAAACTCCTGGCTCTCCGACCAGCATCGCGATATCGCCTGTCGAGCTCCATCATGAACCTGACTTGTGAAATCAGACTTATTCCATTCCGACAACCCTAACCGCGGCAACTGCAACGCAACCACACGTCGGGAGGCACTGCACGTCACCCCGCACCACGAACACGGATCGCCGTCCCGCTCGTTCCAGTTCGCGAGCACACGGAAAGGATCCACGCTGACGCTCCGCTTCACCGCCAGCAACGCCACGCCATCGTCACTCAAACCCTCACCGACCCTAGCGCGCTGGAACTGACACAAAACCGACAGCAAACAAACAAACGAATACAGCACATTGCTCACTCGTTGTCCGGAAACATAATCCGTCGAACTCGTCTTGGTCTCCCGCGCTGTGCTCACGGCCTTCTTCTTGGGAGACGTGCGCGTCATCTCCCCGACCTCCGAAAAGGAACGCGAGGAACCATTAACTGACGCCCTCAAACACCAGGCCTAACAATAACAACAGGCGCAAGCGCGCACAGAAAAAAGGATCCATGAGAACGGGAGAAACTCCCGAAAAAGGGCTTGCAGTCCAAGGGAGAAGCGGCGATGGTGAAGGAAAGCTTACTGAGGTTAATGGTGGCGATGGCGTGAATGGGGAAGGACGAGAGAGAGGGAGGGAGAGGGATACAGACAAACAATCAAACAGACAAACAGACAGACAGGGGAGGGCCTGCAACTGAAACGAGAGAGACGATGGACGCGTTAGACGAGACGGAGAGAGACGACCGCCCGGGGACGGAGACCGTCCGTCAACATCACCGTCCGTTACTCGCTCTTGACTCACTCGTGGTCCCATCTTTTTCTACACAAAAGGCCTTTTCTCCAAAAGGTCTTTTCTTCTTTTTTGAAATGTCTTCTCTAGCACAACTTTGTGAGCGTGAGCAATGTTGAGTTTGTGAAATGGTTTGAAAGGATGCTAATGGAAATGAGATATGGGTTAATTCCTATAATTGTCTATTAAATGGATAATTAAAATTTTTAATAGGATCCTATATTGTCAATTTTAGTCAAATGTTGACAAATTTTTTGACACAAGGTGTGAACATTTATTCCTTTGGTTGGAATACAATTTTTTTCCCAATCAAGTGTGTGGATCAAAATTTATGTTGCCTCAAACTTTCTGGGCAATTAAGGCATCTTTGGAAGATCTTTTATCAAAAATTACATTAACATTCTAAATTTGGCATATATGTAATTAATCAAACATAACATACAATTGTCCATGAAAAAGAATTAAAATCTCAAATTACATTTTAAGAAGAGTCAAATTTTGTTAGCTATGTTAGGGTGGTTTTGGAAAAAAAAATCTATTTACTTTAAGGTTAGCCCTATTTTCTTGCAATTTGCAAAGTCAAAGTTCTTAAAAAATTTCCACACAATCCAAATTTTATCTCTAACTTTTCATTATTTGGATTTCAAATTAACCCTTGAAAGACCATTAGGAACCCTCAATACAACCTATATTTAACCTTATAACTTTCAAATTGTGGTTTAGTATATGAATCATGATATATTGTTATTTATGTACCATTATGGTTATTAAAATATATTGTATTGAAAAGTATTTGGTCAATGCTAGTTTGATCAAATACTACCAAACTTACAATATACTATACAATTGCAAAGGGCCTCTTAGTCCTTCTACGGTTAAAAATGTTTTCATTATACAAAACATCATCAAAAAATGACCAAATAGTATCAATTCACTTAACATTTATGCATTGGAGGGTGATTTAGTGTAAAATAAACTCTATATTTGCTCTTAAAATTTTCAAGAGTTAATCTAACATCTTAAAATTATAAATGGTTCAAATATCCACAATTTTGTGTAGAGCTAAAATTTTATTTTTAAAGGGCTCAAAGTCTAAGGACCACATTTTACAAGAAAGAAAAACAAAGGTTTTGTTTTTACACTTCAATCTTTCAATATCTATGGTCAAATGGTCTAAAAGTTTTTCTACACTTATTCTAACTTGTTTAACCCCTCAAGGACCAAGAGGACATAATGTGTCCTCTTCAAATTTTCAATGGCAAATTCTTATTAAGATGGAACAAATCTCAAAATTTTGTAAACTAGAATCTTATAGAATAATAAATTTACATACTTGTTGCATTTTTTTATTTCCAAAATTTGAATGGAGAAGTATTTAAAAATTTAATTAGGAAATGTAGCCCAATAGACAAAGGGAGCAAACATAATGCTCTTCCAATTAAAGGAATAGTAGAGATGGAAAAAAGTATTTTCTTGGACATTTTTAGTTATACTCTTCACAAACGAATAAGATTTGAGGAATTTTTTTTAAATTTAAATTTAAAAAAATTTAAAAATAAGAAGTTCAATCTAGTGTGATTAAAGAACTCAAAATGATTAGAATCAATGTGCCTAAGACACTTTATTAATATTAAAAATCACTCAACTTATATCCAAATTGGGCTTTGTATATTAGTATTTGAATTTGGCTAAATCTATAAAAATTAGAGTATAAAGTTTAAAGTTTAGTAATCATAATTTTTGACACATTTTACTAACATAAAAAAGTGCATGTATTAGACATTGACCTTAAAGGAGTGGAATTGTCTCTTAAGCATGATAATACACATAGGTTATATATGAGGCTATATACTATACTACCATGAGTTTCCTTTGTTTTTTTGAAATTGTAACTATATTGCCATCAATATGTTTGAAGATCGAAGTGTTTTGGGGGATGTTTTTTTTGTGTTTAGATTCACCATCTATCTACACTATGAGCCCTGAATTTGGACTTGGTTTGAGAAATTGAAATCAATACAATTGCATAGCATAGCATAATTGATAATTGATAATTGCATAGCAATATGATGATGATTTGGTTATGAGTGAGTAGATCATATAGATTTTGCCACAAATTCCAATAAGTATGATAAAGTTTCTATTCAATAGGATTGGAGTACCAAATGAAAGGAGAAGCAAAAAATACATATTAGAGAACCTAAATTCAACCTTGAAAGATAGGATTACCACAAATTTATATGTATGTGTGTGTGTCTCTCTCTCTATAATCCCCATTTGGAAGGTAACATTCAAAAGTAGTATGTTTTTAAGACAATGGAGCCGGAATAAGAAGAGGGAGCAGAAAATAAGGTGAAAAATCTCAATCCAACTTCAAAAAAAAAGATATGCAATTGTCAAAGGTATAAATGTAGATTATATTATAGTAGATCCTTGAAGAAGGGAGATTTTTTCTATCATTCATACTTAGAGACAATGGAATGTGAGAAGTTATTTTAGAACATTGATTCTATATTTTTTGAACCTTTTTTTCCTATTTGGGTAATTGCAAGAAACACTTGTCCTATTTGTTGTCCCCTTGACCTCCAACAAGTAGTTTATTGCACATAACTTTTGCATATTTTGTCTATTTGTCTTGAAATTTGGGATAGAGGTGCACAAAAAAGTTTTAGATGTTGAGTAATTTTTTCAGAATAAAAAAATTATTTTACTATTTTTAACTTGCCTCCAACTTGGTGTATACTTTGGCTATTTGGGGTGGGTGGGTTGGTTTAGTCCTATCTTTGACCCAAAAATTCGAATTTGAAGCCACAAATTGGACAAGTTGGAGATCTACTAACATTGCAAGGAGTGACAATGAGTTTTTATGAAATTAGCAACATGTCTATTGCACACATAGGGGCAATGTGACCTTCCTAGGTACAAAGGCTATAAAGAGGGAAAAAATTTCCTAGAGGAATTTTTCATTGCAATGTGAGGACAATCTTATGTAAAAAAATGAATTTTTTAAAAATAATATTTTTTTAATTATTAAAAATAAAAAGGTTGACAGACCCCTTTTTTGTTATTTTCTACTTCCAATGTCCTCTATAGTACTTTGTGGTAGTCTATAGTACTACGTAAAACTGACAGACGGTCTAGATTTGTAGATGCCTTGATTCAACAATTAAAATTTGCAAGCGTAGTGCTAACACGCAATATTAGTAGTATTGCACAGTGTAGCCAAAAACTATATTTTTGAGACTAAAACCTAAAGTGTTTCTTGCAATCACTCATTCATAATCTTTAATTCAAAATATAAAATTCAAAATTTTCACAATTTATCCTTCGTAATATTTTATTTGTTCTTGAGTTTTTCTTGAGGTAAATTATTTGAGTGCAACCCTCCAAAAAAAGCTCATTGAATTATTAAGGTAATTGCACCAATTGTATCACCCTTTTAACTTGTTAAGTTCTTTGATGTATAGAGGCCTAAAAGTACTTCATTTGGAATATTCAATTTTAAAACAAGAATAATATCTTTTTCTATATTATTTTCTAATAAATCCAAATATAGAATCATTTAGTTAATTTGCTCAATTATATACATCCTCCACAAATTTTAGAGTGAATATTTCCACCAATTGCAAATTTCAATACACCTAAACTTCAAAAGTGTAGGCTACTTTTACCTTTTCCAAAGGTGAAGTTTTTTCTTTCTATATATATATATATATATATATTTGTGTATGTGTGCAACAACTTGTATGACCTAGTCAATATGCAAGAAAAAATAAATTAAAATAAATTAGTATTAATTTTTAGAAAAATTTATAAAGTAGATTGTGGTATTGGATGAAAGAAAAAACTAACCTACTACTAAGATGCATACTACAATAAAAACAAAAAGATAGGAAATGTATTGCTTATAAGAACATTCTTACCTTTTAGATCAATAATTCTTGGTTTATTTGAAAGTTTTCAATATTGAATTCTAAAAAATGACTTTTTCTATTTTTTTCTATTTTCATTGCTTGCAAAATAGAATTCTTCATAACTTTCATGTCACTGATTTTAATTGAATGATTCAAATGCTTTTGAGTATTTACCAATCTATATAATGAAGTGAAATGATTATTCTTTAGAATGTATTTTCAACAACCTAATATGACATTAATAAAAAAAACTTCTAACTTTTACTAAATTTTTCAGGTTGCCATGAAACAAAACTTTCTATGTAGATGGGGATGGTTAGTATCTAACTTGAAGTAACAATGTTAGCATGTGAGCCTATAAATGTGAATATGTGAGCCTCAAGTATATGTGTAAGTAGATATTTTACAACCATTGAAGGTGCTTATAATATAAACCCCTATAATATAGGGATTTATAATATAGATAACCTTTAATTAAAGGCAATTTTTCTAATGTACATACAATAATATAGGCTCATAGATTCCTAAACTCATGTGTCCATGATCCTAGATTGTAATAGTAGCAATTATACATCTTAAAGGTCTCATGCAAAAATTCAAAATTATAAAATCAATAGAGGTTGCCCAAGTTCTTAAAAAAACCTAAAGTCATGACTCCTTAGTTCAAAAAATGGATGATAGATAGAGTTGCGCTTTTATAGACTATAGAGTACAGAGACTTTTCATTCATCCATTTTTCACAAGTTCCTTAATAAGTTTTCAATCCATTAGTAGTGAAAATAAATGGTATACAACTAGTATGTAAAAGAGAAATTTGCATAATGTGCAACATATATGTTTTTTCAAAATTTGAATGTGCCTAAGCTCATAAACTTTAGTTTGAAGCATTCTTGAGGCCTAAAATGTTTTGTGGTCAATATTGAAGGTTTCGGGTTTACCATAATTAAGTTCACAAAGTACAATAGAGAACAAAGTGTGTGAAGTCCACAACTTTGGTATTTGTTGTGTTTATAGTCCATTGCTTTTTACTTCTGTACATTTGTACTCTCTTGTTTGTTCTTTGGATGTACACCTAGGAAGTTCCATGCAACACACAAATAATGTCATCTACAAGCACAATACCATGCATTGATCATGCCCGACATATATGATAATTTTGCTACAATAGTAGCTACCTATTAGCTATTGAGAATTGAATTAGTGCAATAGGAGCCTCCAATAGTCAAACTAAACACATCATATGACTACTACACAAGCAAACCTTGCTCTAGAGAAGTATAAGGAAGAGTCTCATGAGGACAAACACTCCCCATAGTTTATGCTTTCTATTTTGATATTACATACCAAGGGTTCTTGGTTGGAGATGATGAATTCAAGAAGGTCATCCATTGGAATTTCTTGAACAAGTCAACAATGTCTTACAAGATGTCTTGTGTCCAAACAATGAACAAACTACACCTTTCTTAGAAGATCAATCATGCACTTGTTAGTGCCAACTTCTACTAGACACTAGAAGAAGTGCCAAATGCAATGTACACAATTCTAGAATTGATGCTTGAGTGGTGTGACAACTATGGCAAAAACTACACTACAAGACTAGTTAACCAACTTATTGACTTTCTGACAATCTTTCCCTACAAGCACAAATCATGAATAGTATGTGTTGTAAAAGGAATATTATAGTGCTCTTCAATGACATTTTTATCCAATTGTATCTTGTCAAGGGTGTGGCAACAACACTCCCAATCAACAAGGCTTTGATGCAATTAAAAGGAATCATGAAGGGGCAATACTTCAATAACATTGGTCCCTCTTTTATTGTGCATAGCATATCTTGTAGACTTCTAATGAATTTGTGATGACAGGATACGATTTACATTGTGGAAGAAACAATGTCGTATTGTAGTCAATACACTAGAAGAAAACCATGTTAAAATCCTTGAAAACATGTCATGTAGTTTATGTTGAGTTCTTGTTTCATAACGCAGTCGAAATGCAGTCAAAACACAAAAAAACGCAAAAAATGTTTTTTTTGCGAATTCAAAAATGACATTTTGATTGGTACCCCATTGTACATATGCTTATGACCCTTTGTGATTCAGAGAACAAGCTCTTGGAGTAAAATTTTTGTATTGCCACATGCCTTCTAAAATGTCATTATTTGGTAGATTTTGGAGTGATAAGACCTTGGAGAGAATTTGTGAGGAGACCAATAGGTATGCAAGCAAAATTGATCCCAAAACACATTTGCCACTAGAAGGCCTTCACTGGTGGGGGCTTTGTTTTATTGAATTATAAGCATTCATTAGAATTTTGATGCTCATGGGCATAAATAAGTTTTTGAGTCATGAAGCTTGTTTGAAAAAAAAAACTCTTTATTGTAGTGTGACATTATTGTAAGCATTGTGTCCAAGGATAGGTTTGAAGTTATTACCTATTGCTTGCATGTTGCTCATGACTTCCTAATAGATGATGTGGACAATATTTTTGTAGGTGAGAAGTTAGCAAATTCACATGGTTGATATTGGAGATTAGAAGTAGATGCAAGCTCAATTAGGAATTGCATTAGGAAGTCATTGTTCCTCCTCCATGTTTTCTTCTTCTTCATTGATCGGCTTAGAGTTTAATCCACTAAAACAGAAGTTCAAATCTAGTTGACGAGCATCATGAGGGGGATGATCCCGACCTTTACGTGAACTGAAGCCATTGAGCAACAGATTGAACTGTTGAAACATAACAATTAACAAGTTGAACGGTTAAATCAAAAAAATTATAAGTTGAACGGTTGAAACAAAACAATTTATAAATTGAATGGTCTTTGTCAAAAACAACAATAATTAACAAATTAAAGTGTTGAAGCATAACAATCAACAAAGTTGAATTGTTTTCTATAACAATTAAGAAGTTGAAGTGATACTTACAAGTGAGGCAATCCTTGAGGCCTTGAAAGATTGAGTATTTTAAAATCTAAAACATCAAAGTGATACCAATGATAACAAGAGCATCAACTCTTCCGATGAACAACTATCAAGTGGTGAAGACAAGTTAGACAACCCACCCTAAACAAAGGCAACCAATCAACCATCTCAACAAAGGCAGCTAGCCACCAAATACTAAACCCTAAATGCATTCTTATTAGGCAATGAATGAACAATTTACGATGAATGGTTTTTGACTGGCATTTTTTTTCGAGCCCTTTAAGTGACGCTTTCATTTTTATTTAGCATATTTTTTTGAAGGGATATTTTTAAAGAGGTATTTTTTGAAGGGCAAAATAGTGTTTGACAAGCATTGTAGACTTCAATTTGGAACATTGTGCGTCACTTTTAAGTTGCCTCCTAAAGTCAACAACTACTTTTAGATAATCAAACTTCATTATCTTTATGGTTTAAAAAAATTGATATTTGTAATTTTGATTTCTTAACTATGACATGGTGAGAGACAAGATTGTATAGTTACATGTTGTATAATAAGTTTTAATTTGCTAAAAAAATTGCACAATAAATTACACAAATTCTAGACAACCTTTCTCTTAAGTGAAGAATTGAGTTGTTCTAGGATTAAAATTGATCCCTACAAAATTCTTATATGAAATATGTTCCCTTTATTCAAGATAACCTAAGGTTGCTTTTGCATACACACATTTTCAGCAATTTAAGAATTCACAATTTATTCACAAGCTATCTAAAAAATACTTAAAAAAATATTCTACAAAAACATTGACTTACAACAAGATTCACCAAAAAAAACTAGGAAATCAAATCATAGGAACAATGTTCCAATTTTCTTGTTCCACACATTACAATGTAAACACCCAAAACCATCCAAATAAAGAAATAGAGCATAGTTGGAGGGAGTTTATTCTAAAAATAATATTTTTTTAATATTAGGGAGTGAAAATCATGAATATTACAAAAAAAGATTTCTCAGATGCCGTATGTAATTCCTATGATTTTCCAAAGTGTTGGCTTTGTAGACCACTGAAATTGTTCAATAGATTCCCCTAAATATGAACGCCGCTAAAATCAGCAATGAGCCAATCGAATTTTGGTATGTGTCTTCAATATGCATCAGCGAATTAGAGTCCAACATTTGGCAAATACATTAATTGTAGTCTAGGGATAATTTTGGATTAGTCTAGGGCCCAATACAATATATAGGTGTGATATTGAGTGTTTTTCCCTCATAGTTTAGCAATAGGGGGTGTCACGGCACTTCCGAAGTCCTCAAAATTCTGTGAGAAAGAGTACGTGGTGCACCGAGAGCGAAAGGTGGACGTGAAATTCTCAGAGAAAATGGAGTGCCGTTTCTTCTCCTTCGCGGGTGAAGAAACGACGTTTTTGAAAAATTTCTTGAAGAATTTCTTGAAGCCCTCGCCTTGGCGCAAGTATCGGAGCTCCCAACCCAGCTGTACGAGCTAGAAATTCTTGCAGAATCGTTGCGAACAGCAAAAAAGGGTGTCATGGCTCCTCCATTCTATGACAATTTTTATTGGCTCCCGAAAAATCTCACCAACTTGGGTTTCCCTAAAAAATTGAGTTTCTCTGAGGAGCCATGACACCCCCTAATTTGCCATTCCAATTTTGAATTGTTATTGTTGAGGAAAGAACCAAATATCCTGGCCATTGGTCCCCCCGGCCCGTGAAAAACGAGACAAACGATGGCCCCGGCCAAAGTCGGTGGCTCTCAATACTTTGCTAATTCTTTTTCTGCAAGCCCTTTCGGTCTGTCAGCAGTGAGTTTGTCAATCCGTCTGTTGGTCTTTCCGTTTGTCTGTCCGTCGTTCTCCGTTATATATAATGAATATATTATTGATGTCGCGGTAGAAGTATTCCATCGCCATTTCCAGTACCTTGCCTTCTTTGTTCCGCATCAACAACCCTCTATCGCAATAGGGTCTGCACACACATCTGCCTGCGCATCCCTCTCTCTCTCTCTCTCTCTCTCTCTCTCTCTCTCTCTCTCTCTCTCTCTCTCTCTTTCTTACTCCAATTCTCAGGTTCGTTTGCTGAATTTCTCGCAAGTTTTGGTGTAGAATAGGTTGTCTTCAGTTTTGGTGAAGATTCGTCTCTGTCGGGTATCCGTTTCGTCTCTTGGGAGTGCCGTTTTGTGGTTTTGATGTTGGAATTCTCTGGATCCGGCGTTTAGTTTCGAAATTTGGTGTTCTTGTTTGCATCGGAGCAGGTTCTTGTTTCATCTTGGCATCCGTGGTGATGAATTTCGGGGCGGGCGGGGAAGGACAGGGGTTTGGCGGAGGACGCTTTTGGGATTTTTTATTGGCTGTGGGAGGTTGCGGAGGGAGTCAAATTTGGTTGCTATTTTCTTTATCTGGTTGGGAGTGAGTCCATCGTTGGAAATCGATGGGCGAGGTTTTTGTGAGAAGACAATTGATTGTTTAGCTTTTATTTAGCTGGAAAGTAAATTCGCAATTTCAAGGGTGGAGGATTGGTTGATTTGTGTGGAGTGCCATTTTTGATAGGTTTTGGTGTTTGTTAGGGTTGTGGATGTGTGTGCATGCGTGAATGGGATGAAAGGAGAAGTTGGTTCGGGTCCTCGGTGTGGTCTAGGGTTCAGATTTCCATGAATCTTCTTTGGAAGAGTGAGAACTGATGCGGATGTATTTGCACACGAAGTAGTTCTTTTAATCTTCCGGGTGTGTGAAGAGGAGTATGACCTAAAACAGGAATTTCTGTTTTTGAATAATTGGCAGGTGAGTGAATTTTGGTCCTTGGATGTTGGTGCCAGTTTGACGATGGACCTTGAATACGGTATGTCGTTGCCAAGAACGTGGGCGCAGTAATCGTAACGGCCTCTTTCTTGTGTTGTGCGCTCTTCAGGGAAAGTCCCCATTGGAAGGGAAAATTCTTCAAAGACCTCTGTTCTTGTCGGCCGCTGCCAATTTAGTGCTACGGATGTGTATTGATTGGTGATCGAGACAATGACGCGAGTTGTAGTGCAAAGAGGAGGCGTGTCTTCGAATCAAACGCAGCAGTCTCGAGCTCCTCCTTCAAATTCGGCTTCTGTACCTCCCTCGTCGACCCCGAACTCTCAAGCGAACGACATTTCCGATGATGTCTCGGACAGCGAGGCTGCTGATGTTTTGAAAGTGGAGCCTCACTCTTCTTCACTTGCTGCGAGTGGAAGTGGAAAATGTGCACCCTCGGCAGTTAATAACGAGATTGCGTCTCTGGTAGGTCTGAATGAGGAGATTCCGAACGGGCAATTACAGCATGTGCTGACTCAGGAATTAGATGCAACTTGTGAGTTATATCCGAGTGGATCTGATTTAATCCCGGTGAGCTTGGATGGAGAGGGGCAGTCAAAGTCTTCTGAAGAACTCCCTGGATCATCAGAATTAAGCAGCAGACCATCCGGGAGAGCCCAATCCAAAGGACCGTCATGTAATCTAACTTCTCAGAGTTCGATGCCATTGGAAGCCCCTATTACCTCCAATCCTTCAATTATGCAACCTGTGAGTCCACCTTCAGTTTTATCCAATGACGCAGTTCCCGTGTCGAGAACCACCAGCCATGAAGAGATCGATGTAGGAAGGGCCACAAGCATGGCCTCCGACCCTGTGGTTGGGTGTTCTCCTGCTATCCCTCTAGCCCCTCCTCTACCCTGCACGCCTGTGTCGTCACGCAGAAGTGGTTGGGTGGGATGCTCCACTTTGAATGCCAACCGAGGGCCTACTTCCCGCAGAAAATCAGTAGCATTGAAGGGCACCCGCAGTTCTCCCAATAGCTCTCGGCCAACATCTCCAAGGTCTTACGGAGAAGGAGACGGCTACAACAGTGCCGACGAACAAAGTCCCTGGACTCCTGGTCCCTCCGGCTACAAGGACGGCGTAAGCTACAGACCTGGGCCACCTGAGTCCTACTTCCATTAAGATTGGGGCCTTTGGTTTGATCTAATGCTCTTTTCTAGGTTGAGGATACTATTTGTGCATTCAGAGCATTTTAATGAATATGTAGGTTATGCTTTCATTTGAGATCACTATAAAGCTCACCGGAGAGATCATTTTGGTACTCTATGAGCCAAACTCTCTTGATGTCTAATTTCTACCACTACTTATGCAACCATTGAAAAGTGGGAGGTTGTAGATCACCATTTAAGGGACAATTGAAACCACATTTTCATTCAAGTATGAGTGGCCATAGACTTTTAGCCAAGACTCGATTTGCTGATTGAAGGTCAACCGAGGTTTATAGTATTCTCTACCTCCGTCCTAGTTATTTCAGATAGCACAGAAGCATCGTAAATTCTACATTAAGATCTGGAATTTTCTGGAATGGTATGAACCATGTACGTGATGCAGTTCTTACGGTGGTTGTGGAGCGTTGTACTCATACTCAATGTTTGCTTAGGGATGATTGATTGTGAAGATGACCAACTCTTCTTATCAGCTATTGATTTCATTTCACTTCCATCGGTGATAATGCAGGCAGAGAGAGAACGTCAGTTTGAGATGGAGCTGCGACGTGTGAAAGGGATGGAAGTCAGGCACATGGCGGAGGACGGGAACTGTCTCTTCCGTGCTGTGACAGATCGGGTCTATGGAGACCCTGAGATGTATGATGAGACTCGGCAGATGTGTATCGATTACATGGTTGGTACTCTTTCAGATTGATGTTATTCTATTTGTCTAGTCCTTCTTAACTTCTACATTCGCAAGTGACTTTTTTTTTTTCTGAACTTTTGACTGCTTCAGATGATTCAATTTGCATTTGCGCATTCTAAGCTTCACTTTAAAATGTTGAAAATGTGACCGTGAATTCCTTTCACTTAGACGGTAACTAAACCTTGCTTGTTTTAGATGCTAGGCATTTTAGGGGTTAAGCCAAATGAAGCACGGTGTGAAGGTGAAAACTCTTCGTCAGTTCATTGCCCATTTGACCATTCCTTGGGGTGCTATTAGAATGCAGTCATATATTGAGATTTGACAAGACACAGAAGGATGGTTGTTTTGTCCCGTTTTGAAGATGAATGGATTTTGAGTTATGTTCTGGTTTTGGCAGGAGAAAGAGAGGGATCATTTCTCACAATTTGTGACGGAGAGTTTTACAGCTTATTGCAAAAGGAAGCGCAGGGATAAGGTTTGACTCTATGTTCCAATGAAGTTGATCGGATTTCTAGCCGCTCTTTTATTTCTTTCCTTCTTGACTTGCAACGATATTAAACAATTATGCTATATCCTGTCAAGTCTTTGATATTCGTTGCTGTTATAGCTAGTAACTTTTTTTTCTTATCTTACAAACTGACTTGTAAAATTGAAGGTCTATGGGAATAACTTGGAAATACAAGCAATGGCAGAGATTTATAATCGACCGATTCACATATATTCATATAGTACAGGTACTTTCTGTCTTTCGTCAGTTGCTACAGCCGCATCGATTCGTATATTGAAAAGAAAATCGGTTTTGCATATTACAGATATGTTTTATAGAAAGTAATCTAATCAGGAGACTTCCGCTTTCCAGCACTCTAAACGTGATTTCCTCCCCCTCCCCTGATCTGTTTGCTGTATTGTCAGAGCCCATAAACATATTTCATGGAAGCTATGAAACCGATTTACCACCTATTCGTTTGAGCTATCATCGAGGGAATCATTACAACTCCATTGTAGACCCATGCAACCCAGCCGTTGGAGTGGGCCTTGGTTTTGGTAGTTTGCGGGGGGTAAGTTAATATGTGTCTGTTGATACATTTTTTATTGATGTGGAATTACTATTTAAATTTCTTTGCCTATTTCAACTTTTCGGCAAAGTTTGGACAGGAGAATCATAGACTCATACTTCACATGTCCGGTGCTGTATGGTGGATGCAGCGAAACATAGAGCCTGAACAAGTGAAGGCAGCGCTCAATGCTCAGCAAGAGCAGCAGATAAACAAGGTAGAGTACTTGCATTTCTTATACGAGATTCTAGACCGGCGTGTGCCCAATATCTGTCTGTTACGTATTGATGTGAACTTGATCTTTTGAACTTCAAATACAGTCCAATTCACTTGTAAGTCGGGATGATCAATTCTCGCAGTCCTTCAGAGGAAGGACATGGTTACTTAGGGTCACTTTATATTGCACTGGTGAAAGCAGCAAGCTTAAAATTTGAACCAACAAATGACTGAGTTAACAGGATTAAATTTATCCATTGCTTTTATGACAACATATGATGCGGTTGGTGTAACAAGTGCCCATGCTTCTTAAGGAGGAAGCTTGAAACATTTTTTTTAGCAAGCCGCATAGGAGCCATGGAAGCACCACCTCCTCGTGCTCATTTTTCTTACATCGACTAGTGTAAAGTGGACACATTTAAACTGAACGACACAAGGTAGAATATATTGTTATTTTTGACGCCAATCAAGCTGTTGGATTTCTTATGCTCTCAAGCTTTTCGCATCGATCTCTGCAATCTGAAGCATCCTGTATTGGAAGTGGTGTTTGGTAACGTGTTTCTTGTTTTACAACGTTTTGTGGGCTTGGTTCTTTATCCTTTTATGTATTGGTGGACATGTAGGTTCTACTTGCAGAGGGGCGATACTACTCTGACATGGAATTGACTGAGCAAGAGATAGAGCGCATGGTGATGGAGGCGTCTCGTGCAGAGTATTTGGAAGGCGAGAGCCGTCGAGCTCACAATTCCTGGCAAGAGGAGACTTCTACATCAGCAGGCGCAGAGCCGTCCTCTTCCCGGGCTGGTACGTTTCGCGTTTCCTCAATTGACCTACTTGGTTTGCTCTGGCTACTATTTTAGTGTGATGTGGTTTGTGTACTGGATAATTAACCGAAATTTGTTAAGGTAGGGAACTTATTTCTGTGACTTTCTTCTTGTTTGACTGGTTTCCATTTCCGTTTTCTATTATTTTGGAGGGTCTTGTACTCTTGTCCCTGATTTTGAGAGGATGCCATGGACCTCTAGTATGTATTGTTTGGGGTTATTGTATGAAAAGGGCATGAATCGTCAAGTTTGAAATAGGAGGGTCCCAATCACGAACCATGGATCTTCTGGGAACTGATGAAAGCGTCTTTTACCTCGGTAGAAGTTGATCTCATTTCTTTAAATTAGGGTTTTGGATGGCACATGTGTTGAAAATGGGTGACTTTTCAACTCTCGGGGAAAGGAACCCCACGGGGATGGGTTCTTTACCTTATAGTGTTTAATCGACAATTACCTCTACAGATTCTGATGGGCCTTGTTACGACCTTAGAAATTAAATCTGTGCGCTCGTGGCCATCTAATTGGAAGTTTTCTCTCGAGGGTGATTGGGAAGGAAGTTACCCTGTTGAATCTTTTAATGTGAAATAACGTGACACCAAAATAGCATGCTTAGTGACTAATCGCTGAAAAGCTTAATGATGGTGATGGTGGTCCGAGTAAATGAGTTCTTCGGTTAAATAATTTGTTTTCGGACGACCATCACCATCATTAAGCTTTTCAGCGATTAGTCACTTAATCAACAAGTGGCCAACACAAGATCCAAAGCTCAGCTAATGGTGTTCGTCAGTGAATATATTAGTATATGGTGTCTTTCAGTGATTACACCAATATGGTGGTCATAGTGAAACAGCGTCGTACTCGATTGGAGAATTATTTAACTCCAATTTCTTTTAACCGTGTGTCTGTCGGTGCTTGCTGATTGCAGCTGGAAGTCCCAGAAACCCCGGCGACGTGACGGACTCTCTTCAGGCTTTCAACCGACGATCCGTCCCACTAACGGCTCCTCAGAGTGAAGATAGCGTGATAACAGAGAATGTCCGGATGCTGCTCTTTATGGGGTTCAGATATTTGCGAGTCATGGAAGCGCACAGCATCTTTGGGGACAACATCAATAACATGCTGTGCTATTTGTTGGAGACAGAAGCTCATGGCTCTGGTACTGGGGAAAATATTAGAAGGAAAGGGAAAGCTGCTGAATGAGTGACGGTTGACTGTTCACTTTGAACTCTCTGAAGTGTCAGTATGTTCTCTTACTTGTTGGTGCCTTCTAGACTTTATTGTAATCAAAATGCAATTTAAAATCTTGCACGTCCAATAAGTCCATTTAGTAGAACCTAAAACTAAATGTTCATATTTTCTACTTTGGACTTTGTGATGTCATATTCACCTGTACATGATTAGCTGACTTCCTGCCACACCCACATTGTTGTCCTTATTTAGTCTTTTTACTAGCACATTGGTAAGCAATTATTGCTCTATAATTGAGGAGTTACATGACAGTCATGATTGTGCACCTAACAGTGAGGTCTGTTTTTTTAATCTCTCATAGGGGAATTGTAGTCAAGCTTGTCTGACGATGAACTACCGTATAGAATGATGCTTGAATATTGTGTGCAAAATTTAGATTGGTCTAATTATTCTTAGTTTTTCCAAATCTGTGTCCTAATTTCAGTGTCCGACTGTTGAAATTTCTATTTGTGTCAATTAATTATTAGTTTTTTTAGGACATGCTTTTGAATTATCAAACCTTAAATGGGTTATTTTGGCCATTGCATATGTGTACTTAGGGTTCAATCCCCGTGTCATGATTTGTAACCTATCTTTTGAGTGGATAGTGAGGCATGCCTCACTACCCATCCAAAAGAAATTATTAACTCATCCCCCCTCTACCCCCTTTCCAAACAAATAAACAAAATTTAAATTTTTAAATTTTAAATTTGCATCCCTCTTCTTGTAATTCTCAAAAGCCAATGTGATTGACAATCCATATGGGATTTTACTTGTATCCTTATTCAATATATGTATTCAATATTATATATGTACCTAATATTGTATACATATTTTGTATTGTATATATATTTTGTACTATATACATATTTGGTATTGTACACAAATTTAGTATTGTACACATATTCAATATTGTATATGTATTTGGTATTATATATTTATCCATATCTAATGTTTCAGTATTGTATATGTATTCAGTATTTGTATTCGTATCCATATTTGGATGGCTGAGATTAAATCTCACAAGATCAACGGCTTGTGATTTTTTGAGAAATCGACGGTGATTTCGAAGGTCACCATTTTTTTTTTAAACTATCAATGGCCTCTAAATTTTTGGACAAGGGAAGGGGGGGGGGGGGGGGATGCAAACTAGGGTGGATCACATCTTTTCAAAGGATAGTAGGTCATTTGAATGCTAATCATATTGAATGCCGTAAACATAGTTTTTATAATCCTAATTTTTTAAATGAGAATTTCAATGCATAGGAAGTTGAATGGGACATCATAAAATGAAAGCAATAGCAGTAAATATGAATTTAACCCTTGAATGTTGGCCTGGTGGTCCTGGAAATCATGTGACATCATCTAATTTGAATAAGTCAAATATACTCATTGGAAGTCAAAGTGCTATAGAACATCTTCCCTTTCCACCCCTAATATTAATGATAAAAAGTTGCACTTTTGACCTATAAGGGGAGATTCTTTGTCATTCAAAAATACCAAACATATGCAGTGATGTTCAAAGGTTAATGTGAAGGGTTAATGTGATTTGTATATGTATAAGGGAGTTGACTGAAGTCATTACTTTCATGCTTCATTTGTGGTGAGTATCATTATTCTTATTGAGACTTTGAATTTATTTTATTACTAACTCCTAGTGCCCAAGGCTTTTTTTGAGCTTTATAGTGTTTATTTAAAAAATGAAACAAAATAAAACCAATTTTAATAAGTTTTATCAATGTTATTAAAATAGTAACTATACAAGTTGAAACTAGGCATGTTATAGATCACATTGGAAAAGATGACACTACAATATCACGTATGGATTGGAAAATTATAATATTGTAATGTTTGATCAAGAGGATGATAAAACAACAAAAGTAATTGGAAGTCTTTCAGTCCTCTTTTAACATGTCAAAGCTAAAATTGAGGTCATGGAAAACATGAAGTTAAAGAGATATAACATGCATGACTATATTTGATTTATATTTTTCAAAATTTATTCCATTAATTAATTTAATTTAATTTTCAAATTAATATTTTTTCTAAGCTTTTTTTATATTTGAGGCATCTTATGTATGGGCTATAAATCTTAAAATGAAAAATTTTAAACTTGAAATAGATTTTGAAGGTTATTTGATTAAAAAAAATGTATTCAAAGAGTACTTTGGTAAGACATTAGGGATTAATTAAGTTATTGAATTTATTCTTTCAAATATATATATAAAATGTAGATGAATTCTTTCTAAAAGTTTAATTATATATTGCAAATATAGATGTGATATTTTATCAAGTTGGCAACTTGCATGGTTTCACTGGGAAGATGTTTAAGATTTAGTGTAAACAAAATGAATGAAAAAAAATGCACAAATGAGAATGCAAAGGACAAACCCTTATACAAATTTCATTTTTATAAGAGAATGTATAACTACATCCCCTATACAAATAAACGTTTTCATTTTATGTGATATGAAAATAAATTTAGGAAGGATATTGAGGACTAATGTTTAATGAATGGCTTTCAAAGAAACAAAGAAAGTAGTGCTATTCAAACTTGTAAGATTCTTTTGTAGCCCAAGAATCTTACATTCAATTTTAAATATATATATATATATATATATATATATATATATATATATATATATATATATATATATATTTTTTTTTTTTTTTTTTTTTTTTTTATCATAGGTACATTCTTTTTATTCAATGAGAATTTTCCTTAGAGAAGAATATGATGGATTTTTTTTTCATGATGAAGAAATGATTTTTCAAATATTTTTTTTCGCATTTCATTTCAAAATCATTCTCCATCAGCCATGTCCTATAGATGATCCTCTAAATATTCCCAAGGAGCCTCAATCTCAGTGATTTCATTCTATTGGCTCTAGACCCAAGTGGAGGAGGCTTTGCATTGATAAAACCTTCCACACATGAAGAAATTTTAAAAGGGCATTCCTCAAACAAGGAGCCAATGCAACGCGGACAAACAGAGACTTCTTATGTTTTTTTCAATGCCAAGAAACCTCATAGAAAGAACAAATGCTGGGTGGTCAAAGAGGCTCCCTTTTTTTCCGAGTAGTTCAGGGTCTTCCCCCATTTTTTCGAATATTCCCAGACTGACACGTGTAACGGTGAGACTATTTGAACCCCACTGTGGATTACATTACATGGGGACAGGAGTCCTGTACTCCCGTTCCCAAAGCCCGAACCAACTCACTCCCAGCCAAGCGCTTTGACGGATTTCATCGGGACTCGGTCCGACCTAAGTTACGGCCCCCCTGGAGGTTGGTCCGGACCCTCGGTCGGTCCGGACCATTGATCGTCCCCGTCCTCCCTCAGTCCCTCCCCCGCCCCCGCCCCCAGGGGCATTCCTCTGTCGCGGTACTCTTATTTCGCGCTGTTCTGCACTGTTGCAGAACTTCTCTCTGGCATTGGTGCAATGCCTTTTTTCTAGGTTTAACTTAGTTCCTGTTGCTGCTTGGCTTCTTGGTTTCTTTTCTCGTCAGTTTTTTCTTTTTGGATTTTTGTTCTTTTTCTTTTTTGGATTTTGTTTTTGAGGGAGGGAGAAAGCGGACTATTTGATCGCTGTGGAGATCGCTTTCAGTGGAGAAGAAGTGCTGGATCTCTGGTGAGAGTGCGGAATTGAGGCGAAGGCGATGGCGGAAGAAGAGGATATGTGGCAGCGTGGAGTGAGATTGGTGTCGGATTTGCATTCGATTCTTGAATTTGACCCTTACATGTACGTTGTGACTCTCTCTCGCTCGCTCGCTCTGTGTTTGTCTCTTTCTTGTAAGTGACGTTTCGAAGAGTAAATTCGATGGATTTTCTGTCCATTTCATACGTTTCGTGGTTGTGATCTTTAATGATTGACCAGATGTTGGACTATCTGCATTGAGATTAGTGTGTTGGAGGAGTTCAGGTGTAGGTATTTCCGCGGTTCTTCGACGAATGCTAGATGACACGTGGATTGCTCATGCTTTGGTTGCATCGAGAATTTTTTTCGGGAAGAGCGTGTATGCTAACGACTTTTGAGCGTTGGGAAGCTTTCTTTCTTGAGCTGTGCGGTGCGATAGATAAGACGTATTGACCTAGATTGTATGGAGTGTTTACGGTCTGAGTAGTATTGTCGAATACATTTGAGGTCAGATTTGGATCAATTTTATCATCTGTTAAATCCTGAATGTTTCATTCCTGGTGCTGAGGATTGCCGCATATGAGCTTTCGAATTTAATTGGGATTCTTACCGTTGGATCAGCGATTGTAATTGATGCGCGTGTATATCCTTCTTCAGCTCACTCGGATTTTTTTACAGGATTTTTTTAGAAAACTTTTGAGATAACTGCTGGAATAATTGTGTGCCGGAGTCAGTGTAAATGACAACTGTCATTGCTTCACCAAAATTGAACTCTGGAAAGGACCACTTCTAGCTATATCTCTAGCTGGCCTGACACTCTATTTCGATGTGTGCTGCAGTGATGAGCTCGGGTTTGTGCATCCGTCTCAACTTGAGAGTTTGCATTCTCTCGAAAACTTTGCTCTAGATCAGGAGAGACCCTTTTTTATGAAAACAAGGAGGAAATTTGATGGTCAAGAGGATTCGGATGATTCTATTGAGTATGCGGAGGATTGTTCTCAGAGAACCGAAGGACATGAAGTGGAGGCTGAACCGCCTGGGACGAATCCTGATCAGAGCTATCTAAACAGTGTGCAAGGAGAAGCCATCAACTTTCCTTATGACGAATCAGCATTTTGGTGTTCTCATCACAAGCTTGCCATTGCCGTACCTGCCCTTGGCCCTATTTACGAAGTTGCCAAGAAAGAGTTTCTTGCATATAGGAAAGTATACACGAAATGGATGGCTGGTACAAAGAGCGCTAGCACGCATGCTACTACCCTCAGCACCCAACTCTCTGATATTAGCTTGGAAAATGGACATGCAAATGGTGATTTGAATGGTGTTGACACGGACACTGGAAATGAGGAGGCCTTGATGCAGAAGAATCTCATGCTTTACACGAGGGTGTTGGTGATTGTGAACAGTGACTTTGCAAGTGCTTGGAATACCAGGTGAGCTCTTTTTAATCACCACTTAGACCTGTTACGCTTTTATAGAAGGACAAACTGTGGTATCAAGGTCAGTGAAGTTGTAAAACATTCTCAAATAGGCGACGTTAATTGCCTGCACGCTTAGGTGTTGCAGGCAGTCATCGCAGTTTCTTGAGGTGTGCATGTTGAAGTATCGCATCCTTGATCTGTTAGTTTTACGATCATATATCATTATCCCTGAAGTTCTCTAGCCATTACACTTCTTTGTTGTAGAAAGCGCATACTGTCGAGAATTGAGGCAACTGAAGCTTCTCTTTTGGCTGAGCTGCGTTTAGCGGGCATGGTGTTAGCGTATGGACCCAAGAGCGAGGAGTCGTGGGCTTACAGGTTCGATTTACCTTTCAACGAATTCGAGCTGCTGGTTTCTTTTTTGATTGTATCACATTTTTAAATATTTTAGTAGATTCGATTCTTATTTTGGATTCTCAGAAGAATTAGTCAGGGGGGTCCTTCACTAGATTTTTCAGGCAGTACAACAGGTTTTCAATTAGTCGAGATATGGTTCCTCCAATTGTGGCTGCTACCTCTTGAAATGTATAGTTTGAGTCTGCAAATTTCAGACTTAACTTTGTTCTGTACAGATTCACAATTTTCTGTTTGTAACATCTTTTTCATGTTGGCGATACTTATAGCCGTAGTTGTTACTTTTAGTGATAATTTCTCGTGCATGTTTACACAAAAAATTATTCCTTAAGTTGTACTTTCCCAAGTACGTAGCAGTTTTGCAGCTTCTTAACGTTGCTACTGGGGACATGTTTTGGGCAGGCGGTGGATTATTAACCGGATGATTTCTGGTGGAATGTGTTGGAAGACTCTAGACTCAATCCTTCAAGGCGATTCAATGCTTGTCGAAGCCATTGCTGGGGTATACTATTTAAATTTCCTTTATATTTTCTATCACTCTGCTGTGCCTTAAATCAAATATTCTTTCCAATTTGTAGAATTAGTTCAATATTTAAAGGGCTTGCCCGATTATGAACATGAGGACACATCTACGGTCAAACTTAAGGTAGCCAACCCATTTCCGATCACCTACTTATTTCCAATCTATAGGCTGCTTCCTTTCCGTGAAATTGTGCTGTAGCTCCCAGAGCAATTGTGGCACATTAGGATTGGTTGTAAGGCTCTCATTAATACAATCAGCCCTTGGTGGATTTTGCAATCAGCCTATGGTCAGAAATTGTAAGGTCTATATTACCATTATAGGTCAAGAAGAATCTTCTACTAAAAAATTCATAGTAATTATGTTGTGTAATAAAATTCTAGAAAAATATGCTATACTTCCAAACTCTATTTCTATACATGGGAAAAATTTTGCAATAAAAAAAACTGCACTCCAACTTTGTGTAATTGCTTAAGTGATTGGAAATAGGTCGGCTACCTTATGCCGATCACTGCCCTAGACTGGCAAATGCCATTAGTTAAATGCCATTAGTTACTTGAGTATCAAGTAGGCGATTTTACTGAATGTTCTAGAAAGAGGAATCCCAGTTTTTTAGTATTAGGAGCGAACGAATAGTTCTGATAAAGATTCCAACCTCTTGTACCTATGAAGTTTATATGCATTTCGAGAAAGATGCAAACGACGGGTAGCAATATCATTATCTGAATATTTTGTCCGCGGGACTAAATATCTACTGTTCATCTTTGGTGCAGAGGTCGACGATGAACTACCGGGCGTGGCGCCATCGCTATTGGCTAGTCTCACGTATGACACTTAAGCAGGTCTATTTTCTATGATTTTCTGATTATCCTTTCTTTCTAGTAAAATCCTGGCTCTTTATTAAAGGCTAAGCTCACTTATGCATTGTGTTTCGTTTTGTATACCACCACTTTTCTGATTGGTTTGTTTTTGTAACGCAGGCGTCATTGGAATTACAAGATACAAAGAGATGGGCGCAAAAACATGTAGCTGATAACTGCTGCTTCCACTATAGACGGGTTGGTCATTGTGATAATCCTGTTGCTCCTTTACTACATTGGTCCTCTTCAAATGTAAATATATGCACATGATAATCTTGATTGCAGGTTATATTTGAAGGGCTCGATTGTTTGACCCAGTGTCTAACTTTTCAATTGTATGAATTTCGGTTAACTTGATGTTATTATAAAACAGTTTCATTTGACCATCCGTAGTCTCAAAATAATTGAATTCTTACATGGTCAAGTTAGATTAGGCTTAGTTTGGAGGAATTTGTCCAACTTTTGATCATACCTCGTGTCTGATTTTGTCTGTATTTTACTGGAGTGTGCTTACTGAGTGGGAGACTGTTATTGCAGTGTCTTCTATTAGGTCTTCTTCAGGCTGGATTAACGCCCAATGGCAAGACTGTGAGCGGTCCAACTCTAGCCGATTCCACTGCACAGGCTAATTTATCATCTGCCTTATCTATGAATCCGCAATTCGTGACTACATTATGGAAGGTATGAGTAATTTCCGAGGAACTAGAAGTTAGTAGAAAATAACAGATCAATAATTCCTTATTGCAGTATCCGAAAGTAGTGCTAGTCACTATGACTAAACCTCATAGGCCTCATTGCAGATATTATTTACAAGCTGTAAAATTAGTGTATGGCGTACAGGTTAGGTCACCGGTTTGTATCGTAGTAAACTTCACTGTCCTGATTGCAGTTATCTCAATTTCCTGATACTATTTACAGGTTGTAGGATTAGTGTATGACGTATAGGTTAGGGTCATCGTTTCGTATCTTAGTATTCGACACCCTGAAGCAGCTACAACTTTTCTTTTTGATTGCCAAAAAAATGGCTTACACTCCTTTCTTTTTCAAGAAGTTTATGTTCCAACCTTGTACATGGTATATGATTTTAAAGCCAATCCTGGAATATTCTGCACTGATACTATCGTGTTTTTCCAGGAAGAATTTTCCTGGAACAAGGATCTGATTGAACTATATATTGGTCGTGAGGTACATTCTCGTCCTTCCTTTATTTCCTGAGATATCTATCTTTGCAAAGTAAAGTTAAAGGAAGCTGCTTAACAAAGGTTCAGGATTTAATTTTTGCACGGCATACAAGATTTGTGAGATTCAGCACTTTTAATTTACGAAGCATCCCGTTTTTACTTCTGTATGTAGGCTTTATGGCTACACCGACGGTTTTTAATCTGGGGTTTTAGTAACTACTCCAGGATGTTTGAGACAACCCCACTTTCAGCCAAATCAAATATCAGTGGCAGCATACCTTCATTGCTTGAAGAGGACTTTCCTCAAAGAGCAGCTCAGCTTGCTGAGAGAGAGCTTCAATTTGCAGACGCCTGTATTGCGGCCTGTCAGGCAGATCCACTTGATGATGCTTGCAGGCAGAAAGAATATGCAGCTGCGTACAAGCTTTGGGTCCTTTGGCTGGTGAGTGGAGAATTGCCACGTCTTGGAAGTGGTTAATGAAGCTGTTGTAGAGGCTCTTTTTTCGTCTGTACCATGTTGTGGATACACGTGTATCCTCTGTTGTATTCTGCTTAACCCTGAAGCGCTCCGACGTCCATATTCTGGACGATGAACAGAGGGCTTCAAGGCACTGTTTCATCCAATTAACTTCTCATTTATCAAATGTAACATTTGAATCTAGAGAAGACAACATTCCTTAATGGCCGAATTCATTGAATTCTAGTAAATGATATATCTGTACAAAGCTATGAGCAAAAATGCGCAAAAATTCAAAAAAGGATCGAGACGTTTCAGGGTTAAGCGTGCCAATCATTTAAAAAAAAATTCAGATGTCCTTGTCCTCTTAGTCGATTTTTCCTAACAAATTCCTTGGATATAACTTTTGCAGTCGGGTTTTGCTACCTTTTGTCGTTGATATCTAAAGGGAGTCGGTGTTAATTCTGCGTTTGGATTCCAACTGCAGCATGCCGGAGGAAAGGAAGATGAGAAGCATGGGCATTCAATTAGTCGAGTAACGGAGTTAAATAATCTGGAGCTCTTGCTGAAGGACACGAGTCCACATCGTGAGTGCTTGTGGAATGGCCTGGTCCCAAACGTGGTTCAGAGCAGCACCATAAGAAACGACTCTTAGTAGTCTATTTTGAAGGTAAGAAGGATAAGCTAGGTCGACTTTGTCTCACTCTATTCATCGTCAATTAGGGGCCTTCGTTTTGGAACCGAAATGTTTCCAGCACACATGCAGAACTAGCTTAAGACGGAAAAAGGCAATATAGCTTCAATGTGTTGAGTGTAGAGCAGTTGCTTCTATTGTTCATTTCGAAACCCCCAGGATGTCATCGTCTGTTTAGTTTATATCAGCGAAGACCCAATTCCAAGGCAAGAAGACAGCCGCAGCGAAAGAAGACGACGCAGAGGAAGCAGGGAACTTGGATTTCTTACTTGACTGGGCTGCGCCTGAGATGGTATGGTGGCCCTGCACTTCATGTGATAAATTGGTAGGTCTTATATATTACGTACATTGCACATTTTGCACATTTTGCATAGATAACCTTTGTAAGTTTATTGTATGATCCAAAAGAAAAAACAAAGCAATCACGATCCTGTTTTATGGAGCCTATGACCTCATAGTCGAACTTCACAGCCTTTACTCTGAATGCTTATTTTACAAGTGCCTCTTCATGAGTTTTTTAAATTTTTTTAAATTTTTTCATAGATGAAGTATGTCTTCTATAATCATAAAAAAATTTTGAGAATCTTTTATGAAGACTTGAAATCAACTGTGGATTCTTGAAGGAAGTGAAGATAATTCTTATCAGAGTACAAAGTATGTTTGAAAGTTTTGAATTTTTAAAAAATGCATGTATATTATATTGTACATTGTAGTATAGAACATCATAATGACCGTGATTGTGTAATATAATTTTGTTGACATTCTATAGCTAGAAATTTACTTCTAGACTATGATTGTGTAATACAATTTTGTTGACATTCAATAGGTAGAGATGTTTTTATAGTCTATTAGTTAACTCCTAAAAGTTCAAGGCCTTTTTGGATTTAAAGACATCATTGGTTTTTAAGTGGTATAGATGTATATGTCTCTTAAGGTATAGAAATCTCAATTGTAAGTGTTGTAGATGATGTGAATCAAATTTGGAGTCATTTGGCCATATAAATTGCAAGATTATACTCCATGTGTCCCATTATAAGCTTCCAAAACTTTTCCCCTTAAGAAATTAATTATGTTTGTGATGAAAATGCCAAGAATACATGCATTCAAGAATGAATAATCCATCCTTTAAATCTATGCAAAATTTGGAGGTTAGGCATTATCGTTTAGGCATCTAAAATACAAGTTAAAAGAACAAAATTTGTCATATTTTATAATTGTTGCTAGCTTTGTCATTTTAGATGATTTAAAAGGTGGTGAATACAATGTGGACACAGGGAGGACACTCCCCGTGTTTGGGGAACCCACGTGCAGCGGAAAAAGTAATACAAGTAATACACTTTAAAATTAAATTTTTTTTTCCCAAAAAAGATTATGAATAGATTGTGCTACTTTAAAAGTTTATGTTTTGAATTATTGATATTTTTTTATGATAATAGTAATTAGTTGTAAATTTTTAAAGAAAAAAGATACATTGTAAAGCTGAAAATAACTTTCACCCCTATATTAGCTAAGAAAAAAAAATTTGAAAAATGAAAAAAAAAATTCTATAGAATAGCTTTCTATTGAAAGTTTATTTTGAGTTGAATATTGATGCAATAGTCATCATCATGTGATCTCTATAAATATTTTAGTTGAAAAACATGTCATTTTAGTTCATTTTTCAACCCTTTCTAAACAACACATCTTATGTTATTTGGAATTGAAATTTTTGGCAATAGAATCCTTTAGTCATTGTCAAACAAAGTTCAAAATTGTAGGATGAAATTATAGTTCATTCCAAAGTATTACCTAGTCAAAGTTTTCTTCCGTCGCACGTGGGTTCTCCAAACATACAAGGAGTGTCCTCCCCATCAATGTGGATTCTAATAACATGTTCTCCAATTTTAGAATCCAATTTTTTTTAAAAGTAGCCTGCTTTATGATCAAATTTTAATAGTGCACAAATATTTCAACAAGTTTATTGAATTCAGACATTGGACCCAAAAGTTACAGCACTTTGAATTGGACTTGAAAGCATGTGAGGATACTTTTAGTCCCCTTGAACATTAAGGAACAAAAGGTTATAATTTTAGGGGCTCACTATGTATAAGTCTAAGAAACTAAAGAAACTAGGTGAGTTTAATTGTCCAAATATGAGGCGGCTTAAAACATTGAGGCAAAAAATTTGAAACATATTATTTTTACTATGTGATATCAAGAAAGCATTGAAGGTGTTATAATTAATATTGGGCTTAGAGAAATGATGGATACTTGTTGATTTCTAAAAATAATATAAAATCCCTAGTATTATAAAGTATGGATGAGAAAGACCCTATTAAAGGTGTCTAAACTTGGCCACATCTTAACTTTAGATGAAGGATTTTGTCAAATTGTAACAATGAGAGGTTCATATTTTTGTACTTGTAGTTTGTTTGTCACTACACAACAAGTCATCAACACTTCTATAATTGTATTCCAAGTTCAGTAGTGTACTTCTATAAGAGCTTGAACCATAGTTAGTGGTCTTGCTACCATTGATACATTCCTATTTACATTTCTTTCTTAAATGGCACTTCCACTTATTGCTCACTTGCTAGGGTTCCTAAAGATGTGTAGGTACTTCACTATACTTTTTAATCCATATATATATATATATATATATATATATATATATATATATATTTCTTATTTGGGGGGCTATTAAACTATTATTTCACAATAGGTATCCCCCATTTTTTTCTATTACTTTTTACACATTTTTCTATATCCTTTAGTATAGCTTTTGGATTTTTCAAACCAATGAAATACAACAGCTTTAGATTATCACAGTGAATCCAATTCTTTTTTTCAAAAATATTTAAAATTGAATTAAATAAATGACTTCAAGTTTATTTTAGAGTATAAAATCTATAACTTGCTTGCAAATTAAAAACCCTCATAACTTTCATCTCACTAATCAAATGATTAAAAGATTTTCACATACAAAAAAAAAAAAAAAAAAAAAAAAAAAAAAAAAATATATATATATATATATATATATATATATATATATATATATATATATAAATCTAAAGAACCAATTTCAAATTTTTGTTTATAATAAAAGTGATTTTTCCAAATATGCCCAGATTGCTCATGTTCAAAAAGAAACTACATGTCATGAAAATAAATTTTAAACTATGCAGTCAAAAGTTATGAAATTTTTTGGGCCTTAAAGACATTCCTCATATACATGCTATGTGAGAATTTTAAAGAAAAATAATAAAATCTCTAGATACATCTATGTGCCCAAAATTTCTATGTTGTCAAAAAATGTAGCTTGGTCCCTTTAGGGGTTAATATAACAATGCTTTATACTACAATGTATTTATTTTGAAAGATTTTGATTATTTAAACATGATTTGTATTTGATATGAATTCTCTTCATTTTTTCTTCATAGTATTTTGAAATTTTCACAATAGATTTTGAAAATTTTATGACAAATATCAATCATGTGACTTCATCCTTAAAAAAATAAAACCAAAAAATTTCAATCTTAAATATAGAAGAAATGTAGGATACAAAATGAGAGGCTCTTAAGTTTGATTCTATGATCATAAGCTTTGTTCTTTAGGAGATAGAAAGGGAGTTAAGAGCATTTACAGTCAAATACCAAACTCTAGGACTTTATTGGATTTAGAGTGTAGGTCATGAATTTCTAGCACGGGGTAATTGCAAGAAATACTTGTCCTTTTTTTTGTCCCCTTGACCTCTACTAGGTATTTTTTTGCTCATAACTTTTGTATCTATTGCCCTATAGACTTGAAATTTAGAATGAAGGTGTAGACAAAAGTTTTAAATGTTCTATAATTTTTTCAATTTTAAAATTGCCCCCAATTGGTTGTCTACCTTGGCCATTTGGAGGGGGGGGGGGGGTAGTCCTAATTTTGACTCAAAAATCTGAATTTGAAGCCACAAATTGAACAAGTTGGAGGTCTACTAACATTTCAAGGATTGACGGTGAGTTTTTATGAAAATAGTAAAATGTCTATTATCCACATGGGTCAAAGTGACCTTCTTTTGCACAAACGCTATGAAGAGGGAATAAAAATTTTAGAAGAATTTTTTGTTGCAATGTGTGTACAATTTTGTTTAGAAAAATAGATTTAATTATTATTTTTTAATTTAAGAAATAAAAGTTTCACAGACTTTTTTTTGCTATTTTCTACTCCATGTGGCCTGTGAAGTACTTTGAAGTAGTCTATAGTACTACATAGTACTTCATAGTATAGCATTGACAACACAAATTTGTAGGTGCCTGAAATCAATGGTTGAGATTTATAAGTGCACATTAGATGTGCTATACTGTTAGGATCGTGTAATACAACTAGTGCGATGTCCAAAAACAACGTTTTTGAGCCAAAAATTTGAAGTGTTTCTTGCAATCACCCTATGTTTGAAGTTTTTTGTTTTTGTTTTTTGTTTTTTCATGAAGTGCTACAATGGCAATATTATATGTTATAGTGGTATTCCAAATTTCAACATTCTTTCACATATTGGATAGAAAATATCACATGAGTACATATCACATATCCATAATTATATTTTCATCCACAATCCAATGATTTCATACAAGATTTTTTTAATTTGAAGGTTTTTTGCAATTTCATCTAATATTTTACTAATTATGTTCTAAAGGCTTGGTGTTAGGTCCATTAATTTGGTGCAAATTGAATTTTTTTTGGCAATTTCATCCAATATTTTACTATTTATGTTCTAAAAGCTTGGTGCTAGGTCCATTAATTTGGTGTAAATTGACAATAAATTACTAGAAAAAACCCAAACCTTGGCATGTTTCCCTTACTTTTGCATTGAAATTTTTCACATGTACAATGTACCCTATTTTTAGTTGGAGGCTCTTTTATAAAAAAGTCACATATAGTTTGAAGTATGATCTTTTATCCATGTGTGTGATGGTGGTTGGTGGATATGTAGCAATAGCCACAAATACTATCTTGCCAAGCATTGTTCGAAACTTGTTGAAATTTTGACAAAAGAAAATAGGCTAATAAGAAGGGTGAAGCTTGACAATGAATGGTTGTTTTATGTTAAAATTTCCAATAAAGAGATTGCTCATTGTATATGTTCATCCACAAATTGATGAAATATATGGTGGATGCATTAAAAAAATCCATAATCACCAATTACACGAATTTCACATGTCAAGGAGGAGATTACTAGAAATAATCTACTTGCCTTTTGAATTGGACAATTCTTGGCAAGTGTATTTATCAATAGTGCTAGTACATAAGCATGAAAATGTGAGCATGTGAGCCTTGAGTATATATATAAGTAGATATATAACCACTATTGAAGGTGTTTATAACATAAACACCCATTATATAGATATTTAGAGTATAAATACACTATAATCATAGAAAGTTTCTTTAATAAAGACACTTATACTATAGGTGAATAGTCTTCTAGGCTCGTAGGCTCACACTTCTAGCTAGGCTCATATAATAGCAACCCTCGTTCTATTTGTAAGTAATTTCTTCTCAATCTCTAATAAATGTGTGTATTGACCAACAAAGCCAAACCTAGAAGGTAAAACAAAAGAAATTTTAGAATTCTATACATCATTATACAATAGCTACAAGAAAAAAAAAATCAGATTTATTGGTGACAAAAGAGGGGTGACTTGCAAAAAGTAGAAGAGGCATTTTTTAGTTTATGGAAAACTATTTTTTAAGATTGGACAAGAAATCTTAATTTTTTGTTTGAAATCAAGGCAAAGCTACTTCTATGAAAATGAACCTATTTTCATAGAAGTGAAAACAAAATGGTTAATTTACTCAACCAAGAAAATTCTAACTTAGAAAAACTTAGAAATTCATTTCAGATGAAAAAAAAGGAATTGTAAAAAAAACAAAAAAGCCTTGCTATAGAAAATTAGTTGTTGAAATTAGTAATTATTGAAGTCAATAAGGACTTTACCATGCACATAACATTTTGCATACATATTTGGTATACATAGCTCTTTAAACTTGAAAATAAGGTATAGTGGTCACACTACAAGAGAAAGGGGTGTTTTAAGTAGTGTGCTAGACATCATGTCTTTTAAGTAATGTCTTTTAAGTAAGGTTTTAAGTAAAATTTTACTAAAAAGACAGTATTTTAGTAAAATTTTACTTAAAACCTTACTTAAAAGACATTACTTAAAAGACATGATGTCTAGCACACTACTTAAAACACCCCTTTCTCTTATAGTGTCAAAGAAACCATCCTCATGATTTTCTACAATCAAAATTTTGCAAATGTTCTAAATGCTAGATAAACATCTAATAAATATGTAGATAAAAAGACATTTTGAGCACACATGCAACATGAATATCAAAAAGAAATCCAAAAAGAAAGAGAAAGATGAGCTTTGAGTTGAAGTAAATTATTCCATACTAATAACACATATCAAATAATTTCCAAAAAATTAAGAAATTGGGAGTTGCCAAATGACATTATTGGTACAACATGCACTTGAATCTAGTCTATCTACATTCAATACATAAATACATACACTAGATTTTTTAGGCCAATTTTCAAGGATTGAAATGAAAACCATCATTTCTCACTAGTGGATGTTCGTAAATTTTTTATTTCTTTTGTTTGATACAAATGAAATGTAAATTTGTTTCTTTATTAGTTTCTATTTAGGCTCAATTATTGTATGTCAATGGAAGTGGAACTTTTTGCTAGGATACGATAAACTATTTGTTTACAAAGGGTTTTTTTCATTGTTTTATTTTTTATAATGAGATCTCTAAAACTATTGTTCTACTAGAAGAAAATAAAGGGTTTGCAATTAGAATTTGCAACTAGCTTTGTAGTAGCATCAAATTTGCAACTAAGTGACAATTTAGTGGACAATTCTTTTACATTCTTATAACCCTATACTTTATTTTACAACTACTTTGTGATTACTTTGTGACTACAATAATGTAGATGTCAAATTTTGTCCAAATATAGAGAATTGTAGTTGGAGGGCAGTTGCAAAGGACATGTAGTTGCATTGCAATTAGTTGTGGCAGACATGTTTTTCTACTAGTGTTTCCCAATCATATTCTTGGATGTAGAATACCTTATAATCCTTACAGTATGAATTATTGTTGTAAGGTCCTATTGTTTGAATACTTCAATTAATTTTTTTATCTTTCTTGCTAATTTTAGGTTCAAAATATTTTTTAAGTCAAAGAATATATCTTCCCATTCCAAAAAGGTAAGACTCTTTTAATGTTGACTTTCCTAACCAAAATTATCCACAAGTGAAGTTTTGACACCTATTTGGTGTCAAAAACTTCATCTACTTTTTTTTCTACTTGGACTTTCACCTTTGACATCTACTTTCAATCTAGATTAGATTTCAAGATTAGATTTCAAAAAATATTTTCTTTGTTTGTTATTGAAAAATGAATTAGAGATTAGGGTTCCTTTATGACATTGTTCATTTTTAAGGTTGTTTTCTAGCCACTATTTACATTTGTTTGTTTGTCAAATTTTGCAATGATGGAGTCAAGGAAGCAAATGCATTTCGAGATTTCAAGCAAGCATGTTCCGGGCTATGCAAGAAAAAACATTGGTGCGTGAGGTTTGGTTCGGATGGTAGTATTGTAGTGGTGGAAAAGATGAAGAGTACAAAGATCAAGGCTGTAGTTGCGGAGGACCCTAACGTGGAAGTGCGATGGATAGGAGGGGAGGTGACATCAGTTTTGGTAGAAATGCAAGATCCGTCTATGATGGTAGAAATGCAAGATCTGGAGAACATTTTGATCCGATTTCAATAGCAAGTGGAGAGATTGGAGGCTAATATGAGGAAGGAAGAGGTTCAAAGGAAGAAGGAGGTGTTGCAATTGAAGGCAAATTTGAAGGTTTTATAGGAGGAAAAGGTGTCAACTAGTCTCATTGTAAATGAAGGCTTCACTGTTTGTATGAGGGCATTTTGCGATATTGTGGTAAACATTTTCATTGAGCATGTAGGGATGGGGCCAATGAACGGGGGGTACCGGCATTTAGTTACAAGTTAGCCGGTTGAAATCCAGAATTTTGAATGAAGTTCAAAATTTCAGGAAAAAAATGGATCATTTTAGAGGAAAAAAAAGAATATTCTTTATTTTCTTAAGACCTAACTAAGAGTATTCTCCAACACTACTAGAGAATGGATGTTTTATGACTACAAAAATATGATCGAGAATGACTGGCGACTAGTCGTAGTCATATTTTGACCTTATACTTCAAGAGCATGTAGTATACTCCCATTGGGAACACCAAATACTTTGTAGAGAACAACAGGGAACACATTTGTAGGGACGGAGTCATATTTCATAGTCATATTTTTTCTAATCATATTTTGCAGTCATATCTTAATAGATATTACATTTGTTTTGTTTTGGGCAGCCCAAGGAAAATTTGAGTGGAAAACATGTTTGAAAAGCACTTAGTCATATTTTTTACTTCAGTCATATTTTTAGTCATATTTTTTATAAGTTATATTTTGCAATTAAATTTATTTGATAGTAATTTGTTTTCTTTTGGGGTAGCCCAAGGTAATTTTAGCCTTAGTATATCTTAAGAAAGTGTTGAGTCATATTTTTGCTCAAGTCATATTTTGTAGTCACATCTTCTTGGTAGTCATTTTTTTTCTTTTGGTAGTAGGTAAAGGAAAATTTGGGTGGAAAATATGTTTGAAGAGTGCCTAATCATAATTGTCAATCATAATTTTTCTCCTGATTTTTCTTCAATTATGTTTTTGTGTTAGTCATATTTTATATTCATATTTCTTTTATAATTATTTTTTTCTTTTGATGAAGCCTAAAGAAAAGGTGGGCAATCTATAATGGGCCTTTTATATTTTGGTCCCAAGGACCATCCCTCACGCCATTCCTTGGGTTTAAAGCATGATTTTCTCTATAAAAAACATTATATTTAATTCTATGATTTGTCTAATACAAAATTGATGTCAAATAATTTGGAGTGACACTTCTTTATATTTTAATGAATACCTTCAAAATTTCATAGAACTCAATAGAGAAGAAAAAAAATTAAGTTGTTAACAAAATCCAACATTAAATTCAAGATCACATAGGTGATTTCTAGAATTTTTTAATAACATATAACATTTTTATAAATTAAAATAAATTAAAAAAATAAAATACAATAAAAGTAGATAATTAAGAGTTCTAGTTTTAGATTGTAAATATCAATATTCATTTACTTTTAGGAAAAGAAAGAACCTTTCAATTTAAGTGACATAAAGAATTCAATCTTGAAGTTAAAAATTAACTTAGGCTTATAGGCTAGAAGCAAATGTTGGATAAAGTCTTGAAAGATGATTTAGAAATAAAACTTTATATATCTTTAATTTTTGTAAAAAATATTCTACTATAAATATTTTTACTATTTTAGAATAGGCATGTTGTATTGTACAACCTAAGCTTATAAAAGTTTGAATTTTTTTAATTGGATTTGGAAAACTACAATTTAGGCCTAGATTAGCGAAAACCATTTCAAACTTCTAAAATTTACTAATTAGTCAACTTTATTTAAGATGTAAGTGACTTATAGTTTAATGTTAGAAAAAAACTTATTCATTGCATAAAATGAAAAATAAACAAACTTCTGAACATCTTATTAGGATTTAGAGTTCAACAATAAAGAACATCATTGTGTATGCTTTCTCTCAAGGGTATAGATAAAACTCTCACATATGTCATATACTGAAGTTTGTTTCTTTTTAGAATTTTTTTTGGACATGTCATACAACTCACTTATAGAAGATTTGTATAGATCCTATAGAAGTTACAAAACTATTCATATGAAGATTGAGGCTCACCATGAGCACGTGCACGCTTGTATTGGAATTAACCCAGGCTAAACCCCTGAATTGCATTTTTTGAGATTATAGATTTTTTGGGCAGCTCACTACGAATGGAGTTTTGTTTTTTTTTCTTTGAAATTTTGATAAAATGTGTGTCCAAGGAGTAGCTTTAAGGCCCAACAATTTTCATAACTATTGATTTTGTGGATAAAAAGTTATGGTATGATATGTCACTTTGTTTGCTCGGTGGGCAGCCCGGGCAGCTGAAAAAACTTTTTCAAATTTGATTTCTAAAAAAAAGTGAAATTTCAAATTGGTTCTTTAGGTTTATATAGACATGGGAAGCTTTGAATCAATCCATTCCGATCAATGAGTCAAAAGTTATGAAGATTTTGAGTTTGGGGTAGTTTGCGGCCAATTACAGAATCTCTACAGTACAAAAAAAGTTTGAAATTCTTCATTTAATTCAATTTTTCATATTTTTGGGAAAAAATAAAAACAAAAGGTGTAGATTGTTTATTACAACATTTTAACCATTGGGATTGAAAATTTTCAATTCCATGAATAAAATGTTCACAATTTAGTATTTTGGCTCATTTTTTACTTCTTTCTACTTACTTATTTTTTCCTATATGTTGTACAATTCCAAATGGTTTGAATTTTTTTGAGAATGTAGCCAACTTGCATTGAAGTATGAATTCAAAGAGTAACCACCATTTTGAATTTTTTTCCACACAAATGTGACCTTGTGAAGTGCAGCTGCCCGGATTTTCGCAGGGATAAAAAAACATTTTTTTTGTCAATTCAAATGCTTATATCTTGCAATCTATAGAGTGGAAATTTCTGAAATTTTTTCCACATGTTTAGAAACCATATTACTACAAGATCCTATGGTTACATGAGTCAAAAATGTGTTTTAAAAAAAAATTGCTCTTGTATTAGAAATGGCAGTTTTGGAGCATTTTTTTTTGGTGAAAACGCTATTAGGGGTTTAGGGGTTAAAAGATAGGAATTTGAATGTTCCTACAAAGATAAAGAATGCAAAAGTACAATCCTTTGTTTTTGGCTTCAATAATGTTTTTAATTATTGCTTGTATCAAATACTTTTGCTTTGCCACATTTTGTGCATGAACTTAAATACATTGACAATTGCATGACACAAGCTTTGACTTCTTTTTCATTCCATAATTATAGTTGCTTGAGGCCTTGCAACTTCCCTTTACAAATTTTGTGAAGTTGGAGTGTCAACTTGTATCCGTTTTGAATCAAAAGGTTGAGTTATTTTATTCATACATTGAAAATTAACCTTTTTAATTGTATGTGTAGGCACTCAAGGTTGAATGAAGTTATTGGGAGCTACTTGCAACACTAGAGAGGCATCTTCATATTTTTGTAAGGAATATAAATCCTATAAGCATGCAAAACTATACATTTATAATGAGTCATTGTGATATGTTTTGTATTATTGACTAATAAATGTCATTGACAAGAGACACATTATTTTTTGCATTTCTCTTTCTATCATGATTGATTCTTATGCATCTCAAAAATCATACGTTCTCACTTTCAATTGGATAGAATTTTTTACTTAGCTACTAAGTTTTGTTGATGCATAATTACAATGAGACATATCTATTTAGAACATATAAAAAATGTAATTGTAATTTATGATAGTTTATGATTGTAATCTTCAATCATCCCATTTACAAATTATGCATACAAGTGCAAGAAATTTAACTCTCCCTTATCTAGAATATCACTTGCTTGAGTAATATTTCACAATATATCTTAGTCAAAATATGACTAGTTGTAGTGAGATAACACTCACAATCAAGCTATAAATGTAACTCTAAATTTTTAAAAATATGACTACATTCAATCATAAAAATATTAATAGCATTTCATATGAATTACCACATCATTCAAAAATATGATTCACATGAGTCATATTTCACATCAACAAAAAATACGACTTACAAGGGTCATTTTTTACATCAACAAAAAATATGACCCACAAATCATTTTCTACAACATCAAAAATATAACTCACAAGAGTCACCTTTCACATCATTAGAAAATATGACAACACAAAGTCATATGCCATGTCCACCAAAATATGACCCACAAATCATTTTCTACAACATCAAAAATATAACTCACAAGAGTCACCTTTCACATCATTAGAAAATATGACAACACAAAGTCATATGTCATGTCCACCAAAATATGACTCTATCCATTCATATGCCATGTCCACCAAAATATGACTCTATCCAGTCATATGCCATGTCAGCAAAAAATATGACTACATCAAGTCATATGCCACGTAGGATTTTTTCTTTTGCTCAGGCAGCTCAAGAAAAAGTCAAGCCTTTAATGATAGTCTACGTATACACCACATTGGCAAAAAAATGGCTAATTATGGCTAATTATACCCCCTAATATATATGACTGTAAATATGACTCATGTCCAAAACGACTCGTCGGTAACCACTAGACCCAGTCATATCCCGCGTCATCTACATTGATTTTAGCATGAGTCATATTTTGGGATTTTATGACTCTTTGCAGTCATATTTTGCAGTCATAAAAACATGCATTTTCTAGTAGTGCAAGCAATCAGTCCCAGACTACGCACCTAAGGGTCGCCCTCGGTCACGGCCCTGATCTCGGAGCTGGTCATCCTCTCGACCACCCCAGAGCTGCCATCTGGAGCAAAGCGTACACAACAATGTTTCTTCCTAGGGCGGGGAGCGGGATTTGCAACTCGCTTTTGCAAAATCTCAAACCTCATTTGCTTTCAAGATTCGAACATCCTGTGCCAAAAATAAAAACGCAGGTCAGCATGGCACACAAACCAATCTGGTAGGACTAATAAAGACACCTTAAAACCAACAAACTACCACATCCAGTAACGAACATTACCTAAGATGTTGTCAAATCTCTCACCAAAAAAAGTTTTTTCTATGACTTCCAACAAAAGTGTGTGCCATTTATTTTGACTAGTGTAGGTGGCCTTTGTCCTACATTGGTTGAAAGAATTCAACATTGGAGACACATTTTTCACTTTCTTCCATGTGTATTTTGGAAGGAGAAGGCACTACTAGAACTTGTGTTTTTGGTGGTGAATTTTAGGTGGCATCTAATGTCACAACTCATGTTTTTATATCAATGGCAATTTCCACCATAATACCTTCATGTTATGGCGGACACTATTATTGACATAAAAAGACAAGTTGTTAAATTGAATGTCATTTAAAATTTGTCACTTAATGTCCACCATAACATTAATGTTGACATTCAAACACGGGTTATTACATTGAATGTCACTTAAAGTTTGTCACTTAAAACATGGTTTTTATTATAGTGAGGTTGCAAGGAAGGAATAGGTGTTGCAATTCAAGGCAAATTTGAAGGTTTTTATAAAAGGAGAAGGTGGCAACTAGTACTATAAGGTAAGCGAGTCCGCCACAACCAACTAAAGTGCAACTACATGTCTTATGCAATTGTGCTGCAACTACAACTCTCTATATTTGCACCAAATTAGTCATATAGATTGTTGTAATTATGCTAGTTTTTCTTCCTTTTATTATTTATCTTTTATTTCAACAAAATCTAGTAAATCTTTACTTTGGGGATCAATAGAAGATTAAAATAGATCAATAGTTAAAGAACTTCTATTACTAAGTAATTATTAGCCAGTAGTTACAATATTTAGACTAATAGTATGGAAACTCATCAAACAAATTGTGAGCCAATAGTTGAAGACGGTTTGTCTTCTCTCCTAGTCTATATAGTTGGATAATTTGTAGTTTTCTTTCCCCACTCTTAGTTATTTTTTTCGATAATCAAATGTTTTTGAATTCTTGTACTATAAACCCCTTCAATGTAATGCAATTGGAAAATTTTCCATTTTTTTCTCTGATTTATGTATCTCACTTTATTGTAATATTTTTATGAGTCTAGTATTTGGACTTTTTTTGGTAGGTGTTTGAAACAAATTGTCTATTTTCTTTGGGAGTATAATTTGGTGATTGGACTCGTTGTGGGGAGTTAGTGTGGTTCTATAGAACAATTTATTGTGAGCAAAATATTGTTGTATTTGTCATTGTTTATGTGGATTGATGTGGGGAATTTGTATGTAGTAAGAAGTATTAACAAGTAGTCTAAATAAATTAATTCATTTGTTTGTGTAATTACAAGTAGTCTAAATAAATTAATAATTTTGATTAACTCAAAATTAGAATTGATTTGAAGTATTGTAACTATGGGATTGTAAATCAATTGTTGCAATAATGGATTTATATAAATTGTTGTGCTTAAACATAAGAGGTTTTTTAGCTTGTGTAGAAGACCGCGAGTTCCTAGACTGTGGGAACTCGCTGAAAGCTGCTATAGAGGCGATCTGAAGCAATCTGATGTGGCCAAGAGATTGCCACATCAAATATTAATATTTAATTCATATTTAAATATTTTAAATATATATATATATATTTAAAATATTTAAATATCATTTTGTAATTTGTAATTTGTAATTTTTGTAATTTTTTAATATTTTATTATTATTATTTAATCTGACAAGTTCACAGACTGGGGAACAGGGCTGAAACAATCTCTCAGACCCCTGAAAAAACCTCTTATGTTGTGAAAGTTTACATTAAATTATTGTTATTTTGGAAGTACTTGCTAATAGAATTTCAAATTAGTAGTGAAACAAATTGTTCAAATGAATTAGAATTATAAGGGATGTTTTTAATTATCATATTGAAACAAATTGTATTTTGATGTGTCTATGTGTAATCAATTGTTATGTGTGTATCCGACTAATTTTTGTAAATATGTGGATGTTGTGCCATATCAACGTAACTAAACAAGTGGTTATGCTAATGTTTTATACAACCCGGAAGTTAAACATGCAAATGGTTGCATGTAATTTACAAATATTGTCTATATTGTTTGAGAAATTGATGCTTCAGAGAAATGTGAATTAGGATAATTAGCCTATGATTGTTTTTGTTTCTAAATTCTAATTGTCTTTGTTTTCTAAATTACAAGTCATCAACTTGTTTGTGCAAATTGATAGTGAATTAATAATGTGCCTAGGCATCATTATCAAATGTCAAACAATATATACAAATGAATTATAAACATACCATAGGAAAAAGAATCACAAAAAATAAAAACCCACAACTACTATTTATTGGCTAAGCCTAATTTATGCAATACAATGTTGAAAAATACCTTCCACAAATCTAAGTTTGAGGAAATGAATAGATAACAATCCAAAATGAGATGTCATTCATTAATTTGTTTATTTGCCATATGGAAAATGAAAGCTCTTCAAGCATATTCTTCCCCTTCCTCTTAAACTACTCTTTAGGTAACTTTACAAATTATACAATGTGAACCATTACTATGTATTGTATAATAGTTATACAATAATTGCTAGCTACTGAAGTACTTGGGGCTCTCATACTTGATTCCATGATTTTGTAGTAGTACTTATACTTCAATGTAGGATTTCAAGAATTGTATTCTAGACACTTTTGTAGTGCAACCAACATTGGTATGGTGTCAAAATTTCACTACGCATTTTAGTATCTATTATCCTTTAAGCACCGTAAATCCATCTATATTAAGCTTTAGATTATTACACTAAATTCAACATTTTGTGGTTCAAGTTCTCAATAAACTACTTTATCTTGATTTTTTTTCATTTGTCTTTGAATCAAGTTAATTTTATTGTACTTGAGAATTTTATAGCTCAATACACAACAAATTGAAGTAGTAAATTGGTCTATATAAAACTAATCTATGCAAGAAAAAGATGAGGATGCCAAAGGCTTTGTTGATGGAAAAGAGATGGTTTTGTGGCATAGTGCAACACCTAGCCATGGTAAATGCATCCAATGGTTGGGTTCAATTTTGAATTGTAACAAAGTTTTTGTATTTCACATTAGCTTAGGGTAAGTAGAGCTATCATTTTGAGTAGTTTAGTGTATAAAATCTATGTTGACACAAGCTTCTTTCATCTAATTCTTAGTTGTATACAAGATAAATCCTAAACTCTCCCTTTTGCAACAACATTGATATATATTGTATAGGTTTTAAATTTGGATGACAATATTTTCTATAATTTAGATATATATGAGTCCCATAATTACTTTAATTGTTGAACTTTAATCCTTTTCCAATTATTGAATTCATTTGAACTTCAAAAAGTTGTTCAAAGTTGTGTGATGTTAGTTCATACATCTTTTTTTGTGTACACATACTCTTTAAATGCATGTATTTTTTTATTGTAGGACTTTGTGGTTATTTCAATTTGTGGGTTTCAATGTTCATGGTTTGTCATTGTGCAATATTCATGCTTTGTCATAGTGCAATCACTACAAGGATTTACATGTCCTATTTGACAAGGATTTGACAAATATCTATCAATTACTTTGTTAGTAGAAACATTTTAATTTGGATAGTCATTAAACAGAATATTGTCAATTGTTTTGGGTCATTGCAAGAAACACTTGCACTATTTTGTGTCACATGTTGCATGCTGATATGTTTTTTGGCCATAATTTTTGTGTTTTTACTCCAAATGATTCAAGATTTATTGGAAAAGTGCTCATAATTATTATACACCTTCCTTAATTTTTTTCATAATTTTCAAAAATATTTTACTATCCAGAAATAGACCCCGATTGAATGTCACACTTTGCAATTTAGGATTTTTTAATACTATGGAATACCTTTGCTTAATGATTTTGAGATGAAATTTGGATGAGATGGTCTTCTACTAGACTTCTAGCTTTCCAAGGAAGGATTTTCAAAAATAGTTAATTTTATGTCGTGTGGAGGTCTACAAAGTAAGCTTCTTTCTGCTTGTATTTTGAAACATATAAAATATGATTTTGGTGGGTTTTTTGGTGAAAAAACCATCTTTGTAAAGTTGTTGCAAATGGTATTTACTTATTTTTACTATTTTTTCCTAATTAAAAAATTAAAATACCTATTTTCTTGAGATTTGGCACTTTTTAAGTTTTTCTACTTAGAGAATTTTTCTATCCATTTCCTTTGGTGAAAACCTTCATCTTAGAGGTATATACATTATTCATATTTTTTAAATTTCTTAAAAATTAGTTTTCTAATTTTATAATACTCCTAAAAAAGTCATAAGTATTGTTGCAAAACACAACAAAATCAACAAGTGTTTCTTACAATGACCCTTTGTAACTTTGGACAAAAAATTTACCAACTTTTGTATCCTAAAACCTTAGTTCATCAATGGACCTTCTTGGTTGGGGGGTGCTCAATATAGAGTGTTTGTTGGTATCGTGTGACCAAGCCTTTATTACATAGGGGTCTATGTAGGTAAATTTTGTGCATTTTTACAAAGCTACATTTATCTAAATTTCAAAAGTCTTTTTATTTCATGTACCCTATATTTCATTTGAAAAAAAACTTGCACTATTTTTGTATATTCTATATTTATTATAAATATAAAAGAACAACAAACTTAAAACTATCTAAAATCATTGGAGCTATGCCTTCTCTAGAAGAACTATTTACTTAGTATATAGCACTATCAATTCAATTCTTGATTATTCAATTTATGCACACCATATCAATATATCATCAAATTAGGACTCAAAAAAATTTCCATTATTCAAAGAAGAATTTCACGACTAAGATTTCAAAACTCATGTAGATCCCAAAGACTCAACTTTAGTCTTTGTAAGCATTGGAATTGATATTCTTGAAGATTCCTTATTTTTTAGGTCCTAAACAAAGTTTTATTGGTTGATGTTGTAGTAGTCATTAGATCACTAGCATACTTCTATATTCTTCTTTCTAATATTGTTAATGTTTTGTGCACAACACTAGTATGTCAAAAAACCCAAGTGGAACATTCTATAATATGGCAAACTATTGTGGAGAGAACCAATCAAGATCCCCATAACTTCAAGGTTTTATTTTGATGATCTATACATTTTCTACTATTATACTGATAGTTACATGTCATTAAATAGTGTTTTCACTTTGACAGACTCCAACCATGGAGTAGAAGCACGACCAAATACCCTAAAGAAGTCATTTCAATATTAATAAAAGTACCTATAGAAGGTATAAATCAATAATTATTGGTATTTGTTCAATGGATTGATAAATATGTAAACAAGATACATTTGTACAAGTGCTAACTAATCATAGGATCATTGCAAGAAAGGGTGAACAATTTCCTAATCACAATTGCAACCATTCTCTTGTTGTTTGCTATAACTTTTGAAGCACAAGTCCTATCAACATGAAATTTTTATTGAGCATGTCTGACTTTATAGTAATCAGATCCATTATTTTTTAGAAATTAATAAAAATCATTTTATATTTAAAAACTATTTTTGTTAATTTGTCACAAGTTGAGGTTTAGGGGTTTTCACTACGTTACGAGTTCCCAAATTTAATGATATGGAGCTCAAACTTTTATGGTCTATTTGTATAGTAGAAAATCATGTATATACCAAATTAAATTTGAAAATATATTATTTTATATCCTCCACATAAGTACAAACAATACTCCCATTGCATTCAATTTTTGAAAATTGAAGATGTTTTTTAGATCATTATTTTGGTGAAATCTCATCACCATCAACTCTTTTCAAATGCCAAATTTTTAGTTTTTTCTTAAATTTATTTTTCTATTTTTTATAGATTAAAATGTGAATATATAGTGATAGTAACTATTTTCATGAGATTTTGCATTTTTGTAGTTCACCCACTTAGAGAATTTTTTTATGCTTTTCCTTCTCATGGTACCTTCTTCTTCCTAAAGATGTATACATGAAACATATTTTTCACTTATTTTAAAAATTACTTTCCTAATTTTGAAGTACTCCCAAAGAAAAAAAAATGAGTATTCTAAAAAATGCTACACTTTTTTAACACCCTTTCTTGCAAAGACCCCACATATAGTTGGGATACAATAGTGATCCAATAGAAATTGGATCTACTCTTGGATACTCCTCTCAAAGCTACAAACTTGGATCCTACCCTACATTATATATAAAGAGCCTAAATCCATTATAACAATGCTCGTTTAGTTTCAAGTCATTTCTAAAATTTAAAACCAAGGTAATTATAATAATCCTTCATTTGATTGCATGTGTACCAATAGAAAAATGGGAGTGCACTCCCTAAGGCCCAATACCATAGTAGCTTCCCAAAGAGTACTCTACATTTACTATTGTCCTCAAAATGATCAACAATTAATATTCTAAAACTAAAAGACCAATTTCAATGACAAAGCATACTTAAAACTAGATACTAATCTATGGTATTGTTTAATTTGTTGAAAGTGTTACTTATACTAAAATGCTTCCAAAATATAAAGGCCCTAAACAATTCAATGATAGAAAAAAATATATAATCCAATGACATGTCTATTTGACTCCAAGTAGGGACAATTCATATATTTTAGCAACATACCACAAGCCAATGTGCAACTACCTATTTTTTTCATTTAGGATTATTTGAAAACCTTTTGTTCTTCCTCAAAATCATCAGCAAATCAAGACACCCATAAAGGAGCTGAAACTTCTTCTATACACCATTTGAGTCTCCATCATAAAGATGCTCATTAACTTCAAGTAACAACAATCTACTTGCCTATTCTACTTAGTACTAATTATTATTGTCTTCCTCAAGGTCACGCATTCATAATTCCTAGCTACAAAGAAGTAAATGAAAGAAGTATGGACATAGAATAGAAGAAAAGTTGGAATAAAAGAAGTTAAACCTGAATAACATTTTATAGTTTCCATTATTCAATATGAAAACACAAAGAGATACAAGGCCTTACAATGAGAATGAACAACTCTATTTATAAAATGTGACTACCAAACCCTAAAAAACTAATGTTGTTTTTTATTTTTAGGATCTTGGGATGGTAGATCTAAATGACAAAAACCTCACAAGTCAAGTTCACATAGTGGTCATTGAATTATCTCCAATTCTATATATCAAAGCTCAACAACCTCACAATACACCTCTACTAAATAATAAAGCCCAAGCATCTACAAATTCCACAGGACAATATAGTTGTCTCCTTGAATTTTCTTATCCTACAAAATAGAGTCAAAATGTTCCTTGGAGGGATTACAACCCTTCATATTCGGTAACCATGAGCAATAATGGGGTGTTTGATGGAAGGGCTATTTATCTCCTTCCATTGTTTTTTTCCTTCCCTATTTGTAGATAAAAAGCTACTGGCATGTATTTTTTTGCACCCTGCTTTTTTTTTGAAATGGATGGGAGACTAATTTTTGTCACTATTTTTTGTACATTTTAGAACTATAGAAGATTGCGAGGAATATGAACAGCTTGCAAAAGCAAGCATGTAATCAATAAGTTCTTTATAGCATTTTAACTAGCATTGGACTAAGCACACAATATTAATAGCATACCATGGAAAGGGCCATTGAAAAGAAAACCAATGGTAGAAGTATACCATTGATTAGAAAACAAACTCTAGAATATATAACATGTAAGCTACAAAATGCATTCAATAGTAGAGGATTATAGCAAGAAATACTTGTCCTTTTTTGGTATCCCCTTGGCTTTGGACAAGTATTATTTTTCTCATAATTTAAATTGTACAATACGTCTATTTGCTATGAAATTTGGAATGAAGGTACATTCAATCATTTTTTCAATTTTAAAAATTATTTTATTATTTTTAAACTACCTCCAAAGTCAATATTAGAATTTTATATTTATAATATATTATTTATTATTGCACTATATATAATAATAATCAATATTTATCATTAATGACCTTATCTACACCATTTACTTAGGAACTTTCAATCTTTAGAGACATTACTTAGTTCTACTACTCTATGATTTTTTGTGTGTTTGAAGAAGTTTCCTAGTAGAGTATTATCAATCAAACTTAGGTTGCAATAATGTTTAATAATTGATATAGCTATTATGAATTACAATTAATTTGCAAGCTCATACAATCTTCATTGAATAAACTTTAGAGCTACAAACATGGAGGTGGAAATGATGTATGCACAATACAATGAAAATCATACAAAGATGCAACGATGCCTTTAATCATGAAGGGTTTTTTACAAGCATGTCTTTCCTATGAAATAAAAGTATGCCGAATGTTGGTTTTTATTAATAAACTAATATCTTTTACGAAAAGTATAAGCCTTGCACAAGCTTTTGAAATTATATAAGGTAAGTTTTCTTGTATAAATAAATATATGCATTTCAGTTGTATAGATTTATTTGAAATTTGCAATCTAAACTTTTGGAATTTTTTTAAGTTATGGTCATCAATCAAATTTGGAACCATTTACCAAAAATTCAAATAAATTATTCAAATTTCATTCCTAGAGATAATATTTTAAGAAAATAAAAGTTGAAAAAGTGCATGATTCCATATTATTGGTAATAAAATAGATATATATAAGGACAAGAATTTCTCATTGTTGTTAATATTTTGAATGGTCAATATATATTCTCTTTCAAAATCTCAAAAATGCTTTTCAAAAGATAGGTATTAAAGAGATTGACCATCTTAGAGATCAACAACTTTATCTTAATATTTCTAAAGTATAGAATATATGTTTTCCTAAGACTTTGATCTTTGTTAATTTTTGTATCATATGAAATTTATCTTAAATGTTTTAAATATTAGAATTCATGTGTTATTATAAATTTAAAATTTGAGATGGACAATGCACCATTTATTTGAGTGAAATTGAACTACTTCAAACATTCAAATGAACTCAATTTTTTTAATAGCCTAAATATTTCCAACTTTGCATTTACACACCAATGTATAACAAAAAATACAAATTTCAATTTTTTCTTGTAGCTAATCTATTGAACTAAAAAAAGTCATTGTAAATCCTAACTCAAAATTTTGAATCCTAAAATTAAAATCTCCTTGTTACAAAGTCCAAACCTAAATCTTTATTTCAAAAATTCAAAAAAATAACTTCAAAAATGAAAATTACAAAAAATATTATAAAACACAAAATCGAATATAAAATCACAAGTTAAAAAAATTGGGTTTCTCAACCATTAGAACTAAAACTTTCATCTTGAATATACTTAATATAACATTTTGCATCCATCTGTAATTTTTTTTAAAAATATTGGTTTTGAATAGGTTTTGTAATATGGACCTTAGGATCAAAGCGGAGATCAAAGGTATTTAGGATCAAAATCTTTTTGTATAGGACAGAAATGCAGTTATTCATCCTCAGAATTAGTGGTAGAAAGGGAAGATCTTCCATAGTGCTTTGACTTCCAAGGAGAGCTTATGATTTGTTTGGAACCAATGATTCCCACGGTATCAAAATTCATGATTTCCATGGCCACCAGCTCGTTGTTTAAGGTGGGTACACCTAAAATTGCACCTCACCTAAAAGTGTCATCCATAGTTGCTATACATTTCTGAATTCCATTATGTACCTATTTGGCTGGAGTGCTTTTAGAAACAAACTTTGACCATTAATAACTTTTGCATACTATATCCAAATGCTGCGTTTTTTGGTGCATTGGAACGTGCTTTCACTTGCCAAGAAGACTATATGAAAATTTGATCAGACCAGTAATGATTACTAGGCACAATACCAAAAAGAGGCACTTTTAGGTGTACCCACCTTAGGGGTTAAATTTAAAACACAAAGAATGAATAAACATGAAGGACTATTATATAAATTAATATGGACAATGATGAAAGTGCTGCTCAACTAAAATGCAATGATAAGTGTAATATTGACAACACAAAAGAAGCTGAAGAAAGAGTTAGAGCTGCAAAAAAATTGTCCCTAGCTGTAGGGCTATGCATTATTTTCATAATTGGCGAAGTTATAGGCGGAGTGATTTCTAATAGTTTAGCAATTTTAACCGATGCAGCACATCTTCTTTCAGATATTGCTGGTTTTGCAATTGCTTTATTTGCAATCTATGCATCTGGATGGGAAGCCAACCCTCGCCAAACTTTTGGGTATTACCGACTTGAGATTTTAGGGGCATTAATTTCCATTCAAATTATATGGTTGGTGACAGGGGTTTTAGTTTATGAAGCAATACTTCGCTTCATCCATCCTGATAAAAATATAAATGGATTAATTATGTTTTGTGTAGCTTGTGGTGGGTTTAGTATAAATATTGTTATTATGTGTACACTTGGTCATGAAGGCCATGGTCATAGTCACTCTCATGACCATGATAATGAACACCACGATAAATATACCCACAAAAAACATCATCATGGACATGATGACAACAAAGAAAATAAACGTGAAGATGATTACAAATATAATGACTTTAAAAAGAGATTATATGCACAATTATTATGTTGTTTTGGTATGAATCTACATATATTAAGTTCATTTCATATCATTGCTTATCTAATTTTGATTTAAATAATGGTGGTCTAAACACTAAAGGCCATATTTGTTAAATATTGAGATTTTTTGCAAATTTTGAGATAGAATGTTAGTTATTGGAACATTCATTTTACAATATCGTAAATCAAACCAAAAAGAAGTAATGCTCAAAATAGTGGTTCGATAATAAAATTCTAAAAGTTGGTAGTGTTACATATTTATAAAAAAAATACTAGTAAAGAGATAAAGTAGTTTATTCTCAAGTCAAGAATAAAAAATGAAACTGTAAAAAGTCTCAATATAACAAATATGACCTTATTGCACTATACAAAAAAAAGAATTTTATTAGTTTTATTTTTAATTTTAGGAACAAACAAACAAAAACATCACTTTTCTAACAAGACAGCATTAACAAATGTTAAAGATGATGAAGACAATGATGTTCACGAAATAAGCATAATTGAACACAAAAAAGAAGACAATCTTAAACATCGATCAAAGAGTGTTAAACTTGACAAAGATCTCCATTCTCCCCACAAAAGGACCAAAGAAAGCATTAATGTACGTGCCGCATATTTGCATGCTTTTGGTGATTTTGTGCAAAGCATCGGAGTCATGGTTGCGGGAGTTGCTATATGGATTAAACCTGAGTTATACATTGTTGATCCAATATGTACAATTGTTTTTTCAGTTATGGTTTTAGCAACAACATACAACATGATTAAAGAGATTGTAGAAATATTAATGGAAAGTACTCCAAGGGAAATTGATGCAAGTGCCCTTGAAGCTGGTTTGTTGAAATTAGATGGAATTGTTGAAGTTCATGAACTTCATATTTGGGCTATTACAGTTGGTAGGTCTTTACTTGCATGTCATATTCAATCAAGTCCAAACTCAGATACAAATGAAGTGCTTCATATTGTCACGGAATATGTTGAAAAGGTGTACAATATTAGCCATGTAACAATACAAGTTGAACAAAAGGTGTTATAGTTTTTCTTTTTCATATTTGTTTTATGACTTTCATCTCATCAAGGTTTGCTAACTGCATTTCAAAAATTAAACTTAAAATCGATTTTATAGTAGATTAATTCACAGGCATACTCCTAAAGTTCCTTGACTAGTTGATTATGATTCATCAAAAATCACTCTAACACTATCATTTCTAGTGTAAAACTATGTAGAACAGTTTCAAAAATTTCATCAACATAGATTGCAAGATAATGACATTCAATCCTTGAATGTATAGTCAACTCTTTTAGTACACTCATTCTTTGACAGAAAATAGCTTTCAATTTTTTTGAGGAGAATGTTTCAACCTTCAATATGAAGCATGGCATGAAGCATGCCATGCTCTATTGATCAACCTCACATACCTTGATTGTACAAACCTTAGGCAAAGAATAAGACCCATGCCCCACTTTTGCAAGACTTTTAATTTTCTTTGGACTACTTCTTAGAGTATAAAATATTATTCAACTCCTAAGAGTCCCTAGCATTTAGGTGCCTAAGAACATCATTACTTTTGAAGTATTATAGGTCTAAAAGTCACTAACTAAGGTGCAAACATCTCAACTATACAATCTTGTAGTCTACATGTTGTAAATGACATGAATCAAATTGGGTGTCATTTGACTATATAGATTGAAAAATTATAATGTTTTAGTGTTGAAAAAGGATGCTAAATTTTTTCTAGAAACATTAGAGGTGCTAACATCAAAGATTTGTAACTAATTCCAAGAAAGTCCAAAAAATATGAAACAACTTGAGTTAGATTTGAATTTGAATTTCAACTTTAGAATTTGTAATTAATTCCAAAAAAATCCAAAAATTATGAAATAACTTGCATTAGATTTGAATTTGAGTCCACAAAATATAAAAAAACTTGGATTAGATTCTAATTTATAGTTTCAACTTCAAAAATTTGTAACTAAGTCCAAGAGTTTTTTTTATCTCTACGAGCTTAGCTTCTTCCAAAAGGCAATTAGCTCTTAATTGCTTGTTGTAAGTGAGATTACCTTAAGGTTAAACCTTCTCAAACACTCATAACTACTTGGATTGATAAGAAATTGAGCACACAAATTAGACTAGCTAGTACGCTCATCTTTCCCTACAATTCAAGAAGGAACATGATGCCAAAATTCATTGTAATTCAAAAATATCTAGATTCTGAACTTTAAATGGCTTCCAAACATTTAGCACATATTGGTTTGATATGAAAATTTTACAACAATAATTAGACTTTAAGGGAACTTTAATTTAGGACTCATTTATTGAAAATTAACATTGGATGAAGGAGATACAAGTTCCCAAAGTTGCAACCATCAAAATGCAAACATTGGTGAATTCAAATTAAACTTGTAAACTTCAAATGGCTCCCAAAAAATTCATTTCATCTTGGATTGATTTAACCCCTAAAGTCCCAAAGTCCCCTCGGGGGACACTTGGGATTTCGGGCAGGCTCGTGTGACTTGAAATTTTGACCTGATTTTTTGAAACTTTTTTTGAAGATAGGAAATTACATCAGCTTTCTAAAAATATAATTTTTTTTTCAATCGGTGCCTGGGAGCAAAAGTTTTGCCATCCGAAGTCAAAAAAGCAGTTCGGCGGGCAGAAAAAAAAAACACAAAAAAATGAATTTTTTTTTTTCAATTTTTTTTCTGAAAGATTATGTTTTTGTCTACATTTGAAGCTTTGATTCATCCTATTTGGACTAATAATGAAAAAGTTATGGACAATCTTGTTTTTTGGGCAATCTAAGCATCTTCTTCAAAAAACAACTTATAGAATTCATTTTTGAATGCAATTTTCAATTTCTTTCAATTTCTTTTTTTTGACAAGTTTAAGTTTGTTTCCAAGAACAATCCCACCGTTGGGATTATGATTTTTTAATTCCATCTAAGGGCTATTAACAATTTAGTATTTTGTTCAACTTTGGACCTACTTCTACTTAACAATTTTTTTATATGTGAAAATCAAGTTTTGACATTCTGAAATTTTTTTCCCCAACTCTCAACTCAAATGTTCAAGATAAAAAATTTTAACCTTATGGTGTGTAGTGCAAAAAAAATCCACAAATGGCCATCAAAGTCACCTGAAATTGCAGGTCGCAGTTGAAAAGAACTTTTTTTTCCAACTTCAAATGCTAATATCTTCCAATCCGTACGGTCAAACTTCATGAAATTTTTACCACATGATTTGAGACAAGTGAAGTACAAGATCCTACGGTTAGATTCTAAGAAATTGTTTTTTTAGGTTTCTTGAGTGATTGCAGCAGAAATGGCAGTTTTGAGTGGTTTCAGAGCCAGAAAATGCCTTGGTAAATTAGGGGTTAAAAAATTTTACTACACAAATTAGAAGAAAGAAGCAAATTTTCCAACAAGTTTTCATTAAATTTGGACATTGGATGCAAAAGTTATGCCACTACATTTTAAATTGAACTTCCAAATTGTGGAGGGATACTTTTTGTCACTTGAAGGGCCGAGGAGTTAAGAATTGTTCAAGTGAAAATAGCATTTCTTTGCATCTTGATATACTAAATTATTAGATTTTGAATCCTCCTTGCTTATAATCTTTACCTAAGTGATCTTGAAGTCAAATTTTTATGTTACAAAACTAAGCTTAGAGCTTAAGAAAACAAATTCCAAAAATAATTTTATTTCCATTCTTTTAAGATTTCTTGAATAAAAAGTAGAGACAGTTATTTTATGGAAGGAAAACTAAACCCTCCAATGGATCTAAAATTGAATTCGAAGACATCAACCTAAACACTATGTATGGACAATTTATTCTTAAAGCATTCACTACAAGAGAAAGGGGTGTTTTAAGTATAGTCCAAGTAGTATAGTCTTTTAAGTAATGACCTTTAAGTAAGGTTTTTAGTAAAATTTTACTAAAAAGATTGTCTTTTAGTAGAATTGTACTAAAAGCCTTACTTAAAGGTCATTACTTAGAAGACTATACTACTTGGACTATACTTAAAACACCCCTTTCTCTTATAGTGATTGCCTAAATTGAATTTTCAAGATCAAATCCTACATGCTTATTCCAAGAGATGCTTTGGTTGCTACAATATAAATATTTTTCATAGCTTTTACATTACTATAGTAGGCGGTATGAATTGAATCAAAAGTTTGAATTAGATACAAAATATCATATTGAAAACCTTAGCAGTGAGAGTTTTCATATAGATATTGGAACCTAAAATACAATAGATTTCTATTGCAATTCAATTTTTTTATTGATACTCTTTAGCTATTCATTCATATCTCTACTTAAACTATAAAAGAAATTCTTGAAATATTGGTTGATAATTTGGAAATATAATTTCAACCATGGAATGATGATTTTTTAATTTTATATACTAATATGGTAAAAAATATAGCACCACAATAGTGGATGAAAAACTTCTTCTAGTTTTTTCTTAAGACCCTAGATTATCATCCAAAAGCCACAAAATGGCACTAGTGGCAATCCAAGGTTAAGTAGGCTCCATAATCACTAGACCCACCAAATATACCATATATCCATTAAAGATCTTATACCAAAGATCGCTCTAAAAATTGGCTAAACTACTTGTGACTCAATGGTCATTTAATAAGTTAGCATAAATTTAGAATTTATCATGTTTTTTTTGTTACTCATGCTTAGCTATTTTCAATTTAGATAGATAATTTTTACTCTAACTTATAAACTAATGGAATATATAAATATTATACCTCTAGAAATCCAATATGTTCTAGTACAATACAACAAGCTATGAATGGATGGCCATTGGCTACACATTAGATATCATTATGAATTGGCTTAATTATAGATGCATTCTTTGACTACATTTTTTTGGAGGGATCATGTTTTCTTTTCACCTTTAACTAAGGTAGTGACTAAGCATGAGATTGAAGAAAATGTGGCAAATCCTAAAGGGTCTAAACACAACAATTCATCTCTTGATATGAGTGAGTATTGTAAATATTTTTTATAAAAAACTATATAGAAAAGTAAATATAGTATCCCTTATATAAAAGGCAAATTGTGTGACAATTTCATCCTTCATGTTTTCATCCACATAATTTTTCATTCCTTCTTTCTTACTAAACACTAATGAAATTCAAGCATCTTCTTGATGTAACCTTATATTTTTGCATTTTTTCGTTAAGTTTTAATTTAAAAACATTGGTATTCTTATTGTTTCAATTCCTAAATAGAAATTCAATCTTTTAACTTTTGAATTACATTTGTGATTTGTACAATTAGATAAATAGTTTCTACTACCAATGTTTTTAAATAAAAATTTAACGAAAAAATTTACTTCCTTCTATAATTAATGACATCCTAAATATTTACTATTTTAGAAAAAATCCCAACCTAATATATTAAAAATTTTAAACTCGGGCTCTACTTTTTATACACTACAAGTGACATTCAAATGAATATTATTGAATATGAAGATATTTAAATTTCGAATTATTTTATATAAAATCTAGATTTTTGAAAAAAAATTCTAAAAAACATTTTTTGGAAATGGACAATATAATGTACTATAGATGAAGCTACAATATTTATATGAATAGAAACCTAATACATAGTGGATGGAAAAAAAATACTTGCAAAATTCATAATTGCTAGAGTGATGAATCCCAAAAAAATGAATTAAAAAAGTAAATTATGGTAGCTTTACTATTCTATGGTTTTAGTTGTAGTTTGCTTCAAAAATTGTCATGATAGCCAATTTATAGATTAATTATCCCTTACTTGATGAAAAAGTTGCAAAATCCCTCTATATATGTGAAGGTGTAAATTTACAATGATCTAAAGTTTGTCATTGGAATGTAAATGTTACCTTAAAATCAATTGACAAAATTTCAAGGAAAACTCAAAATTGACAAACATAATGAATTAGGTGATTTGATCTAGCCAAGATTGACTATTAATATATATAAATTTCATGATCTATAGAGAAATATGAATGTTTGAGAAAATATGCGTAATGTGCAATTATTTAACTATGTTTTGGAATAATGTTGCCTTAGCTACCTTCATAGTTTGAATGACAATACTTGCATATATGCAATCATGGTAAAGAACATCTATAATTTAGACCCTTGCAAAATTTGAAAAAAAGAACAAATTACATGGCTGTGGCATTACAATGTACACATGGCACCCTTGAGATTGTATTATTTGTCAAAGACACAACAAAGTAAGATTTAATTTTAGGTAAAAATATATAATTCTTATAGGTCAAAGAAATAGTCCTAATAGATGTTAATAACAACAACTAACCTAGATTATATGTACAGGACTTGTAGGAACTTTTTGGAATTATGTAAGGCAGGCTATTATGATGGTACCATTTTCCATGTATGATTTTTGTCTTCAAAATTATTTGTATTGATAATGAATACAATATTTGATATTTAAAGACTTTAAGTTCAATGTTGTTTGTGTATAATTTTTAGATTGCATGTATTTAGTTAGTATTAAGAAATTGCATAGAAGTTTAATCTACATGCTACAATGCAGAAAATAATTCCACACTTCATGTGTCAAGCTGGTGATCCATCAGGTTAGGCTTCATAATACTTACATTCCCTAAGATATGGGCTAACTATATTGACAAAAACTAGATATTATTGAATTTTTTCCCCCTCATAAATCACATTGTAAAATGAAATTGAATAAAAAAAATTGATGTTTTCCTTACTTAGTCAATTTTTCTAAAAACTATTCATAAGGTCATACTTCATCATTGCATTTGAATTTTGTAAGAACAAAAGATGCATTGAACATGCATTTTTAGTGAGAAGGTTGGATGGCTATAATTTTTTTTGTTGAATTATACTTTAAGAAAACTTAATTTATAATTTTTACTTTTAGAAAAACAAAAGGATTAAAAAGTTAACATATTTTAGCATATGGTAATGTAGACTTCCATTTTTGGTTTTGTATATAAATTTCATCTATATATCTTGACTTATATCAATGATTTTATAGATATAGTAGCAACAATTTGTTGCTAAGAAATAATGCCATTTGAACTAAGTATGCTTGAAGAATGTCAACTAAAGTCAATTTTTGCATTGCTTCATAATGACTTAATTGTTATGAAATAGTACAGATTGAATAATCTAATTATTGGTTGGTAAAAATCATGGTGTTAACCAATGATAGTATAAGGATAGTTGCATATTTTAAAAAGTTTTATATAGGTACGGGAAGAGGAGGTGAATCAATTTATGGTACAAAGTTTTGTGATGAAATGAGCGCAAAACATAGCCATGATCGAAAAGGAATTGTTTCAATGGCAAACTTTGGCCGAAATACAAACACTTCACAATTTTTTATATTATTTGAACCAGTTAATTATTCATTGCAATATACTATTAATAATACCAAATATATTACAGAGTAGTTTTCAATTTATAAAACATCCTCAAGTTTTTGGTCAAAGATTCAAAAAATAGATTTTTTAAGAAGATTTTAAATTATAATGTCTTATAACTTTTAAAATGTGTATGTTTTATATTGTTTATTTTTCATTTGATATTCATTACAATATGATAATAATTATAGAGTCCACATTTGGATGGAAAACATACTATATTTGGACAAGTAAAGGAGCATTGCTTTCCAATACTTGATGCAATGCAACAAGTGAAAATCAAGGCAACAAAACCTATTGTTCCTATAAAATTGTACAAAACATCTTACATAATATGCAATCATTCAATTTTCTAGACTATTATTTTTTTAAATAATTATTTATTCATTATTTATTAAATTTACTATATAAAAATACATATTTTTAAATTAAAAGATGATTTTTTTAATAAAATGAACTTAATTATGGTGTATACAATATTGATACTTTATACTTGAAGTCTTAAATACATATTCTTAGATGTAAAATTATATCAGATTTCCAATTTAAAATAGCATATTGAATACATGTTTATTTCTTTTAGAATCATCAATGCAAAGCTATTAATAAATTATAGTTATTCTTACATAGGTTTGTAGCAGAGATAATAGAAGATCCTTGGGAAGGCCAAGAATTGCCTGTTGGAACAAAAATTCCTATAAAACCACTAGTTGATAATTGTGGCTTTCGTGGTTCATTATGTAGTGTAATGTAATTTAAGTTTGAACAATTTGATCAAACATTTTAGTTTTTATTTCTAGAATTTTTATCAAATGTATTAAAGTAAATCAAATCTTATATAAAATATATAATGAAGTTTCATATTTGCTACAATTTAATATAATTCAATTTTGAATGTATCATTCTTTTCAAATAGACTTTAAACAAATAGTTGCTCAAAAAAGTATAGAAATTTAAAAAGAAAGAAATTCTTCAAATTACACTAAATATTATATTTTTGAAATATATTCAAAATTAAATGCTTCCAAAAATGATTTTAAGGAGATCTATAATTAATTATTACTGTGTAAATATATATTCTATAACCACTAATCATATATATATGCACGTATAATGCAAAATGAAAAAATGATAGAATAAATATTTTATAGTACATACATTGACTAATAATTTTTATTAGATTCCTCAATGGCCTTTGAACTCTAATAGGTCATGTTAACTCCAATAGGCCATGTTATGTTAAGTGATTATTCAAAAAAAAAATACGCCTATGATTTAGAAGATTTTCTAGTCGCCTTTGGAGATTAGATCTACATTTAGGTTGCTAAACAAAAAATAAGAATACAATGATACAATCATCTATATACTAAAATCATAACTCCCTCTGTAATATCACAAATGCTACCATTAATACTAGGGGCTTGTGCTTGCTGTGCTACGCATTTATTATATCACATATTAGTAAAATTTTGATACATTTGAATAGAATGCATGATAATGATTTCAATAATTCTTTAAATTAATTATTTTAAATATTTTGTAAAAATATTTTCAATCATGCATACATAGAAATTGTATTGTCACACAATGTGATATTAGAAAAATAGAGTAGCAATTTGCAATCACTTATGTAATATCACTTTTTACAAAGGGTGGTATTATAGAAATAATTTAGTTGTTGCAATTAAGGTGATATTTAAGAGGATCCACAAGATGATATAATAGAGGTAGCAAATCCATTGGTTTTCTTGGCTTAACGCTTCTTTGCGCTTCTATGATTTAGTGCTTTTGTGAAATTTGAGCTTTCATGATATCAATTTTCTAAATTCTAATGATGATTGCCTAGCATAGCAAGCACCAACTGCTAGTCATACTACTAAAATCATAAATCCCTCTCTAATGTCACAAATGCTACCATTAATACTAGGGGTTGGTGCTTGGTATGCTATGCATTCATTGTATCACATATTAATAAAAAATTTATATATTTGAATAGAATGCATGATATTGATTTCAATAAGTCCTTAAAATAATTATTTTAAGTATTTTATAAGAATGTTTTCAATCATGAATACATGAAAATCTTATTGTCATACAATGTGATATTACAAAAAAGGAGTAGCAATTTGCAATCACTTTTGTAATATCACTTTTTACAAAGAGTGATATTATAAAAATAATGTAATTGTTGCAATGAAGGTGATATTCAAGAGGATCCACAAGAAGATATAATAGAGGTAGCAAATCCATTGGTTTTCTTGGCTTAACACTTCTTTGTGCTTCTATGATTTAGTGCTTTTGTGAGATTTGAGCTTTCATGATATCAATTTTTTTAATTCTAATGATGATTGCATAGCATAGTAAGCACCAACCACTAGTTTATACTAATATAGTAAATATTGCATTCTTCTATTGTTTTGTAAAAAATTCTACAAAGATTTCTATATGATTACTAATTGAATCAATGAATTGTTGTGCCTTAGTGATGTAATATTATTGAATCATATATTATAGCCAAATGTTTCCAAACATTCAAGAGTTAACATAACATTTTCAAGAATGTGAAAGGTTTCTTTGATGAAATGAAAATAGAATAAAAGATAGAACACTTTTTAATTGTTGAAGTTGAATCTATGACAAACATGTGATCATATTTAGGAGATAGGTCTTCAGAATGAAGTGTCTTTACTAACTTACTAACTTACTCTCCACTAATACTCCAATGCAACAAATCTTCATCTCTACAATCCATTGTCAAGGTGACAAAATGAGTGTCACTACATGTTTTTTTCTCCAAGAAACTAAGGTGGATAAACCTAAAAGCACCACTTATTGGGTTGTCAAAAATTGAAAGGCTAAGTAGATAATAGTGAATACAATAGTGTATTGAGATGTGTAGAGAACAAAGGAATGTATAGTGGATATTCAAATTCTGATTTATATAAGACCTCATTAGGCATACAAAGTTTTGGAAGTAAGAAACCTAAAAGCACTCATAGCTAGCAATGAAAATCAATAGTGACATACACAAAGCCCTTCTCCTACAAAAGGAAAAGAAAAGGAGTTGCAATTGAATTTTTAACATTGAAGAAAAATAGTGGTACTTAAACCAACAAGCAATAGAAAACCTTGTCAAAAATCAATGAAAATTCTCCATGTATTTCAAAAACAATAAAAGAAAGAAAAACTTGTCAAAGACAAACCATCATGTGATGTGAGCTTAAAAGCCCAACATGGAAGCCAAAATGGCCATACTTGAATGAAGGATTGCCATACTTCTCTAACTAACAATTTTCAAGACATAACTACACCATTTAACTACTTCAAATAGGGTGCACTTTAAGGCACTGCACCATTATAGGTTTACCCACTAAGTTATAGTACTCCCTCTGCTGAATGATGTTATGGATCTCCACTTCATGACTTTTAAGTGTACAAATATTTTTGATAAAGCAAAACTATTGAAACAATTGATTTCAAATTAATTTTAAGGTGTAAGAGGAAAAGACAAGTCAAAATTCAATCGCTTGTTTAAGAATATCATGAGATACCGCTGACAAACACCTGAAGATCCTCACAGGTGCTTACGGGTTGAGCTTTTTATGGTACAAATCCAGAAGAATATTATAATAGACTCTATGAGCCATGGAGCCTTTCATCAGTTTTACAATTAACCATCCCTCAGGCGCTGTAGACTAGTGCAGATTACTTGTTTCCTAAACTTCAACAGAACGATCCTCTGCTGCCACATATCATGAGTAAGTATCTCTTAACGATGAAGTCTAGATCGGGAGGAATCTGCGTCGACTTGTGCAAGGTCGTTTGCTGTTTTACATCAGAGAGCAGATTTAAACAATGGTATTCATTCTGTTAGGTCCTCTTCTTGGGGACTCCCATTGTTACCATCTGGTCAACTTCTTCATCATTCATGTCCAAACCAACATCTGGCCCATCAACGCTCAACTCGTCTTCATTAAACTCAATCTGGTGATACTCCACGACTTCATGCAAAAACTGGTTCTCCCTTGCATAATTTGCATTCTCTTGCTGCAAACGCTGTTTCTCAGCGAGCAAGGTCTCAAGTTGAAGCCTCACCTACAAGAAAAAGAAAAGGCCAGTAGAAGATCATGATTCAGGTTAGCTTCAGACATCCAAGAATGACGTGGGGACTTCAGATACGAATCAAAGATGTACCAGCAGTCTCAGAACCTTGTGTCTGAAGAACTGCTTAAAAGGAGCCTGATACCACACAATTTGTCCATCTTCAGAAGTAAAGATAAACAGAAAATTTTACCAGGTCATCCTCATCTGGTCTTGTTCCCTTAACCACACTCTCACGAAGCCTGCGGTTCTCTTCCTCAAGCTGAGCACAGCGATCTCTTAGAAACGTCAGATCCCCCCTTACAGTCTTCAATTCCCGTAACAGCATCTTCGCCTTCGATGCCATAGCCATTGCCACCTGAGATCAAGCAGGGACGAGAATTTCAAACATGAGGTTTAGTGACACTGATTTTTGAGTCCAAGCTTAACTCAGTTTGACCTGATATCTGAATCTATGCTCAATTCTCCTGTTAACCCGCAGATATAGCCATTTGAACCTTCACTGCATCTACAATAATCATGCATGTAAAATAGAAGAAAAACATTCTCGATGACACAATGCACAAGCTTGTGGTCAACTCCCTCCCACATCCAAACAAAGACTTATATAACCCAAAATGATTAAACAAACACAGAATTGAGCTTTAACTTCGTTTTAAGGAGCTCCCATCATGGACAAAATACATAGCTCCATAACCCTGTCACTACGTCCTCTTTGATCAAGGACGACAATTTAGACTAAAAGTAGTCAATTTCAGAGAAAGCTAAAAAGGTCAAATGCTCTACATATTGCTAGGAAAGAAATTCATATCATACATCACGAGAAGCTTTCAGTTGAACGTCTCCAGATAGGCCTGTATCGTCTGCTTTACCAGTCCCATCCGATTTTTCGACTGAGACTCGCAAAGAAGCAGAGGGACTGATAGACGGCGACTTCTTCCAAAGAGGCACACTTTTTCGCAAAACACTACTTCGCGGTTCTGGAGTCAGAATTTCAGTGGCTTTTGATTCCACCATATTCAACCCTTCCTGCATCAAGAAAATGGTTGGAGAAATTGTTAAAAAGTGTAAAAGCACACCACCCGCCAGATAGAGTTGAACTTTGAATACAACATGAAAAGAGATTCATCAGGGCTACACAGATCAGCAACTGCAACTGCCAAACGCCAAATTTTATCAAGTAGACTGGATCCTGGTTCGTATTGTTTTCACATCTACTGCAAATAGCTCTATCACTTGCGATTTCAGAATCCAATTCCAGGGGTCTGATTATAAGCAGTTATATCTTCCACAATTTGGACATTTACGCCAATTGTTGATTAAATACAACTCCTGGTAACCAGTTATTTGACGGCATACCTCGATGGCAGTTCCAAGTGTATCACCTAGAAGACTCAGGGACGAAGCAATAGCATCCAGGCCTTTTTGCAACGTCGGACCTTCAGTTCCCTTCACTGCACTGCCTTCTACAGTTTGCTTCGCTTCAGGAACCTGCGCTTTCCAAGCAGGACTTCTCAGCAACATATTGCCAGAAAACTACAGCCTGTCCAATAGTGTATCTACTTGCAAACTCAATGTTGTAGTAATAAAGTCATCAGAAACAGCATAAAAAGAACTCTTGAAAATCAACAAAAACTCTACTCCTTTCACTTACCGCTGCATGAGAAATTTCAGTTTATGTGCTATTGATGACAAGTCAAACAACAGTTCCTACCAGGAATCCAGTACAATAACTGAGTATAAGGAGACGAGGATGAATCCGTGCATCGAGAATCCAAATCAAGTGAAAGATTGCTAGAGAAGAGCTTAAAACACATATGACTGCATAAACGCACATTCAGAAGCTGTTTTAGATCAATTATCAAGTAACCCAGCTTTGAGAACGACTCTTTGCGCCTTGCCACCCATGATTCATAACACAGAAACGATACATGGAGACTAAAGCGCAAACAACGAAAGTGCATGACATTTTCCCTATACTAAAGGACGATCGAAAGACTAATGAAGATCCCAGATTCCTACCGAAACATACGAGAACCATGAATTACGAAGAAAAGGATCGGTCTACCCTAAGGGGGATTTAGAGAATTAGCATTCAGACATTACATCCAACCAGCTTGAAGGAAGTATGTATTTTAAACCAAATGAAGGATTTGCACAAAACGAAAGATGTGTTTAGTACGTGAATGTTGAGAATCAAGATGACTTTGTTTGAAAGCATAAACATAAAACAATTGACTTGCAAGGTAGTAAGCAGAGAGACATGCGAGTGACACCCCCAAAGAACTGATAGTAATGTAACAATGACTACTAAAACAGAAAAACAAAGAAAAAGTGGACCTGACAAAAAAGGAAGATAGGTGTGGCAAACAGTCGTTTCTCACCAATTCAAGGCCCCACACAAAGAGCTTGAGATCAAACCCTCGGAAATCTATCACCCAACTTACTTGATGTCCTCCATAAACATATTGTCTGTTACAATTCCAGAACTATGGAAATTCCAAGATGAGAGGAATAACCATGGAAACCCACCCGAAGAAAACCAGAAGAACAGTAATGACAAGAAGATTGATTGATTGAGATTAAGAGCGCTTAAACAATACCTTATATGGAAAATGAGGACGGTCCGAGAATTACCCAAAAAAGAATTTGTGACCTAGCTCAGAGAAGACATATCATCACGCTTCGTGTGGTCAAGGACGAGGTGTCGCGTTCCAAGCTCATTCATTGGTACTGAAATTGGCTGATGATCAAGCATTGTCGAAAGAATCTATACCCGAATACAGTATCTCATCTCAAAAAATTTCTCCACAAATTCATGTATCCGAGATTATGCTCTAATCCCGCTCCTCCGAGGGGTAGAGATCGGTGTACAACTGATCCTGGCTGAGCGTGTGAATTTAGAGTATGGAGTGCTGTATCAGCGTGCAAATAATCGCTTTATAAGTCCACAACCTCTGATAATTACCCATGCAGGCGTCTTGCTTTCGGAGGTATGACAACGTTGATCGGCAGAACATTATGCCACAATAGCGTTAAACCCATCTATAAACAGAAAAATTATATCGCGTCCTCACAGATTGAAACTACCAGTCGTCCTGGAGTTTCGGGTTGATGAGTCATAGAAATTAGATACAGACGACAGCATAAGCAGCCTCTGCAAGATTCTTTTGAAACCAAGTCTCAGCTGCACCCTCAAAAGCGTACGCTGGAGGGGTAAGATAGAGGTAATGACGTGAAAGTTCACAAACCTGGTCAACACTCGGTGGATTTTCTACAGCTTGTTTCTGAATAAGGACAGGGTCTTTCCTAGATTTGCTGTCATGTTCAGAAGTGGGGATCCTATCTTCCATGAGCACTGCCCTGGCCTTGTTTGTGAATGTAGTCCAGCTCCAAAATGTACCATCGGAAGATGGCCTTTCGGGATCCAAAGGACTCCGAGGACTTTGCAATGAACCTCCTTGTACTGATAACTCAGAACTCTATCAAAAACACACAAAGAACCGATCACCCTGTTATGGCAAAAAGATTCTTCATCGTATCGTCACATACTATGACTGCAACTATGCAGCTAACTGCATCAAGATGCATTGACAGTAAAAACATACTTGTCACAATCCCAACTTATATTATAGCGTATCCCCCAAATAGAAGATGAATGCAAACCGACCCTAAGCTTTTCGTGTACAGCGCAAGGGAGAGAATCTTGAACTCAGGAACTACCTCCAAAAGAAAAGGTTCTTAACTTCCAAACTTCAGCAATAACAACGTCGCAACAACTAGCAATGACCAACCGTAATCTGAATTCGAATTAAATCACGGAATCCCAGAGGTACAAAACTCTAGCCAAAATGAGTTCAAATCTAATGAGTGAAAATGGCAGAGGATGGACTAATCTGCTAGCATATATTAACCCTGTATCACAATCCGAGGAGGGACTTCAGGCCTGTCAGATTTAACAAGTTTCCACTGGCTGCAACTGGAAAAAGATAAAAATAATAATAAAGAGGCAGCTATAGATGGTAACATATGATAAGAATAAGAACTTCACACTGCCAAAGTGGTAAGGATAGAAAGATTTTGAAGAAGAAATGCACTAAGAAAAAAAGTAAGAATAAGAGAACGAATGCACATGAATTGCGAACAGTATCTTCAACTCCAGAAGAACATAAATGAGCAGCGAAGGTATCGGCAAACACAACACAAGCTTTTCAGTACTCACTATCATTCCTTCCACCAACGGATATTCTGCACTAACAAACAGAGACTGCCGCTCAGAATCTAATAGGAATATAGTGTTGTTCCAGCGTCATAATTTGCGTTATTCCTTACCGGAGGCACAATACACAGAAATTTGAGAACAAATGGAAACGGAGATAACATGTTGTTCTGTCATGTATTAGAGTGCAAACAATGAAGACAGTAAACAGTGAATCAGAGGTCAGAAAGTGAAAATCGAACGTCTTAATGAGACCTTAAAGAAGGTCAAACTAATGTGGAAAGGAATCAGACTTCATCAATAATCAAATGGCCGCTTCTGCATGCCACCAAGGGAAAAAGAACGAGTATAGAGCCTACTACGCTGGAAATCGTTCAGCAATCCTGTTAGGTCTTAACCTACTCCTCCGAAGAATAAATTATCCAAGTCACTGCATCTCTACTGCAAAGACCATGACTCACAGCACATGACATCATCCTCTCTCTCACAAGCACTCGTGCTCTCCGCGCGAGCTCCAAATTGATAAATATCTTCCAAGACGACAGTCTCACGCAGCAACATTAACTCGACTGTACTTCTCAGTTCTTCATTCGAAAGGGAAGAAATCTAACTTTCTTAGAGAATCAAAGAAATCACACTTCAGGAACATCACAAGCTCCAAAATCTTAGCCAACACTAATTATCTCAAAACACAAGCCGTAAACTCAGGCACACGTCTCCCATCCTATTCTTCCTTCACTTACTCTGCTCACATGTCACGGCATCACACGAAGACTTCCAGCGCATCATTAGAAGCTTACTCTTCTAAGGAACCTTCATGACTTGCGCGTGCACAGTAACAAACGAGAACGTCCTCACTCCTATTTGAACGTTTCTCAATTCCATCTAAAACGTAACACCTCAAGATAACATCATAACGAAAACGAACATAGAAAACTATTGACCAAAAACTCAATCCAAAAACTCAAATCCGAAATAAACGACAATGCTACCTTCCGATGCTAACGTAACAAGCCACGTAAACCAGCTTCCTCAGCACAAAACAGCAATGCAGCAGCTTGCACACACGGATCCGTAACAGGCATCATAGAAAGAACCAAATCCAAGCCATCCCAGGCAGTCTCCTCCCTCCGCGCATCCTCCCTCCCAACATAAGCCAACGAATTTACCTCTTTCGGCTGAAGCTGCTGCTCCGTCGGTGTGGCGGGGTCCTCCATGACGATTTGCGACTGCCGTCCTTCACCAATGACCAGAACAGAAATCCGAACGAGGCCAAGCAATCGGAAGAAGGAAGACGCAATGTGAGTCCCGAGCTTCACCGTGGAAAAACAAGGCTCCAAGACACAACAGGGGAAACGGGAAGACAGAGAGTTTGAATAGACGGGGGGGGGGGGGGGCAGCGGCAACCAAGGGCGGTGTGGAAGGGGTCAAACGTGCGCCATGGACAAAAGTGGCAGGAGCTCCAAATCGGGAGCGGACTGAAGTCACGGCGGTTCTCCCGTACGAGAGCGAGTGGAGCTCTCGTACCCACTTTTTTGAAATGTTACCGCTTTTTTTTCTTTTTTCTTTTTTTCTTACCCAATGGACGCTGTCGGTTCATCAGGTGCTGAAGGGAACTGGGTTTGTTTGTTTCAATTTGGGACTGGTACAGTGGAAACACCCAAAACCGTCCAAATAAGGAATTCAGCGTTTTCTAAAACTGATATTTTTCCAGTACTAGCGAGTGAAAATCATGAATATTAAAAAAAAAATCAAATTTTTCGGAATCAATATGTAATTTCTATAAAATTCCAAAGTGTTTGCTCCCTAGACCACTAGAACCAATGTTTTTTTTTCAGTCGAATTACACAGCATGCAGTGAATGGAGGATGTTCCCTCCATATTTAAACCACTCTGACTATGCCACAGCACTAGAGTCTGGCCCCATGAGGCCTAAAAAAACAACAGTGACTAGAACCGTCCTATAGGTGTACCTTTAATTGAACACCTGCTGAAATCAGTTGTCAATGAATGAAAACTATACATGTGTCTTATAGCTACGTCAGCAAATTAGAATTAAACATTTGTCGGACGCTTTAATGAATGCTCATGGATAGATTTAGTGGTACTTTAGGATCCAAGAATAGGTACAGGGATGGAAATGGGTGTTTCTTCCTTAATTTTGCACTCAATTCTCATAACCCATCTCAAATTATATACTCCCTCTTTCCCACTAAAAGCTTCCCAAATTCTTCCTACAAAGACTATAAATAAACCTAATTAGGAAGTTTTTAGTGGGACAGAGGGAGTACATACTAAGGTAGTGTTTTCTTTTCATATTTCTTATGAAGTGGCAAAGTAGCAATACTTCATTTTGTTGTGGTGTTCCAAATTTCAACACTCATACATATATTAGATAGAAAATATCATAATAGCATATAATACATATCTATCATCTTATTTTCATCCATTATCTGGCAATTTCATCCAATAGTTTAAAAAAAATTGAAATTTATTGGCAATTTCATCCAAAATTTTACTATTTATTTTTTGTAGGCGTGGTGCAATGCAAAAAAATTTGGTGCAATTTTGCTCCAAATTGCAAAAAAACAAAAAAATGACTAAAGTTGAGGCACCAATTGCCAACCTTGCCCAATAGCTAACATGTAGGGGTGCCTATTTCTAGTCAAGGCTATAACATATTTCCAACCATACCTTGAATTGCATGCTTTTGGTCCTTTTGAGGCCAAGACTTATAAGGTAATGACACGTGTCCAAATTAGTCAGTAGAAGAAGTGAACAGAAAGCAGCTATGGCATTATCAAAATTAGGAGACTCTAGACATTGGCTATTGGTCTAGAGTACTTTTTGCTTCCCAAAATTCATTGTAAATTCAATTTTGGGAATAAAATTTTGAAAATTTTGCTATCCCTATATATCTCATCTTCCTATGTGGGAAAAATTCCCACTACCTCATATTGTGCAAAATTTGCTCTAAAATTGCTTAAATGGTTGGCTACTAGTGTGTCAATTTTAGCATAGATCTGTTGTAGTGTAACATTGATTGAACTTAGGAGAAAAATGGATTGGATGAAAGATATTTTGGATGAAAATATGATTGTTTTGTGACATTGGGTTGCAACAAGGGTTGTGACCATCTATACTTAGTGTAATAGATTACTTTTAAGATACACATTTTTATAATAGGAATAATCTACACCAAGGGAAGTAACCCTGTGAAATAAGGTATGTTGGTCTCCAAAACACTATAGAAAGCCCTAGGAATATTGGTTCAAAAAAACACATTATCTATAGTATGTACTAGAAAGGATTGACCACCTCATGACATTTTTTAATTGAATATTTGGCCCTTTCTTCAAGTGAAAGGGAAGAGCCAAAGTATTGGTGATCAATGTCATGTATAAAACTCAAGAAGTTAGCCCCTAAAGCTATGATTAGAATTGGGGCATCTAAATTAATTTATTCAATTTATTTCTCATTCTTTTTCAAGGTTATGGAAATAGAGAAATAGCTTCTAGGAAACCTAATTTTTATAATGAACCGACAATAGAAAAAATTATGCTTGGGGGGGACTCAACTCAAGTAGTGGAAGCATGACATCATTTATTTTTGAAAAATTACATCATTTTTCCTACCTTGAGGCTCTACTCAAGTAAAGTCCCAATATCTTCTTTCCAAACTAAATAACTTTTTATTATAGTAGGATTCAGAAGCTTTACAATGTCAATTATTAAATGCCCTAAAGATCTTGTAAAAAATATTTTGTTCTACTTTACAAGATTTTGTTTTTACATGTACATTACCTTTACATCCTACCTTTTCTTTATATGTGTGATCCTAAAATATAAAAACTACATCAACTTTAAGATCCAATTCTAGTACAAATGGACATAATCAGTCTTTGAAAGGCAATCAAAAGGGTCGTTAGACAAATGTCTTCAACCATTCATTAGCATCAATGTTCTAATAGAGACTTGTCACCAAAATGATCTCCTCCAAGCCTATTATTCAAATGCAAAACTTAAAAGCAAGTGACCACAATCACCATATGGCAAATTTTGTTAAAATGGCGGTATTCCTTATGCCATTTTTTAGACTGCACAATTTGAATTGAAAATTAACATCTAGGATAGGTATAGATTTCAAACATCTAAGACACATGTAGATTTTTAAAATCTATGACACATTTAGATTTCAAACAATGTAGTGTGAAACATCTTGGATTGGTATAGATTTCAAACATCTACAATACATATAAATTTCAAAAATCTATAACAATTTTAGATTTCAAACTACGTGGTCTAAACTATCAAAAGTATAAAACTAATATAATACCACTATTTTAATAAAAATTTCCATCCACTCAAATACATTAGTTAGTTTCAATTATGTTGGATGTCATAACAAGCAAGGGTCAAGAGAAATTCTTTGGTGATACAAAGAGAGACTAGGTTGATATATATTTACCAATTTTTAAATTCAACGATGTCAATACCATATGAACTAAATAGACAAAAACTAATATATTTGTTCTTTCTTCTATTAGATAGACCTAATAAAATTTTGTGGACCACGGCACCTTAAACTTCACAATAATCCAAAAAAATGGAAAAGTATTATCTACTTCGGCTATGGAAGATTTCAAAGAGACTTCTCATTTTTTAAAATATAAAGAAACTTGGCTCAAATAAGGGTTTAGGATTTAATACATGAAACCTCCAATTGCAATAAGTCATTGAATTTTAGATTTTTTAAAATGAATTTGAAAGATAGCTCATTAAATTTAGATTTTTTAAGTTATGATCAAAGCCCATAATGAATATTTAGAAACTTACAATCAAGTTTGTCTTTATTTTTTGGATGCAAGGATATTTAGGGATTAAGTATTAGATTAGTCCAACTTGCTTTCATTAACCAATCCCCACTTCAATCCCTAAGTATTCCAAAATCCATATTCTAGATGATGAAGAGAATACTTGGAGAATACTTTGAGCCAATATTTAGTATGCATGCCTTCACATTTGTCCAAAACAATCCTTCAATCTTTAAAAATTGATGTTTTTGCTCAGGTTTTAAAATCAATGATGCTAGTATCTAAGAATGAAAATGTGAGCTTATAAACCTTGAGCATGTATAGAAGTAAATATACTTCAACTATTAAAGGTGCTTATCATATAAACACTTAGAATATATATTTTAATAACATAGTTACACTTCAATCATGGAAGGTTTTTACAATATAGATACATGTAATCTAGGTGTCTAGTCTTTTAGGCTTGTGGGCTTATGCTCCTAGGCTCACATAATAGCAACCCTCATTTTGAATAATCAATTTGATAAAATTGGGATAAACAATACATTCATACAAAGATACCCTAGTTGGTGGTCAAAGTCAACAAAAAATATTTGTAAAAGCAAATGCTTGAATTGGAAAAAAAATTTGGTAACTTATTTTTCAATGAAAAAAATGTTCAAAAAACAACAATAAATCTTTCTATTTTTTTTAAGCATATACCAAATTACAATTTCCCAATTTTGATTTCATATTTGCCAAGGAAGGTTCCCTATGAATCTAAGATCATAAGTACAATACAATCACAAATGTGTAAAAGTCCAATAATATTCATGCTATAAAAGGTTTAAAAAAATAGACCCTTGCTATGATTGTCATGTAAACCAATAGGAGGCATAGGTGTCACTGTAGTAATCAAATATCATCTTGGTTCTAAATATTGTTATTCCAATCCCAAATCAAGCTAATTTCAAATACATCTTACTACTTTTTGATTCAAGTATGGTAATCAAGTAACATTCAATTGAAATACCATGGTTGTTATTTGATTTGAAAAGTTTTAATTTCTTGTTTTAAAATTTAAAATTTAACCTCATACAATTATCTTAGGTACAATTGAAAATGTTGTAAGAATATCATTAATGTTGTTTAAGCATTTGGAATTTGCTAATAGGTATAATAATGGTCTTGTGTATGATTGCTAGAATTTCATGAATGCCAATTGAAGTGGAAAAATTGTAATGAGTAAAATTGATTTTTGTAATGTTTGAGGATTTAAAATGATTAAGATTGTGAAGTCATTCATATTTGTAGTATTTTCTTAAATTCCTAAGCTATATACATGGCAACCAAAATTTTTGTAGTTTGTCCATGTTTTAGCTTGAGTGCTAGCATATATGAAATAAAAATATCCATCTATGATTCAATGATTGAATAGTCTTGGTTGAAACCATTAGACATGTCAATCTCATATGCATTTCTAAGAGCTAAAACTCATAACAATACATTGATATCTACAAGGCATTCCATTTTCTTGATACTTTTGTTTATTTGTTCAAATTCTCATTTTATAACCACTATTAAGATTGCTTTAGACTAGAAAGGTTAAGTACTTGTGATTGGACAAAAGGCTAAAACTAGTCCAAACCCCTTACACCTAGAGATTGGGCCAATTTGGTTGAATGAAATTTTAATTCAAAAAGAAATGATTTGACATGACCCAAGCTTGATGAATTGGATGCATCATGAATGATAGGCCAATTGAATTCTTGCCCTTAGGATCCATGTTAAATTTCAATAAAAAAATTTCTTTTATAATTTCTTTTATAATTTCTTTTATATAATACTTTTTTTTTCCAACAAATCAGATCCGTTGGATTTTAAGCAATCGGCCTCAAGAGAAAATTGGCAGGCGGGGATACCGTTTTGGTATCTCCGAAACGGCAAAACCCAAACTCCCGCGCAAGCGACACTGTAACCGACGCTGTAACCGACACTGTAAGTTAAACCACCCCTCACTTAACCACGATCGCAGTCCAACTCCAGTTGGCTTCTTCTAGAATTGCCCGCCCTGAAGACTAGAGAGCTTCTCACCATGATCGCAGCGTCACCGGAGCTTCACGACATTTAGGCTTTGTAAGATCTCGCCGGCTTAGCTTTTCATGTGTTGATTTCTCTCTCGTTCCTTGCATTGTCCGCTTTACAATCCTGGTTTTTTAAGGTGCAAGAAATTGGAGAGTTGATGAGAATTTCAAAATGTTCGAATCCTGATTGAGCAGGATTGCTATGACGTGAGGGATAGTTTTGCGGGAGCTGGAAATGGCATTGGAAAATTTGATGCTGAATTCTATTGCTGCATAGCCGTTCGTGAGCTTCCTTCATTGTTTAGGGTTTCGGGTTTCTAGGGCGTATTGAACTTTTATAGGATGCTCATGGATGTTACGCGGACGCTTGGATTATGGAAATTAGATTTAGGGATTGTATTTTGTTGGATCTTTGCTCGTCATAATAATTAGGTAAGTCTTCAGATGTTAATCTAATTATTACGGGTGTCACATGTATGACTTTATTGAATGTTTCTTTCTTTGTAATTGTTCGCTCTCATATTGTACTGAAGACGGTCGCTTTCAATTTCTAGGCCACTTATCCTATAATTGGTCAGTTTTGCGGTTTTCTAGATAAGCTTAGCAGGAGGATGCTTGGATCAGGACGAGTAGGTTTAGAGTTTGCACAATTGTAGCTTCTCTTTTCGTAATAATTATATTCAAATTATAACAGGTCTCATATGTATGCGTTTATTATTGATTGCTCACCTTGTAAGTGTTTGCTCTAGTATTTTACTGTTTACAACCTGTTTTCATATTGTAGGATTACGCATTGATAGAAGGAAATTTGCTTGTTTAGTATAGCGCGGTGATGTATGCCCTAGTCTCTGTTCAGCTTCCGGATTGTCTTTGTTCGTGCCTTATGAATTGTGTTTTTTTGTGCGTCGTCGGGAAATTGTGGGATTTATTTGCAACCTGCACATGACTAGATCGACGGTTGCATGTCTGCTTCAGGGATCGTAAAGTTTACATGTTAGTGATGGAATACGACTAGGTGATTCTTTCTGTGACTGCGGAATCTTTTGGATAGTGGTTATCAATTTATCTGTCTTGGACTATTCAGCAGACTTAACAAAATTGTAATTGTTTCTGTGATTTTTAGATACTCTTCATCAATGGAGTTAACAGATGCTTCGGAGAAGCGTTTTGAGCGGGCGATGGAACGCCTCTTTGCAGGAAGTTCTACTCCGGCTGTCAGGTACGGTGAATTCGGGTTACCACAGAATTTAAGCCGTACACTGCTCTGTACTGCAGTCTAATTATGAAAGCTAAATCAGGCACACTAATTTTAAGGATATACTTTTAATATTTCTTGGGTTTCTAGATGGTTGCTTCGTTGTAATGGGGCCGTTCGCTCGTGAACGTCGGAAGTGTTTTAGTCCACGAATGGGGCAGGAGTTTGCGAGGAAGATCTCTGTCAGTGTCATGTCGTTCGTGAACAAGTTGAAACTGAAAGCATACGGAAGGTAGTGTTGTCAAAGCGTATACAGAAATCTGACGGAAGGTTCCTTTGCAGTTCTGCTGGAGGTCCTTCACCAGCCAAAAAGAAGAAATTAGACCACCAAAATACGAGTGGACGAGCATTTAAAACCCCTGAGGATGTAGAACCTTCACCAGTATCACACGGTTGCAGACCTTGGGACCGTGGTGATCTCCTCCGTCGTCTGGCTACTTACAAATCCATCAGCTGGTTTGGAAAACCTCAGGTAGAATTGTTAGACAAGGAAGTTGAAAGAATTTCAATCACAAATGGTCCATATGCCCATGCAGATCATATTTTTCTTGAAGCGTTACGTATTTTCTGATAGCGATTTTATATGTACGTGTCAGTAGTTAAGGTCAAGTCGTGTGACACTATGATGTTTGCTACGAGTCTGAATCCTTTTCGAATGCGTTTAACTTAATGAGTAAGGAGGCAACTTCAGGTTGCAGGACCTGTGGCCTGTGCTAGGAGAGGATGGGTGAATGTGGATATCGACCTCCTTGCATGTGAAACCTGTGGTTCCCGGCTCAGCTTCCCTGTTCCCCCGTCCTGGCCTCGTCATCAAGGTGAGCGTTATTCAAAGACTTGAACAATCTCAAGGTAGCCCTGTAGTGTTTTATTCTCCTCAAGAAACATTTTCTCTCGTAGGAAGACTAAGTTTTTGATGAACTTGTTTCTATTTGGAACAGTGGAACGTGCTGCACTCGCATTCTCTGAGCAGCTTGACACTGCACACAAGGGTTTGTGTACATGGAAAAATAATCCCTGTGCAGACGCATTGGCATATTTTCCGCCCACGCCTGTGGCAGATCTAAGAGGAGCTTATGCTCACCGATGTGAAACCCTTCTTCAGTTAGCTGCACTCCCCGTGATCTCTGAGACTGCTAAGTACCAGATGAGATTGTCCCGAGGATCACAACTTGACCTACTTCTCTCTGAGTCCAGCCCTACCGATCCTGGATTTGTGCATAGAAATGGAGTGAATTCCAACCCAAGTGAGAACGAGTTTTTTGCAACGAGTAAGGGATTTTATGAGGTAAGCATGGTGGTGGAAGCTTACGTCCTATCTTCGTTGGTACTTCTGATTTGTACAATGGGTGCTGTGTACACAGTGCGCATTGTCGGAAGATACTTCTGCAAGAGCTGTGTCCGCTGCATCTGTTTGAAGTAATTTGTTTCATTCTGTATGACGATGTTCCTAGTTTTAGTTAGGATGGTTAAGCGGACCGCAAAACTGATGCCTCCTGCTTTGCTGAGATTTCCTTTGAATTTTGATATGGAACAGTCTCAACGAATGATTGCGCTTTGTGGCTGGGAGCCGCGGCTGTTGCCTTACACTGTGGATTACGAGGATCACTCAGGAGCTCAGGACAACGAACGGACAGGAACTTCGCAGGGACCTGCGCCTAGCGTCACCATACACCTCAAAGGGAACGTTCACGCTAAGGTTCCTCGGAGTCAAATCCAAGCTGATGCTGACTCTTCCGATCCAGCATCTGCAGTGCTGGATTGCAATCTTTGTGGGGCCAGCGTTGGCCTCTGGAATTTTACTACAGTGAATCGTCCTGCTCCGTTGTTGAACTCTGGATTTGAGGAAATTTTGTCTTCCGAAAAGAAACACTTAGAGTCGGACACTTCAAGATCTGGTGTAGATGAGTTAGTAGACGACCCGGGGTTGGCTATCTCAGAAACGGCAGATGCTCTGCATACTAAACCCTCTGAAGTGGTACCAGCCAATACGTTGGGGAGAGCAACTTCACAGAAGGGTGTGTTAGATCTGAAACTTACCATCGCAGGTGGGCCTCGTCCTACGAGGCTTAATGCTCCATTTTTGGTGCCACCTTCCCCTAGCAATCCTGCCTTGCTAAATACTGGAGTTCAGTCAAAGAGGATTGAGGCGGCGGCTTATGAATCCCGAAGACCTGAGAACCAAGAAAGAGGAACTGGTTATGGAGGCAGCAACTTAGAAACGATTCCTCACGATAGTTCTCTTCCAGCAGGTAATATGGAGGGTATACCGGTAAATGTAAGGGAGACAGGTGATGTAGACGGTGGTCTGTTCTCTCGGAATGTGAAGCGCAAGCGTGAAGTAGGTTCACAGTGGCCGGGTCCTCCGATGAAAGAGCCTCCGATAGCCCTTCCTCATGCCTCTTCTGTGAATGCCGTCGATTCACGCTACCTACCAAAAAAAGAGAACTCAATGGAGAGTGTGGATAATTTGCCCCCAGACAGCGATGGGCAATGCACAAATACGGCAGAGTACCTTGGGCCCATGTCTGGGGTTCTGGCTGAACACAGCAATGGGGCAGTTAAGAGCAAGGCTGATGGAGGAGTTGGGGAGGGTGTGCGGACTGATGAAGTAGTTATAATCTCTGGAATAGGGGGGTTGGAAACGGTAGGCCTTGGTGGTAGTTCTGAAGCTGAAATTTATGATTTTGGAGCTCCTTTGGATCGCGCAGAGAGCGTTGCAGAGTTTGCAACTGATGATACTGACTTTTTGGAAGAATTTGTCTCTGGTCGTGGTTTAATGGATGATTTTGCTCTTGAGGAAGCAGAGGCGGTTGACGTGAAAGATAATCATCGAAACAGTCAGCAAGCTATAACTGGCATCAGTCACACATTTGTTCAAGACACTCTCTCGGCTGGAGTGTCCGAGAGACATGAGGGAAAAGGAAAGCAAAGAGAACCTGACGAGGATGCCAATGCTGGGAGTACTATTGATACGACGAATGCCATCATTCAGGGTCATGATGCGGACGCCAGCCTCCAGATCAAAGAAGTAGCAGAAGGATATATGACAGAAGATTCCCCAGTTCAGAGGAACGAAGAAGTCCAGAGCCAATCTTTTTTTCCACCGGGTGAGATACGTGAATTTCATTTCGAATGAAATGCTACATGTGATGTATGTGTATACACATCTCATATCTATGTATAACACCTCTCATATCTATCATATTAAGAGCGCAGTGTCACGACTCCTGTCACAAAATCCGTCACGTTTTCATCCTGGAGAAATATCTTCCAATTATTTCATCCGACGCTCTCGATGAAAACCTAGAGCGCTCCTGTGATTCATCATGCACATGTTTCCCCTGTCTCTGCCCTGTCCCTATGTATAGGTTTGGTTAGAATATATATAAATGTTTATGTGTGTTTGTTTGTGAATACAGATACGTGCATAAATGCACAGATTTAGTCCTCAGTTTCAAGAAGCATGAAATTATTCTCGGGTTACACAATTGCTGATAACGCGAAATTGGTATATTCAGGATTACCTTTGGAGGATGTTAGGATACTGGAAATCCAGACAAGGCAGTTCGACCCCATTCGGCAGCACAGGCACTTTTGTCCGTGGGTGAACGGTCATGTTGCTGCAGCAACAAGCAGCGCAGGACCCCATATTTCCTGTGGATGGCAAATTATGCTGGATGCTTTGCAGGCCCAGCGTTCTGGGACTGGTTTTGCTGCATCTGAGGTTGCTGCTTCCAAGCGCAAGGTAATTGTCATCCTTGTCACTTCTGCAGCAATAGCATGTCTTTCAATACCATGGAATATGCAGTTGTGATGATGGATTTCATTGATTGCCGTGTGAGGTTACAAGTTTGTGTTGTTATCGTCAGTGGTAATAATACCCCTTTTCCGTCTTTATACTTTCGTGCTGTGGTGAACACCATGTCTTCTGAAACGTCCAAGTGGATGCCTACAGTGCAAAGCGCTTTTGTATTCTCAATCGATGATACGAAATTTCTTAGATTATTTGTAATTATTTATAAAACTTGTAAATATATGTGAGGCTCCACGCATAGACTTTGCTGGAGTCCTAGGAACCATTTGACGCCAGAGTTTTTCTAGTAATGGACCACAGGCACTAAACTTAAATTCGTTGAGAAAATTATCATAATGTTTAGGTTCTTTGTCGACTTGTTTGGCCTCTACGTTCTTTTCAAATTCTTGTTCACTTCGGTTGTTTGGCCACCTCCCATTTAGCTTGGGCAGTGTTTAGAGCTTGTGTCGTTCTTCAGGTTTACTGCATCAGTTTATTTGGCATGATGCAATGGCCTTTTCCTCTTACAATTTTCACAACTCACCTCGTGATGATGGATGCAGGGTGATCCTCTTGTTTCAGTTCGAAAGTACCTGGGCAGTGTTTCTACCAGTCCACCGCCAAAAATCTAAGTGGAGGCCGAATGTAACAAGGTATTCTGGCTTGAGGTTCGTTTGGGTTCTGAAGGAGATTTACTGGCAAGGTAATGGGTGCACAACTTGGGGCGTGCGCATGAATTTGCGCTTAGATCGAACTTGTCTATATCAGTAAACGAAAGTTGTGACATTATGAGGGTCATCCAAGGGCACAATATCTTAGTGTATCCACGAGAACAAGTGTGGGGATTAGTAATGTTTCATCAAGGGTTTTCTTAGACAACAAGAGTATATTGGTATGGTTTACTAATCATTTTGAAGGAGGCTGATTTTTCATCATGCGGTACTTTTCTGGTTTATTTGGCGACACTCCGTGCATTGTTTGGGGCCAAGAAAATGTGTTATGAATGGAAAAACTAAGGGAGGAGGTCCATAAACCGACCATCCAAGGGCTGGAACAGAATTTTGGGCAGGTGAAACATCTTAGAATGTTTTTCAGTGAACTTTTCTAGAAAGACAGCTTGAATAGGCATCTAACCCAAGTCGTTTTTTTTGGAGCTCTGTAGAATTAGTTATGAATTTCTGAAGTCAATATGGGCTCCAAAACCGTCCACCCCTTCAAATGTTCACTGTTTGTACATTACTGTTAAGATCAAAAAGCATCATGTACTAGAAATATACATTTCAGAAGGTGAGCGGTTTTGGAGCCTGAGCGGTTTTGGAGCCTCCTCAGTGTATATACTACTATGTGGTACACAGTGTCATGTAGATAACAATCAATGCCATTGGAAAAGTTATGTCATCCAAATCAACTTATCTACTATTGATAGCTTTGCAATTGTAGAGAGATGTATGAAGTAAATTAATTACAATACTTGACAAGTATATTAACTTCACAAAATTTGATTGGTAGCATTGCAATTGTGGAAATATGTATGAAGTAAATTAATTACAATATCTGACAAGTATATTAACTTTACAATATTTGATAGTTAGTGTGAATGATATTTAATCCTAGAAGGACTAGGGGCCCCTTGCAATAGGGTTGGGGTGAATTGTCCCCCTCATGTGGTCACACCAAGTCATTCTAGGGATGCAAGTAAAAATAAAAGCCTCCTATTTTGTGCTCAAGTAATTTACCTAGTTCACCTCTTCAATATAACTTGGGGCCTTTGGATGCAAATATGAGATCAAAATTTGCAAATTTTATTATGCATGGAATGTAAAGAATTTTAGCATTTTTTGGAGTAGTTGAACAAGGGGTCAATTCAACTTGGCCTTGTGATCATATAGTATTTTGTAGTTTTGGTGGTATTTGATCAAACTAGTATTGACCAAATATTCTTTGATACAAAATAACTTAATAATTTTGATAGTTTGTAAAAACAATGTATTACAGTTTATATATATTAAATTATAATTAGAAAATTATAAGATCAAATATAAGTCATATAGAGGATTTCCGCAAGGATTAAATAAAGTTTTTAAATTTAAAATTGCATAGTTTTAATCTTTTAATTTTTCATAAAAGCTTATTTTTCATAAGGCAAGGATCTAACATTGATTATATTTTATAGAAAGTACTCCTTTTGATGTTTGGGAGTAATTTTATAATGGAAATGGAGTCTTGTGAGTAGAGTCTTGTGAATAAACCTTAAAAGCCTATCACTAAAGAATTGAATGTCCAAATCCTTCTCTTTACATATTTTCATTGTATTAATTTATAGAAAATATGAATTTTTTTTAAATGAAGAGATGAAAACTCAAGACTTTGTTAAATTGGAAAAATAAATGAATATTAAAATAATGAACAAATGAAATAATTACAAATTTTTGAAAGAAAAATTTATATCAAATAAATTTTCAACCAGGTGTATATGATAGTGGAAATTTGATGTAATTTGTAGTTAAAAAAGTAATAGACAATAGTTGTAGGACCAATGTTTAAATTGCAATAAAATATCTTATCCTCAAAAAAATTCAAATATTCAAAATGGAGTAGAAACTAAACTTGGTAAGCTTTACATTAGTATTTGAATTCAAATTCAAATAAAGACAATTATTCTTCTTCAATTTATATTGAGAACTAGAACATCAAGTTGCCAAAATACAAAAAATGGTAATTTGGGTGATGTCATTTTATAGCATTTTTATTTGTAGGAATTTCAACATCATTAGTTGCAAATGTCTTCTAGCAACTCTACATTTTATACAAGTTTTTGAAAGGAATCATCAATTAGGTGGAGGTACCTGAATTGCAAGTTTTAGAATAGGATGACCTTAGGCTCTCATAAATAAAAGCAATACAATTCTTGCCATCTTGAATAGAATTAGCATAGAGTCAAAATGATTCTTGCCTATCTTATATAGAGACAAAAGGATGATTCTAGGCTCTCATGAAGAAAGGCAATAAAATTCTTGCCATCATGAATAGTAGCAAAAGGATGACTTTAGGCTCTCATGAATAGAGGCAATAAAATTCTTGCCATCATAAATAGTAGCAAAAGAATGACTTTAGACTCTCATGAATAGAGGCAACAACATTCTTGCCATCATAAATAGTAGCAAAAGGATGATCCTAGCCTCTCATGAATAGAAGCGATAAAATTCTTGCCATCATCAATTGAGGCAAAAACAATGACCCTAGGCTCTCATGAATACAAACAATACAATTCTTGCCCAAAACTCATAGGTTTGGAAAAGAGACACAATTAGATACAATTACCTACTTATTTGTAGATTTTCAAAATGAGTCACAATCAAATGAAATTACCACAAGAGAACTAAATAGGTGGTAGCTCTATAAGAAGGTTATTAGTAAAATTTTGCACTTCTTTACCTCTTCCTTAATCCCTCACAACCCCAACCCAAACAAGGCCCCCAACCCATTTTCGGGCAATGTTTTGATGCTATGCTTCACTTTTCTTAGAATGCATCCAACATGGTTTATGATTCACCAAGGTTCCACTTTTACAACCTTCACCATTGAAACTTTGTAATGGTACTTTATTATTGTGTGTTTCCAAAAGTAATGCCAATGTTCATCATCTTCTTTTGCATACCCATGGTGCCACATAAGGTAAACTACCCGATTCTAGACAAAATGGGAGCAAGCCCATTGTGGGCAAAATTGTAATGGTGGTGTACATTCAAGTTCCGAAATGTGCAACACCATTACAATTTCACCCACAATGGACTTGCTCCCATTGAGACCATAATGGGGTAGTTTACCTTAACTAATTCAAACAATTTTCAGCATAATTTTCCACACATAAGTAGTATGTTAGGCCAATTTTAAAGCATCTCATTACAGCTCCCATACACAACCGCATCCAAGACCCACACCCCTGCCTAAAGTAGAGTACAATCTCACATACATACACAGAACACATACAACGCCTCTGGTCTGCTACCGTGACTTGGAAATTAGTATACAAAAGCACTGCCCACAAGGCTAACAATATTGACAGTGCTTGAGTCAGTTCATTCGAATGAATTCCTGCCACTAGCTTACTCACTCACTTCCTTGGAGTTGGAGATTGGCACAAACTTCAACACCATTTCTAAACATCATTTCTGTCTACCACACCACTAGTAGAACTTTACTGTTGAGAGAGGGTAGGCTTTTCATTAAAAAGCAAAAAAAAACTGCCAGAGTCAGAAGTAATGGTAATGAAAGCTTGTGTTATAGAATTAATTACTCTTTTGATTGACAGGGGGTTAATGAATTCATTACCCTTCGCTTGTCAGTCAGACCTCCATGATTCCAGCTTCGTTCCGCAATTCGGCACACACTGACGGATTCCTCCTTTCCTTTCCTCAAACTAGAGTTTTGGGATTCCAGATCTGCTTGAAGTTTATCACACATCACACAAACTCCAGCATACTGTTGTAAGACAAGAGCACTCCTTCCCTGAACCCCTCTTCCTCATCTTCCAGATTCCGTTGCTCGTCGTAGGAGAGTCGTGGCGCAGACGGGCTTCTGCTCGTCTTGAACATGCTTTTGGTTTTGCCCTTCATCATCATCCCTTTGTGTTTGGAGGGCTTGCTGCTGCTGACGGGCGAAGCCATGTTGCTGTGACTGTTGCTGCTGGTGTCGTCTTGTTGAGAAGGCGAGGACTGAAACGTTTTCAGCAGCTTCCCATTGGAGTCGGGGGTGGAGTTTTCAGCTTGCCCAGCAGGAGGGTGGTAGGGGGGGAGCTGCTCAGGGGTCATCTTTCTTCCTCCCATGCCAAGATTATAGAGTGATTCGCCATCCTGTTGTGGATCCAAAATCCTCAACACTTGAGCCATGCGCGGGCGCATGGCGGGATCTTTCTTGATGCATTTCCTGGCGGCATGCATCATGCAGTGCATCTCAAACAGGTTGTTGTCGGAGCATTCGGTTCCGCGGAGACGTGAATCGACCAATTCCAGGTTGGGTCGGTCCAGCAACTCCCTTGCCTGCAATTCATAAAAAAATTACGAGAAAAACGTTGGTATGAGGGGTAAAAACGTGCACCGGGCATTTGTGATCAAGATTTCATGGTTATGAAAATGACCAATTTGATAGATCATATTGTGTACATTGCAACTATAGATTTCAGAGATATAAAATGGCCTGTTTGATTGATCAATAGAACTCACAAGGGCTGAAATTTATGTCACCACTACCTCTTGAAACATTATATGTGTTGATCAAGAAACAAACTGGAACAAAAGAAAGTCTCCACATGATCTAATCAAAAGTGCTAAAAAAATGAGCCTCATGAGCTTCTTTGATCTACTAGAGGCTAAAAAGCATCACCAATACTTCCGCCTAGAGTGAAACAGGCAGAAAAGTCAAAGCCAAGAAGCCACAAAGAACGCATCATAGAGCCGGTTCCACAACCATTTTCCAGGTTTCGATGTACAGATAAGCAGTGTAAATGCAAAATTCCGAAGTCAAGATGCAAAAAAGAGTACAGTGCATTACCCAGTCCGTTAGAAGAACGCCATTTTTACCGCCGGACAGGTTTGACAACACTGCTTTACGCCCAGTAATAATCTCCAGCAAGACCACGCCAAACGCGTACACATCTGCCTTCTCCGTAATCTGCCCGGTCTCAGCATACTCGGGCGCAAGATACCTGAACATATGACCACGAAAAACTGTAAACACTGAGGCACAAATTATAACAGTAGAAACTCACTGACATTACAATGGAATGCTACGAATGGATACAGTTTTATTTAGTTCAAGGACGGTTCCAAGGTAGAGAATACTAAAATCCATAGAAACCTGGTCGCACCTCCTATCGACTTATCCATGTCATCAACAGCCAATCATCTCCTCCAATACACATGATTGGCCTTCAACCACCGAGTCGGGTGTAAGCGTGACTTGACTAAACGTCTATAGCAACTCGTCTTTGAATGATTGGGATTGTCTACAAGAACTAATATTCGTCTAAAACCTCCCATTATAATTGATTGCATATAAATCAAACACATTGATAAAAATTAAATCTCACGAGAGGGTGGGCTCCTGAAGCGACCTCTATTCTATGACGTGCACAGCGTCACGAACCGCTATCACCATTTCATTCACTTAAATGTTCACGTACTCACCCTTACACACTTTCATCCAAAATTTGGAAGCACTCTTGACTACAGGGTCTACTATCCCAGACAGTGGTCTACAACCTCTTGAATTTGGCTGCACTACTAGTATTGATTAAAATGAATTGAAGTGACACAAGAAGCATCCTCTACCTTGATACCGAGGAGCAGAAAGAGTTTGATGTAGGAAACGGTTTCACTTACCCCAAAGTCCCAAGCACCCGGGTCTCTTCCGCCATGTCCCCGTGCATCTGTCGCCTGGCTAGCCCGAAATCCCCCACCATGGGCGTAAAATCATGAGTCAGCAGGATGTTATTCGGCCTCATGTCTCGGTGCACAATGCAGCCCACCCGACACTCTTCATGCAAGTACCGAAGAGCTCTTGCAGAGCCCAAAGCAATCTTCTGCCTATACTTCCAAGGCAAAACCTCCTTGTTCTTCGCTGCAGAAGCCATGGTCCGAAAAGGTGGGTGAGGCTCACAAAAAACAAGGCAAACGTAACATTCTTAACCGAGGCAATAAGAGGTGTCACGCTTCCTTAACAAAAAGTAAGAATGATTCTTTCACTGTAAGCTTCTATTTTTTAGGAGCTTGAACACTTGTTCAAGAGACCCATGCTTCACTGGTGTAGAATGTTATGGCAAATGAATTAAAGTTTCCGAAAACATGATAAAGCCCTAAGAAGCTCCAAAGAAGCTACATACAGGGACAATATCAAAGACTTCTTTTACTTACCAGAGAGATGTCGATCTAATGAACCATTACACACATACTCATACACCAGGAGGCGTTTTCCATTCTCGACGCAATACCCAATCAGTGTAACCAGGTTACGATGCTGTGCACAACTTAGAACCTCCACCTCCGCAGAAAACTCTTCATCCCCCTGGTTGCTGGCAATCTTGTGCTGCTTCACCGCAATCAGCTGCCCTTCCGGCAGAATCCCTCGGTACACGGACCCATAGCCCCCTTGCGCCAGGTAATTGTGCTGATTGAAATTATCAGTAGCATACAGCAACTCCGCATAAGAGAATCGCCTCACTGCTTTTCCGAATTCCGGTGTCTTGTGCTTGCAAACAGTACAAAGCGGTGGAGCTAAAGGACCTTGCTTCTTCATAAATGTACCCCTTTTCATTTGGGAGCCTCGATCGCCACCACTAACGTGCAATGGCACGACAGAATGCTGCACAGGGCTCCGAGCTGTCAGAGGGTTCAACTGAGCTGAAGGCAAAGTGGGCGTCGACTTGGCAGTGGAGAGCTTGGCCACGGGCATAGCCTTCGCTTCCAACTCCTTCAAATTTTTCTGTGGGGATATATAGCTCCCATGGTCTCCATTCAACAACCCATTCAGGTTCTGCAGAGTCCAACTGGCGTCCACTCGTCGAGGTTGAACGGAGATGGGACCTGGCTGGGCCCTGTTGTTGCTTTTGTCATTTCTAGGATTAATAGCTTCTGTGTCCATGGAGGACCAGGCATCAGACAGGCCCAAAGCTGAGGTTCGGGATACCAAAGGATTATTTGATGCTTGCATGGAATTGTTTGGCACTGCCGGCTCCTGGGTCAATGAGGAGGCTGCAGTAGGAGAGTCGTCTGATACGGGAGACATACAAGAGTTCGCCACTGTGATTTCCTGCTGGGATGGACTACTCATGCTTCCCATCCCATTGTCTTTCCTTGGGAACGCTCTGGGGTCGGCACAAGAGTCGACCTCTGTCGCAGGAGGACTCACAATGTCTAACCTTGGGGAAGCACTCAACTGCAAAGACTCCTCCCGTGGATAGATACCTGCCACCACAGTAATCAGCACCACGGTTGCATCTATTGTAAACAGACTGCCAGTCCACGGAATCATCGTTACTAAATGATAAATTCAATTGATCATAATGTGAAAAATGTATTTCAGATAAGCCAAAATTTCATATCCAGAAAATTTCACGCGGTAATCAAAATTGACAAAATTGGAAAAAAGAAACTCCCCATATGACCTCAAAACTCCTCTAAAAATAAGAGATCCAGTCTGGGCTTCTGGGTCCTTAACGGGTTAGGTGGGACTGAGGCGAGCACTTAAGTTACTGAAATCAACCAAAAAAAAAATGACGTAAACGTAAATCCTACCCATTTGACACTACACTGATTACCCTACCAATAACAGCGCAAATTATCGTCACCAGCAATACTACTGTCACTACAATACATTTTTTTGGGTGGAAATAACTACAATTAAGTAATCTGTCCGCTTGAAATAAAGTAATCTTAACTTGGTGTCAAGCAGCTAGAGTGCCTTTGGTAAATTATTGTCAAACGCACTAATACCCAAAATCGACCCTGGACTCTTGAGAATAGAGGCTGTACATGTTAAGGTAATACTCTGTAGGGACGGTTTTAGGAACTTGTCGCAATTAGGTGCAGTTACCTACTATGAATCTAGCGATTGCACTGAAGCAAGTTCAAAGAGGGTCCAGGTCTTACCAGGCTCCGGACTCCCTTGATCCTCCAGCCACTGCCTCACATCAATAAGTTCGTGCCTCACATTCGGGTTGATACAAGCGGCAATCCCTTGCTTGGATTCCACTTCGGATTCCAGCACTTCCGTTTCGTCCTGAATGCTGTGAAGATCGGTCTCTGCGTTCATAAACATGGCGGCACTCGAACGCCGATGTGAAGGTCGACGATCAAGAGTGGCAGAGATTTGGGGACCAGAAACAGGGCTAATCGGTTGGCTGATCGTCATCATGTCCGGGTGAAGTCCCGGCCGAAGAGGTTGGCACGTGTCATTCGTCTTCACACGAGTTACATAGCATGTGAGATTGTCGATGTAGTATTTTTTGTCTTTCTTCATGCTCCTAATCAATCAATCAATGCAAATTTAGGTCAGACTAAAAAAAAAGGATTGCATTCTATGGATTCTACACCGTAAGTTGGAACAAGAGCCTCAGAGGTATACTGCAGCTTTAGTATACTCCAAAGCTGAGAACCCTGTTTATACCAAAGCATAACAGTCTAACAGTCTAATTTACCGAGCAAACTAGAGCTTAGGTCTACAGCAGTCTTTTAGAAACAGTCAATTTGTTGAAGAATACTGGAGCTTTGGTATAAAGAGGGTTTTCAGTAACATTAGATTGTTTCAGGAAGTTTTAGACAGCAATAAAAGAAAGAATCTACTCCATGGGAGGTGTCTATAAGATCTCAGTGATGATTTGGAATCTTCCCTATGTATCGTGGGGAGACTTTTCTACGATCGCTCTGACAGTGAGGACCATTTAAATAACGATGTAATATAAAAGGTTGAGGAAAGTAAACAACAACACACCTGTCCAGAACAACATGATGAGCTCCGAAATTCTTGGCCACTTCCACGACAAGAGACTTAAGGTCGCGAGCAATTTGAACATCAATATCAAGCGTGATCTACACACGCAACATATGAGGGGACCAAAATTAAGAGCTCGTCGATGAGAATTACAGCAAAAAAATCAAAAATTCACCACTCAGAATTCGACGATTGCTCTGGTGCTACTCGGTATAATTGTGTCCATTCAAGTAGGAATGTGAATGCATGAATGAGAAAATCCACAGAGGCTGAACAACGAACAGCAAGTGTTGGAAGGTCGTGTTCATTTACCCCCAGTTTCTGACACTTCAGATGGAGATCTACATTACTTTGAAGGAGCTGCTTCTTGCTGAGAAGCTCAGAATCCAAAACAGTGCGGTTCACACCATTCCAGCCCTTCTCATCAGTCCAAGACTTGTACCCCACTGCACCAGTTCACAACAGCAGGCTTACTTTAAAAAACACGTAAACAAGCCCTGGATTGCAAGGCCACCCTTATAATACTGAGGCTACAACAATTCAAGAAAAATGTGTAGTCCTTCATCAAAAAGACTAAACCCTCACAACGAAAGTAAGAAGAGAATATTATAACAATCGGGGATCCAATCCCGTCTCCAATTGACAGAATCTTGTCACCAACAAACACGTGGTTGGCCTTCACTCAGCGAGTTGCACAAGCATGAATTGAGTAAGTTTCTATCGCCACTCATCTTTAAATGGAAATGGGGTTGTATACTGTCCCTTCAATAATGGTTTACAAAATCCCTCTTTCAAATTGCATAAGAAATTCGTAAAGCGATGAGAATTTGATCAAAAACAAATTTCGCTTCCAAACCCAAAGTGAGCTCTCTAGTGAGCTCTACAGTAACCTCTCAATGACAGCGCACTCCTACATATTGGTTACAACGCTAAAAATGGAACAAATATTATCTTACTTCATAAAAAAACAGAAATACTGTGAAATTGGAGGCATAGCTGGGCAGTTGAAGTCTACAAACCCCACTTTGAAATCGCACAAGAAATTCGCAAATAGCGATTCAAGTGATCCCTCCAGTGATCTCTATACTGATCTCCCAATAAAGACACACTCCTAAATATCCTTAAATGTGACACAAACAGCATCCTCTTCTTTCAGACAATTGGGAAAAAAACATTAAAAATAATACGGAGTATAAAATTGGAGGCATAGCTAAGCGGGGAACTTACATAACAAATGGTATACAAACAGCATCCTCTCCATTCAGACAATTGCAAAAAACTTTTAAAAAATAAAATTAGACCAAGAGTATCATAAGAAAAATAATGGCCCCACTGTACATCAAACCCTGTCCCCAGTACCGACAGTTCCCAAAGCTTACATTTGCTCAGCCCTGCTTGAAATCCCGCCTTATTTGAGGTCGAAATCTGCGGCAACACCCCCAGCAGCTTCAAACTATCGCCGCTTTGCATGACATGATCCAGCGTCCAATCCAGCGCGGTGTACGAAAGCTCCTTCCCCACATCGATGACGACCAAAACCCGATGCGCATCTTCACCGCCCCACGGCACGGTATTATTATTATTGTTGTTGTTGTTGCTATTCACAGGGAACGGCGCTTTAACTGGAATAGACGGATTTCTCCGATTCTCAAACGCATCCATGACGAATGCTGCTAGAACGAGTATTCTCCAATTCTACAACAAGGGCTCCGATAACAACAGAACTCTCGAGTCTGTGTCACGGAATTTGACGTTCATTCTCCGAATCCAAACACAGAAACCATCATGGCCATTGTGAGTGGAGGCAATAAATAACATGAGGAGGCTCATGCGTTGGTGGGAAGCGACGGGAAGCCTAATCTAACTACTATTGGAGACGAAATAAGCTTTCGCATAAACCCTGATCGTCGCAGTGCTTTCCACATGAAGAATTTCACATACGAAATTTCCAACCCTTAGATCTGAAACACCCAGAGTTTCGCAATGCAATCTCGCCAGAAGAAAACGACGATTGCATCCCCAAGATCACTCCGCTTCTTCTTCTATTTCTTCTTCTTAAATCCAAAACCCCAACCAATCCTGTCGTAAAAGGACTAAACCCTTTAATTCTCACAAAAACCAAACCGACAGCAATTTCACACCAAAAATCGAAACCCAACAAACTTCGGAACCAATACTCCAAATCCAAGAAAATTCTGTATCAACAATCCAAGCCCAACTCTCCCAAGCCACAATCCAAGCCCGCAATTCAAAGCCCAAAAATCCCAGGCAAGAATCTAAGGCAACAATCGAATCCCGAGAGTTGAATCCCGAGATCACGAAACAGGGGAGCCCGCCGTTCGCTCGATCGTGCGTGAGGACCACAGGTACGCAAAAGCTTCACCGAAGCATCCGAAGTAACTTATGGCATCGCTGAATCTGCACGGAAAAGGAGAACAAGAAGCAGAAGACAACATTTGAAGACGAAAGCAAATGGAAGAAAAATGAAAAGGGATCGGCAAGAGCAATGATGGGCGTTGAGTTGCAAGAGTCAGGGGAGGGAAGGTCTCTGGGCGCCGCAGCCCATTTGGGAAGCCAAAGTGGCGACCACACTTTGGTCGTCGGGTGGGCCAGTGCGGCCTTTCTGAAGAGAAGAGAAGAGAAGGATTCCTTCGGAGGAGAAGAACGAAGAAGACGACGGAAGAGAAAAAGAAGATGAGGAGCCGACGAAGACGAAGAGGAAGAAAGAAAAAGAGAGAAGAAAGAAGAGGAAGAGGAAAAAAGAAAAGGAGAGACTAAGAGATACTTTACATGAGGGTTAGATTTGGTACAAACTAAGTCATTTCTATAAATAAAAAAATATTACATGACATCTTCTTGACTATGTGACCTTTTGTAGAATTGTTGATCTCAATCATTTAACACTTTTCAAGGTCAAACACCGCACTAAACAATCGCGTCAATGAGCCAATAGGATTTGGTTTAATTTTGATGTAGTGTGGGTTCACTCCTCGGTGCTTGCTACTAGGGTTGGTGATAGTACTGTTTTGACTAGGCGTGGGTCAAATCCCCATTACTTCATGTAGCTTCTTTCTTCTCTCTTCTCTACATTTTTGTCCAACCTAGTCGGCTTGGCCACTTTATCTTTGGTGTTTTGCAATAGAATTCCATTTGTTTAAAAAATAAAACTTGTTGTCTACAAGGTATGGACAACTATCCTTTCCCACAAGCTTTTAAATCTTGATTTTTGGTGTGTTTTTAAGCAAATGATTCACACCATATCCCAAAGGATGATTTACACGGCGACCAATTCAACATTCCTGAGTTAAGATCTTAACCCTTGAACGATGCGGAGGACGTTTGGCGTCCGCTAAATGACAAAGAATTTTTCCTTCTAAGATAGAAATGCAACTTTTCATCCTTGGTATTGGGGGTAGAAAAAGAAGATCTTCTACAATATTTTAACTTCCAATGCATATATTTGACTTTTTCAAAGTAGGTGATGTCACATGGTATCAAAATACATGGTTTCCGTCTTGTTCTTCAAGGGTTAAAGAGGGATTCGAAAGTTAGGAGGTGCAAATGAAACTTCGAAACCTTTCTTTTATTTTTTTCTTTCTAAATTTAGGCACAGTGGTGAAAGACCCCTGTTGGTTAGGGTACCCCGGCATTCGCTCGCCAGTGCCAGCAGCTCAGCTGTTCTTGACGACCGGAAAGAAAAATTTCAAATCTTTCGCTGGGGACGTTGCCCGTCCGTCACTCCGTCGGCCCGGCAGTCAGTCCGTCCGGCAGCTTCGGTCCAAGATTCCAGGCGGACGGACCCTCCTTGAATGAGCTGTCCGTTGGACCCCAGCCACGGTCCAATCGCCCCTGGTCTCTGGGACCCTAGGGCCCTAGCCCCTAGGGCCCTGGGGCCCCATTTTTTAAAAAGTTTAAAAAGTTTTAATTTTTAATTTTTTGCACGTAAGCCCACCTGACAGAATTTAATTAGAACTGGCTGGGACTTCATTCAATTCCTTTCTGCAGTCCTTTCCTCCGTTGTTGGAGGAACCCCTTGAAGTCTACATTCTAATTTTCAATTTTTCAGCCATTTTTAGGGGCTGCTATTTTGGAGATTCTCCCACCTGACCGAGTCTTAGCTTGGAATTATTGTTATTATTTAAATGGGGATGGGTGTCAGATGGCTTTCTGGGTGAGAGAGAGCATCTCTACCAAAGATGTTTTGGAAGCAATTTATCATATAAAAGCAAGACAATTTTCTTAACGAATATTGCTTCTTGGAGGCAATAGAGGTTAGTTAATTGGAAAGGGTTTTGAAATTATTTAAAATAAATAAAATTAAAGTGTGCTCTATGCGAGGCAGGTTGGAAAAATACAGGAGGAAACATTTTGGAGTAAGGTAGAACCACCCATAAGCAATCAACACTCCATAGCAAACCTATCAATGGACGTATTTCCAACCAAGGCTAGAATGTTTGTTTTTTCTTCTTTTCAAAGTTGGAACTAAAAGTTTATGGCACATGTCCCAAAGTAGTGTACAAGAAAGTAGGAAGGAGTGAGTAAAAAGGTAGTTTTTTTGTCTGATTGGAAATAGAAGAGTTCATAGATTGGCAATGGATTCAGTACACTTTTTACCTTTCAAAATTCAAAGTAATTTCAATTCATGTGATAAAAGTACCAAAGTTTTCGCAATCCCCATCATTTCTATCATTGCACCTCTAAAAATATATGCTTTGCCTTGCACTACACTAGATCATGTCTAGAATACCTTAAATGATTGGTTATGGGTGGTTCTACTTTACCATAATTGTAGGATTTTTTACTACCTAGTCAATCTCTCCTATTTTGAGCTTATTGTGGCACAACTTTTGTTCATTCACAATGATTAAAATAAATATCATATATTCCTTGAATGTGAATGTGTTTTTTCTAATTTTTTTTTAAATTCAAAAAATCACTTCAAAATTTGAGATTAGGCAAGCTTATCTAGAATCCATTTTGTCCCTTGAGACTTTAATGGGACTTTGGGAGGTAACCTACTAAAATATAAATGGTCAAACAACTGTTTTCATATTGAAGAATAGATCATTTTCATCCAAATTTGTTTGGCACAACTTCGTTCGTTGTACATGCACATCATTAGATCAAATTCAAGTTATAATGGCAACCTTTTTAGCTTACAAGATTTTTTTATCAAAATAACATGTATCTATAGTGTATTTTTGCATTGTTGGCTTCATATTTTAAGAACTTGGTTTCAATATTCAAAACTAATCCCTCATGTTCCCTCATGTTCCCTCATGTTGTAGAGCAATACTAAAAATATGAGCATTTGAAGTGGCACTAAAAAAAGTTCAGTCACTTTTTGTTGTCTAGAGTTACAAAGGTGGGACTTGAGTGTCAATTTAGGAGGAAAACATGTCATTGTGATTAAATTGCATATAGAAAAAGAGATCAAATACAAGACAACATTTCATGACTTTTAGGATAATCCTAGTAACATATATTTTGTTTGAAAACTTATACAATTTTTAGGTGGATTAATATTGTAGTATCAACTTTTCAATATTATCTTCAAACAACCCAAGATATGGGAAATAAGACCATTTTTCAATTATTACATTTTCAAGTACTTTCATTTATTTATTTATTTATTTAGAGGAATATTTCTATGAAAATAGATAATACCTATAACAAAAAATGCTTCTATATTCAAAAGTATTCTATAATTTTATAATATTTTTGTTGTTAAAGAGATATTATTACTATTTTAAATTCCAAAATAAAAATATACAATTAAAAATGAGATTTGAAGCCATCTACTAGGATGATACTAATTATCATGTTTTTTTTCCTTAAAATACTAAAATCATCATCTTATAGATGTTTACAAAGTTCACCTCTTTCAGATTAACACAAATATTATAGAATTTATTGTTCTTGAAACATAATTAGTTGACAAAAAGTCTTTTGGACATATTGAAAAAATGATCAATTTTAGTTTATATATATATATATATATATATATATATATATATATATATATATATTTATTTATTTATTTATTTATTTATTTATTTAGGTCTAAAGATACAATACATCAAATATGACTTTCTATATAATATTCTAATAAACTACTTGCATATACAACATTTGGAGATTATATTTTTGACCTACAATTTTGGGAATACAATCAATGCACTAGTACATACCTTGTTTTATGAGAATTTTTTTTTGCAACCAAATACTTGATTGAACCAAGATATGCATTTCTTGCAATTACATAACAATGAAGAAGTTCATTGGTCAAGAGTTGTAGGGAAATGGAGCTATATGATTGGAGTAAATTCTATTCTTCCCTAGATTAAGTTTACACCACAACCAAGACTACTCCAGTAGAGACCTTAAAGCATGGACCCAAAAATATCTTGATTAGGGCTTTTTTTCATTTTATATGAAGTGCCAAAGTGGTGATATGAAATATTATAGTGGTCCTCCAAATTTCAACATTCATCTACATATTTGATAGAAAATATCACATTCATATGTATCACATGTCTATAATTACATTTTCATCTACAATGTGGCAATTTCATCTAAGATCTTTTTATAATTTGAAGTATTATGGCAACAAACCTCATAGTTTTTTTCCATTTTTTAAGCCAAATTACTTTTTTCTAATGCAATCCTTTACTAAAAAGCCAAAAATTTAAAAAGCCCTAATCCTAATCAATCAATGCACTCAATCTCCACCTTTAAAAATACTTTGCACTTCTAGGTGCATGAGGTCAACTAAGGTGGGTACACCCAAAAGCACAACTAACCTTAAAGTACCATCTACAATCTCTATACATTTCCAAAATCATTTATGTACACAAACTAAATCGCACTTTCAAAAACAAACTTTGACCCTTAATAACTTTAGCATACTATATCCAAATGTTGCATTCTTTGGTGCAATAGAAAATGCTTTCACTTGCCAACAAGACTATGTGAAAATTTGAACAACCTAATAATAGTTACTAGGCACAATACCAATTTGTAATACTTTGGGGTGAACCCACCTTAAAATGACAATGTTACTAAGGTGGGTACACCTAAAATTACACCTAACCTGAAAGTGCCATCTATAGTTGTTGTACATTTCTGAATTCCATTATGTACCTATTTGGCTGGAGCACTTTTAGAAACAGACTTTGAACCTTAATAACTTTTGTATATTGTATCCAAATGTTGTGTTTTTTGGTGCATTGGAATGTGCTTTCACTTGCCAAGAAGACTACCATAGGTGTAGGGCAACTTCACCATTTATTAATTCATAAAATTCAATAGTGAAATTATTTGGAAATTGTGGTGAAGAAAAGTCAAATCTTTCAATAAATATAAAAATAATTTGGTGAAAAAGTAGAAAATTTAAGAAGATGTTTGAAAATGTCAAAGAAAATGTTCCCTTCAACACCTTCATGAACTTTGTCCATAACTTTTGATTGGAATCTCAAACAGATTTTTGGAGATGAAACTTAGCTTGATTTAGTAACTTTTTTTAATTCAAGTTTTTTCCCAAAAAGTTTTTCTACTATGCCTAAATGAAGTCTGAAATTTTGTTTTGAACACAATTCCTACTTTTGAATTGACTATGAGTAGTAGAGCTATTACAAATCCTCATTTACATATCCCATATGGATTGTCTTAGCCCCTACCACCCCACTTGTATAAGTAGTTTGTTTTCTCTTGCTTGGAATAGAACATGTGGTTCATATAGCCAAGTGAGAGATTCATATGTGAAATGAGTACTTGAGCTATGCTAGTTAACCTAGCTTAAAGGGTGAAATTACAATTAATTATTTATTCAAAAAGTTGAATTTCAGATAATCCCTTTTTTGAGTGGCAAATACTATTTTTTCAAATTAAATAAATATTTGTCAAGGCAGTGGGCAAAGCTGCCTTACTACACCTACAATATATGAAAATTTGATCACACCAGTAATAGTTACTAGGCACAGTACCAAAAAGTGGCACTTTTAGGTGTACCCGCCTTATGGAAGACATTCTGACTAGACTATGTTTATTTTCTCCTTGACCATGTTAAAAAATTTCAGTAGCAAGTGCACCAAATGAGGAGCTACAGCACATGCTGGTACTCAATTCAAATGATTAGACTTTTGTGGGCACACCCTGCCGCGCATGTTTCCTGGCATGCAAAACAGTCTCAAGGGAAAAAAAGGGCGGCTTCCTTTTGGCTCTCAGGTGGCCCAGGGACTGGTCTCAAGAATTTTGAATCATTCCCCCTCCCCAATGTACTTATATATTTTTTTCGTATTGCAAAAGAAAAAGGAAAAAAGCATAATGGGCCTGTCATTTTTGAGAGACTAGTTTGAACCACGTGGCGGTGGAGCTACATAGCATTATACAACCACGCAAAGGTCCTCCACGTGCTTGGAAAAAGTACTAGAGAACACACTATGTGGGGTGCATTCTGAATAGGAAAAAGCCCTCGGACAAGTATGGTAAGGTGTACTCAAGGGCAAGCTCCCATATATAATGCACCTCATGTAGCACATTTTTTAGTATTAAGAACAATTTCTCAACTTTCCTTGAAAATACTTGAATCAAGGTCAACTACTCTTAACATATCATAAATACAAGAGGACCTCTTACTTCACCTTCTATAAGTGAATAAACCTCTATAACTCACTATGTCAAATCCAAATCTCAAACAAAAGATGTGAATAAATCTAACCCTCTGTAAGTGAATAAATCTCTATAACTCAATGTGTTAAACCAATCCAAGACTGATTGAATTAGAAAGGTTCTATCATACCAAGGAGATATTTATCTACAAATTCAAGGATTGGAATTTGTTGAAAAGCCATAGAAAAAAAATTTTACTCACAATAACAAACCCCTTTTCAAAGATGCAAAAAATGACCCCACTTTATGTGTAAGAAATATTATACATCTCACTTTGTGATATTATCTTTTTTTTGTATTTCAGTTTCTCAATGTACATATACACATCATTGATAATCAATTCATACCTAGTCATTGTTTTCAAACTGATCACAATCATAAAAGAGGAGGTATGATAAAAAAAATGGTCACTTTGATTATTAGGGGTTAAAACAAATAAAAATACGCATGCTACATGTATAGTACATGTGTTTCCACAACTCCATAAATTAGCCATAAAAGAATAAAAAACCCATGACCAAGATAGATATTGAAATACTTTGATCATTGAACCAATAGGTCCATTCTTTGTCTCAGTAAAGTCATTTATGGACCTAAAAGGTGATGAGCAGCTTTTGCAACCGCTACTCAAACCTCACACTACACAACCATTTTTAAACGAAATATGATTCCGAACAACACCAAACAGGATGGTATCTGCACATCGGAAAGATTTGTTTTATTGATTTATCCAATCAAATGATTTGAAGAAAGATAAGAAAAATAATTTTTTTGAAAATACATAACCACAGCAAATTAATAACAGACGGGGTAATGAAGGATATATTGGCACTCCTGTTACAGCGCTGACCACAAGATAGGTGACCAATCTGACGCACATCTCAATTTTCCAATGCACCTGCCTAAACTCTTCAAGGACTGCAATGGGCAATCACGTGTCAAAAATTCTGCTACAGCTGTAATTCTGCACAAAGGGCTTCCAACCAGACATGTCATGAAGGGCTATGCGGCGTACATGCCCCTGTTATGAAGGGCTCGGCGGCGTACCAGGACGGGGAGGAGGAGGAGATGCGTCAAGGCACGGGGGGTTGGCCATCGACGCTGCTTGCAGATACCAAGACTTCACCGCCTCCACGTAATGTGCAAACATGTGACCTAGAGCTGGCCAAACAACACAAGAAATCAGCGATAGAAATAAGGATGCGGATTCACATGTGGCAAATAGTGCATTCAGTCTTTAGTTTGAACAAAAGACCAGGTAATGGTAATTAAGGGACATGATTATCAAAAATACTTCATAAGTTTTGATAACAGTGACTTTGATTGCTAGCAATACATGATGCTAATGGAAATGGCTCCTTAACCTCGCGACCAAAATTTTTAAGATTTGTCCAATGCTACAAATTTCAGCAATTGAATTTTAACCCTTGAATGCCCAAGAAACCATATTTGGTGGCTTTCATCCTTGTAAAGAACAACGTCAGCCACAACTTGACACGGAGTACTTTCATCTATCTGTTTCTTCAAAAAATGTATACAATTTTACACCAATAGCACTCGATAACCACCGATCACATGACAATTGCAACTTCAGAGAGATTATTGCATCGATTTGTATCAAAATTGACCAAAATCTTATTTATAACAGATTATAACAGTCAACTGATTTAGAGTTAAAAATTCAGCACAACACTCAGACCTTGATGGTAAATTGTGCACATTTATCTCATTGGTTGCGTAATCTTCTATTTCAGATTCTTTGATGGGTTGTAAGTGCAACTAAGGAGGGCTAGCATTATGGGTTCAAATCCTCCTCTAGCCCTCTCAGCCACGATCCTGCACTGGCATTAAGTGACCAAAATGCTGACGCTTCCAGTTGAAATAAGCATGCTTGAGACATGTATAAAAGCAATTGGAGACGGGGAAAGGACTCACTCTCATTTTGGTACTGCATGGCAGCGGCGGCTGCAACTCCATTCTCTGGCCTGTGCACCGAACAGTCGTTTGCTCGAGATGGGTCCGATCCAGGAAACTGTTCTGGCACAAGGCCTGCTGGTGGGAAAGGGAATCCGGCAGCGGCTAGTTGAGGGTGCATTGGAAAGGGTGGAAAGAATGGGTTAAATAAAGCGCCGGGAGGCCTGTATGAATAGAAAGAATCAAGAGACCCTCTGGATTGACATGTGGGACAGCTTCTCGCTGTAGTCATAGGAATCATAGCCGAAGAGTCCGTTCCTCGGCTCTGACTAGTCACAGGGGTGCATTCACTACGAGTAGGTGTGCTCATGTCAGCTGCATTTGAGGGTCCGGCGTGATTACAACACTGCGCAGAATGGGAAGGGTGTGTGATGGGAACTACGTGGGTTTGAACACCGTCACTCCACTCTCTCCAACCTCCAGCTATCAACAGGAAAGCATACATTTACTTAGTAAAAATCCATCCTAAATCAATGTAGCACAAAACTCATACAAAGCCGAGTTCATACTATCGCTACACAGAGAATGCTTGTATAATTCAACACTAGGATAAGCATAACAATTTCAAAAAAGTGCTCAGGAGCTGTATAGAATCCTACAGGTATACCTTATTTTGTAAACCAAGTCAACATAATGGATCCTGAAATTTGATACAACTGCATACACAGAGAGCTGCGGTTATTCTTACCAGTTGATCCCAATGCTGCTACGTTTGAAAACGGGGTACTCGGCGGTGCAATTGGAGACTCATCCGGCGCAGCTGATTTGATTATGGTTTGGGGGGCGGAAGCAGGAGAGTTGACTTGAGATACACGTGGATACAGCGGCACAGGTTTATTAATGACATCTCTAGAATAAGTACTCATAATGTTCGGGTCTCTTGGCTGCAATGGCTTCAAGGTTATTCGCTTCATCGAATTGGAGTCCATCCTCGGAGCATCCATACTAGCTCGTTTCAAACCTCTATTAGAAAGAGAACTACAAGCAGGACTTGTGCTCGCATTCTGGATGTGGCTCCCTGATATCCTCAGGCGGGTAGCTGGACCGACAAGGTCATCCTTTGTGCCGAGCCACCTAAATGCAGGTTTGCGGTTCTCCGCCATGTGTGTCTGCACAGTAGGGACACTCGTATTCAGTTCCATGACATGTGGGAGGCAACCAGCTATACATAGAAAAAATGTGTGATCGATTCTCAAGACGCGTTCTGACAGTCACTAACTCTCACAATTCTTTAAGAAATAGACTCAAAATGCTCAAATGGCCAAAAGTGAGTGCTTCCAAATGGTTCGGAGTTGAAATAAATCATTTGGGAAGCATCAAAGAAGGTAAAGAGAAGCTAACGAGCAGTAACAGTACAGAGAGGAAATTATACCCTACATTTTTTTAAAACAGACATACGTTTTGAAAGTTACTACAATCAACAATTAGCTTTCGAAAGTAGATTTTCTATTTTAGCTTGGGCATCTAAGTAATAAATTAAAAAAATCCAGCGACTGATGACAAAATGCTTGTATGCAATGGGAACTAGTAAGTAGCAGTGAAAGCACCGCTGAGTTCAAACTCGAGCAGGTAGTTGAGAACCTACCTTCTCAATGAGTTGTAGGGATGAAAGGATGTTCGCAATATCGTACAATCGCCTCACTTTAGCTGCCATTGAGAAAATGCTTCAAACGTTAATACAAGAATATCCATGAAAACTAAGTAAACGTAGAAACGCACTGCCAACTTCATGTCATGTACGAAAAGCAAGGCTTCGACTACGTACTCTTGAGTTTGGAGGCATCCGTGCAATCACCAAGTAGCAGCCGAGCGGCATCTTCAAGAGTAACAACTTGCGTTTGGGAGACCAGGAAAAGCTGAACAAACTTCTGGCTCAGGAGCCCCAGCGATTTCTCCCGCCGGCACTCTGATAGGGCACATCGCATGTCAATATAAGCAACTGACACTCATGAATAGTAAGCTGCACAAGAGAGTCAGCAACAGCAACCTTTTTTTTTATTGAAATAGGTATTTTAAATGGCTACTGAGAATCAATACTAGAGGAACTGTTACCTGATTTTGCTTTAGAGCCTCCACTTTGTTCAGACTGGAATGATGCAGATTCTTGCGAAGGAAAAGTTCTCCTTTCTTCATCTTCGTCATCTGAAGACTCGCAATTCTGCACAGGGTTGGTTCAAACAAAGAATATTGTTTGAACAGTATCCCAGTCCACACATGTGATGTGCCAACAAATTAACGTTATCGAGATACACATGCGTTGACCTAAGAGAGCTGTAGCCATTCTCAGCTGAAAACATTGAACCTCGAATCTTAAAGCCACCATTCAAGTAAAATTCTGACTAACAAAACCCCTTCAAACTACCACCAAAGACAGCTAACAAACTGTTTTCAATTCCACGCTGGATATATGGAACATACACTGGTCACATTAGTTGGCCCGCTTTCCTCAATAGAGGAGTTGGCATACTCCCCTAATCCATATTCACGTAAAGCCGCTTCCTGCGCGAGTTAGAGAATTGAAAAGCGTCACGGCGGGCTCTTGAGATTCAATTCAGGTTCTGATGCTTAGCATCTTCAAAGTCGGAGAAGAATCCAAACGCATTAAGTAGAGCTCATCTCAGGCCTAGATTGAGGCACTCAACACAGCAGTCTTCAATGACATTACCGTACCTTCATGGTTTGAAGAGCTTGAGGCAACCTCGTTGACCCATGCCATGTGTATCGATTTTTAGCTTTTCGAATGAGAATCTGCACATAAAAAATTCTGAACGTGACATTTCGAAAGACAGTAAATTCAGACTCTAAGAAGTAATCCCACTACAATTTGCAACTCTCAGCTGACACCATCACAAAAGAGGAAATCAAACATCATGTTCACATTCGTGCATCTCCTACAGGATAGGGACACCCTTAATGTTTGAGCAATATACAAAATAGGAACAACGCACCTCAATACTTTCGAGAACATTCACGATATCATAAATACGCCTCCTTTCAACACCTAAACGACTTGCAGCTTCATCCAGACTGATACATTCTCCTTCCTCTGCTCCGTACAGATTCAGGAAGCTGCAAGACACCATATATGCCCATGTTTAGCAATGATTTGCGCAAACCCAGCAATCGGAACCTACTCTGAAGTATCTCCGTTCAGGTGCTCGGTACCTGAAATGTTCACCAAGGGTACATTCTCTCCATTGAACATACACTGGTGTCACCTGATCAGCACTCTACCCCCATTTTCACGAAATTTCAGACACTGAGGGCAGGGCTATTCATTCACCAATGTTCTCAGCATTCCGTTACAGCCCTAACAGGTTGCCTATGGAAAATATAGATTAACGTTCAGCACATCTGCCATAGATGATTTAGCACGCAACCCTTTGATCAGAGTAATAGATCATCTGCCGAGAAAAACCATCTTATCAAAACTAGCACATCCAACATCCGAATTCAAGACGAAAATCACAGGACCTGATTTTAGTTGCTCGCCATCCAATGTGGTCCACCATTCATTGCGAAGCCCGACCTAAATGCCATTAGAAAACACCTAATACCACTTGATAATGAAAAGCTTCCCAGATGTTGAGGGCTCTTAAAAACAGCAAATACAGTGACTCTTAACTGTATCTGGAGAGGACCGCTTCATTTTGAGTGGTTTTCTTACTGCACCAATCATCTTGCGTTCAAATCAAATGACTTTATGAGTGACAATACTATTCACACTCCTATGCTTAAGTGACATATAGCATTGTGAATAGTACTGTCACTCACAAACAGTTTCCAAGTGAGTACAGTCCTCTAATGCAGTGCAATGCGCTGGCGGAGGACTCACTTTTCACAGAGAAGCCCCAACGATTTATCCTTGCGATTGTATGAGGAGTGAGCTCGCGTATCGGCGTCGGATAGGAACTGGCTAGACTCTCCGTCCACGGACGGCGACATGCTTTGCGTGGACTCATCCAACACCTCGTACTGAAGCAAAACCGAAGTGTTTGCCGGTCTCTTGACCCTGCGTACCCGATTCTCCTTCCCGCTAGCGACATTGCCCTGTTGTGACGAATCCAAGGCGCTCCTTCCTTTAGTCGAGTTCACGTCGCGCCCTGTGTTGGGCGTCAACGGCGGCATTCGATCCCGGTTCGCAACAGCCAGCGGGCTCCGCCGCGGCGGCTGCTGCTGCTGCTTCAGCTTCGTGAGTGGTGTCGACGAATCCATGAAAACGAACTTCTAAAGCTCACGAAGACACGCTACCTACTCAGATAAAAGTTCCACATCACGATCCCTGCACATTGTATCAAACCTTAAGAAATCCACCCCACCCCCGCATAATCAAATTCCCGAGCGCGGGAAAGAGGCCCTGCCGAAGACCGATTCTCCACACCAATCTTCCACGTCCTAGTCTTCACGAAACACTTGCAATTCCCTAAATGCAAACCTCACCTATCCTACAATCCACCACAAATTCACACAGAAAACAATAAATACGAATAATCAGACTCCACTCGATCAAAAGACTAATCTCACACCCAGCCTCCTCACACACTAAAAAACGATCAACACAACGAATCCGAATCCACTCCCAAAATCTCTCACGCCCAAACCGATGGACGCAATGAAAAACACTCCCACCCGAATTCTTCTCTTTTTTTTCCCTCGACACTACTCTGCCTCCGTCAGTCCTCACACTCTGCCCTCCTCCAATTCCCAAACCACTTTCCCCCGTTCCCCAAGGCCAGCCAGCAACCCCAACCCCAATCCAAACTACTGCAACCTCTCCAGTCCTCTCACAAACGAAAAACAAAAAACACTTCCAGGAGGCTCACACACTCGAGAAAACGTGAAGAGGCTGAGTCAAGGCTGGCGCGGGTACTCGCCACTCTCACACACTCTCTCTCTCTCTCTGTCTTCTGTTTCCTTAGATGTGCGAGGACGAAAGCTAACCTTAGCTCATAGCTACACAAGGAAAATACAAAAAAAAGCAAGGGATGGCGGGAAGTCAAGCAGAGCTCGAAGACTGAAATAAGTCCCCATTAATATTAACTACTACAATGGACCCAACCAACCCGACCAAAAGCAGAACCAAAGGACCTGAGAGAGCAGACTGAAGCAGCAGCAAGCAGCAACTGAAGGCATCTGCATCCCTCCCCTGTCGATGAAGCCCGTCCCCATGGCGCTCATTTTGGGCTTCCCATTTCAAATTGGCCTCCACGGAGACGACGACCCCCATCCCCGCGCAGCGACGAGGCTCATCCTCCGTTCGTCGACGGAACGGCGGGGCGGACGACTCAGCGACGGACGGACGGACGGGTTCATTCGTTGGAGCGGGGTGACGGGACGGGGAGCGGGGCGATTCGGATTCGTGTTCAGTCCAGAGGGGGCCGGGAGCATTGATTTCTTTATCTTTAATGGGCTTGGCCTGTGTCGGTTCCCTCGTTCTCAGTTTAGCCACCCCGCCACTGAAGATCCTTCGGAGGTTCGGTGGGTGGCGGTGGGATGCTGGGGTGGGCTTTCAGTTTTGGAGGGAAACTCTTGGATTTTGATTTTTGAATTAAGGATTGGTGATAACAAGGAGCGTCTTTGGGACCCAAACAGTGTGTGTCAAAGGGAAGGAATTTGAAGTTGAAAATATACATAACATTGTATAAGGGCATTGTGTAAGGCACAAACTACCTCTTTTGAGCCCATTGCCCATTGTATAAGGTGGATACACCTAAAAGTGCCACTTTTTGGTACTGTGCCTAGTAACTATTACTGGTATGATCAAATTTTCATATAGTCTTCTTGGCAAGTGAAAGCACATTCCAATGCACCAAAAAACATAGCATTTGGATATGGTATGCAAAAGTTATTAAGATTCAAAGTCTAATTCTAAAAGTGCTCAAACCAAATAGGTACATAATGGAATTCAGAAATGTACAGCAATTTTAGATGGCACTTTTAGGTGAGGTGCAATTTTAGGTGTACCCATCTTAAGGCAAGACATTAAATTCGACCAACGAAGGTAGGCCTAGCAGGGTAGATTTAGCTTAGGGAAAAATGCAAAAAAAAAAAATTATTTTTCGCAATCATTTTTTTTCAAATTATAAATTCATATTTGAAATCAAAGATCCCCAATTAATAACATGAGGTCTAAAACATACCCTAGACATGGCACAAAATAGGGGGCTTTTTTTCACTTCTACCTTGGAGAACCCAAAATTCTCTATGTTGGACCTACCTTTGATGGTAGGATTTAAGGTCATGTAGCCTTTAGAAAGGTCGCCTCTCCCTTTCTAAAGTCTTTGTTTCCAAACTTCTACGTCTCTTCCAATACTCATGTTAATTTTGTCAAGCTAAAATGAAGTTAATGCCATGATCAGTGGAAACATGATTTATGTTTAAATTAAAGTTTGTACGCTGCAAAGATTGATGTGATTGGCCAATGGTTCATTACTACTTTGCCACGCTACATATATGTTGTATTAATTCCTTTCCGACATGACATTCTGAGAAGTAGTTATTAACTTGTATTACGCCATGGAGTACATTATCAATCCATTGGCTTGCTTTGACAATACATGACCCATGTACCTGTAGCTAAAGAATGATGTAGAATATTCCACATCATTTCATCCATTGAATAGAATATTTTACATCACTCCATCCCTCGCTTTGTCCATTGGAAGGCAGTTTTGCAAAGCACTAATGAATGTTGTATACCATTCTTGATTTTAGAATTTGCAAGTTTATTCTCTTTTCCATCAACCTGACTTACTAATTTATCTAAAAATATTCTCCATTTGGCTTTTGTCTCTCCTATACTAAGACTCATCCTTGTAGCTTCATTCATTAGCTACTACATGCCACATAATCTAGAATATCAATAGAAAAGTGGATATTTTCTTTGGAGAGGTGATTTATATTTAGATACATGATGTGGCTTGGACTAGATCTAATAGATTGGTGCCTAGAACTCCACCTTGGGTCTCGTCCAAATATGTGTATGGGCCCTAACTATGGGCAACAGTCCTTTCTATATTAGTAAGGTGTTATGATTTGGTAGATACTTGGGAAAACTTACTATTAGTTCATTTAAGGATTAGGATTGGCTATAATGTTTGGGAAAAATAGCAATTAGTTCAAAGTTAGCAAGTGGAATTGGAAAAAAAAGTAGACTATTGCAATTTGAAAACATCAACAAAAAAAAAACTATAAAATTTCTATTTTGAGTTTAAAAAATAGTGAAAGTCATTTGAGTTTGTACTTGAAAAAACAATTTAATTTGAAGATTGAAGGAAATTAGCCTATGGAATTCAAAAGTTTCCTGAATATAGGTTGGCTAAGGAGACATAGAAGAAAATTTTATTCATTGTAGGGGGCCCCTATTCAAGGATGCAAAAGAGACCTTGCCTAATTGATATAAAAGTGAATATATGGACCTCTTACTTTAATGATTGATTGATATGTCCTTTGGTTGTTCTTACATTTTTACTCAGAATAAAGTGACAATATTTGAAAGCAACACTGTTCCTAATCTTGCTATGAAAAAAATTAGATGAAATTATTAGAGAATTTGAGAGTATTGTAATGCAAGTGGTTTTATAATTTTATAATGGTTTAGAAATAATTTACAAATCTTCAAAGATGTGAATATAGAATAGCCTATATAATACTAAATACAAAAATGTGTCAATTGTTGTTGGTTTCTTCTAAAGAATTGTGCTTTTGATTCATATAAGTCTTCATATAGAGGAACAAAAAACTATAATAAGGTGAATGCACTTGTAAAGGGGATAGAGTTATGGGATATTGATCAAAGCTAATAATATAACTTAAATATTGATTTATTTTGTCAACAATTAGATTTAGTATTCTTTATTTTAGAAATTAACAACAACATTTCATCTTATATTAATTCAAAATAGTGTGACTTAAAAAATACACATATGTACTAATTGAAAAATTACTATAGTGCAAATATATTTCCTACTATGTAGACCAAGACAATGGCAATGATTGTGAGAATGCCCAAAAGTACTCTAATTTGAATTTTTGCAACTTCAATGAGAATTATGTGAATAGAAGAATTTTATTTTGAAATACACATATTGAACATTGCAACCTTTTAGAGACTTTGTACAAAATATTTAAATTACACCTTCATGACATGGTAATATATTTATTTATTTTTGACATTTATTTTATTGCCCTACTACATACATCTATGTCATTTTCTATTTTATTAACTAAAGATGTGAAGCTTACAATCATCTTCAACTATGAAGATTCTAAATTTGTAGTATTCAAAAGAATATTGTTGTATTATTCATTAATTGGTTATTAGATTATTAAGAAATTTCAACCAATTTTACAACATCATAATTTAAACAATTGTTATCATTTTAAAGGAAAAAATTTAGATAAAGAAAATCTAAAATTAATAAGGCAAAATCTTCTTATTTGTTAAAAGTGTATTATTAAATAAATGATTTATTTCTTCAACTATGGGCGTGATGGAAGCATTTTGGTTTGATTGAGTCCTTAACCCCCTTTGAGTGGTGAATGTACACACTAGAATTTTTAGACAACTCCAAACATATTGAGATGTATAATTCAAAATTTTACTAAAATATTTTTTTTATATAAAAAAAATTTAATTATCATAAAAATTTAAGAAAACATAATATCACCATCTATATATTTGAAATAAATTCTATTAGCAACTATGCTATAAATGTTTGTAATAATATGTCAATAAGTCAAAGTATTCATTAGAATGCACTCGAGCAATATATTTTTTACTCATTGAATGCTTAAGAATTTGTGACTTGATCATTACTAAATCACACAAAGAATCTTAATCCTCTCTTTTCGTAGTTTCATTGTTTTAAGATTTAAATTGACTTTTAAACCCACTTGATTGTCTATTAAATCTATTCTATTTCCCACTTGATATATACTTTGACACAATGTAATTGATATAAATAAAAGGATATTGAAAAGTCTAAACTTCTTTAACAACCCTTATTTTTCAATTTATTTCTTAAGCATATTCCAATGTAAATCTGAAATATGCTGAAATAAGACACCATCAAAACTTCTAATCATATTGTATCCTAGCTTTTGTCCATTTCGTTGAATTCATAATTTTCACTATGAACTACGAATATTTCATATTATAGACAATAATGCTTTAAAATAAATTATATAGTAAAATATAAAAAATAAAATTTATTTTTGAAAAATTTATTTTATATACATCAAATTTAGAAAATATTTAAATTTGTAAGACATCTCTATTGTGATCTCTATAAAAAATAATTGATTGTAAATGTCAGTTATTCATCACAAATTCAATATTGCAAAAAGGAGTAGATTTTTTATATAATGAGGTGGGTCACAAGACTAAAACTAAAGCTCATAGTATCTTTTCAATTGAGAGAGTTCAAAATATTTTGAAGGAAATCATGGAAATGGCTTTGGGGTTTAATTAATGTATAAAGTGAAGCCGTGAAGGCTAAAGAAATTTGGAATTCTCCAAAAAAAGATATGAAAATTGAAATGTTTTTTGGTCAATTAATGTAATTTCTACATTAACAAATATAGGCTCTATTTTGTGATCATAGGGTGCATTTGGTCATAAGTGATAAAATTATAAATTGAAGCCATGACGAAAATGGTGGCATAAAATTACAATGAAAAAACCAAAATTTTGAAGTTACTTAAATAAAATTAAAGCTTATAAAGAACCAAATGTTGTTTTTTTCAATTTTGAGGGTTGTAATTTTTTGGTGGAAAAAAAATGTGAACCATTGAGGTCGAATAAATTTCTAAAACCAAGGTGAATTTTTTTTGAAATTCAATAAAAAAAAGCCACATGAGTTGAAAGGGTTTATTTTACAACTATAGATCCACATTAACAAAGAATTTAGTGTCTTTTCAATTGAGGGAGTTGAGAAGTAATTTGAAGAAATTAATGGAAATCTTTAGGATTCAATTACTGTTTAAAACAAAAATAATGAAAATTTGAATTTGAAAAATATGAGTGTTAAAAGGGGCAATAAGATGTGAATCTTTTGAGTTTCAAATTCCCTACATCATTTGATAATAGTTAAAGAAACAAATGTCATAAAAGTCCAAAGCTTACACAATTATAAAATTGTAGAAGTACAATGAAATTTGAAGCCAAATGAAGAAATAAAAATGTCACCTCTCTTATGTCACTTTTGTAATCTTTACTAATATCACCCTCCCTTCAATAGCCATTGCATTTGAAAATATGATATTATAGAGATTACCATAATTATAGTTGTATGTATGATGATGATGATGATTGGTAGTATGTGATGATGACACTATAAGAAATTTACATTTTAGGTGATGGATTTAAGTGACACCCAATGTAACAATCCATATTTTTAAATACATTAAATTTAGAAAATAAATAAAGATCAATAAATCATAAAATACATTGAATGGAAATCATCCATCCAAAATCATCCCTCTATTATTCATAGTTATATGCATTGACTTTATAGTGAAGGGGTGGAGATTTAAGAAATTGGCATTTTCACTTTCATACCACTAAGTCACAACAATGAGTGTGACTATTATAAAATCCGTTATTGTTGGTCACATAATAACAATAGTTGGAAATTGAAGGAATGTACACTCTAGCAAGCTTTCAAAGACAGTAGCAAATTCAAATGTATTGCTTTCATTGATAAAAGATAAATGACATGAATTTTGGTTTCCAATTTTTTTAATGAATCATTCATTTGTTTGTGAAGGGATGCGCCATTTAAGAAAATACATTGCTAATAAAATTCTTGTGCTAACAAATAATTGTCACCTAAATATTTCTTAAACCACTATAAGCAATCCATGATTAATTTAGGTGATGAATTTTAAATGACACCCAATATAACAATTTGTGTTTTTACGTCAACATTAATGTTGGCCATAACATTAAGATTTTATAGTGGATATGAGGGTGGATTTCAAGATATGATGGTGAGCATTATTGTTGACATAAAAACATGGGTTGTTACATTGGATGTCACCTAAAATTCATCACTTGAAATATAAATTTCTTATAGTAAACCATTTGAAGTTGACTTTCATTGTTTTTTGGAGTTGACTACAAAGGAAGATAAGTCATGCTAATAGACACCCAAGGCACTATACACACTACAGATTCAATTAGCACAATAAAAGATATCAACAAAATTTTGTACATTCATGGTTATTAATAAGAAGACTTTTAGTATTGGCTACAAAGGGTTTTTTTTATTACAATAGTGTGTAATCTATGGTATAAGAATACACCATCCAAATTTTATTGTAAGGCACAAGGAATTCTTTCAACAACTTATATTAGATGCAAAATCAATTTGGACATGCAAGAAATTTTTTTATTTCTCTAACAACTTCAAACTAGTCAAGATCACTTTCCGTCGCCTAAAGTCTAATGTTAACTTAAGACTCAATCTACATAGCCTATTAGACCACTTGTAGCAAATAGCTTAATATTTACTCTCTTGTCTCAACACTAGATAACCAACCTAAATCAATAGACTCCATCAATCCAATTGGTGCATTGCTCCTCTACCATCATCTCATGAGAGCCAAGTTCTTTCCAAATGTACAACTCTGGAATTCATTTGTAGCACAAACTAATAGGCTATATCAACTACTAGAGCTTATATCACATGATGACAAGACACCTTGTGGTTGGAGTCTTGGCAATTGCCTTGATCAAATATGTCTACTTTTCCTACATGATCGGCAAACTTCCACAATACAAGATTTCCAAACAATGCACCTCCACCACTTTACGACTACTTAAACTCATATATAGAAACATTTGTGGCTCAATGCCTCTTCGATTGAAAGCTAGTATCTACTATATTCTTACTTTTATTGACAATTTTTTTAGAAATAATTGACAATATTTCCTTACAAAATAAATTCCAAACCTTAGAGTCATTAAAAAACTTTTTGAATTTGATAGAGACACCAATATTTTGCATAAGCACACTCTGTAGCAATGAGGGCAATGAATATATTTCTATAGACTTTATAAACTATTGTAAAATCTACAAGTCCATTTTTCAACTCATTGTAGGCTACTCTCCGCACTAGAATGACCTAGCAAACTACAAGAACAAAACCTTACTTGAAAAATATGCAATATAGTCACAAAAACTATACTCCCTTAGTATCTCTAGGAAGAACTAGCTAAGACAATGAATTATATTTAGAATAGATCTCCCACCAAAGCCTTCAAACTAAAAATGCTCGAGGAAGCCTTTATTCACATCAAATCCAATATAGGACATATATATAGTTTATTGCTACATTCATGATCCCAAGCAACAAAAGTTTGATCCTAAAGCTATTCCCTAACTTTTGGTTGGATACATCAAATGTAGCAAAACCTTCAAATACTATGGCCTATGTATTAGATCTATTACAATTAATATGGACATTAAATAAAACAAACCAAAACTTGATTTCCCTATTCTCAAAACCGTAGAACCTTTCAAAGACCTTTCCTTTCTTGATAGAATTCTTAGAAGATGTGATGTGATGGATTGATGTGGAGATTGTAAGATTGATATTCCATCTAAACTAGTGTATAGCACTTTATAGCTTGTGACTAGGATTTAGGTCATTCTTAGCAATTTGAGCATGCTTCTTCTTTTGTCATCATCCAAGGTCAAAAGATTCTTCATATTGAACAAAGAACTTGCATTCAAAGGGTTTCTTCACGTATGATGAATTATTTATGGCATTTAAGATTTAAATTGAGATAATTGCAAGGTTTTACATTCAATGGATTCTTGAAGTGAATATTCATAGCACATCTAAACATTCTTGGAATTATGCATTTTAATATTGTGTGCACTAGAATTTTTGGTAATGCATACAATCCATCAATGAAAAACCAAAGTGTACAGTACATAGTTCTTAGAACTTGAAAATAAGGTGCAATGGTCAATCCTCATAATCTTCTACAACCAAAATTTTGCAAATGTTCTAAATGCAGGACAAACATCTAATATATATGTAGATAAGAATACATTTTGAGCACACATGCCACATGAACATCAAGAAGGAATTCCAAAAAAAAGAGGGTAATTGCTAGAAAGACTGATTGGTTTTGGTAGCATTTTCTAGAATACTCATGAATTTTTTGGGAGTACTGTATAATTAGAAAAATAAAAAATTTTAAACGTAAAAAATATATTCAATGCATATACCTCTAAAAAGAAGGTACCCTAGGAAAGAAAAGCATAGAAAAATTCTATAAGTAGAAGAACTAGAAAAAGTGTAAAATTCATGAAAATAGGTAATTTGACATTTTAATTTGTAAAAAATAGGAAAATATTTTTTCTTAAAATAAAAATTGGAAGTTTGGGAGAATTTTATCATAAAGAAATTTCACCAAAATAATGATCTCAAAACCTATTTAAATGTTCAAAAGTATGTGTGCAAGGGAGGCCTATTGGTACTTATGTAGAAGAAAGAAAATAATAATCTTTGAAATTCTCTTTGATAGAAACATGCCTATCTAGTATGAAAATAGAATACAAAATTTTTAGCTTTAGATCATTAATTTTGAATACTCCCCAATACTTAAAAATCCTAAATTGCAAAGTGTGACAAATTAGCTTAATTGAAATTTACTAATTATAAAATAATTTTTGATTTTTTTGAAAAATAGGGATTTTGAATTTTGTCATATCAAACATCTCAAATCAAAATCTCAAGTTAATTTGGTGTATACTTTAAAAGTTATATTCAATGACAACTCTATCATTCAAAGTGTGACACAAAATAGTATCGATCTTTATTGCAATCATCCAAGATGAGCTTTGAGTTGAGGCAAATTATTCCATATTAATAATAGGCATCAAGTTATTTCCAAAAAATCAAGAAATTGGGAGTTGTCAAATGACATTGGTGGTACAATACGCATATGAATCTCGTCTATCTACATCCCATACATGAATACATACATTATTTAGAGCTTTTAGACCAATGTTCAAGGAGTGAAATGAAAACCACCATTTTTCACCAGTGGTTGTTCTTAAATTTTTTTACTTCTTTTGTTTGATGCAAATGAAATGTAATTTTATTCTTTTATTAGTTTCTATTGACGCTCAATTATTGTATGTCAGTGGAAGTGAAACTTTTTCCTAGGATACAAGAATCTATTTGTTTACTGAGGTTGTTGTTTTGCTTTGTTTTGTTTGTTAGGATGAGATCTCAAGAATTGTGGCTCCCTAGTCACATCTTTAGTACCATTAGGAAGCTATCTATGAAGAATAGTGTAAAAGCTTTGTTTTGTAGTATTCTTACAAGTGGTAGAAAAGATATTGAATTTAAAAACTCACAAATTAAAAAAATATTAAAAAAAATATTTTTCTTTTCTTTTCTTACATATTATATTGTGGTAAAGGTTCAAGGCATACTAGTTTTGTTTGAAAGAACATCAAGCATAAGGGTGACTATCTTTTGACAAGATGTAGACCCTTTTTTTCCCCAATCAAAACCCCCTTTGTGCAATTACTGTACTATTGTAATGGCAGTTACTGCCACTTTCCAGCTCAAAAACCCCTTTGTGCAATTACTGTACTATTGTAATGGCAGTTATTGCCACTTTTCAGCTCAAAAACCCCTTTGTGCAATTACTATACTATTGTAATGGCAGTTACTGCCACTTTTTAGCTCATTGTCGTTGTGACAAACTGTGTCACAATGAGCTCAGAAACTAAAAAAATTTAAAAATTGATGCACACACACACACAATCTGATTTAAACATTAAATTTTAAATTTTTTTAACCCCCGTCCCCACCCAATCTGATATAAGTATTAAATTTTAAATTTTAAAATTGTTTAAACCTGAGAATCCCTCCTCCCCCTACCCTCTTATAATTATGAGAGGGTGGGTTGGGAGATAAAGAATATGGGATAAATGAAATTCAATATCAGTACCCATATATTGTATTTGTACCCATATTTTGTACCATATTCTATCACCATATCATTACCCATATGATGTACCCGTATGCTGTATCGTATCGATATCCGACGGTTGTTGATTTTTCTTGGAGGGGGGATTGGGATTTTATTAAATTCTAATGGTTGCTGATTTTTCTGATGAAGAAGGGGGTAGGAAAACTAATAAAAAACTGTGACGGACACTTTTCGTCACATTGTCACATTGTGTAGAAGAAAGTAGAGCCATTGATTTGGTTTTAAAATAAATATCTCCTCACCCCTAATGCACTCAATCCATGGGTAATCAATGATTGTTGATGACACTGATATGAATTAAGATATTAAGTATAGAATAAAAATACTAAGTATTGAATATTGCATTCAATACAATATAGAATTCAAGTATGTAAATGTTGTACAAAATTCAATACAAAATACAGCTTTGGAATATTATACAAAAATCTATAGTGAATTTGATATGAAATAAAAATACAAAATATTATTTAGGTACTAAGTATGTTCCCCTAATTTATAAGGTTAAATTAGTTTGAAAACCCTAATTTATGATCTAAAGGTTTTTGGACCTAATTTGTTTGTTGATTAACTTATAAAATATTGTTTTAAGGTCCTATTGTTTGACTTAATTTAATTTTTAATCTTTCTTGCTAATTTTAGGTTCAAACTATTTTTAAGTCAAAGTTTATATTCTTCCCTTTCCAAAAAGGAAAAACGCTTTTAATCTTCAATTTTCTAGCCAAAGTTATCTATACATGAAGTTTTGACCACTCGTCGATGTTAAAAAGTTCATCCACATTTTCTTCTACTTAATAATTCAAAATTCACTTTTGACATCTATTTTTAATCTGGATTAGATTCTAAAACTCTTTGTATGTTATTGAGAAATAAATTAGAGATTAGGTTTTTACTTTTATTTTTTAATTAGATGTAATTATTGGTATGCATATATATTGAATTTAATATTATATATTATGTTGTTTGAAAAGTTAAAGTATAACAATAAACTATTTTTATTTTTATTTTTCCTTCTAAATTAGATGTAAATATTCATAAGTATGTTACTTTCTTTTAATTGTGCGTTGTTTAAAAAGATTAGATAGAATTTAGAAAATGAATTTTACTTTTACTTGATTTATCATTTAGGTGTTCATCAAAAAGTTACCCTAATAAGAGAATATTGATGCAACTACATGAGAATCGGGTTCAAGGTGCAATTAAGGTTCCTTTATGACATTACTCATTGTTAAAGTTGTTTATTAGCCACTATTCACATTTGTCTATTTATTAGTTTTTTGCGATGATGGAATCGAAGAAGCGAATGCACTTTGAGATCTCACATAAGCAAGTTTCTAGTCCCACTCTTATCTATACTAGGAAAAAGCATCATTGTGCGTAGTTTAATGTCAATAGTAGCATTGGAGTGGTAAAGAAGATGACCAATGCAAAGATCATGGTTGTAGTTGTGGAAGACCCTTCACGTAAGGATGCTATCAATGGGAAGGGAGGTGACATCACTTTTAGGCTCTTTAGCGTCCGAGATGGCTCAACTGTAAGATTCAAAGAACATTTTGATTCAACTTCAATAGCAAGTGGAGATATTGGAGGCTAGTATGAAGAAGGAAAAGGTTGAAAGGAAGAAAGAGGCGTTGCAAGTGAAGGCAGATTTGAAGGTTTTACAAGAGGAGAAGGTGGCAACTAGCTTCATTGTGAATGAGAACTTCATAGTTTGCGGGAGGGCATTTTGCACTATAAGGATTCCATGTTTTAAGTGATGAATTTTAGGTGACATTCAATGTAGCAATCCATCTTTTTATTTCAAGAATGATGTCCACCATGACATCAAGATGTTATGGCGGACATTGTTGTTGACATAAAAATATGGATTGCTGTATTGGATGTCACCTAAAATCTATTACCTAAAATATGGATTTTTTTTATAGTGTTGTGATTTTGTGGTGAACACTTTGATAGATGGAACATGCAAAAGATAAAGCATGCAAAGATGGAGCATCTCCATGCCAAAGACTTAGCTTAGTGGTTGGAGGGGAAGGATGCCCGGAACTTCATGTATGGTAAGGGCTCGTTGAGGGTCTTTGGTAGACATTTAAAGATTGACCTTGCGCTTCTCAGCATTGTAAAGAAGCTACATGCTTTTTTCGTAGCTGCCAGCAAAAGTATCTATTGTTCATTCTAATCGGTGCAAGCGGCCTTGCCCTACATTAGTTGAAAGATTTCAACATTGGGGACATAGTCTTTGTTATTTTCCATACGTGTTTTGGCCTCCCTATCGAATGCATGGTAGAATTGCAAGATCGTGGGAATTTACCAGAGCAGTGCATGTTAGAGTATTCTGTTGTATATTGATGTAGAATTCAAATTTTGGTGGTAGTATTCTTGTGTCTTTGGGTGTAAGACTTTAGTAGGTTTATCGGAGATGCAGCACGAGCAAAAAATAGTAAATCACAAGGAGAGTGCAATCAATGAGAAGAGATGTGACATCACTTTAGACTCTCTAGTATTCGTGATGGCAGAAGTGTAAAATCAAGAGAACATTTTGATCTGACTTCAGCAAGTGAAGAGATTTGAGGCTAGTATGAGGAAGGAAAGGCACTATAAGAAACTTGTGTTTTTAGTGATGAATTTTAGGTGACATTCAATGAAACAACTCATGTTCTTATGTTAATTACAATTTCTACCATAACACCTTCATGTTATGGCAGACATTATTATTAACATAAAAGTATGAGTTGTTAAATTGAATGTCACTTAAATTTTTTCACTTAATGTCTGCCATAACATCTTGATGTTATTGTGAACATTAATGTTAACATTTAAACATGGATTGTTACATTAAATGTCACCTAAATTTTTGTCACCTAAAATACGGTATTCTTATAGTGAGATTGCAAAGAAAGAATAAGTGTTGTAATTCAAGGTGGATTTGAAGGTCTTACAAGAGCGGGGATGCTATTTTGTGAGCCTGTGAGCGTGAGCCTATGAGCCTGTGAGCTTGTGAGCCTAGAATTCTTGGTGAAATTTTTAGTGATTTTTAGGGCATGGACCTATTACCGTGCTTTAAGAATTTTGGATTTTTACATCTAGTATCCCCCTCGTAAGATTTGAAATTTGTGACTTTTAAAGCTTTTTTTTACAATTTTTTTCAATTTTTTTCACTCCTTTTTTATTTTTCAAATTTTTTTTCCACTCCATCACCCTCCAAATCCCTCTTGCTATTGAATGGGGTTTGGAGGCAAAGGGCTTAGGAGCTCTCAAAAAAAAAAATTTCATTTTTTTTCAACTTTTTATTCTTTTTTTTCGACTTTGTTACTAGTTCATTTTTGTTGCGACTTTTCACCCTCAAAAACCCGTTCTCGGTACCGAGAGATCAATTTCAGGGTAATAAAGTCGGAAAAAAGAAAAAGAGAAAGACTTTTTTTTTCTACGACTCCATCACCCTAAAAAAACCCTTGTTAGATTCTGGATTTTGAACCTCAAAAAAAAATTCAAAAATTCAAATTTCTTTTGGAAGGTATTGAAAGGCCCTTTAGAGATAGTAGGGTTTGAAATTTTAAAATACATTAATCATATTTCCACAGTCATAGGTCCACGGTCATAGGTCCATGGTCATAAAGTTGAAATTCTACTATAAATAGATTTTTTTTTAAATGACTTCATTTTTTTTCTCTTGGCTTAAAAAATTCATAGTTTTTTTTGGTTAATTCTCTAGGCTCACAAAACCTACGCTCACTGCTCGCAAGCTCATGTTTTTAGGCTCACAAACTAGCGTCGTTGTTATAAGAGGAGAAGGTGGCAACTAGTACTAGAAGATAAGTGAGTCTACCACAACCAACTAAAGTGCAACTACATGTCCTATGTAATTGTGCTGCGACTACAACCTTCTATATTTGTAGCAATTTTGTCATATAGATTGTTGTAGTTGCAAAATAGTCACTTAAGATTTACTTCATTTTCTTCATACTCATGATTTGAATTTGTCTTTTTAGTTACTTCAAATCTTGGAGGGTGATCAGAATTTGGTTCTTTAGTTGCTTCAAATCTTGGAGGGAATTCTTGATCTTGATCACTAATTGTATCTTGTTCCTTGCAATCTTTGTGATTTCTTTCACATTCATCTGCATTGTCCACTTTCTTTGTTTTCTTAATAAATTGGTGAAATGACATGGATGTGGGCTCTCCTATGAAAACTCATTGTTTTCTATTAAAGGTTGTCTAGATCTATGAGAAGTAATTGGAGCTTTGATTACATCTTTGAAATTCATGTTTGTATTTGTTGGAGGACATTCTATAGTCATGGTCACTTCTATGCTGTAATTTATATGATTGTTATGAGTGTCTTTGAATCTTTGAAGTTGATCTCAAATAGTCTTCATGGAAATCATTGTATCTATGTATATAAGTCTCTCATGTGATAATGTCAAATTTAACACGTTTGTCTTGGAATTCCTTTCTATGATGATACGGATCATTGTTTCATAATTCATGAGCACCATGTACAAGTTTGCAATCTTGTCCCTTTGGACATGGGTAAGACCCTACCCAATGTTTACACAATTCTACTTCATACCTAATATGCGGCATACGAGACATTATTGCAAACTATATTATGATACCAAAGAATATAATAAAATTGATGTAAAAGAATGGACTTATAATGAAATAAAATAAAATATTTATAAAAAATCGGATCCTAAAAAATGATTCCAATGAATATAATAAGATTGAAGTAAAATGATGTACAATAATTTCCTAAGCCAATGTATTATATTAGAGAGAGAGAGAGAGAGAAGATGAGTCACCACCCCGTCAGGGTAGTTTCTATTCATTTTTGAACGACATCCATGTTCCAGCATTTGTCAAGCGTTTTCACGTCATCTGATCTACTATGTCGATTTGCTTTCCACATCGATTTTCCTGATCAGGATTGATCGAGGGATAGTTTGCAGATCTATCTCATTACAATTGATCTCGCCTAACACTGTGAGTGTTATGCTAATCCCATTAGGAGTCAATATTCATGCTCCTATTACTTGCTTACGTACGATCACTTAACTGTGAACCTTGTTCACAAAGCTCCTGTTTACCTTTTATCCTGCTACTCTCGTGGTCTCATGCAGGACTGATCAGCCTTTTGATTACCCCTCATTTTGACCTAATATGCTTGACTCTCAAGCTACATACTAGTCAATCGCTTATGCTCCTATACCAGTTATTTTCCTAGCATTATCGCATTGCTCTTGAAATTGCATGCATACTAATTTCAAGACTAAACATCTCTTTTCCTACTAATAGGAACTTCCATAATGAGAAATTGATCAACCAAGTGAACCAACGTGATTGATGGGCAAGATTTCCCATCATGAGTTCAACGTGAGCTTCTTCCTGCTGGATCTGCAAAAACTAGCAATTGAGGGTCTGTGCCTCACCTGCACCCATGCCACAACCAGAACATTAGTTATAATCATGACGTATGCAAGGTGTCTTCAGCACAACGACCAGTTGTTATCCTTTTCGCAATCACTAGCTAGATTGATCCATTAGTAAGAACCTAAGAACGCATGCATTATGTCCTCTATCCATCTCTATCTGACCTTTTCACCCATGTCAATGCCTCAAGAAAGTCACTGCTACAGTACGTGATATCAAGAACCTATGGGCTCCGATCCTTTCACTCTTCTGTAACACCCTGCTTGCAAGTTTGCTACCGATCTTGCATCAAACTTAGCTGCCGCAGGCTCCCCGTTACTCACAGGAACGTTAGCTAGAGAGAAGTTGTCTTGAGTTCAGCTTCTCATTAAACTTCATCTCAGTTATTAGGTTGTTGTTTGCAACTCTGCCTCCAAATGGCGGCATTCATTTCCCCATCTAGTTCTCTGTGGTACATTTCCAGGTGTTCAGTTAGCTTCATAGCTATTCTACTGCACCTTAAATTTACTTGGGGTCTTTTTTAAAAAAATGACGCTCCTTCGTAATTAGGAACATACTTCCTGACTTAGCTGGTCCTGACCAACATCAGTTTTGTACTTCCATTCTTGTCATGGTACCCTCAGACATCTTTATTCCTTAATTTGTCTGCGGTAGTCTGTCATTTTTTGTCCCCCCAGCAATTATTGTTCAATCCTTGCTGATACCTTCTTCTTGAGGTCTTACATCGTTTAGTTATATCCAAGTATTAGACTATATTTGTCTTGGTACTTGTTGGATGTGAGTTTTGTCAATTTGTACCATGAGAATTTCTTTTTAAGAAAATTCCAATTGGACAGGAGAGAGAGAGGGAGAGAGAGAGAGAGAGATGGCTAATATGATAAAAACTAAAGGAAAAGATAAAGGAAAAGTTGTACACAATGTAATGTATAATGTAAGAGAATAAAAATTAAACATATAGAAATATTTAAAAAATATAAAAAGAATTTCAAAAAAACATAAAAGAATAAATGTGGAATCTAAATTCTAGCAATTAAATCTATAACTTAAGTTAGGTTGTTTGGTTGTTCATTTGTTTATTACATTGAGATCTTTTGGACTATGTGTTCTCCACTTGCTTTCTTGGTACTACTAAAAAGCTCTCGATGAGGCGAGATCATAGGCAATTTTGAATATGGCAATACCATAAGGTACAGTAGTGCATTTTGGTATTTGATAAGACCTTTGCAAAACTTGACCAAGACACAATTGACTATAGAATCCATAGCAATATAATTTGAGAGCAATCATGATTGTATGTGGCTACTGTAGAGATTCATATGGAGCATTATATAAACCTTAAATGACTTTATTTGTTCCGGTGAGATCTCCTAGATTATTCATCCTTTGATTGTGTTATTGGTATTGTTGAAAAGTTCTCTAGGAAGCGGTATTGTTAGTATGTGAGTATGAAAGTGTGAACATATGAGATTCACTAGAAGAAAAACATGTCCATTACAACTAATTGCAATAGAACTACATGTCCTTTGCAACAACCTTGCAACTCCAGTCCTCTATATTTGCAACAAAATTGACTTTTTCGTTGTTGTAGTTGAAAAATAGTTGCAAAATGAAGTTTAGGATTATAAGAATGAAAAATAAAAATTGTGAAATATTCTACATCCAATATTCATTATAGTTGTTGACTGGTATTTGTGTGACTATTGTGTGACTATTGCGTGACTATTGTACGACTATGTAAACTATTGTGCAACTATCCAACTATTATACAGTGGGGTACCAATCAAAATATTGTTTTCGAATTCGCAGTGAGAATAAATTCAATATTGCCAACTTTGAAAGCCTTTCGAGAGCTCAAAAATTGGTATTTTACTACAAATTTTTTTTACCACAACATCATATTTAAATTTGTTATATATATGCCAAATTTCAATGCCAAAAAATTCACCAAAAAAAAGTTATTCAAAATTTATCAACATGGGTAGTGGTGAGAAACATTTCACTACTTTCATCTTTGACACCTTAGTACAGTCTTATTTTATAGAGCAAAATTATAAATTTTCTAAAGCAGTGAAATCTATCAACATCAATATTTGAATTGCTAATCTGAAAAAGAAGACAAATTTAAAAAACTAAAATCTACAAATTATTGAAATTAAAATTTACAAATTTACAAAAAACGCAGTTGCAAGTGAGTTGCAAACTAATTGCAACAAGGAAGTTCTACATTGGCAACTACATCAAAAGAATTCATCAACGAAGTTCTACAGCCCGAGGAGAATTGTGGGCGACCCTAACGCCACCTGCGAGTTAGATTCTAACACACAAGTTCTATAGATAAATGAATAGTAAATCTCCTAAGTGTTCTAAAGAGTGCCTTCTAAGCAATGAACTCTTTTAATAGCGTTTCTCTAATCCTACAAAATCACTAAATTCACTAATTGTGAAAATTGTCAGTAGTTTAAGGATTTTGACTAAACTTCCTAAGTCTAAATTTTAATCTAGTAGTTGTTTATTCTATTCTATCTAATTTTTAGGTTTTATCAATGGCTTAAAGTAAAAAATCTAATCTAATTATTCTAACTGTTCCTAAATATTTAATAAGAGAAAGCTAAACAACAAAGTAAAGAGAATAAAAATTAAATAAGGTCAACATACCTCCTAAGTATAAATCTCCATGGTCCCATCGTCAAACATCATCATGTGAACATACTCTACAGTAATCTCTTTGTTAACCTCTAAAGCCCTAAGTTGTGTTTTTTGGCAACATAGCAATTTTGAGTAGCTCACTACAAATGGAGTTATTATTTTATTTTTATTTTTATTTGAGTTAAGAAGTTATGGCATGATATGTTGTTTTGTTTGAACGTCAGGGCATCAGGCAGCTCGGACTGCAAAATAAACTTCTTTAAAAAAAAAATTTAAGTGAAAATTTTAATTTATTCTTTAGGTTTATAAAACATGATAATCTTTGAATCATTCTATTTGGATTAAGCAATCAAAAGTTATGAGGAATTTTAATTTGTAGGTAGGTATAGAGTCTTTAAGAACTATACCTATCCGCAAACTAAAATTCCTCATAACTTTTGATTGCTTAATCCAAATGGAATGATTCAAAGCTTAACATGTTTGTATAAATCTAAATAATCAATTTGAAATTTCACTTTTAGGGAAAAAGTGTTTTTTAAAGAAGTTTCTTTTGTTGTCCAAGCGGTCCGACGATCAACAAAACAACATATCATGTCATAACTTCTTAACCATGTAATCAAAAGTTTTGAAATTTTTTGGGCCTTGAAGCTACTCCTTGGACACATGTTGTATGAAAAATTCAAATAAAAAAATAAAAACTCCATTTGTAGTGAGTTGCCCAAAATTGCTATGTTACCAAAAAATACAACTTAGGGGCTTAGGGCTTTAGGGGTTTGTGGGCGCTTTATTCCCACCCTTGGAATAAAGTGTACACAACCAGGCTCAGTTCTATGAAATCTAATTCCTAGTGGGTGTCCAGTTTTGCCTTCCAAGCAATGGATCTTCTAACCGCTACTCCTACATGTTTCCTTGAAATAATTGCTTAAGGGTTTTTCCCTTACTTATCTAAGAGATTGTGATGGTTAAACTTTCTACTAACTTTAGCACTATATGGTCCTTGAATGATTTCACTTAGTCTAATTATTCTCCTTTTTATTTTCTATTGATTGATGCACATAAGGGGCCAATCAATGCATGTTTTTCAATTGGATATGTTTTAGAATCGAATTCCTAATTCCTAGTTGATTGGTAATATTTTCTAATCTTGACTAAGCTTTTACTTTTGCTTGGAAATTACCATCTAAATGCTTTCACCTATCTTTGACTTGTTTGGTTTAATCCTGATCTTGAAGCGAATTCCGACTTCTAACTTCTAGTTGCGTGGAAATAATGGAAAAAAGGGTTTTACAGACTTACGGTGATCATATTGACTTCGAAATCCTCGTGTCCACCGAATAACTCCTCCCGGTGCATGAGCTCTACTTCCATCCCGTTGATTTGCGCGTGATTGTGGTATGTGGTGTACCCTTGTTAGTCTTGAAGCTCTTGGACCTTCCTTCTTCCTTCGAGTGTCTCCTTTTCTTTTCAATTTCCTTTCTTTTCTTTCGGAAGAGGTTCCAAAGTCAACCTATAAAAAATCCTAAATAAAATCTAAACTCTTATTACTACTAAATGGCTCCAAAGTCAAACCTTCCTACAACTAAGCTTTTCTAAACTTTTCCCTAAATTGGCAAACCTCTAAATGGTTCCCAAGTCAAACTATTCTTCTTCTCGTCTTTTCTATTTGTTTTTTGTCAAACTAAAATATGGTTTCCAAAGTCAAAATGGCTCAAAGATTCCATCATCTCTCTCTCTCCCTTCTAAACAACAATTGAGGTTCACTTCTCTATTATTCTAGAGGTTGAGTATTGTAAGATAACTTGAGTTGAGTTGGAATTGAATTCAGAGTGTGTTTGCAGGTTCAGGACTTCAAAAATTGGGGAGCCTTGCTTGGTTGCTGGAGGTCCAGTATGGGCTGATTTTGGGGTCCAGTTCGTGAATCCAAGTGTTGGATGCTGGTGGGGTGAGGACAGGTGGCCTTCCAAAGGGGTAGGAGATGGTCAACTTAGTTTGACTCAGATTTGAGCTTGTTAGCCTTTGTTCATCCCCCTTGGTCAACTCAGTTTGACTCAAATTTTGAGCTTGTTAGCCTGTTCAATCCTTTCTGGATGAACCCAACTTTTGTGTTCAAAACTCAATTTTCTGAATGATAGAGAACTCTGGACCCTTGGATGAGAGGGAAGGATGGTCAACTCAGTTTGACTGTCCTACTTTTGTATTTGGACTCCCTAACGGCTTCCTTTCTTTGAAAATCAAAATTCTATACTTCGAACTCTCAATGTTTTGCAATGAGTGGGTAAGGTTAGAGGATCAACCGGTTTTCTCTCTATATTTTTGTATCTAATTCGAAACAAAAGAAATTCTAATTTTCCTCTCTAGGCTTGACACTTGTTCTATACTTCCCTGCTTCAAACTTAAAAGCAAGAAAATAGTTTTCTTGCGAAAACTTGTCTAAATCAGATGGTGAGGCATGTATGGGTTACCTTTGATTTTCTCCCTTGGGTCCAGAGCTTGATGGCCTGGCCACTTGGGCTTATAAGTAAATACCGAACTGACAGAGCCTGATGGCCTGGCCGCTTGGCTTAATCAAGTACCGAACTGGCAGAGCCTGGCTGGCTGCTGGGGCTTGGCTGCCTAGGCCTGGTTGCCGGTGGCTGGGTCCTAGTCTGGTCCTTGATTTTAAAATAGACCACTTATGGTTAATTTGGCGGTTGTTGCCAAACTTTAAATAAAAACATAGGGTCTCCTTGGGGGACCCTTGAAAAAAAAAATTGGAATAATTTAAGCTAAGGCTAAGAACCCAATTTCCCACAACTTTACCTTTTTAAGGTTTGTTGTTTCAAAAACAAGTTCCAGGACAAAAGCTTCACTGTCTCGGAGGATTTGACCTCAAATTCTGGCAAAATTTTGTAAGAGCCGTGCTAGGAATTAGTTTTTTGAGGTTGAATCAACTCCAAAAATTCTCACTTGGATCACAATGCAATGGCTAGGCCCAAAGGGAATTCTCAATAAACCAATCCAGGTTGTAAATCCGCCCGAAGAGACTAGTCACAAGGAATTATGATGTCACAATTTGCAAAAGACTATAAACTCCACATGAACTTAGACAAGTTAGCAATGGTGCACTAATGAATTTCGAACACCACAAGTTGTTCAAAATACTCTATCAAAACACAAGTATAGAAAGGCCTTGAAGTGTACCAACAAGGTTGGTGAAGCTCTTGACCCTTGAGTACCAAAGAATCCAAAGACTTGTAAGTTGGTGTAGACTAAGAGAATGGAATGAGAAGAATGTAGAATGAGAATGGTATTGAAAGTAGTATAGAATGATCGGATAATGGCTATGGTTTGCAATTGATATTGATGTGGTATATGCGTATTGAGTTGATAATGGTGTGAAGTGAGGGGAGGGGGAGGCCTTTTATACATTTCCAAGGCCTCCTCCCCCCTCAAATTACTTGCTAAGTAATCTAAAAAGTCAACTTTAACCTTTAAAAATCTACACTACTGCTGTGATTACTCTATCTTTTGGAGAATTAGTTCGATCGCCAAACAGACAAAGCTAATGGCTTTAGAAGATCCAAATTAGTCTTGAAAAACCTCTACCCCTTACTTCCAGAACCTAATTGCGCTCAAAAGCTAACATTTACGAACCGGTAAAAAGGGTGGAAAATCCATCTTTTGGAATTGATTTTTTCCAAAGGTTTTGACTAGCCAGGGTTGTCGAGAAGGTCCAAGAATGTTGGAAAAGAGTTTAAGTTGACTCAAATCGGACACCGTATGCTCCCCAGACGCCAATCAACCCACCAAGATTTCGGTAAAACCCTGGAACGTCATTGCCGCCATTGATTCTGGTACTTGCCGCTGTCAGAATGTCTTGAAATTTGGCGGGACATTTATCTATGCTAAAAAATGCTATCCTAATTTTTAGTGGAATTTTCTATGAATTTCCAATTGCCGGTAAAAGCAATTGACTTCCCATGGAGTCATTTCTGTAATCTAGAAAACTACGAAACTTTTAGGGGATCTTCTAGGAAGCCCCCTAATGACAAGTGAAAAGTTTTTCTAGAACATACACTGTCTAATTAAAGTAGAAATTGTACTAGGGCAGAATTAATTCCTCCGAGGAGGAATCATTCCCGTACAAGGGAATCTCCATGAATTGGCTTCGTTGTAACGCTCTTGAGTGACTACCGGAATCCCATGACCTCCACTTAGCCAAATTCCGCTAAGATTCTTCTTGAAAAGTCCGATAGGGCTTGTCTTGACACTTTAGCACTAAATTGTCTTTCAACTATTAGTTTGTGCTATCTCCTGGTAATTGTGTAATATTATGCCTAATCACCTGATAAGATGTAGAACTTGGCTCTAAAGAGTCTTTTAAGGTACTCTAGCGTAATTCTAACCAATTCTTTATCATCACTGGGGATTGTATCAATCCTACTACAAACACTCTTTTTAGTTGATTTTTAACCATAATAACTCTAAATATGAGCAATAAGCGAAAAAAAAACCCAACTCCGAGGCCTGAGTGACAATGACAGGGCTCACAGGGTTAAACTCATGATTGTCCATCTCGCTAATCTATGACAAATTTCCTAATTTATTGGTAAGTGGGTAGCTTTTCTAATTCAAAGTGCACTAATGGTTAAGAGATTTTAATTATTTTGTATATTTTTGATTAATTCCTAATCCTTGGTAATTATTGAAATACCACAAAATTAATTAAATCCACTAAAATAAAATCTAATCTAAATAAAATCTAAAAGAAAAATAAATCTAATTTAAATCTAAAGAGTTTTTAATTTTATCAATTCTATATAATTGGTAATTTATTTTTATTTTTTTTGGCTTATTTGACGAAATAAAATAATTGACAATTGAATTGATTTAGAATCTTGAAATATTAAAATCTAATCAAATTTAGGTTGGATTATTTAAAATGAAATTTGTTGTAATTTGTCTTATTCTATTTGGCCTAATAAAATGAAATTGACTAAGTGCCAAATAATATTTCCAAAGAAATGATAAAAAATTGATTAAACTATTCAAATACAATAGTAATGGAATAAAATTAAAGGTTTGGGACCTACCTATTAATGAAGTGCATTTCCTTGACCCCTCCCACTTCCTTCTCGCTTGAATTATCCTCCCCAAAGCTTTTTTCTACAAGTTTGAAGTAGTATTAGAGAATTTTAGGACACAATTGCAATTCTAGTTCAATGTCAACCCTTGACATTTTCTTTGCTTTAGCTTTCAATTTGATGAGGAGCAATGGAATTTCAAAAGAGGGTTAGTGGAACATACCTAACTTGTAGAAATTTTATTGGAGAAGAGTTTCTAAAATCAAGTTTAGACTTTGGCTTCTAATTTATTACACACTATATTTCCTAGCATTCAATCATGTACTAGACTCCCGAGCATTAGCCATGAACTAGCTCCCAGCATTCAGTCATGTACTGGCCCCTTTTCGTTGGTCCAACACTTGCCAGCCCGGGATTGGGAGGACCCCTCCCCGCACCATATCAACCTCCATCGTGGCAGGCCATGTGGCAAGGCACCACTAGCCGAGGGAGGGGGGTAAATTTTTAGGTATCCTGCTGGGGTCTTCTGGTGCTCATTTTGGCCCTTTGGGATCTTGTTGTAGTCTTCTAGTGATTTTGTTGTTGTCCTTCATGGCTTGAATTTTCTTAGATATAAATAAAAATACAAACAACTATCCTAGCTAACAAATAACTATTAAAGAACAAAATCTTGTATGGATTTTTTAGACTAAAATAAAACTATTGAAATCTTAAGTTTAGCCCAACAATTTTCCACAAAATGGTGAGACTTAATTGTGAAACCAACAATCTTCGTTTTTCTCAATCAAAGGTTCCCAATTTGATTGTTCCAATTAGTAATCTTGGTTATAAGTGCAAAATTCGACCTTAAGGATAACCCAAGTGTGAAATTATAATTCATATAAAAGTCAAAGCTCTGCTATGTGAGAGCAACTCTAGATACAACGAACACACTTTAGTATTTAAAAAATTTTAATTGCAAAAAGGGATACGCATGACAATGTTTAACTAAACTTTCACTTTAAATTCCAAATGTTCACGAAAACTTAGTATTTTAAGACTTAGAAGCCAAAGGAGGTATACATAACAATGTTTAACCAAACTTTGGACTTAAATCTTTAAATTTCTACGAAATAGTAGAGAAACAAGAAGTAGAGGCCTAATTTCAAAACAAAAAAACTATAATCAATTGAAAGGACCCTAAGCTTTCAAAATTCAAACATGACAACAAAAGCAAGAGAACTTTGCCAAAGTTTTGGTTCAAGAAATGCTTCGACTACGTCAGTAGTACAAAATAAGAGAATAAAAGTATTAGTAGACAAGAAAATAAGAAAATGAGGGTACTGACAACCTTGAGGGGGGGCCTTCATACACTTGTTTTGGGCCCTCCATGGTAAGTTGCCAATGAAAAACTCTTATTATTTTTACCTTGATATTTTCTAATCTACCCTAATTGTAATTTCAAAATAATACTTATTTAATGGTAGAAAACTTTAGAACTCTCTTCATTTAGCTAGTAAATCTTGGCCAAATCAAATCCAAGATCTTTAACCTAAGATATTTTAAAATTAATACTAATCTACCTAGATATTTTGCAAATTAACCAAAAGTCATTTTTAAAATTATCTTTCTTTAGTCCAAAGTTGGATTTTTATACAAGAAAGAGATCTTGACTAAATCCAATCTTTGATTTTCCATAAGATATTTCTAAAATCACTTTTAATTAACCGCAATTAACAATAAAAAAAAATCAAACTAAGAGCTGACCTTCTCTACTTTTAGGGAATAACTCAAAACAAAGAATTGTCTATGCTATTGTCTTCAAAAGACCCCAATTTGTCTTTAAGGCCCTTTACCTCTCACTCCTAGACCATTTGTAAGCACAATTTGAATTATGGTAACTCTAATTAAAAGTTAAAAATTTAACTTTTGGAATTTGTGCTTTTTGATGAATCTATTAAGTCAAGGTCGTTAGAAATGTTTGTGAGAGCAAGATATGTCTCTTCATTTTCTCCAACTAGACACCATTAGCTCCCAATACATCGGTCAACCCGCCACCAAATCATAAATTCTCATGAAATCCAGCGTCAGTGCTAGTTCTAGTAGTTGAGAATGTCGGATTGCTCTCAAACTTGATTGGGCATTTATTTAGCATACAAAATCCTATTCTAATATTTAATGAAATTTATCGCAACATATGTAATTTCTAGGAATTTACGAATATACTTGTCTATTGTTGACTTCCCATGGAGTCAATGTGGAATGTCGAAAAAATCCAAAATAAATTGGATAATATCTAGGACACTTCTTCATTCTAATTATAATCTCCATGCTCACTTGCACTTTTCTATTTTTAGTAATTTAGTAATTTTGTTTGTTCAAAGGACAATTTAATTTCTGATACCCAGGAATCTCAAACAATTGATGATTTTTTTTAGCTCCTGGTATGCTTCTACCCTGGACACACCTCTCTGTATGCTCCAATTGTCATTTCCACCATCTTCATTGTTCTATTCATCCATTTCTCAAAGTTACATGTATGGATTTTTTACTTGTAAACCCAATTCTCATTGGAATTGGATTTAGATTTTTATAGACTCTCTAGACCTAAAATAGACTTTGCTAGCTTAGCCAATATGTCATATGCATCCTTGAAAGTTTAGTTTTGCACAGACAGATACTAGGACTGGATAACTCTCATCCCTCAAAATTACTAACTATTCTCTCAATTACACTTTTAAGACTTAGAATGATGGAAATCATTAGATTTAGGAATTTTTCACCTTCTAAGATGTTTCCTCAGTACTTTCATAGGGACTGCTACCAAAACACTCCTAAACACTTTTTTTTATGTCTTTTTCTTCAATAATTAAGCTAAAATTTGTAAAAGATTCATGAAAAATAAATTCAAAGTTCCAAGTGCCAACTCAAAGGCTCGCAGATATCACTCTTTGTAATTTAAGGTATACTTGAGTTAAGAGAGTATTTTATATGGAACTCTATACATTAATTTTTGTATTTAAGATGACCATATTTTTATATAAAAGGCTACAAAGGGCATATTTCCAATACCCTATAGTTCTTATAAATTCATTCTTGTGGGTTTTAAAGTGAGGATATCTTACATTTAAAATTTAATCGTTTAATTTTTTTTCTACCTCCATCTTTCTTTACAGTTTTTTTCTTTCTACTATGTACATGTATAGAATATATACCATGAAACCAACAACAATCTATTCAATTCAAGTGCTATTGACAAAGTGGTAGTTTTTAACCTCTAAAGGCCAATTCTTCACTAAACAAACAATTGAAAATCTCCGTACTAGGGTAGATTTTGATTAGATGTTTATAAAATTTTGTCTTAAGATGTAAACATGTATACCTTTAAGTGAAAATATGATTCTTTCCAAGTAGGGATTCAAATCACAGTTGTGCTCATCTAAATTTTCTTAGTAGGTAAGGCAATTTTGGCATCTTTGGTACATCTTTTGCAAAAATACTCATTGGCTTTTGAAATTTGGCATATATACAACTAATAAAATATGGAATACAAGTGTCCTAGTTCCTAAAAAAATTTAGTTCTAAATTCACATTCTAAGAGAAGTCAAAATTTCTAAGTTATATTGGGGCAACTTCAAAAAAAATTCTTCTAACTTCAAGTTCTATTATCTTGCAACCTATGAATTAAAATTCTTGAAATTTTTCACACATACTCTAATTTTTCTTAAAATTTTCTTAAATTTGAATTTCAAATGAAAAATTTCTTCATTGCACAAGAAACATAAAAAAATGACTATTGTATTGACAATGCATTTAACCTCCTTTCATTGTGAGTTGATTTAGAATAAGCTAAACTCCATATTTGCTTTTGAAATTTTTCATAAATGAACCTATCATCATATAGTCATGAATGTTCACAAAATTTTACTATAGAAAGGCTTGAAGTTCATTGCCCTTGTTTTGTACGAATAAAATAAAATTCTCACTCAAACATTGTACTCTCTCAATCCACAAGGTTAAATGAGATAAATATTTTTCTAGACATTGCCTTACTTGTTCAATAATTTTTTTCATGATTAAATTTAATAAAAAAAATTAGAACAATGCATCTAAAATTGGCTATTTTGACTTTCCATCTTCCAAAATTCCCTTCATGCTTTAAAGAACAAGAAGAAATTTAACACTAAATACTTCGAGAATTTCCATCAAAATTATCCCATAATTATTCTATTCAATATGATTGTGTATAACGTATATAGCTTTAAAGATTGAACTCAAATGGTCCATAAATTTTGTTTGCATGTTGTAGTATTTTTAATTTGTTGAATCCACTACAATAAACTCCCTATTCATTTCAAATGATGTAATTTCTGTCACTTATGGTCAATGTCTTATACTTTATTTAATTTTTAATTATGTATACTATTGGTATTATGGAATTTTTTTAGTATATTATCCTTCATTGCAGATTCTTTAAGCTTGATTGTGTCTATTTTTGTCATTTGCATGAAATTATCTATCCACATCTATACTCATTGTACAGTAGGGTACCAATCAAAATGTCTTTTTTGAATTCACAGTGAGAAAAATTTCAATATTGCCAACTTTGAAAGCCTCCGGAGTGCTCAGAAATTGGTATTTTATCACGAAATTGTTAACACAACATCATTTTTAAGTTAATCATATGTACGCCAAATGTCAAGGACAAAAGTTCACCAAAAAAAAGTTATTCATAATCTACCAACATGGGTAGTGGTGAGAAACATTTCACTACTTTTAACTTTGACACCTTCTTAAGGATTGAGTTTTTCTTCTTTTTCCATGAAATTTTTGTCATGAAACAATCTCTATGTTTTAATATGTATAAAAAGTTTCAAGGTCAAGTAAATTCTTTTCTAGAAGATATTTGATATCTCCCAACAGGTGTAGTTTTGAGAAAATTTTCACAATTGCCAACTTTGACACCCTTCCAAGGGCTGAAAAATTGGTTTCTTACCATGAATTTTTTTCTGTGAATTCATCTCTGTGTTGATAATATGTGCTTCAAATTCCAAATTCAAATGAATTACCAAAAAAAAGATATACAAAATCTCCCAACATGTGTAGTTATACCAAGTCTATGATCAAAATTGAAAGAGCCTAGACATTGGCTATCAGTCCAAACAACTTTTGGGCTCCCAAAAATCACAGTAATTTCAATTTTGGGAATAAAATTCTAAAAAATTTGCAGCATCCGTATTTCCTATCTTCGTGCAAGGCAAAGATTTTGCTTGGCTCATGTTACTCCCAATCTGCTTGAAAATCACACATGGGGAGTTGGATACCTCTCAACCTCAGCATCCTCCCTATCAAATGGCAGAACCTTCCTTACAATGACAATGACAATGAGTGACAGAAGTTCCTGTTTCAACCATAAATTGAAAAGGGTTGGTGTTTCAAAATTTCAATGACAGGAGAAGACCCCCTTTCTGGCTCTGAAATGATTGCTCTCATGATTGATAGAGACTGCTTTTTAAAATATATATATTTTACAAGAGAGACATTTATTCCACCTGGAAAGTGATGGACAGTTTATAGGTTACTTGCCATGGGTACACTATAAACTGTTAAACCTAGGGTAACAGGTCCTTTAATGGACCATCTAAGGGCTGAAACAGAATTTCAGGGAGGTAAAACTTCTAGAAATATTTTCAGTAAATTTTCCTTGAAAAACAAGTAGAATTGACATCCAATGCAAGTCTTTTATGAGCTTTTTTGAATTAGTTATCAAATTTTGAAGTTAAAAGGGCATAGGGCTCTAAAATGGTGCCCTAGCTAAAATGTACATTGTCAATACACTGTTGAAGGCTATGAAAAAGCAACATGTACAAGTACTATACATTTAAGATAGGGCACCATTTTAGAACCCGCTCCATTTAAGAGCCTTCTACCCTATATTATTTAGTGTCCAATACTAACTACTATACTTATTGAATACTATGATTATTTTTTTCTAAAGATCATTATTTTTACTAGGAGCATAAATATCAATACTAAAGGGCGTTTCACACTATGGTCGTTTAAATTGAGAGGTCATGGTTTTCTCAAATCTAATTGGTGAAAATCATAGTTTCTCAAATCTGATTGGTGGAATTGACGGCCTCTCGACTAGGACAGCCATAGCATTAGAGGGGATTTGAGGCCTCCAAAGGACTGTTTCAGGGTTGTTCCCCAAAACTATTCCCTAACTGCAGGCCACTGTCAAGCTGGCATTTATCCAAAAATAAATAAATAAGTTTTGGGGTCTTGAAATATGAAAAAAGCCCCCAATTTTTTTTCAAAAACAAATCAATTTAATGACGTGGCACTCTCTCGACCACGTTGGATTTCAGTTCACGTGGCAGAAATTGCGTTCCCGCAATTCGGGAACCAGCAGTCTTCTAATGGCCTCAAAAATCTTCTAATGTGTGAAATACCCCTAATTTATTCAAAGAAGAGGCTCTCTGTAAAGGAATGTTTTGTTTTTTCATTTCTTATGAAGTGCCAAAGTGGTGATATTTCATTTCATTGTGAAGTTCCAATTCTCAACATTCATTCATATATTAGATAGAAAATATCATATTAGCACAATATACATATCTATCATTCTCATTTCATCCATTATTTGGCAAATTCATCTAGTATTTTAAAAAGATTTGAAGTTCATTAGCAATTTCATCTAAAATCTTATTGTTTTTTCCCCATAGGCTTGGTGCCAAGCCAAAAAGTTTGGTGTAATTTTGCACCAAATCACAAAACAAAACAAAACATTGCCATAAAGTATAAACATTGCCAATTGAGGATCCATATCCAATTTGTAGGTGTAGCTATTTCCAACTAAGGTTGAAACATATTTCCAACCAAAGCTTGGAATGTTATTTTTTACTCCTATTCCAAATTGGGCTTAATAAGTTTCTGATACATATTCTAAAGTAGTAAGTGAGAAAGTAGTTCTTGAATGGTTGGAATTTGAAGATTCTATATATTGATAATTGGCTCAAGCTCACTTTTAGCTTCCAAAACTCACATTATTTTGAATTCAAGGAAAAAATCATGAAAAATTGACAATATTCATGATTTCTATCTTCTAATATGGCAAAAAGTTCGCATTGCCTAATGCTACTCCCATAACATGTGAAGAATCACTTAAGTGGTTAATTGAGGGTGGTTCTACCATAGTTGGTAAAAACAAAAATCAAGTGTAAAAAATTAAAACATTTTAAATCAATTGGTGTATATGACTTTAAATAAAGTTTTAAATGTAGCGAATTAACTTTACAAGGGTACAAAGGGTGAAAGTGTTGGATGGATTATTTTTAGGAGGTCAATAGAAATAAGGGAGGTGATTATTCATTTGGATATAATAACCTATACATAAAACCAATACCTTCTTAAAATCAATATCTACAGATTCTTGCTTGAAATGTACTTCTTGATTTATGAGAATCTATAATTAGTTTTTGAATCATCTATTGTCAACACTTTAAAAATTATAGTTTATTCATAAAGTGTTCAAAACCACATTTAAAAAAGTAGAAAATTTATTTTTCACTACTCATAAGACCCTTCAATTTTTTTTCCAATATCATAGCGGAATTGTAATGAATTGCTTATTTTGTTGGATTACTTACCTTGTCTACATGAAAAATGACCATAGTGATGGGTTTGTCTTTCTAGAATTGACTTTGAAAAGACCTATTACTGAGGTAATTATAAAAAATAATTCACTTTTGAATCAATAGGTGCATTTTATAGTGATCTTGACAATTACACATTGTTTACTTTTAAGTACATTCATGAATATTGGAAAGGGCATTTTTTCATTTTTACACACTCTCAAAAGATTATTTATGGAATATTTTTTGTCCTCTCCAACATTTGAAAGTTGAAATCATTTATTTATGAAGAATTTGTCTAAAGATTGATTCAAATTTTTGAGACAATTTGTACACCTACGAATATTTTTAGTTAAATTTTCTTTGAATAAATGCTCTTTTGATTCATAATTTTGTATTGTAGAAATAATTATTAATATTGAAGTTGGAAATGGTGAATCCCAAAAGCTTTAATGTTTAATGTAATGTATCTTTTTTCAAATCCATACCAATTTCTACTGTGATCAAAGAAACTTGAAAGTCAATAATATAATTATTCATTTATTTCTATAATAAACAATGCATGTAATTTCATTAAATTATTTATACAACAATGATGTATTTGAAAACTCCTTTCATTTGCTTCATATTGAATAAATGGCATGTGCATACAAATATGATTTTGAGTTCATTCTATATTAGACATGTTGACAATATTTTCAACGATTCCTAGACTAAGAGTATATAATTTAGTGATTTAATATATGACACTCTCACCTCAAATGCTTCAATCTACTTTTTTACAATTTTTCTAGAATATCAATACAAAGCCATATAATGAATAATATGGTAGAATACTACTTCAAACTACTTCAAACTAGGCAATTTATATTGAGACCGTATGTAGACTTTCATAGTTGGAACTAACTCAACTAAGATATATAATTATAGTAAGTTATTTCATAATTGATTTTGTACATTCCTATACATTACGAGGTCTCCTTGGGATTGCTATTATAGGAGCCTAGGAGTATGAGCTCATGAGCTTAAAAGACTAAGACCTATATTATAGATACCTATATTATAGGTGTTTATATTATAAACACCTTCAATGATTGTAAAATATTTGCTTACATACATATTAAAGGTTCTCATGTTCTCATTTTCAAGCTCACACACTAGCATCATTGGCAAGGTATAATAATCTTACAAATCACCTAATGTATCATTCAATGACATTTGCATAATTTCAAATACAACTGGCATTTTTTATCTTGCATGCTTCACATTCAATTATAATGCAATGCTAATCTTATTTACGTGGAAATGTAGGGAACATTCATACAAACATCTTTCATTTAATAAAATCCATTAATTATCAAAAACATGATTTTTAAAGAATTTAATGTAATGTATCTTTATCCCAAACTTTGTAAAACATATATTTCTATACTTTAAGTACATTAATTTTGGCTATGTAATCATACCATCATACTTGAAGGTAAAAAAATTAGCCATTTAGCATTTAGCATAAGACAAATGGAAAAAGCTAAGATGGTTTATATTACAAAATTTGAATATAAGACAATTTATGGGGAATTTCGTTAAAATGGCGGTATTCCACATGCCATTTTCACACCTTGACATCTAGGACAAGTATACATTGCTAATATCTAGGACACTTTTAGATTTATGAGATCTATGACAAGCATAGATATTAGACCAAACAATCTAAAAAATCTAGGATTGGTATAGATTTCAGAAATCTAGGAGAGTTGTAGATTTCCAAAATCTAGTACAGGTGTAGATCCTAGGATAGAAAAAACGGTTCAGACCGCGCAGTCTAAACTGCTCAAAAGCGCCAATTTAACGAAATGGCGCCATTTTAATGAAATTTCCCATATTTACATTGAAATTTTCATAGATCATATTTTTGTTACTTTATGGGATGTTTTTAACATTAACGATGTTTGTGTGGATGTTTCGTTCATATCTAAGAAATTGAGTTAAAAATTCATCACGTATGTTATTCAATCAATTATAATTATGAAAAACCATGAATATTAACCCTTAAAGGATGAGCTAGTACCCGTAAAAATCATCCCTTTTAGCATTGTATGAATAGAAGGTTTAAAGAAATCCATAGCACTAATTGGAAGTCAAGCTACTATACATTCAAGACTACTCCTTTTTATGCTAAATTTTTTAGACAAATAGTTGTACTGATGCCCTACATAAAAGTATTCTCTATCAATCATTGACTAGAAAATGGCCACAATGTTGTTTATGGGTTAAATGAAACAATTTATCTAAAATAGAGTTTTCCTTTTCTCAACTTGAAATTTGTTGGTGTGCTTGATGAAGATTTCAAAATAGCAAACTCAAGTTACAATGAAAAATTATTTATTTTTCAAAATGAGGGCATTGTCATGCCATCATTGAAATCTCTCCAAAGGAAGTTGTGAAACAATTTTGGAGATGCTTGTTGAAGGAAAGATGTGTGTAGGAATATTCCCTACATATCTATGTAATGAAATAAAAATTCCTTGCCAATTATTTTCAATAAAATATTATGTAAAAGCATGAAAATTGACTTCAAAAATTTACAACAAATAGAATTTTTCTTTTTTAGAAATGAAATGTGATATGCTTCACATAAATTGTGTTAGGATGCAATGATAATTATGCTTACCAAAATATACCAACTATCCTATACATTGCACAAAAGAATTTGAATTTGTATAGTGGGATATAGTTCATTTACAAATTTTTACATCGTTAGTGGTAGTTTTTGCTATGAAGTTTGGAAACTTTAGTAAGTCATATTATAACAAATATCCATATGTGAAATCCAAAGTCATACAACATTTTGGATGTTATTTTGTACACTATCTATTATCTAGTGGTCCCACCTTTTGCCATAATTACTCCTTGCATGCCATTAGACATGATCAAAATAAACTTTAGTAGTTGTTGTAGAGACATTCATCATTTTATATTGCTTCATTTCTTGCTTGTTCTTCACCCCATTGCAAAAAATCTTTGAATATTTTTCAACGGTTTTCTACGAAATGTTAAGGTGGGAACATGTAAAAGTGCCACAAATTAGTACTATGCCTAGTTACTATTATTAGGTTTTTTAGATTTTTATAAAGTATGCAAAAGTTATTAAGGATCAAAGTTTGTTTTTGAAATCGCCATCTACATTTAGTATACATAACTAATTTTGGAAATGTACAAAGATTGTAGATATTGCTTTGTAGTCACTTGCACTTTTGGGTGTACCAACTTTAGATAGTGTAATAAAGAAATCCAAATTGTCATATGATTTTCAGTTATTTGCAATTCCAACACAATTTGTGACTTCAAAATCACTTCATTTTTTAGTTACTGACGTAGAAGGCTCAGTAATCACCCATCTAAGGAATGAGACTGAATTTTGGGGAGGTGAAACACCTTGAATATTTTACAATATATTTTCCTTTGAAGACAAGTGGAATTGACATCTAACCCAAGTCGTTTCATATTTTTCGGAGCTTTGTGGAATTAGTTATCAAATTTTGAAGTTGAAAGGGCATAGGGCTCTAAAATGGTGCCCTAGCTAAAATGTACACTGTCAGTACACTGCTTAAGGCTATAAAAAAGAAACATGTATAGATATTGTACATTTAAGGTAGGGCACCATTTTAGAACCCACTCCATTTAAGGTAGAACCACCTATTCCCAATCAAGGACCCAAACCCAACTTGTAGGATGCTCACTATTTCCAACTTAAGGCTAGAAGAGCTTTCCAATCAAAGCTTTGAATGTATGTTTCCCCCATTTTCGCAGAACGTTAAAGAATACCATTGAAAGGGGGTCCAACGGGGCAAATCTCATTTTACTAGGGATTGACAAGGGTTTGGGGTTTATATTTGTGTTGGTTTTTTTGGTACATTCAAGGTTCACCTAGCTAATTTGGGGTCTCCGATTTTGAATCTAAATTCAGAATTTGAAAAAAAATAAAAAATAAAAAAAATAAAAAATTTCAGCGTTTTTCCCTAAGGGTTTTGATGGTATTCCTTTAACCTGCTCCCCCATTTTCAAGGTTGGGACTAGTAAGGTCATGACACATGTTCCAAAGTGTCATGAAGCAATTGGAAAGTACCAAGTAGAAAAGTAGTCTCGGTTGTGATCTAAATTGGAAGACTCTAAACATTGGCTATGGGTTCAAAGCACTTTTTGGCTTCCAAAAATCATAATAATTTCAATTTTGGGAATAAAATTATGAAAAATTTACAATTCCTATATTTTCTATCTTTCTACATAGGAAAAATTTGGGTAGCCTCATATTCCTCACAATTTGTTCCAAAATTGCTTAAGTGATAAAATATAAGTGGTTCTACCTTAAGAGCCTTCTACTTCAGAACTTTTTGAGGTTGTTGACCATTCTCGTGAAAACTGACTGAAAATTTGTAAATGAACTGTACCCCATTGTACAGTCAGGTCCAGCTCAATTACGAATTCTTGCATACACAGGGAACAAAACTTCACTACTGCCAATTTTGACGCCCTCCCGAGGGCTGAAAAATTATTTTTTTAACATGAAATTTTTTTCACAAGATCCTCTCTATGTTAATAACACATGTGAAAAATTTCAAGGTCAAAAAATTTACCAAAAAAAAGATATTTAGAATCTACTAACATGTGTAGTTAAGAAAAGAACTTCACTACTACCAACTTTGACACCCTCCCAAAAATTGAAAAAAAAAAATTTGGCCATGAAATTTTGGTCATGAGATCACCTCTATGTTAATGATATGTGTCGTAAATTTCAGGTTCAAAAAATTTATTCCAAAAAAGATATTCGAAATCTACTACCATGTGTCAATATAAGGGACAATTTCACTATTGCCAACTTCGATGTACATATTGGTAGATTTCAAATATATTTTTTGTGTGAATCTTTTGAACTTGAAATTTATCTTACATGTTATCAACACAAAGATGATCTCATGAAAAAAGTTTCATGGCCAAAACTTTTTTTTTCAATTTTTGGGAGGGTGTCAATGTTGGTAGTAGTGGAAGTTTTTTCTTAACTACACATGTTAGTAGATTTCGAATATCTTTTTTTCGGTGAATCTCTTGGCCTTGAAATTTTCCACACATATAAGGTAGGTACACCCAAAATGGCACCTGACCTTAAAGCGCTCTGTACAACTTGCATAGATTTTCAAAATCAGTCATGTACCCAGACTGTAGATGGCGCTTTCAGAAACAGACTTTGACTGTTAATAACTTTTGCATACGGTATCCAAATCCACTGTTCTTTGGTGCGTTGAAACATGCTTTCACTCACCAACAAGACTGTAAAAAAATTTGAACAATATAATAACAGGAACTAGGCACAGTAGAGAAATTGGCGCTTTTGGGTGTACCTACCTTAATCAACATAGAGATGATTTCATTCCAAAAATTTCATGCCAAAAGAAAAAGCTTTCAATCCTTGAGACATTGGCAAAGTTGACAGCAGTGAAAGCTTAAGGTAGGAGGCTCTAAAATAGAGCGGGCATTAAGAATGGAACCTATAAAAGGCATTGAAATGGACAATATGTGATTCTTAAATGGACCTCTATACTCATTGAATGAAATGAAGATAGAAGCAATGGGAATAGTGAGAGCCAATCATTCTCCTTGCTTTTCCATCTTTTCTTTGAAATTGCAAGTGAACCATTCATGGAGGATCTAGGGACATAAATAGGGACCTACAACACATTTTGTTTGAAAATTCATAACTAATTCAAAAATGCTCCAAAAAATATGAAATCACTTGTGTTAGATTCCTCATCTATTTTTCTTCCTCTGAAAAATGGGCTAGAAATATTTCTGTTTGTTTAATTACATGAAAAAGGCAGATCAGCCCTTAGATGCTCCATTTCTGAGCCCTCTACCTTACAAGAGCACATTCCGACTTCCGAGGAAGAAACAGAGCACAAACCCCTCAAACTTGGATGAACGGAGCCCAAATATTGATGAATGGAGCCCGAATGAACCACTGGATTGACAGAGTGGAGGGGCACTTTCCCAATGATTCCAAAATTAGGTCCCCTGTTCTCAGATTTTACTTTTCTGGACCCCGTTTTATCGCGAAGTCCGGTTCCAGCGTTTTCAGTCTTCACTCCAAGATCCGCTCCGCAACCTCCGTTCCGCATGCACTTTGGAGTTTGGACTGCATATTTGAATATTTTTTCTCCAATTTTGTTCTCGCGTCTCCCAACCGGCCATGGCCACACCACCCCGCGTTGGCGATGGCGACGACCTGGATGCTTCTCTCTGGAGCGAGCTGCAGAGTTTCGTTGATCTCTCTGTGATCTACGCCAAGCTCCCCTTGGCGTCCTTCTTCCGCCTACGCCAAGTCTGCAAGGAATGGAACCGCCTGGCCTCGGATCGCAAATTTCTGGAACGAAACTTCAAACCTCCCATCTCCTCCAATCCTTACTTCATCCTCCCTCGTCCAACAGCAGCACCACACGCCCTCTTGACTTGTGAAGGCTCCTCGTGGAGCTCCACGCCTGTGCCTCGAGTGCAATGTGAAGCGTCTGGCTTGCTCTTGCTCTTCGAAGACTCTGACCGCAAACGCGTCTTCGATCTTCACACGCGCGTGTTTCATACTCTGCCGCCTCTTCCTGCAATCGTGCCGGTTAGCCCCCGGACATGAAATTGAATGATCTCTAGTTTTATCTTGGGTAGGCATCTCTTTAGTTTGAGTGGGTTTTGCCCTAATTTGAATTAGTAAGTTCATTTGTGTTCTTGTGGTTGGGCTTACACTGACAGTGGATATCCTTGGCATTGTTGAAGGCACCAGAGGAATTAGAAGATGATCCTTTGGCCTTGATGATTGTCGACACAAGCCTAATTCCCTATGGATTTAAGGTTATAGTTGCTGATGAAGTTATTGGAACTAGGATTTTCGATTCAATTAGTGGTGCTTGGACACACAAGCCATCCACACTCCATCCTTACATGATCCCCCCGAACACAATTTGCACCTCGTGTGCTTATCATAACAAGTCTTTGTATATTAGGGTTGAGAATTATAACACATATTTTCGTGGGGGACCTTATGTCCAAATTTATGATCTAGAGATCCAAATTTATGATCTAGAGAGAGATGAGTGGGATTGGATGGAGCTTGACAAGTCATGGAGCGCATGGGATTTTAGCGAATTTGGCATGTGGCAAGATCGATTGTTTGTGCTTGGAATAGCAGTGGGAGGAAAGAATCTTGTTAAGGTGTTCGAATTTGAGTTTTTTACCAATTCTAAGGAGGCTCGGAGGCATGTGTATGATCATTTGCCAATAGATTTACATGATTGGATGAGGGATTCAAGGGGCCATTTGTTCATGAACAAATTTTGTGGTGAATACATGCTTATGTACAACCATATCAAAGGGGACGAGGAGAGGGTTGTTTTGTATAACTTGGATCGGAAGACGTGGACCAAAATTGAATTGCATACAACATCAATGTTGGTGTAAGGAATGCATTCAAGAGAAGACCTCTAAATTGGTCCTAAATTTGATACATGGATGTTATTTGTAAACAATGAAGTTTGTAGTCTACCTTCAACATTCTTGTGACTAAGGTTAGTAGATTCTTTGTATAGTTGTTCTTCCATCAAATAGGTTTTGTTCCTGAATAGTTGGCAGTTTTGGATTTATAAGTTATTTAATTTTCTTATGTAAATTGCTTCTAGATTCATTGTTCAAATGTGTCAAGTAACAATGGCTTTAGTACAAGTTCATTTGCACCAAATTCATCTAGCCATCCTATTTAGTTCATGTATGAAATTTGTGTGCCTTTGAAGCCTTTTAATGTAGAACTCAAAAGGATTATCCAACATTCAACTTCCATTTTAATGTTAGTTCAAAGTAATATGGAGACCTTTAGTAATTAATTACTTGACCCATTCTTAGGGAAGGTACATGGAGTGAATCACTAATGAGTTTGGAAGGTGGAATTTATGCACTACATGATCTTCGTTCAAATGTATTGAATAGTATTTTTTTCCTATCGTGACTTTGGCATTGTTGTTGGCTTTGCATTTATTATCCTTTGACCTTGTAGTGCTCTGGTGTCCAATTCTTGGATGAATAAATTGAAATCTATATTTTTTTTCATTACAGATTGGATGAAAGTCATTATAATTTTTAGAGATACTTTATGAAGTTGTGGTTCCCTCGGCGAACAGGGTGAGCGACTACACATGTTGATAGATTTTGCATATCTTTTTTTGGGTGAATCTTTTGGCCTTGAAATTTGCCACATATGTTATCAACTTAGAAATGATCTTGTACAAAAAATTTCATAGTAAAAAACTAATTTTTCAGCCCTTGAGAGGATGTCAAAGTTGGCTGTAGTGAAATTTTCTTTAACTGTGACTGCAAAAATTCGTAATTGAGCTGGACCTGACTGTACAAACTAGGGAACTTTACTACGGAGTGTTAAGTAAGTGCTTCGCAAGGGCCAGTTGCACGCCAATTTTATGGCCTGGTGTCGTACAGAGTCTCGCTTCCCAACGCGTCTTGTTCCTCACGACAACCCAGAACCGCATCACACGCTTCTCTTGTAAGTTAATTCTTCTGGCATCCGATCCTCACTCACTCATTTGCTTCCCAATCAGTACAAAGGAAAGAAAGAAGTAAAAATAATTCAGCAACACAGCACGCGTGATAAGATTCCTCACTCTTAGTTCGCGGAAATCTGTGCGTAATCTGCGCGAGTAAGGAATCTCTTTAGTCGTACGATCTCGACGTGCCTTCGACTTGCCACAAGCTCAGCATGAGACGCAGTCGTCGCTTGTCAGAATTGCAACAAGCACATCATGGTCTTTGGGAAAGTCGACGGGTAACTTAGTTGTTGGCATTTTGGTAGGTTTCACACAGAGCTTATCAGGCCTGTTTCCAGCTTATTTTTGGAGGTCGAGACGATGCTGTTTTCTCTCTCTCATTATATTAACGTATTCTGCGAGGTGGGTTTCTGGAACAGGGCCTTCATCGCGATCGCATTGCGAAATAAGGATTCTTTTCTGAGTGCCGGCGTTTTTCCTCCGTTTCATTTTTTGGAATTTCGCACACTGCTTAAGTTATCAGCACTCTTAGGAAGAAGGAAGCTGATGGGTCCCTAAAGCTTCACCAACCGAACGAGAACTTGTTAGTCTCGCAGGAGCAACGATGCGTGAAACAAATTCTAGATTTGGGTATCGAGATTCTGGACGCGGGTCCATTGCTGAGTACCCGTAATGAGCATTTCCGGATTTGGGACTCGAGGGTGAGCTTGTGGACACTTTCGCTTTGCCAAGAATGACATCCACAGTGGAGAATTGGATGCAATGGTGTGATAGCAGTGCTTAATTGATTCCATCGAAATCAACACCAAGGGAGCCGTCTCCTCAAGAGCGAGTTAGTCCCTTTTAGGGTTTGCGAAGAATGAGATTCACAGTGTCCAATTAGATGCAATGGTGTAGTATACTCTCATAATCAATACCAAGGAAGACGTGAGATCGTGGCCACATATTCTTTGGCAAGAATGGGGTTCACATTTGAGAGTTCGAGGCTATAATGTTGTAGCAGTGTTTGGTTCCACCAAAACCAATACCAAGGGTGAGATCGTGCACACATATAGGGTTTGCCAAGCATGGGTTTCACATCTGAGAGCTCTCGCTATGGTGTGGTAGCGGTCTTTGATTCCCTCAAAATCAATATCGAGGGAGACCTCTGCACAAGGGTGAGCTCGTGCCGAGACTGGATTTCACAGTCGTGAGTTCCGGCTACGGTAGCGGTCTTTCATTCCATCAAATCCAGTACCAAGGGATTGTTTCGTGGCAGTTTTGTGTTTCCAAGAATGGGCTTCACATTCGAGAGCTCCCGGCTATGGCTCATGGAGAATTGGAAGCTCCACAAAATCGGCCTCAAATCCATCGCAATTGGCCAGCTTCTTAGCCTCTTAGTCACCTGTACAGGGTTAACCTCCTCCCTCCTTGTCCGCCACAACATCGACGCCCCTACCGCCCAATCCCTCCTCAACTACATTCTCCTGGCGACCGTGTACGGGTCTGTGCTTCTGTCTCGCGGGAAAGAGATTCAAATCCCTTGGTACTGGTACCTCCTCCTCGCCTTCTTCGACGTGGAAGGCACTTACTTAGCCGTGAAGGCGTACCAGTACACGTCCATCACGAGTGTGATGCTGCTCGACTGCTGGACCATTCCTTGTGTGATGGTGCTCACTTGGTTGTTTTTGAAGACGAGGTACGGAAGGAGCCATTTCGTGGGGGTGGGAGTGTGTGTGGTAGGCTTGGTGACGGTCATCTTCTCGGATGTGCATGCGAGGGATCGGGAGAGCAACGGGAGTAATGTGATCTTGGGGGATGCGCTTGTGGTCGCTGCGAGCATGTTGTATGCTGTATCAAATGTGAGCGAGGAGTTTGTGGTGAAGAAAGTGGACCAGGTATGTGAAAATGTGTTTTCGAGGTTTTCCCAGAATTGGTACGGTTTTGATGTCCGGCGTTTGGATTCTGCAAAAGCTTGTAGCTACTTAGTCTCTCCGTCTAGTGACCAGGGAGTTTTTTTTTTAATTCTTAGTTTATGGTGAAGATAGTGGACGTGGTTAGTAAAGGGGTTTCAAAGATGACCCAAATTGCTACTTTTCATGTCCGTGTTTTGGATTCTGCAATAGTCATGTAGAAACTTAGTCTCTCCGACTTGTGCGTATGGATTTTTTCATGGAATCATTGGACACCATTCTCGTTGATCACATAATCTTTGATTTCCATATTCTGGATTCTGCAAATAATCTTGTAGCAACTCACTCTCTCCGTCCTTTTGTCCGTGGTGCTTTTTTAAACCATTGGACACCATTTTCATTTATCAAATTGTGAGGAGCGTATCCAAATTCAGAGGCATCCAAATTTGTCTAACCGGAGCATTTTGTGTGTTCGTCAAACACGAATTAAAGTGGACAAAAGACACTTCTCTACGTGATCTGCAGAAAACTACTGAAATAAGAGGAGTCCAATTTAGACACGTGTTTCCCGCTGTCGGGAGTATTACATTTGGTACACTTTTGGTTCATTTTCAAGTGTTTAGGTAGCAAATCCTACACTTGCCTCCACAAGAGTTTTTCTTAACAGATTTTGGAATGGATTTTGACTTCTCTCACCAGGCTGAGATTAGTGGAATGTTTTTTCTTCTGTTCCAGGTGGAGTATCTCGCTCACATTGGCTTCTTTGGCGCTATCATCAGTGCCTGCCAGCTCGTGGTGTTGGAATTGGACGAGATTTCCTCCATTCACTGGAACGCCGGCGCCGTGTTGCCCTTGCTCGGATTCTCTCTCTCGTTTTTCAGTTTCGCCAGTCTTGTGCCTTGGCTGTTGCAGATGAACGGCGCCACCATGCTGAACCTCTCCTTGTTGACCTCCGACATGTGGGCCGTGACCATCCGTGCGTTGGGGTTTCACGAATCCGTAGACGGACTTTACTTCGTTGCATTTGCTCTCGTGGCGGTGGGACTGGTGGTTTACGCTTCAGGTGGGGAGCCTTCGGGTGCTCACGAAGGTGTTGCAGCGCCACTTGGGCTGACGTACAAGCGAATCGATCAGGTGGACAGTCCAGGGGATCCGGTTTCGTCTGCTGAAGAGCTTTCTTGCTTGGATTCCAGTGCTGTTGATGTGGAGCGCGACCGCAACCACGAGTCGAAGAGGGAGCCCTCCCTTCCCTCTCACTCTTAGATAGGACAATGTAGAACAATACCTTTAAATTGATGAAACTTGACAGATGACATGCTGAATGTTGGCTTGTTGTTTGATTCCACAGTGCTTATTCCACGCACTATACATTTGGCAGTGCTTTTAGCAAATTGGGGCTCATATCTTATTGAAAATTACGTCTGGAGTTAAGTTAATCTGTGCCTGCTTTCTGAATCCCAGTCTACAATAGCAATGCAGATTCTCTACTGTAGTGAGCACATTCAATACCGGCAACCCAAAACAAGCTTCACAGTTCACACAATCTGATTCAATTTGCTTCTGCCACTGTAGCAAATCTTGGTATTAGTTAACCCCTAAATTCTAATTTTGGTGTTGACAATGCTAATACTTTGAAGGCAAATAAATTTTAACAAAGTTGTTAGTTTTAGTAGTTCATATACTTTTGAATTTTTTTTTGAAGTCCAGTTTTAGCATAAAAAACTCAATCTTGAAAATGATTGATTGTGATTTTTCTATTTAAGACTTTGTACTAGGGTATCCATAAAAATCTTGTTTCTCATGGTGTGGAGCGCTCTCGGAAATGAGTCTCAAATACACTAGATTTCAGAGAATTTTTTTTTGAAATTTACCTAAAAAAATTGTAGAATAAATTTTGAGAAGCCATATATTGGTTGGGTATATGCATTAGGCCCTTCAAACTCATATATTTTTGGTGACCAAATTTTTTGAATCCATAAGTGAAATTGTTATATTTTCTTTTCCTATGTGATCTCTAACATGTCTAGTTTGAATTTTGTATGGCCATAATTTAAAAGAAAATTGATACAACTTATCAAAAATGTTGACTTTTTGTTCAATTTAGAGCAAATTCCTAGAAGCTCAAAAAATGCTTGAGGCATTTAGGGATTAAACTTCAATCTTGTGAGATTTATTTTAATAGTTGGCTAGTTCACTTAGTGAGTTGAGTCCATGATGTGGGTTGTCAAATCCAATTTAACCCTTTAAGGCCCATGGTTGATTTTGGAGGTGGGCAAAACATTTTCTAATTCCAAACTAAGTATGGAAAAAAAAATACCAAACCATCATGCATTCCAGAGATTTGACCATACTAATGGAATTCTCATAATTGCCTAGGCCTCCATAGTAAATTTTGTAGCAAACTAACAAAATATAGGTTGAAAATACAAAAATCTTCTAGGTTTTCTTGTTAGCTAGAAGAGTTTTGTATTTTCAACCCATATTTTGTTATTTTTGTCACCTTCTAAACCACATGCTAGCACAAATTGTTATAATTCTTATTTCAATGCAAGTAGATTCCCAATTCTCTACACATATCTCCTTTTGTTCAAACTCAAATTCATTCCAAAACTCTAAATATGATGAAAAAGTATCAATTTCAACCAAAAAGTAGTTGACTAGTCTTTGAAGGATAAAAAACAACAATAGGACACAATAGATACTACATTATCAAGACAACATGACCTCATTACTATCATACAACACTCTATATTATCACCAAATGAAGTAGTATTGGCTATGGAAAATGATGAGCAAATTGTGTTGAAGTTAGTTCACTAGAAAGTTTCTTTAATGCCCCAATGGAGTGCTTTAGCATCCAAGGGGATTTAGGTATTTTGTAAATATTCACATGAACAACTTCAGAGATGATATAAGTATTTGAAAATTCAACTTTCAATCCTACCATCTTGTAATTTTGATGTTGTAGATGATATTTATTAAGATATCAGTAAACAGGTCAAAATGCAAGTCAAACTTGAAATCATAGGAGATTTACCAACATCATTGCCTTTGGTTGATTAAGATTCTTTACAAGAACCTTGACAAGAATCAAGATTAGAATCTATATATGTATCTCCACTTTGTAGTCAACTGTTCCAAATGTTAAAAACATTGATATGGCAATTGTACCATTTGTAGCCAAAAACACTCTATACTCTAAAAGAGAAATATTGTTTATTTATATATTTATTGCATCATCAAAATGAAAAAAAAATCCATATCAAACCAAACAATTGTACTATGGTTGATTGAGAAAAGTTTGCAATATTATAGAAATATTATTGTCAAATACAAAACTACCTTAAAAATTCTAATTCTCATATCCAAGATCAATTTCAAGTGAAACAAAAAAAGATAGATGAAGACAAAAGAGGAAAATAGAAAATGTAGTAGATATTATATGCACTTATGTTATAGATTTTATCATATATGTAAAACTAGGATGATTTAGAGAATTTAGTTGTCATATTGATGCTTTTTACAAAGCATTGGTTTTCATTTATGTATGTTCCTATTTGAATACATGTTCTCTTTTGTACAATTAAAATGACAAATCTTCTTGCAATCATTTTATATTTCCTTCACTTTACTATATGATTTTATTTATTTTCACTTCATTTTTAGATAATTTCATTTACTACATAGAATTTATAATCAATTATCATTATTGATTTTTTTTCTTCAATAGTTTTAAGTAATTTAATATTTTACTTTGATTTCTAAATACTATAATAATAATAATAAAATAAGAACATTTACCATTAAATTGAAATGTATAAAGTGTGTTGAATATTGTTTAGAATATTCATTTTTTGTATTTATAAATCATATTCAAAATTTATTTAATTATTTTGAGAATATTAAATTGATTTATGAAGTGAATTTCAATCTTTGTTTCTTCTTAAATATAAAGATTTTTTCCTTCATTTTTTATTTGTTTAAGATCAATGCAATTTTTTGAAATTTTGACTTATATATGAATAACTTGTTTGGCCTTGTACACTTGTCTAAGTGTTTTCCATGATTTACCTATATATTCTTTTAGTTTTTAATTTGTAAAATCATTTATTTTTAATTTGATTTAATTTATTCAAAAATTCAAATGAAAACCTATAGCTTTCACATCTAATAAACAAATATATAAAACAACTTTGGTTCATTTTTATTCATTGAGAGCTTTGGGGGATGTCAAGAATGACATCAAAAATTCCTATACTCCATTTTCTATAATTAAACTAAACTTATAATCGTAAAAATTGTTCACAAATCCATCATATGTTTCAAATTAACAATACAAATTTAGTACAACCTTTGTTGAGTCAAGCTCTCCAATGGCATAAAGATAATGTCCAGTGAATTCATACTTTAGGTGTATCTAAGCATCATATACAAAACAAATTAAAACAAATGTTACCATCATATTTTGTTTTTACTTTTATTCAACTTTTACTTTGCATACAAAAGAGAACATTAAAGGATGCAAAGTCTTTACATTCTTGATTGATAATGAATCAAGAGGTCAAACTCTCTTCTTTAAGGTATTGGCAGTTATAATTTTGTTTTTTAATTGATTTAAAAGCTCAAATTTTCCTCTTCCCCCTCCTTTTTCCTTTTTTCCCTCTTCCTCTCCCACTTTTTGCCATTTTATCTAGGACTAGGCCCCAACGGACAAACAAATTTGAATATGTACAACTACATAATAGAGAATAGAGCTCCATTCCGGCTAGTTGAAGAGCTCCATTCTCTTCCATGTACTTATGTGGGTTCGGGTTCCTTTGATCAAGCCTACTTGATTGAAGCAAGTAGCTATGTCCATTAGAAGAAATTTAAGCCTTGCAAGAGATTGCAAGTTCCCACAGTCTAAGAATGCAGTAAACTACAGAATCACAGGAATCCGATGTGGCAGGGGCAGTGCCATGTAATTTTATTTTATTTTTTGAAATTTTTTGGAACTTTTTTTAAATATTTGAGATCCCAAAAAAACCCTCCCCCCCCCAAAAAAAAAATACCGACCTAATAGCTCCCAGCTGTTTCAAGAATTGTCCTAAAATAGCTCGTTAAAGGCCTCAAATTTCTTCTAATGATGAGAAGCTCTGTCCTTGTCCTTGTATCAATGGCTCACTTTTTCAAGCAAAGTCCTACTCCAACTTCCTCATTATTTGTAGATTTATCCTTTGCCAATGCAAAGCCTCCTCCCCTCCGCTCTAGAGTCAACAAGTTGGGATGCTTGGTTACATTCTTGATCAGAGTTACTGAGATTCTTTTTTCCATTTCAGTCAATGCATGAATATCAATGCCTCTGATTTGTGGGTCACTCCCAATTCAACAAATAATTCAATAGTGTCCAGGGATGTTTCTACTAAGGCAGAGGCACCCAATGGCGTGCGTTTCTACAGCAGTCATTCATTCTAGAACAAAAATGTAGCGGGACTGTAGACTGCTTATTGTTTTAGGTCAAAAAAATAAGCCATGTATTGCCTACCTACATTTATAGCCTGAAATCATTGTGCGCTGTAGAAACGCGCGCCATTGGGTACAGGCATGCCATTGGGTGCCTCTGCCTTAAGGTAGGAGGCTTGAACTCTGACAAGGCATTTTGAACAAAACATGACTCAAAGGTACATTTCGCTTTCTGCAATATACTAAAATGTACAAACTGTGTACATTCTAGGAGGTGGTTGCTTTTAAAGCCTTATTGCTTTCAACTTCAAAATTTCATAATTAATTCTACAAAGCTCCAAAAAATATGAAACAACTTGGGTTGGATGTCATTTTTTCTTGTTTTTCAAAGAAAATTTCTTGAAAAATATTTTAAGATGTTGTCCCTCCCCAAAATTTAGCTTCAACGCTTAGATGGTTGCTTTATGGACCCTCCTACCTTATAGTGGATAGGTTGGAAGGAGCTTTGTCTTCTAGTTTTATGATGTTTCTATTGTTACGATGTAAGAAAATTGTAAGCAATTAGCCTTGTAAGGATGCCGCGGACCAAGATGGTCCGATGAATGACAAGGAATTCTTCCATGTAGGACAAAAGTGCAATCATTCGTCCTTTGTTTTAGGAGTGGAAAGTAAAGATCTATTCCAGTTCTTTGACTTCAAATGAGTTTTTTTGATTAAATTATTAATGATTTCCATAGTTTTAGAAATCATGAATTCGACAAGGACCCCCTCGTCCTTACAGAGTTAATCTTATTCAAAAATTGTTCATCCATCCCTGGTTGACAAACTAAGGGGTGATTTTACTACCTTCAGAGACTTTCATCAAAAGATGACGTAATATTATTTAGAAGGGTGTTTGGAAAGTTGTAAAGTTTGTCTAGAAAATTGTTTTGTGATAAATTTATTGGCTCTGTCTTTTTGGATAGAGTCCATGGCATCAACTATGGTGGGTTTTGGATCTCTGTTTCCAAATCTTATCTATAATTCTATTCACACTATAGCACAATGAATAGACAATTGGTCAAGGAGAGGTCACCTAGGACCTAGGCAAACCCTTGACTAGCCAAGAAGGGTTGCTTAGGCAAACTTTGTTGAGTTTACTATTTAATTTTTCCTCTCATTAATATTTTAGTAATTTTAGTAATAAAACTAATATTATTGTTCACCTAAAACAGAGCCTTGCAATTACACCGTTCTTGTTTTGTTGATATGATGTATTAAATTAAATAGTTAGTTGCTAGTTTTTTGTTCTCCTTCCAAGTTTGTCTTCACTTTTAAAACCAACAAGAGTGAGTTTCTTTTTCTTAGAAAACCCATGTATTGCAATGTGGCTAAGGAAAGCTATATAAACAAATGGAAATTTTTTATCAATTTTTCTTTCACAAAGAATAGTATTCGATTCACAACACATAACATTAAGTAGCATTGAGTGGCTTTGCCTTTTCTCTACAATGAAAAGTGTGGCATATTCTACACCCAATAGCCTCTCTATCCTCCACAATCATGTCCACTTACTTCAATAATTACTCATGAAACACTATTGGGGTGTCGAATATTCCACACCCTCCAAAAGGCAAAGCCACTCAATGCTATTGAATGTTATAATGTACCAAAAAGCAAGGCACTACCACTCTATATAAATGGTTTTAATTTTTTTTAATTATTATTTTCTTATATAATTGGAAAGTTTTATTAATTTTTCTTTCACAGATAATAGTCGATATTTGATTCACAACAATGTATCAAAAAGCATCAGGCATTGCCACAATAGGTAGTTTATATGATCATTGGTTGACCATTCTACAATGGGGTACAGTTCATTTACAATTTGGTGACCAACAACATTTTAGTTTTTGTTGCATAGTATAGAAAAGAAATGGAGTTTTTTATGTTGCATAATGAACATCCAACTCTTGCAAGATTCCAATCAAGCATAACAAATTTCAATAACAAAAAAGAAAAATTCCATTTTTGGTGAATGATTAAAGCCAATTTTCATGCTTCTATTTAATATTTTATTGAAAACAATTGGTGATGAATTTTTAAAAAAAATTGATTGCATAGATATGTAGGGAACATCTCTAGGCATATCTTTCCTTCAACAAGCATCTCTAAAGTTGTTCCACAACTTTTTCTAAAGAGATTTCAATGTTGGTGTGACAATACCCTAATTTTAGAAAATAGATATCTTTTTGTTGAAACTAGAGTTTGGCAAATGAATTGTTCCATTGTACTTAAATGTATAAAACTAGTTATAGGGTGAAGTGAAAATAGCAAATTCTAGTTAAATTTAAGAGATACCTATTTTCCAAAATTAGAGAATTGTCATGCAAACATTGAAATCTCTATTTAGAGAATTGTGAAACATTTTTGGAGATGCTTGCTGAAGGAAAGATGTGTGTACAGATATTTCCTACATATATGTGCAATGAAATTAAAAAAATTTCATTGCCAATTGTTTTCAATAAAACATCATATAAAAGCATGAAAATTGACTTCAAAAAACTCACCAAGAGTGGGGATTTGCTTTAAATTGTTAATGAAATTTGGTATGCTTGACTCGGATTGTGTAAGGATGCAATGATAATTATGCTTACCAAAATATACCAACTATACTATACATTGTACAAAAGAATTTGAATTTGTATAGTGAGGTATAGTTCATTTACAAATTTTTGCATCTTGGCAATTTTCACTATGAAGTTTGAAAACTTTAGTAAGTGGTATCATGCTCAATAATGAACCAATTTTCAAACCACAAGTTGCATTGGAGTTTTAGAGAACAGTATTTTATCATTATAACAAATATGTAAATGTGAAATCCAAAGTCATGCAACATTTTGGATGTTGTTTTGTACACTATATCTATTATTTAGTGGTTCCACCTTTCTCCATAATTACCCCTTGAATTTGATTGGGCATGATCAAAATTAACTTTAGCAGTTGTTGTAGGGACACTCATCATTCCATGTTGCTTCATTTATTGCTTGTTCTTCACCCCATTGCATAAAATCTTTGACTATTTTTCACAGATTATCTATAAAATGGTAGTTAGTGTAATAAGGAAATCAAAATTGTTGTATGATCTTCAATTAATTGTTTTTTTCACTTGTTGTCAAGCTCAAGTGCACTTCATTGCAATTCCAACACAATTATTTTGTGGTTTTAAAATCACTTCATTTTTTAGCTACTAGAACATTTTGAAGTTGGATATTCTAGTGAAAATTGATTGAAAAATTCTTAACTCTTAAATGTCGCTACAAATATTTTGTGTCTGATGAATATGTCATCGTAGGAGAGAAGTGTAACTATTCATCCTCGATATTAGGGGTGGAAAGAGGAGATCTACTACAAGATTTTGACTTCCAATGAATATATTTGGTTTATTCAGAGTAGATGAATGTCACACCATATTAAAATGCATGAATTCCATGGCCTCTAGTATGTCCTTTAACCCTTGAACGCCGACACGGACACCAAATGTTTGATGGATGACAAAGGATCTTTTATCGTGGGACAAAAGAGCAACTATTTATCTTTGGAAATGGGAGATCTTCCATAGTACTTTTACTAGCAATCAACACTTCTTGATTTTGTTGAACGAGTGATTAATTTCCACGGTATCAAAATGTATGATTTCATGGTTGTCCTTCTAGATTTAAGGGTTAAAGGAATTGTATCCCATTGTACACATTGGGGAACTTTACTATCTATACATTAAGATAGGTAGTTTCTTTTCATTTGTTTTGTTTGTTTGTCATGTTGAGATCTCTCGAACCGTGGATCTTCCAATTGTGTGCTTGGTACCATCGAAAATCTCTTAGTGAAGAGGGATGCACGTGCTTGGTTTTGTGGCATTCTGACCTACGATGTGAAAGTTATGGATTTTTGAATTATTTTTTATCCTAAAAAATTAAAAAATTACTTTAATTTATATTTTGTTTTAACTCTAGGTACCATTGGAAAGCCCTTGATGAGGAGGGGCGGATAGACTTGATTCCATGGCATTTTGACCTACAAAGTGAGAGTTATTGAATTTCAAAATTTTAATGCATTCAAAAATTAGATTTGACTGTGGCAATGGTACATATACACTAGTTAACCCTAAACTGCCGCCAGCACCATTTCATAGCATTTGGATGACAATCTAGGGTCATAAGAAGAGGTAAACAATAGTTTTTTCATCCACTGCTTTTTAAATGACCTTTCATGTTGAGTTAAAAAGAGTATTCAACTAAGTTTTTAGTCTCACTAATGTTTGTTTTCATGTAGTTGAGAAGTAATTAGAAAAAACGGATGGCAAAAATTGCCATTTTAATGTATTTTGAGAAATCGAGTAAATCTGAAATTTCTCCTTGAAAATGACATTTTTTGAATTTGAGGCCAACTAATGAAATGGAGGTCCTCTACTCTAGTTTCTTTTCCAATTTGAATTTTGGAAAAATTTGTAAAATTGAATATTTTATTGCAGTTTGAACTTTGGATGTATTTTTAATGTCCATTGCATTCTAATTATAGATGTAAACGGAAAATCAATTAACACCATGATGTTTTCCATTGCAATGTTCAGACATGGTGAAATTTTCAGATGTTTTGAGATTATTTTCTATTTGATATGATTTTTCCTTCAATTTTTCTTCAAAAAATTCCAAAAAATAAAATTTTCCTCAAAAAAATCTAAAATTTATGTGAAATTTTTGTGAGGTACAGAGGACATGCAGTTTCATCTTTGAAAAATAAAAATAAAATTTTTCATACACATCTAGTTACAAAATGGGAACAAACTCAGTGACAGACAGTGAGCCCTAAGACCAATTTATGGTTATAAGGGAGAAACATTCATTTCCATCCTTGTACCTATTCCTGGATCCTAGAGTACCACTAAATCCGTCCATAAGTATTCATTAAAGCGTCCAACAAATGTTTAATTCTAATTTGCTGACAACTGATTTCAACAGGTGTTTAGTTAAAGGTACACCTATAGGATGGTTCCAGTGGTCTAGGGAGCCAATACTTTAGAAATTTATAAAAATTACATATTGATTCCGAATTTTTTTTTTTAATATTCATGATTTTCACTCGCTAATACTGGAAAAATATCAGTTTTAGAAAACGCTGCCTCCAACTATGCTGTGAAAGCCACAAAGGGCTGGGCGGGGGCGCGGGGCCCCTTCAAACACAAGCAAAGAAAGATTACAATTTTAACTCGTCAGGCAAGTCGAAGTTCCAATCTCTAAGCCCAGGGTGCAAAAACACCGGGGACCACAGTAAGCTGAAGCTAGTCTGAGTATCAGCTAATCTGTCTTGGTTCTTGATTCTGGCTCTAAAGTCCTGTCTAATGGCCATACCCGTGTGAATGGTAGAGAGCCAAGCAGCATGTATAACTTTGTTTCTGCTAAATTCCTGGGTGCCGTATTTGCACGCGCATCTCTGGACCCATATGTGCCAAACAATGAAAGATCTATAAATGTCCCAAGGTTGGAAAGCATACGTATATTTGTCTAAAGTAAAGCTATCCTGTACGCTAATCCTACCTATGATTACATCCTTGAAGCTCCTGAGTCTGGGAACGCTGTGAGAGCTGCTGACCAAGTTAAACCTGGTCCATATGGCGCTCACCTGCCTGCATTCCCAAAAGAGGTGAGTAGCCGTTTCCAGCTGGTGGCCGCAGATGGGGCAACCCACAGTAGCCGAAGGAATTCTTTTCTTAAGCCAATCTCCTGTTACAATACCTCTATTGAGGGTTTGCCATAGAAGCGTCGCTGGTTTTCTTGGTCTGCTTTTGTGCCACAGCAATTTGTACGTACGCTGTCTGTGCTCCAGGGTGAAGTTCTGGTCCATTAGGGCCTTCATCCCAACTGGAATATCCGAGTTGGATTTAAGCCCCGCTGCGTAGCCTCGTTTTACTTTATAAGCGTAGAATGGCTCACGTGGGAGTACACCAATTTTCTCCCAATCCCATTCTCCTGGGTCCCAAGGTAAGTCTTGTAGATGGGCATTTTTAAAATGCCACACCGAGTCTGGCGTCTTTGGGGGGGGTGACAGGGTTGCATTCTTCAAAGGCTCTAGAAGATGCTGACCATCTGACCGTTCTGATTGCTTGCATTTCACCTGTTGGGAGAGGGAGCTGATCTTCATCCTCGATTAAGAGCTCTGAATTGTCCTGAGCCGTGTAACTTCTGACCTCTCCCGATACCTGGTTGTGGTAGAAAATCTTGGAGCTCCGTGTATGCTTTAACCAAGCAATTCTACCCCTGCTCCTGTAAGCTCTGGGTTCCCACGGTATATGGCTGATGATCTTCAGCCGTCTTCGCCTCCTGTAATCTGTGATTGCGCCTTTCTTCGGAAGGGCTTTCTGTATTCCTTCTCCTGTGAGCCAGTCTTGTCTGCTTTCGTCCCAGAAATGTTTAACCTGTGTTAAGCCTTCTTGCGCCCACAGGTGAAGTCCCATATTTGGGCCCATTCCCAACCTAGACTCTTCAGACTCCTTAATCAAAGGGTTTCCAAATAGGGGCTGCCGGAGGACCTCTGAGATAATCTCCGGCCTTTTCTGCATGAGATTCCCCCTGATCGAAATGAATGCTTTGAAGCAAGCTTTCATTAAAGGGGAGTGATTCTCGTCCTTTATGCCGTGGCTAAATAAGATCCATGAGGGGGACCTGTGCCATTTAGAATCTCCTTTCGGTTTGCCCTTATCAATTCTGTATCTCATTAAAGCTTTCCATGGTTCTTCACCCGGGGATAAGCTCCTTATCACCAGTTTGGCTAAGAGTGCCTGTGTCTGCAAATGTGGGTCTATAAGACCAAGGCCTCCCTGCTGTATGGGGAGGATACACGTGGCCCAACGCACTCTTGCTGCTGCTTTCCCAGCATCCTTGCCTGTCCAGAGGTACTGAGTAATCAAGCCTCGAATTTTGTCACAGATCTTGGGCGATATTCCACAGCATGCCGCCACATACCAGCATGTGGCTAAGAGAACCTGGTTACAAATTAAGACCCTTCCCGCTTGAGATACTATCTTTGAGGCCCAGCTCCGTAATTTCTTCTTCAGAGCCTCCAACTATGCTGAATTCCTTATTTGGACGGTTTTGGGTGTTTCCACTGTAGGCCCGGCGTTTCAAGGTTAAGTCTAAAGCAAGTGCTTCGGAAGGGCGCCATGCACGTCAATTTTATGGCCTGGGGTCGTACAGCGGCTCGCTTCCCCCCTCGTCCTTCAACCCAGAACCTCATCGCACGCTTGGCATCCAATTTACTCACTCACTTATGTGCTTCCCAATGAGTACAAAGGAAAGAAAGAAAAAAAAAATACAGCAGCACAGCACGCTTGATAAGATTCCTCAGTCTTAATTCGCGGCAATCTGTACGTGACTGAATCTGCGCGACTAAGGAATCTCTTTAGTCGTACGATCTCGACGTACCTCCGACTTGCCACAAGCTCAGCATGAGACGCAGTCGTCGCTCGTCAGAATTGCAACAAGCATATCATGGTCTTTGGGAAAGTCGTCGGGATAGTTGTTGGCATTTTTGTAGGTTTCACACCGAGCTTATCAGGCCTGTTTCCAGCTTATTATTTGAGATCGAGACGATGCTGTTTTCTCTCTCCCATTATATGTTAGTGGTATGTTGCGAGGTGGGTTTCTGGACAAGGCCTACATCGCGATCGCATTGCGAAATAAGGATTCTTTTCTGAGTGCCGGTGTTTTCCTCCGTTTCATTTTTTGGAATTTCGCACACTGCTTAAGTTATCAGCACTCTTAGGAAGAAGGAAGCTGATGGGTCCATAAAGCTTCACCAACCGAACGAGAACTTATTAGTCTCGCATGAGCAACGATGCGTGAAACAAATTCTAGATTTGGGTTTCGAGATTCTGGACGCGAGTTTATTGCTGAGTACCCGTAATGAGCATTTCCGGAATGGGGACTCGAGGGTGAGCTCGTGGACACTTTCGCTTTGCCAAGAATGACATCTGCTGTGGAGAATTGGATGCAATGGTGTGATTGATTGATTCCATCGAAATCAACACCAAGGGAGCCGTCTCCTCAAGAGCGAGTCAGTCCCTTTTAGGGTTTGCCAAGAATGAGATTCACAGTGTCCAATTAGATGCAATGGTGTAGTATCTGAAAGTTCGAGGCTATAATGTTGTAGCAGTGTTTGATTCCACCAAAACCAATACCAAGGAAGAAATCTCGTCAAGGGTGAGGTCTTGCACACATATAGGGTTTGCCAAACATGGGTTTCACATCTGAGAGCCCTCGCTATGGTGTGACAGCGGTCTTTAATTCCCTCAAAATCAATTCCAAGGGAGACCTCTGCACAAGGGTGAGCTCGTGCCGAGACTGGATTTCACAGTCGTGAGTTCCGGCTATGGTAGCGGTCTTTCATGTCATCGAAACCAGTACCAAGGGATTGTTTCGTGGCAGTTTTGTGTTTCCAAGAATGGGCTTCACATTCGACCGTTCCCGGCTATGACTCATGGAGAATTGGAAGCTCCACAAAATCGGCCTCAAATCCATCGCAATCGGCCAGCTTCTTAGCCTCTTAGTCACCTGCATAGGGTTAACCTCCTCCCTCCTTGTCCGCCACAACATCGACGCCCCCACCGCCCAATCCCTCCTCAACTATATTCTCCTGGCGACCGTCTACGGCTCTGTGCTTCTGTCTCGCGGGAAAGAGATTCAAATCCCTTGGTACTGGTACCTCCTCCTCGCCTTCTTCGACGTGGAAAGCACTTACTTAGCCGTGAAGGCGTTCCAGTACACGTCCATCACGAGTGTGATGCTGCTCGACTGCTGGACCATTCCTTGTGTGATGGTGCTCACTTGGTTGTTTTTGAAGACGAGGTACGGAAGGAGCCATTTCGTGGGGGTGGGAGTGTGTGTGTCAGGCTTGGTGACGGTCATCTTCTCGGATGTGCATGCGAGGGATCGGGAGAGCAACGGGAGTAATGTGATCTTGGGGGTTGCGCTTGTGGTCGCTGCGAGCACGTTGTGTGCGGTGTTAAATGTGAGCGAGGAGTTTGTGGTGAAGAAAGTGGACCAGGTATGTGAAAATGTGTTTTCGAGGTTTTCCCAGAATTGGTACAGTTTTGATGTCCGGGGTCAGGATCCTGCAATAAGCTTGTGGCTACTTAGTCTCTCCGTCTAGTGACCACGGAGTGTTTTTTTGAATCATTTAGATTGTGGTGAAGATAGTGGACATAGTTCTTTTTTATTTCTCTCACTAGGCTGAAATTAGTGGGACGTTTTTCTTCTGCTCCAGGTGGAGTATCTCGCTCACATTGGGATCTTTGGCCCTATCATCAGTGCCTGCCAGCTTGTGGTGTTGGAATTGGACGAGATTTCCTCCATTCATTGGAACGCCGGCGCCGTGTTGCCCTTGCTCGGATTCTCTCTCTCGATTTTCAGTTTCGCCAGTCTTGTGCCCTGGCTGTTGCAGATGAACGGCGCCACCATGCTGAACCTCTCCTTGTTGACCTCCGACATGTGGGCCGTGACCATCCGTGCGTTGGGGTTTCACGAATCCGTGGACGGACTTTACTTCGTTGCATTTGCTCTCGTGGCGGTGGGACTGGTGGTTTACGCTTCAGATGGGGAGCCTTCAGGTGCTGACGAAGGTGTTGCAGCGCCAATTGGGCAGACGTACAAGCAAATCGATCAGGTGGACAGTCCAGGGGATCCGGTTTCGTCTGCTGAAGAGCTTTCTTGCTTGGATTCCAGTGCCGTTGATGTGGAGTTCAGCCGCGACCGCGACCATACTTGAATAGGATGCCCTCCCTTCCCAGTTGAAGAGCTCCATTCTCTTTCATGTACTTATGTGGGTTGGAGTTCTCTCGACTCAAACAATCAGCCACGCGGACAAGCATATTGATCAGGTGGACATTCCAGGGGATTCGCTCTTGTCTGCTGAGGAGCTTTCTTGCTTGGATTTCATTGCTGTCGATATGCTGTGCAACTGTGACTTGAAGAAGTTGCCCTCCATTCCCGTTGCTCTCTTTCATGTACTTGTGTGGGTGTGGGTTCCTTTCATGAAGACGCGATCGCTTCCCTGAAGGGAACCCGATGTCGGAGGAACTCGTGGGGAACGCAAGAAATTAGGGTTTGCCTCGATTTGGTGATATCAATCTTTGTGGGATGAATTTGCAGTGCGAGTTCCAGATGGACTATCGTTGCTCTCTGGACCCCCATTCAGCGGTGAGCCTGCAGCTACAATTCAAAAGTGAGCTTTTCGTCTTCCTCCTCAATTGTTGTTGCTGGATCGTTTTGGTCCGTCTTCTGTAACGGGATTTTGATTCGAATCTAGATGTCCATATTGATCACAATGCGTTGATGCAATAGTGCTGGATTGAAGCTCCGAAGAAGGACCTCTGTTACTGGAAAACGAAGTGCTCTCTTTTTGCGATTGCATTTCTTACATGTGTCGCTCTCGATTCTATTTCTAATGACCCTGTTCTTAGCTGTGCGCAAATACACATGTTGAAAAACGTTCAAAATTGCTACTTAACGTTTCTTTATTCGTTTTTGGCTGAGTTGCCTCCACATGTTTGGTTGAGGCTACAATTCTGGATATGTTTGCATAATATTTTCGTTATTTTGATAATTAAAATAAAGTTTCAACGATTCAAAAGAAATTTTTGTTGAAGTCTAGCTGAATATTTGAATTTATCTTCTGAAATTTCTGACTTCTTGCCCAAAGGAGTAGCTTGACCAAAGGATTTGTCGAATGCTGGCGATATTTTACCCCGAAAAGAGCGAAATGCTGGTCCTGAACTAGAATCGGAGAACGAGATTATTACGTTTCCTTGTAGACTACAGAAGGACGTGCCTGATGGACATTCAGTGATGGTTGTTGACTTACTGCGCGATACCATGCAGTGCATCGAAGTTTAGTGAAGATGGCACCAGACTAGCAGTGACTACACCAAACTCTGTCGTCATTTACGATATCGACTCTGGGAAAGAAGTCATTCAAATTCCAGCAGCGGGCGTTGCGTCCACGGCCTTTTCGCCCTTGGGCACGTATTTGCAGATGTTTCAAAAGCCGCAGGGTCAGGTGAAGAATTTGGCTCTGGGGGATTTGAAAACGGGGTCTATCGCTCTTCAACAATTCCAGAAAGCCATCACCAAATCCACATGGTCAGCTTGGTCTTGTCTTGGAATTTCCTGCTTGTCTTTGAACAGTGAATAGCTCCAAAAATGAAACGTCAAATGCTTTCTTGATTAACACATAGCATGATAATTGCTGGGTGTAGCACATCTTAACATTTTTGAGTAACTCTCTTGAATCAACGAAGCTAAGGAAAGAAATCCAGATTCTATTTGTGCACATCATGTTATGTTTGTGAAGGCTTAGGGTGTGGCTCAAATTAGGATTGTTTGTTTCCTTTCTGTGTAGTCCTTAGTTGTCATGTTTGCATTTGGGCTCATTGATTGCGATTGTGTGCTTGAAGAGTGGGTTAGTTCTTCAAGTGAAGTTAGTGTTCTGGACTCTTTTCGTGCTACAGGGTAAAGGCTGAAAGCTGTATAGTTACTACTCTAGTGAGAATGTTGCGATTAATTTCGTTGTTTCTACGTCAGGCCAGTCATTCAATTCAGCGAGGATTAAAGTGTGGCATGTCGGTTGGTGACAAACGAAGCACACTTTTTTGATGGGCATGATTTCTCCAAAGGCATCGTTGATAAGCTTCGATTGCCAGGAATCGAGGGTGTTCAACTGGCACAATCACCTGCTTCACATATTGCTGCCTACGTGCCTGATTTATTTCAGACTATTCACCCTTTCCAGTACAACATTGTGTGATCAATTTGATCTTCAAATATATTTCAACTCTTGAGCTTGCTGACCTCATATTGCACAACTGCAGATGATATGTTTGGGCTTGGAGTAGTTCAAAGGTACTATTCTATTTTAGATTTTAAGTTTTTAGATTACTGAAGTATTGTTGTTGTGTTTATGATGTCTTACTCTTGATAGGAAGCAAAATGGTGTTCGGAAAGAGGTGGAAAGCGTTCAATAATTGTGAAGGAGATGGTGGAGGAGATGGAATTGGAGGGAAACCCTAATTGGGGGTCAGAAAAATGATTTGAAGTTTTTGTTCTGTAGATCTTGGCGTTTGGGTGATACTGGTGTAGATTGAGTTCAAGATTTTTTTTGTGAATATGCATTGGGCGGAACTACCGACAGAGGCTTCCTACATCACAGTTGTATAAATTCCACCAATTCAGATTCAATACACTTTTTGCTCTCCAATTTTCACGTGCCCCGAAGGAGTCTGTCGAGAATCAGACGAATGTGAAATGGTACCATGAGGAGTTGAAGAAATGACCGAGCTTTCAAAAGGTGTTTTGGGATTTCAGAGAGTTGGATTTTGAGTGTGCAACAGATTCTTCCTGCTGTAGGGAAGATTTTTTTCCCAAGGTCACAAGGAAGTACTGACTTAGGGGGCTTATTACATTACTCACAGGATAGTAATACATTGAAAAACCCACTCTTCATGGCAATGTTACGTTGTCTCTAGACTATTGAACAAGGGTTTTAGACTTGGAATCCATGGTGTCCTTTCTGCTCAGTGTATGAAGAACTGACCAGTCAAGGTTTTGGAGCTTTTACTGATTTTAGTAAATGTAGGTCTACTGATTCTTATTTGTATCCAGTTACATTTCATTTTAGAAGCATTATAAAGGATGGGTTTTTGGTCTCTTTGAGTAAGAGTATATTTTGGAGATTATATTGGAGTGAGTAATATCTTTTGAATACACTTTAGGCTAAACCCTTAATGCTTTGGTGTCCAATTTTTGAATGATGAAGAAATTCAACCTCACATTTCTTTTTCAATATTGCTTGAATGAAAGTCAATCATCCTAATTTTTGAAGATACACTATTAAGTTTATGCCTATTATAATGGTTGGATTTGGCATTATTAAAAAATATATTTTTCAAAAATCACAAATGTGGAAGTGTGTTGAGTGATTGACCAAGCCAAATTATACAGACTTTAGTTCAAAATCAGATTTGCCAAAACAATGTTGTAGATTTAGAGAATATAATTTTTTTTAAATCACCATGTCAAGAGAACCTCATTCAAATCCCTTCGGACACAATCTATTCAAAAAATGATAATATTTTTCTTGTACATGAATTTAGAAAGAATTTGAAATTTCCATGTCAAAATTTATAAAAATAATGATGATAGCATTAGTGAATGTATCCATATGGTCTGATGGAATCAAAAACTCAAAATCAACAACTTTCTTTTGTATATTAATTCCAAAATATTCTTCCACGTAGTCCTTTAATTCCTGAAGGACCAACCTCCTAAATTTGGCAACATAGCAATTTTAGGTAGGTATGTGTGATTAGAGATTTTCATATTTTGGGCTTTGATTTTAATAAAAAGTGGGGGCAAGGAATATTTTTGATAAGTACTAAAAATAAAGACATTTGAAATTGCAAGTCATAAGTTATGGCTTAATATGGTTTTTTCTTGTAATTAGGCAATTTAGGGAGATTGGAAAAAATCACTTTTTTCATAGACAAAAACTTGAAATTAGTTTTCTTCATGTACATATGTATGAATTTTTTTGAATCATTCTATTTTGGACCATTTTTCATATGATTTTATTGAGATTATGGCTCTAGTGTTTTCTTGAAAAGCTTGGCGTTGCATCTTGTATATAATAATGGAGACCATTTTCAATTGTCTGGTAGGAGGCTGTGAAATAGATACCTAATTGTGGGAAAATGGCCTCTTGATTACATTAGATCATGATAAGAATTGGTTTATACTTCTTCAATGGATGGTTTAACCCTTCATTGCCTTAAGGGACCAAAAGTGTCCTCACATAGTCTGATAGTTTGATCAAATTGCTATAACTTTTGCATCCAATGTTTGAATTCAATAAAACTTGTTAGAAAAGTTGCGCATTCAGATCAATCCAAGATGTACAAATATTTTGGGAGCCAATCGAAGTTCACGGGTTCATTATGAGTTCACTAAACTGCAGTTGATGGTTGCAACTTTGGGGGCTTGTATCTCTTTCATCCAATGTTTGTTTTCAATAAAATTTGTTGGTTTGTGTTCCTCTAAAGGTCTAGTTATAGTAGTCAAATTTTCATGGCAATCCAAGTTGTTTTGAATGTTAGGGAGCAATTCAAAGTTCAAAAGCCACACATTTTTTGATTACAATGAACTTTGGTGGCTTGTATCTTCCTCATGCAATGTTTGTTTCTAATATTTTTTATTGGAAAAGTTGTGCATTTTAGTCTACTTTTTGTGGCTAAAATTTCATATCAATCCAAAAAGTCATGGGTGACTCAGAAGCATTTTAGTAGAAGGAGGTGCAGTTATAGATTCATTTTTTGCACCCTTTTTTGCTATTTTTTTGACATTTCAAAGTCATTTTGCAAACAATTCAAAGCATTTGAATGAAATTTTTTTCACCAATGTGTTTGTATTTTGGTTTTGAATCACTTTGTAGTTTAAAGTTTGTTCATTTGAGTAGGTTTAGGATTTAGATTTTGCCTCCAAATGTATTATTAGGAAAATTTCAGCATCTCTTTCAAGGATAAAACATTATGATCTTGCAATCTATGGGGCCAAATGACTCCAAATTATCTACAACATGCACACTACAAGATTGTACGGTTGAGATTTTCATATCTTAGTGACATTTAACTTTATAAGGCTTGAAAAGCAAAGATGCTTTTAGACTCGTTTGGAGCTTAGGCGATGAAGGGTTAAGAGCCACAATGGGTTCTTTCCTAACTGAGTGGATACATGTCTACTAATTTTATTCAAAATAAGAGTTGATGGTCCAACTACCTTCTTACAAATGTTAAACAATGTAAAATAATGATTGATTCAAGGATTCATTTCTGTTTTAGAAAAGGTCGCATTTAGAAACCATCTCTATTACTTTTTACATGTTGCAATGCTAGTTTTTGAACAAAACCATTTTTTTTAAAACTAAGCATGTGTGGGTTTCCAAGGCCTACGAATCATAAATAAGGCCCTATAGAGCACATTGCGTTTGAACTTTGAAATTTCAAAACAACATTTGTTCAATTTAGAGCAAATTTCAAGACACTCAAAACAAGCCTTGGGCATTTAGGGGTTAACTTAGTAGACTGATCTCATTCACCTCAGTTGTTAGTCCTGGAAAGATACCAAAGGATGCAACGTCCTTTGATGGTCAAGTACGAGGCTTCCTGCATATTGAAAAATGCATGATTTTCATCCAATTTTTTTGTGCAACTGTATTGATATCATTAAGAAAATATTTCCATGGCTATGGTACTTTTGCAATATAGTTTCACTATTGCAATTGTGCAAACAACATTATAGTAATATACTTTCAAAGCAAATGGTATTGGGTATTAATTGAAACTATATTGTTTAGGCTTTGGAGCACTACAATAATGTACTTTCAATACTATCTTGTGTTCCCATTGAAATTGCATTGGAACAATGGGGTCACTAGATCCTCAACTTCATTGATAAAAATGCTTATTTCTAAGAATTTTTCAAAAATTTGAAATGGAGTAGAATTTGGGCTTTAAAATTTTAATTTTGCTCAAAAGCAAAAGATGTCATTTTAAATACCAAAACTTAATTTGGACTTTAGTGATTTAAAGTGGGTTGATTTATTTTTTGAACAACCATTTTTAAACTTAGGAATGTAAATAGTCAGGCTCATTTTAAAGAAAATAAGTTAGCTATGAAGTGGTGTATTTAGATTGAAAAAGAAGTTTCACCATTGAATTTACAAAAATCCCAAATCGTGGGTGGTTTAGGGTAAAGAGTCAAAGAGTCATTGGATAGGATACTTTGACCAATGAGGCGGAGAGATGTGCTTTTGCCTCTTCTTGGCATTTGTATTCTTTCTAAAGTGTGTATTTACTTGTATTCTTTAATTTTGAAATTTAACAATGAAGAGTAAGACCATTTTCTTGCTTGTTTTTGGTTTTAAAAAGACAAGGCTTATTTTCATGTATATGAAACTTGGTTACCATGAAAATGAGTATAGGATGCCAACTTTCTAAAATGTTATGTATCCAAAAGACCAAGTTAAAGCATAGTTTCAACTATGCTAAAACATGGATTTCCTTGTATGTAATACCCTTGACTTTTACATTATAATATTCTAATTTATAACTTGGATTGAAACCAAACTTTGTAGAGATGATAAGGATTTAGCTTTCTACAAGATCCTATAGCTAATGTTGCCCTAAAAACGACTCATGTCACTTTGAGCTTCAATTCTTTATATCTTACAAAATCTAGATTTGAAACTCCTTAACAATGAGTAAAAAAATTTGGGGATTAAGAGAAAAAAAACTCAATGTATTGATTGATGAATACATTGAATATATAGTGTATCTTTTTTGTAGGAACTAGTCCATTTACAAACAAAAAACAACTAAAATGTCTTGAACTCAATTCAATGATGGATAATCACATGTTTGTTAATTTATTATTAAGTGACATGCAAGTTTTCTTAACCCCTAAAATTCTTTGGCTATGTTTTCACCAAGAACACGTACTTGAAAATTTCTATATCTAGTACATGTATCAAACTTTAGAAAAATAACATTTTTTGACACAAGCAACTATAGGATCTTGTAGTACACTAGTTTGAAAAGATGTGGAAAAAATTTCAAAAATTTCTACTATATGAATTGTAAAATATTAGGCTATGAATTGACCAAAATCCTATTCCTTTTCTTGCAAAAACTAGGCAACTACACCTTACAAGCCCACACTTGTATGAAAAATATCCATGTTGTTGGTGCTTCTTAAAATTCATTCTTCAAGTCAAATTGACTACATGCTTGAAAAATTTCAAATCTTTTTGAAGTGTACAACATATAGGAAAAGATATAATAAGTAGGAAGAGGTAGATAATGATTCAAAATACTAAATTGTTAAGAATTTATTTTGAAATAAAAAAATGTCAAGCCCAATGGTTTTAATGTTTAAAATAAAATGTACATCCAAATTTTTTTCCAAAAACATTTCAAATTGAATTAAATAAAGGACTCCAAAGTTTATTTTAGAGCAAAGAATCTTTAACTTGCGTGCAAATTAAAACTCCTCATAACTTTCATCTCATTGATCAAAATGGAATGATTCAAAGCTTTTCATAGATATATAAATCTAAAGAAACAATTTCAAATTTTTGTTTCTAATAAAAGTAATTCTTCCAAATATGCCCGGATTGCTCATGTTTAGAAGAAACTACATATCATGCAAATAACTTTTAACCCCTAAAGGACCACAACTATGTTTCTACCAAAACTGCTCCAAAACTGTCCTTTCTAGGACAGCTACCAAATTTCAGAAAAAAAACATTTTTTGACACATAAAACTGTAGGATCTCTTAGTGCACTAGTTTGGGAAGATTTAGAAAAAATTTCAGAAATTTCCGCCATGTAGATTAGAAGATATTAGTATTTGAAGTTACAAAAATCATTTTTTTTCCACTGCGAAAATCCGGGTAGCTGCACTTCAGAAGGTCACATTTGTATGAAAAAATGTTCAAAATGGTTGCAACTCTCTAGAATTATTTTCCAATTTAAGTTGGCTACATGCTTGAAAATTTTCATATCATTTGGAATTGTACAACATGTACAAAAAAAATAGTAAGAAGAAAGAAGTGGAGAATGATTCAAAATACAAAAATGGTAACAATTTATTTATTGAATTGAAAAATGCCAATCCCAATAGTTCAAATGTTTTAATAAACAATCTACACCCAATGATATTATTTTTTTTCAAAAATATTGAAAATTGAGTAAAATAAAGGACTTCAAAGTTTATTTTAGAGAAGAGAATCCATAACTACCCGCAAACTAAAATCCTTCATAACTTTTGACTCATTAATCCAAATGGAATGATTCAAAGCTTTATATATATATATATATATATATATATATATATATATATATATATATATATATATATATATATAAATCTATAAAACCAATTTCAAATTTTTATTTCCAAAAAATGTTTTTTTTTCAGATCTGCCCAAATTGTCCGAGTTGAGAAACAAACAACGTTTTATGTGATAACTTTTCAACCATGTAGTCAAAAGTCACGAAAATTGTTGGGCTTTGAAGATACTCCTTGTCCAAACCTTCTATTAAAGTTTGGTTCCAAAATATGGAAATCTCTAGCCACACATACCTGCCCAAAATTGCTATGTTGCCAAAAAGGCATGTTGGTCCTTTAGGGGTTAACCTATGTAGTCAAAAGTTATGAAAATTGTTGGGTCTTAAAGATATTCCTTGTCTACATGATGTGTGAAATTTTTTTTTAAAAATAATGAAATCTCTAATCACATGTATGTGCCCAAAATTTCTGTATCATCAAAAAATGAAAATTGTTCCTTTAGGGATTAATACCACAATGCTTTACATTACAATGTATTTCTATTTTAAAAGATTTAGATTATTTAAACATGATTTGTATTTGATATGAATTCTCATCATTTTTTCATTATAGTATTTTGAAATTTTTACAAAAGATTTTGAAATTTTATGACAAATATCAATCATGTGAGTATGTGACTTCATCCTTGAAAAAAGAAAACCCAAAAATTTCAATCTTAATCAAAGAAAAAATGGAGGATATAAATGAGAGGCCTTTCATATTTGGCTCTACAATCATAGGGTCTGTGCTTTACGAGATAGAAAGGAGTTAAGAGCATTCCCATTCAAAGATTGAATTCTAGGACTTTATTGGATTTAGGGCATAGGTTATGAACTTCTAGTGTGTTTGAAGGTTTTTTTAGTTTTTTTTCTTTTTAATGAGGTGCTACAATGGCAATATTATATGTTATAGTAGTCCTTCAAATTTCAACATTCATTCACATATTGGATAGAAAATATCATATTAGCGCAAATTACATATCTATAATTATATTTTCATCCACAATCCAATGATTTCATACAAGATTTTTTTAATTTGGTGTTTTTTGACGATTTCATCTAATATTTAACTGTTTATGTTCTAAAAGCTTTGTGCTAGGTCCATTAATTTGGTGCAATTTGACAATAAATTGCCAAAAAAAACAAAATTTCAGCATGCTTTTCTTGCCTTTACATTCAAATTTTCTACATGTATAATGTATCCTATTTTTAGTTAGACATTTCTTCATAAAAAATCACATATGGTTTGAAGTATAATCTTTTATCTTTGTGTGAGATGGTGGTTAGTGGATATGTAGAAATAACCAAGAATCCTATCTTGCCAAGTATTGTTCCAAACTTGTCAAAAGAGTTCTAGCTTTTTGGACTTCAGGGGTCCAAAACCCTATAAGGCAATCACAATGGCAAAGGGAATTCTAACAAAAAGAAATGAGTTGGCAAGAAAGGTGAAGCTTGACAAGGAATGGTTGATTTATATTAAAACTTCCAACAAGAAGATTGCCCATTGTAACGCTCATCCACAAATTGATGAAATATATGATGGATACATAAAAAATTCCATAATCACCAATTTCACCGGTTTCACATTTCAAGGAGGAGATTACAAGAAATAATCTACTTGCTTTTTGAATTGGATAGTTCTTGGCGGGTGTGTTTAAGACTTTATGAGTGTCAAAAAGTTTTGGTTTAGAACATTGTGGCATTATTTAGTGCCCCATGTCTAGTGGTTCTATTTGTAAGGGATTTTTCGTCAATCTCTAAAAAATGTGTGTATTAATCAACAATTTCTTCAAGGCACCTAAGTAGCAAATTAACTAGATAATAAGCAAGATTATGTCTATATTCTATTAGAATAAAGGCCTATATATGTAGAATAAGCCAAACCTAATAGGTAAAACAAAAGAAATTTTGGAATCCTATAGGACATTATGAAATAGCTACAAAATTAGACTTATTGGTGATGAAAGGAAAGGGGGGGGGGGGGGAAGGCTTGCAAAAAGTAGGAGAGGCAATCTTTTGGTTTCTCAAAAACTATTTTTTAATATTGGACTAAAATGTTTCTATTGTTTTTTCTGTGACATCAAGGCAAAGCTACTTCTAAAATGTAAATTTTTCCTATTTTCATAGAAGAGAAAACAAAATGGTAAATTTACTCATAAAAAGAAATTCAGACTTGAGAAAACTTTGAAACTAATTTCAAATTCAAACATGAAGAGATGTCAAAAGAACAAAGAAGCCTTGCCATAGAAAATTAGGTATTGAAACTAGCTATTGTAGAAGGCAATAAGGACTTTACCATATACATTACATTTTGCATACATATTTGGTGTACATAGTTCTTTGAACTTGAAAATAAGGTGCAATCGTCAATCCTCATAATCTTCTACAACCAAAATTTTGCAAATGTTCTAAATGTTCTAAATGCAGGACAAACATCTAATATATATGTAGATAAAAAGACATTATGCCACATGAACATCAAAAAGGAATTAAAAAAAAAGAGGGTAATTGCAAGAAAGACCCATTGGTTTTGGTAGCATTTTCTAGAGTACTCATGAATTTTTTGGAAGTACTGTATAATTAGAAAAATAATTTTTCTTAAATGTAAAAAATATGTTTAATGTATATACTTCTAAGAAGAACTTGGTACCTTAGGAAAGAAATTCATAGAAAAATTCTATAAGTAGAAGAACTAGAAAAAGTGTAAAATTCATGAAAATAGGTACTTTGACATTTTAATTTGTAAAAAATAGGGAAATATTTTTTTTTACATAAAAATTGGAAGTTTAGGAAAATTTTATCATAAAGAGATTTCACTAAAAGAATGATCTCAAAACCATTTTAAATGTTCAAAAGTATGTGTGCAAGGGAGGCCTGTTAGTACTTATGTAGAAGAAAGAAAATAATAATTTTTGAAATTCTCTTTGATAGAAACATGCCTATCTAGTATGGAAATAGACCACAAATTTTTTGGCTTTAGATCATTAATTTTGAATACTCCCCAACACTTAAAACCCCTAAATTGCAAAGTGTGACAAATTAGCTTAATTGAAATTTACTGATTATAAAATAATTTTTGAATTTTTTTGAAAAATAGGGATTTTGAATGTTGTCATATCAAACATCTCAAATCAAAATCTCAAGTTAATCTGGTTTATACTTTAAAAGTTATATTCAATGACAACTTAATCATTCAAAGTGACACAAAATAGTATTGGTCTTTGTTGCAATCATCCAAGATAAGCTTTGAGTTGAGGTAATTTATTCCATATTAATAATAGGCATCAAGTTATTTCCAAAAAATCAAGAAATTGGAAGTTGTCAAATGACATTGGTGGTACAATACGCATATGAATCTAGTCTATCTACATCCCATACATGAATACATACATTATTTAGAGCTTTTACACCAATGTTCAAGGAGTGAAATGAAAACCACCATTTTTCAGCAATGGTTGTTCTTAAATTTTTTACTTCTTTTGTTTGATGCAAATGAAATGTAATTTTGTTCTTTTATTAGTTTCTATTGACACTCAATTATTATATGTCAGTGGAAGTGAAACTTTTTCCTAGGATACAAGAATCTATTTGTTTACTAGTTTGTTGTTTTGATTTGTTTTGTTTGTTAGGATGAGATCTCAAGAATTGTGGCTCCCTAGTGAGCTCTTTAGTACCATTAGGAAGGTATCTATGAAGGGTAGTTTAAAAGCTTTGTAGTATTCCTACAAGTGGTAGAAAAGATATTGAATTTTTAAAAACTTATAAATTTTTAAAAAAATAAAAAAATAAATTTAATATATATATATAATATTGTGGCAATGGCTCAAGGCATACTAGTTTGTTTGAAAGAACATCAAGCATAAGGGTGACTATCTCTTGACAAAATGTGGACCCTTTTTTTTCCCAATCAAAACCCCCTTTGTGTAGAAGAAAGTAGAGCCATTGATTTGGTTTTAAAATAAATATCTCTTCACCCCTAGTGCACTCAATCCATAGGTAATCAATGATTGTTGATGACACTGATATGAATTAAAATATTAAGTATAGAATACAAATACTAAATATTGAATATTGCATTCAATACAATATAGAATTCAAGTACTTAAATGTTGTACAAAATTCAATACAAAATACAACTTTGGAATATTATACAAAAATCTATAGTGAATTTGATATGAAATAAAAATACAAAATATTATTTAGGTACTAAGTATGGTCCCCTAATTTATAAGGTTAAATTAGTTTGAAAACCCTAATTTATGATCTAAAGGTTTTTGGACCTAATTTGTTTGTTGATTAACTTATAAAATATTGTTTTAAGGTCCTATTGTTTGACTTAATTTAGTTTTTAATCCTTCTTGCTAATTTTAGGTTCAAAGTATTTTTAAGTCAAAGTTTATATTCTTCCCTTTCCAAAAAAGAATAACACTTTTATTCTTGACTTTCCTAGCCAAAGTTATCCATACATAAAGTTTTGACCACTCTTTGATGTTAAAAACTTCATCCACTTTTCTTCTACTCAGTAATTCAAAATTCACTTTTAAAATCTATTTTTAATCTGGATTAGATTCTAAGATTCTTTGTATGTTATTGAGAAATAAATTAGAGATTAGGTTTTTATTTTTATTTTTTAATTAGATGTAATTATTGGTATGTATATTTATTGAATTTAATATTATATTGTTTGAAAAGTTAAAATATAATAATATAATATTTTTATTTTTATTTTTACTTCTAAACTAGATGTAAATATTCATAGGTATGTTACTTTCTTTTAATTGTGTGTTGTTTAAAAAGATTATATAGAATTTAGAAAATGAATTTTATTTTTACTTGATTTATCATTTAGGTGTTCATCAAAAAGTTATCCTAATAAGAGAATATGATGCAACAACACGAGAATCACGTTCAAGGTGCTATTAAGGTTCCTTTATGACATTATTCATTGTTAAAAATGTTTATTAGCCACTATCCACGTTTGTTTGTTTATTAGTCTTTTGCGATGATGGAATCGAGGAAGCGAATGCGCTTTGAGATCTCACATAAGCAAGTTTCTAGTCCCACTCTTATCTGCACCAAGAAAAAGCATCATTGTGTGCAGTTTAATGCCGATGGTAGCGTTGGAGTGGTAGAGAAGATGACCAATGCAAAGATCATGGTTGTAGTTGTGGAGGACCCTTCACGTAAGGATGCAATCAATAGAAAGGGAGGTGACATCACTTTTGGGCTCTTTAGCGTTCGAGATGGCAGAAGTGTAAGATCCAAAGAACATTTTGATTCGACTTCAATAGCAAGTGGAGAGATTGGAGGCTAGTATGAAGAAGGAAAAGGTTGAAAGGAAGAAAGAGGTGTTGCAAGTGAAGGTGGATTTGAAGGTTTTACAGGAGGAGAAGGTGGCAACTAGCTTCATTGTGAATGAGAACTTCATAGTTTGCGGGAGGGCATTTTACACTATAAGGATCCCATGTTTTAGGTGATGGATTTTAGGTGACATTCAATGTAGCAATCCATGTTTTTATTTCAAGAATGATGTCCACCATGACATCAAGATGTTATGGCGGACATTGTTGTTGACATAATAATATGGATTGCTATATTGGATGTCACCTAAAATCTATTACCTAAAATATAGATTTTTTATAGTGTTGTGATTTTGTGGTGAACACTTTCATAGATGGAGCATGCAAAAGATAAAGCATGCAAAGATGGAGCATCTCTATGCCAAAGACTCAGCTTAGTGGTTGGAGGGGAAGGATGCTTGGAACTTTGTACAGGGTAGGGGCTCGTTGAAGGCCTTTGGTAGACATTTGAAGATTGACCTTGGCCTTCTGAGCACCATCAAGAAACTACGTGGTTGGAGGGGAAGGATGCTTGGAACTTCGTGCAGGGTAGGGGCTCGTTGAAGGTCTTTGGTAGACATTTGAAGATTGACCTTGGCCTTCTGACCACCGTAAAAAAACTACGTGTTTTTTTTGTAGCTTCCAGCAAAAGTGTCTATTGTTCGTTCCAATCGGTGTAGGTGGCCTTGCTCTACACTAGTTGAAAGATTTCAACATTGAAGACATAGTCTTTGTTTTTTCCATGAATGTTTTGGCCTCCCTATCGAAAGCATGATGGAATTACAGGAGCAGGGTGATTTACTAGAGCAGTGCATGTTAGAGTATTATGTTGTATATTGATGTAGAATTCGGATTTTGGTTGTAAAATTCTTGTGTCTTTGGGTGTAAGACTTTAGTAGGTTTATCGAAGATGCAACATGAGCAAAAAATAGTAAATCACAGGGAGAGTGCAATCAATGAGAGGGGAGGTGACATCACTTTCAGACTCTCTAGTGTTTGTGATGGATCCGGAGAACATTTTGATCTGACTTCAAAAAGTGAAGAGATTTGAAGCTAGTATGAGGAAGGAAAGGCACTATAAGAAACTTGTGTTTTTGTTGATGAATTTTAGATGAAAATCAATGAAACAACTCATATTTTTATGTTAATGATAATTTCTACCATAACACCTTCATGTTATGGCAGACATTATTATTAACATAAAAATACGAGTTGTTAAATTGAATGTCACTTAAATTTTTTCACTTGATGTCCGCCATAACATCTTGATGTTATTGTGAACATTAATGTTAACATTTAAACATGGGTTGTTACATTAAATGTCACCTAAAAGTTTGTCACCTAAAATACGGTTTTCTTATAGTGAGATTGCAAGGAAGGAATTTAGGTGTTGCAATTCAAGGTGGATTTGAAGGTCTTACAAGAGGAGAAGGTGACAACTAGTACTAGAAGATAAGTGAGTCCACCACAACCAACTAAAGTGCAACTACATGTCCTATCTAATTGTGCTGCGACTACAACCTTCTATATTTGTAACAATTTTGTCATATAGATTGTTGTAGTTGCAAAATACTCACTTAAGATTTACTTCATTTTCTTCATATTCATTATTTGAATTTGGCTTTTTAGTTACTTTAAATCCTAGAAGATGATCAAAATTTGGTTCTTTAGTTGCTTCAAATCCTGGAGGGAATTCCTGATCTTGATCAATAATTGTATCTTGTTCTTTGCAATTTTTGTGATTTCTTTTACATTCATCTGCATTGTCTACTTTCTTTGTTTTCTTAACAAATTAGAGAAATGACATGGATGTGGGCTCTCCTATGAAAATTCATTGTTTTCTATTGAAGGTTGTCTAGATCTATGAGAAGCAATTGGAGCTTTGATTACATCTTTGAAATTCATGTTTGTATTTGTTGGAGGACATTTTATAGTCATGGTCACTTCTATGATGCAATTTATATGATTGTTATGAGTGTCTTTGAATCTTTGAAGTTGATCTCAAATAGTCTTCATGGAAATCATTGTATCTATGTATATAAGGCTCTCCTATGATAATGTCAAAATTAACACGCTTGTCTTGGAATTACTTTCTATGATGATACGGATCATTGTTTCATAATTCATGAGCACCATGTGCAAGTTTGCAATCTTGTCCCTTTGGACATGGGTAAGACCCTACCCAATGTTTACACAATTCTACTTCATACCTAATATGTGGCATACGAGACATTATTGCAAACTATATTATGATATCAAAGAATATAATAAAATTGATGTAGAAGAATGGACTTATAATGAAATAAAATAAAATATTTTTAAAAATTGGATCTAAAAAATGATTCCAATGAATATAATAAGGTTGAAGTAAAATGATGTACAATAATTTCCTAAGCCAATATATTATATTATATATATAGATGGCTAATACGATAAAAGATAAAGGAAAACTTGTACACAATGTAATGTGTAATGTAAGAGAATAAAAATTAAACATATAGAAATATTTAAAAAATATAAAAAGAATTTCAAAAAAACTTAAAAGAATAAATGTGGAATTCAAATTCTAGCAACTAAATCCATAACTTAAGTTAGGTTGTTTGGTTGTTCATTTGTTTATTACATTGAGATCTTTTGGACTATGTGTTCTCCACTTGCTTTCTTGGTACTACTAAAAAGCTCTCGATGAGGCAGGATGCATAGGCACTTTTGAATATGTCAATACCATAAGGTACAGTAGTGCATTTTGGTATTTGATAAGACCTTTGCAAAACTTGACCAAGACACAATTGACTATAGAATCCATAGCAATATAATTTGAGAGCAATCATGATTGTATGTGGCTACTCTAAAGATTTATATGGAGCATTATATAAACCTTAAATGACTTTATTTGTTCTGGTGAGATCTCCGAGATTGTTCATCCTTTGACTGTATTATTGGTATTGTTGAAAAGTTCTCGAGGAAGTGGTATTGTTAGTATGTGAGTATGAAAGTGTGAACATATGAGACTCACTAGAAGAAAACATGTCCATTACAACTAACTGCAATGTAACTACATGTCCTTTGCAACAACCTTGCAACTCCAGTTCTCTATATTTGCAACAAAATTGACTTTTACGTTGTTGTAGTTGAAAAATAGTTGCAAAATGAAGTTTAGGATTATAAGAATGAAAAATAAAAATTGTGAAATATTCTACATCCAATATTCATTATAGTTGTTGACTGGTACTTGTGTGACTATTGCATTGCAAAATGAAGTTTAGGGTTATAAGAATGAAAAATATAAATTGTGAAATATTCTACATCCAATATTCATTATAGTTGTTGACTTGTACTTGTGTGACTATTGCATGACTATTGCATTTCAAAATGGAGTTTAGGGTTATAAGAATGAAAAATATAAATTGTGAAATATTCTACATCCAATATTCATTATAGTTGTTGACTGGTACTTGTGTGACTATTGTGTGACTTTTGCGTGACTATTGTACGACTATGCAAACTATTGTGCAACTATCCAACTATTGTACAGTGGGGTACCAATCAAAATGTTGTTTTCGAATTCGTAGTGAAAAAAATTCAGTACTGCCAACTTTGAAAGCTTCCCGAGAGCTCAAAAATTGGTATTCTACCACAACATCATATTTAAATTAGTTATATATATGCCAAATTTCAATGCCAAAAAATTCACCAAAAAAAAGTTATTCAAAATTTACCAACATGGGTAGTGGTGAGAAACGTTGCACTACTTTCATCTTTGACACCTTAGTATAGTCTTATTTTGTAGTCTAGCAAAATTATAAATTTTCTAAAGCAATGAAATCTATCAACAGTAATATTTGAATTGCTAATCTAAAAAAGAAGACAAATTTAAAATCCTAAAATCATTGAAATTAAAATCTTAAAATTTACAAAAAACTCACTTGCAAGTGAGTTGCAAACTAAGCGCAACAAGGAAGTTCTACATTTGCAACCACATCAAAAGAATTCATCAACAAAGATCTACAGCCCGGGGCGAATTGTGGGCGACCCTAACGCCACTTGCAAGTTAGAATCTAACACACAGGTTCTATAGACAAATGAATAGTAAATCTCTTAGGTGTTCTAAAGAGTGCCTTCTAAGCAATGAACTCTTTTAATAGCGTTTCTCTAATCCTACAAAATCACTAAATTCACTAATTGTGAAAATTGTCAGTAGTTTAAGGATTTTGACTAAACTTCCTAAGTCTAAATTTTAATCTAGCAGTTGTTTAACCTATTCTATCTAATTTTTAGGTTTTATCCAATGGATTAAAGTAAAAAATCTAATCTAATTATTCTAATTGTTCCTAAATATTTAATAAGAGAAAGCTAAACAACAAAGCAAAAAGAATAAAAATCAAATAAGGTCAACATACTTCGTGAGTGTAAATCTCCATGGTCTCATCGTTAAACATCATCATGTGAACATACTCTCCAGTAATCTCTCTGTTAACCCCTAAAGCCCTAAGCTCTGTTTTTTGGCAATATAGCAATTTTGAGTAGCTCACTACAAATGGAGTTTTTATTTTATTTGAATTTGAATTTTTCACACAACATGTATCCAAGGAGTTACTTCAAGGCCCAACAATTTTCAAAACTTTCGATTACACGGTTAAGAAGTTATGGCATGATATGTTGTTTTGTTTGAACGTCAAGGCGTCAGGTAGCTTGAACAGCAAAATAAACTTCTTTAAAAAAAAAAATTTAAGTAAAAATTTTAATTTATTCTTTAGGTTTATAAAAAAATGGTAAGCTTTGAATCATTCCATTTGGATTAAGCAATCAAAAGTTATGAGGAATTTTAATTTGTGGGTAGGTATAGAATCTTTAAAAACTATACCTATCCGCAAACTAAAATTCCTCACAACTTTAGATTGCTTAATCCAAATGGAATGATTCAAAGCTTAACATGTTTGTATAAATCTAAAGAATCAATTTGAAATTTCACTTTTAAAAAAAAGTGTTTTTTAAAGAAGTTTTTTTTTGTTGTCCGAGTGGTCTGACGTTCAACAAAACAACATATCATGCCATAACTTCTTAACCATGAAATCAAAAGTTCCAAAATTTTTTGGGCCTTGAAGCTACTCCTTAGATACATGTTGTATGAAAAATTCAAAGAAACAAAATAAAAACTCCATTTGTAGTGAGTTGCCTAAAATTGCTATGTTACCAAAAAATACAACTTAGGGGCTTAGGGCTTTAGGGGTTAAATTCCTCATAATTGTCCATCTCGCTAATCCATGACAAATTTTCCAATTTATTGGTAAGTGGGTAGCTTTTCTAATTCAAAGTGCATTAATGGATAAGAAATTTTAATTATTTTGTATATTTTTGATTAATTCCTAATCCTTGGTAATCATTGAAATACCACAAAATTAATTAAATCCACTAAAAATAAAACAAATCTAATCTAAATAAAATCTAAAAGCAAAATAAATCTAATTTAAATTTAAAGAATTTTTAATTTTATCAATTCTAAATAATTGGTAGTTTTTGTTTGTTGTTTTCTTTTGGCTTATTTGACAAAATAAAATGATTGACAATTGAATTGATTTAGAATCTTGAAATATTAAAATCTAATAAAATAAAATCTAATAAAATTTAGTTTGGATTATTTAAAATGAAATTAGTTGTAATTTGTCTTATTCTATTTGGCTTATTAGGCCTAATAAAATGAAATTGATTAAATGCCAAATAATATTCCCAAAGAAATGATAAAAAATTGACTAAACTATTCAAATACAATAGTAATGGAATAAAATTAAAGGTTTGGGACCTACCTATTAATGAAGTGGATTCCCTTGACCCCTCCTACTTCCTTCTTGCTTGAATTGTCCTCCCCAAATCTTTCTTCTATAAGTTTGAAGTAGTATTAGAGAGTTTTGAGACACAATTGCAATTCTAGTTCAATGTCAAGGTAGTTGACTTTTCTTTGCTTTAGCTTTCAATTTGATGAGGAACAATGGAATTTCAAAAGAGGGTTAGTGGAACATACCTAATTTGTAGAAATTTTATTGGAGAAGAGTTTCTAAAATCAAGTTTAGACTTTGGCTTCTAAATTATTACATACTATATTTCCTAGCATTCAATCATGTACTAGACTCCCTAGCATTCAGTCATGTACTCGTCCCTTCTCGTTGGTCCAACACTTGTCGGCCCGGGATTGGAAAGACCCTTCCCTGCACCATATCAACCTCCATCGTGGCAGGCCATATGGCGAGGCACCACTAGCCAAGGGAGGGGGGTCGATTTTTTTGGTATCCTATTGTGGTCTTCTGGTGCTCATTTTGGCCCTTTGGGATCTTGTTGTAGTCTTCTAGTGATTTTGTTGTCATCCTTCATGGCCTGAATTTTCTTAGATGTACATGAAAATACAAACAACTATCCTCACAAATAACTATTAAAGAACAAAATCTTTTATAGATTTTTTAGACTAAAATAAAACTATTGAAATTTTAAGTTTAGCCCAACAATTTTCCACAAAATGGTGAGACTTAATTGTGAAACCAATGATCTTGGTTATTCTCAATCAAAGGTTCCCAATTTGATTGTTCCAATTACTAATCCTGGTTATAAGTGCAAAATTTGACCTTAAGGATAACCCAAGTGTGAAATTATAATTCCTATAAAAGTCAAAGCTCCGTTGTGTGAGAACAACTCTAGGTACAACAAACACACTTTAGTATTTAAGAATTTTAATTGCAAAAAGGGATACTTATGACAACATTGTTTAACTAAACTTTCACTTTAAATTCCAAATGTCCACGAAAACTTAGTATTTTAAGACTTAGAAGCCAAAAGAGGTATACATGATAATGTTTAACCAAACTTTGGACTAAAATCTTTAAATTTCTACAAAATAGTAACCAAACAAGAAGTAGAGGCCTCATTTCAAAACAAAAAACTATAATCATTTGAAAGGACCCTAAGCCTTCAAAATTCAAACATGACAACAAAAGCAAGAGAACTTGGCCAAAGTTTTGGTTCAAGAAATGCTTCAACCACGTCAGTAGTATAAAATAAGAGAATAAAAGTATTAGTAGACAAGAAAATAAGAAAATGAGGGTATTGACAACCTTGAGGGGGGCCTTTATATACTTGTTTCTGGGCCCTCCATGGTAAGTTGCCAATGAAAAACTCTTATTATTTCTACTTTGATATTTTCTAATCTACTCTAATTGTAATTAAAAATAATACTTATTTAATGGTAGAAAACTTTAGAACTCTCTTCATTTAGCTAGTAAATCTTTGCCAAATCAAATCTAAGATCTTTAACCTAAGATATTTTGAAATTAATACTAATCTACCTAGATATTTTGCAAATGAACCAAAAGTCATTTTAAAAATTATCTTTCTTTGGTCCAAAGTTGGCTTTTTATACAAAAAAGAGATCTTGACTAAATCCAATCTTTGATTTTTCAAAAGATATTTCTAAAATCACTTCTCCTTAAACCGCAATTAACAATAAAAAAAAGTCAAACTAAGAGCTGACCCTCTTTATCTTTTAAGGAATAACTCAAAACAAAGAATTGTCTATGCTATTATCTTCAAAAGACCCCAATTTGTCTTTAAAGCCCTTTACCCCTCAATCCTAGGCCATTTGTAAGCACAATTTGAATTACAGTAACTCTAATTAAAAGTTAAAAATTTAACTTTTGGAGTTTGTGCTTTTTGATGAATCTATTAAGCCAGGGTCATTAGAAATGTTTGTGAGAGCAAGGAATGTCTCTTCATTTGCTCCAACTAGACACCGTTAGCTCCTAATACACAGGTCAACCCGCCACTAAGTCATAAATTCTCATGAAATTCAATGTCAGTGCTAGTTCTCGTAGTTGAGAATGTTAGAATGCTCTCAAACTTGATTAGGCACTTATTTAGCATATAAAATCCTATTCTGATTTTTAATGAAATTTTACCACAACATATGTAATTTCTAGGAATTTACGAATATGTTTGTTTGTTATTGACTTCCCATAGAGTCAATGTGGAATTTCAAAAAAATTCAAAATAAATTGGATAATATCTAGGACACTCCTAAATTCCTAACTATAAGCTCCATGCTCACTTGCACTTCTCTATTTTTAATAATTTTGGAATTTTTTTGGCTCGAAGGACAATTTAATTTCTGATACCCAGGAATCTCGAACAATTGATGATTTTCTTCAGCTCCCTGCATGCTTCTACCCTGGACACACCTCTTCGTATGCTCCAATTTTCATTTCCACCATCTTCATTGTTCTATTAATCCAAATCTCAAAGTTACATGTATGGATAGACTTTTATGGACTCTCTAGACCTAAAATAGACTTTGTTGGCTTAACCAATATGTCATATGCATTCTTAAAAGTCTGATTTTGCACAGATAGATACTAGGAGTGGATAACTCTCATATCCTCACATCTCTCGAAATTACTAACTATTCTCTCAATCGTTCCTGGTTTCTCTTTTAATGCAGTGGGTCTCCCATTTGTTCAAAAAAAACAAACAAACAATTCTTTCAATCACACTTCTAAGATTTAGAATGATGGAAATCAATAGATTTAGGAATTTTTCACCTTCTAAGATGTTTCTTCACTACTTTGGTAGGGACTCCTGCCAAAGCACTCCTAAACACTTTTTTTTATGTCTTTTTCTTCAATAATTAAGCTAAAATTTGTAAAAAATTCATGAAAAATAAATTCAAAGTTCCAAGTGCCAACTTGAGGGCTCGCAGATATCACTCTTTGTAATTTAAGGTATATACTTGAGTTAAGAGAGTATTTTATATGGGGCTATATACTTTAATTTTTGTATTTAAGATAATCATATTTTTATATAAAAAGCTACAAAGGGCATGTTTTCAATACCCTATAGTTCTTGTAAATTCATTCTTGTGGGTTTTAAAGTGAGGATTTCCTACATTTAAAATTTAATCGTCTAATTTTTTTTCTACCTCCACCTTTCTTTACGATTTTTTTTCCTACTATGTACATGTATAGAATATTTACCATGAAACCAACAATGATCTATTCAATTCAAGTGCTTTTGACAAAGTGGTAGGTTTTAACTTCTAAAGGCCAATTGTTCATTGAACAAACAATTAAAAATCTCTGTACTAGGGTGGATTTTGATTAGATGTTTATAAAATTTTGTCTTAAGATGTAAACATGTATATCTTCAAATGAAAATATGATTTTTTCCAAGTAGGGATTCAAATCACAGTTATGCTCATCTAAATTTTCTTAGTAGGTAAGGCAATTTTGGCATCTTTAGTACATCTTTTGCAAAAACACTCATTGACTTTTGAAATTTGGCATATATGCAACTAATAAAATATGGAATTCAAGTTTCCTAGTTCCTAAAAAAATTTAGTTCTAAATTCACATTCTAAGAGAAGTCAAAATTTCTAAGTTATATTGGGGCCACTTCAAAAAAAAATTCTTTTAACTTCAAGTTCTATTATCTTGCAACCTATGAATTAAATCTCTTGAAATTTTTCACACATACTCCAATTTTTCTTAAAATTTTCTTAAATTTGGATTTCAAATGAAAAATTTCTTCATTGCACAAGAAAACATCAAAAAATGACTATTGTATTGACAATGCATTTAACCTCCTTTCATTGTAAGTTGATTTAGAATAAGCTAAACTCCATATTTGCTTTTGAAATTTTTCATAAATGAACCTATCATCATATAGTCATGAATGTTCACAAAATTTTACTATAGAAAGGCTTGAAGTTCATTGCCTTTGTTTTGTACAAATAAAATAAAATTCTCACTCAAACATTGTAGTCTTTCAATCCACAAGGTTAAATGAGCTAAATACTTTTCTAGACATTGCCTTACTTGTTCAATAATTTTTTTATGATTAAATTTAATAAGAAAATATTAGAACAATGCATCTAAAATTGGCTATTTTGACTTTTCTTCTTCCAAAATTCCCTTCATGCTTTAAAGAATAAGAAGAAATTTAACTCTAAATACATCAAGAATTTCCATCAAAATTATCCCATAATTATTCTATATTATTCAATATGATTATGTATAACATATATAGCTTTAAAGATTGAAGTTAAATGGTCCATAAATTTTGTTTGCATGTTGTAATTTTTTTAATTTGTTGAATCCACTACAATAAACTCCCTATTCATATCAAATGATGTAATTTCTGTCACTTATGGTCAATGTCTTATACTTTTATTTAATTTTTAATTATGTATACTATTGGTATTATGAAATTTTTTTAGTATATTACCCTTCATTGCAGATTCCTTAAGCTTGATTGTGTCTATTTTTTTGTATGAAATTATTTATCCACATCTATACTCATTGTACAATGAAAAATCTATAAAACTTCTATTTGTTAACACTAACTTATTAATAAAAATTCATACTACATGATGTTTTTATACAATCTTATTTATATATAATAGAATGTATAGCATTTTATAAACCTTATAGTAGTCATACATATAATATAAATTTTTTTCCATTGAATCAAATCAATCCTACCTTTTAACTTACATAGTTTTATAAAGAACCAAGAATGATCTTCATGGGTTTCATAAAGGCCATTGAATGAGAAACAGCCTTGCCACCTTTTGCAACTAGCTTGCAACTAATGCAATTGCTACACTACAATTGTAGTCTTTAGATTGTCACTCAGTTGCAAACATTCAATGCAACCATAAAACTGGTTGCAAATTGTAGTTGCAAAATCTTTGTTTCCTTCTAGTGCCTTGAACATATAAATAAGTAGATTCCATGCAACTATTGAAGATGTTTATAACATTAACGCGTATAATATAAGTATTTATAGCATACATGTACTATGATCATAAAGGACTACAATAATATAGACATTTATATTATAGGTATATACTATATAGTCTTCAAGACTCATTGGCTCACACTTCTAAACTCATATAATAGCAAACTTCTTTTCCAATTCCATCCTTTCATATCTTGGTTACAGCCCTTGTGGAGATATATATATATATATTTATAGTGTCCCAACCTCCTCCTGGCCTCCTCTTGGCCTTATTTGATGTGGAAGGCACTTACGTAGCCGTAAGGCATATCAATACATGTCCATCACAAGTGTGACATTGCTCAATTGTTGAACCATTCTTTGTGTGATGGTGCTCACTTGGTTGTTTTTAAAGATGAGGTAGGGAGAGCAATGGGAGTAATGTGCTCTTGGGGAATGCAATTGTAGTCGCTATGAGCATATTATGCACTAAGTCATTACTTGTTTATAAGGAATGATTTTTAAAACAACATGTTATATACTTTTAAAGTTGACTGTTATGCGTCTCTGCGAAGAAAACAGCAACACGAAAATCTAGAGTTGTTTGAAATGCAGACTGACGTGTACATGGCAGGAAGGTGAGGGGTCGTACAAATACAACAGACATGAGCTGCTCGTCGCTGAAACGATCCTCGCCTTGTACAGACAAGAGCTTGCTCACGACGCCCGCATCGCTGGCTCCGTGTCGGATCTTTTCGGGTGACCACATGCTCATCTCGAGTTTCTTCTTGTTGATGAGAGTTGCGATACTGTGGCGAAGTTGGACCTCCACTTCCTTCAATCCAGCCTCAATGCCTTGCACGTCGAATCGTCGAATTGCGGGAAAGGAATCTCCGATGTTTCTTCTCGTGATGAGGAGCACCATCTGGACAACAGGGCTCTCAAGGCAATTAATATTCGTTACTTCAGCAAATTTCCAATCACCAATCTGATATGCCCTCGGCGCTTTGCCTGAGCCGGAAGGAACTTGTGTATAACGAGATTCTAGTTTTGCACAGCTGCCCAAATGTTTGCCATTCTAACGAAAATTGTCAATGCAACTGAAATTCCTTCTCTCATATATTTATCATGAGGTCGCGCTGAGAAATGCTGTATATGCATTTAGAGAATTGATTGCATCCTCGAGTGTGGTGCGGACTATCTACCTCATTGAATGTGCGGACGAGGTCTTTGGTGTCCTCAGCGTCGAAGTCTCGTCCGAAACATTGGCTCAGAGCTATGTTCATAGCCAGGGACGACATGGCCTTCGAGACATTCACGTGTCGTCCGGCGTCCAAGTCGCGGTTAGCGGAACGCAAGAAATGGAGCAGCTGCTCCTTCCGAACGTGACTGGTCGACGCCTCCTTATGTCGCGGCACGATTTCGGTAACGAACATGCGGCGCGTGCATTTGAAAAGCGGACTTTTGTTCGACATCGACGTCAACCCAGTGTCGTGGAACCCGATGTACTGAAAGGCGATGGGACTGGGGCGATTGGCAAACACCTGGTCATGCGTTTTGAGAATCTCCTTGGCCATTCTCGCACTGGATGCCACCACCAACTTCTGCACCCCCAAGCGCAGCAGCATCAGTTCGCCGTGCTTCTCCGCGAGCTTCGCCAGCATGAGTTCTCGCGGGACCACCTTCGGCAGAAACGGAAGACATCCGACAATCGGCCATGTCCGTGGCCCAGGCGGCAGCTTCCAACCCATCTTGCTCTTCATGCGGCGCAGCATAATTCCCCAGGTCAGAATTCCAACAAGCGCTACCACCATCCAATACTCCAGGTGCACCTGGTTCCCGTCCATTTGGTTGAATCTGGCCACAAGGTCAGTTCGCTTGAGCCGATCGAGCAAAGGAGGAATCATTTCATAAACAGCTTGGGTCGTGCCGTCCCCCTCTCACCTCGATCTTGAATTTTTTGATCGAATTCTCCTTCAACGAATTGCAGTCAGTGAACACCGGCCCCTCTCTGGAATCGTTCAGACTTTGGAAACGAAGCTAACCCTTGCATCGCACTGAAATTTTCTGGGCACTCTCACCGACAATTCTCCTCTCCAATTCTCTCTCCTTTCTCTGATCTATTGCAGTCAGTGATTACCACTTTCAAACACAGGAAGATTACCCTTGCTTCCCTTACGGAAATTGCAGAAGTTTCGCAGAGGATTTTGCACTTGGATCAGGCAAAATCGAAATCCAGAGTAACGAAGCGAGCGGAGACACAGATTGATTTTCCCTATTGGCAACCCTGGAAAGCAGAAATGACAATCATGGAAATGATCTCCCTGTGGTGACGAAATCACAGCACTCGACGTTTTGGATTGTGAAATGAACTCTTTTGATGTGAGTACGTTCGTCCAGAGGTCTTAAGTAAGCCGAATCGAATGCTACAACTTCGAGAGTTGTGAGAGCATCGCCACCAGTTGCTCTCTAAACTTATGTTATCGCGGCATTACCATCACGGCATCACCACGTGGCGTGTGAGAGTACTTACTGCCTCGTTACATGAGGTGGTGCCGTGGCTTGCCCAACTATTCCCACCAGCCCTTTTTTTTTTTTTCTTTTTGAGAAAGTGCCAACATGGCGATCATTTAAAATTTGGTGAAGCATTGTATTTCTACATTCATCCAACTTTTGCACTAAAAAATACTTTATAGTTATATTCATACACTTTATCATCTAAATTTGGCGATTTCATCCATGGTTTTCATAAAAATGGTAAATTTCTGGCGAAAAAAGGTTACTTTTTTCGAAACTTTTCTGGCGAAAAAAAGTTTTTTTTTTGAAATGGTGCTTTCTGGCACCATATCGCCCCAAAAAAAAAGGGCTGATTCCCACCATCAACCCGCTAGGATTAACTCCTAAAGGACCAAGCCCTGTTTTCTACCCAAAAACACTAAAAACTGTCAATTCTATAGCAAAGAGTAAAAATAAAAAATTCATTCATTTTTTTTCACATCTAACCATAGGATCTTATACCTCACTAGTCTAAGATAGTGTGAAAAAAAATTCAGAATTTTTGACCCCATAGATTGCAAGATACTTGCATTTAAAGTGGGAAAAACAAGTTTTTCAGCACATTACGGGACTGGAGTCAAAATTCTAAAAAGTTAATGTAATGTAATTCAACTTGTTGAAACCATTCACCACTAAAAAGTAAAGCTTGCCTAATCTCACTTTTGAGAATCGTATTCTCCAATGATGTCTCTAGTATAGTCACTTGGTGCCTTATGATTTTTGAACATAGTTCTGAGCCAATTTTGGATAGGGGTGGGCTGGGAAGAAAAAGTTGCAAAAAGATGTATTGTAATGTTTAGATTAATTTTAGAAAATCTCCATTGCAATATTACAAGCTCTAGGCAGAAATTGGGTTACTAATTGGCTTAGATGAGAAGCATTGCTCCACAACAAATATCGTAATGCTTACTAATTGGCTTAGATGAGAAGCATTGCTCTACAACAAATATGGTTTTGCTTAGAAAATGGATAGCTAAGGCAAATTTGGTAAGTAGATGGACAAATTAAATGAAGTATCTTTGCTATAGATTGGTACAGAGTTTGATTATTGTTTTGATTGTAATTTCAAAGTACTAATTCTAATAACCCTAAACTTATTTCTAGTTTTTTTTGGTAACAAATGAAATATTCAAAGCTTTACATCTCCAATAAAGTTTGCTTTACTTGCTTCAAAAAGATAAACATGAAAGAAGACTTTCAACTTGGTTTGAATTGCCAATGGAGAAAAAGAAAACTCACTATATTCACATGGAGTGGATAGGGGTCCTCGAATATGGTGAACTTTCTTCTTCATTGACAATTGAAACCATGTTGTCAATCTGTGTGAAATAATTTGACTTAGTCCTTATTTTACTTGAAACATAATGTGAAGCAATTCTCAAAGAACTAACAATTAAATTGTTTTAAGGACTTTTTTCAAAACAAAATAATCTAGATTTCTTGTGACTTCTTGGTCGCAGTCCTTGTCCCTCATAATGTGCTGCATTCACCATTTTAGTGGGTTACACAACCACCACATGGGTAAACCCCAAACAACCCAATTCTACACCTCTCTCAAGCGTCAGTTGTAATGCCATAGTTTATTTTGCCTAAAAAGCTTTATATTTACAATCCCTTCCCTCCTAGAAACTGGAGGTTCAAATTGAACCTCAGAAAAGTACGGCCGTAGACTATCATGGCTTCTGAAACTGGGCGATATTGTAGAGAGCATCAATCAGCTCAGGCTCAGCAATAGAAGTTCATCCCCAGTATGCGAATTCTGAACCTTGGAGGCCAGAATTCCCTGTGAACAAGTTCAAACATCCTGGCCTTCAATGAGAGAAAAGTTGTTTCCGTAGCCATGGGATTGAATTTGTAACACTGGATTAGTCCGAAGATGAAGAAAGACATGACACAACCACCTCTGGAGTTTCTCTGTAGGGCTATCTATTCAAAAGTTCAAATTGGATCGTCAAGGCTGCACAAGCACATATGAACGATTAGAAATCTCCCTTCCAATGGCAACTCAATTTTAGCATATATATACTATTTTCTATTTTCTTAAAAATTTCCTTACACAATTAGTAGAGAGTAATGATGAAGAACTGTACTCTATGGAATTTTAAACTAAATTTGGAATAGAGGGTTCATACTATTTTCTATTTTGGGGGGTTTACTTAGTGGAAAGCAATGATAACGAACTTCATTTTATTGAATTTTAAATTCAACTTGGAGTGGTGTCATACTATTTCCTATTTTTTTTCTCCTTGATTAGTTGAGACCAATGGATTTGAACTTCACTCTATTCAATATTCTAAAAATGGTTGAGGGGGAAAGGGCAAGGGTGCTAGTATGTGAGTATGAAAATGTGAGCATGTGAGCCTTGAGCATATATATAAGGATATATCATGCAATCATTGAAGGTGTTTATAACATAAACACTTATAATATAGGTACTTATAGTATAGTAGTATACATACACTATTAACATAGAAAGTTATTGTAATATAAACACTTATATCATAGATGTATAGTCTTCTATGCTCATAGGCTCACACTTTTATGCTCACATAATAGGAACCCTCAAGAAAGGGGCATATTATTTTCTGTTTTTTTTTCTTTAGTGGAGAGCAATGATGAAGGAATAGAAAGGACTATCCTATATATGTATGTATATATTTTTGGGTAAAAAGGAGATTTAGGTGGGATTAATTGTTAATGCATTGGAAACTTTGAGAGAAGAAGGAGGGGGGGGGGGGATTGAACCCTCTCCAATTTTTTTTCCTATGGAGCACAATTAATGGACTTCATCCTCATTCCATTCTTGGGGGGGAAATGCATGAAGGAATGTGGAAGATGAGTCCATGTTTAATAATGTATAATTTTAGTTTCTACAAGAATTTTGAGGGGGGGCAATTTTTGTTTGGAAGAAATAGAGATGCAAGTAGAACTCATTGATAGTGATTTGGTTACTTTCACAAACAAAGGATTTAGAAAGAAACACTAGAAATGAAACATTATCCAAAAATTGCACAAACCTAATAGCATACTTATATATAAAAATACATAATTTCTAAGTTCTTCATGCCATTGTAGATGTCACTTTAAACACTAAGATGTGTACAATAAGTGAACGTGCACGCTGTAAAGAAAGACTTGTCTAAGGTCTTCTAGACATCATCAAAGAGAATGTTTTGTTGCAAGGGATGCCACATCTATCTTCATAGTGTTTAACCCCTAAAAGCCCAAGGGGTTAGGACAAAACACAAATGTGTTATAAAATATAAGCATTACAACTTTTTTGAAGTTGGTATCAAAGAAGATAATGTAAAGCACAAAAAGTAGAAACTATCCATACAGTCAAAGTAAAAAAAATATTTTTAGATTATTTTTAAATGAATTTTGCAGATATAACTTCAAAAATTCACCAAAAATACAATTTCTATTTTTAGGATTTGAATTTTTTTTGATTGGTCAAAATTTTGTTTTTTAATTGATTTATAAAAAAAATACAAAATATTCAACCTCTAAAAGCCCAAGGGATTAAGACAAAATACAAATTTGTTATAAAATATAAGCTTTACAACTTTTTTGAAGTTAGCATTAAAGAAGATAATGTAAAGCACAAAAAGTAGAAAGTATCTATATGATCAAAATTAAAAATATATTTATAGATTCTCTTCAAATGAATTTTGAAGATATAACTTCAAAAATTCACCAAAAATACAATTTCTATTTTTAGGATATGAATTTTTTTTTGATTGGACAAAATTGTGTTTTTTATTGATTTGTTAAAAAATAAAAAATATTTATTAATGAGAGCATCAATACTTCCCTCAAATAGTAAGTTTTTCAACACTAAGCAATTTTAGACACTTTGTACTATTTCTCCTTTTTTTTGCTATAACTTTTGTTTGACCGTATAGATCTTAGTTTTGAATGCAAATGTTGAAACACAATCCAATATTTTGAAATTTTGAAAAAAAAAATTTGAAAAAAGTTTTTTTTTACCCGAAAATGCTTCTTGAAGTTGGGCAATGACCATAAAATGGTCGTTTGAGCACTTAGGGGTTAAGTACACTTGTGAAACATTGAAGGTTCTTGTCATTGATGCCAAACAAATACACCGATGTTCTCAAGGACGTTGTTTGGAGCAAACTTTTATTTTTTTTAAATTTTAAAAAAAATTTAGAAAACATTTTAGAAAAATTTTCACAAGAATATAAATCACGAGTTGCAAGGCCAAATTTAGTGTCTATAGTACTAAACAACACTTTAATAGGATATTGTTATCCAAATTCTTTTATACTTGTTGAACATAAAACTATTAAAAAAAAATTTAAGTGATTAAATTTGGGACTAAAAATAGTATAATTTTTTAATCAATTAATTGAATTTTCATAATTTCTTCATTTGTTTATTATTTAAAAATAAAATTTTAAATTAGATTACCTAAGAACCTTGATGTAAATAGTATATACATTTTTTTTCCTAACACAATCATCATTTGGATTAATTTTTATATTGAAAAGGACGTTTATATGTTTTTACTTTGGAATATAATAGAAAATTGAAAAATATTCAAATTGTAGCAAAAGTATCCTTTTCTACTATATTATATGATTATATATATATATATATATATATATATATATATATATATATATATATATATATATATATATATATATATATATATAATTTTTGAAAATTCAATCACATTATTATTAATTAGAAATGAAACCCCTTTTTTAACATTGAAAAATCTAACAGGCTAATATCTAAGCTTCAATTGGAATTTTAGTGAAGAGTTTTTGATTTTTTTTAATGAATAAAAAAATATAAGGTTTAAAATGATTTGAAGTATAAGTCATAAAGTACAAAATTATCTATAATCAATAGACTAGAATAAAAAAAAATAGCTAAAGAAAAGTTACATTGTAGATTTCATTGTGCTAACCCCTTTTGTAGGCCATTTGAATATGATTTGATTTTAATTATGAATTGACTCTTGAATTCATACAAAATAATAAAACATCTACTTTATATTTGAAGAATATAAAAAGTACATTGGTATAAATAGAATTGTTGTGTTTTAATAAAATTTATGTTTTATTCTTTAAAAAAAGACTTTCATGCATCATTATTTCATTAGTAATAGTGTTGATTTTGTGAGTTACGTCAGCCATGATTTTAATCAACTTTATGCAGATCTCTCTTTTCTAAATTAAATTATTTTAATGAATACCTCTAAAGATGGCCAAACTTTCAATAGAATTGATTTTCATTATAACCAATTCTACAATTTATTGAAATAAATACAAGTTTGATGTCATTTTTAGATTTAAAAAAATATAAATGTAAAAGTGAAATTCCAAAAAAAAATTCATTTTTTGCTTTAGCACATTGTAAATAACTTACAGGAAAAAAATTAGAAGATTTACAAGTCATTTGCTGAAGAAAAAAATGGACTTCTTTAATTGTACTTTTGCCAACTTTGGGCCACCCTAGCTTGATGTTGCCCTAAAATGCACTATCCATAAATTTTCTCACTTTATAGCTACAAAATTCCAAATTAAATTATTGCCATAATTCAACAAAACTATATATAGAGGCTTTATAATCTATTAGGAAAAAAATTTGGAATTTTTATTCTTTGAAAGACTCCAATACATTAAATACAATACGTTTATTCCCAAGAAATAATTATAGACTCCTATAATTTATATTCACATACATTCTTGTGAAATCTTCTTACCTAGCTGAAATTCAATTAGAATATTTCCATACACATTATAAAAGTGTTCCACTTACAAGAATACAAGATGCTCCATAGTCTTCATGTCATCAATCTAATGAAATGAACGAAAGTTTCATGTAGACAAAAATACAATCTATAAGAGAGAAAAATTATTTGTAATTTTTGTGGATTTGTTTTTACCTATATGATTAGGAACTAAGCTTATTCACCTTATTGTAATATATTTGTTTCTTTTAGGCACCAATTAAAATTAAATTAAATCTTAAGATATCTAATAAGATTTTTTGTCTTATAAAATAATTTCAAAAACTTTGATAAAAAATTGACTTTATAGTAACTTGTCTAAAATTTTATTTTGACAAGTCACATTTGACAATGAGACTTCAACAATTAGGACACTACAACCTAACAATGTATTATTTAGTATAAAGATTTTGGAATAGAAAATAATAGATGGAAAATTGCATAGAAATTATTCCCACTTGATTTTTTCTAATCTCCAAGCATCATAATACTTGCACAATTGCTAGTATGTGAGCACAGAAAGTGTGAGCCTATGAGTCTAAAATTCTCTATACCTATAGTATAGATGTCTATATTATAGACACCTCAATGATTATTGTGTATTTATATTCTAAACACCTATATTATAGGTGTTTATATTATAAACACCTTCAATGAGTGAAGGATACTGACTTATATTTAAGCTCACCACTCATAGGCTCACACTTTTATGCTTAGATGCTAGCGTTGTTGATCATACTTACAAACTTTTCGCCATTTTCATCTAAAACTTAAACATTAGAAGAAATAGATTTGAATTAGAACTTTAATTTCCATTTGATTTATGTAAATGTCATAGAACCATCTTGATGCTATAAAATTAATAATTAACTAGATTTTAGAATATAAAATGATGAATGGAAATTTGTGTGACACTTGATGTGGCATTTAAGTGATATGGCATTTGATGAAGATGACAAGATATGCCGCATTATCACACTTTGATGCTCGACAAGAATTTTAACATTGCTTTTAAGGTGTCAACTGAGATGTCAATTAAAATGTCAATTCAGAGACCAATTGAATCAATTACAATGTCAACTAAAACATCAGTTGAGACATCTAAATAGAGAGGTCTTGAAGCCCTATACATGAGACATATTCTATATGGTTTGTCTTCCTTCCTAGCACCCCATTTGTATAAATTCCTTGTCTTCTTAGTTTTATATATTTACAATAAAAGGCTTTTTAAGCCATGCAATATACTTTCCATATAAATTATATTATGTATGGTGTACAATGTGTGGTGTATTGTATACAATATATGTTTTTTTTTGTAAATATATTTTGTATGGTGTAGGATGTATGGTATATTTTATATTATATATGGTATATTTTGTATGAAATGTTGTATGGATATTATATTTTTATTAGGCACATAGTTTGCAATGGACATTATGACATATACATGGGCATTACGTACGAAATGTGTGAGTAGACATATTAACCTCATGATGCTAAATAGTGCATAATTCAATCACACAAATGTCAAGGATGACATCATTATGTTCATCTTATCAGTACTAAATGTTTAAGAAGATGTTCATGATGAAATGCAAACATCAAAGCAAACATTGCAAAACATTTGGATGTCCAATTAATTTGATGTCTCAAAAAACATTTGTATCTCCAGTATGACATCCGTTATTACAATCACTAAAGTCTTATATTACATCATATATCATCAAGCTTTTGTCTTTACCTACACCACATGCATAGTAGTAGACATCACAAAGAACAAACAAATATCTCTAATAATGTCTTTCTAAACATCATAAAAAAAACACCAAAAAAGCTCAGAAAACACTACAAGAGATTAACATAATTTGCCACATTAGCATATTTTTGTGCCAAGTCAACCCATTTTGCCTGCCATGTCATCTAACATGGCACTTTATACATCAACAAAAAATGGATGGATGAAAGGTTTTCCTACCTGGTTGCCTAGACCTACGTGGCGCTAGATTCCTAGCTATAGCACCCGTTTAGAACCTTGTTGACTAGTGTCTTTTGTGATTTTTTCCTTGTACATGTTGATGTCTGAATTGCATTTCAACGTTTTTTCTCATGCCCAAGGTGACGCGTGCTAATTAGAAATCCACAATGACATGATTGGATGTTTGAAAGAACATGTCAATGTTCAAATCCCCTTGTCTTAGAAGACATTGTTTTCTTATAGTGATTGTAGTGAACAAATCGTAGTAGTTGCAAAAGGCAGTATGGTTGTTTCTTATTCAACAGCCTTTGTAAAACTTTGCTGATGAATTCTTTTGACATAGATGTTGATGTGAAACTTGCTTGTGGCAATTGGTTTGCAATTCATCTATAATTCATTGTGACTTGTTTACAATTCATTTGCAACTTGTTTACAACATACTTGTCTAAGACTTGTAGATTTGTAGATTTTAAAATTTTAATCTCATTGAATTGTAAATTTTTGAATTTTAGATCTATTTTCTTTTAGATTAGCAATCCAAATATTGATATTGATAGATTAGTGCACTTTAGAAAACTTTATAATTTCATAGATTTTTAAATTTCTTAGACTTTAATTGACATGAATATACGAGAATTGAATTCAAGGTTCGATTAGAGTTCTTTTACAATACTATTCATGACACTATAAAAATTTATTGTTATAGGTGACGGATTTCAAGTGACATTTAATATATCAACACATTTTTTTATATCAACAATGATGTCCGCCATAACATCTTGATGTAATGGCGGACATCATTGTTGATATAAAAAACATGTTTTGTTACATCAGATGTCACCTAAAATTTGTCACCTAAAATTTGTCATCTAAAACATAAATTTTTTATAGTGTTACTAAGATTGTTTTCTAACCATTGTTCACATTTATTTATTTGATAAACTTTTGCAATGATGGAGTCAAGGAAGAGAATGAGCTTTGAAATCTCACACAAGTGGATTCCGAGCTATGCAAGAAAAAACAACAATGCGTAAGGTTTGGTCCAGATGGTAGTGTTGGAGTAGTGGAAAAGATGAACATTGCAGAGATTAGGGCCATAGCTGCGGAGGGACCTTGTGCTAGAGTGCGATTGATGGAAGGAGAGGTGACATCATTTTCGGATTTTATAGCATCTATGATGGCTGAAGTTGAAGATGCGGATCATTTGTTGATATGACTTCAAAGCGAGTGGAGAGATTGGAGGCTAGTGTGAGGAAGGAAAAAGTTGAAAGAAAGAAAGAGATGTTGCAATTAAAGGCCCATATAAAGGTTTCAGAGGATGAGAAGGTAGCAACTAATCTCATTTTGAATGAAGGCTTTATTGTTTGTTTGAGGGCGTTTTTCAATTGTATTGTCTACTTTTCATGGAGTGTACCAGGATGAGGCATCTCAATACTAAAGATCAAGCTCAATGGTTGGAGGGGCTCAATGGTTGGAGGGGAAGGGTGCCCAAAACTTTGTGCAAAGTGGAGACTTAGTGAAGGTATTTGATTGGTAGTTGAAGATTGATGTCGTGCTTCTCACCATTGTAAAGAAGCTACATGCTTTTTTTGTGAGTTCCAGCAAAGATGTGTATCATTCGTTTTGACTGGTGCAGGTGGCCTTTGTCCTATACCACTTGAAAGAATTTAGCATTAGAGACACATTCTTCACTTTCTTTCATGCGTATTTTGGAAGGAGAGGTGCTATAAGAAACTTGTGTTTTTGATGATGAATTTTAAGCAACATGCAATGTAACAATCTATGTTTCTATGTCAATGACAATTTTTGCCATAGTACCTTCATGCTATGGTGGACATTATTATTGACATAAAAACATGAGTCATTAAATTGAATGTCACTTAAAATTTGTCACTTAATGTTCGCCATAACATCTTGATGTTATTGTGGATATTAATGTTGACATTCAAATATGGGTTGTTACATTGAATGTCACCTAAACTTTGTCACCTAAAACATGGTTTTCTTATAGTAAGGTTGTAAAGAAGGAATAGATGTTGCAATTCAAGGTAGATTTGAAAGTTTTATAAGAGAAGAAGGTAACAACTAGTACAAGAAGGTAAGCAAGTCCACCACAACCAACTAAACTGCAACTACATATCCTATGCAACTGTTCTACAACTACAATCCTGTACATTTGTACCAACTTTGTCATATAGATTGTTGTAGTTGCCAAATTGTCACAAAATAGTCACAAAATGAAGTTGAGAGTTACGAGGATGTAACAAAAAAATTGATGTGAGGTATTTTACATCCAATATTTTTCACAATTGTTGATGTGGACAACTTTATATTTTGTAAAGTTAAATGTATTAAACTATAGTTGCATATAATCTAAATTTGACAGCAATTCAACTAATTCTACATTGTCACCTACTTAGAAACATTTCATGCAACTACAAAGTGAGTTGCAAATAACAATCACAAAAACCTACATTTTCTTCTACAACTCTAGTATAACGTCATTGTTAATGAGGACTTCACTGTTTGCTTCAAGGCATTTTTCAAATTTGTGGTAAATAGTTTCATACTGCGCGTAGGGATGGGGCATCTCTATGCCAAAGACCGAATTCAGTGGTTGAAGGGGAAGGGTGCCTATAATTTTTTTAAAGGTAGGGGCTTGTTGAAGTTCTTTGAATATCATATAAAGATTGATGCTATAGGGTTGTTGCAAGAAACACTTACCGGTTTTGTCTCAAAATGGCTCAAAATCACTGAGTCCTGTAAATCTTGTGACCCTTTGAAATTAAAAAATTTTAAATTAAAAAAAAATGGATAATTTGAAGAGCAATGAGAATATTATGTCTCTCGAAATTCAAACCTAAGAAAAATTTTCTCCAAATGTTATGGACAATGGAAAATACAGTGAAAATAGCTCTTTTTTCACTAATATGGTAAAAATAGTAAAAGAATTTGAAAAATGAAAATGAAAAACCTGTTTTTTCTCCAACTAAAAGTCTTTCTTTTCCAACAAGTTTCATCTTTGGAAATAATAAATTTTATTCTCCACACTTGTGCAAAGTCAGCCACTTTGACGACATGTGGAGGTTGAAAAATATAGTATTTTCAAAAAATCTCTTTGCGTACTTGTGTAACTTTAGGTGAGGTCCTTGCATGCCAATTTTCAGCTCAAAATTTGCATTTTTGGGTCAAAAATAGGACTAAAACCCCCCCAAATGGCCAAAGTAAACACCCCGATTGGGGGCAGTTTAAAAATAGTAAACTAATTTTGAAAAAATTGAAAAAATTACACAAAATGTAAAACTTTTTTAGGAATATTCATTTCAAGTTTCAAGTCAAATGAACAAAATATGAAAAAGTTATGAGCAAAAAACTACCTCCTAAAGGTCAAGGGGACAAAAAAAAGGACAAGTGTTTCTCGCAATCACCCTATACTACCTACCATTGTAAAGAAGCTACATGCCCTTTTGGGGAGCTTTAGCTCAAGAGAGTGCCATTCATTTTGATTGATGGAGGTGGCCTTTGCCCTACACCAGTTGAAAGAATTCAAAATAGGTGATAGGTTCTTCAGTTTTTTCCATACATGCTTTGGCCTCCCAATTAAAAACATGATGGAATCGCAACATCAAGGAGTTTTATGAGAGCACTATATGTTGGAGTACTCCAATATAAATTAATGCAATATTGGAATTTTGGTTGTAGGATTTGGCCAATTTCCATGCCATAGGATTTTGTATCATTCCAACCCTATTGAAATATAGCCCTTTCAATATTGCAAACTATGAAAACTTTTTGTTTTTTTAGCAATTAACACTTCTTTGATATGAATTAGGTTGATTTGGACATTTCTTTTGAATTGAATCAATTCTTTGTCCATTATTTTTAAACTTGGTCACCAAGTCTAGTTTATGCAATAGGTTCATCAGAAGCTTCAATTGCTCAAAACTTCTTTGATAATGAGGTCATCAACTATATGAATCACAACATAGAGAACGTTTATTAGTGAGCTTTGCAATCAACAATACTGCTAGTATGTGAGTATGAAAGTGTGAGCATATGAGCCTCACTAGATGGAAAAACATGTTCACCACAACTAACTACAATGCAACTACATGTCTTTTGCAACATCCTTGCAACTGTAGTCCTCTATATTTGCACTAAAATTGACATCTACATTGTTGTAGTTACAAAGTAACTGCAAAATGGAGTTTAAGGTTACAAGAATGAAAAATAAAAATTGTGAGATATTCTACATCCAATATTCATCACAGTTGTTGACTAATACTTGTGTAACTATTGTGTGACTATTGCGCGACTATGCAACTACTATGCCACTATGCAACTATTGTGCGATTAGTTGTCAACTATTGTGCAACTAGCATTCAACTAGTGAGTAACTATAATGCACTTAATTTTCAATTTCTATGTAACTAAAATTCAACTACTAAGCAACCACATTACAACAAAGAAACAACTAGTGTACAACTAGAAATTAAGTCTTATATTAATCATCCCATATCAATTATTAGGGGTTCCATTAAATTAAATGTATAAGAATTATAAGTTATAGCATTTTTATATAATGAATTTTGATAATGATAATCTAACGTTTTCATATTTTGTAGATTTTTATAAGTTGTAGATTTCTATTGTCTATAGAAATCTACAAAATTGTGAATTTTCTAAAGTAGTGAAATTTATCAATATCAATATTTGGATTGCTAATCTAAAAGAGAGGATAGATTTAAAATTCTAAAATCTACAAATTATTGAAATTAAAATTTACAAATTTACAAAGAAACCCAGTTGCAAATTAGTTGGAAGCGAGTTGCACACTAGTCGCGACAAGCAAGTTCTACATTAGCAACCACGTCAAAAGAATTCATTGACAAAGTTCTATAAAGTCTGTTGAATGAGAAACAACCTTGCTGCCTTTTGCAATTATTTTGCAACTAATGCAACTTTTTCCACTACGATTGTAGTCTTCAGGGTGATTGCAAAAAAGGATTGTACTATTTGGCATCACAATCAAAGTGACTTTCATGCCATTGGTTATAACTTTTGAGGCATTGATCCAATTTACTTGAAATTTTTATTGAAGATGGCCAACTTAATAGTAATAAGATTACTTATTTTTCAGAAATTTTCAAAAAATATTTTTTAATTATATTTTAATTTAGCTAATTTGTCACATTTTGCAATTTAGGGTTTTTTAGTATTGTGGAGTATCCAAAATTAGTGATGTAGACTTGAAATTTATGTGGTCTACTCCCACACTAGAAATTTATGTGTCTACCAAAAAGATTTTAAAAAAACATTATTTTATATCTTCTACATTTATGCAAATAGCTACGGACCTCTTGTGCATGCAATTTTGAACATTGAAAATGGTTTCAAAATCAATCTTTTGGTGAAATCTCATCACCATCAATTCTTCCCAAATTACCAATTTTCACTTTTAAGAAAATGTCTTTTCCTATTTTTTTAAATTATTACAAATTAAAATGTAAAAATTCCTCTACTGTGAGTGTATGCACAATAGGTTGTGGTAGAATTCCCTACTAATTAATTTTAAAAAAAAAGACTTTTCATTTTTTAAAAATGTTTATAACTACTTTAATGTTGGTTGCAACATTTAGTTTATAATGTCATAATGTTGATTTTCATCAAATTTTGCACTTGTCTAGTTCACCTACTTAGAGAATTTTCCTACACTTTTCCTTCATAGGGTACATTCTCCTTCAAGAAATATACATTCAAGATATTTTTTATTTATTTTTTAAATGTTTTTTCATTTTTAAAGTATTCCTGAAAAAAATGAGTGTTGTGGCAAAACAAGACAAAAAACAAGAAGCCTTTCTTGCAATCACCCTTCAAATTGTCACTGAGTTGCAAACATTCGATGCAACCACAAAACTCGTTGTAAATTGCAGTTGCAGAATCTTTATTTTGTTCTAGTGCCTTGACCATATAAATAAATAGATTCTATGCAACCATTGAAGGTGTTTATAACATTAACACCTATAATATAGATGTTTATAGTATATATGTACTATAACCATAAAGGACTACTATAATATAAACACTTATATTATAAATATATAGTCTTCAAGGCTCATCGGCTCACACCTCTAAACTCATATAATAGCAACCTTCCTTTCCAATTCCATCCTTTCATATCTTGATTATAGCCCTTGTGGACACCAAGTCATATTGATATGGTGTCCTTCGATATGGTGTGCCAACCTCCTCTTGGCCTTCTTTGATGTGGAAGGCACTTATTTAACCATAGAGGCGTATTAATACACGTCCATCATGAGTGATGTTGCTCAATTGTTGAAACATTCTTTGTGTCATGGTGCTCACTCAGTTGTTTTTAAAGATGAGGTAGGGACAACAATGGGAGTAATGTACTCTTGGGGAATGCGATTGTGGTCCCTATGAGCATGTTATGTACTAAGTCATTACTTGTTTATAAGTAATGAGCTTTAAAACAACATGTTATATGCTTTTAAAGGTCATTACTTATAATCTTGTGTTTAGGATTATATTTAAAAACTCACTTAAAAGACCCCTTTTTCTTGTAGTGAGTCAAAAAGTGTAGGATTTGCTACCTAAAACATGTGAAAGTGAACCAAAAATGTATCAAATATACTCCCTTTAGCTGGAAACACATATCCAAATTGATCTCTTTTTATTTTAATAGTTTTTTACAAAACATATAGTAAATAGTTTTCTATCTACTTCAATTTGTGTTTGACAAACATGTACATATACTTTGAGAAATCTTTTTGTTGGAAATTGCCTTAATCCCTCAAGTTCCAACAACTTTTTGACAATGAAGTTTTTCAATGAATTGTTCCGCTTTGATATTTTTATGCACATAGATGTGGTTGAAAATTTTAATTTCAACCATAAAAAAGTGAAGAGTACTTTGTTTAGTATACATGGAATTAATTGTGAGAAGTTTGACAGATTTTTAGATTATAACAATTATAATTGATCAACTTCATTGGCAAAAAGTGAGAATTTTGGAAAAAAAACTTTATAAAAAGATGAATAATGCTTTTTTACCCCTCCAAAAAAATGGTCTTGGAATCAAGGCAAGTGTAGTATTTTTTTATTTGAAAATTTGAAAATTAAAAACTCCCTCAAATTTTTACACATTTTCAAGTAGAAGGAGTAGAAAGCCAAAATTGACCAAATTGAATCCTAAGTTAAAAAAAAATTAGACATGTGTAAATTTTTGAAATTTATAATTTTTATTATTATCATACCGTTAGGAATATCTTTAAAAAAATTGGAATCATTCTAATTATTTTGTGTTCTTAATTACACTAAATTGAACCTTTTATTTTTAAAATTGCTAAAAGAAATTTCTTCATATCTTCTTATTTTTTGAAAGAATAAAGACTAAAGATCTCATAGAAAATATTTTTTCCATCTCTACTACTCCTTTCATTGAATAAACATTATATTTTCTCCTTTTTGCTACTAGACTACTTTTCCTAAATAAAATTTTAAATACTTTTCACATTCAAATTTTGAAAATCAAACAATGCAACAACTATGTAAATTTATAATTACTGTACAAGATCCTAGTTGACAAAATATTGAGATTTGTTTTTTCCTATTGAGAATTTGCCATTGAAAATTTGAAGAGGACACATTATGTCTCCTTGGTCCTTGAGAAGTTAAAGGTCATTACTTGTAATGATGTAGTTTTATATCGAGGACTATAATTTAAAACTCACTTAAAACACCCCTTTTTGGTATAGTGTTTTCACATCTTTGCTTGTTGGAGATAGAACATTAGCCATTAATTTCAACAATTGGGTAGGTCACTAAATCCATCCCTTGAAGTGGACCTTGTAGGATGAATTTTCCCTTGGGAAAATACAAGAATTCTTAATTTCTATACATAAAAAAATATGTAAATTTTGAATACATATTTTCAACCAATTACTCCAACAAACACAATTTATCTGATAGAGTCTACTTCAAGCGAGAGGTTTAGCATTGTGTAGAAATTTGAAGAAACCACATTTAAAGTTTTGAAATATCTAAAATTTTGAAATGTTGTAAGACAATGAAAGTAAAATGTTACTAAGGTTGCAAATAATATTCTCCACATTGCCTAATTTTTGGAATATTTTCAAAACCTTATAAGAAATTTTAAAGAATAACATTTTCAAGCATAAAACTCTGAAATACAAAGTTTGAAAGACTTGAAATGAGGAAACAACCAAAAAAAGACATAGCAATAAAATAACAAATAAGTCAACTATAAAAGGATTGTTGTGGCAACCAAAATAAGAAGAGTCATAGTAGAGAAAACCAAAAAATCTAATAGATAAGAGTGTCAAAATTCTAAAATGTTAATGTAATATAATTCAACTTGTTGAAACCATTCACTACTAAAAAGTAAAGTTTGCCTAATCTCACTTTTGAATATCATGTTCTCCAATGATGTCACTAGTGTAGTCACTTGGTGTTTTATGATTATTGAGCATAGTTCTAAACCAGTTTTGGATAGGGGTGGGCGGGAGAGAAAAAGTTACAAGAAGATGTATTGTAATGTTTAGACTAATTTTAGAACATCTCCATTGAAATAGTACAAGCTCTAGGTAGAAATTGGGTTACTAGTTGGCTTAGGCAAGAATCATTGCCCCACAACAAATATGGTGATGCACAAAAAATAGATGGCTAAAGTAAATTTGGTGAATGGATGGCCAAAATAAATGAAGAATCTTGGCTATAGATTGGTATAGAATTTGATAAATCTTTTGATTGTTGTTTCAAAGTATCAACTCTAGCAACCCTAAACTTCTTTCTAGGTTTTTTCGTAACAAATGAAATATTCACATCTATAATAAAGTTTGCTTTACTTGTTTCAAAAAGATAAACATCAAAGAAGACTTTTTATTTGATTTGAATTGCCCATGGAGAAAAAAAACCTGACTATATTCACATAGAGTGGATAGGGAGCCTTGAATATGGTGAACTTTCTTCTTCATTGACAATTGAAACCATGTTGTCAATTTGTGTGAAGCAATTTGACTTGGTCCTTATTTTATTTGGAAACATAATGTGAGGCAATTCTCAAAGAACTAACAATTAAATTGTTGAAGGTGTTTTTTTGTAAAACAAAGTAATCTAGATTTATTGGTCAGAGTCCTTGTCCCTCATACTGTGCTGCATTCAGCATTTTAGTGAGGTACTCAACCACCACATGGATTAACCCAAAACAACCCAATTCTACACCTCTCTCAAGTGTCAGTTGTAATGCCATACTTTATTTTGCCTAAAAAGCTTCACCTACAATCCCTTCCCTCCTAGAAACTGGAGATTCAAATTGAACCTCAGAAAAATACGGCCGTGGACTATCATGGCTTCTGAAACTGGGTTGTAGAGAGCGTCAAACTCAGGCTTGAATTCCTTCATCCCCAGTATGCGAATTCTGAACCTTGGAGGCCAAAATTCCCTGTGAACAAGTTCAAACATCCTGGCCTTCAATGGGAGAAAAGTTGTTTCCGTAGCCATGGGATTGAATTTGTAACACGGGATTAGTCCGAAGATGAAGAAAGACGTGGCACAACCACCTCTGGAGTTTCTCTGTAGGGCTATCTATTCAAAAATTCAAATTGAATCATCAAGGCTGCATGAGCACATATGAACCATTAGAATTCTCCCTTCCAATGGCAACTCAATTTTAGCAGAGACAAAAACTTGCTAAACTGGAAACCTAATTTCCTCTTTTAGAAACTCCTTCCTTTGAATAATTGACAACGCCAGTGAAGGCGTCAGAAATGTTTTTGGCAACATCCAGCCAATTCAGCTCAGCAGAAACAACATTAGTTAACATGCTCCATGCTAATGATGACTCATAGATCTGTTTTCTATGGCGCCTGAATACTGTACCAACAGTAGAATGAGGACTTCTGCTTGTAAATGTTAGGAACAGTCTACGACATTGGATTCACAGCAATTTTGATTCGTTATCACTCACTCCTATTTGTGAACACTAAATACCCTACATGCATGGGTGGGGTGGGGTGGGGTGCAATAATCTATCCAATCAATTGGTAGCCTCAAAATATTATGCACAACCCACATCTCAAAACTGTTCTGGGAATCAATGGACGGTAACCAAAAGAAGGAATATGAGAGGCTTGCTGGTACGTGACCGCTAGCGCTAACTATTTGTGAGGCGGGCCGGCATGCAGGTCACATGCACCATCACAGTCGAAAGCTCCCCACTTGAAGTCCACTTGCTCGCAGGGATATTCTGGTTTTCCCAAACTGATGCAAATTGACCAACATTAAATCAGAAGTTTCGAAGTTAGACGAGGTTCAAGAATTCAATAAATGGTGGCCAGTTTAAAATAACATTTCTATCCCGTTAAGAACGCAAGTGCATTGTATTCGTTCAATAAAATAGGCAGCACCTCTAATAGCCGAAATGCCAGAGCGATACAGAATGCATAAATCAGAACTTACTGGACCTAAGAAGCAAAAGTCAGAGCAGGAAGATCGTGGTAATGGTCCATTCAAGAATATACTAACCTTTTATTTACAACATTGTGAACTTGACACATCCATTCCGCTAACTCGAGACCAGAGTTTGTTTTAGGAGGACGCGCTCTGCTTGCAACCATTTCAGAAGGCTTTCAGCAACCAAGATTGAAATTCTAATCGTCTTGAGGATATCCCAAGCAGATACTTCATTCATATTCTTCTCCATATCATTAAAAAAGCTAGGGTATAAGCTATCACAATTAGAACGAAAACTCAATAAAACAACGCGACTCATTCTGACGAGTGGGGTGAATCTGAAGTATGAGAGCCCAGGATGGGAGCAACGAATATAATTACAACAGACTGAATTGCTAGATCAATTTCAATGACAACCAAGACCTGACTGAAAGAGGGAGTCAAATGACTTTCAGTAAACTTACTTCAGAACTTCCTTGAAATGTTCGGCACAAGTTTTGCAAGGGTACAGTCTTGAAATTATTGCCATCTGAACGTGGCAATACAAGCAGACGATAACTAAGATCCCCGCTAAGGTCTAAGTTCATTTATCCTTTGAAACGCTGAAAAACAATGACAGCATCTGATCGACTATTTGGACTCATAATGAAAGAGAAAGGATGGAGAAAGCAATCATAGCTGAAAAACAAGAAAGAGAACTCCAAGGTTCCTCACCAGTTCTTTAGCGTCCCGTTGTTGTTGCTTTGTAGGCTTCCGGGGAAACTGGGCATAGAAAAGAGAAGACGTTAGCCGAGGCTGCACGTGATATACCGAGTAAACAACAATGGTCTCTTTCTGGCATTTTCTGCCAATATCAGAAGAGCAAAGTTTTACTAACATAGGAATGCAACAGCAGAGATTGCTTATACAAGGCTAAATTTCTATAATTAAATTGTGAACGGGAACTTCTCCAGTATATTAAGACAGCATTTGGCCAGAGTGAAGAATCGAAATGCACCTGAGTTGCTAGAGTATGCAAGAATGTCCAGGTGGACCGACCTAGTTCTTCCTTCGTAACAGTTCCAGTTAATTTCCGGGTTAATTTTACCTGCAAGTGTAGATCACTCAAAACGTCAAATCATCTAAATTGCCGGTACTGTAATACTTCGGCACCATTCGGGACAGGTGACCTGAAATATAAATCCAAACCTGTCCTAGATAATGGACCCCTTACGTACACATATATGTCAAAAAATTAGACGCCAGAATCTGTCAATTTAAAGAAATTGAGTAAGTAGGGAATAATAAAAAAGGTCCAGCCAACAAACATCAATTGCCATAATAAGTGTAGCAATAGTAAACCAAACCTCTCCAAAAGCTCTCTACGGGAAATTCAATGATTTTGCACGTAGCGAGGGCCAGACTAGCTAGCGCAGTAGGGAAGTTTCTATGTCGCTACAGTAAAGTTGGTCATGTTCCGATTTCCGAGGTGACCAGAGGGTCAGAAGGTCAGTCCGCGGGCCGTCTTCAACTAATGTTCGTCACTCAAATGATGCGTAATTATAACTAAATGGTAGCAAGAGGCTGATAGATCTCCGCACTAACTTCATCAGATCCAAGCAGTTCTGACTTGATTCAAAATTGATTAACAAAATGCCTTTCTGAAGCTGCTAAACGGGAATTTAGGAATTGACTTTCTGCGTTTAGGAATTTGCATTCAGTGGAGTGGCAGCCAAGATGTTCCACAATCGATCAAACATGGCTTACGAACACTTCGCCGTGACAAATTGAAAATATTCATTTTCAAGCAACGTATGACTCTGGATGCATGCGTTTGGAACACTGGATCGATCTAAGCCTTGTGAATCGAGCACACGAGCTTACTTTCTCTGGTTCCTCCAACAACAAGTCGGTCTCTGGCACTACTGGCTCGGACCCTTCTCCCTCTCGCTTAATCGCTTCATACTCAACCAACAGTACTTTCTGATCAGAGCCGGGCTCTTCTGCCTCCTGTGATGAGTCCAGTCTCGCAGCATTCTGAATCGAACCCTTCCCGTCCGCTCCAGCACAAGCTCCCACCCTAAATTTTTGTACAAGCAGTCCCCAATGCCTGCCTCCTGCGCCCATGGCCTTTGCTGTCCCCTCTCAAGTCCAAAAGTTTAGAATCCACACCTCCTCCGCACCTCAAGGTCTCAGTTGGCTGTTTGCCTCCTGCAAATCGTTTCTGTTCCTCACCTCAGCGTGTTCCTCTTCCCCCCTTTCAATCCTCTTGTAACGATTACGTGTGCGCATTGGGCGAAGCAGTTTGAATAGTCTCAGCGCAAATTCCGAGCCACGAGGCAGCCACATTGCCAAGCCATTTGGCACTTTTAAAAAGGATTTTCTGTCATGTGCAGCATGATTCTCGTAAAGCTCTCCTGTTTTGGCGGAACGTAAAAACGTTGGCAAGCAACAGTAGTTACATCCATAACCTGCTAAATTTGTGTCACGTTTCTGACGATAATGGTCACAGCTCCGTCCTGCATCTGCCTAATATCCATCCACATTATCAATCTCATCCCCATTTAGGTAAAGGGAAACTGAACGACTGTTGGTAGATGGAAAACGACTAAACGAGGAATGGAACTGTTTAGAATTTGGGTATACCGCATATACCGGTATCATCTTTACTTACTGCAGAATATTGCATCGTAAGCAATATTTTGAAAGAAGAAAGACAGGTTCGGAGGAACGTCCTTCGACGGGGCCCAGACGAAACATCGGATTGATCTTCGCGAACAAGATCGGGGTTGAACACTTCAAATCAGAGGGCCAGCTACTGTACATACAAAAAGAGACGAAGTATACAGTGCTGCGATTTAATTGGACCCCACTCAGGTCGAACTCTCAGTTCAGTTTTTGTAGATTTTCACAGACTGAGGAATAAATTCTTTTATCCCACCTCACTTGACCCAACTACAGTAGTAAAGAAATTGTTACCCCAAGAACCATAATTCCAAATTAACGTAACTTCTGAAATATCCAACCCACCCCACTAATTTGGCTTTGCCTGACAGTTGCCCTCCAGATGTTGCACTGGTTTGATTAAGTAGACGGCTGAGTCTTCCTGTACTTGCTCTTTAGGGTGGTCAATCAAGTAAACACACCTGTTTGCCCATCCTAAATCTGGATATCAACATCAGATGCTGATGCTGGGAATCAGATCACGCACAGCACCGTGTGAGCCCCGGTGTAAGCTAATCTCAGAATGTCGGTGGAACTAGAACTCACACTGAACTGTACACCGATTCAAGTATTTTATTGCTGAGGTCTGAGGGGCAGCCGACCCAGGAGACATGGCAGTTGAGAACTTAAGTTGCTCATTTTGAGCGTCCGATGTGAGGGTTGGATTTGTAGCAGGAGTTTCTCGAGATGTTTAAAGATTGCTCCAATGGACTTGGGGGCCTATCATCTCTTGAACGATTAGAAGGGACGGCCGGTCGCAACTTCTTGTTCCTGGATCGCAATGCTGGAGCTACTCTTTTTTGATGACGAAACTGTTCTAGTGTCGAAATGTTTCTCTTAGGAGGTGTCTTTTGCAATGGAGTCAATCGCAGTTCATCGGTGGCTTCACATCTATAAGTCGAGGGAACTTCCCAGTTAAATGCATCAACTGCACATTCAGCTGGAGGGAGTGACTTGTTCAGGCAGGATCGCGCATTGTACAATTCATTGTTTAGAACTTTGAGCGAATCGCAAAAGAGATCGGGTTCTCTTTCCAAGTGTTTCAAATCCATGGCACCATCCTTACGTCTTCGAATAAATTGTTGTAAAATGCTTTGCACATCAACTGGGTTACCGTCATCATAGTTTTCTTCCAGACTATTGGGCCGCTCGTTAAGACCTTTCGCATGATGAGGAAGCATAGACGGTTGGAAATCATCGTAAGGCCAGCATACGCCGTTCGGGACGCAATTCCATGAGGAAATACTTTGCCCTGCTGCATGATATTGAAAATTAGGATCTGGGCAACTAGGTAGACACAAATCTCTATGTCCGTCCTTAGGATACTCGCCAGCAGCTTCCCGAGCAGGTTCCTCTTCAACTTCGCAATTGCCTATCTCCGATGCAGGTGGGAAATACGAAAATGCATCGTTGACGTGGCTTCCCACCTCAGGTGCAACAATCTCTGACACCGCTGGCCACGAATTCTGGCTGAAAATTTGTGGATGAGCTAAATTCTCCAACTTCCCATACAGAGCCTGAGCTTTCAGCAAATTCAAACTCTCTGGTCGTACATCAAAACCTTGGAGAGCGGAATTTTGCTCCTCAGGCGACCACGAAATGAAAGTGGCGATGGGAACACGGAGACACAGTATTGCGTGTGAAGATAGTGGATTTAGTGATGGGAAAGTTGCAAGACAAATTTCACCGTCGGTCAGGTCTTCTGACATAAGTGAAGTGAAGGGCCTCGTCGACATCCTCCACATCTTTTTTATGCACCTCAGGACGAGTGAATCTGTGGTAGTCGAATCCGCAGAGAGGAAGCCTTGCACACGCATCTCGAATCCAGCAGAGCAAACGTGGATCTTATTCAACATATCGATGACCGCCGAATTGAATGCCAGTTCTCCTTCGAATATCTGTACAACAAGGAACCCGAAAGTCGATGTCAGCACCAACATACCTGACCAGATACACAAATGCTTAAATTCTAACATCACTGACGATTAGAGCTAACCCCTATCATAACCGACAAAGTACCTATCTACAATCCCTGAGCAATCAACAAATGTCCTAAATTTCTCAAAATAGCTGTCTGTCCTAATTTAGGTGATGCCCACCTAGTGACTTCAAATTCTTGACTACAAATGGTACTTGCTGAGGGTGGATAATTAAGATAGTAGCATACCATGAACCACCTCTGAAAAGAGAAGCTGAGGGCCTTCATGTGAGAATCAACTATCGTGTCCATGACACAAGAGAAAAAACCTTCAGTGTTAGAGTTGCATATTTTCGAATGCCCAAGAAGCTTCTCTTTCGTGTAGACTGTCAAGCACGTCGATGGATTTAGTATGAGGTCCACAGGAAGCATCATTTCTCTTTCAACTACTTGTAAGTCTTCATTCTCGAGTCCAAGAATTTTCTGGTAAGAACTTCGTCTCTGCAAAAGTATAGAGCCTTCTGGTTGCAGTATATTTGCAACAAGTACGAGATGAGGTCCAATCTCACTAGAGAACTGGCTTAAGTCGTCCACTTCTGGCTGGTGAGGGTTCAATTCTTCGAGAGCTATTTGCAAAGTTGGTGCTGATTTGAACCCTATTTGAAGTATCTCTTGGGAGGGACGTGCAAGAGTGTCAAGAGGTTCTGGTAATTCTGGTTCAACATGATTCAAAGTTTGAAATAAGTAATTCGAAGCAGTTTCAACGCCTACAAAGGGCAATGGCTTTGGTCTGGGGATCTCAGCAGCGGTCGATGCTGACTCCAAAATTTGACAGTCCTCCTGAGAAAGACCGTGAGATTGGCGAATGCCTTGACAAACCTGCGGAACGAACAAGAGGCTATAGTTTTAATCCTTCACTATAATTAGTGTGTAATGACCGCACGCGAATCATAGCACGACTGAAAAACTCACACACAAATTTGAGCTTCGGAAGCTCTATACATGTAAGTGGGATCGACTTGAGAAATGCGATAAACACTCAACTGTGATCACTGACCGGAAGTGTTGCATGTACAAACTGGTTGAAAATATTCTATTACTCCTTGAATTCCCTATGTAAGCGGTAATCAAACTAGAGTTACAGTGAGTTTTTGGAGGCTATAGTGAACAGAATATACCTCCTGATGGTATTCAATCTCTGATGCTTGCGTCGATTTGGCGTCTCTCGATAAAACCCCTTGCCTAGCCTGTTTCATAAATGAGAGGACAGTATCCATAGACGTGGGAATGGATCCCGCCAATGGAGCTTGACCGCTGGTGAAAGTCTTTTTTTCATCTGTCAACACTGATTGATCCGAGTAGTTCTTGTCCTCGATCTTATCAGCCGTGTATGTGAAATTACTGAAATTGAGAACGGAGGGAGATACAGAAGCATGCAGTTTAGCAGCAGGATACTCCATAGTGTCATTATCACGCTCTGTTTCGGCAAGATGGCAAGGCAGAAAGTCGTTAGTTAGACCGATCAGCAGCTGATGATCAGTGATTCTTTTTCCTGAGATGATATCATTCTGGGATGTCACACTGAACTCGTTCTCAAGTAGTCGTCGCTGAAGATGGAAACATCCATAATTGTTGCAGTGTCCAACTTGAAACAAATGCCAATCTAGGTACAACCAATCGCTAGCAGAGATTGGACTTGGCAGGGCTTTAGTTCGGAACAAATCCTGAAACACATCTTCCGCTATACGAGGTTGACGTTCTTCAATGAAGGTTGGTTCTTGGAGGAAATGAAAGCTAGAGGCTTGTAATGCCAACTGTGGAAGGACTAATAACTTTTCGAAGTATTGAAAAGCAACATCTCGAGAATTCAAGTCTTCAAGATCCACGAGATTCGGCTTCAGCAATCTGGCAATGATGTATGGGCCAAGCTTCATATCTAAGAAACCACCAGGGTATCCGTCCTCCAGAACCTCTGGAAGCTCAAATAAAACTTTCACTGTATTCATCGCAGCATGTTTGGTAGCAGTTTTCATACCGCAAGTCACTGGGTTTTCGTCCAACAAACTCCAATAGTCGACAACACATGATGGCGAAGTTTCAGCCTGGATTTTATGCTGCGCCAAATCCGGCCTGAATTGCAATTTGTCCAGTAGAAAGTCGGCGGAGTTAAAGTGAAGCAGCTCCTCAACCTCAGATTCACCAACTATTCCCGTCAGATTCTGGATATCAATTTTCATAGTATCTGATATGCTTTGACCAGAATGCTGCTCCAATGACGAATCTTTATTCCAAATATTCAGCTCAAACGTTCCAAAAGAATTGTGATGCGAGAATTTCTCATTCTTCATGTTGAAACTCGCATCATCCAGCAGATTTTGTTGTACACTACTCCCTTTCTCACACCCTCCGTCGCGTATAAGCGGGTTGGCTGAGGGTGCCGGCTTGATCGCATATTGAACCTGCATTTGCAGAAGTCGAAAGAAGAGCTAAGGTCATCCAATCCGAACTACAAGTGTATGCTAATGCACTCTCGCATCGAGTTACTTTCCTCAACACGAAGCACTTATCAAGTGATTGTCGAAACTCACGACGTAGCTGCTGAGAGCTTCCATGGAGCTAGAGACCTCAAAGTACAAAGCTCCAACAACAACTTGTGGCATGACTGCGTAATGTGCACCTACTTCATTAATGTAGGCTCCGCATCGTCAATCTAATAGCAAGTACACAGCACATACAATAATTTGTGTCCATCATCAGAACCTTGTTGATTTACCTCAAATTACAACTTGCAATGTATGGAAGCACAAAGGTAAGGAAGCCACGAACCTGCGGATTGGTGCTGTTTTCCAATGTGAGGCACTCGAGCTCCCTCACGAAATTGACATATGTTTCCAAAATATCCTCGTTCAAGCTCTTATTGAACCGCCAGCAGTCATAAGGCAGGTCTTGCATCATGTACGCTTCAATTTCTCTCACCACGATGAGATTGTTTAATTCCGTGCCTTCTAACCATGTACACGCTTTCATAAGAGAATTGGACTCTGTAAAATCATTGATTCCGCAGCTCGGTAACGCATGAGGGAGGAGTTGACCTAAGAATTGTTCAGCTAACCGGCTCGGGCACTTGATATCAATTTCTTCGGACACGTCGACTCTTGTTTCGAGAGTACAAATGTGAGTAGTAAGTATCTCCCGAGCCAATATGTTGTCAAAGGTCTTAAATCCATCGAAACCAAACAGTTCATCATCAAAGAAATCAAGCGCAGGAACAGGTAGTAGACTCCTAACATATCTGAATACTTCACGGCCGTCGAGCTTCATTATCGTCCTCTGTACGACCAGTTCAAAGATAGTCAAATGAACGTACGTTGCAGCCACTAACTAATTGTGAACTCCCGCTCGAAACGCCACATTTTCTTGGCGGATAATTGACACTACATACTCGAAACCGCACTCAATACTGCAGGAAGGTCGCTTAGAAGTCATGCAAGCATTAGCAGAATTCAAATCTGCCCGAACACTCACGCCGATCATCGGCTCTAGCTGGCCATGGAGCCTTCAAGAAGAGAAACTCTGTTTCGCGCCATTGCTTCTTAAGCCTATTCTAAGCTTCCCCCGACACTATTTTGATTTATACCAGCTGCACCGCAATGGTACGTCCTCGACAATCATCACAATGAAGTTCTAACGTATGGTCTTTCCGCTACCACTCTGAAAATATGATCTAAAGACACAAAATAACTTGCAAAGACAACGCAAAACACTCTTCAATTCTAAAGCTTCGTCGAAGATCACTTCGATTTCTACGACCTTCTTCCCCCCCGGTTTCATTTCTTCCAATTCCTACACTGTCTCATCTCCGTCGACTTCAGTTGCTCTATAGCATTGAGTTCCAATATCCAGACGCCCAGACACAAGTCATGCGCAGCTTTCTTGTTGAAGCAATAACGGCAGCCACCCTATTTGAGCCATCCAACTATTCGAGGATATTATGAACCGACTATGTACATTTCAGTTTCACTTTGAATTATGTACATTGATGGCACATGGTGACCCAGATGCAATAACACAATTGTGGTGGTTTACTCTAAGCTTAGTATGGATTATAGAAGGGAACGCTCTTGGGTGTAATTAAGGTAGTCTACTCTAAAAGCAATTGTGTTCTAAATGCAATCTCTATCTAGGAACAATTAACATATTGTTTGAAATATGTACTATTGTCAATGATGAGTTAGGTGGATTTAAGTGGTTACTTTTAGAACAAACTACCTTATGTGTTTCTTTATGTTTTGCATATTCAATTGATGTATGCATGTACTTTGCTTATTTCAATGACTATCATGTCTTACAATGAATAATGTCAAGGTATAAAATGTCATTACTTTATTATGAATTTATAAACTTGCAAATCCTGAAACCTTAAAGTATGGACACCTATAATCCTCTTTAGTTATAGGTCCTCATATTTACAATTAGTAAACATGAATTATATTTAAAAGTTTTATTGGTGAGTAAAAAAAGATTTCAATGCCTTTTAGCATGTATTGTTTGGTGACCATGTAAATAATTTGTAAACATTCAGACTATGGATTATAGGTGCATTTAAAATCAATAATAGGCTCTTGTAAACTTTCATGTTTTGATTGTCTAAAGTACATCACATCTAATCAATATTTAGAAAAAGTGATGTTCTTCGGTTCAAATGTAGGTGTTGCATTTTGAATTGATTAGAGGTGTATATGCCTTATACACTTTGTTTTGATAGTCTTTGAAGATTGGATCACCTCTACTTTTTGTTACTAAGATTTCTTAAACCTTACAATTCATTAACAAAAGAGGTCATAACATTGTTATTTATAAAAATAATATTAATTGATCATAGCTTTGTATTGCTACCCACAACATTGGCACTTGTGTTGCAATGAAGAGATATTAATTTTTTCATGATGATGTACATAGTAGGAACATGAGTAGAAATCATTTTTTATACTTTAAAATTACCAACATAACAAGGATTGACATACTCTTGCTATTGTAAATGAGACTCTAATTATCTACTATTTGAAAATTAATAATCACTACAAGAGAATGGGGTCTTTTAAGTAGTGTCTTAGACATCATGTCTTTTAAGTAATGTCTTTTAATGCGTCTTTTAAGTAAAATTTTACTATAAAGACAGTCTTTTTAGTAAAATTTTACTTAAAAGACGCATTAAAAGACATTACTTAAAAGACATGATGTCTAGGACACTACTTAAAAGACCCCATTCTCTTGTAGTGAATATATTCTTCTATCTTTGAAAACATGTTGACTAAATACCTTTTATGATTGTTTTTGCAGATGATAATCTATACCTTAAGATAAATAGTTTGTTTTGTTTGTTTTGTTTTGTTTGTCACGTTGAAATCTCCCAGAACGTGCATCCCCTACCGTCAGAAAGCTCTTGGTGAAGAGGGATGCACAAGTTTAGTTGCATGGCATTTTGACTTACAACAAGAAAGTTATTGAATTTCAAAGTTTTAAGATTAAAAATTTAGGAAATTACTTTTACTTTAGTTTTGGCTATGGCAACGACATAGAACACACTAGTATCAATTATAATTAGTTGGACATGTTTATGTGAACTAGTTACAAAAGGCATTGCATTCAACAAATACCAAGTTTGTAATATTTAAGGAATTTTCAAGCTGATAATAACAACAATTAAATGGAATTTCTATTTGTAAAAGGCTTTTTGATTCCAACATATCCTTCAAAAGTTTAAGGAAAATTGGATCACACCTATATAAAGCATGTTCTTATAAATTATATTTAGTGAAGTAATAAATATGGATTTGTATTTCTATAAAGGAAATAAATATCCTCTTATACTTTTAGGATATGATATCTAGATATCTTTGAAAGTAATTTTAATCAATGGGAGAATTTTTGCTATTCCTGATGCTTTAAAACTACAAATTTGAGTTTTTGATGGTTTGTAGCTAACCCTTTGTATATAAAGCATTTGCATAGTATTACATTATATATTATATATACCTAGACTATAAGCTCTATGAAGTTGTTGACTTCTTATAGAAGTTTTTGATGAAAATACAATTCTTTATGTTTTTCAAGGCTTCTATGCAATATAGTATACTATCTAGGGTGATTGGTATGTCACCCTTGGTTTTCAATACCAACACCCTCCTTCCCAAAAATCAGAAGTTGTTGGATTGGGGGAAAAAAAATTTCCACCCGCCCTCAAAGAAAAATTGGGAGTTGTTGGATCTAAATACAAATATGAATACATGTGATAGGTTACATATATGTATATGCATATGGATGACAAAATATGAATACAAATATAGGAAATGATATCCTATATTGTTTGTATCTCCCACCTACCTTGAAAATTACAAGAGGGGAGGAGGTGGGGGAGTTGCTGAGGGGTAAAAGAAAATTTTAATTTTTAATTTTTCAATTTTTAATTCACCAACTCCCTCTCCCCCCTCCCAAAAAAATTTAGGGTTTTAGGTTTAAATTTAAATTTTTGGGAAGACGGGAGAGGGGGTATTAAAAATTGAAAAATTGAAAATTCAAATTTTTTTGTCACTATGCACCATGAAGAGGTAGTTACTACCACTTTCACAATCATAGTAAGTTGTTTGAGGTTTCATGATTCAAGATAGAAACATACTTGAGCTATTTAATTTCACTATTTGTTCTATTATAAGTCATTGTCTATCTCTAACAAACCATTACCTTCACTAATTTGCACACCATCTAAACTCTAAACTACTTAAGCAACCTATTGATTGCATAATATGACATAGAATTTTTAACACCAAACTAAAGCATCAGGCAAAAAGCAAGGCCTCCAAAATGCCTCTTGCTTTTGTAAAATTGAATTTAGCAATGAGATTTTGAATTCAATAGTGAATAGTGTTGGCCAAATTTTTTTAAATATTTTTAAATATTTAAAATTTAAAATTTAATTCTTTTAAATTTTCTTAATTTAAATTTTTTTTAGTTTGTAGTCCTACATGGCAAAACATTAACCACATTGAACTACCAAAAAAAAAATTTTAATGACCATAAAACATTTAGTATAGATAAGATCCTTCATCCTTACATACCCACATTCCTTCTTCGTTAAAGGTCATAATGAATAAAAATGGACTTTGAAATTAGTGAATGCTACACACAGAATACTATTTTGAGTTTGAGCCAAGGAAACAAAGCATGAGAGCTAATAAGTTTAGTTTCTAATAAAATAGTCATTTTTCTTATAGATTCAAAGCTTCAATAAATTACTACTATTATAAGCTTCAAGTGCAAGAACAAAAATATTCTATAATCCAAAATTTTCAATACATTTGAATTGGTGTTTTCATTTCAACCCCTAAAGGTTTTTGACTATGTTTTCTCCAAAATCGCTTCAAAATTGTCATTTCTTAAACAACTACCAAATTTTAAGAAAAAAACATTTTTAGACAAAATTAATTGTAGGATCTTTTAGAACACAAGTTTGAGAAGATGTGAAAATAATTTTAGCAATTTCCACCGTGTAGATTTAGTGTTTGAAGTGACAAAAATCAATTTCTTACCATTGCAAAAATCCGGGCAGCTGCACTTCAAAAGACCATATTTGTATGGAAAAATGTCCAAAATGATTGTAACTCTTTGGATTCATTCTTCAAGTGAAGTTGGCTACATGCTTGAAAATTTTTAAATCATTTGGAATTGTACAACATATAGGAAAACAATAGTAAGTAGAAAGAAATAGAAAATTAGTCAAAATACTAAATTATTAACAATTTATTTATAGAATTAAAAAAAGACAATCCCGATGGTTGTAATGTTGTATTAAACAGTATACACCCAATGTTATGATTTTTTTTCAAAAATATTAAAAATTGAATTAAATAAAGAATTTCAAACTTTTTTTGTAGTGTAGAGATTCTATAACTAGCCACAAACTACCTCAAACTAAAAACCCTCATAACTTTTGACTCATTAATCAAAATGGGATTATTCAAATCTTTTCACTTAGATAAGAATAAAAATAAACAATTTCAAATTTTAATTTCTTAAAAAAAATATTTTTACAGAAGTTTTTTTTGTTGCCCGGGCTGCCCGTTGAACAAAGGAAACAATATATTATGTCATAACTTTTGAATCATGTAGTCAAAAGTCATGAAAATTGTTGGCCCCTAAAGCTACTCTTTGGGCACATGTTGTTTGAAAATTTCAAAGAAAAAAAATAAAAACTCCATCTGTAGTGAGCTGCCCAAAATCGCTATGTTGCCAAAAAACACAATTTGGTCCTTTAGGGGCTAAATCATCTACATTAAGAATGATTTTTAAGTTTAAATAGTTAAAAATGAAATTTATCATTTTAAGCTTCATCTTTGGTCAAAATTCTATATTTTTCTAATATATGTTGAAATTCATAAAGCTTCATCTACATATTTGAATTTTCCACTTAGGTATTGCAAATATAATATGAAGAAGGTGTGAGATTCAAAACTCTATACTAGACTCTTGATCAAACTATGCTTGGAGTATATAATTGGTAGAAAACCCAAAATGAACTTGACATGAAACTCATTAATTCCATAATATATATTTCGCTTATGAATAGGAAATCTAAGGCTTGGCAATGCTTTACTCAATTGCAAATGATTTGTTTTATAATGCTTGACATATTGAATTTCAATCAAACTATTCAAATCCTTATACTAATTGGTTTAATTTGTCATCCATCAATACTTATCATCCAAAAGTCATTGTTCACACAAAGACAAAGAAGAGAATATGAAGGGAAATGTAACAAGCCTTGCTTGTTAGATATGCTTCTAATTGACAACAATAAGTTTTGGACTTATAATCTACAAATTCAAAAGTCACTATGATAGTAGTTTGTTCTTCTTTAGAAATGATCATACATCCAACATTTTTTTATAGATATTGATTTATAATTAAGGAGTGAATGTGCATGACTGATTCATTTAGAAATGATGTGCATTTCTAAAGTTTATAGCTATATAATGACTTAAATTACTTTTTATTTTTCTTGTAAGTTTTTGAACTACCAAATGCTTCTAAAATTGGATTGGATTGTAGACTTGCGCCTTCAACCCTGCAATATTTTGTAATAGAAGAAAAATATTCCACTATAATTCTTTCAATGCATGCTAAGTGAACAACATTCATTCTCATGTAGCAAGAAGATCCAGTAAAAATAATTAGTTTCAAATGATTGTAACTATATTTTGGTACTATAGAATAGTAGAACCTCTCTAAGTCAACCTTCTCCAATGATGCTAGTGTGTGAGCATGAACATGCGAGCATGCAAGCTTCTAATATGTATATAAGTAGATATACTACCACCTTTGAAGGTGTTTATAATAAAAATATCTATAATATAGGACCCTATAGTATAAATATACCCTTATCATAGAAGGTTTCTATAGTATAAGCATCTATACTATAGGTCCATCATCTTTGAGGCTCATAAACTCACACTTCTATGCTCACATACTAGCAATTGTAATTGTGTAACTAAAAATCATGGAGTATTTACTTTAAGAAATGCTTACCAAGGGCCTTGAAAAGAAAGAAATTATAAAGTAGATCAAATGTGGTTTAGGATGATAATTAATCATTTGGCATTTGGCTCCATTCTCTCATCTCTTAATGAAATTTTACTAAGATAGGAGGTCCTTAAAGCTCCCAATTAAGAATTTACAATCAATTTAGGAAGGTAAAACTTCTTAAAATATTTTTAGTAAATTTTTCTTAAAAGGCAAGAGAATTAGCATCTAACTCAAGGGTTGTTGCAAGAAACACTTGCTATATTTTTATGTGTCCCCTTGGCCTTAGGCATGTGTTTTTTTTCTTATAATTTTTGCATTGTATGTCTATTTTTTATAAAACTTGAATGAAGGTACATTTGGTAATTGTAGACCTTGAGTAGTTTTTTTCAAAATTTTAAGAAGTTGTTTATTATTTTTTACTTGCCTTCAATTGGATGTTTATCTTAGTCATTTGAAGGTTTTTAGTATTATTTTGAGACCTAAAGTTGAAAATTTGAAGTTGGAAATTGGGATTCAAGGACTTATTCTAAAATTACATAAGTTAATAAAGATATTTTCTAAAAATAATAATACATCAACCTTCTATATGTGCTCAAAGTATACTACCTTTGTATATATGTAAAGAACACAACTTTTTTTCCCAAAGATGAAAATCATTTAAAAGAAGCACCTTTAATTTAGGAAAAATTAATTTTTCTTACTAGTTTTTAAAAATCAAATTCCAAAATATCTAATTTTTGGCATTTTTCATCATTCATTGTGTCTTCAAAACTTTAGAAATTAATTTTTTGGTCTCAAGTTTTAGTCAAATACTATTTAGAATGTTTTACAAAATAGTGCTATATATAATTTAATTTCATTCTTAAGAATTTTATTCCAAATGTCACAATACTGTAGTGTTCAAGCCATTTTGGGCCAAAAATGGTAGACCTGTATTTCTTACAATGACCTTCAAGTCTTTTATACTTCTTGGAGTTTTGTCAAATTATTGTCATGCAATTTTTGAAATGAAATGTAGTATTCATTAAAAGTGTTCACTTCTTGAAATGCACAAAGTTTGTACAATAGTAGGACAATGAGAATACAAAATGTACCTTAAGTTTGCATTAGAAGGTGCTTTTAGAACTAAAATGCTTTAAAGATCTCCTACTTTGTAGATTTTTCTCTGCTAATAAGAGAATTAATGAGGGCAATTAACCCTTAAATGCAAAAAATATATTTTTTTGGCAATATATTTTGGGGGGGGCAATTCACTACAAATAGAGTTTTTTGTTTGTTTTCTTTGAAATTATACACAACATGTATCTAAATATTAGTTGTAAGGCCCAACAATTTTCATAACTATTGACTACATGGTTAAGAAGTTATTGCATGATATGTGATTTTCATTGCTTAGTGGGCAACTTGAGCACCTCCAAAAACTTCTTTAAGTATCACTTTTTCAAGAAATAAAAATTTGAAATTTGATTTACATATAAATATATAAAAATGGAAATCATTCCATTAAGATTAATGAGATGAAAGTTACAAGGAGTTTTAGTTTGCAAGTAGGTATGGAATTTGTGAAAACCATACCCACCTCCAAACTAAAACTCTTCATAACTTTCATCTCATCAATCACAATGTAATTATTCAAAGCTTCTCATGTATATATGGAATTTTATTTCTTAAAAGAGTGATTTTTGAAGAAGTTTTTGGAGATGCCAAGGTTGCCCATTGAGCAATGAAAATTACATATCATGCAATAACTTTTTAACTATGTAGTCATGCAATTTGCAATAGATTAGGGTATCTTTTGTACATAAATTGAAACAATTTAGTTGGTAACTTGACCATACATTTTGTCAAGTACCCTAACTTATGCAAGGAGTCAAAGATTGAATCCATCATCCAATTTCTTCTATCCATCACTTTACATAATTTTATCTACAATATAATATAAATTAACAAAATTCATTTGCATTTTGGCAAATTTTTTTAGAGACATTACTTTCACCAATATTTTCCTATTAATTCTGAAAGAAAAATTCCAAAATTTTCTTCAAAATTCAAGTAGGAGCAAAATATTTGATCAACCTAATTTCATTTTTTTTATTACTATATGGGATGAAACTCAAAATTTTTTAAAAATCACTAAATTTCACCAACTAAAGGTTGGTTAAAAATTTTTTAACTTACAACTTTTTTCCTATGAAGATAAGGACTAGCATTAGAAGAAATTTGAGGGCATTAGGAGACTGCGGGTTCCCGGACTGCGGGAACGCAGTTTCTGCCCTGTGAACCTGAATCCTACGTGGTCGGGACACTGCCACGTAATATTTTATTTTATTTTTTCAAAAAATAAATAAAATTTTGGACTTATTTTCATATTTCAGGACCCAAAAAATTTTTTTTTTTTTTTTTTTTTTTTTTTCGGTAAAAGTCGGCCTGACAGGGTTCTGCGGCATTGGGAGCCATTTCGGGAACAGATCCGAAACGGTCCTGTAATGCCCTCAAATTTCATCTAATGATACACATTAGTCTTGCCTTTACATAATACACTATTCAACTAATTCCATAAAATTACAAAAAAACACACACTTGAAGGATGTTTTTTATACGATAAATTATTTAAGAAATTGAGCTTTTGTCATTGTAGAGATCTATAAAGTAAACTTCCTTTTCTATGCAATTGTAGTCATGATTTTTATTATATTTAGTTTTCTTTCATATTTTGTGTGTCTAATCATTTGTTTAACCCTGGAGCACACCAAGCGTCCAATTTCTGGACGATGAACAAATTCAAAATTATTTTTTTGTCTTGTTACTACTTGGATGGAAGTCATCCTAATTTTGAGAAATTCTTTATGAAGTTATTGTTCTATCCAAGGGTTGGATTTGGTATTTCTAAAGTACATAATTTTTTTAAATTACAAATGTAGAAGTATGTCAAGTAGTTGACTTGCATTGACTGTAGTTCAAAACCAAATTTGCAAAAATTAGGTCATAGAATTAAAGAACAAAAAGATTTCCAAAAATCACCATGTGAAGAGAAGTTCATTTCAAACCCACTCCAACAAGTTTTACTTGAAAAATGATAATATTTTGCTTGTAATTAAATAGGAATTTTGAAATTTTTCTTTCAAAATTTATAGAAAAATATTGCTGAAAGCATTGGAGAATCTAACCATACGGATGGAATCTAAAATTCAAAATTTACAACTTCTATTTGTATTACAATCCCAAAATATTCTTCCAAATAGTACTTTACAATGATTTTTTCCAAATCGTCAATTCTGGACATGATTCGAGACGCTCTAGGGTTAAAGTTGTAAACAATAGTTAATTTCACTTTTTGTATTTAAATTTATTTTTATTTCTAGGAATACTATAATGTATTCAAATTTTTAATTTTCTTGTCAAACTTCTTTTGGTTGTAAAATTTTCTAAATTCGAACTCTTTTTAAATATAATATTTTTATAATTTATTAAAACTTTATTTTTTGTTTAATCCTTAAATCTTATTGTTTTCTCAATGCTACTCCCTATTATTTGCATAATCCTCATTTTAAATCATTCATGAATCACTCTCTAGCATTCTAGGGTTATCTTCCATTCTTCTAAGGTTCCATTGTAAAATGCCATAGAGGAGGTTTTGAGTCTTTCCAAAGACTTCAAAATGTTATTAAAATCACAAAGAAAACAAATTCAATTCAATTTTTTTTGTAAGAGTTGCTTGAATCTATTTTCATTGAATTGTGCTGGATATTCCTTCATTTGGCATTTCAACTGATAGAGAAGATGCTTAATTATTCACCAATAATTGTATAGAGTATCTTGATACATTAGGAGGAATTTGAGGACTTTGGAAGATTGTGAGTTCATGTAGTTTGGAAACATAGGAATTGCCATAGGAACTTATAAATGTAAGATTCTAGCATGATCGAGACCATGCCAAGTCATAAAAAAAATTTAATTTAATTTTTTTTAAAGTAAAATTGTGAATTTTTTTCATATTTCAAGATCCAAAAATTTATTTATTTATTTATTTATTTATTTATTTACTTAGAATAATTGCTAGCTGACAGCAGCCAGCAATTCCTTGGACTATTCAAAAATAGACCTTGAAACAGCCCTGTAGAGGCCTCCAATCCCTCCAAATGACTTCTTGCTCCCCATTTGAATTCTAGCCAAATAATGATCATATCAGATTTTGAATGGAATGAAGCCGGCATGTCAAGTCAGGTTTCTTCTCCTTTTGAAAATTTCGAAGAAGCTAAAGGAGAAGATGATCAAGTTGGAAATTATGGCAGTCCATTGATTTGTCCTATTTGTCCTACTTCCATGGCATTTCTGTGTTTGTCAGTTGGCAAGATCATTTGCCGCCTATTTTCAGTCTAATTTTGGACTTCATAATTCTACGAGCATGTCAAAGAATTCAAAAGCTCAAACACTCCGCACCCTCTTACTCCTCAAACACTTCTCTACCAGAACCAGCATTGCAATTCTAATACGGATTCCAGATAACACCGTCCAAGAAACTCCAAACGAGGGTGTTTCTCTATCATTCGCGATCTGGTAGGAATTCTCCATTAGTTTCTAGTAAGCATCCACACACTGGCTGAGCTCAAACTCAACACAGCACGCCAACATTACGGGATTCCCCGCAACGTTGGGTATCATGGTTTTCGTGACTTAGCTTTGTCGGGTGTAGAAAACCATCACTGTCTGAACGTGTGAAAAGAAACAAACCACTTGAGAAGTTCCAAGTTTCCAACAACTCAATTGCAAGCAACCGTAATCGAAAGACCCCTAATCGGCAGACCCCTCACGAAGACCAGGAAGAGCAACACCCGCGTCTGTCAAGCAGGAGTTTGAAATACATGAATGTGATGGCATTGATATGAAGAAAGAACTGGAAAAACACGAAAGAGACAATGACAGGAGGCCTAATATACCAGTTTTCTGGTCCACTATCTCAATTCTACAGCTTGAGCATGATCTTAAAGCAGTTGCTCCCTTTCTGCCACAGTGCTCCGGGTTAGACGCTGCTCGCCCATCACACTAGTAATGAAATTGATTAGATTCAGATAGCTGCTGCTCAATTGAGACTCTGGCTTGCATACTCCAAAGTGGTCTGCTTGCACAGGTAGAAACCTTCCATTCCGATAACGTGCTGATGTCTCCTCAACCACCTGCCCACTAAACCCATACTGCGATACCACAACCCATCGAAGAACGTTACCACAGCTCTAAAAAACAAATAATACTGGAGCTCAATACAACTGGATAATTATGAAGCTTGGTGACTTTTGATACGTAGGGTCATAAAGGTGTCTAATATCAATGGAAGTGCTAGGTATTGAGGATCTCTTGCGCAAAACAGCTTTCCTCAACTACGAAGGAAAGTCACAGATCAAAGCTTCTTGGGTGATTGTAAGAAGATCGATCACAAATCATGAATTCACTTGACAAGAAACATGAACGAGACCCTGGAATCGCATAAGAATTGGGCACTCACAGCACTCGTCTTATTTTTCTCAGCAACAACTGCAAATTTCCATTTGCCGCCGTAACTCTCTCCTTCAATGTGCTCAAATGCGGCATTGAGACGACCAAGATCGTCGTTGATGACCTTTAGTAGATAACCATCTCTCCCATCTTCGGCAAGTGCGCAGCCAAATCAGCAAGTTTGGATCCTACATGAGGTGTAGCATAGAAGTGGAATCCTCTGATGTTTCGGAGAAAGTTCACATACTTTGGGTCATTTCGAAAATCATTATATGCTTTGACTACTATCTCCTTCACCACAATGCCTCCAAGGCTGTGGCAAACAAACACAATGGGGTGGTTTCCTTTAGCTATGTCGGTGAGGTCAACCATGTTTTGTACCAAGCTCTCTCCAAGTAAGTATCCGTCCCAGTTTCCTGTCGTGTCTGTCTTCAAGGCAGAGGAGTCGTACGAAAGGGACCAAATCCGAGCTCCAGTTAAATCTTTGCTCAACCATTCTATCGGCCAACAAAACTCCTTGCCATTTACATCTTTCTTCCCACCAATCCAAGTTTTCCAGTACGCCTCATCGAAACCGTGGAATTGTAAGCCGTGTAAGAACACAATCTCCACTTCGAGCGGAATGGAAGAGTCACAAAGTTTGTACACCGCATCATTCTCCTGTATAGTACAAGCCCAATTCAAGGCAGAAGTTATATTAATTGCATTTTGTGTACAGTAAATAGCTCCACAGTAGATACGCGGCAAAAAAGTTCATTTCATTATATTCGGACACTTCAAATTGCGACTCAGCCCAAAGCTCTAGCAAGCAGGAAGGACATAGATTTAGGGTTTCAAGGCACCAAGCTTGAAATGTGAAATGGTGAGAACATGAGTGCAGAAAACAAAATGGGGCACCACCCGAGAACTGGGAACGCCCCAGGGTACAACGTTGGGTGAGCTCCCGCAGGATGCAGCGGCACACAACACGGTAAACTACATTGCAGGGTGAGCTGCGTGCAGAGCACTTAGCCGTGCTCCCCGTCCTTGCAAGTTTGCCCAGATCGACGTTTGGCAACTCTTCGGAGGTAAAGTGTGCACAGCAGCTTCGCCACGTAGTAAATCACTATGTGAAGCGAAGAAGTGAAGTGAAGAAATGAATGACGGACTAATTGATGTGAAGAATTCAACCTTTCTGATTCCAAATGGCGGATTCGACGGGGAGCTGCTGCTGCAGCACCACTCCACCACGACCGCATCTTACACTCCGCAAGCGGCAACAAGCGGCAACGAGCTAGGCGACCAAGCAAAGTAAAAAACGAAGTACCCCACAAGCTGAAGGATCTGGCACCAGCACAAGCTCACGGCATTGATGCCAAGTAGGAAGACTCCAAGCACCGCTAGAATTAGTATCGTCCCCTTGCTAAAACTATCCTACTAGATCTCCTTGGAATACTTCATGTGAATCTGCTGAAAGCAACAATCCCAGGATATTTGTCTGTTCCCAACAAACTCATCTCACACCGCAACAACGTTTTTTGGAAAATTCGGAAAGCTTTGTATGAAATTCTTACAAAAGTATTGAAAAGTTCAAGGTAATAAGTGGCTGAAATGCACTTCTCCGTCAAATCTTTCTCCCATGATCACTGGCGCGTCGAGACCTTCGAAGCCAACTCAAGACGGAGAAATGTCGGCAAGGGCAACGCTTCGAGTGTCTCCCAAGGTAAGTGTCTCCTCCGTCGGGTCTGCTCAGTGCCTCAGCAGTCGAAATAAGGTAAGGTAAGTTAGTAGGTCCACAAAGTGCCCATCGACCTGCTGAAACTGAATTTGGGGAGCTAAAGCTTCTTGAAATATTTTCAATAAATTTTTCTTGAAATTCAAGTGGAATTGGTATCTAACACCAATTCGTTTCATATTTTTTGAAGCTTTGTGGAGTTAGTTATAGATTTTTGAAGTCAAAATGGCATTGGTTCTAAAACCATCCACCTCCTCAATGTACACTCATTGTACATTCCTTCACTCATGTACATTTGAGGAGGTGGGTAGTTTTGATGTATGAACTAATGTTGAGCCTTTTGTCAATCTTTAATATCTGATTTGTAGGAAAAATAGACAATTTCTTAGCTTCTAGAAGCTCATTCAGATTTTTCAATTCTTACCTTGAAGTTAATATGAATAGTGAAATTTTATTGGTTGAAATCCTTCATTTAATTTTCTAATGTAATTTGGCAATTTTTCATACTTTATTTCCATTTGGCAATTTTCTTTAATGTGGGAATTAGGGCCAATTTTGTATTTTTTTTTTCACTCTCTTGTTTGTTCTTTTCAAATATCCTTGGCAAGAATTGAATTTGGCTAGGCCTTTACCATTTTAGGGCCAAGGATGAAGCTTTTGGAAAATATAAGGATCTAGAAGAGGGTCCAAGCATTTTTGAGAGGCTAGTTTGTATGATTAGTATTGCAAATCAAGAAATCTCAATACCATGACTACCATCATTTTCAAATGCCTCAAAGGAGCAAGATACATGACTCACACTTGTAGTATTCATATAAGAAGGGTTACATACAAGAAACAATCATCATTTTCATTCTTCTAGAGAAGGATAGCATGACAAATAATGTCATCTACTTCCCCATCTAAGCCTTCTATTGCAATTCACAACATTATTCCAATAAAAAAATCTAATCATAAAACAAAATATACAAATGATAAAAACTAATAGAAAAACAAATTGTAAAAGCTAGTAACTTCAAATCTTGGCAAACAAATTGTAATTTGTAGAGTAATTTTCTACATACATGGTAACATAAATTTCCTAGAAAGTATGTGCCTAGTCAACTATCCACTAGAAAAAAAAAGGTCTTTAAATTAGTGATTTTCTTACATACTTCAAGGATAGCTCACCAAAATACCATGATTTAATTTTCCTACCAAAAAATCATCTTAAACATTTCTATGTCATTTGGGTATCTTTAAAAAAATTTAATTAGGTTATAACTAGGCTTCTACTCCTTGTACATTGAGTTGAAAGTTCCAAGAGCACTCTAACTTGTTTGACCTCAGCATGGAATTGTTGAGCTCTGTCCTTTTGTTGTCAATGTTGTATGTGTTAGAGGGAATAGTTAATTTACTTGTGTGCCCTCATTGCATTGACAAATTTATAGAGGGATTATCCACTATACACAAAATAGTGAAATTAGATTGCCCCTCATTGATTTCTTGACATTCTATACTACATAGATATTTATAGTTATCGTAGAAAGGTGCAATATTGTAAGAATCATATGTATTGCATGCATTAGTGCATTAGTTCTTGATCCTGGTTTAGAAGTTGCATGCACATCTATGTAAACAAGCAATGAATCATGAGGTAATTTGTCTAGATAAAGCCACCTAATTGTTAAAGCAACCTAATTTTACTAGTTTGTATATACAAAATAGTGAAATTAGTTTTTTTTTTGTACTAATTTTTCAATCTTTGATACAATATAAATATTTATTGTTGTTGTACAAGGATGTAATATATTTGAATTAGATATTGTTGCAACCAAGATTCATAAACCTCTACATGTACAAATGAAAATATTTATAGAAAAATTTGTTGACTTTTGATAGCTTGGATAATAATTTTTGGAGGTAAGGCAATTCAATTGTTAAAGCAATCTAAATTTACTATTTTGTGTAGACAAACTAAAACTATCTACCAAAGTCAAAAATTGCCCATGTGAAAAAATGATGGCATTTGCTAACTTGTAAACTTATTTTTGAAAGACACTTATAAGAGTGAGTGCTAGTAAAATTCATACTTGCAATTAGAGTCCCTAATTAACTACAAGTGGTTAGAAAATAGATAAAAGAAGTACAAGACATGGGGGATTTTTTTAATATGTACTTATGGAAAAAATGTTGGAAACTTTGGGAGTGAAACATGTAAAGGGGTCAGTTCCCTCAAGCCTAAGACAAGTGACAATCATTCTTCAATTTGCACTCACTTTGCACATGTTTTTTCCCTTGAAACTATCCCAATATAGCTAACAAAGTTCGACTCCTTTTAGAATGTAATTTGAAAATTAAATTTCTTTTAACAATTGTATGCTACATTTTATTAGTTACATATATGCCAAATTTCTAAAGTTGGTGAGCATTTTTGCAATAGATGTCCTAGTTATCCAAACTCCCCCAACAATTCACAATAATTAGCATAATTTTGTATTCAAGCACTCAAATTGAAGGGTTTAGAGGGATCCATCAACCACAAGGGATGCAAAATTCTATAGCCCAATTCACCTTTAAGCACCTCCAAACTTCAATCACATCAAAGATGTCCAAGTTTATTCCTAGTCCATCCTAAAGTTGTAAATTATAAACTTTGATGAATTGAAGGAAAAAATTTTAGTTTAACTAAATTCTATCCAAAACATGCAATGTAATAAACAAAAGAGGTTACTTTTTCTAGAAAGAACTCCAAATTGTAATCCTATCATAGAAGCAACAAATTTGCTAGGCACTATGAAAGCAACTTACACAAGTGAAACGCCTAAATCCTATAACTTGAAAACAAATCATCCAACTCATTTACAACAATAACCAACAACACTAAACAACAAAAGTCTTGAATACTATTGCATACAATTTCTCTTAGTTTGCTTAGAAGCGTTAGTTATTAGCCATTAAGGCTTCAAATTATTTCCAAGTTCAAACTTCAAGAAACGTGCAAATACTTGCAAATATGATGACTTTGAGGAAGAATTGTTCAATAGAAAAATGTGGAAATCCAAAAATCCTAATCCAACAAGCCAATCACACCTTTGTCCACAAAGTTTTAGTCATTGCCCCAATTCTTCATCCATAGCAAGTTTAACTCACTAATACATCTAGGTGTACATATTGGTTATACTAAATACAAAACATATGATCCAAAATTGCAACTCCTAAATTAGATATAAATTTTTTTAATGGCTTTAAGTTGTAGGCTATCTACATTACTTATTATATATTACTTATTATATATATATATATGATTTTAAATGTATTCTAATTTATTTGAAAAAACTATTATTAAATTTATCTCAAACACACAAAATCCTATCTACATTACACCTCACATCTATTATATTAAGTACAGACCATACAAAAGACCAAATGAGACCTACTACTGTAAACCTTTATATTTGTCTTTCCAATATGATGATATGTTGCACTTGATACAAGAGCCATTAGAGTAGTTGTTTGGGGCTTTCAACCCTATTTTGATATTTCTATTCATCAATTCATTTGATAGTGACTTCTAAACAAAGGATGTGATGCCAAACAAAATTTGGTGAGCGTTCATACTCTCGCCTATTGTCACCAATTCAAGCACTTGTTCTGGGCTAACCACAATTTGTTCCCTCAAACCAACAATAAATATTCCTCTTTGCAAGTAGCGATAAATGATTGATTCAAAGTGTTATCCTATTGAATGAAAATACAAGTCGAAAGAGAGAAGAGGTGCTACGATGTCTTCAACATTGTTACATCATGATTACAACTCAACATAGTTGAAGCCTTTGCCTACGGATTTAGATAAATTAATACCATAGGATTTATTGAGAGTTATTTGGACAAACCTTGGTGTTCCCACAATCTTACAGTTCCCAATTCTTTGGAGCCAACAGGTCGTTGATCTCTTCATTATAAATTTCCATGTTGGAAATCCGCAAAAGGAACTTACAATTCACAACTTGTAATGGTATGTATCAATTGTCAAGGGCAGTAACCTCAACTAAGTAACTAACCATTGAATCTAGAGATAGCTGATGCGATAATATCCTTGGTTTGAATTTCATAGATTGACAAGGTAGATGACGCCAAGTCAAATATTTTGTCTGCAATATTACAATATTAGGCAAATTTTACAATCAAAACCTTCCGTCCCATGTAAAATCCTGTCAACAGACAACCAAAGAGCCTTGGTATTCAAGAAACAAACGTGCAAGACAAGGCTCCAAACCATGACACAGAAACCTACGTTGTAGAAGCCTGAGGTAAAGTCTTGTATACGAAAATTTATGAGAGCCTCATGACTTTCTTCGACGCAATAAGAATTAAAAGATCTTATTGAAAAAGGTCATGGTTGTAAGAGATTAACATGTACTAAATACAAGTCAAACCACACTCAAAGATACCATTGGCATTACTTTGCTAGGACAAGACTAAAGTCCTTTATTGAAGTTCTAAAGCTTTAAATTATTTTGTTGTTGTCATTTTTTTTTAAATTTATAAATGGATAGTATTGCAATGTATTTTTTTTGATGATTTTGGAAAAAAAAAATATGCAAAAAAAATCTTTAAATGGATGTAAATTAGGCCAAATTTAGGATTTTTTCACCATGTAGTACTTTCAAAGGATTTTTTTATCAAGATTATTTATGCTAATGAAGTATACAATTATAAAAAATTATTTTATGAAAATTATTTTCAAACTAAATATAATATTTATAAATTTTTAATCAATTAATTGATTATTGACAAAATATTCATTTGTTCTAAAAACAAATTCAATATTTTATTTCAAAAAGAGATTACATAGGGACCTAAACGTCAATAATATATACATTTTTTATTCTCACACAATTATCATTTGTATTATTTTAGATATTGAAAAAAACATTAAAAAATACGTACTTCTACATATTATAGAAAATAAAACTATATTCAATTTGTATCAAAAAATTCCTTTCCTACTCTAAAGTAAATTTACACACATATGTCAACATGATTTTTTTTGGATTAATTCACATTATTATTCATTAGAAATTGGACTCTTTTTGTCCATTGAAAAACGTGATATATTGACAGTTCAACTACAATTGGATTTTTAGTAAAGATTTTTTGTTTTTTTCATGAACAAAATACTATTAGTCTTAAGATAACTTGAAGCTCTAATAAAAAAAGGACTAAATTACATGTAATTAATAGATTAGCATTAGAAAACAATAGATTCAAAGAAAATACATTATAGATTTTAGTGTGTCTAACCCCTTTTGTGGTACATTAGAGTGTGATTTGACCCATATGTATGATTGACTAGAAATGAGTGCTCTTATAGAAATATAGAGTGAGAAAGAATTTGAACCAAGTTTCCATTGTGGCCGCACTCTAATACTTTCAAATATTTTCTCCATGTTGCCTATCAACACCAATGGAAATGAATACAAAGAAGCAAAAACCATGATCAGTTTAGAGAAGGCAAAATACTTAGGATATTTTTGTGTAATTATAGGAATCGAGAATTAAAGCATGCATTCACATGCACCTATCCCTTATTATCTTCCACGGCCTATTTTGTGCACTATCAACGCACACTAGCAACTGCCTTTTCTCTGAGTCGGCCATCTCTCTCTTTACTCCTCAATACATGATGCAACCAACGACGTCCACATTCAATTTAATGCACCAAAATACTTGCTCTTCCAGACTTAATATTGATTTCTACAATTTGATTAGCTCCAACTGCACAATCAAAAGAAGGAAAAAAACTTTCAAAAGTTGGGCACACAAATTCATCACACTGAAAGTCTGAAACCTATGCAATTTCATCAATCAATTGAGCTTTAAAGCCAGGAAAGACAATCAATTGAACTTCTGATGAGTCTCCAATGAACGTGCTAGAGTCCAAAACCCTAAAACTGGAAAAGAAAGAAAAACACAATGACCTACAAATTCTTGCTCCTGCTCCATCTTCGATAACTTGTGAGAGTCCAAAACCATAAAGGTGGGAAAAAAAATAAAACAGAGTGTCCTACAATTTGTCACTCTTACTGTATCTTTGATGAACCTACTAAAATCTAAAAACCTAAAATATAGGAATCCTACAACCGAAATTTGAATCTTGCATCAATACCCAACAAAATACTCTACCATGTACTTCTCCGGTAAACCACCTTGATGCTGCAATTCTACCACGTGTTTGGTAGGGAGGCCAAAATATGCATGGAAAAAAATGAAGACCATATCCCTATTCCCCAATGCTGAAATCTGTCAACTGGTGTAGGACAAAGGCCACTTGCATAGGTCAAAAGGAATGACAGTTGCCTTTGTTGGCGATCATGAAAAAAACGCACAACTTCTTCACAGTAGTAAGAAGCCCAGTATCAATCTTCAACTGCCTACCAAACATTTGCAACAAGCCCCCAACTATAAGAACCCCGTGTTTTAGGTGACATCGAATAAAATAAACCATAATTCTATGTCTACATTAATGTCCGCCATAACATCAAGATTTTATGGTAGACATTAAATGACAAATCTTAAGTAATATCCAATTTAATAACTTAGATTTTTATATTAATAATAATGTCTACCATAACATGAAGATATTATGGAGGACATTTTCATTGACATAAAAATAGAAGTTGTTACTTTGGATCATGTCATCTAAAATTTATCAGTAAAAACACAGGATTCTTATAGTGCCCATTCTATACAAAGTTCCGAGCACCCTTCCCTTCCAACCATTTGGCATAGAGATGCTCCATCCCTACATGCTCCATGAAAGTGTAGACCACATAATCGCACACACAAAATTTTATTAGAAAGATACTTATTTCTTACTTAAAATCTCTTAAAAAGGTTCTTACTTAGAATGTTATCTCTAGGACTATACTTAAAACACCCCTTTCTCTTGTAGTAAGAAGGCCCTTACGCAGACCGTGAACCCTTCATTCACAATCAAAACAATTAGATTTCTGTGTTAGTCATCTTCTTGACCACCCCAACGTTGCTATCGGCATCAAAGTGCATATACGTAGTGATGTTTCTTCCTAGGGCGAGGAGCTAGACTAGAAACTTGCTTACGAGATATTTCAAAGCGCATATGCTTTTGAAACTCTATCATCGTTTGACAATAAATAAGAACTGAGTTCACTAACTAGCTTGCTATGACTAGTAAAGACAGCTTGAAGCACCAACATATTGCCGCATCTAGTTACATTATGCACAAACCATATCCACGTGTACAAACCACCCCCAACATCCAAAAAATTTACAATGGAAGTTAATGAAAATCCAAACAATAACAAACAAAAATATCTCCATTTTCAATTTCTCCAAACAATAACAAATAGAAATATCTCCATTGACGAATTGCTAAGTCTAAGGCAAAATCATGTCCAAAATCTAGATATGCAAATGTCTAGATGTCTAGACGCAACAAATGCAGCAAATGTAGTGGCTGCTAGATGGCGGACACCATCCAAAAGTTGTAGTACTGGATGGGTAGGTGGATGGGCAAATTGCCAAGCAGTCTGGCAGACAAGCAGATGGCAAAGTAGACAAGCAAGCGAATGGACAGGTGATCGGATGGGTTGTCGAGCGGGCAGGATAACGGCTTTTGAACAAGCTTTCAAACAAGCATTCCAATTGTCAATTAATAAGGTTTCAGGTTGAGCAATTACATGGAAGGCAAACACCCAATCTAAAATAAATAGTGCTAGGGATTCAATTTCCTTTGTCACTAACCACACTAATTCCAAAAATCAAGGTTAGTATAGTTAATGATGCATGACACATTGAGAAAAAAAATCCTTTGTCACTAACCACACTAATTCCCAAAATTGAAGTTAGTATAGTTAATGACATATGCATATTGTGGAGAAAAAAATCCCTTATAACTAATTGCACTAACCTTATAAATTGAGGTTAGTACGGTTTGTGACACTTGCATATTGGGAAAAAAATCCTTTATCACTAATTGCACTAACCCTATAAATTGAAATGAATATGGTTAGTGACACATGCCACATTGGGGAAAAAAAACCTTTCTCACTACCTGCACTAACTCTAGAAATTGAAGTTAGTATGGTTAGTGATACGTGCCACACTGCCACATTGAGAAAAAAATTCTTTGTCACTAAGTGCACTAACCCTAGAAATTGAGGTTAGTATGATTAGTGATACGTGCCACATTGAGAAAAAAAAAATTGTCACTAAGTGCACTAACCCTAGAAATTGTTAGCTCTTCTTTTATTGTATTTTCATATAGTTTACCTTTGTAAGTGTGTAGATGCATAAAAATAAATGACAAAGTAAAATTTACTTAAGGGTTACTTGCAATAGACCTTAGCTTCTCAAATACACCTCAACACAATATTTTTTATAAGTCTGTTTTGCTTCAAATCAATGAAAAAAATAAAAATGTGTTGAGGTGTGCTTGAGGTCTATGTCAAGTACACCATAATACACTTTTATTTTTCCGTTGAACAAATTTTTTTTTAATTATTTGCTTCGAATGCATCTAGTTTGAAAAATTGTAGTGCTTTTACATTGGTTTGTCACTACAAGAGAAAGGGGTGTTTTAAATGAGTTTTCAAGTATAGTCCTAGACATAAGGTTTTAAGTAATGACCTTTAATGCAATTTTTAGCAAAATTTTACTAGAAATACATGTTACACTTGGTATTAAAAGAGTGTTGTTGTTGAGGATCTTTGAAATGAATTTACGTCTACTTCTAGACCAGATTCATATGACAAACACTAACCCAACTAACACCAAGTGCAAACATGATATATTGCTAACCTTGTCATATTTGATGGAGAAATTAAATTTTTCCAACAAATTAGGGACATGTTGAAGTGTAAGTGTTAAGTTATACCACATTTCTTATATGACAAGGTATTACAAAAGTTCTAAAATACTCCTCAATTTTTTTTAAAAAATCAAATAAAAATCAAAATAATTCTTTTCCAAATTTTTAGTGTGAATATCTCATGCTAAAAATTTTATGGAGCAAAATGTTATTGACTAAAATGTCACTCCAAATTTTTATGCTTTCTTTAAATTACTCTAGAATTCTCAAAAGAATCATAAAAAATGATGTACATACATTTTATGCACTTTTCAAGTTTCCACAATTTTTGAAGATTCACAAAGGGAATTACAAAGAAGTGTAAAAAGTTTGGGGGAGGTGTAATATTTCCATGAATATTTCACCCCAAAAAAATTTGAAATTGAAAAAATTCTTATCCAAAAATTCTCAAAAAAATTCTGTCATTCCACTAACAAAGTTCCTAATAAAATTTGAAAAAAGATCCTTGTATGAACTTTTGAAAAATAATCAAAATAGTTTTCCAATTTTTTCCAATTCAAGTGTGTTATTTGGGAATACAACATATCCAAATTTTCTTTAAATGAAATCTTTAATAATTCCTCAATTAGCTATGGTAATTTGTGTAAAGTGTAGGAAGCATTTTCAATTCAAATCTACTATATGAAAATATTGTAAGAGCCAAGGCATTGTCAAATAAAATAGTTGTTCCAGATAATTAAATTGCATGCATTTTAGGAGTAAGGTAAGAGGTTCATAAAGCAACCTTTTAAGGGATGAATTGAATTTTGGAGAGATAAAACATTTTGATGTATTTTTTCATTAAATTTCCCTCAAAAGAGTGAAAAGACAAGTAGAATTTAGGCATTTGTAAACCAAGTTGTTTCATATTTTGTAGAGATTTGTGGAATTAGTTACAAATTTTTGAAGTTGGAGAACAAATAGTCATATGTAGTCATCAAGAGCAACTTCCTCTTGAAATGTGCAGATTTGGAATATTGAAGAAAGCCAAATGTATTCCTAGGTCATGATTTCTTTTTAATGCTTGGAGCCTCATTAGTAGTGTTGTTTCTTTAGCAATTTGGTGCAAAATTGCACCAAAACTTTTGGTGTAGTATCAAGCCTATAAAAAATAAATAGTAAAATTTTGGATGAAATCGCCAATAAACTTCAATTTTTTAAAACAATGTATGAAAGTAGAATGATAGATATGAATTATGCACTATTATGATATTTTCTATTCAATATATGGATGATTCTTGGGATTTGGAGCTCCACAATAAAATGAAGTATTGCTACTTTTGCACTTCATAAGAAATGAAAAAAAAAAAAATGCTCATTAGAAGACATTTGAGGGCAATGTGTCACGTTCCTATTTCCTTAGGGTGCCCAAAGTCCCTTAGTAAGAACGAGGGGACCTTGGGAGTGAAGTCGTTCCCAAGCCTTGTAATAGACTAAGATGGGAGGAATGAGAGACTCCCAATCAAATAGGCACAATAGCAACTTAGATATGAAGAAGTAGAATATGTGTCATACATGCTTGGTAAACTCTTATGTAAACGCCTCCAATTGTCCAAAGAACTTGTGATTTGGACTTGTAGGCCAAGAATCATAGCTGTTCAAAATTGACTATGTCCTAGTCGTGCTGAGACACTTAGAGGCTAGGAAGTAGGGTTTTCAATGAATCCCTCAAAGAAGTATTGCATGTAGCATATAATTGAAAAGCTATAAATATAAAAAACAAGAATGAAAAGTATTACAAGGTTCCAAGCTATAGACTAAAAGTTATAGCAAAAAAAAAGAGCCATGGTGAAGGTGTGAGGGTCATTGCAAGAAACACCATCTAATTTCTGTAGTGTTTTGTAGAATGACTTTTTTTTCTTTGGAAGTACTATTTAATTAGAAAAACAATTTTTTTATTTTAAAAGTCCAACGTATACACTTTAAAGAAAAAGGTACCCTATAAAAGAAAATCTTAGGAAAATTCTCTAAGTAGGAGAAATAAAATCTCATATGTAAAAATGGGCATATTTTCATTTTCATTTGTAAAAAATGAAAAAAGTTATTTCTCTTAAATCTAAAAATTGTGCATTTGGAAAGAGTTGGTGGTAATGAGGTTTCACAAAAAAAAAATCTTTACTCCATCATCAATGTTCAAAAATTGCATGCAATGGGAGTATTGTTTGTACACATGTAGAGGCCATGGAATAATGTATTTTTAGATTTCTTTTGGCTGGAATATGCTTTTCTACTATGAAATTTCACCTTGAAAATTTTAGCTGTAGATCATTAAATTTAGGGACTCCTAGTGTAGAAAAAACCCTAAATCTCAATTTGTGACAAATTAACAAAAAAGAATTTTGAATATAAAATTAATTTTTTTAATTTTTGAAAAATACAAAATATAAAAACCTTCAAGTTAGAGAGGTCCAGTAATTATTTCATATTCTTAGATCTTTTAATTCAAAAGTTATAATAGAAAAGAACAACGTCATTCTATTTTTGACGGGAAATAAGACTGGTGTTTCTTGCAATTATTTGTGACACTTCTCCTAGTTATCTCGAATCTTTGGAGGGCCATAACTTTGTAATAACTTCTTCAAATGGAACAAGTAAGTAGTCTATTGACATTTATTTTTTGTAAAAATGTCTAAAATGGGCATGTACATGGGATTTGGAACCTTCAACATAAAGTTATGCTATTTGAAAATTTGGGACTTCTAAATGGCAAAGTAACTTGACAATTTATATTGGAAGTGGGTGGTCTTCAAAATCCCAAGGGTGTTTCGGGAAGTCCTTCACTATACAAGAGAGGTGTTGCCAAAAACCACATAGAGTATTATAGGAAGGGTTGGTTTCCTTCTTTTCTCCCTCTTTGAGCTTTGGTGAGTCTCAATGAATTAAGGTTGGTGATACAACTTCACCACCACTTGAAGGAACCATAGGACACATGTAAGAGTGTCCTGTGGCATCTGTTGGATGAGTCCTGCTCCCTTCTAGGTTTTCCTTGTGGTATTTTGGATTGGTAATGAGTCTTGGTTAGCATTAGAAGAAAAGTAGCAAATACCAAAAAGACTATTAGAGAGTTGGGTGATACTTAAGCACTGTGAGGACTACAGTAAGTTGTCCTACTATGGGTCTTTGAATAATGAAGTGGAAGTTCCACCCCCATGTCACCATGTGATGTACTTGGTGTCATGAAGGAAGTGCGTGCTAGTAGTCTCAATAATTAGAACTTAGTAGAATGAGTTGGAAAGGTGAGCTAATGTTATATATCAGCTTGGCATGTGCAATATTAGGCACACTAGCTAGTATATGAGCATAGAAAGTGTAAGTCTACAAACCTTGAATTCTATATACCTATAGTATAGGTGTCTATATTATAGACACCTCAATGATTATAGTATATTTATATTTTAAACACCTATATTATAGGTGTTTATATTGTAAACACCCTCTCTGACAGTAGTATACTTACAAATACCTAGGCTCAGGGCTCGTAGATTCACACTTCTATATTCACATACTAGCATCATTGCAATATTAGGCAATTGGTGGTCCATGTGATATTGTAAGCAAGTTGTGATGAATATATTGAAATGTTTAGTATTGTAAGGTGTCAGTTGGGTTGCAACACAACGGAAGACCATGAGTTCTTTTGAGTTCTTAGATTGTGAGAACATGCTACATTAGTAGTTTAACATAGCTGAGAGATTCCTAGGTATACAACTCTTGTATTATATATAGGGGTCATTGGCATTAAAATGGCTTAGAGGATGACTTTTGTTAAAATAATATCAAATTAAAAAGACCAAAAAATTAGATGAAGATCAAATTAAAAGAAAATTATATGTAGAAAATGTTGCATTATATACATTTTAGAGAAAAAAAACCCTACAACATATATGAAGAATTGCAACACTTGTACATAGTTTTTAAAAATCCATACAAAAAGTACTCTCCAATTAAAATTAAACTTTTATTAAAAAGCCCCTAAAGTTAGGTAGCTTGGCCAATGATACATGTATTTAAAAAAATTCATTTAATTAGGTTTTCAATGTTATTATTATCCTCAAAAAATATTCATTTGATATGTATAATTACATTTTTGGACTCCTTTTTAAAAGGCCTACAAGAATTTCCTATATTAAAGCAAATTATATACCTTAAGAATAGATTAAAATGCATTAAAAGTAATCATAATCAAGGCCAATTATTAGGGAGTTGCATATCCAAAAGAGACTGCTACATTAATTATAAAATAATAAATTTAAAATAAAAAAATTAATTAATTTTTAATTTGATTTTAGGTTTCTTTAAACTTTTTGAAATAGTTAAAAAGTTTTTTTCTTGTATTTATTTTTATCTAAACTTGAAATTCAACTACTATTAGTTGATTTATTATTTCAAAATAGTACAATGAACAAACATTGAAATGGCCCTAAAATGGCCACCCTTGGCTCTCAAATTAACCCCTAAAGCCTTAAGGTGCATTTTTTGGCATTATAAATTTTTTGGGCAGTTCACTACGAATGGAGTTTGTTTGTTTGTTTTGCTGAAATTTATACACAAGATGTGCCCAAGGAGTAGCTTTAAGGCCCAACAATTTTTGTAACTTTTGACTTTGTGGTTAAAAAGTTATGGCATGATATGTTGTTTTCTTTACTCGGAGGGTAGCCCGGGCTACCCTCCGAGTAAAGAAAACAACATATCATGCCATAACTTTTTAACCACAAAGTCAAAAGTTACAAAAATTGTTGGGCCTTAAAGCTACTCCTTGGGCACATCTTGTGTATAAATTTCAGCAAAAAAAACAAACAAACTCCATTCGTAGTGAACTGCCCAAAAAATTTATAATGCCAAAAAATGCACCTTAAGGCTTTAGGGGTTAATGTCCTTTAATGCCTATTATACTATAACTTTGGATAACAACATTTGCAATGCAATTTTGCAATTGGCTTTTAGAAAGGTAGCAACATAGCTCATAGACAACTCAAAAAAACTCTTTCCAATGCAATGGATGATAGATGTATTTATTTATTTGTGGACACGTCAATATCCTTTCAAAACCTTACAAACTTGCAAAACACAAACAACCCGCGAGTAGGCTTGGTATAAGAATAGTCACTATTGCATATGTTTTCAAGTATTAGTACATGTGCTAATAAATTCAACCTTCCCTTGTGTGCATAAAAAGTCCTTTTTTATAACGACAAAAATTTCATTCAAAATTTGAATTGTTGGCTTTGCAATAGACCAATTTGCTCTTTAAAATTGCTAGCCATATGAGGGACTTTTGGAATGCCTAACTTACCATTTGCTAATATAGGGATGGTTTTCGAAGAATGCATTGCAAATGTTCAAACCACACAATGGTCCTCTTCATATTGGGAAGCAATGGGTTTTCTTTTCAAGACCAATGGTTATGGCAAAACCACCCATGGTCAGTTACCACTTTAGTGATTCAACACATGTTTTGTAGTTGTATGGGCTCTGTAAATTTTTTCCTATCATATTAGAAGATAGAAATCAAAATCTTTTTTAGTAATTTCTTGCCTTGAATTGAAATTACCATGAATTTTGGTACCTAGAAGCTAATCTAAATCCATATTAAACCTTTACAAACTTTTTTCAATAAATGAGATTGGGGATACATTAGATTGACTTTATGGCCCACACTCAATATTGGATGATGGGTGATGGAGTGATTAGAGATTGCATTAGGAACTTCCATCTTTAGAATACAAATTCATCTCAAGGAATGTTTTTTGTAATTTTTTAAGCCCTCAAGTTGCGTCCATGTCAAGAGATATTGTATCTCCTAACAATGATGACCAATATGAATACACTTTTTATTGACTTTGGGGGTAGTCTAGTGACTCTTTGGGACCACACACAAAATGCATTTCAAAAATTCATAAGAAATTCGTATTTTATCCAAAAGTTGAAATTTCAAATGTTTTCTCCATTTTCACATTTATCTAGAAATGGAAAAACATTTAATTTGGTTTTTTGGGGACACTATTGAAATGGAATTTCAATGATGTCAAAAGGCAATGAAATTCCGTTTCATTTGTGTTAAATAAATAATTTAAAATTTTTAAAAAAAAATGATGCCAAAAGGATAACCCTGATTCCTCATAGCAATAGAGGGGCACATCCCCGTCGCCAGGACTTATCTTGATCACCTGCAGTCACGCTGTCACGCAACTCACGCCTACTCTACTACGGACTAGTAAGTAGTAACTTAGTAAAGGCTCCTAACTCCACTCATAACTTTGCACAGGGTGCCGTGGAGACACCCAAAACCGTCCAAATAAGGAATTCAGCATAGTTGGAGGCAGCTTTTTATAGAAATAATATTTTTCTAGTATTAGCAAGTGAAAATCAAGAATATTAAAAAAAATTGTTTTTTCAGATGTCGACATGTCGTATGTAATTTTTATGATTTTCTAAAGTGTTGGCCCCTAAGACCATTGAAATTGTTCAATAGATGCCTCCAAATCTAAATGCTACTAAAATCAATAGTGAGCCAAATAGATTTTGGTATTTGTCCTTAGAATGTATCAACAATTTAGAGTCAAGCATTTGGCAAATGCATTAATTGCAATTTAGAGATGATTTTGGATGAGTCTAAGGTCTTATATAAGATACATGTGCAGTATTGGGTGTTTCTTCCTTAGTCAAGCCCATGTGTGGAAATTAAATTATAACATTTATTTATTTATTATTGAACAATCTGGAAGACCCATTGCATTAAGGTAGAACCACCTATTCCCAACCAGAGACCCATATCCAACTTGTAGAATGTGGCTATGCCCAACCAAAGCTAGATGAGATTTCTAATCAAAGCTTGGGATGTACTTTTTTCTCATTTTACTAATTAAATCATGACACATGTCCCAAATCATGTAGCAAAACTTACCTGATAAATCATCAATTATATCCCCTATCCTCATGGTTGGATGAAATTAGTCATGAAATGAGGCTATTGTAAACTCATTTTTGTTTTTCATTTTGTTTAGTTTGAAATTCTGGGCTAATAGACTAGTTCAGACCGGTTCTAAATAGAAACTATGTAGCAAACTAAGTCAAATAGGCTTAATAATGGGAATAGGACTATTAATCAAACGGAAGATAAGAAGTAGTTAGGCTAATAGTCAGGTTCGGTTAGTGAGAGTTGGTTACGCCAAGAATACAAAGGCAAATCGACTTTTTCCTCTCTCTCTCTCTCTCACGGCATTTGCAAGGATTGCTTGCCTTTTGCATTCTGTAATTTTTGCAATCTGTAATCAAATGCAATTTTGTCCATTAACCTGTGTAAGCTTTGTAATTCTGTGCAGCCAGTGATTGGCTTTGCATCTTTCTTTGTTTGGACAATTAGCCAGGGATTGGCGTTGTTCATGTTCTTTCTTTTTTATATTCTTTTTGAAGTTACGGTCTAATAACCAGTGATTGGTTTTGAGTCTTTCTAGTTTCCCTGTGTTTCGAGAGGTTAAGTCAATTAGGCAGAGAGTGTCGATTGATTGTTATTTACACTTGTGTGTATTTCTTGGGCTTGTGTGTGGACAATTTTTCTTTGAATTAATTACATTAAGGACGATTAGTCAGTGTGTATTCAGATGCTGGGAGTTAGTAGCCAGGGATTGGCAGAGTTTTAGTGTTTGAGTCAAATTGCCAGTGATTGGCTTTTACTTTAAGTTCTTCATTAAGTCAATTAGCCGAGTGTAAGAGCTGTTGATTGAACTTGGTTTCAAAATTGGAAACAAATTAATTTGAGTATAAAGATCTGTGAAGTAATAGAGTAAGTCAAGGAGTAGCTGCTTGGGTGTGTGCTTTTTAATTAGGTAGTTAGAGCTAAGTCAATTAGACGGTTTCCTAAGCAATTGGAGCAAGACTACTAAGTTGGAGAAGAAGCTGTGAAGAAATGGAAGGAGTTGTTGGAGAAAGCCAAGCTGCAAGGCTGCCTAACCACAAGTCTAATTGATGGTAAGTTCCTATTATTCCAATATGAATAAATGTTTCTTGTTTTGGTTGAACTTGACAAATTGACAGATTGTTGATGAAGTAGGGAATACTTCTAACTTTTATAAAATAAATATTTTATTAATTACCAGTGATTGGTATGTTAAGTCGAGTAGTCTAAAAGAACGGTGTTAAGCCAGTGATTGGCAAGTTTCTTTCATTTTGTATTAAGTGGTCTATTAGTCAATTGGTGAGAAGCTAACTGGTGCGAAATTTAATAGATAAGTCCAATAGACAAAACTTTGATAATATTACAAAATTATTCTTTGAAAAAACTCATATTATAAAATTAATTATGAAAGGCGAATAGTCTGTGAGCTGAACAAGGTTAGGAGCCAGAAATTGGCCATATCCTAATTCAGTTTACACACTGTTACATAATGATGTGTTTTGTTATGTTTGAGTCTAATAGTCACATCATAACTGGTTGTAAACATGCTTATGAAATCTGATGTTCAAAGGATGAAGTCCAATAGTTTGATAAAGAAGGAATTAATGCAGGGAGTAGTTTTGATGAAGTTATTTTAATAAGCTTAATGTGAACTTAGTAACTGATTGATAAAATTGATTAAGTCTAATAGTCCTGGTAGGATGTCCAATAGTAAAGATTGATGTTGCAAGGAGTAAGGGAAGATATATCAATTGTTATTACCATAACTATATAACTTGTAGTTTTTGGATGTCATTCCTATGTCAATTAGTCGTTGTTTGCAAGGCTGGAATTAACAGAGCAACATAAGAATGAGTAATTAAAATTAGTAATTAATTAATTAATTAAAGAATGGCTGGATGTCTAATTGTTTGGTATGTGGAGATTACTATGTAAAAGGATCAAATTGACATTATGTGCTAAGTTGTGTTTGCAGGGAAAAGAGGGAACCAATTCTCTAATACTAATAAGAAAATCTTTATCCATGGTTGTTGAGATCTTGTATGGAATTTGGACAAATTGACAATGTGTAGCTATTGTTAGACTGGTTACTTGTTAGAATAGCCAGACCATTTGACTAAAGAGTTTGATCATACCATTGTATATGGTTATGTTATGTTTGATTCAACTAATTCAATGTGCGTGTTTCAGGAAGAGAAGTGACATGAATATTTGACTTATACATAATTTAAGAGTAATAATCTTTTGTGGTTAAGTACTTATTGAATAGTGGACCAATTGACTAAATATTAAATTGAAGAAGTAATTAAAGAGAACACAATGGTGTATATGCACACCTATATATATATATATATATATATATATATATATATATATATTTATTTATTTAAATATACCTTGTGGGTTTGATTAAGTCTATAGAACAGGAGCCAAGAGTATTTGACACTCCTATGATTATTTGACACTAGAATCCTAGTATAAGACTGTGACAGTAAGTCAAGGGTTAGTTCCATGGGAATTGGACGGAAATTAGAATAAGTTAAGACATGAAATACCTTTAGAAAATTAATTCTTTTAACTTTAATCTTTTATTTTTGAAAATGAGTGATAATCCTACATCAAAAGTGACTTTAGATACAAAACGATAGACTATTTGATTTTTTCCAAACGAAAGAACCACCACTAGGGGATTCCTTGGGTTTTGTTTTCTAAGAAATCCTAAGCTACAGCTATGCAAATTTTTCTCATCATGTAGCAAGATAAGAAAGATGGGGATTACAAATTTTTCATAATTTTATTCTCAAAACTAAAAGTACTATGATTTTTAAGAGCCAAAAAGTGCTTTGAACCCATAGCCAATGTTTAAAGTCTTCTAATTTGAATCATAGCCAAGACTACTTTACTAATTAGTAAGTCTTCATGCATACTTTATGACACTTTGGGACATGTGTCATGACCTTATTAGTCCCAACCTTGAAAATGGGAGAAAAGTACATTCCAAACTTTGATTGTAAATCTCTTCTAGTCTTGGTTGGAAATAGCTACATCCTATAAGTTGGGTATGGGTCTTTGATTGGAAATAGGTAGTTCTACCTTATGTGGGTAGTACTAAGTAGAAAAATAGTTTTGGTTATGATCTCAATTGGAAGACTCTAGATATTGACCATGGGTTCAGAGTACTTTTTCACTTTCAAAAATCATAGTAATTCCAGTTTTGGAAATTAAATTGTGAAAAATTTGCAATAGTAAGCCCTTACTATTGTCAACTACCAACAAGCTTGATTTTCAGATTGGATCATTGTTTGCTATTCCAATATCAAGCTTGAGAACTGCTAATCGATTGTGGTTTTGAGAATCTCCAGTTTGGATTGTCTAGTTCTATCAATACTTCCAGTTTTGATAGAATTGTTGTCCCAAGAGTTGCTTAGGCGGTGTTGATGATGTTGTTGCAGTTTCGGTACTGTCAAGCTTGATATTGGAGCATAAGAGGATTTTCAGGTGGTGTACAAGACTGCGAGTTCCCAGAGGCTAGGAACGCACTGGGAACGTTGGGAACGTGATGTTGATGTGGTCAAGCGACTGCCACGTCAAAAAATATTAATTTTTGATTAATTTTAATTAATTATAAAGTATTTTTAAATTATTTTTTTAAATTATTTTTTTGCTCTTTAGAACATTCTGAAGTTTTTTGGAAATTAATTAATTAATTTTTTTCAAAATTCAAAAAATCAGACCAGCAGGGGGCTGGTCTGCAGCAGTGGGAACAATTTCGGGGAACACCCCTGAAACGGTCTTCTAGGGGCCCAAAAATCCTCTTATGTCACTGTAAGCAGAATCTCTGGATTTGCTTGTGAAGTTGTTGTTTTTGGTCAAGTTTCCAGTTTTGATTCAATTGCTATTCCAACAAGCACAAGAGAGTGTTTCAAAATTAAGCTAGTTTGTAGTCTGACTTGATGGCGTGGTTGGGTAATTGCGAGAAATACCTATTGATTTTGTTGTGTTTGGCTGATTTTTTTGGGAGTACTTTAAAATTAGAAAATTCATTTGAAAAAAATTTGAAAAATATGAAGAATGTATACACCTCTAAGACAAAGGTTTTCAGTGAAGGAAATGGATAGAAAAATTCTCTAAGTAGGAGAACTTGAAAAGTGCCAAACCTCAAGAAAATACATATCTTCATGTTTTAATTAGGGGAAAATAGTAAAAATAAGTATTTAAAAATAAATAAATAGTGAACATCTGCAACAACTTTATGGATGGTCATTCATTAAAAAACCCACCAAAATAGTATTTTATATATTTCAAAATACAAGCAAAAAGATGCTCACTTTGTAGACCTCCACACCACATGAGATTAATTATTTTTTTAAATCCTTCCCTGCAGGGCTAGAAGTCTACTAGAAGACCATTTCATCTAAATTTCATCTTAAAATCATTAAAAAAAAAGATACTCCATAGTACTAAAAAAAACCCTAAACTACAAAGTGTGACATTCAATTGGGGTCTATTTTTGGATGGTAAATTATTTTTGAAAATTATGAAAAAATTAAAGAAGGTTTATGATAGTTATGAGTACTTTTTTTTACAAATCTTGAGGCAATGAGAGCCAAGACATAAAAGTTATGGCCAAAAAGCAAATCAGCACACACAAAATTATAGGACAAGTGTTTCTTGCAATCGCCATGTTACAGTTTCAATACTCTCCATTTTGGCATCGAAGTTGTTGTGAGGAGTGCCTCTGCTTTCAATTGTCAAGTCATTGTTCTTAAACCGAACTTCTCACTTGGTTTGAAGCTAGCTAGCTTCAAGCGTTGAGTTGCAGTGTGAATGAATCATTAGATTCACTGCTAGTGGTTGCTTTTGATTTGATGGAATCATTATTTTCAGGAACTCTCTATGTTAATCAACTTCATGACTTTCTATTTTCAGAGCTTCCCTTCCATTTTTGCAACCCTGTCTCTAAAAGCGATCTGGTAGATTTTGCCTCTAACATGTACCAAAATTGTATATTTCAAGAGGGGGTTGCTTTTAGAAACCACTGTGTTTTCATCTTCAAAAATTCATAACTAATTCCATGAAGGTCCAAAAAATATGAAACAACTTGGATTAGATGCCAATTCCATTTTTCTTACCACGAAAATTTACCAAATTTTTTTTAAGGCGTTTAGCTTCCCCAAAATGCAAATCAGTTGGTAAAGGGTCGTTTTTACAGCCCCCTACCTTACGTCATGGAGATGAGCACCATGGTGTACAAGCTAGACTGGCGCTTTGATGAGCAAGCATTGCCGAACGAATTCATCAAGCGAGGCATAGCAGAGCGGAAATGGTTTGCCCCGCATGGACTCCAGCTCGTATTTAATCCCTAAATGACAAGCCGGTGGCTGTGGAATTGAGGAATTTTGATACCGTGGGAATCATTGGTTCAAAAAAATCTAAAAACACACGCTGGAAGTCAAAGCACTGTAGAAGATCTTCCTTGTCCACCCCTAATTCCGAGGATGAATGATTACAATTTTGTCCTACATAAAAAGATTCCCTGAAGTTCATCGACCAGAAAATGGCTTCAGCGTCGTTTAAGGGTTAAGGACTACCCCTATGCATCCAATGGGCTAGAGCTTTGGGGAGCGCTCGAGGACTACATCAACAAGGACGTCCAAGGAAACGAGGAGCTGCAGAACTGGTGGACCGAGGTAATTGCACAGTCAAATCCACTGAATTTACAACTACCACAATGAGAACACACAATTGATTCATTCTTTCAAAACTAGAATCATTCACTCCCAAAATGTTGTAGTAGCCAGATGAGGTGAAGGATTGTGGCAAAATCCCTACCAATTCTTCCCTACAAGCCCTAAACCATGACCCTAAAAGCCTAATTGTGGTAGAGATTTTCATTCTTGTACAATATTTTGGAGGTCGAATTCATAAAATTGGTAGAAATTCACAAATTAGAGAGGTTTTTTTCAATTGAATAGTTTTTTGAGCAACACATTGAACATCAAATTTTGAGAATTGGTAGAGCTTCTCGAACTCGACATTATTTTTTAAGTGGGTAGTTTGATTTTAGAGCTTTCTAAAATGACACTAATTCCACAATCTTTCGAAAGGAACTAAGAACTGTGAATGCAATGGTCCACCCTCCTGCAAGTGCATACCAAGGGGTACGACGACAAGAAAGATAGCTCCGGATGGCCCACTCTTGACACCATTGACTCCCTCGTCTTCACCCTTACTACTATCGCTTGGGTGACCTCCTCTCTCTACGCCGCCGTGAACTTTGGCTAATACTCCTACAGCAGCTATATGCCCAACCACCCGAGTATGACTTCCAAGTTCATCTCGAAGCCCGGCACCCCTGACTAGGAGCCTCTTGAAATCCATAGCGCTTCTATCTAACTCGATCTCCAACATTATCCAAGCGCCTCATGTGATGTCTACAGTTGAGCTCCTGTCCTCCCATGCACCCGGTGAGGAATACCTTGGGTAGAGGTTGACGCCCAATTGGAGCAACAATCCCAAAGTACTAGCCGTGTTTGAGAAATTCTCGAGAAAGATGAAGAATATCGAAGAGCTAATTCATAAGCGCAACAACAATAAGAGTTTGAAAAATCACTATGGGCTTGGAAGGTGAAATATGAGCTACTACTAACCACAAGTGAACTGGGCATGACGGGAAAAGGCGTGCCAAATAGTGTGTCTATCTAATTAGTGCGGGTGGATTTTGTTAGTAAGCTTCAGGAGGTTTAGTGAAACTAATTATATAGCTCTCAATGTAAGATTATATAATTAGAGTGGGTGAGGGGATGTCATAGTGGAACCAATGGTTACCTAATCCACATCAATATAGTAGCCCGGTGTTTATATAAAACTATTAGTGCGTAGTTATGTAGCATGTTTTTCTTTTGTATACAAGTGTCATTATGGAATATTCAATCTTTTGGAGCATGTGTAAATTGTAACTAAGTTTCATCTGAGAAGTAACTAGTTGGATTTGATTGTCATTTTACTCTATAAAAGCTAAATATTCCATATAGTATTTATACATTCTATAGCTTCAAATTTATTTTTTTTCATTAATTTTTTTTATCATATCTTCAAATTTGATGTATAATTTACAAAAGTTTGGTGTCTATAATTTTTGGTTGCAATTTTATTAGACTGTGAATCTAAGAACTCCAAGGTAGTCACTGTGAAAACCATCCTTTTTAGAATTGTATAAATCATTCGTTTAAAAAAAATTCACAAGCTCTCATTGAAAGCCAAACTACTCTACAAAATCTCCCTTTTCACACAATTTCAAGGGTGAACATCTATTATAACCCCAAATGATTAGAGTGTACTATGCTTCAAGCATCTGATCTAATTTATTCTACAACTTTGATCCAAAACACTCAAACTTCTCTCAAACATTTAAATTCATAGGCGTATAGTTTTAAAAAAATGAACACAAAAATATGTAAAATTTAACACCATCCATGGTTATAGGGGCCACGGTCATAGGTCTACAAAACCAATACAAGTAGTGAGTTTTCTTAAGAAATTTATAAAAAAATCAAGTCAAATTTTTTTTGAGGCCAAAATATCCAAAAATATTTGTGTTGGAGGCTCTAGGCTCACAACTTCACACTCATAGCTCACAAGCTTGCCACTCCAAGCTCACATGCTAGCGTCATTGTTTCTTGTGCCAAAACTTCTAAAAAATGTTGCCATATGGGCATTTCTAAGTGCATGATAACTTTAGATGTAGTGAGATTTAGCCTTTACTTTTGGTTCCATACATAGTCATCTCAAATAGTGTCAAGTTTTTCTATAGCCTCAAGAAACCTCACCAAGCCATTTAGATACATAGTCATGGGTGAATGCAAGAAAGACTTGTACTATTTGGCATCACACTTTGAGTGATGGAGTTGTCATGGGCTATAACTTTTGAACTTGAAATTTTTATTGGAGATGGCTAACTTCATAGTAATCAAAATCTCTATTTTTCAAAAAGATTCAAAAATCATTTTATATTTAAATTTAAATTTAGCTCATTTTTCACACTTTGAGGTTTAGGAATTTTTAGTAATGGGGAGTACTTAAAATTAATGATTTAGATTTGAGATTTATAGGGTCTATTTCAACACTAGTTAGGCATGCTTCTTTAGAAGGAAATTTAAAATAAATAATTATTCTCTTTCTTCTACATGTGTGCTAACATGCCTCCTTTGCGCATGCAATTTTGAACAATTAAGACGGTTTTTAGATCATTATTTTGATGAAATGTCTTTACTATAAAGTCTTCCCAAATTGAAAAATTTTATTTTAAGAAAAATTACTTTCCCTATTTATTACAAATTAAAATGTGAAATTTTAGTGAAAGTTACAATTTTCATGAAATTTTGTACTTTTCTAGTTCTCCTACTTAGAGAATTTTTCTATACTTTTCCTTCCTACCTTCTTCTTAAAGGTACATATATCAAAAATATTTTTTACTTTAAAAAATAATTGATTTACTAATAATACAGTACTCCCAAAGAAAAAAATGAGTATTGTACAAAACACTACGTTTTTTGGTAGGTCTTTCTTGCAATGACCTTCATTCATTATTCTAAAATTTGAAGCAATGCTTTGGACAACCATTGCAAATTGTGTAAGGATATCTTATAGAGTCCAAAGAACCACACTCAAATCCAAGCAAATGACAATGTGACAAAAAGAGGCAGCACACCCTGTTGGATTAATTTTCCTAACCCCCCTCATCAGTAAAAATCAAGAACCGTTGGATTTGAATTTTAAAAAATCCCACCCCCCCTCCAAGAAAAATCAAGAGCCGTTGGATACGGATACGAATACAGAATACGGATATAGTATATGAATACAAAATACGGGTAGGAAATACTGGTACAAAGTATAGATACAGAATACATATACAGAGTATGAATACAGAATACGGATACTAATATTAAATACTAATACTAATATCAAATACAGATACCATACAGATACGGATACGGAAACTCATACAAAATACGGATATGGTATTACCCCATTTGTCCCATAAGCATTGTAACCAAGCCTACCTTGTGAGAAGTATAAGAGGGGTGGGAAGGAGGGGGTTTCAAAAATAATAAATTTAATATTCAAAATTTAATAATTAAATCAGATTGGGAGGGGAGGGGGGTTTGAAAAGTTAAAAAATTTTAATATTTAAAATTTAATGTTCAAATCAGATTGGGAGGGGGGGGGGGCAAAATAATTCAATTTTTAAATTTTTTTAGTTTTTGAGCTCATTGTGACAAAGTTTGTCACAATGAGCTCAAAAGAGGCAGTCACTGCCTCAGCTATGACCTCAGACAATAGTCTCCTTCCTTGCATCAAGAATGGGAAGCCTTGTATTTTTGCTTGAACCACTTATAACATGCCTTTTTTAATTTTAAAAATGAATAGATTGAAATGTTTTGAAATTTTTTTTACTTTCTTGTTAAAAATTCTATATCATATTATGTCAGCAATTTATTGCTTAAATAGAGTTCAAATGGTGTCCAAGATAGTGAAGCCAATTTCTCAATAGAGATTGAGAGATAATGGCTTATAATAGTATAGATTGTGAAATTAAATATACTTGTGCTTGTCTTTTGGGTGGATAGTGATCGAGGCATAAGTTTTTAGACAATTATTTTATTTCAAATTATTTTTATTTTAATAGCCCCCAACCACTCTAAGAAATTATTTGGTTAATTCATTTTACTAACTATTAAGTACCTGACACATATATAGATACATATTTTTATTTTTCAAAAGTAGTTTGTCTACCAATCAATACAAAATATATCAATGGATGTATTTAATACCTATATCCTATATATATGGGTACAAGCATGTTTGGGGGACCCCACTCAGAAACCAAAAAATCAAGAATGAAATAATTGCAATTAGCCTTATTTATAAATAAAAATGAGATTAGTTTTTTTTTAAACATTAGTTCTTGTTATAACACATATAGTCAAATTATTTTTAAGAATCAAAACTTATTAAATCTTTAATTTTTAATTTTCATATTTATTAGGATTTAGTAGCTAATTTCATATCAATAGAGAATACAAACATATATAAATAAGAATTTTACCATGGTTTTTGGCCTATTTACTACTTTACAACTCACTTTTCATATTTCAAATATGGTATTCATAAAAATATTCAATTTTAAATTTTTTACAGATGTAACCCTTTTGTTTAATATATAAGATGATTTGAAAAATAATAAAAAATAGTTAAACATCTCATATCAAGTTATAAATTATTACAATTGGTTATCAAAATATCATAAACCAATCAAGTGATTTGAATACACTTTCTAATAAGTTTTGAGATTCTTTTTTGATTTGTGAATGAAAAATGGACACCATCACAGAGTTCTAAAATGAATTTCAGGAATCAATTAAATAACATTAATCTATTAATGGTAATTTTTTATGGTTCTATATTATATTCTACTTGAAATTATCAAATTTGTATTAAAATTATATTTATACAACAAGAATTTTATATTTTAGAAGGTCATAGAATTTTATTTTATTTTATTTTATTTTCTTGTGAAGTGTCAAAGTCGCGATATTTCATTTTATTGTGGAGCTCCAAATCTCAACATTCATCCATATATTTGATAGAAAATATCATATTAGCACATAATACACATCTATCATTCTATTTTCATGCATTATTTAGCGATTTCATCCACTATTTAAAAAAAATTTGAAGTTTATTGGTGATTTCATTCAAAATTTTGGTTTTTTTCCCTACAGGCTCGGTACCAAGCCAAAAAATTTGGTGCAATTTTGCACCAAATCACCAGAAAAGAAAACCGGGGTAGAAATGGAAGTGATCTTTGACGAAGCTTTAGAATTGAAGAGCGTTTTGCATTGTCTTTGCAAGTTATTTTGTGTCTTTAGACGTATCATTGTGGTGCAGCTAGAGTTTCTCTTCTTGAAGGCTCCATGGCCGGCTTGAAGCTATTCTCATTGGGAACTGTACAACATATAGGGAAAAAATAGTAAGTGGAAGGAAGATGAAAATGAACCAAATTACTAAATTGTAAACAATTTATTAATAGAATTGAAAAATTCCAATTCCAATGGTTAAAATGTTGGAATCAACAATCTACACCTATTGTTCTTGTGGTGTTTTTAATTCAAAAATATTGAAAATTGAATTAAGTAAAGAATTTCAAACTTTTTTTTTTGTAGTGTAGAGATTTTATAACTAGCCACAAACTACCCCAAACTAAAACTCCTCATAACTTTTGACTCATTGATCAAAATGGAATGGTTCAAAGCTTTTCACTTAAATAAAAATCTAATAAACCAATTTCAAATGGCTATTTCTTAAAAAATTATTAATTTTAATTCTTTTTGCCAAGACTGTAGCCAACAAGCAATATAAACTACATATCTTACAATAACATTTAACCATCTTGCCAAAAGCTATGAAAATTGTTGGGCCTTGAAGATACTCTTTGGGGCTTGGGCACATGTTATGTGAAAGATTCATAGAAAAATAAAATAATCTTCATTTGTAGTGAGCTGCCCAAAATCACTATGTTGCCAAAAAACATAGTTTGGATGTTTAGGGATTAAGTTAGTTGACTTGTTTCCAATCACTTAAGCAATTATCCATATGTGGAGTACATCTTTTTTGAACCCAAGGTTTTTTTCCATGTAAATAGATAGATTTCGGAAGATTTGTGTATTTTTTTCAAAATTTTACTATACAAATGTAATTAGGCTCATTGCAAAATCAATTAAGAGTTGGTTGTAATATTAAGAGCCTTGCAACCAATCATAATGTGCTTTGGATAGTAAACCACGACTTTATGGAAAGATAATAGTTTATAGATTGGATATCATGTATGTATGATAAAAAAATGGTTTGCCTTCCTTTGATATATTCATTTTCAATACTTTGAAAATTTACATAAAATTGTATAAAAAAGATTTGTAAACAAATTCTTTTGACTTCTAACACAATATAATATAAGACATGTGGGTTTGTTCTATTCAAATATAAATAGGCATTAGGGAGGATTTGAGGCCTCCAGAAGATTGTGGGTTTCTATAGTTTAAAAATGCAGAAACTGCAATGGGAATGTAGAATCACACAAATCTTACATAGTTGGGAGACTACCATGTCACTAATTTTTTTTGGACATTTTGTCACATTTCAAGATCCAAATTTATTTATTTATTTAAAAAAATTCTGGTTGACAACAGCTAGCAATTCACCATATAATTTTGGAAACAAACCCTGAAATGGCCCTTGGAAGCCTTCAAATCCCCCCTAATGTGTAGGTGTACCTTATGTCAAATTCATGACAAAGTCTTCCACATGGTACAATAGAACCTCTCTAATTTAATGTTTTGACCTTTTCTAAGCCAATAAACCTCATTGGATGAAATTTGAGGCTTCCGAAAACTACGAGTTCCTAGATAATGGGAGTGCAAAAACTGCCATGGGAATGTAAAATCGCAAGATTCCTACATGGTCAAGAGATTGCCATGTCATTATAAACAAATTTGACTTTTCCTTTTGACTTTTTCTTTACATTTTAGGACCCTAGTTTTTTAATTTTTTAATTTTTTAATTTTTAATTTTTAATTTTTTTGGTAAATGTTGGCTTTACAATTGCCACTAATGTTGGGAATAATTTCGGGAATAGACCCACCAAACCACCCTTTAAAGGCTTCAAATTTCATCTAATGCTATGGTTCAATGTCATTTAATCCCCAAATAAGCCAAATTACATAGGTTGTGGCTAAATTTAACTCTTTCTAAGGGCATTTGAAATATTGTTCTTGTATATGGTGCGGTACCTATATAACTAACTTTTGAATGATAAATAATTAGAATTTGAAAACTGTCTCATTGGAAGCGCATTGAAAAGAACTTAGAGACAGTACAAGAAAATTCAAAATTCAAAATTGGACAAACCATAAGAGGATTTTTAGCTACTCTGGAAGACTGTGAGTTATCAGGCCATGGGAACTCTCTGAACGCTGCCACTGAGGCGATCTGATGTGGCCAAGAGGCTGCCACATCAGATAATCATATTTAATTAATATTTTAATATTATTTTTTGAAAAAAAAATTATTATTTTTTAATTTTTTTAATTTTTTTAATAATATTTTAATATAAAAAATTTATTTTATTATTTTATTATTTTATTATTATTATTTTATCTGACGCGTTCGTAGACAGGGGAACAGGGCTGAAACGGTCTCCTGAAGCCCTGAAAAATCCTCTTATGACTTCAAAAGCAAGGTGAAAATATGAAGTTTAAAAGTCTCAACAAATCAAGGAAGTTATGAAAGCAAATATTGGCCATTGATTTTCTACATTTGGCCACATGTAGAGGATCTATGGCCAAATTTTGCTTTGATAACTGTGATTTGCTAAAATCTTTACAATTTTAGATTTTTACCTTGCTTTTGAAATACTTGTCTTATGTCTAATTTTGAATTTTTTGTACCTTCTCCTAGTTCTTTCTCATTCATGTACTTCCAACAAAACATTACATAGCCTTTAGAGAGGCTGCCTTTTCCCCTCTAAAGGCTTCATTCACAAAAAACGTCTAGATGAGTAGACGGGGAATGAAAGTATAATAAAAAGTATTTGTTTTGCTATTAATTCTACAATAGTTTTCTATTGCAACTTTGGCACCTAAGTAAACTTTGGTCCGGCCTAGCCACACAAAATTCCCTACCACATGCAAAATAAGGCTCAATATAGGCTTGGGCATGGTTAAATTTGTTGAGCAAATGAGGAATTGGAGAGTGCTCGGTATATGCATTTGTGTAGCTTTCGAGGTATTATCGACACACGGTAGGCCTTTCTCATAATGACAAAAACAAAAAGGGCCCAACCACCTCATTCCACATCACCTTTCATCTTAGAGGCCTTGTTGATCCCCCTCTCCCTTTTTTTTTGACAAAAATAAAGAAAAAACCCCTCTTCCATTTGATTTCTTGAGTTGAGGATTGTGACAACCTCCCTTCATACTCCCCAGCCACCTCCAATTGCATTGCCTGGCTGAGCCTTTTTTTGCTCTGTGCGATGGGGATGCTCTTTATGGAGATTTTTCTGTAACGTGCGACACGAATTAACCCTTAAAGGATGGGCCTATGACCACTCGTTGGAAGCTCCTGCCTCCTTGTTGGTTACTTGATTTGATACCGTTTAGGAACCTATCAAGTATGAAATTTTTTTATTTTATTTTTCAGAGATGGAAGTACATGTCTTTTGCACTTCACAGAAATTCCAGATTTTTTTGAGGAAAATTGATTTTTATGAGATTTTTGAAGAAAAAATGAAGAAAAAATCATAGAAAATAGAAATTATCTCAAAAAATCTGAAAATTTCACGATGTGTATAAATTGTAGTGACAAACATCATGGTGTAAACTCAACTTCCGTATACACCTATTTATAGGTTGTAGTGAACATTAAAAATATAGCCAAAATTCAAAATGCAATAAAAGATTCAATTTTACAAATTTACCCAAAATTCCAATTGGAGTAGAAACTAGAAGAAAAGACCTTCATTTCATTAGTGCGTTCAAACTCAAAAAATGTCATTTTCAAGGAGAAATTTCAGATTCAGTCAATTTCTCAAAGTACACTAAAATGGCAAATTCTGCCATCCGTTTTCCCTAATTACTTCTCAACTACATGAAAACAAATAGTAGTTAGACTAAAAACTCAATTGGAGACTCTTAACCCCTAAACGACGGGCCTATAACCACTGGTTTGAAGACTCCTCTCCCGTCACTCAATTTGTTACCGTTTTAGAACCAGTCATGTCTGAAAATTTTTATTTTTATTTTTCAGAGATGAAAGTACATCTCTTCTATACTTCACAGAAATTTCAGATTTTTTTGAGGAAAATTGTTTTTCATGACAGTTTTTGAAGAAAAAGTGAAGAAAAAATAATAGAAAATAGAAAATAATCTCAAAAAATCTGAAAATTTCACCATGTGTGTACATTATAGTGACAAACATTATGGTGTAAACTCAACTTCCGTGTACACCTATTTCTAGGCTGCAGTAGACATTAAAAATGCAGCCAAAATTCAAATTGCTATAAAACATTCGATTTTACGAATTTCCCCAAAATTCCAATTGAAGTAGAAACTAGAAGTGAGGACCTTCATTTTCTTAGTTGAGCTCAAATTCAAAAAATGAGGAGAAATTTCAAATTTACTCAATTTCTCAAAATACACTGAAACAACAAATTTTGCCATCTGTTTTTGGTAATTACTTCTCAACCACATAAAATCAAACATCAGCGACACAAAAAACTCAGTTGGACACTCTTTGTAACTCAACATGCAAGGGCATTAAAAAAAATATGGATGAAAAAACTACTATTCAGCTCCTCTTCTGGCCCCCGGCAGTCATCCAAACGCCACGGAATGGCTTCGGCATCATTTAAGGGTTAACAACTAAACATGAAAGGTCATTAAAATAAAAGTGGATGAAAGACTAATGTTCTGGTGTTCTGCTGTCCCTGTGAAGTCATCCGAATGCCAAAAAATGGCGCCGGCGTCGCTTAGGGGTTGATCGCATGGGGAGCCCGATCCCGACCTTGAAGTCGGGTCAGGCTGACCCGCAGGTCGGGCCCCCTAGGCAAGGGGCGTCCGCATGGGGAGCTCGACCCCGCCTCGCTGCACGTTAAAGAATCATCGAAACCCTCAGGGAAAAACGCTGAAATTTTTTATTTTTCCCATTTTTACTTAAAGATACCCTAAACATGGGACTATAGCTCCAAAGTAAGTATTAAAGCTTTGACTTTAGTGGGAAGTGAAGACAAGTGGCGGATAATCAAAAATGAATATAGAAAGTCGAGTTGAAGTTGGAGATATCGGGAGTGAAACTCCACCTTTTGAGGAGATGGGAATCTCGACCTCAACCCGACCTTCCAATCTCCAACGGGTCTCTCTTCACTCCACGCGAATAGCCGAGCTGCAGGTCGGGGTCGGGCTCCCCATGCAAACAGCCCCTTAGTTGACCTGGTGTATTAGACCAACAGGGTATCAGCCGGGGCTGGGTCGTCTCGCACCTCGAGTCGGATGGCAGTGTCATTAATTTAGGTCTAGCTTCCTTGACCCTCGCATGTTGAACTTTCTGTCGCCCGCCTTGAGAATTATTCTTGCATGTGAGTTTGTGAGACACTCAGTCGTTGCCAGGTATGTCTCTGGCTTCCCAATTTCGTAGATCTGCAGTCTTGGAAATTTTCTTATTGTTTAGCGATTTTTTTCTGGCCGGACGCAGCTGATTGTGTTGGGAATTTTGGAAATAAAGGGATAAATTATGATGAGAGCTCGATGATGGAGATTTTTTTCTTGTTCGGATTGTCTATTCGTGATCGAGCTGATGGATTATAGACTCTGCCTTGAATGTTCAGTGAGAATTCTCTCGTTGTGTGTGTTGCTGAGGAAAACTGAGTGTCTGACACAAAGTGTGTCGAGAGGTGTAGGGAATTTCGGTGTTTCTGATGGTTAGAATTTACACGTGCGCAGAGTTCAGGTGTGATTGAGAATAGCTCCACCAAAGGGAATGATCTGAAGACTACCAGTCTTGCTGCTGAATTGTGGAATGCTTGCTGAGGATTGTGGAGTTAGTAGTGATCCTTCGATCCCAATTTTAGCAATCGCAATTTAGCAAAGGAACTTTGTAAGTAGATTTGTAGAATTGTGAACTAATTGCCTTTGATGTGGCGGACTGCTGTTTAAAAGTTGCGTTGGTGCTATTATTATGATTCGTGCGGGAAAATTTGGTAAATATAATTTTCATTCGATTGCATGACTTGATGATCATTTATTGAACAAAGAGGTGGTGTTCGCGCATTATGCATTTTGATCCTCAGTATCGCGCGGCTTGCTTTGGTTGATTCTTCCACACCAGGTATTTCATTCGTTAATGAGTCGATCCACTTGATGTTTGTGCGGAGCTGTACGTACGTGTTGCATTTACCTTTGCTGGTATAGGTGAAGTTCAATTGAGTTCTCTTTCCAAAAAATTGTGAGGAGGGAAGGTGCAATGGGTATCGGGAGCTTCCTCAATTCTGCTCTGCACTGCCAAAGCTACAATTCTTACGGGGTGAATCTGACATAGGGACTTAGACTGTCAATGTTCTCAATGCTTTTTTAGAATTTTATTTGTTGATAATCCTCAGAAATGTTCAGTATCCAGCTGCTTGAATTATTGTGGCAACAGTAGCCGTCATGGCTGGGACGAGAAATTTGATTGTCAACCCTTCATTCATATGGGGCTCAGACCATGGCTGGCAGCCCCTGTGCTGCTCGATGTCAATTAGCGATGTTCTCCCTCAATGCGGAGGCCCGCCGAGTGGACATCAATTTTATTGCATTGCACAAAATCGTACACAATTGTGGCAGGGTATTGCACAAGATATCACTGGTCGATTGAAGGTTAGAATTTTACAGCAAGCGCTGAAATCTAGCTTAAAAATGCATATATGTCTTACATCCCTTGCTGTGCTTCCTGATAATACGTCACTATCTGATACCTCGTGCTGTATGGAAGATGGAAATTCAAATTGTTAAGATGTATTGGATGCGATTAGTCTTGTCACTCATTACGCTCCTCACTCTTCATCTAGGCAGGTGTGGAGTACAAAGTCGAAGCTTGCGTTTCCATTTCTGGTCATGTAGAGCTAGCCGATGTGCGGGCTACAGTAAAGCTTGAGAATGCAGGGGGCCAGGTCACTTACTCTACACTTGCCAGGTGTGTATGCGCTTCTGTACCTTGCAGAGTGAATTGTTCACGAATACCCAGAAGGAAAGTGATTTTGTGAAGGGTTTATTAGAGTTGTTTTGAAGTATATTGGTGCCATTGGATCTGATAGAGGTATGGTGTTTGTAGCAGAGAGTGGGTGACTATGTTGGTTTCTGCCAGCGGCATGATGTAAACTCCCTGATTCTTCGTTTTGGTTAATCTTTGTGCATTTCTTGTTCTCACCATGTGCTTCTCAATATTCTCCAGTGATACTGTCATGTCAAGGTTACTAGCATGTCTTATGTAGTACTTTTTCTGAATGCAGCGGGCCTGTGTCGAGACGACAATGGGCTTTGTTAAAAGGCAAGATGGAAGTGAGCGTGGCACCTGTCAAAGCTTTAGTGTACTTGGAAGGACCTCCCGTGGGGATAGATATACTTGCTAGCTCTTTCTCTATCGTACCATCAAAGCCGGAACCTGTAAGTTCTGCGAGCTCAATGCCATTCACAGTATCTAGGTTTTAATTTGTTTCATCTTGCGATGGGCAGTCAGTTTCTTCCAGGTATATATAAAGGGTTTTTCGATTTTTCTGTAGACTGTTATCACCAAGTGAAGGGATACTTTTGATTGACATACCAGGATTATGTCACCATACACTGCAGGAATTTTCTTTTAAAGAACCTAAGGAGGTGGACTTGGAGGGGAATGTCCTTGTCAACCCAAATTTCGACACTGGAATCCAGGGATGGTCAGGGATCTGCTGCAAAGTCATCCATTCGGGTTTACATGGATGGAAAGGCATTATGGGGCCAAGGGGAAAACCTTTTGCCTTAGCTTTGGACAGAGTAGAGGGATGGCAGGGGATTGAGCAAGACATCACTGCCCTAGTGCAGCCTGATGAAACCTATCTTGTGGTAGCAATAGTCCGCACTGCAGGGAAACCTCACGAAGGAGCCAATGTGCTGGCCACAGTTCGACTTGAATATAAAGCCTCCAACACACGCTACATATCTGTTGGAAGGTATGCATCTTCTTTCTGTCTCGAAAGTGTTTATTTCTGACTTTGCCTAGTCCCATTTTTTGTTTTATCCGAATGCTGGCGTGGCTGTTTGGGTACTTGTTCCTTCTTTATCCATGAATCCAAAGCACTCCTATCTGATGAAGTTGGGTGAGTATTAGCATTTTATTCCTGTTCTATAGATCACACTTTTGTGAGTGATGAACTGATTTATTCCTGATGTAATGTTGACAAGCTGCTAGGGTGAAGGCATCAAGCACAGAGTGGGTTGTGCTTGAAGGCAAGCTTCATCTGGACGCACACCATCAAAAAGCAGTCTTCTATATAGAGGGGCCCCCGCATGGTGTAGATTTATTGGTATCAACAGTTATTATCAAGCATGCTACTACTCCGGGGTGTCAGGGTTCTCCTCTCAAGAAATTGGCAAGTACTCTTGTCAACTGTTTTCAAGTTCTTAGTATATTTACTCCTCGTGTCGCTTTCCATCTTGGGTTTAGCCCTGCAACTCAATGTTGAAGTTTAGATGTGATGATCTTTGCTTAGAAAATGCGGTTCTTCAATTTTTTTCCAAAGTGATCATTTCCAATTTCCCCTTGTTTCTAGATGTGCACCATGAACTGATTAGATACTAAATTGGCGTACCTACTTCTTGATTCTTATTAGAGGACGGAAGCTTGCGGTACAGGAGTCCGAGTTGTTGAAAGCATCGTACACAATGCAACCTTTACTCATGGGTTAAAAAACTGGAAGCTCAGAGGGTGCAGAGGGTTCGTGTGTTATTGTTTAGAGAATCCAGAAGTTCTTCCGTTGGAGGGAAAGTGTTTCGCTATGGCAACTCAACGTACAAACACCTGGTCCGGTATTGAGCAGACCATCACGGATCGGATAGATCTGGAGACTGTGTATGACGTTGTGGCTACTGTTCGCATTTCTGGACCTTGTTCCAAGGCAATTGTGAAGGCCACTCTGTACCTCCTAGAAGTTGACAACACCGAGCGTTACATCACTTTGGGAAGGTTGGTGGTTTAGCAAAAATTCATCATCAGGGTGGGTTCTAGTACCATTTGGTATTTGCAGATGTGTTTCATTTCCAGTCAGCAGCGTAAGGCTCAAGAAGCTTCCGGGAATCTTTTACACGCTTAAATTCCACCTGATATTAATTATCACTAGTTGTAAGAAATGTAAATCATGCCAGCATATTTGTTGAGTGTGGGCATGTGCGTTGTCATCCTTCTGATTCTTGTCAGTAAAAGAGTTGTATATGACTATTGGTGCAGTTTAGAAGCAAACGCGACTGAGTGGAAGCATTTGGAGGGGAGGCTGATATTGCAGAATGTACCAGCGAAAGTGTCTGTTTACTTAGAAGGTCCGCCACCAGGAACAGATATTCTGGTAGACAGCTTCTTTATCCAACCTACTGCGAAACCAGAGCCAACCAGACGCCCCATCATTACGGTTAGTATTTCATGAGTATATACGTGTTTGTATCATCGAAAGCATCCTCAATGTAAGCATCTCCATCTGATAAGCTCTTTTTGATACAGGAGCAGTCTTGTATACTTAGAGTGCTAAATAGACGTTGAATGCACTCACTACCTTGTGAATATTTTGACCTCAAATTAGGTACGTAGACAGGCTAATATTTTGAAATTCTTTACAAATATATCTGCTTTTCACAACCTTTAATTTTCAAATGCTTGCCTTCCAGTACTTACACTTCGTGATTGTTTTTAGAAATTTTAGAGATAAGTTGCAAGCATATTTTGCTGTTCTTCTTGGCACTCCTGTGGGACACTCTTGCGATCAGGGTATAGTAGTTCTTCGTAGAAGATGTGATCGCTGACTTTGTGCCTATCTGCTAACACTGGCGAACATGGACTTTACGGCAGAATCCAAAATACGGTGTGAATATAGTGGAAAACCACAACTTTCAACTTGGTGTAAAACATTGGTTCGGACAGGGCTCTGCACGGCTATTCATTTCCTCCGGAGCTCCGACTTGCGTCCCGCCAGCTGCTGCTCTGTCTCTACCATGCTCTCCTTGTTTGAGTGGAAATTGTCTTATTGCTTCCAACCGGACACAGTGGTGGGAAGGTCCTGCCCAAAACATCACCGACAAATTAGAGCTCTTTGTGGTCTACCAAGTCTCCGCTTGGGTGTGTGTTGGGAAATGCCATGGTAAGACTGGACAAAAAGTAAATGTTGCGCTGAGTTTAGATGGAAAATGGGTGACTGGAGGAGAAGTGGAAGTTGATCAAAATTCGTGGAAAGAGATAATGGGATCATTCCGGCTGGAGAATAAGCCGAATTATGTAATGGTTCATGTCCAAGGACCAGAACCTGGTGTAGATCTTATGCTTGCTGGTAAGGACCTTCTCAAGTGTCCCCCTCGACTTCTTAAATTCTTAAGTGAATCCTTAAGTTCGGCTTCTTAAATTCTGTGATCTTTGTTTCCAAGTAGCATTCTAAAAATACATTTTCAGCTTGTTTAGCTGTCAACGAAGTAACTCTTGCCAATGATTGGCCACTATTGTCTAGACTACATTCTCTTACGTATAGGTTTAGGAGATATATGGGTTGATGTTCAAATAATATTTGCAGGATTGCAAATATTTGCTGTCGACAGAAGTGCTCGAATTCCAATCTTGAAGGCTCAAGCTGACAAGGTACGCCGGTATTTTTAGGATGACGCCAGCATCAGTATAGTGTTCTACTCTGGATGTTGCTTATTGTGTTTATTGTTCTCTGTGGCAGTGATGTGTTTCTGACATGTACAATTTCTTATAAACGTGAACTCTACAGATCCGGAAGCGAGATGTAATTCTTAAACTACAGAGACGAAGCAGATTGCCTTTTCCACCTGGCATTTGTGTGAGGATTGAGCAGACGAGTAGGAGTTTCCCACTTGGTTCTTGCATCAACCGTTGGAGTTTGGACAACAGCAGCTACACGCAGTTTTTTCTACAAAACTTTAACTGGGCAGTTTTTGAGAATGAACTTAAGTGGAGTTGGACTGAGCCCCACCGTGACACTGTGAGTGGTTTTCCTTTGTTACATATAGTGTGTGGCGCTGTTTCCTAACGCATGATGTCCACTTCCCGTATTGCCACTGTCTCATGCTTAAATGTTGAACGAATTTGTCTTAAAATTTGCCTCCATTCCTTTCACTTTTTATTAGCTTTGATGTACGATTAGTTAGAGCAGTCTTGTTGTGCGTTGTGCAATTGTTTTCTCGCTGCTAATAATTTTTTTATTCTCTAGCTGATGCGGTTGAAAGGAAATTCATGGTCGCGGGTCTGTTAGGTATGATGTCACAGATGGTTTCGTGCTAAGTAATTACCATCACAAGCATGTTGTACAGTGAATTTCCAGGTACTTTCTCAACATTCTTATGTCACTTCTAAGTTTTCTTGTGCTCACGATGATAATGTGTGGGCAGTTCAATTACAGCGACGCAGATGAGATGGTGAATTTCTGCTCACAACATCACATACCTATGCGAGGCCATTGCATCTTCTGGGAAGACGAGAACAACTGCCAGGATTGGCTCAAGAAGCTCACGTCTTCAGAATTGAGAGACGCTTTGCACACTCGAGCAGTTGATGTCCTGAATCGTTACAAGGGAAAGTTTCAACACTATGATGTAAATAATGAGATGCTTCATGGTTGCTTTTATCAAAATCGGTTGAATCCAGACATATTGCCCTATATGTACAAATTGGCTCATCAGTACGACCATGAGGCAATTCTCTTTGTGAATGATTATCATGTTGAAGATGGAGTAGATGGAAACTCCTCTCCCGATAAATACGTTAAACATATTGAGTGGCTCCTGAAAGAAGGTGCACCCGTTGGAGCAATTGGGGTACAGGGTCACGCGGACACCCCAATTGGTCCTATCATTCGAAATTCTTTGGACAAATTGAGCAAGTTGGACCTACCAATATGGATGACTGAAATCGACGTTGCGGCAGCTAATGAGCATATCCGAGCTGACGACCTTGAGGTACAATTTACTCCTCATAGTCTCTCTGCATTGCTTTCAATTAATATCTTGTTGTTAAGAGCGCAAATATTAGGTGACTAAGTAATCGAGGTTCTGATTGTTTCAAATGTTTTTTGTTGTCATACTCGAAGGATTTGTTTTCAAGGGTCAGGTGATTGGATGCGCTTGGATCTCTTATATTTACCCAGAATAGAATCTAAAGTCCACTTTGGAAGCTAATAGTTGATAATAGTAACTTACAAACATATTTCTCTCGTTCAATATTTTAGGGTATGATTTCGTCTTTTTATTGGTACATTTTTGTTAGCTTCCTTGAAGGCTCTTAGATTGTTTATCTCAACTCGCATTGATACGCAAGCAGCCATTTCTGTCCGCTCGGGCACGTAGGGTGAAGTTACAATGCACGTAGGCTTGGGCTTTTATCGAATATATTTATAATCTTTCACACTGGGTTATTGCTACACCCAATTATTAACATTCATATAATATTTTGGTCCTTTTCAAGGTTATGCTGCGAGAGTCCTTTGCTCATCCTAATGTGGAGGGGATCATGCTCTGGGGTTTCCGGGAAGGAGCGTTGTCCAGAGAGAACGGTCATCTTGTCGATTCTGACAACCGTGTCAATGCCGCTGGTAAGCGTCTCATCTCTTTGAGGGAGGAGTGGACCACCAGACTTCAAGGAAGAACTGATGAGTCTGGGCAATTCCCTTTCCGGGGTTATCTCGGGCGTTACAAGGCTTTTGTAGACTTGGGGGAACTTGGTGAACATGCTGTAGAGTTTGAGGTTGTGAAAGGGAACAGCCCCTTAGTCGTTGAGCTTTCCCTGAATTGAATTTTTTTTTATACAGAATTCAGCTGTACTTGCGAGATTTTTCTAATCGGCTAGTTTAGATGCTCGTGGTGCTTAATTCAAGGAGATTCTAGTTCCATCCTACTTTGTTTAGTGGAGTGAGAAACCATTTTAGATTTACAAGGTGATCAAGGTCATGAAATTGTTAAGTAGGGGCAGAAGGCTCCCCTCAACAAGAGGATACTAAAAGAGGATACTGCCAAATTCCATATTTACAAACTTGAACTGGTCTTCTACATTGAACTCTACTTCCTACAGTTGCAACTCATAGCTTTTCAGGAAAGAGGCATCCTGAGGCGCTGAATCTCTTGAAACTGCATCTAATCTACTTCAATTTATACTTTCGGGACCCATGTGGAATCAGTTAAGTTGTGAACACCTATTGTTACTTTAAAGCAATCAGATGTTTTTCTTTGATATGAAGTGGGTAATTAATTAATTTTTCTTGAAGGCTAAATTGAAAAAGATGGACTTATAAACAAATTAATCTCATTGTCATTGTCATGTGGTGGATATTGTTCTGTAAATACGAAACACATAGTGCGACATGTTTGTATCTGCACAATACATGAAAGTTATTGGGTACCACTCTCATCATATTACTTGCATGCAAGGTTGTTTCATGCAAGTGATGGTCCGCACAATACATGATATGAAAAATATTGGACATCTTTTTCATCATACTAGTTGAATGAAAGGTTATTTCATGATTGTACATAAAAAAATGTAAGTCTTAGTTTTTCTGAATTTTTCATTGACCATAATATACAATACACAAAGACAAAGTCATATTTTCAATGCTCAATGAGAATTTTTCAAGACTCTAAGTAATGCATACATCTACATTCTCCAAGAAACCCTTAACTCTAAAAGGATGTTAAAGCCAAAGAGTGATCTACAAATGACTTTTCAAACCATTGTGAAAGGGACAAATGCACCTATTTGTCGAAAATTCAAATCATTTTTGTTTTTGGATAGGTCTTCGTAAGTTAACCTTGGAAATACTCTAATTATTGATTTAATAGGGTACATTCATTATTGGCCATTTTAGGCCTATTGCATCCTCTTACATGCAATGATAAGACCCTTAACATAAACACACAAGTTTGACATCCTATGGATGACATAGAATCTTTGTATGCAAGATATCAATGTAACAATTCATTCTCAAAATTATGAGTGAAAAGGGAAGATCATCTACAATACTCTCACTTCTAATTAATGTTTTTGGATTTTTCAAACCAATGATTCCAAGAGTATCAAAATAGATGACTACCATGGTCATTGAGGCCCATCCCTCAAGCGTTAACCCTTCATTGGCAAAGCTCCAAACAACCACTACAGGTTGTCACATTGTGCAGCCTAATCAAATCGATTGATGTCGGAAGACTCTGAAGACTTCACTCTTGAAATTGATTCATCAACAATCACTGCTTGTATAGATCAACTTTGATCAAAATTTTCGTAGGTGGATTTCAAACTTATAATGCTTGCATAGATCAACTCTAATCAAAATTTCTAAAGGTAGATTTCAAACTTATAACATTTGATCACCCTCTCCTCTTTAGGATTTAGTGGACGCGAACTGCCTCCATAGGGGATACAAGGTTAAGGAGCTACTCACAAGTATTTCTCAATCAAATCTCCTTGAAAGGCAAGTACGGGTGAGGCACCCAATGGCACACTTGCACCCAATGCTGTCCATTTCTAAGTCAATCATTCATTATAGAATAAAAATGTAGTGGGACTGTAGACTGCTTATTGTTTTAGATCAAAAGAAATAAGCCATGTACTACCTACCTACATTTATAGCCTAAAATGATTGTGTGTTGTAGAAACGGACGGCATTGGGTACAGGTATGCCATTGAGTGCCTCTCCCTTAGAGATAGCATCTAAGCCTCTTATTATCAAAAATAGTTTTGAACTCTTATTGAATCAATTACATCAATAGAGTTAAGTGTAAAGGAAACCCAGGTTTGAAACAAGGGTGTCAAAGGGAGGTATAACCAAGAATAGTAAAAATGAAACACAGCACGAAACTCTGTTTTCCCGAAACTCCGGCTCCTGGTCCAGCATTCCACTCACTTTACACTTAACTCTAATACATTACAAACTTTAGAAATTGGAATTAGGGTACTCAAAAAGTATCCTCATCCTGGAAATACATTGTGCTCAAAATATCTTCATCCAATATGTACCCCATGCTGAGGAAACTTTGAGTAAAGGCATTTTTAGCACACCCGACATGAATTAACTTACTGTATACTGCTGGCACTCCAGTTTAGCTCACCCAGGCCTGTCCATCGTACAAAAATCCTGACATTCATTAGACATCAGTATCAATACACGCGTTCAAATTGCCTCTGGGCTCGTGCTAATTCCAACTCCCTTATTATTCAAGAGTCCAGAGTTAAAAGCTACACATACAAGGAGGTATCTTCAATGGGAAGATGACAAAAGAATCTTTGGATCTACAATAATATCGTTTTGGCACAAATATATGCACAGAAAAGAATGGAGAATGATTGCAGGGAGTTTGTGGACGGACTCAACCCCCCCCCCCTCCCATAAATAATAATGAAGAATATCTAAATGTTGGTAGAGCTTCCAGATCCTTTTGTGATTTCTTTCGGGGACTCTTTCTTCATGTTGGCATAATCAGTCAGCACCGTGGACAGCTTTTTGTCCCCTTCGAGCACATCTGCAATGGCATCCAGGGTTTCTTTCACCAGTTTGGTCTTGGCCTCAACCTTGAGCGCCAGATCTTCCGCTTCTTGGGCAGTCAGGGCAGCTACATGCGCCATTTCTTCAATATCATCTGCCACTTTGACAACCAGCCTCGCGCCCGCCTCAACGAAGTCGGCCACTTTGTCAATATCCTCTGCCATCACAAAAAATTCCGAAAAAAACCCTTGAGTTTGAGCTTCACTTTGGTAAGCAGGTTCCAAGCATATGTTCATCCTGTACTGTACATCACTCAGGTTCGTTGGGTTTTTTTTGCTTCCACTGCAATGCCAGACCCACATCCTTTCGCAAATACCCCTTATTTGCCATAAATTTTGTACCCAAGACACTGGATAAGAAGGTTAGTAGTGAAATTAGGATATATCAAAAACGATTAGACAGCATCTTAAGGAGAATACTCTTCATGATTCTTGAAGAGGTCTCCCCATGATACAGAATCACTCCAGGATCTTATATTGAGAATACGCGTCAAAATAGAGAGATACAATTGAAACATACTTTCAGCTTGCTTCACGTAGGGGGTATATCCACCACCGCAAAGCTTGATAACGTAGCTCAGTCTGCACCCAAGAAGAAACAAACGCTGAAAACGCGTGTAACATGAATTGTGCATATGTTCATACTATGTGCTTGAACAGGTACATCACAAGCTCTAATCAAGTGGCTAATAGGAAGTGTCTCTACCCCAAATAAAAGTATATAATTTGATATGTAATTTGTAATAAGACACTTTCCCTATTACAACACCTTTTTTTTGCAAATCTTAGTAGTTTTCACGAACCTTAAAATTAGAACTGTACGCTTACTCTCGTACTAGCATTAAGCCATGTGGTGCCTCCACATCATTACTTTAAGCAACGAGATATGAGAAATTCATTTTCATTCTTAGGCATAATGAGCCCCAATATGCTACTATCGCCTTGTAAACGACTCATTATCATCGGACAAAAAACTTTCTTCATTTTCGAACCATTGCTAAGTCTCTTCCCTTCCTTACAGACAAAAGAGTAAAATCAATCATGGTCAATTCTGAATTTGCACGAAATGAAGAAATAAAGAACTCAGATGGACTTACATAGTCGAGAAAATGCCAGCTCCGAATGCGAACACCCCCAGTCTTTGAGAACTCTTTTTCTCTTTCTCTTTTGGCCTGCAGCGCCATCGATTGACAAGAACTTCAGGGAGAATCAGACAACAGCTGAAGACGAGAAAGAGCTGTGAAATAGTCAAGACGCCTTCAAATGACATACCCACACCATACTCATCTTGCATTTCATCATTATTATGCTAATTGCTATCGTCAAAATTATACCAGGACTCTTCTTCTGCTTGATGTGCTGATGAATCAGATGTTGATGCAGCTGACTTGAAGTCACGAGACACACCGGATGACACCCCCTTGAGGCTAACAAGGTTTGGATTTGGACGAGGCGATCCAAAGTCGGGTTTCATGCCTGCTCTTGTTACAATGGAGTCGTTGGTACTGATAGAGGAGTCCATAGCTCTGCAGATGTTGAGTGATTTCCAGGAGTTCGCCGAGTTCAATCTTGCAGAGACGAATCTCCAGTAGATGTTGCTGTTGCTACGGGCCAATGCTGGCACAGCTTGAAGTCCTCGACCCAGTCGAGATCTAGAATAGATAGCAGTGTGAAATCCAAATTGTTGAATTCTCTGTACTGCCACTGCTCGTGCGGCTATCACACCCATGCCACCATGTAGAACACAACCTGGAACAGATAATTGAACTACACATCAGAATCGATCAGGAGGGCATGAAATAGAAGAACAATAAATCCTCCATTTAAACCAACGAAACCATACCGTCAGTCTAAAGCCAGAGCTTGGAGTGAGCTTATGGAAACGTTAGGGTGTAAAAGCTCGAAGATGGAGTAGAGGCAGCCAGAAAAAATTTTAAATGAGAAAGAGAAGATGTTGCAAACGTAAATCTAAGTACCGCTGTCACACTTTCACTTCAAGCTTGACACAAAGGGTGAACTAGAAGTTGAGTCACGTATTAAATGTTCCACTTGACAACTAGCAGATTCTAGATGGAGTGCTGCTCAGGACACACCCAGTGTATGTTCTACAGCGAGAATGAACCATAGATGTACATTTCAAGAGAGGGTGTTCCCTGAGCAGTTAATGGCATACATAACGTAAAACCTGGGACTCAAACTGGTTTCTGTGTAACGACAATAACGTAATGGCATTTGAAATGTCACTCAGACTGAGGGTGCGGTATTTAAACACCGAAAATGGCCATTCAACATGAAGATCTTGAGATTAGTATCTCAAACAGAAGGTTGCTGAATTTCAGCTTCCAATCACGCTCCATCCGAAATTCATATGCAAACATAGCTGGCTCCTCAATCTCAATCCACATGCAGAGTACGTACGGTCGGCATGCACAGAAGGTCAAGTTACTCACTTGGAATTTTTTGAGCTCCTTAAAATATCTCCCTTTTTCACAAAAGCTTCATACGTCCTCAATGCATCAGCAAACCCAAGTTGCGTAACTCCTAAGAGTCATACATGCCTTCGCCCAGATGCATGATTTCTGCGAACTCACATGAATTACAGAGAGAGAAAGAGTCGTCACAAACACCTGCTAAGGACGAGCCACCAATCAAGCTTACACATCTAAACTTCCGAAACGTCTCGAGCATTAAAAGCGAACGCATCAAGCTCTTCATTCACAGTAGGTGACGGTACTCAGTTGGAATTTTTCGCACTCCTTGTAATATGTCCCCTTCTCGCAAAAGCTTCATACGTCCCCGCATCAGCAAACCCAAGTTGCGTAACTTCTAAGAATCATACATGACTTCTCCAAGAAGCATGGTTTCAGCGAATTCACATGAATTACAGAGAGAGAAAGAGTCGTCACAAACACCTGCTAAGGACGAGCCCACCAATTCAGCTTACACATCAACGCTTCCGAAACGTCTCTTGCATTATACGCAAACACATCATACTCTTTCTCCAAGCTCGGCAGCGTCCACCAGGATCCTCTCCCCATGTCAAATAGATAGAACCGATGCCCATATCCCACTCTCCATTCCTTCTCCGGAAGCTTACTCGCAAACCCTGCCCCTTCTGTAACCAACACCAATCCATTACAAGCATGAATCGCCGTATGCACACCATAGTTCAAATCTAACCTTGAGCCTCGCCTCGTTTGCTTCGGAATTTTAATAACTCTCCGCGAGTCTCTGTACTCCACCCCTTGTAACTCCACAATCTCGTGCCCAGCAGACTCCAACACAAACACTCTCTCCTTCACCGCCGCCGAGAATTGCAACCTCGCAATCTCTTCACAGCAATCCAGTCCAGTAAGCAACTTTTTCCTGCAATCGTAAACCCCTAAACTCTCACCACGCGAGGGGTTATGTGCATCGAACTGCAATCGGTAATCGACATAGCCAGTGATAAACCCTTGGTTTACGGTTTCCCATTTCTGGAGATTTGAATCATAAACTTCGGCTCCCAGAAGCTCAGGACCAAGAGCGCCAACGATGGTTAACCGGTAGCTTCGGGCTCCAACAAGAAGTTGAATCATGCGAGGCTTGTGGCGGATCAGAGACGGTAAAGGAAGTGTTCTCCAGTCGTTTGTTAAGGGGTTGCAGACTAAAATGGGAATTTGTGAACTACCGGGGACGAAGCAAACTAGTCCGTTGTCGGAGACGCAGAGCGAGTGACGATAGTCCTTGCTGAGAGTGTACTCGCAGTTGTGCCAGGTGAAGGAGCGGCTGTCGAAGAGCTTGAAGCGGATCTTGCTGCGTTGGGGGTCAGCGCGCATCAGGGCGAAGAGCTTGGGACGAGCTTCAGCGCAGAGGCGCTTGAAGTGCGAGTGGGGGGTCATGTTGAAGTACCAGGATTTGGAAAGGGAACGGAGAGAGTCGATTTGGGCAACTGGGAGACGGGCGATAATGAGCTCCAAAATCTCGTCAGGGAGCTGGCTCCATAGCCAGGGGCGCATGAACCACGGGCGGAGAATGACAATATTGTCAAAGTCACAATCGGATGGACATTCAAATGCAACCGCATGGAGCTCTGGATTGGAGCGTTCCACTTTCTCGTCGGATTGATCCGCGAATTCCACGCGATCTTCCAATAAATCCATAATCCTCAAGCTCAACGCAATCCGAAACCCAAACTTACAGCCTTCCCCCAAACTATCCAAATTGTATAAACCCTAAACGTGTCAGCACACGCTTTTCAAAACTTGTGTTGATCTGCGGACTCCGACTTATGCACCTCTCAATCTCCAAGGCTCTTCTCAATCCGAAACCCTAACTTCGCAAACTCTCTTCCCCAATTAAAACCAACCGCCGCACTTCAACACCCCCTAAACCAATCACCACTCAAGAAGCTCTGTTTCCTACGTGATTTGTCCATCTGAAATTGGAATAACAGCTTTATATGCTTTGCTTTCTAATGGGTCAACTATGACAGAAAACGCCTGTTGATGCACTCGACGAAATCAGTGGTGGAAAGCTTTGAGACGGGAAACAGATCTACATTGATCCGCCAATACTCCCCACACCTCAAGAATCGAACCTAAACCAATGCACGCCCGTAGCAAACCCTAAAATACAAGAACAGTAAGGTAACGAAACCCAAATCCTCTGGATCCCCTGAATCCCTCGAAACTCCACCCACGGCCTATATAGCAATCACCACCGCCGCAACAACGATGCAGCAACCAGAACAGTCACCTTGGAATTCCGAATCTCGCAACTGAACATCTCATACGACGATTTCGCGAGCTCTCTCTGTTGCAGCAGACTCAACGACTACGGATTGAATCCCTGAAACCCATGATTCTGGAGCTGTGAGATGGACAGAAAGAGATGAATCCAACGTTAAGAGAGTGGAATGGAAACTGGAAACTGCGGAAACTGGGGGCGTGAAGACGACAGACATAACCATATCACAGAGTGATTTGAGCATTGATTTCAGTTAGGAATGGAAGTGATGAGAATTTTTGTACTGGCCTAGGGTAGCCAACCCCTTTTCCGATCACCCCCATTTCCAATCTATATAAGGTAGGTACACCCAAAAGCGCCACTTATTCATACTGAGCCTAGTTCCTGCTATTAATGAGTTCAAATTTTTATGTAGTCTTGTTGGCAAGTGAAAGCATGTTCCAACGCACCAAAGAACGCAGGATTTCGATACCGTATGTAAAAGTTATTAACAGTCAAAGTCTGTTTCTGAAAGCGCCATCTACAGTTTGTGAAGATGACTGATTTCGGAAATGTATGTGCACTGTAGATGGTGCTTTTAGGAACAGGGCGCTTTGGGGTGTACCCACCTTAGAAGAGGGCTCAAAAATGGTGCAGGCTTTTCGACCTGTCCAGTAACATAAGAGGCTCAAAAGGCAATCATTCGAGTGTTGATGTGTCTTTTCATGTATCTCCTGAGATGGAAATATTTTTAGTTTATTTTTCAGTCAAAGAAAAATAGATGAGGAATCTAACACAAGTCGTTTCATATTTTTTGAAGCGTTATTGAATTAGTTATGAATTTTCAAACACAATCTGGTATAGGTCCTTATTTTTTATCACATGCCCTTGGAAACCATCCATGCATAGTTTGAAGAAAAACCAAGGCTTGTTCAAAAACTAGCATTGCAACATGTATAAAGTAATTGAAATGGTTTCTAAAAGTGTCCCTTTCTAAATCTGAAATGAATGCTTGAATTAATCATTATTTCAGATTTTACAATACTTGGAAGAAGGTAATTGAACAAGCTCTACAAGAAAAAGGGGTGTTTTAAGTAGTGTCCTAGACATCACGTCTTTTAAGTAATGTCTTTTAAGTAAGGTTTTAAGTAAAATTTTACTTAAAAGACTGTCTGTTTAGTAAAATTTTACTTAAAACCTTACTTAAAAGACATTACTTAAAAGATATGATGTCTAGGACACTACTTAAAACACCCCTTTTTCTTGTAGTGATTAAGGAATTCTTATTTTGAATTAAATTAGTAAATACCTAGCCACTTAGTTAGAAATGAACCTAGTATGGCTCTTAAACCATCCATTAAAGAAGTAAAGACAAATTTTATCAAGGTCCATTGTAATCCACAGTTCATTTTCCCACAATTCAAGTGTCCATTTCACAACCCCTTACTCTTGGATGGTTGAAAATGCACGCTTGATTTTAGAGCCCTCTCCTATGGGAGGCTGTGAAATGGATACCAGATTGTGGAAAAATGGACTCTTGATTAAATTATATCAAAGTATGATAAGAGTTGTTTTTTACTTCTTCAATGGATGATTTAATCCCTTAGCAATGTAGAGAGTCATTCTATAGTGTTTTGCTAACTTTGCAGGGTTTGAAGAAGACCTTACTAGTATTTTTTTCATTCACTTTTTTTTAATGACCTTCATGTTGAGTTGTAAGGAATCTCCAATTGAGTTTTTAGTCTAACTAGTGTTTGTTTTCATGTAGTTGAGAAGTAGGTAGAGAAAATGGATGGCAAAATTTGCCATCTTAGTGTATTTTGAGAAATTGAGTAAATCTGAAATTTCTCCTTCAAAATGACATTTCTTGAGTTTGAGCCCAACTAATGAAATGAAGGTCCTCTACTCTAGTTTCTACTTCAATTTAAATTTTGGAAAAATTTATAAAATTGAATATTCTCTTGCATTTTGAACTTTGGCTGCATTTTTAATGTCCATTGCATCCTAATTATAGAAGTACATGGAAATTGAGTTTCAACCATGATGTTTGCCACTATAATGTACACACATGGTGAAATTTTCGGATTTTTTGAGATAATTTTCTGTTTGATATGATTTTTTCTTCTTTTTTTCTTCAAAAAATTTCATAATAAACAATTTTCCTCAAAAAAATCTAAATTTTTCTGGAAAATATAGAAGACATGTACTTTCATCTTGGAAAAATTAAAATATAAATTTTCATACATATCTACTTCCAAAATGGTAAGAAACTGAGTGACAAACAAGGAGGCTTCAAACCAATGGTTATAGGTGTGTCATTTAACCCTAACTACCCAATCGACCATATATGGTCGATCTGAAATTTCAGGCCCATTTTTGAGTGGGTAGTTAAATTCTTTTGACTGCTTAAAAAAAATTTCGAGCAATTTTAAGGGTTAACTACTGAGAATTTTCATTTTTTACTGAAAAAATTACATATTTGATTATTGAGAGGTCTTCAAAGGCATACATGTACCAAAAGTAAAGTGTAAAGCTTGCCAATTTTACTTCATTTCCTAACATTTAGCAATTTCACTTGATTTGAGATCTAAGAAATTATACATATCCATTTGCTTCGAGAATGGTTCCAATAGAAAGTGTAAAGTGTTTTTGTGATATTCACCATTGAAAATTTTAATATACAACTATTGATTAGGAGCTATTTGCAATTTCTACTTATAAAAAATAATTGCATTTCAGCAATTGCAAGGTGGATTGTGTAATGAGTTTAATAGCTTTTCATATGAAATCAAGTTTTTTAGAAGTGCATTTTAGTGTGCTAACACTCTATAGAGTTGTTTATGTCACCTCCAATCCCCCAAAAAATTTATATGCAAATTTGGGAAACATTGTTGGAAAAGGTAGCATACTCAATATAGAAAATGTACACTTCTCTCATTATAATCTCACAACTCCTATACAATTTTGCACTCGAAATTTGTGTACTTAATGATAACAAACTCTTAAAACATTTGTATGGTTAGATTTTGAAAAAAATCAAATTGCTTCATTAGAGATGGCTACAAGCCCATGTACTTTTTGTATAGTCAAAACACACTTGAAAAGGCTTGGGCATTCAGGGGTTAAGGGTTAAGATCCAAAATGGGTTCATTCCTAACTAAGTGGATAGGTGTCTACTAATTTTATTCAAAATTAGAACTGGTAGTCCAACTACCTTTTTACAATGTTAAAAATCTAAAGTAATGATTGATTCAAGCATTCATTTCAGATTTAAAAAGGTTTGCATTTTGAAGCCATCTAGGTTACTTTTCATATGTTGCAATGTTAGTTTTTGAACAAAGCCATATTCTTTTCCAAACCAAGCATGTGTGGGTTTTCAAGGCCTACTAATCACAAATACGGCCCTATGCAAGATTTTGTTTGAAAATTCATAAGTAATTCATAAATGCTATAAAAATTCTAAAACGATTTCTGCAATATTCTTCATCTATTTTTCTTTGATTGAAAAATGAGTTAAAAATATTCCCACCTAAGAAATTACATGAAAAAGGCAGACCAACCCTTTAATGAGCAATTTCTGAGCCTCCTCCCTTAGTTTGCTTCCTTTCTATAAAATTGGGGTGTAGCTTCTAGAGCAATTGTGGCACATAGAATTGGTTGTAATGATCTCATAAATGCAACCAGCCCTTGGTGGATTTTGCAATTAGCCTATGGTTAGAAATAGTAACGCTTGTATTAACATTATAGGTCAAAAAGAATCTTCTCCTAAAAAATTAATAGTATTTACACTTTGTGTAATAAAATTCTAGAAAAATATGCTATCCTTCCAAACTCTATTTCTACAGATAATAAAAATTTTGCAAATAAAAAAATTGCACTTTAATTATGTGTAATTGCTTAAGTGATTGGAAATGGCTTGGCTACTCTCCTGGAATCAATCATCTGTTAAAATCAAAGAAAAAGTAGTTTTATAATTTCTTAGAACTAAAAATAACTCAAAAATTGAACCCTAGGTCAGAAAACCATGAAACATAGTCTGTGCACCCCTGCTCACTGAGGGCTTATTGATTATTCCAATAATGTGATTAGAAGATGCACAATCTGGGAGATCTCAATGTAATAAATAAAACAAACGAAAAACCTACCTTAAGGAATAGATGTGATACTTCAATGATATTAGATGTATCTATATCAAAATTAGATAATATCTAGATAAGACTTGGTTGTTGGTCTAAAAAAATGGTAGTAAACTTGTTATTATAGACCCCCCCAAAATCTAAAGATTTCCTTTACAAAACAAACAAACAAACCAATGTGTTTTTAGTTGTAGACACTAGTGAAAATTGTACATAAATTTTTTTTGGTGTGGTTGTGAATGAAGGTAGAGAGTGGGAATTTAGGGAGTTTATTTTAGAATTTTTTAGAATTGAAATAGTTCCTATGATAGTTTGATTGGTGAAATTTACAAAAGTTATTTCATTCAAAGTTTTGTAATGGAAAATTAAATTGTTAGGTATATGAAATAGGATTTCTTTGAATTGGTCGCTACAAGCCTTTCTAGGAATGTCTAGAGTTTGTTTGTTTGTTTTTGTATACTTATCACAAATGTAAAAAAAACATTTGTCTTGTACTTTGGATTGTCAATTCTTCTATTTTGTGATCTCTACAACATTGTATCAATGTGAAAATTTGAAGTAAAGCTCCAAATTTTTACCCTTTGTAAGAAAGCTCCTAGCACTTATGTAGTGAAGCTGACTATAAAATAGGCACCTAATTTTGCTTAATAGTTATTTAGGGTCATTGCAAGAAACACTTGTCGATTTTGTTGCGTTTTGCAACAGTACTCATGACTTTTTCAAGAATACTATAAAATTAGAAAACTAATTTTTTTTTAATTTAAAAATATGAATAATGTATGTACCTCTAAAATGAAGGTTTTCACTGAAGGAAATTGATAGAAAAATTCTCTAAGTAGGAGAACTTGAAAAGTGCCAAATTTTTGAATCAAAATACAAAAATTATGGCCAAAAAACAGATCAGCATGTAACGTGTGACACAGAATAGTACAGGTGTTTCTTGCAATGACCCTTTAGATCTACATGTAATAGTAGCCATCTCCTATATAGAATTGAAATAGATTTTCAAAGTGACTGTGCAAAGATGTTGCAATTCAAATATTACAAGGACAATTCTATTTTAGTAAGAAAATTTATTCTATTTGCAACATCTTTGATTACAATTTGATAACTAGTTGAATAAAAAATTCAAGATATGTACATGTGGAAGATATTGAAATCATTAGATGAAAATTGAGGGCATTGGGAGACTGCAGGTTCCTAGACTACGGGAACGCAGTTTCTACCTTGAGAACTAGAATCCTACGTGGTCATGCCCCTACTATGTAATTAAAAATTATCATTATCATTATTATTTGTAATTTTTTTCATATTTCAGGACCCAATTTTTATTTTATTTTATTTTATTTTTTAATGCTAGCCTAACATCTAATGGCTTGCAATGAATGCCAACCTACTATAGACTCTTAATCCAATTATGTCCTCAGTACAACAATTTGATATTTTAGCCCCTAACATGTTGGACAAGTATAGATTAGATTGCCATTTGGTTATAGGTTTATAATAGATATTCATATTTTATTTACAATTCAAAATATTACTACTTCGTGCAAAAGTTTTTGCACTCTTTGTTGTAGATATGATCGATAAAAAAATATTTCTAATAATAGATGCCAATTTTTTTGAGGAATTGTTTAAAAATATATGAACTATACAGTTCATAAGCAAATCTTCATTAAAATTTTCTATATTTTATAATGATAGATGTATTTTCCAACTTGAATGAATTATTTGATATTACAGGTCAATCCTTACCATAAGGTATGGTAGTATGAAACAACTCATATTATTTTTAGACAAATTTGGATGAATTTAATAATATATGTGAACTCTAAAATTAAATTCAAATGAAAATGGAATGGAAGTTGGATGAAAATCATTATATTTGAGATAGTATAAAAAGTGTTGTATTTGATTTAGTTTTCAGGATATCATTACAAAGTGAAGGTTACAATGTTTTTGTAGTATTAACTAAACCTTCAAAGGATGTGGTCCTTATGACAAATGCTAGGATTATTGGACCAATAGGTGCATTATTTGTTTCTAGTATAGTGAATAGTCAAGTCATCTATTGACCACTTTTCTACCATAGTATCTTTTTAAAGATTAAGTATCCTTTCCTTCCCATCAAAAAAATGCATTAGTTTCGAGAATTTTGAACCTTTCGAAACCTTCAAATAAACCTTCATAGTTACATGTCTATACATACTCAAAAAAAATTCATGTTGAATATATAGAGTAATATTTTGTGCTGAATTTCACATATTTACAAAAGCTTAAAGTATGTCATATTGAAGATACATATAATCATAGAATTCTTACACACCAAGCTATAAATATATAAAAATATAAATGATTTCAAGGCTCTTATATACTATGGTAGAGAAGTGCATTGGTTGGTCAAGAAGTTTTAGCCAAGACATAGTTATTTAAGGCCACTACTATAGTAGGATGTTGAGATGAAAAGACAATAAAACAATGCTACCAAAAGTCTTGACTAGTTGTAGTATAAAGACCAAGCAAAGAAGTCTTGTAAACAATTTTGAATATTATTGAAGTTTACCAAACAACTTCACCTAGAGGAGAATTTGCAATGGAAGAGAAAAAGGGGCAAAGAGCCTACTAATGCTATTTGAAATAAAGAAAGTTCTCAATCACACACTTGAGATATACCACAATAAAAAGATAGTAAAGGCTAGTTTCCATTAGGACCTAGATGTCCAAAACTCAATCCCTCCAATCACTTGCCATTGACATACAAGGGGATCTAGAACTCTAAGTAAACCTCCATCTTCCAATCCATGTGGGCAAATGCAAACTTGGAGGGGCTACAGGGTGGATTGGACCCCCATTTCCAAGGTAGAATCCATCATGAATATAAGCTAAAGGATTTCACAAATATCAAAGAATCTTCATGAATACCCTAGAAGGAAAGCTAGATTCTACTCTAACTATGTAAATTACTTTATCCCCCTCCAACTCATAGACATCAAAGGGACAATAGAAACCAACCCTAAATGAAGTTGGAGTTTTACAAAGGCCAAATTTCTTATTCAAGAAGTTCAAGCCACCCAAAAAACTTGACCTTCAAAAAACTTGTGTTATAAAAAGTGCTAAAAGATAGGCAACCATATCATTTTCATCCATACTTAAAATTTTCCATCCAACAAGTCTTGGCCATGGTATGAATCCAATTAGATGAAGAACAAATTTTCTCCAATCATATTGCTCCATTTCCATACAATTCTTGACCCAATGTACTTTTCCACCCTAGTGTAAAGGGTCCTAAGATATGTTCAAACTTAAATTAGAAGAAGTGTTAGTAAAGTGACTCGTCAAATTCATTCCTAAGATCCTTGCATATACCCAGCATATACCACTTTTAAATGTCAAGTCTGAGTGATCCTACCTTATTCAAACACCCCAGGTTCAGATTCTCATAAGACGCACCGCATGGAGGGCAAAAATATATACAGTTGCTTGATGGAAGCATATGGTAATCTGCGCTTACATGTGAAAGAATGCAGTAAAGTTCTTGAGAACAATAAAAACAATTCAACACTGTCGCCACCATGCAAATCTGGCAACAAGACAGACTAACACAAAGCACTAATCAGCCATAGAAAGATCAGATCTGCCTGCCTTCTAACATCCACCTGTACAGTACAGTACCATCATGCCTCTCTCTGCCTATACATAGGTCACTGCACATCCTTGAAGACTAAGAGACGTTGAAGATCACTGGACCTCACTTGCTGGGGTTCAAAACATCTTCACGGTTGCAAACTACCTCAAGTGAAAGACCAGTCCACCAACAATCGAGGTCTTCCCAGTCCGAAAAGCCATTATTTGAGCAGACAACGTCCCATCATTGAGCCACTTTGAGGTTCTCCTGAAAACTCACATTGCCGACGCAAGAACTGGCTTCAACCACTTCTTCTTGATATGCTAAAGCCAGATATTCGATAATATTAGCCAAAGGTGAGAGATTCAAACCATTACTGAAGCTCTTCCTCGCTGTCGTAGTCATCATCATCACCGAAGGTGAAGACGGACGCATCTGCAGCACTGGCTGCAGCAATTGCCTTGAAATCACTCGGAGCCATTGCTCCACTTCTTGGACTTTCGTCGGGCACTGCAGAGGCTTTCCCGTTTGCTGAATTGCCTTCAACTTGAGGTACTTCCACTTTCTTAGCATCACCATCATTGGCATCCTTTAAGGAATCTCCCGCCTGTTGAACACCAGCACTGGACTCCACAGGAGAAATGACCGTGGATTCACCTTGGACACTAGAATTATCGGCAGATGGTGTACTACCTGCAAAAACATGCAAAATCTTTACTAGAGTATCCAATTCAGAGTACAACGCTATTCTCAAAAGTTGCTGAAACCTCAGCAAACACACAATGAAAGCAGACAATAGTAACAGAAATAACCCCTCAGTAGTCAGTTCAGATTAAAAATCTACGGAGAGCAAGAGCAGAGCAGCGACTAACAAAGGTGACCATCCAAGAGAGGCAGTGTTGGTATCAGACTTCGCCTAAATTGGCCTGATTCAGTCAACATGGTAAAAAAACAAGAAATAAGATAAACAAGCTCAAAGCAATCTACACAATAGTCAGATTCTTTACCTTTCGATTGATCAACATTTCTGTCAGTTGATGGATCTGCAGGTTGAGATAACCTGCTTCCTTCTTCTGTGCCAGCACTCTCTTGGGGCAGAGGAGTTGACGGTTCTTTCGTAGTAGTTGCAGACTGAGATACTGTTCCTTCCGCTGTTTTCTTCTTTGGAATGGGTGCATCATGGTCTAAAATGACAACTTCAACTTGGAGACCTGGCGATGGAAGTCGTCTCTGCATTACCACCACAAAGATTTCAGTAGATAAAATCAGACATGTCTCGAATTCTTACACACAAAGCAGACTCAATAAAATAAATAAAAAGATAAAGTTTGCACGCTTGCACCTTCTCAAAGCCATCAAGATCGGAAGTTTCCAGTATCTGTCTAGTCTCCATCATATTTGTGTTCAACCAGCTGCATTTTACACATCGGTTTCAATTGTCAGTCTAAGGAAAAGAAATACCAAATTTGCATAATTCCAGTCTTGGATATTGGAAGTCAACGTCAGATGAATTTTCACAGTTACATAATAACAGGCACAAGCACAAGTACACTATCATACGGTATCCACCTTCACTACAATCTGACTTGTATAAACGTAATAGGCACTTACAAGAGGCTTCTCAACAACATCTGATCAAATGCAGCAATGAAAGGATGGGTGGACAGGAGTACCAGTAAAAGTCTCCATGTCGATCACTAAACTGAATTTTGAAGTCCCCGTTAATATCTGCCACACAACGCTCTCCAGGAAGGGCGAACACAAGCACACCTTTTCTGGGAGCATTGAACCATATATCTTCTGACTGCACATAATTAACATCACATGTTAGAAGTGCTTTTACTGCAGAGATCTCAAAGCAGAAGTAGGTCAAAGAAGCCCCAACTTATCAGCAAAATCAACGTGGATAAATTCGTTCAGGATCAAACCAGAAGGTCTTTTGTTCGAGGGTGTTTCTTGCTTGAAAAGAGCACACCTGAACAACAACATAAGATTTCAAAAAGAAGCCTCGCAAATTATAATCCTCATTCGTGGAACAGAAACTTCCAGCTCTTACGAATACGGAGTATATTTTTACGCTGTCAATGTACGCTGGTCATGAAACTTGACGTCGATATTTCTTTTCACGTGAGCTTGTAAGAAATTCTTAAGTGCTTTTTAATCGCGATACAAGCACAAAGATACAAGGTAGACAAGGTGTTCGTACCATTGTGGTCAGAAATGGTGATGCCTGGCCGGACCCAGTAAGGACATTTGTGAAGCCTTATACCCCTCAAAATGCACCTGTGAACAAGAACCGAGAGCAGACGTTAATGTCAAGCACATGATTTTTGTAACTGATTGAAACGTACATTGTAGTTACGCTACAAAAGTGACGTAGAATCCTTACTTTCTGCCCTGCGGTGTCTCCCCGTGAAACTCCTTGAGGACACGCTCAAAGTACTTCACATAACGCTGCAAATGAGCACAAAACATGTTACTATAATGTATGTACACCTTCTTGCCCCAAAACGGGTTTAAGATCATAAGTAGAGGCCACGAATACTAAGGAACCTGTACTGAGAGGAGGGCTGCCGCTAGAACTAGCAAATATGCGAAAAAGAGCTTGCGTTATAGTGGTAGGAGATTCGAGAGTCTTACTATCTGACTTGGTAGGATAAGGCCCTTGCCATCCACACAACGCTTCTGGTTGTAATAGTTGATGGACTCTTCTGCGGTTGGGAAAAACTGCACCACGTAAAGTCAGTTTGATGTTACAAAAAAAGTAAAATAAACTGATTAAAGATGGCCACCCCATCGTCTAAATCCACTGTATGATTCAGGAGATGCAATCACGAAGTATTCTGTACTTCTTCGATACTACTGTATGTAAGGAATATATGTGCATTGTCAACCATCCCCAATCCAACTCTAGTAGTTCTAGGGCATAGGAAAAATCTACGATGATCAGCATATAATTAAACGTCACGTTTATTGTATTCGAGTATATGTCTGCAAAGACATAGCTTTTCAAAACAAGACTGAGACTTCTTTCGACACATACTCCGAAGGTTTAAAAGCGTACCTTGAGATACATAAGGAGGCAGGTGATCATAAGACCAGTGCGACCCATACCGGCTTTGCAATGAACAACCACCACATTCTCAAGATCGCCTTTCAGCCATGAATAAGCACTTTGACAAAACGCTGCCACTAATTGTAGCGGAGGACAATTGTGGTCATCAAAGGGGAAACAAGCCACCTAAAGCACAATGAAATGGTTTTAGTACTTACAATGTATCAGCAATCTATGCCATCTAGCACGACAAATCAAGGATTACTTAAATCTTTCAAATCTTAAATCTGCACACCAGAAAATGAAGGTGAATGTAGGAAAATCGGGCCAGATGATCAGTGGAGGAGGTGAAAGCACTACAACGAGGTTCATTGACCAACCTTTCCTCCGAAAAGTGAAGCGTCGTAAAGCCGCTCAGAACAGAGGTTATACACTTTGTACTTGCCCTGCACAGCAAAGTGAGATTCGTAATTTGAGGCTGAAGTAATTGAGAACATACCAACCAGTGAAGTACACAGCATAGGTTGAAACTCCTCCAGAAGAGTTTTTACAATATGCATACCTTATGGTGAGTCTCAAAAAACTTCAAGACCTCCTCCATGTGATTGCGATAGAACCCCTGTAGCAAAGCCAAAGCAACTCTAAAGATAAGTTCAGAAGATGACAAAATGGCACAGAGCGCCTAAGCAAACAAAAAATTTGCAGTGCAGATGAAGCCACTCGGCGGCAGTACCTCAACAAAACCCAGAAGGCCAGAACTCTTATCCCCGGCAGGAAAACCCATGGCGATAATGTTTTCAGTGATGTATGCCATGTCTAAATCGAATCCTCCTTCCTGATCAATAACCAAAGGTACGCATGATGAGAATGACGACAGGCATCAACGCAACTTTAAACTATTCAGCAAAAGAATAGGATAATCAAATCTCAATGCACCAGATGCCAGGTCCAGAAATGCAACGAAAGTAAACTGTTAGGTGCCTGAGCCCGTCTTCTATACTGAAACCTGTTACCACAATAACTCATCTATTCATACACTTGATTGCACTCATAAGCACATGGTGTAGGAATGACATGGCTGAATGTCTATGGTCACAGATCATCGAATGGAAATCGAGAAGTATTCTATAACAACCTCCCACTCTGAATTGGCATAAGAATTGCGTACATAGAGATAGAAATTTGATCTCAACAACATCTTGTCCACAAACATCTCTACATATCAATACATATCTCCCCCAAATGCCCAAATATTGAGCTACATATGTCCAGATACTTAATAGTGACGCAATTAATATACTCACAAAAGTATACTGAATTCTTCCAAAATTGAGTACTGAGATTAGGGCAAGTTAACAGAATCTTCAAGACAATCATTCATGTCAGAAAGGGAAATTCGGTATGACTTGGAGAAGAAAGAGGCCGGTACCTGATACCTCCGCTTGTTTTGAGAGACCAGATGTCTAGCCTTCAGCTGCACAGTCCGCACAGCATTTCTTGACGAGTCCAGAAACCCCTTGGTAAAGTTATCAAAAGCATTACCCTCTTGCACCCCAGTAGCATTTGAAGGAGCTGTGACCGAGTCATCTGTTGACGGGCTCTCCCCTGTGGAATCGGCAGGTGTTTTAGCAGGCACACGCTTGCCAAATCCACTTGTAAGCATACTAAATGGTGAGGCTTTGGGAGTATCTGATGATGATCCCGAAGACGATGTTCCTAGTGACGTTGGCAACCGAAACCCTCTCGCCCACTGAGAAAATCCAGACGCTGGACTCGTTTTTGCAGTGTCTTCTTCTGCAGATTTAGGGGAACCACCAAAGTTGAAAGAAAACGATCGTTGCGTTGCTTTTGGGGCGGCCTCTTGGGAAGACTTCTGATCCCCCAAATGTGACGTCGATCGTTGAACAACAACAGGGGGCTCACTGGCGGCAGGAACGCCCAAAGAGGGCTCTGCCTCCGCTACGTCTGCCATCGTGGCGAGCTCGATTCAACAGTAATGAACGCAGAGGCCGCTGAAAATTGAAACGACATAAAAGCAAGTCAAATCCTCTGGATCGTACATTCCTTCTCAATTACAATCCCCTGATTCCACATTCTACAATTCTGTACCAAAACACGAAATCTACAAGGTCCATCTCTCACCTTAACCAACCGCACAGCTTCTATCTCGTGATCACACACACTAACCAACACAATGAATCCTTCCCATCAAAAAGCAATCGAGTCCCTTCTACTTGCGTCTGCATCACCACACAGCATATCCGGGGGGGAAAATTAGGTTTTCCGAACCCTCTGCACCAGATGCCTCTCCTGCCCTCCCCGCATTCAATTCCCAATTCCTCCCTCGCAGTCCTAACTCGTCCCCCATACATAAGAGACACCCCATGATCTAAATTCACAACTCGCAAAATCACACAAGAAAAAAACTAAACTAAACTGATTCTTTCTAAACAGAAACCTCTAGGGTTTTACGAAGGGGTGGATTCCAATTCCCCTCAGATCTCTATGATAAGACCTTCTCTAGGATATCCAGTACACTTGTGGCACTATCATCGACTTGTCAAAACATTCAAACCAAGTCATAGTTTTGGTGACACCAAGCAGTCAGAGTAAAGAGAAGAGAGTGTCCTTCCTCGCAGCCCCAACTCATCCCACAATCATCAAAATCACATCAGGTCTTCCCAATTTCGGAAAAAAGTTCCAGGCAGCACTGCATTAGGGAGAAAAAGCCCCGGAGACGACCTCGAAAGCAAATCGGAGCTGATACATTCGGAAAACGGAGAATCTAGGGTTCGGGGGCCAGGTTGGCTTGCCAGGAGAGGATCTCAGAGCACAAGTGACGAAATGTCTAAGTCACAGCCTTTGAAAATCCAAACAGGCAGAGTAAAGAGATGAGAATGTCCTTCCACGCAGTCCTACCTCATCCCTCACAGATCAAAATCACACCAGATCGTCCCAATTTCGGAATAAAACTCCAGGCAGCAGTATAAAAGAGAGAAATAAGAAAGAAAGGGATGACCTTGAAAGCAAATCAGAGCTGACACATTTGGAAGGACAGAGACTCTAGGGTTTTGGTTTGCCAGAGACGGATCTCAGAGCACAAGTGACGAAATGAGGGGGCGAAAGAAGCAAACAGGAGAGAATAGCGACTTACGTGAAGGTGGCGTATCGAGCAGGGGCAGAAGACGCCTGGATCTGGCGAAGATTTTACACCAACAGGAGACCAGGACAGACAAGATCAGTCCCCGAGAGAGACGAAGGGCGCTTACTTGGATCGCTGACAACGTCTTTCGCTGCTGCTGTCATAGGGCCCCATTCCTTCGCTCCCTCACGGTCTTGGGTGCTCCTTGTGCGACGTTGGTGTATACCCATGTAGGACGGGTATATCATTTTGGGCATACCCGGTGAGGTAAGGGTCTTAAACCACCTCAAAGCAGTTCAAATTTCCAAGACTTATTTATACAGTTTGCTCCACACATTCCATCAAATAATATAGGGGTCTTTGAAGGCAAACTCATAAGATATTAATTCATCTGTGTGGAATGTCACTACCAAAAAGGGGTGTTATTTTATCCTTTTTCCAATGTTCTCAAAACATCACGCATAAAGAATTTTGAATGTGAGCTATAAAAAAAATTGAGTTTGTTAGAGCATTAATGTAGAAATTTTGGCAAAAAAAATCAAGTAGAAATGTGTGATAATGAATAGCACAAGTGTCTTTTGCAATTGTACTTGCTTGTTAGGGGTTAAAAAGAAGTTGCATCATGAGTTTTGTTAGTTTAGAAAACAAGCTAAAACAATAAGTTAATTAGACACTTTTAATCCCTCTTACCTTACATTACATCCAAAGGCCATCAAATTTAATGAACAACCTCTAAAATAGTTACAAGCCATGGATTTAGGGAGGTTTTGATGGGGAAGGGGGGGGTGCTTTTCAATTTGAGTGAAATGGCATTTAGAATTAAAGTAAAAAATTTTGATCCATTATATAAATTAAAAGTTCTAAATACATTATTTAAAGTAAAATATTTATAATACAATATTTAAAGTAAAAGACAACCATGGAAGGAATATAAATACAAGAGTTGAAGGTCAAAAAGATATACAACAACATTTTTGTTTTCATTGTTTAGAGTAAGAATTTCTAAAACATCAAACTTACCTTGTGGTTTGGTATTTCATAAAAAAAAATGGCATTGCATAATGGTTGTCAAGTGAATCCTCACACTAATAAGCTCTATTCTACAAAGTACTATGATATTCTTCAAAAGCAACAAACTCTTCCAGTGTGGCAACATCGGGAAAATTTAATACAACTTTTGGCATGCCATCAAACAATCATCCTCAAGGGTGACATTGGCTCTGGCAAGACTACCCAAATTCCACAATTTATAGTTGAAGAAGGATATACAACCACAAAACATCAAGTAGCATGTACACAACCAAGAAAAATGGCTGCCATAGCAATGGCAAGGCGTGTGGCAAATGAGATGGATGTCACAGTTGGAGATGAAGTTGGATATAGTGTTCGGTTCAATGAGTGTAGTGGTCCAAAAACAAAGTTGAAGTATTTGACGGATGGAATGCTTTTGAGAGAGGCCATGATGGATCCCTTACTCCAACGCTACAAAATCATCATTCTTGATGAAGCTCATGAGAGGACGGAAGCAATGGATGTGTTGTTGGCATTGCTCAAGGTTAAGGTTCTAAAGGAACGCCCCGACTTGAAGCTTGTTGTTATGAGTGCTACCTTGGAGGTTTCAAGTTTTCAACGCTATTTTGACAAGGCCCCACTCATGGAAATTCCAGGTCGACTACACCAAGTAGAGATAGTTTATACTCCAACACAGGTGCGAGATTATTTTGAGAAGGCAATTGACATTGTAGTAGAGATTCATCTATTCAAAACACCTGGAGATATTCTTTTGTTTTTAACTGGAGAAGAAGAAATTGAAGAGGCTTGCAAACAAATTAACAAAAAGCTTCAAAAGTTGAAGGATCCAACAAGGCCCTTTCATATAATGCCTCTCTATTCTACACTACCATTCAACATGCAACAAAAGGTTTTTGATGTAGTTCTCGGTCGAAAGATTGTTGTATCTACAAATATTGCTGAAGCTTCAATTACTATTGAAGGTATAGTTTTTGTGGTGGATCCTGGTTTTGTCAAACAAAAGGTGTATAATCCTCAAATTTGTGGAGAATCACTTTCAATTACTCCCATTTGTAAAGCGAGTGCTGATCAAAGAAGTGGTCGTGCTGGTCGTACCCAACCTGGAATGTGCTTTCGACTTTATACCGAAGTGTCTTACATCAACATGCAAGCACAAATTTGCCCTGAAATTCTAAGATCTAATTTGGCAAAAGCAATGCTTACTCTCAAGAAATTAGGTGTGGATAATTTGGTGCATTTTGACTATATAGATCCACCAGCACCACAAACACTTGCCTCAGCTCTTGAGTTACTTCTTAGCTTAGGGGCCATTGATGAAGATGCAAATTTGACAAAGCTAGGAGAGATCATAGGTGAATTTCCCTTGGATCCACAATTGGCAAAGATGCTAGTGGTTAGCCCCACATTCAATTGTTCCATGGAAATCCTTTCTATTGTTGCCATGCTTTCAACTCCTAATTGCTTTCTTCGACCAAGGAATGCTCAAGAGATAGCTGATGAAGCAAAAGCCCAATTTTTACATGTTGATGGCGATCACCTCATACTTCTTAATGTATACCAAGCTTGGATAGAAAATGGTGAAGATGCTATTTGGTGTTATGACAACTTCCTTGATGTACGGAGTTTGCAATTAGCTAATAAAATTCGCTCTCAACTTGCCAACATCATGAACCGCTATGGCTTTCCAATAAATAGTCTTGGCTTCAACAATAAAAACTATTATGTCAACATTAGGAAAGCATTGCTTGCTGGATATTTTATGCAAATAGCATATTTGGAGAACAATGGGCGGTACGTACTTCCTAAGAATCATAAAGTGGTTCAATTGCATCGATCATCTAGTTTATACTTTGCACATTCAAAGCCTCAATGTATCATTTATGAGAAATTGTTGCTTGGATGTCAAAACTCCATTCAAAATCTTACAGTAGTGCAGAGAGATTGGTTAAAGCTATATTAGAGAAAATGATATTTTAGGTTACAACTAGTAAATGATCCAAAAAGACTAAAATAGTGTTCTCCACAAAGAACAATTGGGGAGAAATAATTATATGTTTGCTTTGACCAACTAGAATGTATATTTTATTTCCAAAATAAATTAACAAAATTACACATTTGTAAAATATTCAACCCCTATTTTCTTTTTCAACTTTTTAATCTTTAGTTGATAATTATAAACATGTAAAATGATCCAAAGGCCATCCTACCTTTAAGAGGGTTGCAAATCACTATTAATCTGTCACCATCAAAGGGGACAAGAAGTGCTCTCACATAGTTTGTTAGTCTAGTTGAAAGTACTACAACCTTTAGATCCAATATTCAAATTCAATCAAATTATTGTGAAATTTGAGAATACTACTCTAGTTTATGTTGTAAAATTTTCAAATCAATCTAAGATTTACAAATGGTTTGAGAGCCAATCAAAGTTCACAAGTTCAAGTTGAGATTATCAAACTACAATTGATGGTTGCATTTGGGGGGCTTGTGTCTCCTTCATTCAATGCTTGTTTGCAATAAAATTTAATGAATTATATTCTTTTAGAAGTCTAGTTGTTTTGATCAAATTTTCATGGCAATCCAAGTTGTTTTGAATATTTGGGAGCAATCCAAAGTTCAAAAATCAAGCATACTTGAGTTACATTGAACTTTGGCAACTTGTTTCTTCTTTGTATGGTGTTTATTACTACTAATTTTTTTTTGAAAAGTTGTGCATTCTAGTCTTGTTTGTATGTCTTAAATTTCATATCAATTTTAGATGTTATAAGTGATCGAAAAGAATTTTAGTAGGACATTCAATCTTAGATGTGTTTTGCACCCTTTTTTGCTATTTTAATTGACATTTCAAAGTCATTTTGCAAACACAACAAGTCAATTGAATTTTCACCAATGTTGATTTTGAAGCACTTATTGGTTTAAAGTTTTTTCTTTTCATTAAGTTCAAAAATAAAATTTCACCTCCAAATGTCCTTTTAGGAAAATTTCAACATCTTTTTTCCACATCAAAATATTATAATCTTACAATCTATCTGGCCAAATGATTCCAAATTTGATCCATGTCATCTATAACATGCACATTACAAGGTTATACAATTGAAATTTCCATACATTATTAACATATAGACTCATAAGACTTGAAAAGCAAAGATGCTTTTAGGCACGTTTGGACTTTAGGCAATGAGGGATTAAAGTAGCTAATTCAATCCCAATTCCACTACTCCTTCACAACCTATTATTGGTCTTTGAATGGCCCCAAAAAACTTGGCATATACTTTCAAGAAAAAACAATGGGAATTGAAGCAATTAGTGCTTCGATGTGGCCATCTAAGGAGAGTTTCGAAAGGGCTTAGGTATTTTAAACTTTCTACTTTGAAAATTTACAATAGATAAGTGAAGTGACCAAACATTACTAAAAATCTAGGATTGGATTTTTCTTACAAATAAAAATAAGCTCAATACAAAAACAAAATATAATTTGGTCATCTAAGATTTTAGAATCAAAACAAGTGGGTGGATTTTGGTACTTGTGTATTACAATCTATTTCAAACAATTCCAATATTTTGTAGCTTTTTTCTTGGACATTAAAACAGAAATGAAAAATCCAACTCAAGAAGTTGGAGTTTTTGGAGATCATTCAAGAAAAATCCTCCAATACTTAACAACATGCCCCAATAGGATCATCATCTTTGTCACAATAGGATCTATATCTATCAATGGCTATGTCTTGGGTTTTGAATCACAATTTGATCTTGTAGTTTTTGCATTCAATTAGAAAGTTTGATATACATTTTGATTGGTGGCTTTGAGGTTGCCCATAACCATGAGGAGGGTGAAAGTTCATCATTGATTAGTCATTTGAACAACTTACTACAAGTTGTCCATATAAAAAAGAATTTGAAATCTGAATAAAGACAACCTCTTCTCTTCTAATTTCCCAATCAACTATGTACGGTCAATTTGAATTTTTAGGGTCAATTTTTCATAGGTAGTTAAAATCCTTTGACTATTAAAAAAATTTTGGGCAGTTTTGAGTGTTATCTATTGAAAAATTTCATATTTCACTAAAAAAAGTACATATTTGATTATTGAGAGGTCTTCAAGGCACTTTAAGAATTGTGTGTTTTATGTGACATTTTCATTAATTTATGTGAAAAATTTTAGTAGACATCCAATAAAACAACTTGCCTTTTTTGCTAGCTTTTTTGTGAATTATAACCTTCAGAATGTAATATTTGGATGTTGAATTGAACATTATTATTGACATACAAGCACAAGTTGTTTTATTGGACATCCACTACAATTTATCACAAAAAATAATGAAAACGTCATATAAAACATACAATCCTTATGTTCAGGGCATATATATCCTATTAATAAGCTTAAAGCTTACAAACTTTACTTCATTTCTTGGCTTTATGCAACACTTACCAATTTCACTTGATTTAATATTCAAGAAATTGTACTTAGCCATTTGCTTTGAAAATGGTCCCAATAGAAAGAATAAAGTGTTTTTATCATTTTCACCATTGAAAATTTGAACGTGCAATTATTGATTTGGAATTATTTGTCATTTCAACAATTGTGAGGTGGATTGTATTCTAAGCTTAATTGCTTTTTATGTGAACTTAAGTTTTTTGGAAGAACATTTTAGAGTGCCAATACTCTTTGTACTTGTTCATATCACCTCCTATCCCCCCAATTTTTTTATGCAAATTTCTAAAACATTGTGGAAAAAACTAACATACTAAAAATAGAAAATTTACATTTAATTCTCTTGTTATAATATCACAATTCCTAGGCAATTTTGCACTCACAATTGGTAGATATACTAATAAAAAATCTCTTTAAACATCTATAGGATTAGGTTTTGGACAAAAAATAATTTGTTACATTGGAGATAACTATAAGCCAATTTTCTTTTTTCACATTCAAAATACACTTGGAAAGGCTTAGGCATTTAGGGGTTAAAACCTCAAATGTTCTTGAAGAGGTAACTTTGACTACAATGGTCCTTCTATATATAACACTTAGTCTTCTAGTTATACTGCATTCTAGTATACAAGCAATGGCTAGATGTCATTTGAAAGCCATCTACCAATTTTTATTTCTTCTCAAGTTGAGTCAGTGACGCAATTGCTTCTTAGAAATCTTCAACCTACTTTGGACTATTCCAACCTACTATCCTACTTCAAGGATGTGTATAGCTAGTCTTGAAGTGCTACATTTAGGCTACAAAGTCCAAACACTATTTACAATTCACTTTTGCATTCTATCACTACAGGCAAAAAGATGCATATCATTTTTCAAGGAGAATTATCAATACCAAAATGATTTGGTTATTTGACCAAATGAATTGTGAGATAGTGAATTGTAGGAAGTAGTCAATTTTAGAAAATACATACGTTAAGTAGAATTTGGAAGTACTTTCTCAATTTTCATTTATAAGTCACATATCATGTAAACACACTTTTAGCAACAATATATTGTAGCATTGCTAGCCACACTAGCCTATTAGAAATGGGAGCTCAATATTCTTTAGGACTTGTATTGTACATGGTCGAACTCAAACATGCACCTCCATTTGATTCCCTCTAGTTTTACAAAGGTGGGACCTAAATCTTGAGTTAGGAAGACAAGAACTTCATGTAAATAGATGGCATACTACCATGCCTTGTTGTCGTTTTAAAAAATAAGAAGGGCAAGTGATGTCTTATTGTCATTCCAATAAATTCAAATTAAGTAAGCATTTGAATGCTTTCTAGAATGAATACTAAAAGAAATAGTACATGAACAATCAAACATGGTCTTTACATGACTTTACAAATAACCCTTGAAGAACATGCAAGCCCCTTAGGCTTGGTTTTGATACAAATTGCAAACTACAATTTTCTTTTGGATTCTTTCAAAATATTTTACTTTACTAGATCCACTTCAAGAATGAATATGGCTTGCTAAGTACTGCATTTAGAATACAAATTCAAAGCACTATTCACTATTCACTTTTGCAATCCTTAACCTCACAAATATTTAGCAAGCAACAAGATCCATACCCCCCCTTCAAGGAGATTTTCTTTCTCCATAAAATCACCCTAGGCAAGTGAAAGTCATTTCAAAATGAATAAGGCTTACCAAGCAATGCATTTAGAATACAAAGTCAAAGCGCAATTCATTATTCACTTTGACATTCTTTGACAACAAAAACTTTGGACAAACAAGACCCATACCCCACTTCAAGGAGATTTGTAATTCTCAATGAAGCTACCCTAGGCAAGTGAATGTCCTTTAAAGGTAAATTCTAATAAGTGGTGCTTGTTTTCAAGTCTTCAGCACGCGCAGTCAAGCAATAACTTAGCAATATGGGAAAAAAGCCTCACCAGTCCTCTGCAAATCGTATGAGGGTTGGATGACTGAAACCCAAAACTTATTTCCATTCAGGATCTACTGTGCAGAAAGTAGAAGCATTTCGAATCATCAGGACTGAACTGCTGCCTAGAATGGGAGTAAATGACAAACGCTAAAACATTTCGCAATCCAAAGGTCTGCAACAAAAAATATTCTACAATTCGACCTACAAAAGAAATTCAGCTTCGGCTAAGCTTAACAGCAATCGAAGCAACACAAGCAACACAAACAAGACCTTGTCAAGTCAGAACGATGCTATTGAGTCTTCAATAACTAATCTCAATAACTAATCAACTCTGAAGTCACAATAGGATTCACATTCTGACTCCAAGTTCCACCATCTGGGCTTCACAAGGGCACCTACTGCCTTCCAACAAAGAGAACAAAAGACTAGATTTCAACTGTGCTGTACGTGCTGCTAAAAGGTGAAATCCTACACAATTGAAAGATTTATGCGGATCACCTCACAACCTCGAAATGGTTGGGGAGAGGATTAAACTTCCAGACAAAACAACCTTGTTTCGCTCCCTCACCTTCAACTTGTAGTCTACCCTGCAATTCCAAAACGATGCAAGAAGTCAAACCTCCAAAAGCACATCGCCAATTTCGATTCAGTGTTTATTGGCAGCAAAGTTACAAACATAAGTACAGCACCTCTCTTAACCAAGAGGTCCGGGACCGGTCTGACAACATTAAATAAGAGAGTTTTATTGGCTTGAATCAGAAGTAGGTGCAGTTACCTTACTCTAGTTTGAACCATGCATTAATGGATATAATGGCAGATTTGGTCAAGGGCCCAGTAAACTTTTGTCCATGGGCTAAAGAAAATTACCAATTGATTACAACAACCCAACAAATCAAAGACCAACAAAGTAGAAAATGACCTGTTGTGAGTTTTGTCCGTCCACATTTCTGTGACGAGAGTCTCGCCCGGAAAGACATGGAGCAAGAAACGGCCTTGCACGGATTGCACCATCGTTGGATCTCCCCCACATAAACGTGTCACCACCGCCCTAGTTGCATAACCAAGCGTACACAAACCATGCAAGATGGGTCGGGGAAACCTGTGCATTCCGTTCCATCAAATAAGCACAATCCATTTCTAGTTTCATGTCAAATGAACACCGTCACATTGTCCCCACAGAAAGCTCAAACAAATATTACTAAAACAAGGGACAGCTCTTTAAGATCTCGATTTGAAGAAAAGACTGAAAAAGCAGGATTACATACTACAAAGCCGGGAGCTTCTCTCAAGATGTTCATAAGAACGGAAGGGAAGTGGAGTGTAGATTGCACACCCAGCTTTTCCAGCATATGCAGGGTCTGCGTGCAGAGGGTTGTAGTCTCCTGACAACCTGTACAACAAGGCCTGCACCACTTGGCCTAGATCAGACTTGAAAGCTGTAATTTCAAAACTGGATGGAACTTGAAAAAGTTTATAATATCACAAGTATTAGATCATTTTGAAAGCGCTTGACATGACACAAAATGAGCTACAGTGCAATCATAGGTACACAGGTGGAATATAGTCTATTTGGAGGCACATTATATAGAAAGACAAAAAATTTGCGGCAAAAGCCTTGCCTGAGATTCGTAAGTGCGGTCTTCAAACACAAAATCCGGCTGTTTGTTAGCTGCCGAGATGCCCTTCTTTGGAGCGGTCTTAGGAGGTGTGCGATCCGAAAATGAATATGGCTTTCCTGAACTCGAAAACCCTCCTGCTCCTCGCAGAAATATTGTGTTTCTGAAAGGAAAACCGAAAACATTCAGTGAAAAATGATCTACCAGGAAAATCCAGTCAACCAACAGGAGAGAGAAAATAGGACCAGGGTAATTCGAACATGGAAGAAACTTGTTGACATGAAATTGTAACAAGCATATAGCAAGAGCATGAACATGAGCTTTTAAGCCCTGAGTGCGGAAGCCAGTAGTAAAAATTGGTAACTTTCAGAACAAATTCAGGAGGAAGAAAACGTATGGTATGATTTATTCTCTCTATTTCGACATTTAGTTACCTCCTTCGAAGCTTCCTAAATTATTTATCTTAACTTCTAAAGATTTGAAAGAGGACATTTTCGGTCATTTGAGTACTTGGGGGTTAAAGAACCTGACCTATTCATGCATAGGACGTCTCCTGTGTCCTTGTTGTGGCTGAGAGTTTCCAACTCCACAACCGCCGCCTTACCTGCAATTCTTCCAAATCAACGAGAGATCAATGCTTGCACTCGCATTGCTTTTCAAATGACAGGAACACAAATATCACATGAATGTAGCATGAAACCCTGTAGGTTAAAAGGCTGACCCTTGTCATGAAGACCTGAAATCCGTATACTGCTTTCTATCTGCATTCAAACGAATTGTATAAGTTTCAAAACATAGTAAAATACTAAGATCACGATCCAGTTCTTTAATATTCACGAACCAGCCAAACCTACGTATGAGGTACTGATCATACTAAGAAACATGAAGCCACACTCGCCTAAATCACAGAAAGGACATCCGAACACTTCTGCATATGAGCCCACAAGATAACTCACATTGGCAGTAGTAGGAAGAGGCTTGTAGATTTCAAGATATTGTTCTCCATGCAGCAATAGGCTTGAATCGTGGCTGCACCCAAAAGACAGAAGGAACAACGGATTGACAAAGAACAGTTGGCATTGTAGGTGTCTTTCACGGGATACTTTTTCTTACAAGTGTCGCCTTGCAATATGGGATGAAGCCCACCAAAACCACCACGATATGCCTTGAACCCTAATTTCCTCTTTACTGCAATCGAAATGTAACGAAAATCTGATTGTAAATACAAAGAGGACGTGGGAGGCACGCACTGTAGGCCTGGTATGTTTTGCATAAGCTCAACAAATTTGCTGGGAAACAGCACTGTGAAGGTGGGCAAGACCTGCAAAAAGATAACCGTCATTTGGATTGGATTGATGTAAACGAAAGGAAAAAGGTAAAGGAGATTGCTTGTTTTCCAAAAATATTCCAAAACCATCCATTCTAGTGTTAAAACGTTTTCAAAAATTCCACCTTAATGGCAGACTGTCCGTCTGGATGATACACGAAAGGAAGCTCAGAAGAGTTGCGAGCATCCGCTCCTGCAGCTCCCACTCCCAATGCGTACAGTGCTACATCCCTGGCAGCAATCACATTTTCAAAACGATCTATTAAGAAAAAAAGAATTCGGATATGGCCAATAATTCATATTACCACAATCACTGAAGAACATTGCAAGTATTGGATAAAGAATGATCTCAAATGGGACAAAGAAGATCCCATTCGGCCTAATCAAAATCGCCCAAAAAGAGAGCCCTGATTGGGGCAATTAAGGCATTTCGACAACGCCATCGAAAAGTCTCGCCCAGTACAAGAAAAACAAGTGGAATTATTAAATTACGGTTAAGAATACCTTTCTGTATACGTGAAGTTCACCTACACCAACCAAGGAAACCAAAAAAAGCGTGAGCAGATTCTCTAACCTTCCAACATCGAAAAACTAGTTTCTCGCTGTGAAATCTTCAAATTCGCGCGATCGGTAACCAATCTAAGCTACAAAGTATCATTAGAAAAATATTCTACCAAAAATTTAGACCAATTTCTCAAGTTCCTGAATTGTATCAGACCCGATGGAAGGAATTCTTATCTTGAGAATTCATACAAAACGACTATCCCAAGACTTTCCAACTAAACAATTAAGCATTGAGAAACTCTCACGAGGTTTCGAAAACAAAGTAGTATCCATGGTGATCCAAAATTCAGATGACTCTGAGAGATCGACACAGGTGAAAGGATCCGAAAGACTAAACCCTGATCGCACCTGGGGGAAGCGGAAGGCGAGCACTTGTTGAGGATCGATACGGGGCAGGGACGCCATGGCTGGCTATGGTGATCGGCTGCAATACACAAACTCACGAAAATCGAAGTTGAAGATCGCAGTGAAATGAAGAAGGAACGAAAGAAAGCGGGTTCAGGGTGAAATGGCGGGCGCGGGAAAATGCAGGGGTGCATTTCCAGTGGAGGGAACTATACAACCCCCTGTACCGTTATCTGTGACGGCACTGGATGATTGCAATTTCTGCTATTTCCCTTGAATTTCCATACTGAACATAACATTCAGTAGCAGCTTGTCACACTGCCTCCCAGCGGATGAAATGGTGTGGAATATTCCACATCATTCAGTAACTAAAGTTGCAAACTTCAAGAAATGTCAGATGAAATTAGGTGATGGGGACTGCACCAAGGGAAAGGCAGTCTTTCTATAGGCTACTATATGTTATGAACTGGTTTTTCAAGAGTCCATTTTTTTCTCTATTATTTACTCTCAATAGGAATTTCATAGACTTTTTTATGGGTTTTTTTTCTATGTTATAAATTGCAACCGAGGAATTTTACCAATTTCATTGAATAGCAATGAAACTAGCCATGAGTGCTTCCTAATCATCATTTTATGAAAGTATCATCAATCTAGCACCAAAAAGGACTCATCAATCTAAGATTAAAAAAACAAAGTTAGATTCTTGAACTATTACAACCTTAATGTTGAATTTAGACAATGATTTTTTTTCATTATTTTTAGGGAGTATAAAAACTAAGCAATGTATAGTGGAGTAGTGAAGCTATTTACACTCATTGATATAGATAAATTATGCAAATATGGATGGAAATACATGTATTCATCTCCAAGAATATAAAGTCATCTATAATAAAGAGAAGTCGTCCCTAGATTATATATAAATTCAACAATTATATCCATGAAAATAGGAGAATTTATTGTTTTAAATAATATGACAAAAAAAATGTATAGCTTATCAGTGATTAATCTTTACCTTTCCAAAAAACTAGCTAAATATCTAGCAATTGGTAATGGCAATGAAGTAGGCCTCTTTCTTTTAATTGACTATTGAGAGCAAATAAGTCCACTACGTCTTACTAAATTGTTTTGGCAACTTTTAGGTTCTTATCCTTAAACTTCATTTTAGCCACACAAAAGTAGGGGGAGTTCAATTTGAAATCAACTAAAGAAATGAAGTTCAGCAATTCTAGTTTCTACTTCAATTTGAAATTTTGAAAAATCATTATAAATCAAATATTCAATTATCGTAGGATCTACAATTATAGTCTATTAATTTTCTAATTTTGAAATGATTAAGAAATTCCACTTAAATTTTAATGTTCTACACTATTATGAAGACTATTATCTACCTTGACAAAGGAATTTTCAAGTATTTTAGGTATATTTTGTATTATTGTGGGTATGAATTTTCTTTACTCTTACTTTACAAAATCACCATAATTTTGGTTTTTTACAAAGAAGATCTAAAAATTTATAATTGATAGAAGGCATTTAATTTCATTCATGAAAAATAAAAATGATTATTTTCAATGATAAATAGTCTCAAAATAGAACCATTGAAAAATGAAGGATTTTTGGATTAAATCATGTGTTCATAGACCAATCTTTTTAGGATTAATTTATAGCCTTGTCAAGTACTTGTAGTTAACTACAAATTCTTTAGATTATTTTTCTAAAATAAAGTATTTTTTGAACCTTTTTTGTCTTACTATTGTTGATTGAAGAAATTTATAGGATAAATTGGAATGAAGATTAAAATTTTCAACTATAATTTAGTCTTAGCTTAATTTTACAAGTATAAATAAATAAAGATAATTGCACCTAACTATATCTTGATAAGCAATTAAACAATTTTTATAATGTTAGATTGTAACAATTTTTATAATGTTAGATTTTGTAAATTTTTATTGTATCTTGTTGGAAGTCAAAAAATATTGTAGGTATCCTTTGTACAGAAGTTTTGAACACCATACAAATAAATAAAAATTTGTAAAATACTTTACATAGGTGTATTTAGTAGCACCTCTAAATTTTTATAAATGCTTAAATACATTTTTGGTAGAATTCTATAGGAATTGCTTATAGAAATGAGGGAGGTCACAATGAAGTAGTTCACCTTTACCAAAGAAGGATGTTGAAGGTTAGTAATGTCCCATGAATGCTTTCCATGAAAACTATAGAAATGAAAAATGTGCTTTTCATTCATCTAAGAGTTTAATAAATTTTGTTGATGCCTTGATTATAAAGCAATGCCTTTCTAGGCTTCCACTCTAAAAACAAGGATCAATGCTATTAGAGGCTCAACTTCCTATAGAAGAAGTTTGAAATGTGGAACAAGGAAAGCAAATGGTGATGAGTGAACAATGTCTCTTTGTATTTTTTTTTATTCTTTAATAAAATGTTTTAGTCTTTAGTTTTCAAGTAAGGAATCGAGCTACTCCATTATCTTCATTAGATAAGTACTACACTTGAAACAACCAAATAAACAATTCAATATAGTTTCCATTATTATATTCATTTTGAACATGATAGGTTAAAGCTTATTAAAACCTTCAATCAACCTTGTATTGTTATTGTGGGCACTAAGTATTTGATTGGATGACTTCATATGAGACTGTAGGATGGAAAAAAATGTCTTTTTGTCCATTATTTAATAAAAAATTGCTCATATAAATTTTCAATTAATTGTAATGCAAATTCCTTTATTATAATATTGTTGCCTTTTTTGAAGAAGAAGATGTTACAATTCACCCTTTTAGTTGTTTTTTTGTCATTTCTTGCTATTTGCTTTCCAATTTGCTTGTGATGTGAATTTCAACTATAAAATGATGTTTTTTTGAATTTGAGTCCAACTAATAAAATGAAGCTTATGAAGTTTAATCTCTATCTTCATAGAAAACTTGGAAAAATTCATAAATTTTAATATTTTTATAGCTATATGAACTTAAAAACTATAACAATGGTTATTCTAATTGTTTAATTTAAGAATAATATAGTAACTTTGGTTCATAACATGATATAATACACTATAATATACATCTATGATGAAAATTTTAGAATTTTAGAACATAAATTGCACTGTGTATGAATTTTTTTCATTTTTTTTCAAATGTTTTTATAGTATTTTCAAATTTTCTCCAACAAATCAAAAATTATGAAACTCCTATTATGTATATATGATGTCATGTCTTTTATATAAATATAAAAATTTTCATTCATATCTAGTTGCAAAATAGCATCAACCAAAATAATTGATAATGAAGCTTAAAATCAAGGTTGGAGTGAACTAATACCCTTGCTCATATTTTCAAAGTCTTCTATTTTTGGTAGGGTGAACTAACCCCTCACTCACCATGCCAAATCATTCTACAGGGTAGGTATAAAGAAAAGCACCTCTATTATGTACATAAACAATTCATCTCTTACACCTCTCCCTCATAAGAGGATTTTTGGGCCCCCAGAAGACCGTTTCAGGGGTGTTCCCCGAAATAGTTCCCACTGCTGCAGACCAGCCCTCTGCTGGTCTGAATTTTTGAATTTTGAAAAAAAAAATTAAAATTTTTTTTCCAAAAAACTTCAGAATGTATTAAAGAGAAAAAAATGATTAAAATTTTTTTTTAAAAATATTTTAAAAATATTTAATATTTAATTAAAATTAATAAAAAATATTATTTCCTGACGTGGCAGTCGCTCGACCACATCAGCATTGCGTTCCCAGCGTTCCCAATGCCTTCCCAGCATTTGGGAACTTACAGTCTTGTACAATAGCTGAAAATCCTCTTATGATTCATTTGAAACCTTTGATTGCAAATATGAATTTACAATTTGCAAATTTTATCATGTGTGAAAAATAAAATAAAAGTGTCATTTTCTTTAGGACAAGTGAGGGGGTTGCTTCACTTTGGCCCTACATTACAAGGGATGCATGTTTTAAAAAAACAAAAATAAACAAAAACAAACAAAAACAAATAATTATGTGCTTGATCAATTTTCCACACATTCCCTATCTAATTTGGGGCCTCTAACAAAAAATATGAATTCAATTGAGTTATTTGTAAAGTACACTAAACTGGGGTTTAAACCCATGAGTTGTATAAAAAAGTTGGTTGAGTTAAAAAAGTTGAAATAAAAGTGGATATAAAACTTATTTTTCCATCAAAATGGTGCCTAAAAAAGTTTAGTCCCCACTTTTGAAGTCGTGTGACATAAATATGTTGCAAAAAAGTTTGACGCTTCAACTATAATTACCTTCTCAACTTCAAAAAAAATCATGTCCAAAGTGGGGGGACTTTACAAATAACTCAAATATTTCCAAGTTTTATTCCAAGTTTTATCATGAGCGGCAAATAAAAAGTCCTACGTGGACGGGCAAGGAGGCCACGTTGGTTTCACCTCAGCCTGCAAACTGAAAACATTCTCCAGGTGTCCAACACGCAACGACCGCTGACATGGCACCTTCACCGGAGATCGCAAGTCCCTTTCCCCGGGACACCGCCAGCTGTCCAACACCCGTCACCTCTCCCGCGCTTTCCGCCCGTCACCTTCATATAGCCTTCACCGCACTCTCACCTCCACATCTCGGTTTCCTTTCCCATACTCTCCATTCTGACGAATTCATAGCCTTTTCACGACCGCATTTCCAATTTTGGCAAGACATTCGTCACTGGTTGCGGTCAAATTAGCCAAGGTGAGTAACTTTGCACTTGATCCCTGTCGAACTGCATTTCTTCTTTTGATATTTCGAGCTTCTCATCAGAGTGTTGGGAGAGCAATTGATCCCCGTTGAATTGCATCTCTTTTGTTGATACTTTGAGTTTCTCAGAGTGTTGGGAGATGGAGAGATTGAGCAGTGACGATCTGGATGGACAGGGTCACAAGAGGAGCACGCCTTCAAAGCCTACGGGGGACGCATACACTGCGCATCCAGAACGGGACTTGCAAGTAGGGGATCCTAATTTGGTCGGAGGTGCGCCACCTGAGCCGAAGAAAACAATGGCGGACAAAGTGAAAGGGTTGTTTAAAGGCCACCATCGTAATGACGACGAGGGTACAGATGCTGCGGTTGGCTCTGGCGTTGGACATACACCGGAGGCGAGTCCTTATGGAACTGTTGACACGGGAAATGACTCACCAGGGAATGTCGTGGATTCCACCGCGCCGGGGAAGGAAGAGAGCGATGTGCGTCAGCAGGAAGAGACAGGTGGGGAAGCGCTCACGGACCACCACGGTAATTTGAAGCCTGGCCCGCACACAGATGCTGTGAAGAGGGAGACAGTCTTTAGCAAGATTAAGGATAAATTGCACGGCTGAAAGTGAAACTTCTATAAGCTGCTGCGTAAATTTTACGAGCTTCTGCATTCTTAAATAGTGCTTGGAGGTTATTTACAGTGGAAACACCCAAAACCGTCCATTTAAGGAATTCAGCATAGTTGGAGGGAGATTTTCCTAAAATTGATATTTTTCTAGTATTAGCGAGTGAAAATTATGAATATTCAAAAAAAGAAATAATTTTTTTGGGCATTGTATGTAATTTCTATGTTTTTTTGAAGTGATGGGTGCCTAGACCACTGAAAGTGTCCAGTAGGTGCACCCAAAACTGAACCCTGCGAAAATCAGCCCTGAGCCAACTAGATTTTCTTAAGTGTCCTTCACCTGTGTCAACAAATTATTTTCACACATGTGTCAAACACATTAACTACACTCTAGGGACATATTTGAGTGACTCTACACTCCACTGCAAGGTACAGGGACGGGAATGGGTGTTTCTCCCTTAGTAAAATCTCATCTGCAATGGTGCATTGGTGAAAGCCGCCTTTTCTTCTTGCTTTCGGAGACTGGATAACAGTTAGTTTCGAGAGGAAGTAGCAATCTGTTGCGTTGATATTGGAAAGCTTTTAGAAGGTGACGATGGTCAACTACTTGTTGTAAATTGTTGTACAGGCCGTGTTGCTATTGATTACAAAGTTTTCCACATTCAAGGAACATTTTTGCCTCATGAATTGATCACGAAGCTTGCGCTGGATAATCTTTGAAAGCACACCTCATTGTTCTGTATTTTCTTGCACTACTTCCTGTTGCAGTGACAAAGTTGGATGGTATCTCGTCAGTGAGAATTGGATTTATTCCTCTTCGTTGCTCACTAACAAGCAATTTGATGTCCTCGAGTCATGCAAACAGTGGACCCCAATGTGATTACTACATCTTAAGTTGTGAAAAACATCGTTAAACGAGCTACAATTTAATGGAACTCTAATATTCACATCTTTTGTCGCAATAAAAAAAATTTAGTAGAACATTTGCTAATGTCATCAACACTTCCAAGAGTATTCAGATGGGGATTAGTGTCCTGGACACTAAACATCAAACACTAACGATGCAAGACTTGCAGTCACTGAGCAAACTTTTGGAAAATCCCATAAAATCACCAACTGTGCAAAGAGTGACATTGGCTATCAAATTCTACATTGGATCTTGACTAATCATCAAGTGGTGTCATCGTCAGCATATTTTATAATCGTATAAAAAAATCGTGTTAAAAAATCGTGTTAAAAAACCGTAAAATACAATTTTATTATTCGGATAATTCAAACCCCTCATCCCAAGTTTCATAGCTAAACTAACATAGAAGTCACAACATAAATGGTTGAACTACACCCCGAAGCTCTTGAACCCAAGAAGAGGAAGAGAATTTCCTTTCATAATTCCTGTTATCCCAACAATACTCCCAAGCAAAATTTATGGGTTCTTGTGCCTCAGTGATGTCCACCAATAAGAGCGTTCACAGGAGCACCCATAAACTCATCCTCCTCCATGAATGCATTAGGGATACAGTTGCACTCATAGTTATGGTTCTCTCCTTCACCACAGATCCAAGTGCAAGGCAAAGGTTTGCGAGCTTTAGCATGAGCGGCGGTCATCTTCTCAGCTTCCACAAGTTCGTCCTTCTTCGTTGCATTTCGAATACAATTGCACTCATAGTTATGATTCTCTCCTTCACCACAGACCCATGTGCAAGGCACGGGTTTGAGTGCTGCCCCATGATGATTCCCCTTCGAAGTCGAGACACCAACTACTTCCATGGACTCTTCACGCTGCAAGCTGAACATATCGTTTGGGAGCACTCTGCCCTCTCCGTGGTTGGCAAGGACCAGAAGGAGCCATAAGGACAGCAATACTAGTAGCCCCCGCATCATGTTGATCTGCGCCACAATCCGACACGCTTAAACGGTTAAGTGATTAATTACCAAGAGCAAACAGCTTGACATTCTCGGTTAATTGGGTTTGGGGTCGACAGCAACCCTTAACTACCCTCGACAAAAAGCAAGCCATCCATGAACCTCGAAAGAGCTGAATTAAGAAAAGGAAAGCAACATGGAAGGAGAAGAGTCTGTCATGGCCAAACTCATTAGGAAAAAAACAAAAAAACAATCTACAACTACGACATTTCTTCTACAGAAGCAATCGATGCTAAAAAGTACGAGGAGCGAACAGCTTGACAGTCTCAATAATTAGGGTTAGGGTTCAACAACAACCCTTAGCTACCCTTGACAAGAAGCAAGCAATCCATGATCCTTGAAAGAGCTTAACTAAGAGTGAAAAGCATCATCGAAACAGAAAGGCCTGTTATGGCCAAACTCATTAGAAAAGTACGCAACAAGCCTCTCTACAGGTACGACATTTCTTCTGCAGAAGCAATTAAAGCTGAAATGCGAGCAATGGAACTCCTCCAAAAGCATTAAGACACATCAAGACACCATTACGTCTAAAAGCAGAGAAATCGAAACTTACAAGCTCCGGACAGAGAAGATATCCTTCGAAGTTTTCCAGTCCAAAAGCTGAAGGAAATTACTGCTTTGAGAACCAACCTAGATGGAGGGGATGGAATGGTTAAGGCTCTTGGAGGTTCACCTTTTATAGGTCTGGAATTCATGACTACCGAGGCCGCTCTTCCTGGCTTCACAAGGTGGATGTACTCTAGAAATTTCTCGGTAGTAACCACAAAAGTATGAGCCTCACACCAAATGCATTACAGAGTCTGTGTTGCTACCGAGACAAAGAAGGAAGAGTTGGATAGTTGCAATCCCACGTCCATTGTGCAACGGCAATGGCTGCATCCCCTGTTTCTGATTCTTCTAATTCCATTGAGGGTTTCCCTTTGTTTCCAAGACTGATGCTGGTGGTCAAACATAACAACAGATTAACAGTGATCAGGTTGCCATGACCAGGTTTGATCCATTAAAGAGTGAATTAATAAGTGGCTTCAAAGAATTCTTAATTCGAATTTTATAATTGTAATCGTTAGAATTGAAGACCACTGTAGTGCTCCTTTGCGTCATGCATAAACTAAACCAACAATCACAGGGCACCACTGCCACTAAGGTTTTGTGGAGTAAGCAGATAATTCAATGAAAGCAGATAGACCTAATCCATTCATACTCATGGCCGAAGAAAGAAGAAACTGCTTCTGTATCGAAAATTACAAACACTAGAGCGAACGTATAATAGCAACACGGATCATTCGAACACAATACAGTACCAAATTAGGATACCAAGTTTAGGGTTAGCGATTTGGGTTTCCCTCTCTGTTTGAAAGCATAGCTTCACAGCACAACGCAATCCCAATCTTGAGAATTTGAACCCTACTCCTAACTGTCATCGGAAAAGAAAAAAACAGCGTCCAGTAGCTTCATCTAAAGCGAATAGCGAAGAAAAGCTGAACAAGTCACACACAAAAGATGACCTTGAATTGCACTGAAAATTGGAAGCACAGTTTGGAAAACTCACCAGGCAATACTGATAACCTTGAGTAGATGGAGTGCAAGTGAAGTGCACTGGAACACATCCTTGATTCCTTCAAATTACGGTAGAACTGAGAAATTCAAGGAATTTTGGACTGACCCAATTCTGTGTCAACCTGCTTGCAACTGATGAGTTTGCAACAGAAGGTTTTAGAGTCCATCCACGAACGCATTGATGGTCCCATAAAATCATGGCAATCAGGTCCGACCTCACTAAAGTTTTCTGGTATGAAATAAGCCATAATATGGTTGCAATGCGAAGCTCTGGCTCCTAGAGTACAGATTACAAATGCCATAACATTGCGAGAGGACGAGTAAACAATGGTAGTGGCAACTGAATATTACATGACGAGTTTGGTTTCATAATCCTAAACCCTAAACCCCGATGTTTCAAACACTGCAAAATTTACCTACTTACAAGAAATTGTTCAATATCAATCTTGAATATCATTCTCATGAGATTGTGATGCATGTGCAGTGGCGGCATAATGATGTGCTCCTTGCCAAACGCTCAAAAACTCTTTGTTGATGGTGGCCCGGCCTTATTCTGCCTCTGCCAGGGTAGCACTCATCTTAGGGTTGGAACTGAATTTTGGAGAGGTTAAACATCTTAAGTATTTTTCAGAAAACTTTCCTTGTCAATAAATTTTTCCTTGAAAGACAAGTGGAATAGGCATCTAATTCAAGTTGTTTCATATTTTTTAGAGCTTTGTGGAATTAATTGTAAATTTTTGAAGTTGAAAAAAAGTGGTCATTTGTGGTCATCAAAAGTGACCACCTCCTAAAATGTGGAGATTTGGTACATTAAAGAAAGCAAAAATGTACGTTTAGGACATGTTCACTTTTAATGCCCACTTGGAGTTTGAGCCTCCTACCTTCCAAAACTTTTTCTTCAGTGAATAAAGGTTCAAAGGAGACAAAAAATTAAAGGGACTTTTTGTAAAAAATTGTAGATGTTTGAAACATGATGAACAGTCCATGGACACTTCAATAACTTTTGATGTACAACAAAGGTAGATGTGTATATAGTGTGAAATGTTGATGAATTGGTATGTATCTCCTTAGTATCTTTGTTTAGAGTTCAAGGGGGTGAACCTATAAAATCCAATCCAATAGTTTTTGTTTTCTTCTTCCATTGAACAAGGTATTAGTACATCAATTATTGGTTGGAATTGTACAATAAGGTTTATATGTATAGAAATTGGCCACTTCAAATCCAAAAGAAAAAAATAAGATGTTAGGTAGGACTATGAGAAGCTCTAAAGGCATCCCTTTTAAGGATTGATTTAGTTTTGGAAAGTGTATAGCTTGCACAATTCTAAATAAATTTTAGTAATTCTTTTTAAAGGTAAATAGAAGTTACACCTAAATCACCTTTATTTGGGGTGGGAATTTATAGAATTAGTTAAAATTTTGAATGAAAAATTACAAAAAACTTCAAAAAGGCCCATTGCTTAACATGTTTATTGTTAATACATTGAAGAATGTAACTTGTACTTTTGTATTGAAGAAAAATTTTAGAGTCTTATTGAATATTTTAGAACCCCCTACTTTATAGTGTTCTTTTGTATACATTCTTCCAAAGAAGATGCTTCCAAAAATTTGTACAACATGTTTGTAAAGAGATGAATTATTACCCAACATCTTTGAGATAAGAATCTAAATTCTTTTTGTCTACACTTATAGCCTCATGTCACTTAAAAGATACTTTACAAAGACAATTATTGACTATTCATTGAGTGCCACAAATGCAAGGCTTTTTGAGTATTTTTTATTGCCATTTACAATATTGGATGTTATAGTAGGTGAACTTCATCCTTTGGGATGTTAAACCATCAAAAAAAATTAATTGTTGTGTATAAGACATTTATCTATACTACCTTGTTATGAACTTGTACAAGTTTCTAGAAGTTTTTCTCCAAAATAACAAAAATACTTTAGTAGATTCCAAGAAGTTGTTTGTAGCTTAAAATGTCCAAATGGATCAGTGTGAGAAACATTTTAAGCTCACCTTTAAATTAAGTGAAAGCATCCCTAATCTAGGAGGATACTAAATCCTCCATTTGAAGTGGATTCACCTTTAGTAAGGCTAAATGAAAGAATTTTTAGTTTTTTGCACAATTTTTTTTTCAATTTACGACTTCATATTTGAAATCAAAGGTCCCAATTAACCCCTAAAGTCCCAAAGTCCCCTCGGGGGACACTTGGGATTTCGGGCAGGCTCGTGTGACTTGAAATTTTGACCTGATTTTTTGAAACTTTTTTTGAAGATAGGGAATGACATCAGCTTTCTAAAAATATAATTTTTTTTCAATCGGTGCCTGGGAGCAGAAGTTTTGCCATCCGAAGTCAAAAAAGCAGTTCGGCGGGCAGAAAAAAAAAACCACAATAAAATGAAATTTTTTTTTTCAATTTTTTTCCTGAAAGATTATGTTTTTGTCTACATTTGAAGCTTTGATTCATCCTATTTGGACTAATAATGAAAAAGTTATGGACAATCTTGTTTTTCGGGCAATTTAAGCATCTTCTTCAAAAAACAACTTATAGAATTCATTTTTGAATGCAATTTTCAATTTTTTTCAAATTTATTTTTTTGACAAGGTTGAGTTTGTTTTCAAGAACAATCCCACCGTTGGGATTATGATTTCTTAATTCCATCTAAGGGCTATTAACAATTTAGTATTTTGTTCAACTTTGGACCTACTTCTGTTTAACAATTTTTTTATATGTGAAAATCAAGTTTTGACATTCTAAAATTTTTTTCCCCAACTCTCAACTCAAATGTTCAAGATAAAAAATTTTAACCTTATGGTGTGTAGTGCAAAAGAAATCCACAAATGGCCATCAAAGTCACCTGAAATTGCAGGCCGCAGTTGAAAAAAGCTTTTTTTTTCAACTTCAAATGCTAATATCTTCCAATCCGTACGGTCAAACTTCATGAAATTTTTACCACATGATTTGAGACAAGTGAAGTACAAGATCCTACGGTTAGATTCTAAGAAAAAAAAAAGTTTTTTTAGGTTTCTTGAGTGATTGCAGCAGAAATGGCAGTTTTCAGTGGTTTCAGAGCCAGAAAATGCCTTGGGAACTTAGGGGTTAACCTAGGAGAGGTCTAGTATATACCCTAAATACAACACAAAGAAACATGTGTGTTTTTTAATTTTTATCCTAGGAAATCCAAAATTTACCATGTTGGATCTACTTCAAATGGAGGATTTAGTCTCTTCCCCTAATCTATGGTACTTCAAATTTTGGCCCTTTCAAAATTGATTGGCACTTGAGACACATATGGACCCCTCCAATGCAATTCAAGGCCCCCACACCTCATTCAAGCAAAGCAAAACAACGTACAAATCATGCAGTAAAAGAAAGTCAACATGCAATCATGGCAATCATTTGCCTTGTCTTTTTCTTTTGAAGCAACCAATCATCAAAGAGAACCCATAGAAGTGCACATGGCAATAGAAAAAATTCAACAAGCCTGCGAGAGTAGCACACCCCATAACGAGGGGTCCATAAGAGATATTCTCATTCTTTAGTAAAAACTCTCAAACCTTCAAAATTGGTATTCCACACACCCATTTGAAGGACCATAAGGAATGCTCTTAATAGTATTTTTTTTTTTTTTGGGAAACAAATGCTCTTAGTAGTGTTGCATATCTTAAATCACCACTTGAATGTGCAAAATCCACTGCAACTTGCAAAAGTTGTCGGCAAGTGGTGCATTTGGATCACGAAATTATTCCCCAATTCTGGTGCAATGAATCCCACTGGTGACATGAAATGAACCCTGTTTTGAGAAGAGAAAATCATGGCAAGATGCCACGTGCTCATGAGGCCACGTGGCTTTGAGACATTTGTCAGATTTTGGGGAAGCAATATTGGAATCCACGTGGTCCAGCTTGGCCATTTGTCACCGAAGCCAGTATTCGGGCTTCAGCCCCCGGATCCTCACAAAACTAGACCTGTTTGGGAAGTGTGCCCAATAGTGAGGGTGGAGTTTACTTCGGGGAAAAATGGAGAAACTTTTAATTTTTTGTACATGATTTTTTTGCAGATTCTGAACTCATATTCATAACATTCAGTAGCTCATAAGGGAGGAGGCTCGAAAAACCGCTCACCTTTCGAAATGTATATTTGTGGTACATGATGCTTTTTGATCTTTACAGTAATGTACTAGTGAACAATTGAGGAGGTGGGCGGTTTTGGAGCCCTACGCCATATTGACTTCAGAAACTCATAACTAATTTTACAGAGCTCCAAAAAATATGAAACAACTTGGGTTCAATGCCTATTCAAGCTGTCTTTCAAGAAAAATTCACTAAAAATTATTTCAAGATGTTTAACTTGCCCAAAATTTTGTTCCAGCCCTTAGATGGTTGGTTTATGGACCTCCTCCCTTAGAAGGACTACCTTTCCCTTTGTGAAGTCCCCATCACCTAATTTCATCTGACATTTCTTGAAGTTTGCAACTTTAGTTATTGAATGGTGTGGAATATTTCACACCATTTCATCTACTAGATGGAATGGTGTGGGATATTCCACACCATTTCATCCGGTGGGAGACAGTGTGACAGGTTGCTACTGAATGTTATGTTTGTGTATTCCAAGACCCCAAGTTAACTGGAAGAGGTCAAGATCGCAAAATAGGGGTCTTGTTTTTTTACTTTTATCCCAGAGAATCCAAAAACTACCCTCTAAGGTCTATTTCAAATCGAGGATTTAAAGTAGGTACACCCAAAATGGCTTGTGACCTTAAAGCGCCATCTACAATATACATATATTTCCAAAATCAGTCATGTACCCAGACTGTAGATGGTCATTTCAGAAACAGACTTTGACCGTTAATAACTTTTGCATACGGTATCCAAATCTTATGTTCTTTAGTGCGTTAGAACATGTTTTCACTCGCCAACAAGACTATTTAATAATCTGAACAGCATGATGACAGAAACTAGGCACAATAAGATTAAGTGGCCATTTTAGGTGTACCCACCTTAGCATCATGTGCTTCTTTGGATATTATAGCTAGATAGCATATTATTTTTATATACAATACTATTGAGGACACTACACCATGTTCACTAATAGCAATTCAACATTTTTACTATTATTAGATATATAAATTAATTTGTGGTGGATTGGATTGGTAAGTGAAAGAGGATTCCGTTGCACTTTAGTATGCATTATTTGGACCTTATATGAATGAGTTGTGACATTTCAAAGTACTATCTCTCTAAGTGCACAAAAACTTAACTTTTGATTCTTTGAGGCTTCTCATGTTCTAGTGGTGTACATCTTGAGTGATACATGTCTAAGTTTTAGTGTAGTTGTTTTGGTTCAAATGTAGGTGTTGCATTTTGGGTGGTGATGAGTGCATACATTACTTGAAAGTCAATTTTGTTATGCTGATGCAATTTCACAAGCACCAAAACTATGATACTTCATTATTGTTTTTTGATTTAATTTCAAGACTTCCAATAGAGAAGTGTCCTTGTCAAGATGAATTTTCTATTATTCTCTTAAAAAGGTTGTTATATCATTAGGAGGGATTTGAGGCCTCTGGGAGCCTATGAGTTCCCACAGTCCGAAATCGCGAAAACAGGGTCTGGGAACGCAGTTCTGCAGGAATCCGATGTGGTCGAGCGACTGCCACGTCATCGACTTTTTTTTCCGAAATTTTTTTTTTGACTTTTTTTCATATTTCAGGACCCCCAAATTTTATTTTTTATTTTTTATTTTTTGTTGAAAATGCTGACCAGCGGTCAGCTGTTCCCAGACCCTGTTTCGGGAACAGTCCCGAAACGGCCCTTTGCAAGCCTCAAGTCCCTCCTAATGAATTAAATATTTTTACAACCAACTATGAGGCAAGCATAGTTTATAGACTACATTGTCTAATTGATAGAAATGATAGAAATTGGGACTTGGGAGAACTAAGGACTGATAACCTTTGAATCAATATTTTTTGGAAAATCTTTGAAAAAGTAGCCAATTGTTTCTTCAATGTTTATACTTATGTGATATTTCTGTGACACTTGGTTATCTATATTAAAGTTGATGAGACCTAGATAAAATTTGTCTATTGGTTTTAAAATACAACATGCAATAATCTAGCTATTATGTCTCTCAAAAGGAAATTTCCTTGTTACATAAAATAGCTGATATCTTTCTTTGGATGTTCGTAGCTAATTGAAAAAAAATAGTGCTTAACCCCTAAAGGACTGAGGCATTTTTTGGCTTGAAAACCACTCAAAATTGCCATGTTTGCTACTTCTTCCCAAAAAAACAAAAGCGGGAACAAAATAAAACAATTTTCTTAAATCTAACCATAGGATCTTGTAAATTACTTGTCTGAAATCATGTGATAAAACTTTCATGAAGTTTGACCGTACAAATTGGAAGATATTAGCATTCAAAGTTGGAAAAAAAAGTTTTTTTGAACTCTAACTTGCAATTTCAGATGACTTTGACTGCCATTTGTTGAATTTTTTTGCACTATGGACCATGAAGTTAAAATTTTTATGTTGAACATTTGAGTTGAGAATTAGGGAAAAAATTTCAAAAAAAACTACTTGATTTTCATTCATTAAAAAATTGTTAAGTAGAAGTAGGTCCAAGATTGAACAAAACACTAAGTTGTTAATAACTTCAAGATGTAATTGAAAAACCATGATCCCAAAGGTGAGCTTGTTCTTGCAAACATCCTAAAGCCTATCAAAAAAAAATTTTGAAAAATTTGAAAAATTGCATTCAAAAATGAATTCTATAAGTTATTTTTTGAAGTAGGTGCTTAGATTGCCCAAAATACAAGATTGTCTGTAACTTTCTCGTTATTTGTCGAAATAAAATGAACCAAAGCTTCATATGTAGAATAAAACATAATATTTGAGAAAAATAAAAAATAATAATAATAATAATATTTTTTTGTGTTATTTTTTTGCCCAACAAACTACTTTTCGGACTTAGAATGGCATAACTTCTGCTTCCAAGCACCAATTGAAATAAAAATTATATTTTTGGAAAGCTAACCTGATTTCCTATCTTCAAAAAAAGTTTCAAAAAATCATAGCAAAAATTCAGGTCACACAAGCCTGCCTGAAATTCCAAGTGTCCCCCCACGGGGACTTTAGTCCTTTAGGGGTTAAATAAAAAAACATACTCCTTTGAATTTCCAAAAAGATTTCCCAAGATTGAAGCACAATTGTGTAAGTAAGGTAACTGCACCTAAAATTGGACGTTCTCTAAAATTGCACACTACAGATTCTTGCCAAAAATGTACTCCCACTATTCATCAAAATCTATGATTGATTTTAGAAATGTTCACCTACTTTCAACAGTGTAAAAATTTGTAGTTGATTCATACAGTGTCCAAAAAATGCATTCTAAAACTTTCTTTGGACTACCAACGTGACCCCACAAAAAAATTCCAATATAATAATATGATATATGCTGAATTGCTTATTTGTGCTATTTTAAGTATAGCTACCATATAATTTTGTAAAAGTGCCTATGTTGGTAAGAAATAGTACTATAGTAGTCGGTAACTGGGATCACATAAATTAGGGCCATTATGAATTTCCATCCTATCTTATCTTCTATAATAGGAAACCTATAGTACAAAAGTTTACAAAAAAGAAAAGAAAAAAAAGCCCTGATTGGCTCCCTGCCTATCAGAAGCAAGTGGCTACCTCTCCTGCTGAAGGGAAATCAACTTTTTATTTTTCAGCCTTTTGAGTAGATCACGATTCACGCTAAATCCGTGGGACCAGCAGGGTAAAAGCTTGTGCTCTGTGGGGGTAAAAGTAAAAAATTCCCCTATTTTGTGCTATGTTTGGAGATGTGCTTAACCTCTCTTGGCTAATAAGGGGTCTTTGAGTGCAAATAAGGATTCATAATTTTTATATTTTATCATGTGTGGAAAATTAATTTTTTTTAGCATTTAATAAATCTAGCTTTCTAGGTCCACTTTAAAGTTTGGGTTTAATGTCTTGCACAATTCATTTTGAAATTAAATGGCATTTTTTTTAATGTACGATTATTCACCAATTGGCTAGAATCAAAAGATGTTGGTTATTTTTTGTAAAGGAAATTTTATTTTGGGGGATCAAAGTATTGTAGCTAGATTTAGTATAGCTATCTTTTTAAATTCGTAGCCAAATTTTACTTACACTAAATAGTGAAATTAGGTTGCCCCTCATTAATTTCTTGACATTTCACACTATATTTAAAGATTTATTGTTATTGTACAAGAATGCACTTTATTTTAGAATTAGTTATTGGTGTAGATGAAAGTATTTGTAGAAATATTTGTTGACTTGTAAAGCGATTTTCTTGTACAATAGCTTGTAAAGCAATTTTCTTGAGATAATGTAGCTTAATTGTAAAGGCAATCTAATTTCACTATCTAGGGAGTGTATCACATGAATATTGAAGAAACGACAACTAGCTCTTTGTCCAAAATGAAAAAAAATCACTAAACCAGAAGCTTTTGTATGAGTAGAAGCTAGTGTTCCTTAGAGGAGGAAAAATTTGGAGCTTAATTGAATTGGTCCTTATTTTTGAAGAAATGAAACAAAATTTGAAACTTTTGACTCTAAGCTTTTTATTACCTTGGTCTCGGCAAACAATGAAACATTATGATTTACCATGATTGGATGAGAAAATTTGGGAAATTGGAATTCATATTTGGAATGAGACACTCAAAAAGTCGAAATTAGGTTTCAAGAGAGGTGACAAAAGATGTTTGGGTGGCAACTTGATAATGATAAGTTGGACTTGCATTTGATCTTATTAGTAAATGTAACAAATATAAAGTAAACTATTCCATTTTGGGCCAAATGGGAGCAAGTTCATTGAAGGCAAAATTGTAATGGCATGGTGGTGTACATTTAGGTTTTGAAATATATACCAACATTACAATTTTGTCCACAAAGGACTTATGGTGAATTTTATTAAATGATAGCATTCCATATGCTACTTTTCAGTTGGCACAATTTGAATTGAAAACTAACATCTAAGACACTTGTAGATTTCAAAAGTCTATGAAGGATTTAGATTTATGATTGTGAGGTCTGAAACATCTTGGTCTAGTGTACATAGATTTTAGACATCTTCAACTCATATAGTTTTCAAAAATCTTTGATTGATTTAGATTTAAAACTGCATGGTCTGAACTTTAAAAAATGTCAAAGTAATGAGGAATTTTGCCATTTTAATGAAATTCACCGTACTTGCTCCCATTTTGACTATAATGGAGTAGTTTACTTTACATACCTTACCGAAATAAGGCTTTCAAATGTGCAGTTAAGTTCAAATTGAACTTTGTTCACAATGTTTAAGTCGAGGGTGATACCCATATGTAATCAATGATGTACAGAGACTGTTGATGGCACTTTTAGAAACAAACTTTGTCCCTTAATAACTTTTGCATATTGTATCCAAATGCTACGTTCTTTAGTGCAATGAAACATGCTTTCACTTGTCACCAAGACCATATAAAAATCTGAACAGCCTAATAATATAATCTAGGCAACATTGAGAATCATGCCTGGCCAATACAGTATACAACTGAACTGCTGAGCCCGTAGGTCGGAACGAACCTTTGAAGTAAGTAACACTGACCGACTATTCATGAGGCTTCGAGATATTATTTTCACCCAAAATGCTCAACCATTCACTGGGTGGCGGGACAATGAGTACTTTGAAAAGTGCCGATTTCTTCCAATTGAAATTCAGTTCAATGGGATTTGCACGCAAAATCAGTATAACATATCAATGTCCAGAGAGGAAAAAACTGAATGCACGATAGAGATATTTCGGAGAAGGTACTGTGAATGAATCGTTCATCTTGCTTTTCTTGAAAGTAAATAAACATTCAATGGAACTTGTCCATGCGTTTCACCAAAAGAAAAGAAAAGTAAACAAATATCTCTAATGCAATCGGCCTTATCGCTCCTTATCTTCTCACCTTTTGTTCGACTTGGGAAGCCGACAAGACATTGCAAAAGAAGGAAATATTTAAAGCTCATCATAGTGATCATACCCCCGAGAAATTTCAAACATGGCTGTCGAGAAAAAGAGGATTGCCTAGAACTATAAATAAAGTTGAGCCTTTGCCATGACGAACCGACTGGGGTGCCTGTGGTAGGGCCAAAAGACTGCCGGACCTACCGACTTTAACCCTGAAGCGCTCCGACGTCCATATTCTGGACGATGAACGGAGGGCTTCAAGGCACTGTTTCATCTAATTCTCATGGTAATTAACTTGAATTTAGAAGAGACAACCCTCCTTAATGACCAAATTCATTAAATTCTGGTAAATGATATATCTGTACAAAGCTATAAGCGAAAATGTGCAAAAATTCAAAAAAGGATTGAGACGTTTCAGGGGTACTACCTCCCCGTAGAAAGAAATATTAAAGAAAACAAAAAATTGTTTTTGACTGTGAATGTGTGATCTTCCGATCTGGCAGCCAGGATGATTTTCAAGTACACTTCCGTATCAACCACGTACTTGGGCTCCGAAGTCTAATGTAGCTGAGCCCTGCTTTAAATAATCGTAACCAACCCGAAACCAGACTCCTCACTTTCTCTGAAATGCAACTAAAATCTGCATGACTCCGTCTAGATCCAACTACTCGTCAATCCCTTGCACAACTTCACACGAGCTCTTAAATTAAAAACAAAGTCAACAAACTTAAAATAATTACGGAGTCCTTACCAGTTGATACTTAAGTTACCTTACTGATTTATTCAAGCTTCAGTTTCGAAAACGGAAGTTCGGCACCCCTTTCGGTTGCACACCGATCAACAACGCTTGACTTACGATCAGTTCACGAGGCAGTGTGTTCCCAACAGACCTCAGATTCAGACACAGAGGTCCAGGAATTCGATTCTTCTTGTGGGTAACTCGCCGGGTTTAGCGATTGCACAGTAATTTGTATAATAGTCCCTCTGTCTCACTGAAAGCTTCCTAATTAGCTTGATTTACAGTCTTTGCAGGAAGAATTTGGGAAGCTTTTAATGGGACAGAGGGGATATTATGTTACTAGTAGTAGGGATAGAGATTTTTTAACACATAACAAACAATTTACATGGAGTATGCAACCTATCAATGCAAGTAGAAGATTTTTAAACACATACAACATCATAACACACAACAAATACCATTTATTAAACTTATCAAGTTTTGGACTAGTAACAGGTACAAGCACATTCAATATGGGTATCACCGCAGGACTTCCAGATCTTGTTTCTCCGGATCTTCCTCCAGTAATATGCATATTAAATTATCAAATTTTTGGTTATTCTGACACTGTGACACATAGCAAAGCATATTAGGAATGACTGTCAAGAATTATTAGTACCATTTATCTAACATCGCTCTTTGAGAATCTAGGAGAAGATCTAGGAGAAGGGTGAAGTTATGTAACATATATCTAAGATTTTATGCTTAACGAGGTACACTAGTGATAAGTGTAGAGGTTCGACTTGTAATGCTATTCATTATTCACTCCTGTCTTGTTCATGCAATCTAAATCGACGGCTCACAGTCTCTCCCTCCCTAAGAGATCCGTGGGCACGTGGCAGGGCGGTTTCACCCTGAAGGCCTGAACCATACCAACAAAGCAATTGGTCCAGTATTCCATGGTCATAAAAAATTGATGATGTCCCTCATGACTTCGTCCGCTCCACTCGCTCATCCGCTGGGTCCTCTTGTCCACTTGCGGATCACGTCTACTCGAAATCCTACCCACTGTAGATGCATTGACATCGTCTTCCCGTGCCGTCCTCCTATTTCGGAACTCTAGCTAGCTGATGCGGTGAGCTCCAGCGAAGTAGGTGAATCCTTGTTTCATCTTGATACAGGTTTTGGCCGAGTTTCATGCTAGCTAGCTTCGGCCGGCACTTGCAGTTGTCAATCTAAACCAAAGCCGTTTTGTTTCTGATCGAAATCGACTCTGACATAAGGTACTGAAGCATACATGGAACCAGTCAATTAAGATCGATTACAGTCAGTTCATTTGATGTTTGTCCTTGTACGTATCCACAAGCGAAGTTCTAGCGTCTCGCTACTGTAGATCATTCAAGGGTTTGCGAAATGTATACCGACCGTCAACAGATTTCAGCTAGCTGCAATCACATTCTGAAATCAAACGGAATTCATTAGATTTGTACAGGACGTAGCTAGCTAGTACGTGAAGCAATGGTAACGATGAACTGATGATTGCGCAAGCTCCCTCTGTCCCACTAAAAGCTTCCCAAATTCTTCCTGCAGAGACTGTAAATCAGCCTAATTAGGTAGCTTTTAGTTAGGTAGCTTTTAGTGAGACAGAGGGAGTACGTAATAGTTCAGTCTAATTAGGAAGCTTTCAGTGGGACAGAGGGAGTATTAGATAGTTGAATTGGTCTAGAAGCAATTTCGGAGGCCGAGACGGCGATGGAAGTTCAAGTGTCGATCTCGCAGTTGTGTGCGGCGACCGAAACTGCGCCACTTTGACTGCCATACTTCTGAAAGTTTTTCGAAGATTTCATCAACCTAGCTCCTAAAATGTAATCTCGGGTGACGTCACTGTGCAGTGGTCGTGTAGAGTTTGCCAGTTGAAATGATCTGTTTCTGAGTGCCGAAATTGCGGTTGAAGTTCAAGTACCGATTCTGCCGAACCCTCACTTTATGGTGTTCGGCAACTGTTTCGATGTGACTGAAATTTGCCTTCGTCGAACCATGAAGCTCCTGAACTGTAATCTAGGATGACGTCATTGTGGTCGTGTAGAGTCTGGCGTTGAAAAAGGTCTGTTTCTGAGTACCGAACTAGCTTGTAACTGGCCGGTGTCCATCTCTGCGGGTCAGTCGAGTTACTGAATCCGCGCCGAAATGACTGAAATCTGTCATCTCTCGAATCATGAAGCTCCTGAATTGTAATCTAGGCTGACGTGCTTGTGCTCCTGTAGAGTTTGTCGAGATGGCGACGCTTCAGAGACCAAGCACAGGGACAGAACCTCCGACCACGGCCACCGAGCGGGCGGAAACCGGGGCTGAGACGGCACGCGCGGAAGGCAAGGGTGTGGGGGGGCAAGCGGTGGAGGCGGCGAAAAATGTGGTCACGAGACAAGACGAGGCAGGACTCCCTGCAGCGGCAGACCGTGCAGTGGGAAATCGTAGTGGCGTGGTCGAGCCTGGAGTCGCAGCGTCGACGAGTGCTGGTCCTCATCACCACCACCACGACAATGGCGTTTTGGGACGCACCGAGGAGGAGCTCGCCAAACTGCGCACGAGGTCGCACATCACGCACGAAGGCGAGGCGTATTGTCCGAATCCCAACATCGCAGATCTGGTACGCATGCATGACGGGGCACTGGGTCTGCACCTTGGTACTCCGTATTAATTTGCCGACTTTGACTGTGAACCGAAAGGGAGGAGGCTTTGGAATGGCAGCCTGAGCATTGACAGAAAGTTTGAGATTATGGGCCGGGAGAAAGTTTGAGGAATGAGTGCATGTGAGTGAGGAAGTTTGTGTTTTGAGAGGATGCGCTTGATGTGAGGGAGTTAGAGAACTCGTGAGGAAGTTTGACTGCATGTGCGGGAGTTTCAGTCCATGGGAGGAAGTTTGAGGGTTGACGGTTGACAGGACCTTACTCGAGTCAGTGCTACAGACCGGGACAAAGCCTCTCTCTAGTAGCGTAGGCTGCGTGGTTGCTTGTTTTAATCATCTGTGATTTTGGCGAGATTCTGTGATACTAAATTGCGTCGCTGGGTACATAGTTGTATATTCTTTCAAGCGCTGCGTTTGAGAGGGCCGAAATTATGACTAGCGAGCTCTGAATATGTGCCTGATTACTTGGACTGCGCATGTTGGCTTTGAGTTCGCCTGGAACCCGAATTCAACCAGTATGAGGGCTTGATGCATGTGTTAACTGTCATGCAGCCCCGGGAGTTCGAAACCCGGGTAACGGTGATCCAACGCTACCCTGAGATGCGAAAGATCGAGAAGACGGACTTCATTAAAGAAATTCACCATGAGGATCGCACCATCCTGGTGCCCAAGACGCGCGTCGTCATGGACGAAATCGAGCACATCGACCGGGTCCCAGTCGTGCGGCAGGTGCCCAAGACGAGAATCGAGATTGTCCACCGGTAAGGCATCTGAACCACTTTACTATAAATTTTCTAGGTTCTTAGACACTGCTGCATATGCATGGCAACTTGTTGCTGATGGAGCATGCGGTTGGGAGGGTCCTACAGCGTCAATTTCGTTAAAATAGCGAGATTCCGGCCCCAAAAATTGTGACTCATAATGGTCTAAAATTACGGACAGGTATGATACAGAACACCAGTATGGCGAATTTCGTTTAAATGGCTGTATTTCTTTACTCTGACACTTTCTACAGTTCAAATTCGCCATTTTAATAAGTTCTTCCGGGTGCCAAAGTGATGAATGCCACCATTGAATTAAATTAGTTATAATAGGAAGGCTATACTATTATGGCCTATTAGTAACCTGGGTGCAAAATTAGATCACAGCAGAATGAATACACGTTGCTACAAAATACCATTCTTGTTGAAATGGGTTCAATAAGAGTGGCTTGGACAAAGATCCAACAACTCATTTTAGTCGCACCCACACTAGGGTCTGGATGCAGTCGAAGGCACTCGACCAAACGAGAACCGTGTGAATGGCGATTTTCATTATAATGGCGGTATTTCATACGCCATTTTTCTGACCGTGCGGTCCAAACTGAAAAGTAATCTCTAGGACAGGTATAGATTTTCAGACATCTAGGATTTATATAGATTTTAAGAATATAAGAATATATGATGTTCTTAGATTCCAAACTAAGTGGTTTGAAACATCTTGGATATATATAGATTTTAGACATTACAACATGTATATATTTCAAAAATCCATGATAGTTTTAGATTTTAAATTCTACAATCTAAATTGTAAAAATTGTTAACTGAATTGTCTAAGTAATGGAATTTTTCCATTTGAAATTTTGAATGAAGTTTGCCATGTTAGTTTTTGGTTTGGTAGAAACACAAATGGCAAATTTCGTTAAAATGGCAATATTCCGAATGCCATTTTTCAGACCATGCAGTCTGAATTGAAATTGACATCTAGGAGAGGTATAGATTTTCAAAAATCTAAGACGCATATAGATTTTCATAATCTATCATAGATGTAGATTTCAGACCGTGCGGTCTGTAATATCTAGAACAGGAATAGATTTCAGAAATCTAAGACAATTTTACATTTCAAACCACGTAGTCTGAATTGTCAAAAGTGTCAAACTAATGGAATACCACCATTTTAACAAAATTCGTCATACAAACATTCCCTTGTAACCTTGAGAGCTAATAAGTCTTTGGATTGTAAGACATGCAAATCATTTATGACCAAATGAGGGGGGAAATTTTCCTATATATAAGAATATATTAAAAAATGATTCCATATTTTTATAGAATTTTATCTCCTAAAATAAAATTATCACAAATTTTCTAAATTAAAATTGTACATCCTATATTGGTCATATAGGTCATAAGATCATTCTATTTCCAACCAAAGGGCAAGTTGTAAAATTAAGAGTAGTTCATTACTATGATCATAGAAAATTGTAGCAATGGCAAATTCTGTTAAAATGGTGATATGCTATTAATTTGGCAGTTTTTGTAGTTTGGACTACGAGGTCCAAAATCTAAACTTGTCATATATTTTTGAAATCTATGTGTTATAGATGACTTGAATCTATACTAGTCTAAGATGTTTCAGACCATGAGGTCTGAACTGAAAACATGTCATAGATTTTGTAAATCTACATATGTCTTAGATGTCTGAAAATCTATATTTATCCTAGATGTTAGCTTTTAGTTCGGACTGGCGGTCCGAAAAATGACATAGTCAATATCTCCATTTTTTCGAAATTCGCCATAGCACCAATTTATAGTGCTTCATGGCTATGGCCAACCTTACCAAGTGGGAGACGTACAATTCCCTATTAAAATGTGTCACAAATTTGATTCAAAATAGACCGCCCGACTTTGTTCCTACTACAAGAATGGGGGTGATGAAGAATGGGTTGCCTCCATTACTTTTTTTGCTAAGTTGTGATTCTCTAGGTACAATGTTGTGACTTTTAGTGGAAGGAAGTGTCTGCTTATTTTCTTAAAACTAATAAAAAAATCTTTAAAAAGTGGGTTCAATCCAATTTTAACATGCAGTAGTTTAAAATTGTATGACAAGTTTGCTCCGAATCCGTAGTCGTCAATTTTGCTCAGTAGGAAGTTACATTGAACGTCAATTCATTAAATTGGCGATCGATATTCCATTACTTCTCGTGACTGGTCACCAAATCTTTACCAGTCCTGTTTGTGATCTGAAATGAGACCTCTGCGAAGATACATGTCACGCTTTCGGTGTTTGCAACATCGCCATTTAAACGAAATTGACGCTGATTGAAATTTCAGACGACAGTCCCACTGAATTGCAAACAACTGAACCATAATTATGGATTAACGAATTCATATATACGAGGTTTGCATGTATGCAGGGTTGTGACGGAGGAGCGCGAGGTGACGGAGATGGTGGAAGAAGTCGAGTACATCGACGTGCCCCGGATTGAGATGGTGCCCCGGGTCATCACCGAAGACGTGGAGGAGAAAGTCACCGTCCCGGTGGTGAGGGAGGTGCCCGTCACGCGCATGGTGGAAGTGCCCACCGGAAAGTACGTCCCCTGCGTGCCTCTGAATTGCACCGCTAGCTATTGTAGTTCAGTCTTCTATCCATTTGTTCAGTCAGTCCATAACTTAATCAGTTGTCTCAGATTGATTGAATTGAAACCACAATATTAATTGACGTGCGATCCGAGATTAAATCGTTAAGTGATGAACACTCGGACGGAGATTGATCATCTCTGGTTCCCGGAGTCTCATTCCCGGGTAACAGTGCTGTCCAACATGCCGGATTTTTTTTTTTAACGGCACTGGTTTCCTTTGTTTAATTGCCGTTGGTAATGAATCATCGAAGAAAGTAAAAAAAACCACACTATTTCCAACAAGCAGCTCATATTGATTCCCCTGAACACAAGAGGAAGATGGTACCATATCAGTCGTGAGAACATGTATCTGCTAGGTACATTTTTCACGTCAGGATTCGATATGAGCTGCCTGTAAAGAGATATTTCGTTAAAATGGTGGTATTCATACGCCATTCTTCCATTCATTTTCTAGAACCCGTGTAGATATATCAGACCTCAGGATCTTGAAATCTTGGAGCGGTATACAGTTTAGGTCGCACAGTGTAAACCTGAAAATGTCAAGTTTGTCATAAATTTGGGAAATCTATATAAATCGTAAATGTCTGAAAATCTATACCCATCCTAGATACCAACTTTCAGTTCAGACTGTGCGGTCTAAAAAATGGCATTTGGAATACTGCCATTTTAACGAAATTGGACGGACCGTCGCTTTAATGAAATTTAAGTTACTGTGAGTTTGTGACTTTGTGCCATTCATTTTTCGAGAGCTTTAATAACAAGGACTGGTAGTAAGCTTGTAATTGCACAACTCGCGCCAATGTCACTGAACTTTCCATTTTAACATTTATGACTCAAGTCGATGAAATCGTGAGAAACTGGGCAGAGTACCAATTGCAAGACTTAAGCATATTTGAAGGCCTGCGCCTGGCCTGAAACACAAATCTACAACGGTCCTAGTTTTTTGAGTTTTGTGTAGATGAAAAGGAGAGCCTCGATTGACCGTAAATGTGAGCATTGATTTGTGTTAACGCTCTAATCCTGCATATATATTCTAATGGGATTTGTTATGCTTTGCTACGGTTGCAGCTACTGCGAGGCCCCAGTGGGCGACTTCATCAACCCTGGCCACTTCAACCTCATCAAAGGTCGCAAGCACCGCAGCCGCAAGTCCAAGACCCACAGCAGCGGCGGCTTGCTTCACAAATCCAAGAGCTCCTCCTCTTCCTCCTCCTCCGACGATTCCAAGGCCGCTGCCGTCCCTGCTGTTGAGGGAGACTCTGTGGCTGCGTCCACGGTCAAGCACCACGCCGACGGATCCACAACCGTCAGCCCCTCAGCGTCCAAGCGGAAGAGCTTGTTGCAGAGAATCATTCACCACTAGTACTACCTGCCTCCGCCCGGGGTCCCCAGGTCACCGAACTCTGGTTTCAATGCGATTCCGGCAAGACTGTCGCAGGGCTACTGGCATGCATGCATGGAATTAATTAGCTGGGTTGATTCTTTTATTTTATCAGAGAGTGATCGATGGTTACCACTTTGCTAGATTCAGATGCGTGTTCAATTTGTTTCCATAGTGTACAATACAATACAATGGTCCATTGTTTTTGTCCCCCGGGGGTTCTGGCAACTGCAGTCCTTGTTAATTGTTGCAGGAGACTCTGTGGCTGCATCCACTGTCGGCGGATCTGCAACTGCCAGCCCCTCGTCGTCGTCCAAGCGGAAAATCTTGTTGCAGAGAATCATTCACCACTAGTACTCGCCCGGGGTTCCAAATTCACCAAGAATGTCGATCTCTGGTTCCGTGTGATTAGAACAATACTGTCGATAGATCTCAGGTTTTATGTGATTAGGGCAAAACTAGCTGCCAATCTCTGGTTTCATGTGAATACGAATACTGGCATGCAGGGATGGAATCATTAAATAGCTGGCATGGAATGATCAGTGCTGTAACTTATTGAACAGAGAATTAGGGGTTCCCAACTTACCACGTTGCTAGATTCAGTTGCGTATTTGTTTCCATAGTGTACAATATAGTGATCCGTTGAATGTACGTTTTCGTCTAGCTCGGCTCTTGTGAGAAAAAACATACTTTCGTTGTGCTGTGCTGTGCTTCCCATTCTTTCCAATGTACTAAGTTAGTTGTGACACCTTTGCAGCTGCTTTATAATGGTGGTTTTCGACTGCCGATATATCTCTGGTTTCGTGTGATTAGGGCTACTGGCATGCATGGTGTGGAATTAATTACTTAATTAGCTGGATTGATGACTTGGGCAGTTAATTCGAGCAGAGAGTGAGTGGTTTCTGCACGGTGCTAAGGTAGAAGGCTCTCAATTGGAACGGGTTTTTAAATGTTGTCCTATCTTAAATGTACAATATTTGTACAGGTTGCTTTTTCATAGCTTTGAGCAATGTACTGACAGTGTACATTTTAGCTAGGGCACCATTTTAGAGCCCTATGTCCTTTCAACTTCAAAATTTGATAACTAATTCAAAAAAGCTTAGAAAAATATGAAACAATTTGGATTAGATGTCAATTCTACTTGTCTTTCAAGGAAAATTTATCGAAAGATGTTTCTAAGAGTTTTACCTCCCTGAAATTATGTTTCAACCTTTACATGGTCCATTATAGGACCTCTTACCTTAGATTCTATTGCGTATTAACCCCTAAATATCCAAGGCCTAGTTTGAGCTTCTTGGAATTTTCTCTAAATTGAACGAAAGTCCAACATTTTGATAAGTTGAATTATTATTTTTTGAATTGTAATTGTACAAATTCAAAGTAGACATGTTAGAGATGACATAGGAAAAGAAAACACAACAATATCACTTATGGATTGAAAGATTATAATGTTTGATCATGAGGGTGTAAAAACTATAAAAATCTTTGAACTCTCTTTTTGCAGGTCAAGGTTGTTGCAAGAAACACTTACTGATTTTGTCTCAAAATGGCCTTTTTTCATGAGTCCTATGACTTTTGGAATAATTTCTTAAAATAAAATAAATTATGGATAATTTGAAGAACAATGAGAATATTATGTGTCTTAAAATTCAGACCTAAGAAAATTTACCTCTAAAAGTTATGCACAAAAAAGGACAATGAAAAATACAATGAAAATAGACACTTTTTTATTTATTTATTAAAAATAGTAAAAAAATTCAATAAAATTCAATAAAATAAATTATTTTTTCTAACTCAAAGGTGCTTCTTTTCTAATAAATTTCATCTTCAAAAAAAAAATTGTGTTCTGTACAAGTGTACCTTGGTAGTGCACTTTGAGCACATGTGGAAGATGGACAGTTCAATATTTTCAAAAAAACTTTTTAGGGCTTGTGTAACTATACTAGAGGTCTATGCATGCCAATTTTTAGCTGAAAATTTGCTTTTTTGGGTCAAAAATAAGACTAAAGTCCTTCAAAATGGCCAAAGTAGACACTTAATCAGGGGCAGTTTAAAAATAGTAAAATATATTTTTTTAAATTGAAAGAATTACACAACATTCATGTAAAACTTTTGTGTGCACCTTCATTACAAATTTCAAGTCAAATAAACTAAAAATGAAAAAGTTATGAGCAAAAAACTACCTGGTAAAGGTTAAGGGGACAAAAAAAAGGACAAGTGTTTCTTACAATCACCTGTCAAATCTAAAAAGTTGATCACCAAAAAAATATGAGGTTGAAGGGCCTAACAAGAATAACCCCAATCAATTTATAGCTTCTCAAAATCTACTCTACAATTTTTTTAAATGAAATTTTTAGTGTGATTTTTTCTCTAAGATCTAGTGTATTTGAGGCTCATTTCTAAGAATCATGAATACTACGGAATGTCAAGATTGCAATGGATACCCTTGCACTAAATCTTAAATAGAAAAATCATAATCATTCATCTTCAAAATCGGATTATGGATGCCAAAACTAGACTTCAAAAAAAATCTTCCAAAAAAATAAACTACTAAAAATAAAAATTTGACATAAGAAGATTTTCAACTTGTGTAGAAGATCGCGAGTTCCTGGACTGTAGGAACTTCCTAAAAGCTGCCACAGAGGTGATCTAATGTGACCAAGAGACTGCCACATCAGATATTAATACTTAATTAATTTTTTAAATTTTTTTGGAATAAAAATATTTTTTAAATATTCTTTTTTAAATATATTTTTTAATTTTTTAATTTTTTAATTTTTTAATTTTTTTTAATCTGACGGGTTCACAGAAAACAGGGCTGAAATGGTCTCTTAGAACCTTGAAAAATCCTCTTATGTAAAGTTTTATTTAACTTCAAAGTTTCTTTAACAGCACTTTTGACTACCTTGGGCATTTAGGGGTTAACTTTGTTTTCGTAGTGTGCAATATAATGGTCCATTGTTTTTGTCTTGGTTCTGGTGTGAACTCTTTGTTGAGCTGTACGGCTCAGTCTTACTGTTAGGTTCCCATTTATTCCAATTTATAACTTGTACACCTTTGCAGCAGTTTCAGTGTTTTAATTGTTTTTTTGAGTTAAAACATAAGAAATGAACGTTTTGAAATTTTGAAAATTTTCAAAGAAATGAGCTTTTAATTTCAGTTCCAAGTTCAGGATCTATACCCACGTTTCTACAATTACCATGTGCACAAGGATGCTTACATTGTCATTTTTCTTTGATTCATTTGAGTTATTTGTAAAGTCCCCCCACTTTGGGCATGACTTTTTTTGAAGTTGAGAAGGCAACTATAGTTGAAGCGTCAAACTTTTTTGCAAGATACTTGTGTCACACGACTTCAAAAATGGGGACCAAACTTTTTTAGGACCATTTTGATGGAAAAATAAGTTTCATATCTACTTTTATTTTGACTTTTTTAACTCAACCGGCTTTTTCATAAAATTCATGGGTTTAAACCCCAGTTTACTGTACTGTACAAATAACTCAACTGTTTGGTCTATTTAATCATAAGAGGATTTCTAGCCATTTTAGAAGACTATGAGTTCTCGAACGTTGGGAACACTTTGGGGATGTTGGGAACATTGCCTCATCAATATGTTGATGTAGTGGAGTAACTACCACATCAAATAATATTAATTAATTAAATAAATTATTTAATATTCTAAATAAATATTTTAAAATCATTTTTTTGCTTTTTAATACATTCTGAAAATTTTGGAATTTTTTTTAATTCCAAATTCCAAAATTCAAACTAGTAGGAGTGGTCTATAGCCATTAGAGCTGGTTTTGACTCAAGGAGTGCCCCTTAATGCCCTTGAATGGAGTACATGGTATTTATTTAAATTTGTACTCCATGATGTAGGACAAAAAATTTCCCCTATTTCTACCCACTAGCGGTACTTTTAGTTACAGAAATTTCATTGGCTTGGAGTGCTATTTAGTAAAAGACACATGACATGAGAATAAGAAGGATCCTATTAAAAAATTGGAGGGATATTGTAATGCTCAAGTAGTTGACTACATGCTGGAAAACAGATTGGAACACTTGAATTAAAAAAAGTTTTCAGCTTCCATCACTTTCATCCTAATTGAATAAAAAAATGTTTCTCAAATTCCATCACTTCCATATTCCTTGAAGTCCTTGCCTAGACTACCTGACACAAAGTCATACTTGATACAACCACTTCACAAAAGTCTTGATTTAAAAAATACACTTTGAGCATGACCATTATTTTCATAGTGATACCAAAATTAGAGGGTACTTCTTGGGTTAAAAAATCCTCTAATGAATGGGAACAATTTCAAGGAATGACCTTAAAAGGATCCTCAGAGGCCTAGAAATCCTCTAATGAACTTTCATTCTTCATAGTTGTGTCACCTTTAAAATGCTAGTTTCATGACTTACTCTTGTAAAACAATAATATTTTAGTTAACTTTCCATCCACTCACAAAGTTGACAATGGCATAATTGAAAATAATATTTTGACTATTGAACTTTAATGAGAAGAAATAGGGAACATTGAAATGAACCAATCCTATTAAATAATTTTTATAGATAGGCTAAAGTGGATAGTATTTTGAAATTTTATAAAACAAAAATATTTGATAATATATTTGTGTATTACTAGTTTTTTTATTTCATTCAAAAACAAATTTAAGAAAATATTTTTGTTTATTATGTAGAAAATGAAAACAATTGGACTCTAATCCTAAGTGCTCCAATGTCCACTTTTTGGACAACAAACAAATTAAAATGCACATTTCTTTTTCATTAGTGCTTGGATGAAAATCATCCTAATTGTAGAGATATAATATCAAGTGGTTGTCTTCTCAAGTGGTCTGATTTTGTAATACTAGAGTATATATTATTTTTAAGTTACAAATGTGGAAGTATGTCAAGAAGCAGGTCAAGAAGTTGACTAAGCCAAAAGTCCATGGACTTTAGTCCAAAACTAAATATAAATCGGTTTTTTTAATTATTTTTTTAAAACTTAAAATTAAAAAAATTAAAATCAAAAAACACTTTTTGGTCCATTAGGAGGGATTTGAGGTCAAGAGAAGCATGTTTCAAGGTTGTTCCCCAGCCCGTTCCTTGTGTTGTCAAAAAAGTGCGAACCACCCCTCTGGGCTGAATTTTTCAAATTTTTTGGAATTTTTTTTTAAAGTGTTAAGAAACCTAAAATTGAATTCAAAATGTATTTATTCTCCCCCAAAAAATATAAAAAATTAAAAAATGACATATTTTTTGATGTAGCACTCTCTCAACTAGGTCAAATTGTCGATGCAGTACATTCCTACAATCCAAGAACTCAAAAAATTGTGGTCTTTCATTACCCTCAAATCCCTTCTAATGCAAATATAGGTGTTATATTTTGAACAATGATGCATTAGAGGGGATTCGAGGCCAACAAGAGACTGCAAAAGCCTTGTTCCCGAAATTGTTCCTGATACTGTCAGGTCAGCAATTAATTATTTTTTTTCCCAAAAAAAAGTGTGTCCTGAAATGCAAAAAGAAGTCCAAAAAAATTTCAAAAAAAAGTCGGTGACATGGCACACTCTTGACCACGTTAGCAGAGGCCAGTTTTCTATTTCTACGGCAAATTCCTGCATTCATTGCGTTGGGAACTCACAGTCTCATGTTGGCCTCGAATCCCCTCTAATGATTAAGAACAAAGTATGTACTAGTTGTTGAGATACAAAGAGAATCAAGATGTTTTACATGGCATAGAAATAACTATGTGGAAGAGCTATGGAGGAATAATAACATTCAAGACAAGATTTTAATCTCTTACATGTTTGTGTAAAAAGTAGTAGACTTGAATAGTATTGATCCAATGTGTGAAATGTAATTCTAAAGTCTAAACCAGCAATTGAAATCCAAAAAACCTAAAAACAACTAAAGTAAAGCATTAGGAATGTAAGTACATTAGTTGGTGAAATGTTTTGTTTTAGAAGAGGGGTTCTATTATATGAGCCTAGGAGCGTGAGCTTGTAAGCCTAGAAGACTATACACCCATATTAAAAGTATATATATTAAAGAAATATTTCATGATTACAACGTAATTATGTTATGAATACCTGTATTATAGGTGTATATATTGTAATCACCTTCAATGGTTGTAGGACATCTACATCTATACAATTATACTCAAAGCTTGCATGTTGACATTTCCATTCTTACACATTAGCATTGTTGGTCCAAATGTAATAAATCAAAACTTTCAAAGAAGAAAAACATAATCTATAAGAAACCAATTTTTAAATTTTAAATTTTAAACTTTTGCAAGTTTATTTTTTTACATGTAGACCTAAAATTTAGTCTTATTGTAAGAAAACTTTTGCTATCAAGCACCAATTGAAATAAAAATCATATTCCTTCTAAACTATTGTATTTTTTCTATCTTTAAAAAAAGATTCAAAAATTGCACCAAAAGTTGAAAGTCAATAGAACTAGACCAAACTTTCATTTGTCTCCAAAGGAAACACTCAAACATTTCATAAGTTAATTCACTTTGTTCAACCCAATTTGAATAATGTAAAGGAATCTTACATTAATTTAGATACTTTTTTAATCAATGAAATTTGGTTATTGTGAACCTCTTGATCTCCATTTTGATCAAAATTCTATTGAATTTCAATTGATTGGAAATCAATTTATTTGAGGTATTTTTAAAAATACTATGGAATACAATATGGTAGGTGGCTCGAAAAGAGACCCTCTTCTTCAAATGATCCAGTAGGGAGCCATGTAATGGACAGTCAATGGTTCCTAAATGGATTGCTAATAATGTTAGTGCATAATTAAGACTTGTCACATGTTATTTCATACTTTGCCAATGGATGGAATTAGAGTCAAGGAGGGTCTATTTCAAAGCCAAGGTGTGTTTACTTAATTTTTTTGAATGAGAATTGATTGCCCAATTAACCCATTAAGGACCGGTCAACCACTTTTGGGTTGATTTGAGGACTTTTTGTCTCCTATAATTTGTAGAACATTTGATCTCAAAAAACTTAGAGAAGAACACATTTAGAGTGTCTTTATGTGCATCTAACAAAACCAATTTCAAGAGAATGTATGCAAAAATGAGTGAATTGTGCTTGGCGAAACTTGAAATGGTCCAACCTTTCATATTGAAATTTTCAATGAAAAATGCATATTTTATGAAAAGGACAATTATGTGTGTGTTTGAAATAATAAATTGAAAGGTTTTGGTCAATTTCCAGACAATATATTCAAATCTATACCCAATTGTAGCAAACCCTAATTATAACTAGTGCCAAAGGGTGTTTATGACACATCAATGTTTGAAGAGTAATTACAAAGACATGAACCATTGGATCACTTTTATTTTTTGTGTGGTTCAAGGACTTAACCCATGGAACTCATTTATTCAATCCGATCTAGGATTACATCTTTTAAAAAGGTAGAAAATTGCACTTTTTGAGAATTGTGTTCAAAAACTATGTCCACCCCCTAAATCAACCACGGTCCTTAATGGGTTAACTTCTTCCAAATGTTAAAATAATGTAAGATTCTTTTAAGTTTTAATAAGATTGCATTTAGGAACTTCATGTATTATTTTTTTGATGCAACATTTCTTATTTAAAGTCAAGCCATATCTTTTTTCAAACCACATGTGCATGGTTTTTGTAAGGCCTACAAGTCAGGAATAGGTACCTACTCCAGAATTTTTAGAAAATTCATAAGTAATTCATATATGCTCCGAAAAATATGAAACCACTTGGATTAGATTCCTCATCAATTCTTGTTCAAGAGAAAAATAAGTGGAAAGAAATTAAAAGGCCAACAGCCCTTAATCCTATAGTGCCCGGTTGAACACTTTTGGGTCGATTTTTGCACTTTTGGTCTAATATTGTTCAAAATACATTTGATCACAAAAATCTCAAAGAGCAACACAATTAGAGTGTCTTTATGCAGTTCAAACAAAACCAATTTCAAGATAATTGGAGCACTAATGCATTAGCTATGAGGTTGCAAACTCAAATGGCGTGAACCTTCAAATGGGAAGTATTCAACAAAAATATGAAAAAATATCAACCAATTTGTGAGATTTTTTGTATCTTTATGTTTTGACAAGGCATAAGTGTTGCTTTGTACTCTCATGAATTCCCAAAGTAAACTTATGCATTGAAATTTATGTAGCACAAATTCTAAAGGGTCATTCAAGTCATTGATTTTTGAGTATTAAACAAAACAATCTCAAATTCCAACAAGGCTCTAAAAGCAAACATGATTTAGAGGTACATTTTTCTTTTTTCAATGTACCAAATCTGCACATTTTAGAAGGGTATTGCTTTTGATGACCACAAATGACTATTTTTTGTGAATTTCAAAAATTTGTAACTAATTTCAAAAAGCTTCAAAAAAATATGAAACGACTTGGGTTAGATGCATATTCTACTTGCCTCTAAAAAAAAATTACTAAAAAATATTTAAAGATGTTCCACCTCCCCAAAATTCAATTCTAGCCCTTAAAAGGTTGATTTATGGACCTTTTATCTAATTTATAGCAATTTGTACCGTTGGATGAGTTTGATTTTTTGTTAGATTGAAAAATCTCCGTTATGGAAATACTTTATACGGCTTGTAGGTCTCCTTTAAAAAATAGAAAAAAGTAAAACAAATTTTTTTTCACCAGGGTTTTGGCCTTTGGTTCTATGTACTTTTTCCTTTCCAATGGAATTTGTCCATGTGTTTCCAAAAAAATTAAATTAAATTAACTAGAGACGATAATAATAATAATTTTTACCTTGATATTAGTCACTATTAGAACAAATGTCAAGTATAGGAGAAATGGTGGAAATAACCAAAAAAACATCAGTGCTAAGGTATCCTCCTCATAAAGTATCCATTTTAGCCTACCTAACCCATCATTGACAATAATACATATTTCAAACAACATGTCACTTATTCTTAGATAGGGATCACATTTAAAGCAAACTACCTTAACAAATGTCCTATCTTGCAATTGTTTTTCAAGCTTCTCTAGATCAGGTAAATTAGGAATCTTCACCTTATTCTTTAGACTTGATTGCATTTGGAAAGAATTAGATAATTTTCAATTAGTTTTTCTAGGATGAAAGACTAGAATTGGCATCTAACACAAGTCATTTTATAATTTTTGGACCTTCTTGGAATTAAGGTAAACGTACCAATTATCAACCACACCTAGTATCCAACCTCTAGGTACATTATTTCTAAAAAAGGCTGGAAATCAAAGCTTGAAATGTGTTTTTTTGGTCCTTTTAAGGTTCAAACTATTTAGATTATGCCACATGTCTTGTAGTAATGAGCAAAAAAGTAGGAAGATTAGAGTAGTGGTGGGTGAAACATACCATGTGGGATATGTGAATGAGGACAAAAAAGAGCTCCTCCATTCATGGTTATGTGGAAACGCAGGAATTATGATAAAAGTCAAATTTCAAACTTCATTTAGACATAGTAGACTATATTTTTTCAAAAAACTTCAAACTAAGAAGAGTTGGGGAATCAATTACACTTTTACCTCTAATTTTTTGTTGAGATTTCAGTACTCCAACTAAAATTTATGGACAAATTTTATAGAAGGTGTTTGAAAATGTTCAAAAAAATTGTCCTTTACACACACACCTCTAGAATTTGTCAAGAACTCTTACATGAGGCTTCAAAATCTAAAGCAAATTTTTAAAGATAAATGTTATCTTGCTTCTCCCACTTCTTTTAGTTCTATTTTTTTTTTGGAAAGAAGCTATTATACTATGCCCAAATGAAGTCTAAAATTCAACTTTGAGCACAATTCTTGTTTTTCTAGTTACATCTCAAATTCTTAAGAACTTTAATCAATATTTCACCATTATTGAAACAGCATGACAAACACAAAATAGCCATTTAAGGTTTCTTAGCAATGTCACAAGTTATATTGAATCAATGTTGTGAAATCAAAGGTATTGTGTCGATGATTCAAATATGGTGGTATAGGAATATTAAATCCACAATTATTCAAAGGTATTATTCTTACATTTTTAATATGGTGTTGTAGAATATTGAATCAACAATTATGTCCTACTAAACAAAAAGGGTTATTGTATATATTATCTTCTTCATACAAACCTAGTAAATAAATAGATTAGTACTTGCATCAGAATCCAATATTCAAACCCAATCTAATTAGCTTGAGAAAAGAAATAGTTTCCTTTTGCATTCTCAAGTATTTGGAATTTTGAATATTGACAAGTTTCTTTTTATCATCATTAATCTATCATCAAGTGCTTGCAATACATAAGAGGTGAACAATTGGAAAAATCTAACTTTAATAAAAATTAGAAGTAGATTGATGGGTCCTTAGAGGACTGTGGAGTAGCCCCTTGATCTAATTGCATCTCATCCTTGCCCCCGAAAGAGGCTCAATAGGGACAAACCACACACCCTATAATGACACCTAAATTTTTGCTTACAGTAGGTGCAAATGTACCCTAACTATCCTTTGAAAAGATGCGACCCACCTTGGTTTGAATCCCCCCCCCCTTCCTCCTTCACCCCCTCAAAAAATTTATAGGTTGTTGATAGTTTTAAGAAAAATGCCGATGACCTTTAAAATCATCGTCGATTTTTCAAAAAATCACAAGCCTTTGATCTTGTGAGATTTAAACTTAGCCATCAAAATATGGATACAAATATTAAATGCATATATTGTATTGAAATATTAGATGCAAATACATATATAATATTTAATATATATAGTACCAAAATATTAGATATGAATAAGTATACAATACTAAATATATATACAATACTGAATACATGTATAATATTGAATATGTATACAATATTGAATACATATACAATATTGAATATGTATATTAAATAAAGATACAAGAAAAATCCCATATGGATTGTCAATCACATTGGCTTTTGAGAATTACAAGAGGTGGGGGATGCAAGTTTTAAAATTTAAAATTTTTAAAATTAAATTTTTTTTTGGTTTATTTGGAAGGGCGGGGTAGAGGGAAGGTGAAATAATCATTTCTTTTGGGTGGATAGTGAGGCATCATGCATCACTATCCACTCAAAAGACAAGTTACACATCAAGGTCTACTATCTTTGACTAGGGTCGTTACAAGAAACACTTACCGGTTTTGTCTCAAAATGGCTCAAAATTAGTGAGTCTTGTGAGTCCTATGACCCTTTGAAATAAAATAAAAATTAAATTGAAAAGAATATGGATAATTTGAAGAGCAATGCAAATATTCTGTCTCTAAGAATTTTTTTCTCTAAATGTTATAGACAATGGAAAATACAATGAAAATAGCTCATTGTTCACTAATTTGGTAAAAATAGTAAAAAAATTGAAAAAATGAAAATGAAAAATCCATTTTTTTTCCAAGTAAAGGTCTCTCTTTTCCAACAAATTTCATCTTTGGAAAAAATTAATTCTATTCTCTACACTTGCGCAAAGTCAGCCACTTTGACAACATGTGGAGGTTGAAAAATATAGTATTTTCAGAAAATCTCTTTATGGTATTGTGTAACTTTAGGTGAGGTCCTTACATGCCAATTTTCAGCTCAAATTTTGCATTTTTGGATCAAAAATAGGACGAAAACCCCCCAAAATAGCCAAAGTAGACACCCAATTGGGGGAAGTTTAAAAATAGTAAACTAATTTTGAAAAAATTGAAAAAATTACACAAAATGTAAAACTTCTGTAGGCACCTTCATTTTAAGTTTCAAGTCAAGTGAACAAAAGATGCAAAAGTTATGAGCAAAAAACTACCTCCTAAAGGTCAAGGGGACAAGAAAAAGGACAAGTGTTTCTTGCAATCACCTATTAAAGGTGTTTTTTGCCATTGTGCCTAGTTACTATTATTAGACTATTGAATGAATATGTTATTTTCTTATTGTTAAGTGAAAGGAGATTCCAACACACCAAAGAACGTGACATTTGGATACTGCATGCAAAAATTATGATGAAAGAATAAATGTTCTTTATAGTGTACACAATGATGATGGTGGTTTTCTGGTAGGGTGCAATTTTTGGGTGTACCTACCTAAAGATCTAGTTTACACCAATTTGAAAGGTATTAGGTGTCAAGTTTTTGAAGGTTTTGATTGGCTAGAATGAAAAATTCATTGGAAAATGAATTTACAACATGAAATGAGGTTTAGGGCGTAGGTCTTCAAAAAAAAGCCTAATACATGGAACACATTTTTGGTATGTTGTAGTAAAAGTCTTCAAAAAGGGAATGCTTTCTAGTGTAATTCAAGCCTATATCACTAAAAATATTAATATTGAAGCTTAGTTATTTATACCGTAAATAAATTTAACAACAAAGACATTTTGGCCAATGGGAATTATTTTATTGCTATTGGATGAGGCATTATTCAAAATATATTTTGCTATACGAACAAAAGATGTATAGTCCATTAGAAGGGATTTGATGGCAAGAGAAGCTTGTTTCATGACAATTTCTTGCATGTTCCCTATGCTATCCATAAACTATAAACGAATTCTATTGGCTGGAGTTTTTAAATTTTGAAAAAAAAATTAAAATTTTTTTCTTCAAAAAATTCTATAAAGTATTAAGAAACCTTAAACTGATTTTTTTTTAATTCCAAAATAATATCTAATAATAATTAAAAATAATATTTTTTAAATTTTTATGTGGCAATGTCTCAACCACGTCATACTATTGATGTGGCACATTACCACATTCTGAGAACTCAAAAAAACTTGTTGGCTTCTAATAACCTCAAATTTCTCCTAATGATTCAATCCAATTCAAAGAAGGGGATATCATATTGGGTAGCCAAAGTTCACAACACATTTAACAAATAAATGCACTAGTAGAAAAGTATGTTGTAGTGAATAAAATAATGTTGGGTTGCTTCTATTGAGTTTGTTGTTAAAAACGCAGAAATTTGTGTTTGATATGATAGAATATTTTAAAATTTTTTTTTTTTCAAATTCTTTGTATTGAAAAAAATGAATGTTATAGAATATTTGTATTTTTAGCATGTATCAATCTTACTATTCCAAAGATCCTAATATTTGGTAGAAGAGTATTGAATGTGTCAACCTAGTAATGTAATTCTTAATTAAGACCTTCACTAACATCATTCTTAATACCAAACAAGAATTTGCTCCAATAGAGTAGGACAATAAATATTCAGTTTTAGTATTTTCAATGAACATTGTTCCATTAAATATTGTAACCAACATATTAGACTTAATTGTAAAGCCATCATCAATTTCACAAAACCAATGAACTGGTGACTTGTATTTAAGAAGTTAACTGTACAACCCTTCATTTTTCAAAAGACATTTTCAAAAGTTGTTTTGGTTTGAATAATACAAGGTGACTTGTTCTAGCTAAATTGAAACTTCATACCAAGTTCAAATTTGGAGTAGCTTCTTGCAGATTCCATCCAAGTCTTAGTCAAATGTAGTGCTCTTTTGCATCATGCATAAACTAAACCAAAAATCATCACAAGGCACCACTATCACTAAGGTTTTGTGGAGTAAGTAGAATATTCAATGAAAGCAGATAGACCTAATCCATTCATACTCATGGCCAAAGAAAGAAGAAACTGCTTTAGTATCAAAAATAACAAACACTAGGGCAAATGTATAATAGGGGTTGTCACACCTTCTTTGGTCGATGGCGATTCTCAAAAAAATTGAGAGGTGGCGATTGAGGGTTTGATGTTTTTCAATCGAATATTGTTATTCTGCAAAGTGTTCTCAACTTTGGTTCTTTTCCTCTAGAGGTGAAGAACAGGCCTAAAGAAACAATCGCGAGTGAAGTTTTTGATCTTATGTTCTTTGAATTTCACGGCAGTTTTACCTTCTACGCCAATTTGATTGTAGTTGCCGAGTTCGTTGTCTTCATCAGCAGAGCTCGTCTTGTCTCATTGGATCATGCAAGGCTGGAATTACCCCCTACGCTGATCAAATAATTTGGATTATGTGTAGATTGATTCTTTGTGTTCGGAATTGATTTCTGGGATGTCACACCTTCTCCATCCACTGTAACTCCCAATTGGCTCCTGTATTCCCTCGCTCACTTTTCATTCTCCTTAGAACCACGTTGGGTGAAGAAGGTGTGACTACCCCTAATACCAACAGGTCTAACACGGCTCATTCAAGCACAATACAGTACTAAATTAGGATTTTGTTGCAAAGTTAGGGTTAGGGATTAGGGTTTCCCTCTCTATTTGAAAGCATAGCTTCACAGCACAACGTGATCCCAATCTTGAGGATTTGAACTCTAATTGTTATTGAAAAAGAAAAAAACAGCATCCAATAGCATCATCTAAAGCGAATAGCGAAGAAAAGCTGAACAAGGCTCACAAAAAAGACGACCTTGAATTGCACTGAAAGTTGGAAGCAGAGTTTGAAAAACTCACCAGGCAACACCGATAACCTTGAGTAGATGGAGTGCAAGTGAAGTGCACTGGAGCTCATCCTTGATTCCTTCAAATTACGGTAGAATTGAGAAATTCAAGGAATTTTGGACTGACCCAGTTCTGCGTCAATCTGCTCGCAACTAATGCAGAAGGTTTTAGAGTCCATCCGAAAACGCATTGATGGTCCCAGAAATGAAATAAGCCATAATGGTTGCAATGCAAAGCTCTGGCTCTTCAAGTGCAGATTACAAATGCCTTAACTTTGCTAGAGGACGAGTAAACAATGTTAGTGGCAACTAAAATTTGGTTTCAAATTCCTAAACCCTAAACCCCAATGTTTCAAACACTGCAAATTTGACCTACTTACAAGAATTATTCAAAATCAATGTTGAATTATATCATTCTCATGAGATCATGATGTATGTGCAGTGGCAGCATAATGTGCTCCTTGCCAAATGCTCAAAAACTCTTTGTTGTTGGTGACCTTACTCTGCCTCTGCTAGGGTAGCACTCATCTTAGGGTTGGAATTGAATTTTGGAGAGGCTAAACATTAACAGTACCTTTAAGACCCTAAACCTGTAAATGCTCAAGCTGCGTTCTTTGGCAACATAGTGATTTTGGGCAGCTCACTACGGATGGAGTTTTTATTGTTTTTCTTTGAAATCTTGACACAATGTGCCTAAGGAGTACCTTTAAGGCCCAACAATTTTCATAGCTTTTGACCTCATGGTTAAAAAGTTATGGCCTAGCAAGTGGTTTTCTCTACTTTGCGGGCAATCCAGGGAGTCCAAAAAACTTCTTTAACAATCACTTTTTGAAAAAATTGAAATTTGAAACAAATTCTTTTGAACTTTTATATACATGTGAAGCTTTGAATCATTCCATTATGATTAATGAAGTGAAAGTTATGAGGATTTTAAGTTTGTAGGTAGGTATGGTTTTCAAAAACTCTCTTAATTTTTATCCTAGGAAACCCAAAATTCACCATGTGAGAGCCACTTGATATGGAGGATTTCATTAGATGTTTTTTGAGGGATTAGAAGATTGTTTCAAGCTTGTTCCCAATGCTATGAACAGTCAGAATAATTTTTTTTAAATTAAAAAAAACTATAACAAAAATTATTAAAAAAATTGAATTTTTATCAAAAAAATATTATTATATGATGTGGCAGTCTCTTGGTCACATCAGATTGCTTATGTGGTAGTTTCTACAACGTTCTCACAGTCGAGAACTCACAATCTTCTACATTGCAGAAAAAAGTGTCTTGCCCTAATCTATGCCGCTTCAAATTTTCGCCCTTCCAAAATTGATTGGTGCTTGAATTATGCATGAACCCCCTACACTACGTGCAATTCAACACTACAACACTTCATTCAAGCTAGGAAAACAATATGCAAATCATGCAATGAAAGAGAGTCAACATGTAATTATGGCAATCATTTGCCTTGTCTTTTTCTTTTGAAGTAGCCACTCGTTAACCCCAAGCCTCAAGGGCTAAGAGGACACAATGTGTCTTTTCCAAAGTTTTCAATGGCGATTTCTTGGAAGGAAGAAACAAACACTAGTAGAAACCCCCATTTAATGTGACAAGGCCTAATTTTTCCTGACAGATTTTGCTAAGCATCAAAAGTAACAACCCGTGTTTTTATGTCAGCATTGATGTTCAACACAACATCAATGCTGACATAAAAACACGGGTTGTTACTTTTGATGCCTAACAAAATCCGTCAAGAAAAATTAGGCCTTGTCACATTAAACGGGGGTTTCTACTAGTTAAATCTCAATATTTTGGGAACTAAGATCTTGTACAAAAAGAATTTTACATACTTTTTGCATTTTCCGATTATCTAATTTTGAATGTTAGAAGTAGTTAAAAATTCATTTACAAAATGTGGTTGAGAATGTAGTCTAGTAGGAAAAGAGAACAAGTATAGTGTTTTTTCATGAAAAGAATAGTAGAGATGGAAAAAAAACATTTTCTTACACAATTCTATTCTATAATCCACATAAAAAAAACAAAAATTGAAATTCTTGTTTTTAACAATTTTTTGAATAAAAAGTTCAATTAAGTGTAATTAATGACACAAAATAATTAAAATAATTTCAAATTTTTTTATGATATTCCAAAAAATATGATAATAATGTTCATTGGAAAATTTCAAAAATTTATCCATACATAAATTTTTAAGAATGTTGTAGGATCCAATTTGCTTGGACTTGACTTTCTAGTCTTTATATTTGAAAATGTGTACAAATTTGAGATATTTTTTTTTCCTTCAAATTTTCAAATAAAAGAATACAACATTTTCTTTAGATTCCAAATAATCTTTTTAGGGGGGTTAAGAATATTTATTTATCTTTTTATTAATTTGTTTCTCCAAAACCTGTGGTTTAGGCGTATGAAGTTAATCATCCAAAATTGTTATAATCTAAAGATCTAATGGTTCAAATTTCCTAAAATTTATTCTATGCATATTAAATAAAGTAATCTTTACTTTTGTGCGGTTAAAACTAAAAAAATTATTCACATCTATGTGCAAAAGAATATCAAAGTGCTAGAATTCATTGAAAACCTCCATTGTCAAAACCATGTTAGTCATTAACCCCTCATTGTCGAAGGGGACCAAAAGTGTCTTCACAGCCTGGCAGTCTGATTCAAATTGTTATAACTTTTGCATCTAAAGTCCAAGTTCAATAAAAAATTATCGAAAAAGTTGCGCATACTAGTTCTAGTTTGTGTGGTAAAATTTTCAAATCAATCCAAGATATATAGATGATTTGGGAGCCAATCAAAATTCATAGGTTCAATTTGAGTTCACCATAGCAATTGATGGTTGCAACTTTGAATGCTTGTATCTCCTTCATACAATGTTTGTTTTCAATAAAATCTATTGAATTACATTCCTCTACAAGTCTAGTTATCGTGGTCAAATTTTCAAGGCAATCCAAGTTGTTTTGAATGCTTGGAAGCAATTCAAAGTTCAAAAACGTAACATTTTTGGATTACAATGAACTTTGGTAGTTTCTTTCTTCCTCATACAGTGTTAGTTTCGAATAATTTTTCTTGGAAAAATTGCGCATTCCGATCTTGTTTGTGTGGCTGAAATTTCATAGCAATCCAAGAAGTTATGAGTGGGTGAGAGGCATTTTAGTAGACGGAGGTTCAGTTGTAGATGTGTTTTTTGCACACTTTTTTGTTATTTTTTTGACATTTCAAAGTCATTTTGCAAACACAATGAGTCAATTCAATGAATTTTTTTTTCACCAATGTGTTTACATGTTCATTTTGAAGCATTTTCTAGTTCAAAGTTTTTACGTTAATTTGAGTAGGTTTAGAAATCAAATTTGACCTCCAAATATGTTTTCAGAACATTTTCAGCATCTTTTTTCAACACTCAAACATTGTAATCTTTCAATCTATGCGGTCAAATGACTTCAAATTTTAACCACGTCATCTACAACATGCACACTACAAGATTGTACGGTTCAGATCTTCATAGCTTAGTCGCATATAGACTTATGCAGCTTGAAAAGTAAGCAATTTTTAAGCACAGTTGGACTTCTCGCGATAAGGGGTTAAGAGAGCCCGTAGAAGCGCACGTGGAAATAAAAAAATAAGCCGTGAAAGAGAGCCCAAAGAAGCGCACGTGGAATCAAAGAAATTCAACGAGTCCATGGCATGCCGCCATCAGGAGTTTTTTTGTTTTTTTAAAACAAAAGGGAATCCACTACAACTTTCAAAAGTAGTCGGCAAGGTCTGTCTTGCTGTCCCGCCCTGGCCGTGTATGGCAGGCTGGCTTGTATTCTTTCTTTGCAATGAAATTTCTTTTCACTCCATTTTTTTCAAAAATATAAAATAATAATAATAATAATAATTTCTTTTCATTTGTGTTAAAAAAAGAAAAAAAAATAGTCGGCAAGTGGATTTGGCAAGCCAGTGCATTTGGATCACGCATTTATTCCCCAATTCTCAAGCAATGAATCCCACTGGTGACATGAAATGAACCCTGCTTTGACAAGAGAAAATCATGGCAAGATGCCACGTGGCTTTGAGACATTTGTCAAATTTTTGGGAAGCTACTCTAAAACTTTAAGTCTATGAAATTGCACCTTCATCCATTGATTTGGAGTTTCATCTTGTAACTTTGATGTACGAGTTCTATACTATAAGTCTGACATAATACTATACTATAATTTTGATGTAGTATAAATAGACCCTACTAAATACAATTCCTTGGATCTAATTCTTTTGCCCCTAAATTACATTACCTAAAAATTAATGAACCATATTTTTTGGCTACCTACATTGCTTATGATGAACTTGCCTTTTTCATGTCCCCTACTTTACATGTAATTCTTTTATAAATACTTATAAATATTATCCAAAATAAATTAAATCCACCCCATATTCCACCACACATGCTAGGGGAGGACACTTCCCGTTTTTTAATAACCTACGTGCGGCGGAATATAGGGTACATTTAAATAATCTTAGGTAAAATTTATAAGAAATTTACATATAAAATAGGGGACATTAAAAAGGCAAAGTGTTTTAAAAATAAAATAGGGATGATAATATGACTGATTTTTCTGCTTTATGATAAAATAGGGGCTCTTTTAATGTTGTCAAGTAATGATTACAAGTAATTGATAGCCCCCCTAAAAATACCCCACCGCCACACGTGGGTCCCCCAAATATACAAGAAGTGTCCTCCCCGGGCACACATGGATTGCTAAAACTCGGGAAATGTCTCCCCCCTTGTACAATCACCTAGGTCAATTTCGTAAATAACTTGGAAAATTTTGGAAACTGTCAAAATTTCAAAAATTATTTACAACTATTTTTTAAAATCTGAAAAATTGTTCCTTGAGAAAAAATAGAGAAAGGAACACAATCACTGGACAATTGCAAGAAACACGTGTCCTATTTTATGTCACACCTTGCATGTTGATTAGTTTTTTGGCCATAAATTTTGTGTTTTAACTCCAAAATGACTTAAGATTTATAGAAAAAGTAGTGATGACTATCATACAACTTCCCTGATTTTTTGGTAATTTTCAAAAATAATATACTATCCAAAAATAGGCCCAAAATGTATGTCATACAGTTTGCCAATTCGGAGGTCTCTAGTACTCATGAGTACCTTTTTTGAAAATTTACATTGTGAAATTTTATAGAGTTCTTTCTAGTATAGAAATACAACTTTCTAGCAAAGGAATTTTAAAAATAGTTAATTCTATGTGGTGTGGAAGTTTACAAATTAAGTGAGCTTCTTTTTGCTTGTATTTTGAAATATATTAAATATTATTTTCATGATTTCTTTTGGTGATTGACCATCTCCATAAAGTTGTTACAAATGGCCAGTTTTTATTTTTTTGTATTTACTTATTTATATTATTTTTAACTAATTTTTTTAATCAAAATACCTATTTTCTTGAGATTTGGCACTTTTCAAGTTCTCCTACTTAGAGGATTTTTCCATCCATTTCCTTTGATGAAAACCTTCATTTTAGAGGTGTGTATATTAATCATATTTTATGAATTTAAAAAAAAATTTACTTTTCTAATTTTAAAGTACTCTAGAAAAAATCATGAGTACTATTCAAAATGCAACAAATAGTACAAGTATTTTTTGCAATCATTCACAAAGTCCAAATAATGCATGCTAAAGTGCATTAGAATCCTCTTTCACTTGCCCATCCAATCTACTACAATTTAATTTATATATCCAATAGTAGTAAATATGCCTTCAATTGTTAGTAGCGCACATGGTGTCGTAACCTCAATAATACTATACATTAAAATAATATACTCAAACAAGCGAGGGATACTAAATCCTCCATTCAAAATAGGCCCAATGTGGTAATTCTTGGATAGAAGAAAAAAAAACCCACTATTTTATGCCATATTCAAGGTATGTCCTACACAATTTCTATGAAAATTGGGGTTAGTAATTGCAAATATGAATTCAGAATTTGCAAAAAAAATCATGTACAACAAATAAAAAAATTCTGCATTTTCCCCTGAAGTAAATCCACCCTGTTGGGCACACTTGCCGCCAAACAGGACTCCTTTTGAGGATCCGGAGGGGCGGGGACTGAAGCCGCAATACTGGCTTCGGTGACAAATAGCCAAGCTGGACCAATAGCCAAGCTTCCCAAAAATTTGACAAATATCTCAAAGCCACGTGGCATGTTTCCATGATTTTCTCTTCTCAAAGCAGGGTGCATTTCATGCCGCCAGTGGGATTCATTGCACCAGAATTGGGGAATAGATGCCTGATCCAAATGCACTTGCCAAATCCACTTGCCGACTGCTTTTGAAAGTTGTAATAGATCTCCATTTGCTTTAAAAAAACAAAAAATAAAAATTGTAGTGGATTTTACATGCTATGGACTCGTTGAATTTTTGTGATTCTCACGTGCGCTTTTATGGACTCTCTTTGACGGATGGGGGCATGCCTCTCTTATGGATTTGTGGAATTTTTTTTGATTCTCACGTGCGTTTCTATAGGCTCTCTTTAAGCCTTAAAGAACCAAACTACTTTTTTTTGACAACATAGCAATTTTGGACAGCCTACTATGGATGGAGTTTTCTTTTTCTTTTTCTTTGAAATTTTCACAAAATGTGCTTCTAAAGAGTATCTTTAAGGCCCAACAATTTGTTGTAACTTTGACTACATGGTTAAAAAGTTATTGCATGATATGTGATTTTCTTTGTTCAGTGCCTTAGTGGGTAGCCCGAGCAAATAAAAAAACTTCTTCAAAAAACAGTTTTTTAAGAAATAAAAATTTGAAACTGGTTCTTTAGATTTATGTAGACATGAAAAGCTTTGAATCATGCCATTTGGATTAATGAGATGAAAATTATGAGGAGTTTTATTTTGTAGGTAGTTTGTAAGAAGTTATGGAATGTCTACTTTAAATTAAACTTTAAAGTCCTTTATTTAATTCAAATTTTAATAATTTAAAAATATATGTATTATAAATGCAAATTGTTTATTATAACATTACAACCATTGAAATTGATATTTTTTAATTTAATAAATTAATTATTAACAATTTAATATTTTGAATCATTCTCTACTTCTTTCTACTTACTATTTTTTTTCTACATGTTATACAATTCCAAATGATTTGAAAATTTTAAGCATCTATCCAACTTGACTTGAAGAATGAATCCATAGAAAGTAATGTAATTTTTTTATTTTTAAAACCTTGTGGACTGTGAATGCTTGATCTTCCGATGTGGCAGCGAAGATGCTTTCCGAGTGCACTTCCGTAACAATCACGTGCTTGGGCTTCTAAGTCTAGTATAGCTTGGCCCTGCTTTAAATCATCAGAACCAACCCGAAACCAGATTCATCGCTTCCTCTGAAATGCAACCCAAATCTTCATGACTCTAGATCCAACTAACCGTCAATCCACGCCGCGCCCGGGGCCCCACTCACTAACTGCTAACGTAGATAGTGCTTATACTAATCGCTGACTTTGCCCAGGCCGCTCGCGGCTGGGTGTTGTTTGTTTTACTTTTTGCACTAAAGGTTTCCTTTATATGTGTCAAAAAAACAACAACAACTAACCGTCAATCATAAGTTTGCACAACTTCACACGAGCTCTAACTTAAAAACAAAGTCAACAAACTTCAAGTACGGAGGACTTTCCAATTGATGCTCATTCGGTCAAGCTACATGCATGGAAGTTCCACCCCTTTCGGTTGCACACCGATCAACAACAGTTGACCTCACGATCAGTTCACCAGGCGAGCGTCTTCCAGGCAGACCTCAGATAGTTCCAGGAATCTGATTCTTGTTGCCGGGTTTGGCGATTGCACAGTAATTTGGGAAGCTACTCGATCTGTCCCACTAACACAGGAAACTCATATCACGTTCCCGGTGTTGATTCCCGGTGAGTCTCATTTTTCCCTGTGTATGTGTAGTTGCAACACGTGTCCAAAATTACTGTAATTAGTAAAGTTTTTACAGGTGTCAAATTTTAAAGTTCAGTGGGAAACGTGAGACTCACCGGGAATCAACACCGGGAACGTGATATGAGTTTCCTGTGTAAAAGCTTACTAATAAGGTTGGATTACAGTCTTTGCAGGATGAATTTGGGAAGCTTTTAATGGGACAGAGGGAGTTAATATAATGTTACAAGTTGTAGGGGTAGAAAGTTTCTAACACGTAACAAAAAATTTATACGGAGTATGCAACTTCCAAGTAGAAGATTTCTAAACACATACAACATTATAACACACTGTAATAAATACCATTTATTAAACTTACCAAGTTTTGGCCTATTAACAGGTACTAACTGTGCAATATGGGTATGAGTATCACCCCGGATGGTGCCCGCAGGACTTCCAGATCTTGTTTTTCCGGATCTTCCTCCAGTAATATGCATATTTAATTACCAAATTTCTGTTTACACTAACACATAGCAAAGCATGTTTGGAACGACTGTTATGAAGAATCAGTGCCATTTATCTAACATTTCTCTGAGAATCTAGGAGAAGAGGGTGAAATTATGTAACATATCTGAGATTTTATGCTTAACGTGCTTTAAGTAACGTAAAGAGGTTCGACTTGTAATGCTGTTCATTACTCACTCATGTCTTGTTCATGCACACTAGATCGACGGCTCACAGTCTCTCCGTGGGCACGTAGCAGGGCGGTTTCACCCTGAACCATACCAACCAGGCAAGTGGTCCAGTATTCATGGTCATAAAAAAATGATGATGTCCCTCATGACTTCATCCGCTCACTCATCGGCTGGGTCCTCACTCTTGTCCCCCTTGTGGGTCACGTGACTCTCGTGTACTCAAAATCCTACCTACCTATTAGGTAGTAGTACTGTAGTAGTACTGTAGATAGCGTGCAGGTTGACATCAGCTTCCCCGGAGTGCCGTCCGGCCTCCTATTTAATCCCGAACTCGAGCTACCTGATGCAGTGAGCTCCAGCCAAGTTGGGTGAATCATAGTTTCATCTTGAATCAGGCTTTGATCGAAATCGACTCTGATATAAGGTACTGAATCATACATGGAACCAGTCAGTCTAGATCGATTCCAGTCAGTTCATTCGATGTATGTCCTGTGGGTATCCACAAGCGAAGTTTTAGTGTCTCGCTAGATCATTCAAGGGTTTGCGAAATATTTACCGACCGTCAAGAGCTTTCAGCTAGCTGCAATCGATCACATTCTGAAATCTAACGGAACTCATTAGATTTGTCCAGGACGTAGCAAGCTAATGAAGCAATGGTAACGATGAACTGATGATTGCAAACTGCCAAACTCCCTCTGTCCCCACCAAAAGCTTCCCAAATTCTTCCTGCAATCAGCCTAATTAGTAAACTTATAGACTATACATCAGTCTAATTGTGGTCGTGTAGAGTCTGGCGTTGACTTGAAAAGGGTCTGTTTCTGAGTACCGAACTCGCTCGCAACTGGTGTACATCTCTCAGTCGAGGTACTGAATCCGCGCCAAAATGACTGAATACTAGATTGTAATCTCTCGAATCATGAAGCTCCTGCATGGATAGTAATCTAGGCTGACTTGCTTTGTGCTCCTGTACAGTTTTTTCGAGATGGCGACGCTTCAGAGATCCAGCACAGGTGTAGGGCGGAGACCTGCGGCACCCGCGGAAAGCACGGGTGGTGGGGGGCCACCTCATTCCCGCCACTGGACGGATGCCGTTCTTCATCCCCGCCACAAGACGGATGCCGCTCCTCATCCCCACCACTCGCCGGACGCTGTTCCTCATCCCCACCACTCGCCAGATGCTGTTCCTCATCCCCACCACTCGCCGGATGCTGTTCCTCATCCCCACCCCTCGCCCGATGCTGCTCCTCATCACCACCACTCGCCGGATGTTGTTCCTCATCACCACCCCTCGCCGGATGCTGCTCCTCATCACCACCACTCGCCGGATGTTGTTCCTCATCACCACCCCTCGCCGGATGCTGCTCCTCATCACCACCACTCGCCGGATGATGTTCCTCATCACCACCACTCGCCGGATGATGTTCCTCATCACCACCACTCGCCGGATGATGTTCCTCATCACCACCACTCGCCGGATGATGTTCCCCATCACCACCACTCGTCGGTTGATGTTCCCCATCACCACCACTCGACGGACTGTGATGATCCTCATCACCCACACTCGCCTCATCAACCGCACTCGCCTCATCAACCGCATTCGCCTCATCACCCGCACTCGCCTCATCACCCGCACTCGCCTCATCAACCGCACTCGCCTCATCAACCGCACTCACCTCATCAACCGCACTCGCCTCATCAACCGCACTCGCCTCATCAACCGCACTCACCTCATCAACCGCACTCGCCTCATCGCCCGCACTCGCCTCATCAACCGCACTCGCCTCATCAACCGCACTCGCCGGACTGTGATGATCCTCATCACCCCCACTCGCCACATGATGTTCCTCATCACCACTGCTCGCCGGACTGTGATGTTCCTCATCACCACCACTACGACAATGGCGATACGGGATATACTGAGGAGACAGATGAATGCGCGGCTTATTGTCCACATCCCAAATACTCACAACTGGTATGTATGCATGACCGAGGGGCAGAGGGTCTGCAATAAATGGCAGCCTGAGCATTGACAGAAGTTTGAGATTAGGGAGGAAGTTTCATTCGAGATTAAGGGAGGAAGTTTAATTTGAGATTAAGGGAGGAAGTTTCATTTGAGATTTAAGGGAGGTAGTTTCATTTCAGGAATGAGTACATGCGAGCGAGGAAGTTTGAGTACGTGAAGGGAATTTTGAGTACATATGCCTGATGGGAGAAGTTTAAGAACTCGTGAGGAAGTTTGACTGCATATGCCGGAGTTTGAGTCCATGGGAGGAAGTTAATTTGAGTCCATGCATGTACCGAAGTTTGAAGTTTGAGGTCTAAATAGACCTTAAGTACTCGTGCCAGTGCTTCAAGGACAGAACTTCTCTCTAGAAGCGTAGACTGCATAGCTGTTTGTTTCAATCATCTGTGGATCGATTTGCGGAGATTCTGTGACATTGAATAGCGTCGGTGGGTGTATGGTTGTGTATATATATGTTGTTTTTTTCTCAAGCGCTGTGTTTGTGAGGGTTTAGGTTGTGACAAGCAAGTTCTGAACATGTACTTCAGTACTTTTGCGGTACATCTTGAATTTGAGGTCGGACTGGAACCCGAATTTAACCAGTTTGAGGACTTGATGCATGTGTTAACTGTCATGCAGCTCCCGGGGTCCGAAACCCACGTGTCGGTCATCCAGCGCTACCCTCAGGTGCGAAAGGTCAAGAAGACGGACCCAATCAAACAAATTCAGTATGAGCCTTGCCCCATCACGGTGCCCCAGGTTAGCGTCACCAAGAAGAAAATTGAGCACACCGACCAGGTTATAGTGGTGCGGCAGGTGCCCCAGACTAGAACCAAGATTGTCTACCGGTAAGTCATCTGAACCACTTCACTATAAATTTGTTGGGTTCTTAGACACTGGTAAGCTACATGTGTGAAAAATAACGAGTAAGAAATAACGAGTAAAAAATCTTGAAAAAATGGGTTCAATACAACGATATTTTAACATGGACTAGTTTAAAATTGTGTGACTAGTTTACTCCAAATGACTTCCATAGTCGTCAATTTAGTTCAATAGGAAGTTGCATTGACCGTCAATTCATTAAATTGGCCTTATTCCATTGGCCATATTCTCATGACTTGATACCAAATCCTAGTTTGTGATTTGGAATGAGACCTGTGTGTAGATACATGCCATGCTTTTGGTGTTTGGAGTATCACCATTTTAACGAAATTGACATTGTATGAAATTTCAGACAGTCAATTGAATTGCAAACAACTGAACCATAATTGTAGATTAACGAATCCCATACGAGGTTTGTATGTATGCAGGGTTGTGCAAGAGGAGGTCGAGGTGACGGAGATGGTAGATGTAGTGGAGTTCATCGACGTGCCTCGGGTTGAGGAGGTGCCCTATTTCGCCGTCCACTATGACCACATGGAAATCACCGTCCCAAAGTTGAAGGAGGAGCACGTCAAGCGCACAGTGGAAGAGCCCACCGGAAAGTACGTAGCCTGAAACATAAATCTACAACGGTCCTAGTTTTTGGAGCTTTGTGTAGATGGAAAGGAGAGCCCCGATTGACCGTAAGTGTGAGCATTGATTTGTGTTAACGCTCTAATCATGCATATTTGAATGGGATTTGATATGCTTTGCTACGGTTGCAGGTATTGCAAGACCACATGGGGGGGCTGCATCGACGAGACTGACATTTGCAACGACATCGAAGATCCCACGTTCCGCAGCCACAAGTCCAAGCCGCACTGGCTTCCCAAATCCAGGAGCTCCTCCTCTTTGTCCTCCGAAGACGACTCCAAGCCCGCTCCAGTCCCTTATTATGCTGCTGAGAGAGACTCAGAGGTCGAGCAGGAGGCCGACAGATCCACAATCGTGGACCCCGTCTACAACAACGGGTACAACAACGGGGTGCAAAAATAGCAACAATTTTTGCAATGGTTTTGCAGTGTCCTCAATTATGGTTTGAATAGCCTTGCCATGGTTTTTGTTGAGTGTTGTACTAAATTTGCAAAGGTTTTGTACTTTTGAAAGGCCCCCAATAATAGTTTGAATAACTTTGCAATGGTTTTAAGTAAAATATTGAAGGTCATTTGCAATGCTTTTGCAATGCCTTCAATTTTTTGTTTAAATAGCTTTGTAATGGTTTTATTTATAGTATATCACTCTATATTTGCAAGAGTTTTGTAATGCCTGTAATATTTAATAAGCATTGTCCTTGGTGAGACTCCCAAGAAGTATAAAATGCTTGTCTTTCATTAGCATGTAAACATGCTCTTCATAAATAAAAGAAGTGCAAGTTATTAATATGGTGTATATTCTATATTGTATTGTATATTGTATATAGAATCATATACAAAACTATATAGAGTTTTGTATACAATATTGTATTGTATTACTATTACTTCGGAGTATTATACACAATATTACAAAATGCAATTGACATGATAATTGAATTTAACAAATTTGCTATGATTTTGCAATGATTTTTGCACTAGTGGCAAATTTCGTTAAATTGGCGGTATTCCAAATGCCATTTTCAGACTACACTGTCTAAACTGAAAATTGACATCTAGGATTAGTACATATTTTCAGACATCTTGAATTTGTATAGATTTCCAAAATCTAAGAGAGATTTAGATTTTAGACTGTGCGGTCTTAAACATCTTGGACAAACATAGATTTTAGACATGTGCAACACATATAGATTTCAAATATCTATGGCAAATTTAGATTTCAAATTGCACAGTCTGAACTGTCAAAAGTGTCAAACTAATGGAATGCCATCATTTTAATGAAACTCACCATACTAAACAATTACATTCTTTACACAATTTTGCATATCATTCTCTATGAATTTTACAACATTTCAGCAAATTGATAGCATGAATCCCATATCCAACACTTTTCTATTCCATCAATGACAACTTTGCAATGGTTTTTCAATCAACTATTTTTCTTTTGTAAGTTGCGTTACACATCGTTTTATCAACACACATGGTGTGACACAAAATAGGACAAGTGTTTCTTGCAATCGGCCAAACACCGTTCCTTTCTCATATTAAGTGTTTGGATGAAAATCATCATTTTTAGAGATATGTTATCAAATAGTTGTCATCTCTAGGATTTATATTTTCTTAAAGTTGCAAATGTAGAAATATGTCAAAATGTTGACTAAGCCAAAATTACATGGACTCTAGTTCAAAATTGAATATTTATATCTTTTTTTTTAATTCATTTTTGTTAAACCTAAGAAACTTAATGTTTCTTTTTGGTCCAAATGTAGGTGTCATATTTTGAACAATGATGATTAAGAACTAAGTATGTACTGGTTGTTGAGACACGAAGAGAATCAAGATGTTTAATTTATATGGCATAGAGATATATGGAGGAGCCATGGAGGAAATAATATCATTGAAAACAAATTTTAATCTCTTAGATGTTTGTGCAAAAAGTAATAGATTTGAACAATATTGCTCCAATGAATGTGTAAAAAACAATTCTAAAGTCTAACTGGCAATTGAAATCCAAGAAATCTAGAAGCAACTGAAGTAAACATTAGGAATATATATATACATACATATATTAGTTGATTAAAAAATGGTTTGTTTAAGAAGAAGAGTGCTATTATATGAACCTAGGAGCATGAGTCTATAAGTCTAAAAGACTAAATAATATATATCCATGTTAAAGATACCTATATTAAAGAATCCTTTCATAATTACAATTTAACTATGTTATGAATGCTTATATTATAGGTGTATATATTGTAATGACCTTCAATGGTTGTAGGACATCTACATCTACATAATTATCCTCAAGGCTCACATGCTCTCACTTTCATACTCATACATCAGCATCACTAATCTAAATGGAATAAATCAAATTGCTTTTAAAGAAGGCACAAACACAATCTATAAGAAAAAAATTTAAAAAAAATTTATTTAAAATTTTTGCAAGTTTATTTTTTTGCAAGTTGACCTAAAATTTAGTCTTATTTTAGCAAAAAATTTGCTATCAAATAACAATTGAAATGAAAATTACATTCTTTCGAAGTCATTATATTTTTCTATGTTTAAAAAAAGCTTCAAAAATTGCAACAAAAGTTGTAATCAATGGAACCAAACCAAACTTTTATTTGTCTCCAAAGGAGACACTTGAACATTTCTCCAATTAGTCCCTAAAGGACCAAGGTCTTTTATTTTTTCGCCAAAAAAACACTTGAAACTACCATTTCTATTGCAAAGAGTAAAAATATTTGAAAATTGTTTTTTTTAGTACATCTAACCATAGGATCTTACTTTCAACTAGTGTATGAATGTATAGAATAAATTTCAAAATTTTTGACCATGTGGATTACAAGATATTTACATTTACAGTGGAAACATCCAAAACTAACCAAATAAGGAATTTAGCATAATTTGAGGCAATTTTTTCTAAAAATAATTTTTTTCTAGTATTAGCAAGTGAAAATCATGAATATTAAAAAAAAATTTAAAATTTAGATGTCATATGTAATTTCTATAATTTTTCAAAGTGTTGGCTCTTTAAACTATTGAAACTCTTTAATAGATGCCTCCAAATTTGAATACTACTAAAATCAACATTGAGCCAATCAGATTTGTATATGAGTCTTTTAATAACATCCTCAAATTACAATCAAACATTTTGGAGAACACATTCACTATAGAGGGACAATCTTAGATGACTCTACTCAGTCTAGGGTCCATTGCAAGGTACAAGTGCGGTATTGTGTGGATCTCTTTTAAAGTAGAAAGAACAAAGTTTTGTTGCAAGTTGTGAGATTAGATTATTTGACTTTGAACCCTTTTAACTTAAATTTTTTGCACTATAGAGTTTTGAGCTTTAAATCTTCATAGTGGGGAATTGAATTGAGAGTCTTGGAAAAAAATTCAAGAGAAAAAATCTAAATTTTCAATTAGATGCTTAGATTATCTAAAAATCAAGATTGTCCATAACTTTCACATCATAATCAAAGTGAAATGAATCAAATTTTTCCTTGTAGACAAAAATTAAATCTACAGGATAGAAAAATTTCAAATTTCAAATTCAAATTTATGAACATTTTTTTTGCTACCCAATCTCCTTGATTTTGAGCATAACTTTTGATTCTAGGCATAGCTTTTGTTCTTGAACATCAATTGAAAAAAATATATATTTGTACAAAAATAATCAATTTTTCTATCTTGAAAAAAATTCAAAGAATTATGAAAAAAATTGAGACCATAGGTACCTAAGGGGTGTTTCACACTATGGCCGTTTAAGTCAAGAGGCTATAGTTTTCTCAAATCTGATTGGTGAAAATCATGGTTTCTAAAATTTGATTGGTCGAATCAACGGCCTCTCGACTTAGACGGCCGTAGTGTGAAACACCCCTAAGTATTTGAAATCCAAGTTGTCCCCCAAATGGACAAATGGTCCTTTAGGTGTTAATTAACTTTGTTCAACTGGCAATTTGAATAATGCAAGGGAATCTCACATTAATTTAGATACTTTTTGAATCAATGAAATCTGGTTATTGTGAACCTTTTGATCAAAATTCTATTATTTGACTTTCAATTGATTGAAAATCAATTTATTTGAGATGTTTTTAAAAACAGTGTGGAATACAATATATTGAATACTTAATGTATTGTAGACTACTCTGCACTACTTATATTGGTTTACCTGGAAAATATATATAATTCGCAAATTTGTAAGGGTTAGCATTATTAATGTTGGTGAAATAATTAAATTAACTGATGACAGCTTCCGTTCCGGGGCATGGCTCATGGCTGTGAGTTTTGGCTTTAAGGTCCAAGCTTACTTTGAAAAATAGAAAAAAGTAAAACAAATTTTTTTTCACCCGGGTTTTGGCCTCTAGTTCTATGTATTTTTTTCCTTTGCAATGGAATTTGTCCATATGTTTCAAAAAAATTAAATTAAATTAACTAGAAGTAATGATAATAATAATAGTTTTTACCTTGATATTAGTCACTACTAGAATAAGTGTCAAGTATAGGAGAAATGGTGGAAATATCAAAAAAAACATCAGTGCTTACCGACGACACTAATATGTGAGCATAGAAGTGTGAGCCTATGAGCCTAAGTATGCTACACTCATTGAAGGTGTTTATAACATAAACACCTATAATATAGGTGTTTTGAACATAAATACACTATAATCATTGAAGTGTTTATAATATAGACACCTATACTATAGGTATATATAATTCTAGGTTCATAGGATAGCACTTTTTATGCTCAAATACTAGCAACCATACAGTGCTAACAAATTTCCTAAATGTCATGGGTTGTATCTTGCAATTGTTTTTCAAGTTTGTCTAGATCAGGTAAATATTTGGGGATCTTCACCCAATTATTTATGAGCTAATTGGACTTGGAAAGAAGCTAAACTCTTTGAGATTATTTTCAAATAGTTTTCTAAGATGAAGGACTAGAATTGGTATCTAACACAAGTCATTTCATAATTAAGGTAAAGGTACCAATTATCAACCATGCATAGTATCCAATCTCTAGGATACATTATTCCAAAAAAGGCTAGAACCAAAGTTTGAAATGTGTTTTTTTGGGTCCTTTCAAGGTTTAGACTAATTAGGTTATGCCACATGTCTTGTAGTAATGAACAAAACAGTAGGTAGAAGTGAGTAGGAAAGTAATTCTAGAATGATTGGAATTGGAAGTCTCTAGACATTGGCTATTGTTGAAAATTACTTTCTGCAAGACTTTTTGGCTCCCAATTTTTTTAAATTTTACAATCACTATATTTACAATCTTCCCACATGGGAAAAATTTCCATCACCTCATACTAGTCCTAATTGATTCCAAAATTATCTCAAGGAATACTGTGATCGGCTTCTAGTACCTTCACCTTAGCTATGAGTTTCTTAAGTTGAATCATATTGGTCAATAAAGCATCCACCTTTGGAAATGTACATTAGAGGTAGTCACTCCTTCATTATATGAAAATTCTCTAAAGAATGAGGTAAAACATTAGGGGATTTTTGAGGCCATTGGAAGATTGCGGGTTCCTGGACTCCGGGAACGCAGTTTTTGCCTCATGAACAAGAATCCTACGTGGTTGAGAGAGTGCCATGTCATCAAAAAAAATTGGGATTTTTTTCATATTTCAGGACCCCCAAAAGATTTTTCTTTTGGATAAATGATGGCTTGACAGCAACCAACAATTACGGGAACAGTTTCGGGGAACAACCCTAAAACGGCCCTTTGGAGGCCTCAAATCCCCTCTAATGAAAGAGCCGATGGGGAGTTTGGATTCACAAAGAAGGTATGATTTCCTCTACCTTGTAAGCAAAGAATAGAAATGGAGAACAAGGTTGCTAGTAGGCGAGCCTATGAGCGTGAGCCTATGAGCCTGTGAGCATGAAATTTTTTTGAAAAAAAATGATGAAGGTTCTATGACCGTGGATGTACCCATGACCGTGGTTGGAAAAATATATTTTGTTTTAGGTTAATTTGATTATTCTTTGACACTGTTTCTTAAACCTCAAACTTCATTGTAATTCTTCTTGTTTTCAAATTTTGTGTAGTAGTCAATGTTTTCCTTCTAATGCCTAATTGATTATAATACTAAGAAGGGGCATTGAGTTTTTAAATTTAAAATGCCAGTAGAAAGATACAATTATAGCCACATTATTAAAACAATGAAAGATGATATAAAACATTGAATGTTGTTTAACGCTTTTATTCTATAGCAATTTGTTTTTAAAACCCCAAACTTCATTATTAGGGTCTAGGGTTTCAAATTTTGCATGAACAATATTTTCCTTGTAATATCCAATTGATTATAATACTAAGAAGGGGCATTGTGTTTTCAAATTCAAAATCCCTATGGAAAGCAATATTAAAAGTCACATTAATAAAATGAAGAAGGGTGACAATAAAAATTAAATGTAGGATATTAAAGTGGTCAAAATTAGAGGGAATTGCTATACCAAAAATAAAATATCATTTGACTAAGAACCAAAATAATGTAGATGTGGAAACTGAGGAAATAAAATGAGAAACAAGCAGATTCAAAACACATAATGGCAATTTAAGAAAATGACATACAAGAATGTCCAAAACTGAGTAGAATATAGCAAAGTGGTGATCACTATAAAAAACATGGAAAATATAGCAATGCCATGATCACTATAAAAAAGATTGAAAACATAGTAATGTAGTAATTACTATAAAATACGCATATAGAAGGTACTATAAGATTAAGATATCTCATACTTAGAAAACTAGAGATGTCTTCATTCTGCAGTATAAGAAGAATCTGAGGCAGACTCTCCACTTGAAAAAGCGGCTTCAACATCCAAGAAATCCAAGGCACGAGGGTGCACTTGTCCATAATGAGAAGTACTAGTACCGCCATACACTTCAAATGCTGTAGCCATTTTTTTAGCATAAATAGGCAACTCAAAAGACTTCTCAGGACTCGCAAAAAAGTCAGGCCTTTGGAAGAAAGGAACAATGGATTCAACTTCACCGCTCACAAATCTGAAATAAACAACAGAATTTAGTCAAATATAAAAAAGGCATTATTAACAAAAAGAATTGAAAAGTGCAAGGTTGACTTACGTACTGAATCTGGATTTCTTCTAGATTGGTTCCACAATACCAACGTCATCATCGAGGTCAACAATCTCTTCTGCTACTGATATTGCAGGAGTTGGAATCGCTACCGGCGCACGAATAAGAGGCTTAAGGACATTTTCAAATAATGCCTTGTCCTCTTCAATAGCAACAATATGGCGACCAGAAGTTCGACAAGCACGGATAGAGGCACCTGAAAAACAAAAGTTCTTAGGAAGTAGCCTAAAAAATGTGACTTAAAAAAGGACTGAAATATTAAAAAAACAAATTAAAATGAAAGGGTTCCAAAAAATCACCTGTACTTGCAGTGGCATCCAAAACAATGTCACCAAGTAGTGTGCACGATTCTATCAACATATTAAAAAGCAACGAGCTTTTCTGTTGAGCTCCACGCCAAGGGCGATCACCATTCATAATCAAATCATTCTCATAAACATAGTTGTAGAGAACATCATCTCTCTCCACATCAACCCCACGTGATACAAGGTCAGGAATATGTTGGAATGCAAACTTGGAGTTTGGAAGAGAAGGAATCTTCCTCACCAATAAAGTAATCCCAAATCGTTTAGTCTGCATCACAAAAGTTATTAGAAAAAATAATTAAATCATTCAACGAAACTGTAATTCACCAATTCAATCAGAGTATAATTCAATCAGTTCAATTAAACTATGACTCAATCAATTCAAACTATGATTCAATCACTTCTTATTTTTGCCTCTAGAATAAAAAAGGCCTTCAATAGTTCAATTCTCACCGTTCCTCTCAAGTTGGCAGGATTTGTTAAATATAATTGATTCACCCCCCACCAATCGAGCTTCTTTTCAAAGGAATATGCATTCGTATGCTGTAACAATGTCTTCTTAGCTTCTAAGCTTTGAGGATGAATGACAATGAGGGCGCCGTCGTCATGAAGATGCATATCTGCAAAGTCGAATAAAGGCTGTAACTAGGAGTCTCATAAGGCATTCTAGGAAGGAATAATAGATTCTAGGTCACTTACTCCAATAACTGGAAGACCCTCTGGCATATCTACTAAGATAAGGTCAAAGTCGGGGTGTTTATCCACCTGCCCACGATAGGACCTTTTCTTTTTTGATGCATTCTGTGGAAAAAAACACAAAAATTGATTAGTGATAATCGAAGAGAGGCATACACAAAAAAAAGGAATAAAATAACTAATACAACTGGCTATACCTTTTCACAGAATGTCAAAATGCGGCTGTAGTCTGTTGGAGGGTCACCAGTCATGCCACCAAGAACCAAATCCACATTTGTATTCAAAATGAGTTCGGCCACATCTGCAACATTCGAATCCACCGATCTTTGCATAGGTGCACGAGTTTGCACTTCCGTAAGTTGAACATAATGTGATGCCACAACCATACCAGTCAAAGGTTGCACCTCCAAAACTGATGTGTTGTCCACTGATGAGGCAGGGGCATCTACAGTAGGAGTTGACTTCTTTTGCTTGCCCTTCTTCTAAGTCTCTTTTGCAGTAGCCTTCTTCTTCCTTTCTTCTTCTCGGGCAGCTGCCTTCTCCGTATCTTTGGCCTGTTTCTCCATTTTCTTCTGGTCCTCTTCAAGTCACTTGCGAATTGCTTCTTCCTTGGCACCTTCCTCCAAACCGGCATATTCATCCGTAAAAACCTCAAAAGGTGCAAGAGATTGAAGACTTTGCCAATATGCAACCTCAGATGGAGGTGTAAATGAAGGATCGCATTCCAAATACCATCCACAACCTTGAAGGTGTACAAAGGTGTAGGTCTTCATTTGATATGGAGAGAACATATATTTTGGAGACCAACGGTCTATCCAATCGTTCATGAAAGGGGGAAAATCATGCTTGGAGATGGCTTTTTTGTTGTACAGCTCCAATTTGAAGTACTTGAATCCAATACAAAGATAATTAGAGGCACAAATAATTAGAGGAATGTAAAATAATAAGTGATAAATCATTCAATGATTTCATACCTAAAAACAACACATTTAATTATGTTGTCGGCTTCAAGAAACTTTGAAAAAGAGTCCCCTTTTTTGAAAGGTTTCTTCCCACCAAGCTCATCTCCAAAGGCTTGGTCCCAAATCTGCATGCGCCATTCTTCAATGTAGTCTTGCACAGTCAAAGGCTCCAAAGGGCTTGTCATGTCAATTGTTAGATTGTCCCGAGTAGATATTAGGTCTACCTCTGAAACCACAGAGGCTTTAATCTGCACAAAATCAAGAGGAAATTCAGTACTTCATTTATGCAACCACTTGTTAAAAATTAAGGTACTGTAACTTTAACCAAACCACTTACCCCTGCCCACCACACTGCCTTGTGGAGAAAAGCCGTGAGTTTGTCATCATTCATTGGCTTGGCTGGAAACTTTCTTGCCTCCCTTGAATGTTTGGAAAGATTCCACTAGTTTAACCATTTCACTTTGTAGACAGCATCTGCACTTGAAGTTGCTATAAGTTGGAGCTTATCGAGGGTCATCTCGGGCTTAGCATTCAAACTCCAATGCCTTTCAATCTAGACATGAAAAAAAAATTAATCAATATTTGCAAAATAATAAAAGAGTATGAAATGTAGAGAAGATTAACATCCAAACTATTACCTCTTCAAACCACTCAGAACCAAGGGTTGGATTAGCTACGGTAACCATCTTTGCCATCTTGAAATATAGATGTAACGTTCTGTCTTTTGCCCCTTTCCTCATTGCAGCTACAACTCCACTATCAGTGGCCTCCCCCTCCGGAGTGCATTCATTATACACCCTCGCAGCTATGTCAGCTGCCTCTGCAATTTCGTACTAAAAAAATATGAAGCCCAAAACATCATTAGAAAAGGTCAAAATTATAGCCAAAATCAGAGATCAAAATTATAGGTTAAAAATATTAATAGAAGGGTAATTCAGAGGTCAAAATCAAAAGGAGAAAATGAGGTAAAGACCTCTAAGGTCATGGAATACCATGTTTTCTTAGAATTTTGGGTGCACTTCCCAAAATCAGACTCTGTGAGCAATTCCTTGAACTCTTTGAGTGGCATCTCACCATACCTTCTCACTTGATATAAGGTGTGGATCAACTTTGTTTTGACATGTGAGCCTTCCGTATGCCTGCAATGAAGATGTCAGCCTAATTCGCAAAAATCACATAAAAAGCATCAAAAAATTCAAAGAATGGCTTACTTATTAATATCATGCATTGCTTGCATGAGAGCCCCATTCCGTCCTTTTGTCTCCAGCAAAATACAATCCACTTGAACATGCCAATCTGGATCGTTGGGGTGTTTGGAATCAATGTGGGACATCCACGCAATGTGACGGTGGTTACCATCACATATAAAGAACTTTAGGTTCTTGAGGCAATGGAGGTCGGGTGTACGGTCAAGCTTTTCTTCAAACTTAAGGACCTCCTCCTTCCAAAGTGGACTGAAGCTTGCGCGCTCATCAAATGATAAAAAATGTGATTGTCCCTCTACATTTGTGGTAGATATGTAAAAAACAGGAGATCCTTCACGATAGTTGTGAACATACTCTTGATCCAATTTTGTCAAATCACATGTCAAGGTAGGCCTCACGATGGGCATCGGAAAAAGGAGACATAGTGGAATGGTCATTCGGGAAAGGGCAATAGGTTTAAACCGCATGCTGTTTATTATAGAATTTGAATCAACCTTGTGCCTGCGACGAAGATCATCTTCATCAACGCTTTCCTCCAGAACTTGTTCACCACCAACCACCTCTTGATACTCCTCACTGTTATTGTCACCAATCTCTGGTTGGGTTTCTTGTTCTGATTGGGGTGTGGTATCCTTAGACATGTCTCTCTGTGTAGAACTTGGAGTACCTAGTTCCTGAATAACATTACATCAACTCAATTAGAGCCAAAAGCAAATTAAAATAGGAAAAAATTGATTGATTTACAAGAACTTACATGATATTTGATACATCAATACTAAAAGGTAGTAAAGAAATTGCAATAACAAAAAGGCTATTGATCATAAATTGTCAATAACGTAGCCTCTAACTATACTAATATTGGAGCAATACATTGAGGTTTACTCATGACTATGCTTCTAGAGGTAATGATTGCTATAGTACTTTATCAATATTATGGTATGGCTCCTTTGGATCCATTCCACTCACTTTCCACTCATTTCTAAAAATCTAAAAATCAATGAACTCTATTCAATATGCATTTAAGCTTACCGACTCCCCTGGCTGAGGATTTTCTGTAATACTTATAGGATTGTGAAATTGAGAATCCATCTCTCTAGAATCCTGGAAGCAAAAACAAAAAGGTTAGTGACACCCTAAAGCAATTGATTTCATAAACATGAACAAAATAATATAAAAATTCTCACCGGAATATTGTCTTCAAGGTTTTGGCCCTCAGAATCCATAGGTGTTTGTGGATCATTCTGCGAAGACAAGGGTTTATTTATGGGATTATTCATTGAAATTTTTTGGTAAATATAGGAAGAAAAACAAGACCCAACAAAATTTCAAATCCAATTAATAGGGAATATAAATCCAATAACAAAATTTATCAAGAATTTGTAATTTGTTGAGAATGAAAAAAGTATCCAAGTTACAAGCAATGCATTTGAAAACAATCCACAATAATTAAGTGTAATGTTTTAGGGGTCATCATTACATGGAAAGAAAGTGGTCCATAATAAATGGTGCAAGGTCAAAATTAAAACCAATAATCCTTTGAATTTGAAAAATAATAAATCCTAGAGCAAAGGTAAGTAAGCAAGACAGAAAATCTCACAAAACTATGATGAATTAAGAATCATCCTAACCCCATTGTGGTACTGCAAGGGAATTAACATGTGACTAAAACCCTAAAACGGAATGCCTCAAAGTGTTCAATCCCTGTTTTATTGAGCAATACACTGGCATAAATAGTGGCCAAGAATTCCCGATCTAAGTCACAGATCCAAGAAGCGCAGGACAAGATGCTTAAATGAGAGTAAGCTTGTACAATAACCAAGAACCACGACACACTAGTCACAACCATAACGCGGGCTAATTCCGAATCCAAACCATTGGTTTTATTTTCATTGTGAATCTACTTCAGCCAAACACAGAGGAGCAACGCCAACATTCTAGAAATTCTTTTACAGGTCAAGTATTCAATCTCCTCCGCTTTCCATGAAGATGCTCTCTCAGATTTGAATTGCTCCTCTTTATCAGTCCCAACCTAAAGCATCAATCGAACAAGCCGATTCACTTGCAGCTTAAACCTTGCCCAACGATCCAACCTAGCCAGGCCTTACCTCCTTACAGAAGCAAGGATTTCAGTGCTCCCAATCCCTCTTGCGGTACCGCAAGAGGAAGAGGGGTGCACTGGAATTTCAAAATTCCTACATAAAAACTAAATCACACTGAATTTAAAGAGTGGGGGGAGCTGAACTGATAGCGCTGGGGGAGCTAAACTGAATCCTTGGCATCGAAACTTAAAAAATGAAAGCTCAAGTAGACAAATCCAGCTCCTCCATGGCTGAAATTGTAAGCTAAAATGAGAAATCAGATCTCTCAAGCCTCCTTGTGGTACCGCAAGAAGGAATAAGAGAGAGCCAACGGGCGATGCGACCAAGAAAAGCCTGCTCCAAAATATCTGCCCTGAGGGACAAGAGACCTCGCTGAAGCTGGAATCCGCCGAGGGAGATGGAGTGCAAATCTCTGCGCCCTGATTTTTAAAAACTTCAGCTTCCCGAACTGGCCTTGCGGTACCGCAAGGGGACCAGAACGGAGCCATGAAGTTCGTCTGAAGACGAAGCGCCGACGCCCCGGGGATGATGAAAGTCGACGAAGATGCTGAATCTACCGAGGCTTGGGGACCAAGCGCCGACGTAGAGGGACTAGGCGCCGACGAACAGGGACCACGCCGAAGCACAGGGACCAGGCGCCGAAGCACAGTGGACAAACCTGCACGACTTAGCCTTCCCCAACCCCCGTTGCGGTACCGCAAGGGGGCCGGGGTGAATTTTTTTTCTTGAATCTGCAGATTGTTTCATGCTTCTGGCCTCTCCTCTATGCATTGCGCGAGTGGACAATTCCAAGAGAAGCCCCTCTCTGACCTCTTCGGAAAAATGCAGGAAGAGCGTCTCCTCATGCCGCTTAGAATGGGAGAACGCAACATGAATCTGGTTCTCCTCTACGAGGAGCAGATGCGTGTCCAAGATCAAAGCAAATCTGAAAATCGACTTGCTGAATTCCGAATTTCAAAACTCACCTCAGTTGGAAGCGTCTTCTGCTTGCCTCATCGAATGCTTGATTCTCCAACTGACTCTTGTCCACGTTTACTGGCGCTCCTAGTTGCACGCCTTGAATCCATCGCGCACTTCACAAGCAAGAGGAGCAAGACAGAAATGAGAGCTCAAAATCCTTATGCGAAGGCTTGGCAAGCAAAGCAAGGGTACTGAAACGTTAGGCGAGAGGATTCGTCGCTGCAGCGCAGCGAGAGTGTGAGGTCAGCCTGGTTTGGCGGTCGCGGCAGTCTCGGGGCAAAGGGCGGCCATTTCGAGGCGAAGGGCAACTGTTAGTGAAGCTAGGGGCGGGAGAATTCTTCTAATTCAAAGATATTCAAGGGTTATGGTTGTGGGGAACCAACCCCATTTTCTTATTAAGTGCATCTTCAACAAGTTCATGTCAAAATATTATCACATTTCAGTTTGATAAGTAATCCAACAAATAGATGGTTTAGGGTTTTCAATACTCTAAGAACACTCCTAATTTTTGATTGATTCTCTTTTTTCATAAAATTATGAAGTCTTGTTTCCAATTTTTCTTAAGAATAATTTTTTTTAATTTGAAAAATTCATTGAAAAAAATTATAAATTTTTTGACATCTTCCAGAATTTCCCGAGTTATTTACAAATCACCTACAAATATGATAAAGAAAGGACAAATCATGAAAGAGCTGTGGGTAACGACTTTGGAGAGATTGTGGTAAAGGACATCGTAATCAAATGGAAGAGAAGTGGAGAAGTAGACTATCCACTTCTTTTCCATTCGATTACGGTGTCCTTCCCTACAATCTCTCCAAAGTCGTTACCCATAGCTCTTTCATGATTTGTCCTTTTTTCTTTAAGTTATTTGATCAACAAATTTTTAGGCTACTACGAAGCAAAAGAGAATTTTCACTACTAATCTAAAGAACGTCAACTAACCTCTACAAGAAATACTCTGTCTCTTCGTCAATAAGCTTATTTTTGTATAACATCAAGATAGCCTATATTATACAGGGGTTAAAATAAATGATGCATGAAAACAAAATCAAACTTCATCATCTAGCTAGTACTAACTAAAACTTAAATAATAATATGCAAAGATCTTTACCTCTTGCAGGTCCTCTTCTATAGGCTGTGGGACTCCACTCATTGCTTCTGCTGCTTCCGGGATTGGTTCCATATTTCCTGTCACCTCAGTCACCTCCACGATGCTTTCTCCGAAACGAAGTGGCCGAATCCTCAACTCCGAAATTTGACTACTTTTTGAAACCACTTTCTTTCCCCTCATTCTCGATCTTCTAAGTGCCTTTGGAGATGAAAATAAGAGTGGCTTGTGCTTTCTTCTGCGCTTCCTATCCTCTACTACAAGACAACTCGCCCTTCCATACATGAAATAGCAACCCCGATAACACTCTTCCTCTAGGATGCAACTATAAGTGATAGAACTAAGACGCTCCTTGTCTTTGATACTCTTCTAGGTTTGCACTTTACTGGCACTTCATGAAAAGACGGCTAAGGTTTTCAAATTTGCTTATGTACTGTAGACTTGATGAGGCAAAACGTCTGACAATAACATTAATGTCCATTATTTGATTAGGAAGTACTTCACTTGGCCTACTTAATTTTTTGCCTACCTTTATAATTATAGGAATTTTCCTTTATTATCTTACTATGGCTGCCCATTATTCTTTGTACTTGTAGTTGCTCCTATTCCAATTTAAAGACGGCTTAATCTTAAATGCTTGTTCAATTGGAATTGACAACGGTATTTTAATTGTTTTATGTATGCTTTAGCTTTTGATTTTGAACTTGTCAATATCTTACCTACGTGCTTGTTTTGTATTCTGGAGATTGATCTTTCTTTGCTCATGTTAGTATTGTTCCTACCATGGCAAGTCTTGCCATGGTGTGTGTACGCGGAGATGGCCATGAATTTCCTGTGCATTTTCCTATTCGAGATGGTAAAGTTGCAAGAGTGAGTAGTCATCTTCTTCACGTTCGATTTAAGTTTGTAGAGTCCTCCATCTACATTGAAGAGGAATTGAAGTCTGAATGTGGTTCCTTGCTTCAATTTGTACCAATTGAGAAGACAGTTGAAGATGATGGCTGTTGTTGGTATCTTCCAATTGGAAACTACAAAGCCTACGGTCTTCCATTGTCTTTGCTTTGTGCATCTACAGAAATACCCAGTCGTCACTCCGAAGCTTCTACAGTGGATAAGCCATTTCTTACTCAAACGAACTCACCTAATTCGGTTAGAGAGGTTCCTACTACTTTGGGAAGGAAGTCCTTGGTGCATTCAGTGAAAGTAGAAATCCTAGATCCTATTGTGGAATTATCTAGTGATTCGGATAAGGGCCCTTCTCAATTGTCACCTCATACGTAGTCCTTTCCACCCAAGCTTTTTCCTGAAGGTGTCAGGTCATTACAAAAACCTATTGAAGCCTGTTCGTTTGAAAGTTCAGAGAAATCAACAGCCATCCAACTTCAAGTTTCTATAGGAGTAATTGATAGTGTCAGCATACTTACTTGCTTGAGAAGACTTGCAAATGTGCATCGTTCTCGGAACGAGCTGTCTACATTGGATATAGATTCCGTTACGGTGCAACAAGTAAAGTACTTGCTGTGAGCGCTCCTAACTCCACCCTCGAGCTAAGAGTTTTTCACACGGGTCCTGTGTCTAATTGAGTTTTCTTTCTAATTGGGTATTAAAAAAAAGCCTTTCAAGCAATGAACTCTTTTAGTCACGTCTTTTAAGTGTTTTTTAATCTAGTTTGTGGTTATGATTTTATCTATTCTATTATGAAATTCAACCAAGCGATCCTACTCTACTCTATTCTATCAAATGATATTGTCTAAAGCTAATTCCAAGCATTTGGTAAAAAGAAACTTAACAGTAAAACAATGAGAATGAAAATCAAATGTGAGCGATTTACCTCCTCTGCGTAAATCTCCATGGTCCCGTCGTCAAACATCATCATGTGCAAATATTCTCCTACAACCTTGTCATCGAAATCATCCCGGCTCTCCATCTAATCCATAATAATTCTCATGTTGTTGGTCAATTAATTTTGTCCTGTTTTAAAAGAAATTAAAGGTTATGTAGCGTGAATTCAATTGCATAATTCTTTTAATTCCTAGGTTCCCGGTAATTAGGAAATACTACAATTAAATTAGTCTACCTAGTTGGTTAATGTCCTATTCTAAAGAAATCAACGGAATTCTATTAGTTAACTATTTGTTGTTCTTTGTTTTTATTTTAGTTTTCCATTGATATTATAAAATTCCACCGAATTCCAATTGAATTAAATTAATTTGGATGGAATTTCCCTTCAAATCTTTTCAAAATCAATTAATTTTTGAAATTATTTTAATTCCGAAGAAATTGGTTGTCAATTTGTTTGTTTCCTTTTTGGCTTATTAGAATATTTTAATCAAAAACTATCATCAAATCTTTTCAAATCTAATTAATTTTTGAATTTGCGTTAATTCTAAAGAAATTGGTTGTCAATTTGTTTGTTTCTTTTTTGGCTTATTAGAATATTTTAATCAAAAACTATCATCAAATCTTTTCAAATCTAATTAATTTTTGAATTTGCGTTAATTCTAAAGAAATTAGTTGTCAATTTGTTTGTTTCTTTTTTGGCTTATTAGGCCTAATAAAACAAAACCAACAAAATCCAAGCCGTGTAAGAATCTAATTAATAACTAATTACCAAAGAATGTAGAACATACCCCAAGAATAAAAGCCAATTCAATAGTGAGATTCTTAAACAATGAGTTTTTAAATGCCAAAGGTCAAACACAAAGAATATAGCACCTTATTCAATAGTGAGATTCTTTTAAGAAATGATTTTTTAATGCTAAATTCCCTCACGTGGTTATCTCTCACGTAATCCTTCTCCCCTTAATTCCTTTCTTCCTTCTCGACCTTGCACTTAGTTTTTCGCAATGTTTAGTGAAGAAGTTGGTTATGGAGTTTTGAGTGAATAGAGCTTCTAGGATGGAGTGTCAAAGTTGCAAAGATTGGATTTTTAATGTAAAATCAAAAGTGGTAGAGGAGTTCTAATTCCGCATCTTTTGATTTTCGATTAAAACCCAATTTTTGTAATATCACTTTTCCAACCCAAGTTGGTGTAAGGAGCACTTACTTGCTTTGTTGTGGGTGTGTGTGTTAGCTATGGTGTGTGTGTTCTTGTTGTGTGGTTTGTTTTTTGTTTTTTGTTTTTCCTTGGCCGGTCCCTGGACTTGGCCTGGCCTGGCCTGGCTCCGCTCCTGGCTCGGCCCCGTGGCGCTCCCCCGTTGGGCGGACCCCGCCCCGTCACCTGCCTGCGTGGCGGCCTCTGATTGACCCGGGGGGGAGTCTGCTGCTGCCTTGCTCCGCCGGTCTGGCCCTCCTGGACTGGAATTTGAACACTAAACTGATTTTTGGGATTTTGAGAAAAGGAAATTTTGGATACTAAACTAAAGAGTCATTTAAAATGATGAGGTGGTGGCCAAGCCTCTAAGTGCTAGTTTGGTTTGCAAGGGTCCTTGTCAACCAAAAGCCATCAATTGTGAAGTTTCACTTAAAAAGAGTACACTTGATGGGTTTGGGTGTGGGTTTTATAGGTTTGAGTTTTTTCCCAATTATTCCTATTCAAGTACACTTGTGGTCAAGGATGTGTTTAGTGAGTTATCCAATTTCCTGAGAGGTAAGGAATAGCACCCTGGGATCAAATGCACTTAAGTGCAGTTTGTTGCGTAGGGTTATCCTTGGTTGTCACGAAATTACTTTAGTATTCCAAGTATTTAGGCGCAGAAGGAGGTACACATGACAGTGTTTAACCGAACTTCCACTGGAAAATATTTTAGAATGTCCACAACTTAGTACTTTAAAATTTGAGACCAAAGGAGATACACATGACAGTGTTTAAACCGAACTTTGGCACCAAATTCTTCAAGTTTCCGAAAAGAAGGCTTAGAAGAGAAGTTAAGGTTGGCCTAATGGCAGAGGGAAAAGGCGGATCTTTTGAAGGGGCCCTAGGCCTCCAAAGTCCCAATAAACACAACAAGACTTGGCCAAGAATTTTGGTCCAAGCAGTGCTCCGACCACGTCGGTAGCACAAGTAATATAACAAACTGTCGGTATGCAAAAGAAAAGGGTACTGGCAACCTCGAGGGGGGCCCTTATATACCCGCGGCCGGGCCCCTCTCGATAATTGCCAGTGAAAATATTTTATTACTTTCTATCCTAAACTACCTTAATGTAATTCCAAAATATTAGTTGTTTAATGGTGGATATTTCTAAAAACATCCCCACTTGGCAAACGAAATCTTGGCCAAATCAAATCCAAGATCTTAACCCAAACTATTTTGGAATTAACCCTAATTTACGTAGATATTTTGCAAGTTAACCAAAAGTCATTTTGAAAATTGTCTTTCTTTAGCCCAAAGATGGCTTTTTACGCAAGAAAGAGATCTTGACCAAATCCAATCTTTGATTTTCCAAGAGATATTTCCAAAATCACTTCTAATTAACCGCAATTAACGATTAAAAAGTCAAACTAAGAGCTGACCCTCTCTATCTTTTAGGGAACAACTCGAAATGGAAAACCGTCTGCGCCATTGTCTTCAAAAGACCCCAATTAGCCTAAGGGACCCCTTACCCCTCACTCCTAGGCCATTTGCGCACCCAAATTGGAATTACGGTAACTCCAATTAAAAGTCAAAAATCTAACTTTTAGGATTTGCGTATTTCGATGAATCTGTTAGGCCAGGGTTGTTAGGAATGTCTGTGAGAGCAAGGAATGACTCCTTATTTGCGACAATCGGACATCATTCGCTCCTGATACGTCGGTCAACCCGCTGCCAACTTGTAACTTCTAGTGAAATTCAATGTTGATGCCGGTTTTGGTAGTTGGGAATGTCGGAATGTCTTCAAACTTGACCGAGCACACAAAAACCTATCCTAATTTTTAGTGAGATTTTACCGCATCATACGTAATTTCTATGAATTTACGAACATTTCTATGTGCGGTTGACTTCCCATGGAGTCAACGTGGAATTTCGGAAAAATCCGAAATAAATTGGGTAACATCTAGGGCACTCCTAGATTCTTGGTGTAAGTCCCATGCAACCTTGCACCTTTCTAATTTTAGTAATTTGGAATTAATTTGCCCAATTGGACAATTTAATTCCCGATGCACGGGAATCTTGGACAATTGTTTGATTCTTGTTCGCTCCTGGCATGCTCCTACCCTTGGAACACCTCTCTGTAGTCTTCAATCTCCAATCCTCCATCTTTTATCTCGTGAAGTTCGAATTCTCCAAACTCATTGTGGTGGTTTTACTTTTAAATTCAATTTGTTCCAAAATTGAACTTAAGTCCTGGTAAGTCTTCTAGGCTCGTGGTAGACTCTTTTAGCATAGTTAGTATGTCGTGTGCATCCTTAAAAGGTTGACTTTGCACAGACAAGTACTAGGACTGACTAACTCTCGATTCCTTATTTCTCTCGGAATTACTAATTCTTCACATAAACTTGCTTTGGAGACTTAGAATGATTCAAATTTCTAGGTTTAGGAATTTTCCACCTTCTAAGTTGGTTTTCTACCATTTTGGCATAGACTGACACCAAAACTCCCTCAATACTCTTTTTATGTCTTTTTCTTGAATATTTTGGATAATTTTCGCTATTTAATCGTGAAAAATGGACCCAGAGTCCTGAGTGCCATCTCAAGGGCTCACACTTGCCCGCGACTTTTGATGGTGATATCATATTTGAATTGCCTCCTCTTCGCTCAAATGCTTCATCAGCAGCTCGCAACTTGGAGGGCATGGACAAGCGTTACAACGGCCATCCATGGTGCAAGTTGGTCACGACAAACATTCACAACTCTGACCACTTGAAATTTCGTAAGTCATACTGCGCCGGTCATCTTGCTTGTGCAAATCCTTCTTGTGATTTCTTGAGGAGAACTGGGAGTCAGAACGAAACAGAGTGGAGTGGGTGTACAAACTTTCCTTTTACTACTGGAGAGAAGCCGCCTAAAGATTCTACTCTTGTCTGCAAAGTGTGCAAAAATCCTCCAATTTGCCTAAACCAGTGCTCTACTCGGATATACTATTGTTACGGTGAAAATCCTAATATGACTAGGGCTGCTATTCATTTTAGGCATCATGCACATCCTATTGCAAAGGGTTTGTATAGAGACTCTGCTACGGAAATTTCTACCCTCATAGTAGAAGAAGTCGCCAAAACACCAACAACCACTAACTCTGCGATAGCACTTTCAGCTAACAAAAAATTCCTGTCAAACTATCTTTTTCATCATGGAGAGGGGACGAAGAAAATGTTAGAAGGTGAAGAATTACAAGAGGTAATGGATAGGTTTCAATATTTAAGCAACCCAAGTATTCGGAATGTGATTTCATCTTTTCGCACAAACAATCGTGGAGGGGTCCTGGATCACATTATGACAATGAAGAAGAACTCTAGGTTTGAGTATATACATGACAGTGTGTTTCCCGGACAGGGCAAGGAGAAGGTTTATTTGTTTAAGATGTTGACTGAGGGACCAGGCAGTGGTGTAGACATAGTCAATCGCATGCAATCTGGAGGAGATTTAGCAAACGCATGGATGATGTTCGATCACGTGAAGCGTGTGAAGGAGTGGACAACCATGGCATGCCACGTTTATGACACAAATTATAAAAGAGTAATGACGATTGCAACATGTGATATACAATTAGAAGACACCGAAATTCAGGTACAATTTTGGCGTTCTTTAAATGCAGTCATGGGTCGCTATGGATTGGGTTCCTCTAATTTTAAAGGTTTTATGGCGGATAGTGCCATGGCCAATTGGAGGGCAGTTCGAATTGTCTATGGAAGTGGGTCACCTGAAGGGGAAATGGAGAACCGAGAAAGAACTTGCTTGTTGCATTAGAGCACGTCTCTGCAAAAACACACCCAAAAGTACATTAAAGAAGACCTACAGCATCAACACACTCTTTTGTGTAAGCAGTACAAAGATTCCAAAACTATGGAGGAGGCAGAGACACGTTTCCTTGCCATTCGTTCATGGTGGCTATCATCCAAAGCTGCAACTTTGGATGCAGTTCATCACTTAGAGCATTGGTTGGCATTTTGGCACTTTCGCTATAGACAGTGGGGAGGCTTTATGCAATTGGTAAGTTGATTTGATTTCCTTGAAAGTCCTTATGATATTCAAAATATTACTACAGTATTATAGTACTACACTTCTTGTTAGTGAATTCCATATTTATATAAGGAATAGTAGTTTTGATGAAGAAGATAAATTCACTCAAACTTTGTAAGGTTTGTATATCTTTTCATCATACAATTTTGGCACTATAATTTTTGATTAAAATCAAATTCTGAATTGCAATGCAATGAAGTGGTCTTTTAGTTTTCAAAATTCTTCACATAATTTGATTGTGTGGTTTTGGAGGACTTATCTTTGGAGGAGTTAGCTGAGATGCCTTCTTGCAATTTATCTGAGACTGTGCACAATAAATGGCTTCAAATCTCCAGCAATCGTGGCAACACTTTATTTGATGCCACTTGCGACAACAGTATTCGTGCATGGATGCAAATGACAAATTACAAAGCATTTTTGAATGGACATGCCTCTGACTCTAGACCATCAAAGGGAGAATTGAAATTAAGGGCTGCTAGACGAAGTGGAGACCCAAAGAAGATTGCAGAGGCTCTTAATACATTACCTGGAACTAAAGATATGGGGACTCGCATACCTCATTTGGAAGGAGAAGAAGTATTTGGGAGCATAAAAAGGAAGCTTGACATTCCCATCGGTAATGAAGGGGATTCACATCGCCCGGATAAAGTAAACTTTTCTCATCCCCGCGTGCGTACGAGGTCCACAAGTGTTGAATTGGGACCTTCCCCTATTATGCAGGCACTGGCGCCATCAAATGATACTATTCATGTCAGTTGTGCTTTTGAAAGTGACTGTGACACAAGCAAGTGGCACATTGCAAGAATTAATCATAAATCGAGTGCCAAGTGTCACGCTCAACAAAAGGGTTCAAATATCAAGTGTACAACCAAAATTGCTAGAGGATAGAGGGGAACTCCAGCTGCCACCTACCGTGGAAGAAAGAAAGAGTATGGGAGCCGTCGAGAGGTAGTAGTAGACTTCTGGTTTTGCTCAGACGATATTGAGCGGTGTGTGAAAAGTACAAAGCGTAAATGGGGGATTGATTGGCCTGATGTGCCGGATACATGGCCTATACTAGCAGGCACAAATCTTAGTAGAGAAGAGACACTATCTCTACAAGATGCCGGCTTCCGCTTACAAGATCAACCTTCATTGTCTCCACACCGTCTTTTTCAAATGTCCAAGGTATTTGAGAGCGTTCTGTATGATGAAGGGCCACCTACAAATCCAGATGTATTTCCTACGGTGAGAAACAACAAGACTATTCAGCGAAGCACAAATGCTCCAACGATTAAGCATCGCAATAAGTGGGAAAGCGTGAGGAATATCAAAGGACAAATTATCAACGTGACTTTGCTTCCCTTGCTAGGATTAGGAGCAATTGTTTCTTTGGAGACTGGCCCGGAGCACAAAACCAATGTCTACAAGATTACTATTGGTATCTTTTCTGCTTGCACTTGTCCTGACTTTGTGAACATGGCTATCTCTGCAATTGGAGGGCGTGCACAATATGTGAACTGCAAGCACTTGTACTACTTGTTCAGGTACTTCTGCAAAATGGATCATCAAAAAGACTTCTTCATCCATGCTCCTAGTTTCAGCTTTAATGAGTTGAAGGTTCTTCTTGTTCGAGCTGGTCTTATCACAATATCAGAGTAAGCTCATATACAGATTAGTAGGAATTTTAATTCCATTACTCAAATTTTGAATTTAGGGTAGGTACAGATATCGAACTATAGGTATTGAGAAGAATATTTACTTACTTCAAAGTATTTATTATGGTAATGCAATTCTATTTTTCATATCAAGTACATGCATATTCTATATGAAATTATGAATGTTTGACTTGAATGATGAACAACATTGTTATTTGTAAAAAGAAAATGTAGCCATCAATTGTATTTTTAGAACTTCTATACAGAATTGCATTTTGGCTTTTGCTTCTGCAATGACTTGAAGGGCCTTAGTTTTGCTAATGTAATAGGTCTTGAATTGTTGCTTTGTAGCCTAGATGTCCTTCCCTAATTATGCACTTTGGAAAATCCAATTGACATAGGATGTTTAGGAATCAATTTAGTAATTCTTTGACTAGGTTCCAAACAAGAAATATTTCATTTTTCAACCCATTTCTATTTTTCTTTTCCTTTGTGTAGAATTTATGTAAGACTATAAGTCCATTTGTTCTTTGTAGTGTTTACCTTTGACTTGACCATTTTTGATCTCCTGTCTTTCACCCTTTTGTTGTTTTCTTTTGTCTCCATTTATTCCATTGCATTCAAAATATATTATTTTATTACAATAGATTTTGTAGGATTCATTTTGTACTTGTTTATATTTTTGTAACATGTAGAAATATCATTAGAAAATTTATACTATTGAATACAAATGTCCACCTAATAAGACATTCTGTCTAAAAAATACATGCTTCTAGATTTAACAAATTATATGCATTGAGCTAAGCCAACCAATAATTGCATTTGTACTTATTTTTAATCCATTTTCTGTTGTTAAAACTTGTCCTTCACAGATCAAAAATGAGAAGCAAAAAGTATATAACTCTAATATTTCATCCCTAAAGTGAAAAAGAAATTGTACATTTCAGTTCAAAACCCGTGGAAGAAATTGAACTGTCTACTACACTGATGTGTAATAGTCAGCTCACTCTAATCTTGAGGTTGTATATCCAAGGACTCCATATCCTCTTATATTCCCGTTCTCGGGGAGTTCCTACCCATATGGGATATGTACACTTCAACTTTCCTCTGCCCTCGACTACAAAGGATAGCAACTTTATTTTTGAAAACCATGATCTGCCTTTTTCTTTTGTGCAAGAACATGTGGAAGCCCCATATTCATTTTAATGAGAAGTTCCTTTCCTTGTTGTCTATTTTGTAAGACTTGGTCAAACTAATACAATTACTACTAGTAGTATGTGCATGTTTTTGCCAAACAAGACATTATGTCTTTGAACTTGCTACTCTCAATTAAAAATTGTATATTGAGAGGAAACAAATTTTCCTTAAAATTTTTTATCAAATTGCATGCACAATTTTTTTTAAAATTGGACAAGAATCTAGGCAAACATCGAGGTTCATTTATCTCCTCAAAGGGGTAATTAAATTCTAGTGCTTATCTACGTCCATGGTCTTTTTTACATTGATTTTTTTAATAATGAGGGGTCCTTTCCATTAGTGTTTTGTTTCTGGGCCTCGTGGAGCATGACTCTAGTGCTATGCATAGTCACAGTGTTTTAAATCTGGAGTGAACATCCTCCACATTGCATAATGTGGTTGATTCAGCACTTGAAGATTTAGAGTTCCATTTTCTGTCTTCAATTGTTCCAACTTTAGTGCTTCATATAACTCTATGAGCTCTTCATATGTGACGGAAGCATGAGACCTTTGTCATGCTTCTAGTATAGTCCCTCCTATTATTTTATCACTACTATATTCAAATATCTTGATTACTTAAATCAAATTCCATTTAGACTGTAGTTGGAGTGCTAAAGAAATTTTGATTACTTTATATATTCTTTTGTAGACCAATGAATCCAACATTGACCCCTCTAATATCCCCAATTTTTTTGAAAAATTAATGAAAGCCATGAAGCTCGTCTTCAACAATATTTTGAGCCAACAACTTGGAGGGTACTTGCTTGTGGTGACAAAATCCATGATGACTATAACTAATGTTTTTTGTTTAGTCAAAGTACACAATCCACGGTTATAGGATCCACGGTCATAGGTCACAATTCTTACTACAAATAGTTTTAAAAATAAAACAATGGAAAAAAGTTACGAACTATACCCTAAAATCCCCCAAAAATAAAATAATAAGGTTTTCATACTCGCAGCTCACAAGCTCACGGCTCCAAGCTTGCGCGCTAGCATCGTTGAAATGGAGAATGAAGAGCATAATGAGGGAACAAAATAGCAAAAACCAATGAGATGAAGCAAGAAGGCAACAAAACAATAACGATCAATGAGGAAGGCACCAAAACAGTATATACTTGTTTAGTCAATGCTTCTTATGGTCTTTTATTCACTTCAAAAGGAGAATAATGGATGTGAAGAAGCATTCATTAAACAAGTAAATTTTGCTTTTGTAGGCCAATGAAGAGCCACCATGCTACCATTCTTCAAAGAATTTTCATTTAGGGAAGAAGATGTGACTACCCCTATTGTTGCCTACATTGAAGAGCAAGGTCATTTATAGAGCACCCTACTTTACTATGTAGTAAAAGAAAATCACCCATTTTCAACAACCATCTCCTTCTCACAACTTAGATTGTTTGATTTTTAATCAACTAATTTAAAGTGTAGGTGACAACTCACCTTCTGCAAGACCTACAAGAGCAACAATAATGTTCATAAGGTTGTACATTGAAAGCATACAATTATTACAATGTATACATTGAAAGCCTTGTATTGGTTTTGTAACCATCCTATGGTTGGAAATAGGTTTGTTTACATATTAAGAATGAGAAAAATATAATCTTCACCAAAAAAAAATCATGATAAATTTGTGTTTGAGGAATTTTTTTAAAATTAAAAAATTAGTCTGAAATCTAAAGTAGAAGTACCTATAGTCAATCACTAAAGCAATTTTCAAGCAAACTATAAGCAGTATGAGGCAAGTGAAATATTTGCCAAGTAGGAAGATAGGAAATATAAGGGTTGCAAATTTTTCAGAATTTTAATCCCAAAATTGAAATTACTATGATTTTTGGAAGCCAAAAAGTTGTTCGGACTAATAGCCAATGTCTAAACTCTTCCAATTCAAATCATAGATTAAGTACTTTCCTATTTACTACTTCTTACTTTCTTACTCACTACTTTGGGACATGTGTAATGATCTTATTGGGCCCAACCTTGAAATGGAGGAAAAAATGCATACCAAGCTTTGGTTGGAAATAGCTACACTCTGCATGGTGGGGTACGGGTCCCTAGTTGGGAATGGGTACTTCTATCTTATTTTTCTACATGAGAATTTTTTTTCCTGAATATTCTCCATAGTATAGATAGGCTGAATTGGTTAAGTGATCGGAAATAGGTGATCATCCTCATAGTATTCTGTAACTATTTAATTCAACTTGCACAAATACAAAACTAAGGAGGAAACACCCAATACCGATATGTACCTTGCATTGGACCCTAGATTCATCCAAAACCATCCCTAGATTGTAATTAATGTGTTTGCTACATGCTTGACTCTAACTTGATGATGCATGTTAAGGACACATACCAAATCTAATTGGCTCAATGTTGATTTTAGCAACGTCCAAATTTAAAGGCATCTATTGAACAATTTCAGTGGTCCTGGAAGCTAGCACTTTGAAAACTAATAGAAATTACATATGACACCCAAAAAATCTATTATTTTTTAATATTCGTGATTTTCACTCATGAATACTAGAGTAATATTATTATTTTTAAAAGCTACCTCCAACTATGCTGAATTCCTTATTTGGACGGTTTTGGATGTTTCCACCGTATAGCAAAAAGTTCATATAGCAGTGAGGAATCTGCCAGTGTGGTTGGCTGAGGTGGCAAGCAGAAAAGGGGTCCGTCCCACCACATTCGCATGTTCGTCTGCCAAGTGTCAATCCATTCTCCTCCTCGTGTCTCACAACGTTCAGCTGTCCTTTTGGGTCCACCAAGTTCCATTGCCTTTCTCCCAAAACCTAATTGGCGGGTATGTTGTGCTTCAGTCAGTCTAACTAAAGGTGGGAACCTCAGAGACTGTGTCTAAGGTAGTTACTATTATTAGACTACCCAAACTATCCAATGCTTATATTGTTTTCTTATTGGTAAGTGAAAGGAGGCTCCAATGCATAAAACAACAGGACATTTGGGTACCGTATGCAAAAGATACAATGAAGGGATAATATTCTTTGGGGTAGAGGATTTTAAAATGTTTTTTGTTTTTGTTTTTGTTTTTGTATACAAGCATGTTTCACTTTGCAAGTATACACAATGATGATGGTGGTTTTGGATATGGTGCAATTTTTGGATCTATCCACCTAAAGATCTAGTTTAAGGTGGATACACCTAAAAGCGCCACTTTTAGGACTGTGAGTTATTTGAAGGCTAAATATTGAGTAAGTTGTAGAGAAAACAAAAGACATGAGCTAGAAAGGAGCAAATGAATAATGACCTTTCTAAAATCAACAAATCCTAGAACACAATAGGGGTATGAAGTTCTCGAAGTAGGGTAACTAAATTAGCTAATAGGTTACACTATAAAAGACCAGTTATGAACCTATGGCCCCCCTTGCAAAGTGTCAAAAGAGAAACAAAAGCGGCTATCATTACATTTTCCAAGTCGGAAAAGTAATGGATGCCTGAAAACACTTTAATACAACCAATCTCTTCTTGGAAATTATAGTTAAGTATCCATAAATAGTTTTTTTTCTTCTAATTTAGTAGTTTGTTTGTTTTTCTAATAGTCCAACCGTCACTTGATCTTTTTTTATGAGGTACCTTTCTATGACCTTAATTATAGTATAAGTGCAGCAATACCACTTGAAAATGCCATTCACACTCACTCTCCACTTGGAATACATTCACAATCCATTTTAGGGTGCGCTCTTAAGGCACTGCGCAATTTTGGGTGTATCCACCTTATCCCAATTCAAAAGGTGAGAGTGTCAAATTTTTGAAGGTTTTATTGGCTAAAGTCAAAAATTCTTTGGAAAATGGTTTTACATCATAAAATGAGGTTTAGGTCATAGAAAAAGACATTTTTAACATAGATAAAAAATGTTTGATATTTAAAACACATTTTTTTTCATATGTTGTAGTAAAAGTCTTCAAATATTGATCCCTTAAAATTATATTCAGAGCTATCTTTAAGAGGTAGGTTTGATTGAAATATCAAAGATCCTTGATGAAAATAACTACTCCCTCCGTCCCAAAATTATCTTTTTTAATGGTATGGATTTCATGTTTGAATAAGATCTTCATGGTGTCACGTGGGAAAAAGAGCCTAAATATGACATCTTTGCAAAATATTTAAAGTTTGCTCCATCTCCTCCTATATTGGCCCCACCTCCCTTCCAAATTTGGTTATTCTACTTCTAATGAAAATCTGAGTAGTTTTAGATCCTAATCTTCTACTTAAAGACCTTCATAAAAATTCTAGATATGTATAAGTTAGGTACATCCAAAATGCAACGACGCTAGCGTTCGAGCGTGGAGCGGTGAGCCTGTGAGCTGTGAGCGGGAAAGTTGTGAGCGGTGAGCATGAAGTAGCCTTTTTTTTAGAAATTTGGACTAGAATTTTTTCCAATCAGTTTTTTTTTCCATAAATCAACAAAAAATTACTATTTAAAGTAAATTTTGCTACCCATGACCGTGTCTCCTATAACCGTGGATTTTTATTAAATCTCATATTTTTGGACCATTAAAAATATCATCTATACATTTAAGTTTTGGAATTTAGGATTTGGGGGTCAATTAAAAACAGGCCAAACACTTCAAATAAACAAGATTCATGTGCCTTGTTCTAGGGTTTAGGGATTTAGGGATTGGATGAAATGAAAATAGGCAACTTTAAAAAACTGGATAGAAAAAGAAATTAGAATAATATAAATGTACTCCAAAGAAGGTCTTTACTACTAATTGGGCTCCATCACTTCATAATTTCATTTGTAGGGTGGAGAGAATACAACATGAATGTACTACACTCCAAGAAACTAATCATATCTACTTTGAAATAATGATGATCCCTGCCCGAATTAGGAGTAGCTTCAACTCATTAAAGCTATAACTAGGTGCATGAATGAATTTGTCATCATGAATATCCAACTTACAGAAGTACCTATACAAATAATACAAGTGCTTACAATTCACATATTGTGCTCGGCCTCCAATAGTAGATACCATCATATTGACAAAGTCAGGGCATGTGCATGTAGGGAATGTGTCCACAGTAACTCGATATATATTCTTGTTAGACTCCGCTCTAGTCTACAAGACCACTATTGCACCAAGTCCAGGAAGAGGTACAAAGGTTACCCCCAAAATTTCCCCTATAATATTTGAAGCACTTTCCCATTTGTTGCGTTGCTCTACGGTTGGAGGATTTGCAAGTCTTTTGATTGTTCGGTTGTTCCTCACTGTAGGGTGCACATTTGCATTTGGTGGACATGGTTGGGTGAAGAAGATAGGCTCAAAAATCTTAGACATGGCAAAAAGTTCACGTGGCGACAATATAGGCCGTTCTTGAAGACGGAAGCCTGCATGTTGTAACAGTAAGGTTTCTTCACGATTCAAATTGGTCCCCATTAGAATAGGCCAAACTTCAGGCAGCTCTGGCCTATCAATTATCCACTTCCTCTTTGTACCTTTTACACATCGTTCAATGTCATCCCAACAAAACAAAAAATCCACGACCACCGGGCGCTTAGTTCCATACTCTTCTTTTCTACCACGATAAGTAGGAGCAGGGGTTCCTTTTCCACCCTTAGCAATCCTTGAGGTACACTTGATGTTTGACGTCCGTTGTTGAGCCCAGCATCTTGCATTTGATTTGTGGCTGATCCTTGCAATGTGCCACTTGGATGTGTCACAATCGCTTTCAAATGCTACCGTCACATAGTTGGAGGTATTGACTTCATTTCGATTTCCAATGCCTTCCATTGAATGTTCTGCAACTTGTGTAGACCTTATTCGGACCCGAGGTTGTAAAAAGTTGACTTTGTCAGGTCTATGTGAATCTCCAGCATCACCAATAGGTACATCAAGCCTCCTCTTTGTGCTTCCAAAAATTTCTTCTCCTTCTAGATGAGGTACTCGAGTTCCCACTCCATGTGCTTCTAGCAATGTATTCAACGCCTCAGCAATTTTTTTTGGGCACCCACTACGCCTAGCCGCCCTCAACCTCAATTCTCCCTTTGATGGTCCTAAGCCACATGCATTTCCTTTAAGGTATGCTCGATAGTTTGTCATTTGCATCCAAGCTCGAATACTGTCATCACAAGTGGCATCAAATAGATTGTTTCCTTTTTTGCCCGACATTTGTAGCCACTTATTATGGACCGTTTCCGATAGATTACAAAAAGGCATGTCTGTCATTTCCTCTAAAGTAAGCCCTTGAAATCCAACCATAGGCAGATATGAATAAGAATAGAGTTCACTATTATTATACCAATTATATTTGAAATTGCTCCCTATACTTCTAAGAATTTGCGTATGGCGTTAAAGTTTAGAGAAGTACAATTGAAAATAAGAAACAAATAGTAATGGGTATATTTGGAATATCCAAAATTGTCACTTGGCCCAAAAAATTCGAAACATTGTACCATCAACTAGTTTATCAACGGCATCCAATATTTGTATTAGGAAACAATATATTTTTTCAAAATTAAAGAGGTTTAGGAATTCGTCGGATTCGACGGATTCAAAATACAATATCACTTTCTAGTGCATTAATAATACTAAATCATTGAAACTTAACAAAAATTTGTATCTCTATATATGCTTTACCACAAGGTTCATAAAAGGTATACTTATACCCATTGAATCCAATGGATAATTCATTCATTTCCCACACTACTTCCTCTTACAAAACTTTCAAATTTGTACTCAAAATTATTTTTTTAAATTTGAAATTATTTGTAGGGTAATTTTTAACTAGAAAAATATTTAAAATAATAAAAATTTATTTTCTCTATATAATTTAAATGGATTTAGATTTCTAATTAAATTAGAATACAAAATATAATCTTTTAACCAAAATAAGATCTACATACCATTGTCATGAAGCCTCCCCACTGTAAATAACGAAAATGCCAAAATGCCAACCAATGCTCCAAGTGATGTAGTGAGTCTTCTGTTGTAGCTCCAGATGATATCCACCATGACCGAATTGCAAGATAGCGCACCTCCGCTTCATCCAAAGTCTTGGATTCTTTGTATTGCTTACAAAGTGCAATGTGTTGCTGTTGTAATGCTTGCTTTATGTGCTTCTGTGTGTGCTTCTGAAGAGAATTATTCCAGTGTAGTAAACACGTTCTCTCACGATTCTTCATAATGTCATCTGCAGAGCCACTACCATATACAATACGAACTGCATTCCAATTGGCCATTGCGCTATCTGCCATAAATCCTTTAAAATTTGGCTTTGCCACTCCGTATTTCTCCATTATAGCATTCAGTGACCTCCAGAACTGTACTTGAATCTTTGTATCTTCTGATTGCATGTCACACACTGCAATAGTCATTACCTTCTTGTACTGAGAGTCGTACACGTGGCATGCCATAGTGGTCCAGTCCTTCACGCGCTTCACGTGGTCGAACATCATCCACGCATTCTGTAGATCACCTTCAGGTTGCATGCGCCTTACCAAGTCCACTCCACTTCCAGGCCCTTCAGTGAGTATTTTGAAGATGTAAACCTTCTCTTTGCCTTGGCTTGGGAAGACACTGTCATGTATGAACTCGAACTTCGATTCCTTCTTCATAGTCATAATGTTGTCAATGACCCCTCCTTGGTTGTTTGAGCGGAAAGAGGAGATGATATTCCGTATACTAGGACTACTTAGAAACTGAAAGCGATCCATGACCTCTTCCATTTCTTCTCCCTTCAATATCTTCTTCTCTCCTTCTCCGTGGTGAAAAAGGTAGTTAGTAAGGAAGTCTTTGCTAGCAGATAAGGCTATGGCGGAGTTCGTGGCTGAAGGAGTTTTAGCAACTTGTTCTACTATGAATTCAGTAATTTCTTTTGCAGAATCTCTATACATGCCTTTTGCTACCGGGTGAGAGTGATTTCCTAGGTGAATAGCAACCCTAGTCATATTTGGATTATCACTGTAGCAATAGTAAATTCTAACATCACAGGTACTGAGACATGTAGGAACCGTTTTGCAGACTTTACAAACTAGCTTGCAATCTTTGGGTGGAACGACTCCTACTACAAATGGAAATACTGTGGAACCACTCCACTCTGTTTCATTTTTCCTAAAAGTCCTTGACAAGTACTCGCAGCTAGGGTTTTCACAAATAAGATGGCCAGCGCAAAAGGACTTACGGAACTTCAAATTGTCCGAGTTGTTGATGTTTGTTGTCACTAGCTTGCACCAACTATGTCCGTCGTACCACTTGTCCATTCCCTCCAAGTTCTTAGCTGCAGATGAAGATGAAGAGGCCCGACACGGCGGTAGTTCAAAGATGGCATCTCCGTTGTAATCGGGTGGTAGAAACCCCACTTGGTGGTGCTTGACGGCATTCATATCTAATGCTGACAATTCATTTCTTGAACGTTGAAGACCAGAAAGTCCCTTCAAGCATTTCATTATACTTGTTACATTGCTCACAGTAGGATGACAAACTTCCTGTGAGAAGGTATGTTGCTTAGAAATACTAGTGGAGGTGTTTTGTATAGAGTTCGTAAGTTTCATATCATTGGACTCTTTTTTGACCAAAAAAGGGTCCATCTCTAGAGTCAAGGAAGGGGATTGGCCTTCAGACTCACTGGACAGTTCTACAATAGTACCTAACAACTCCACCTTTCCTTCAACAGACAATTCATTTTGTACAAATGCTGGAAAGCATCCTATAGGAGTAGTAGGATTAGCATTTTGAGGTCCGTTTACTGAAGGTCTATTCACCATAGAATTATCAGATTGGCGACTTGCTATCTCAGTGGACAAAGCTAACATAGATAATGGGAGACCATAAGCCCTATAGTTTCCGAGACCTAGAGACCAATAGTGCCCTTTATTAGAGAGACATTTTAGAAGCGGGATTGACTGAAGTAATTCACCAGATTCAGAATGGCGCTCTTCTTCAACATAGATAGATGACTCTACAAACTTGAATTGAACATGAAGCAAGTGGCTAAATACAGTAGCATGACCTTCTAGGTCTAAAGGAAACACTAAAGGAACTTCATGACCATCTACACGAATGCTGGCCATGTTGTTCACAATCAACTATAAGATAGAAATGCAGGTACAAATGAATTGAGGGCTTAGTAAAAAACAAAACATGTGGATTCATATAGGGTTCTCAAGGGTGCATTCATTACTTGTAAATGAAAGTGGCAACGACAATATGGATTAGAATTTAGCACTGATGGTGTGTACAAAAGAGGGGCTCTGGAGCTAAGCAATCATTTCAAAAATAACCGTCACATTATCATTAGCTAATACAAAATATATAGTACAGTCCCAAATTACCATTCTGACGGTTTTCGAGTGTTGGGTTACTAATTAGAGTCTCAATAATAGAATAATCTTATACTTATAGAAGTTTCCAATCTTAGATATTTTGTCAGTAGATCTGTCGGGTACTATATCATTATTACATTGCCGACTTCTTTGGAACGGCTTCAACAGATTTCATAGCATACACAAATCTGTACTTTGACTGACATTGGCAGCGCGGTCTCGTCAAGTTGCCTCGGGCAATGCAATTTTCGAATTTTGGAAGTGCCAGCGCTGTCTCATCAAGTTGCCTCGGGCAGTGGAATTTTCGAATTCTGGAAGTGCCGGCGCTGTCTTGTCTAGTTGCCTCGGGCAGTGGAATTTTCGAATTTTGCAAGTGCTGGCGTTGTCTTGTCCAGTTGCCTCGGGCAGTGGAATTTTCGAATTTTGGAAGTGCCTGCGCCAAAATAGTTATGTCATATGACACGCGTGAAATTGTGAAGAGTAAAGACGGTGTTTAGGAAGAGGAGTACATAGGTGATTCTTGAAAGAGCTGGATTCATTTCATGGTTTTCCTTCGAGTGGAGCTCTCATCTGTGTGTAGAGCAGAATTAGATGTTTCTTTGATGTGCTCATGATTGTAGGACATTCTACTGTACATTCTGTCCTTTTAGAGCAAAGTAAGAGTCATAGGAAACATTGCTCTTTCTTCTATTCTTCTAGGAAAGCGTTGAGGAGAGCCAAGATGACTCGTGCAAAGAAGACACTGTCAAAGCGAGGTCGTGCTGAACCAAGTGGGTCACAGAAGTCTCTTAGTCTTGAGATAGAAGGGGGCGACCAATCGATGAGTGTTGAAGGCGAAAATGTAGATCTTGTGCAGGAGTACCTAATAGAGACGCCTGTCGAAGACGAAGGCACAGAGTCCCAGGAAACGTCTACCGTAAGTGCCATTACACGCATATTTTCGTTGATTTTCATTTGATGTAGTTAGAGTTGTAAACATTGAATGAATTCAGTGTATAGCAAGTCAGTGAGAGTCAACAAAGTGGTCATTGAGAATTTTGTTATTTAGTGCTATTGAAGGGGATGCAATTTTTGAAAGTACGTAGAAACGAGCCAACTTATAGAGCAACACAGGGATACTGCATAGAGTGGAAGGATGAGAGAAGAAATATAACTAAGAAATTGTAATCCATATGATCTATAAATTCTGATTAATGCTTTGTGTTAGGAAAGAAGTTTAGGTAAGGTAGAACTACCTATAGCTGATCGCTTAACCCTTAAACGTCGAAGAGGACGTTTTGCATCCGCGGAATGAGAGAGAATCTTCCCTTGTAGAATGGAAGTACAACTATTGGTCCTCGGTTTTAGGGGTGGAAAGGAGAAATCTTCTACAGGGCTTTGACTTCCAATGAATATATTTAGCTTTTCCAAAGTAGATGATGTCACACGGAATCAAAATGCATGATTTCCACGGTCACCAGTCCGTCATTCAAGGGTTAAGCAACTGAAGAACAGATTGTAAAGAATATGAGCCTATGAAAACTTTTTCCATATAGCAAGATAGGAAAGATGGGAATTGCAAATTTGACTACTTCTTAGTCCAAGAAGTGAAATTTCTTTGATTTTTGAAAGCCCAAAAATGCTTTGAATCCATATTCCAACGTTGAGAGTCTTTTAATTTTGATCATAGTCAATACTACTTTCCTAGTCAATACTTCCCTATTACTTCATGATACTTTTGGACATGTGTCGTGACCTTGAAAGTATAGACCGTCAAAATTCGTGAAAAGTACTTTCAAAACTTTGATTGAATTTTTCTTCTTTGGTTGAATGTACCTGTGTCCATTAAGTATTGCCGGGTATCAATACTTCTTCGGCAACAAGTGTCAGTCCTTGGGTATTGCCGGGTATCAATCAGTCTTCGGCAACATGGGTCAATCCTTGGGTATTGCCGGGTATCGATCAGTCTTCGGCAACATGTGTCAGTCCTTGGGTATTGCTGGGTATCAGTCCTTCAATAACATGTGTCAGTCTTGGGTATGGTCGGGTATCAATCTTTCTTTGACTGGATCTGTCAGTCCTTCGTCGGCTCCAGAAGGTGCTCAATTTTGGAGAGGGTTTATTCTCAACCTACCAAACTGAATGGAAGATTCTGAAATTAAAAGTCACCGAGTAAGACAAAGGACACGTAACACACCAGTTACAAATCAAATCTCCAAAGTCAATGAAAACTTGGAATTCCATGATTCATGGATCGGCGGCAAGTTGCAAACTTTTGCATTCATGGGCCGCCTTAATTCTTGCGCATGCAAGTCTGCTCCAGGTTGCCAACACAGATGGAGTCACGATATCCACGAAATCGTGGAGAATTTCGACTCACTGAATTCCAGGCATCACTTTTCGCTCCTGGAATCGCTGGCAAGTGAGTCACAGACCGAGCGACCCTGCGTGCCAAGCCTAGAATTCTTGAACTCTTCTTTCTAACTCACATCTTGAGCCGTGACCTTCAGGCTACTCACAATCCTTTTTGTCTTCGCAAACTCACTGGAAGGTCGATGCAGATGCCGAGGATGACGTGGAGCCGAGGGAAAACTTCGGGGACTCAAGACGGACAGGGGTCTCAGCATGAGGTACCTGCTACTTCCTCAATTTCAATTCCTTGATTCTCACGAGTGCCATGAACCTCTTCGATCCTAGTCGGCCTGTCTTCAGCGTGCATGTAGTTCAGTTTTTAAAAGGATTCACGATCCCGCGGCAACAAGATCTGAGTCTACGTGAGGGATTCGGGGAATGTCAATTGGAGCTTAGATCACGAGAGACAAGACCGAGAGAGCTTGAAAGTCATACTACTTAGATTTTCAGAGTAGATGTGAGGACATTCATGGCAGAGCCTTCAGGGTGCACAGGACGCGCTCATGGCGAGCAAGTCCAGAATCCGCCGTGTGCACAACGAAGCTCAGCCATTCAATTCAGAACTTCGAGTCTAAACTAGTTCAGTGCCGCCATGGACTCTTGTGAACTCACTGCCGTGGACTCGCGTGAATTCGCAGTGGTGTTCATTCCACGCACGCGCTACTGAGGCCATCTGCCAGGTGCGTGCAACAACACGCACGGAGCCTGCTGCTCGCTACTGCCGCTGCAGGCACGCCAGGGACACTTATTTGGCACGGGGACCAAATCCTAGTTTCACCCTCCTTTCTCACTCGTGAAATTCCTCCGTGGCTTTTGGTAGTCTGTCGAGAACTTAGCTGAAGTTTGGGTGGTGAAGCGAAGCTTGAAAATATGTGTATAGATCGTGGGTACTACGAGGCAGCTTGCAAAATCAAGTCAGATCCGACGTGGATTTTCAAGCTGCCTCATACTACCCAAGAAACCAGAAGGAAATTTGAATTCATTTGTCAAGTTCACGATCTGTGTTGAACATTCTGTCTCCACGAGAGAGCTCCTTTCCAAACCTGACTGTTGTTGGACTTCCGCGAAGGCCGATACTGAATTTTGCTTGCAGCTTTTGGGCTTCTCAGCGTCTCCATTCGCAGTGATAGAGTTCACGCTGAATCCCTTTCAGACGTCCGTTACTTGAGATTTGAGGTTTTACTTCGACAGCATTCGTTTTTAAATTTTGCATGCCAGGAGACCATCGACCCTGAGCTCGCAGTCACGAGGAGAGAATCCTTGATCTGAAGCTACAGTAACATCAACTTCTTTTGCGATTCAGAAACCAGATATTGTTGAAATATTGTGAGCCCCGTGGGTACCACGAGGCCCGCGGGAAAACCAAGTCGGATCCGACTTGGTTTTGCCGCGGGCCTCATGGTACCCACGGGGCTCTCTAATTTTTTGAATTTGAACAAAATGGTCCTCAAAAATGCCGCGGTGAAGACTGCCGCACTCCTCTTGCCGTATCTCCGTGTGCATGGAGCAGTTGAGTTTTGATTTTATGGAGACGTGTTTTTCTTGTTTGATTTCAGGTACATTAAAAAAAAGTCAATGCCATGGGTAGCATGAGGCACGTCGCAAAACCAAGTCGGATCCGACTTGGTTTTGCGGTGGGCCTCGTGCTACCCACGGCACTGACTTCATCAACTTGTCGTGATGCAAATTCGTTGCGTTGAAGACCTTCATTATATTTACTTTCATCAGTCTTTGTTAACTTTCAGTTTGATATAATCTTCTTTGGCACTTGAGTTATCTAAAAGTGAGGCTCCTGTGAACTCTTGAAGCTGCCCAGGGACCCTGAGATTGATACAGAGAAAGATTCCTTGAATCCCTCTTGTTTCCTACTGAAACTCTGACAATGTGAATTTGGACCTCTTTGTCTCCATAGAATCCTAATTTGTTTTATATATCCCTCTGAAAACATGCGATTTAGATGTAAGACAGTAAATTTTCTTGATCATATTTGGTCTTCTTTTGAATTTGTGGTTATTTCAAGGAAAATGGGCTATTTGTGGGGTACTACGAGGTGTTTGGGAAAATCAAGTCGGATCCGACTTGAATTTCTCAAACACCTCGTAGTACCCAATTATTTTCATCTTTTTAAAAAAAAATTTATTTTGTAATTTTCTGGTACTCACATTGTGATTTTTTTTCCAGCCTGCTGCAAAAACTGGAAGCATTGGAAAGGACAATGATGATTTGAAGCAACAGGTTGAATCTCTTTCATTGTGAATATTTATTTTGAAGTAGTGTCTTTACCTGATAAATAATTTACCAAAAATGATTCTAAAGACATGATTTAAATGATCTAGAAATTATTGTGAATTGAAATTGATATTGAGCATTTTGATTAAGGAGTTGTTTCAAGTACTTAGAATCATGACTTTGCAAATGAATGCTAAGTTTAATCCTTTTGTGTCCAGGGCGGCCAGGGACGGGGCAAACACCAGAAGGTTTTGATTCTAGAGGAAGAGAGTCCTGTGAAGCAAACTGTCCTTGATAAGGATGTTGGAGGACCTTCCAAGCCTCAGATGTGGCCACAACCAGGGGTGTCCATTTCACTTGACCAAAGTGATGCAAACCAAAATTTGGTGAGTTTTGATGACGTCATGGATGCTGCGGAGTATGCCGTTGACGCATTTGAAACAAGTGTGCTTAGTGGGACTAGGGGCAATGGCCCATGGTTCTCATCTTTCAGCTCTGAGGAGGAGTATCCCTCTGATTATGAGCCCTCCAACTCCAGCAGTGTAGAGTTTTTCGATTTGTACACAGGGGAGAGTGGTGAATATGGACTTGTTTCAGTCCGATGAAATCATCATTCTCAACTCTGATGAGGATGAGGATGAGGATGTTCAAATCATAGACTAGGTGGAGTTTTGTTCTCAAAAACACTATATACCAAGCCAAGCTTTATCTATATATTCAATGTACTTTATTTTTGTAGATGCAATTGACCATCCAATTGCAAGTACTATATTCCACTTGAAGGAAAATATTGTTCTCGTTGTTCCATCACTTTCAATACAATTCATATTGTTTTCGTCTACTGTAAACATTCCATTTATTAAACTTGAACTTTGTTCTGCTAGATGGACATCTCCCCTGCCAAAACCACAGAAGTAGAAACAATATTTGAAACGCCATCCTCTCAAAACCAAAGACAGCCAGAGATCGAACAAGGAGAAGGAGATGGAGATGAAGGAGAAGAGGACATGGAGATTGTCATTCAAGACCGTGAGGAGGAGAAGGTGATGTCAGAGGAAGAACTCCGGCATATTCAAAAAGGTGATGTTGTGAAGCTTTTGGGACAACTTCGGATGAAGCCTGAGGAGGTATTTCGAATGCACATACCATTGTGCAGGCTTGTGGCAATGCCAATGGTCAGACCGGCATTGGCATCTGATATCCTGCAACTAGAGCAAGAGTTTGCAGGTCAAAGGTATCGAGATGGTGCTGCGGTATTCTATGTGTCAGCTACAAACGAAGATGGGAACACTGAAGAGTTCACCCAACAGGAGATGGATAGTTGGGACCCCATTTGGAAGGAGAAGAATGAAGTCTTCAAACAGAAGTTCGAGTCCAAGCCAGAGCTTCAGTTCTTAAAGAACTTGAAGATCTTCATTTGCGATGGGAACCACAGACGAATTGCGTGGATGAACTACATCTCTAAGCACTTGGAGGAGCACTGCAGTGTCGATTCTATCATGTTAGACACGAAAGGTCGGAATGAACTTGTCATGCAAGTCATGCATGACGTAAACAAGTAAGTTCTTTCTTTCATATTGTTTTTATTTTTCAAAAAAATATTCAATTTGAATGTTGTACTTTCTTGGAGGTAGTTTAGATCTTCGGCTTATGTTGCATTGAATGGTTTTCAGGTCTGTAGAAGACTCCCACGTGAAGACGAATTTAGTACACACCTTGTACCAAATTCAGAAGTACGGAATGCTACCCATAGCAAAGTTTGCAGCTCTACTTAGGCCTGCAGAGAGGAAGAGGTGCCTTGAGCACAAGGTCACTAAGAAATGGTATTCAATTCAACCCGAGGTCTTCACATCTTTCATCTTCCGGGTAAGCTCCTTCAACTTGTTTTTGATAAAAATATTTTTATTTTAAAAAATCATCATTATCCATATTGACTTCACATCTAATTGGGTTTCTTGTGCAGCAAGAAATTTCACAAGTTGCAGATGCAGCAGTAAGAAGGTACATGGAGGCCACACAAGAGACTGGAAGTGTACCACTACAGGCAGCCGAGGCAATGAGGTTGGGAGCAAGGGAACGAACAAAGGCAGCTATGGTGAAGATGTTCAAATTGCTAGCGATGGCCAATCCAGCGAACGGAGTGGACTTTCTTAAAGAGGTACAATTCAATAATTAGTCTCCAACTTCACTTAATTTGTTCAAAAGAAAGTTCAAATCCATATTGAAAAACTAACTATTGTCTTCTTGTAGGTGAAAAAGCATTGGGGCAATTACGAGGTGCTTGAAATGACTTTGGAGAAGCTCCAGCTGGTCGCCACCTACAAGATGACTGCAACGCACAAGACAAAGATACTTCAATGGTGGAACTCTTCTACTCTTTCACGCGAATCAAGGAAGTTGCCACCAAAACCTGTCTCCGAACTCTTACTTCCTCAATTTCTGGTGAAGTGCACTTGGTACGCAAGGGTAAGTGTTCAATATCTTTTCAAGAGTGCTTTGATATTAGGGGAATTCCAGGTCCTCTCTGATGCCTTGAAAATGGCATCAGTTGGGGTCCTTTACTGAATTTGAAGGTGTACTTAACAAAGATACACTCTATTTTTTCCCGTAATTTTCATGTATTTTGACACTGCAATTTTTGTGAAGGTACATGATTTTAATAAGATAACTAGACTTTAGGTACTACTTGTCATTTGGATTATAGTACCATAATTAGTTTTTCTTGCTAACGTCAAACAATAAACAATTAAGTAGTAATGGTTTATGAGTTTCTCAACTTATTAGTGAGAATGTATTTTCTTAAATATTATAGGTACTTTATATTCTAGAAGTTTGCACAATCTAATTCCTTTTATTGAATAATAAGTTGTTTTCATTAAAATATTTGGTAACACAACTGAACTTTTTGACTATATCCCATTTTTCAGATAGAAGATGCTGTAGTGGAGTTCTTTGACAAAATTGTAAAGGAAGACAACCTTTCCATCGACTACAACGTAAAACCAGAACCAGAGCGGCTACCAGAGTACATAGAAGGATGGAGGCAGAAGATTTGGGAACATGGCTTCATGAATTACTTCAAGGGCCAGAAGTACTTCAAGAGGGGCCAAACTTTTTCATCTCACAAAGGCTCTAACGCTGTGGTGCGCAGAGTCCTTTATCGGTATGTCATTTTCTTTACTACTTGGAATTTTGTGGCATCATTGTATACTTTGTAATTCAAGAAATCCTATAGCATCTTCTACTTCATTATAAATCTTGAATTTGTATTGTCTTGGCTACTTTTTCACCCTTGAAAGGATTGTAATTTACAACTTCTATGTTATATTTCGCTCTTACTCTTTCATTTTTAAGTTGAATAGTGCTCCATATAACTCATTATGATTGAATTACAGGTACTTCAAGTTAGAGCTTGAAGCAAAGGGGGCCATTGCAAAACTGGACCTCCCTCAATTCCTTCCACGCTTCCTCGACCGCAACTTGAGTTCATGCATGTTCAGCCCACATCAATTGCGCACCTACACTACTGCTCATCTCTCTGGCGCGGGTTGGTACTTGGACTGCACACTGGAGTTCACTCATAATTCGGAGGCTGAGTTGAGGGCATCATTGAAGGGCAAGGGGATAGTAGATTTGGAGGCTGTTGATGAGTTCATCGGCATGGATGATGATGCTAGGAGGAGGGCCATCAACAAGAGGGATGCACTGGACCGAAAGAAAGAAGTGAAGAATCAACTCATCGTGGAGGCCAAGGAGAAAAAGCAGGCGGAGAAATCAGCAAAGAAGGCGGAGAAAGAGGCCGAGAAGGCGGAGAAAGAAGCTGAGAAGGAGAAGGAAGAGAAGACTAAGGCCAAGGGAAAGAAGAAAGTGGAAGAGAAAGGGCAAGTCTTAGCTTCTTCCACTGTAGATCAAACACAAGGCGGAGTACCAAGGAAAGTCACCATCTCACAGCTCACTGAAGATGTCATTTCACGAGTGACACAAGCCATGGTCCTTTCCGACGATGATCTGCCAGAGACTGAGGATTTAATCCTTAATATTTGCATTGAGGACATCGCCATGGATATGGAGGACAAAAGACAGGGTGCCTACGATGAGGTCTTGAAGTACTTGGTTCAGGTGATATCTTCAAACATCTTTGCTCAAATTTATTTTACTTATTGTCAATGATATGAATGCTAAGCACCAAAGTTGCTATAATGAAACATTGAAGAAAAATTTCTCTCTGGTCCACAATTATATTTTGTATTGAAGAATTTTTGTATTTGAAAAAATTAGTAAGACAACAAGGCAGAATTTACAATTCCGTCGGATCCGACGGAATCACATAAACCACTATTTTGTTTTGTATTTCCCTACTCAACATTACCTACATTCATATGGTTTTGTTTTCTCTAGAAATAGTTGAACATATTGACAAATGTAATTTCTTTTTCAGCTCAGACTTTTATTGAAGTGACCCTAAAATTCCTAATGTTGTACTAAATATTATGAATTTGCTTTGAAAGGTAGAAAAGTATGCAATACTAATATATTGAAATTCTATTGAAATATGCTTTTGCAGATGGCAGTGGGCAAAACTCGCATGTTTGAAGGTGTGGCAAATGCAAGGGTTGGTGTTGATGTCATCTTTATTGACTGTCCAGAGAACTTGCCTGTGCCAGGCATTTCTCTTACGTCGAAGGAGGTGCCAAATTGGAATGCGGATTTAGAAGCTAATGCTTTGCAATCCGCATGCACCTTTGCAGTAGAGCATCTGCACAATGATGGATGCATCATTGTGTTTCACTCCTTCAGCATTGCATCCAGGGAAGATCTAGCAAAAGTTTGCGAAGCATTTGACTTCAAGAAGAAGAAAGACTGGCTAGGCATGAACCGCATGCATCTCACCTCGCCAATGGACACCACAAAGATGGTAATTTCAGTACAGATGCTTCAGTTTTTGTCACTTATTTTCTTTTAAAATTCTATTCATTGATCTCTAATGTTCTTGTGTCATATATGTTGTAGACACAGAAGTTTGGAGTCACTCTCCTTGTCAAGGACCTCAAAGCAAAAGGCGAATCCAAATTTTCTTTCAAGCATACTGAGATGATGAAGAAGGCTGGGGTGGATGTTGAGAATGATGACATGCTGATGAATTACATGCATGCAGATGACATCTCCATGAATGGGAAGAAGCCATGGAGAGGCCCACGTGAAAAAGATCCGAGGTTCTTTACCCTCCTCCTTGAAGCCACAAGCAATGAAGGCGATGTCATTGTGGACTGCACGGCATCCACAGGTTTGTCTTCAATTTTAATATTTCACACTTCTATGTCATTGTATCAATTTTGTCATCTCTCTAACACATTTTCATTACATGAATGCCCTAGGTGCTTGCATTTTGGCTTGTAGAGGAATTGGACGCAACATTCTAGCTTTTGAGGGGGACAAAGATGTTTTCAATGCCATTTTGAAGCCCATGAAGAAGTCATCACCCTCAATGCCAGTGGCTCCAACCCCCGAGACAACAGTGGACTTGACAATGGATGTGCAAGACGTGCCTATTGTGCCTTGCAAGTTCGTTCGCAAGGGAAAATCCAGTAAGTAAGTGGAAACTTCTTTCATTCTTTATTATTTTTCTTCATATCACATTTGCAAAGACTAATATAATGTCTTCAATTTTTGCAGAGGTTGTGGATTGATCTTGAGAGAGGTCATGGACCAAAATCAAAGGCTTGTCGTTAGTCTAGAGAAGCCTTTCAAGCTACCACCGTATGCAGAGCAGATGGCAAGTGCCTTTGTAAATTTTGGTTGTTCCAAATCAAAACGACGCAAAGACACTTACGCCCTCAATGTCTTACAGTTTATAGATGCTTCTGCATCTAAGGGACGGGAGTCCTCAGAGTCCTCTACAGGGTCAGATTCAGTGACTGAGTCTACAGCCACTTAGATTCTTGAGATTGACTAATCTCTTGAATCTTACTATTGTGTATTGGATTTTATTTGGATTGGATTTGTGTGTTTTATGGCTACTTCTGGAGGTCTCGAATTTCTCTTTCTATTTATTTGATTTTTGTTTTGAAAACATCTAAGGTAATGGCTCTTGCTAGTTCTCCCAAAACCTACACCAAGAATAAACAAATAAATAAATTTTGAGGCAAGAAGGCAACACTTACAATTCCGTCGGATCCGACAAATCCTTACATATTGTCTTCCAATTCTTTCTTTTCATTATACATCTCAAAATCAATCTTCTTTCAACAACACCTAGATTGACTTATTTAGTGAATGAGTTGCATCAAATTAGAGTATTTCCAATGCCTTTTGTGATTTCAAGGTTTGGGTATTTATGAGATGTTCTTTGCTGTTTTCATTTTGCCTTCACATTCCTTAATTTATCTCTATATAAAAAAGATTTAATATTCTAAATTAAAGCTAATCGACAATATAAACCTAAGTGCTTTGATTCTCACAATTAGATTTTATATCCCTACTCTTGTGTATACAATGTCCATGATCATAGGTGTATGCAAAGAGAAAATGAAGAAGAAAACAAAAAGTGACTTTTGTAGTCACATCTTTGAAATAGACATCATATCTTCTTCATCGCCTAAACGTTGAAAGTCCACGATTATAGGTACTAAACTCTAATTTTTGTTACCCTAAAATCCACGATCATAGGTGGTCAACTCAAATTTTTTTCAAAATAAATTTCCCGCTCACAAGCTCACAGGCTCCTGCTCCCCCGCTCGCTTGCTAGCAACCCTGATCCAAAATGGCACCTGACCTTAAAGCGCCATCACATTTTAAATAGAATGTACAAACAATTGATTCATGCCATCTATATAAAGTTTGAAAACAATCTAATCTAGAATCAATCTCATCCAAAAGAACTATATCTTTTTCAAAACATCAACTTTCTTACTTAGAAAAAACATCCATCAATCTTCTAGCTCCCGAAAATAAAACAAGCCAATACTTTCCCTATTATGAAACTCTTTCTATCTCCAAAAAATACCCATCAATCTTCTAGCTTCTAGAAATAAAACCAAGCAATTGCTTTCCCTGTAAGAAAATTCTTTCTATCTCCAAAAAATACCCATCAATCTTGTAGATTCCAGAAATAAAACCAACCAATTACTTTCCCTAGAAGAAAATTCTTTCTATCTCCAAAAAATACCCATCAATCTTCTAACTTCTAGGAACAAAACCAACCAAATACTTTTCCTATAAGAAAACTCTTTCTATCTTTTTATCTCCAAAAAACACCCATCAATCTTCTAACTTCCACAAACAAAACAAACCAAATACTTTTCCTATAACAAAACTCTTTCTATCTCCTTCTATCTCCATGACATTTCCTCCAACTTAGAACCTCAGTGACAATTGAATAATGATGCCCATTCCTATTTCTGCGTGTTGTTGTTGGGAGTCAGTCGGTAGTCACATCAGAGCCACATGCCTCGCCACTTGTTGATACAGTGGTCATTTGGAGTTCGACCGGTGGCGATGCTCTTCGGGTTTAGGCAAAAGGACAGTCTCGGCAAACGAAGAGGTGCCATTGTTGGGTGCACCCGAGATTCCCAAAATAGACGTCATGACATTATACAGCTGCACATTCTCGAACGACGGCACCTTCTTCCCCCTCGCAAACTGCGGCCCACGTGCGAAGAAAACCGTCCTCATCGAGAGATACGCATTGTCATACCCATGAGCACCCCCGCAAATGGACTGGCTCCTCGTCTCCGCCAACGCGTACCCCTCCGCCAACATGCCAATAATCGGGTGAATCCTGTCGCTCCCGGAGAAATGCAACCTCACAGGCAAATCCTCTTTCAGGTACATCTCCATGAACTCTGCATTCTTCACTTTCCCGGACCCCAGCCCCTTCGTGATGTTCTGAAACACTTCTCCGACATCCACCCCCGGCGGTGGTCGAATGGTCCACAAGGGGTAGTAAGAATCAACCCACTCTGTCGGAATCGTAATCCAGGGCGCAAGGTCTTCAAGGTATATCACCCTATCAGGACAGGTCCCCACCATCCCGTGATCTCCAACCATGATAATCGTGACATCATCAAGAATCCCACGCTTCTCCAGCCCGTCCATCAACCTCCCAATCATGCGATCGATTCGCTTAACTTGGTCCGTGATTTGGGGTGCATCAGGTCCGTAGGCATGACCTGCCTCATCAGGCTGGTTGAAGTAGCGCGCGATCAAACTGGGTCGAAGACTTTCAGGCAAATCGGTGTACTCTAAGACGCGGTCAACACGATCCTCGAACGGGATAGACTTGTTGTAATGCGGGCAAAGCTCCTGCGGACACTTCCACGGCCCTTTCACAACTTCACTCCCCTGCCATAAGTACGCCGCGGCAGGGAGGCCGTTCTTCACCACCGTCTCCCAGATCGGCTCCCCAAGCCACCACTTAGGATTAAGGTTCTTCGCCGTGAACTTCTCCGTGCTGTTCGGGTCAGGGTCGCTGAAGTAGTTCGCGATCACGCCGTGCCAGGCGGGGTACAGCCCCGTGACGATGGCCGGAGTAGTGATTCGGAAACGTCAAAGAAGGATAGACAGGGATCATGCCCGTCTCGGCTTCCGTCCCATTCAGTCGTAGTCTATCGATGTTCGGCGTCGGCACCTTGAATTGATAGCCCCAGCGGAAGCCATCGGAGGAGATCAAGATGACCATCGACCGGTTCAGCTTCTGCAGAGGGCGCGCCGTTCCCCATTCAGAAGTGCAGGAACCCCCAGTGGCGCCGTTGCGGAAGCTCGAAAGCACCAACCATACCACTAAGCCGTTGAGAAGCGGAAATGCGGTTGCCCAGAGGACCCAGTTCTTGCGCAGGGAGCTGTCGACGAGGGACTGTGGAGCGACGAAGTGGGGGAGGAGAGGCGCCTTGAGAGGAGACGCGAGGTGCGCGTCCTTCAAACGGACCTTCTGCTTCGGATCCGCCATATCCACTGCAGCTCTGCAATAGAAAATGGGAAACAGGCAACATTACCAGAACTTGCTGGGATTAGGCGGAGATGGCGTTCACAAAACTCACGGGCTTCTACTGTAAATTGCCACTGAAGCCAGTGTTCAAGCTCCATGAGATAATTTATAGCTCGGTTCCTCAACATGCAAATCTCGTGCTAGACGCATCAGCGAGGCAGCGCGCGAGACGTTCTGAAACAAAAAGGAAGATAATCAGATATAACCAGTTACTGAATGGCCCAAGGTTTATCATGTGTGGGCCTGTGGGGAGGTTCTGACCAGCCCTTTTTTATCCGGCACCATGGGGCCAGATTGCACCATTTCAAAATAAAAGTCTTTTTTTTCTAGATAAAAGTAATCTTTTTTCGCCAGAATTTTTTAATTTTCTTCAATATATGGATGAAGTTGTCAAATTTGGATGAAAAAGTGTATGAATATGATGGAAAAGTGTTTTTAAGCCCAAAAGACACATGAATGTGAAAATACAATGCTTCACCAAATTTGAAGTGATTGCCATCTTGGCACTTTCTCAAAAAGTTAAAAAAAAGGGCTGGTTCTGACCAGGTCTTCTCATTTTCAACTAGCTGAAGTGGCGATGTAAAGTTTGGTGCTCCAGATTTAACATTCATCCACATATTGGATACAAAATATCACTGATTAGCTGATTAGCATACTCTCACTATCACACATCTGTAATTATGTTGCCATCCACATTTTGGTTTTTTCATAATGGTACGTTGGCACCAGTCTTCAGGAAGCATCATGACCATTATTTTTCATAATGGTCATTGAAATCGTCAGTCTGTCAAACACTGACGACTTCAGGTGTGGGTGACGTCAATGGCCTGCCGCAAGGTGCGCGACAGACTGGCGTAGAGACAACACTCTTTGTGACCCTGGCATTCAAACCGGACAGGCTTAGATAGACGCTGGAACTGCCCTAGCTTCTTGCCGGGAGCAAGCGTCGACTTCTGCATCTCCACACTAGAGAGGAGTTTGTATTCCATTCCGGGAGCCACTAATTTGAACGAGAATTGGAACAGTGAGACTGCATCTTCTTCCAAATTACAGTGCAAACATAGTGTCTGAGATTTGAGTGAAAGATTGGAAGTATCAGCTTGATCAACGTCGACAACATTGGATACGACAGAATCTCGAAACACCTTCAATCCAGATGCTTCCACTCGATTCTCAAATGCTCTCACCACATCCGTCTTAGTGAATTTCAAACTGCAGCGATTTTTACTGAAGCCCCCTCTCGCTGAATTTCCAGGTCCTCGTAAACAGCGTTACACTCACTAGGCCTTGAGGTGGGGTCAATTGCATGCATGCATAATGATATGCATCTTTAATACGTAACATAGTTCCTCCGTAGTGGGCTTTTGCCAGCTCCATTAAGAAGGAGCTAACTTACGGGCCTCAAATCTAGCTTTTCCCTTGATGTGCTCCTATTTTAAAAGTGATGCCAAACTGGGCGGTTATTAAACGCTGAGAACCAAAAAAAGCCACCTCGTTCTCACTCTTCTCCAAGAACTCTGTTGTTCCTGGTTCTGTGTAATGTCATAGCAGAGTTGCCCAGATTTTTGCATCTGATTTTATGAAGTGGCGTTACATAAGTGGTGTTAAATTGCATGACTTCAACTATCACATAAGAGTATATTCTTTCTCTTAGAGCCTTGCAAAATCTTCAAACTTTTGTCAAAATCTTAGTCAGCTCTCATGTAAAATTTTAGAATCTTCGTTGAAAATTGTCTTGTAATATTGAGACTCTTTATATTTGTGGTGATATAGCATGGAGGTATCCTATATGATTCAATGTGCATTAAGTCTTTTTTTTAAATGCCACTCATTATCTTGTGATTAGTTTAGAATCACATGGTACTCTTATGGCGAATTTTGTTAAAATGGTGGTATTCCATTAGTTTGACACTTTTGATAGTTCAGACCGTGCACTCTGAAATCTAAAACTGTCACAGATTTTTGAAATCTACATGTGTTGTAGATGTCTGAATTCTACACCAGTCCAAGATGTTATAGATTGCACAATCTGAAATCTAAATGTGTTGAAGATTTTGAAAATCTATACATGTCTTAGATGTTTGAAATCTATATCATTCCTAGATGTTAGTTTTCAATTCAGACTGTGCGGTCTGAAAAATGGCGTAACGAATACCGTCATTTTAACAAAATTCACCATTCTTTGAATTTGACATGGAAATTCAATTTTGGTAGTCTTGCCAAAATTGACCCTCATCTACGATATTAGTGAAACTAATTGGAGAATTGCATGTAGAAGAGTAAAAATATTGGTCCAAAATCCTTTTCACATTTGTAAAATTTCTTATCATCATGCTCATTTGCATACAACTTATACCATACACTTACAACAAAGTTGAAGGACTTGGCTTGTCATTTAATTCTCCTAGGCCTAGGGTCTTTGGGGACTTCAAAACATCATTGTTTTTGAAGTGTTAGGGCCATGATTTGCTTGGGTATCACTTTTTGGACACACTAATTAGCTGATTTTTGTTTTAGACCTCCAATGTGTATCTAATTTGTTCATTTTGATCAATTGCAAAATCCTAATTAGTAGCTATGAAAATAGCACCTCAATGGATCAAGACATATATTCCTATTAAGGGTGATTGTAAGAAATACTTATACTATTTGTTGCGTTTTGTCACACTTTAAATTTAAATTTAAATTTAAATTTTGGCTATAACTTTTGTGTTTTAACTCCAAATGATTCAAAATTTATAGAAAAGCTACTCATAGCTATTATGTATCTATAATTAATTTTGGAGATTTTTCAAAAATAATTTATTATTTTTAAATATCCCCAAAAAATTCTCATAGTACTTGATTTAGGGTTTTTTCGCACCATTTATCTTCAAAAAGATAAATTTTGACCTAAAATTTTGGAGAGGATGGTTTCTTAGTAGACCTATAGCTATAGTACAAAGTAATTCTAAAAGTAATCATTTTTATGTGTTGTAGAAGTCAATAAAGAGAGCTTCATTTTGCATTTTTTTTCCAAAGGTATATAACATTATTTTGGTGAGTTTTTTGATCAAATCTCATCACCAAAAAGTTTTTTTAAATTATGTATTTTAATGTATTTTTTAGTAAAAAAACACTATTTTTTACAAATTAAAATGTTACAAGTTGTATTTTCCTCACTAGAGCTTTGGACATAGAATTCTCATAGAATTCCGGTGAGGAAAATACAACTTGTAACATTTTAATTTGTAAAAAATAGTGTTTTTTTACTAAAAAATACATTAAAATACATAATTTAAAAAAACTTTTTGGTGATGAGATTTGATCAAAAAACTCACCAAAATAATGTTATATACCTTTGGAAAAAAATACAAAATGAAGCTCTCTTTATTGACTTCTACAACACATAAAAATAAGTACTTTTAGAATTACTTTGTATAGTAGCTATAGGTATACTAAGAAACCATTTTCTCCAAATTTTAGGTCAAAATTCATTTTTTTAAAGATAAATGGTGCTAAAAATCCCTAAATCAAGTACTATGAGAAAATTTTTTGGGCTATTTCAAAATAATAAATTATTTTTGAAATATCTCCAAAATTAATTATAGATATATAATAGCTATGAGTAGCTTCCCTGTAAATTTTGAATGATTTGGAGTTAAAAGATAAAAGTTATGGCCAAAAGAAAAATCAAAAACTAAGGTGTGACAAAAGGCTTTAAATGTTTCTTGCAATCACCCTTAAATTGTTGTTTTTTAAATTTAAATTTGTGGATTTATTGATAGAGGTGAAAACAAAAGCTAAATTTTAGGATTTGGAGGCATCATAGAGCATACTTTATTAAGTTTTTATTGATAAAATAAATCATGTATTAGCACACTCAATGTAAATCATGTTCAAAAATTATATTAAAAAAAAATTTAATATTCCATATGCTCATTTTTAAAGGGTCTAGGTATATTTGACAACAGTTATTTTTTTAACTAAAAAAATCTTTTAAAATTCTTAAAATTCTTTGATTGTGATGAGTTATCTTTCTTGATAGATAATATGTATAGGTCATTGAAACCATATTTCATGAAATTATACTTTATTATATTTAAAAGATGAAGTCGTTTGATGACACATTATAAGGGATTGATATTATAATTTATACAACATTTTTGGATACCCCAAGTCAAAAATTGCCCCACAGTCAAAAATTGCCCAATAGTCAAAAATGTCATTTAGGTGTAGAAATCTCAAGTTCCATGATTTTTTGGGGAATATTTTAAAATTAGAAAAATGATATTTTTAAAATTAAAAAAGAATTGACTAATGTAAAGTTGTAAGCATCTTTAGGATGAAGAAAGCCACCTAAGGAAATTTGTTTAAAAAAATATCTAAGTAGGAGAACTTGAAAAGTGCCAAACCTCCAGAAAATACATAATTTGATGTTTTAATTAGGAAAAAATAGGAAAAGAAATATAAAAATAAAATAAAAATTGCCCATTTGCAACAACTTTATGGAGATGGTCATTCACCATCAAACTCACCAAAACCATTTTTTACATGTTTCAAAATGCATGCAGAAGGAGGCTCACTTTGTGGACCTATACACCACATAGAAATAATTATTTTTAAATTTCCTTTGCCAATAGCTGCAAGTCTTCTAGAATACCATCTTTTCCAAATTTCACCTCAAAGTTTGTTTCTTGGGGTGCTAAATAGTACTAAAAACTTCTAAATTTGCAAGTGTGACATTCAATTCGGGTCTATTTCTAAGTAGTTAATTATTTTTTTTAAATTACAAAAGAATTTGGTAAGGTGTGTAGTAGTCATGAGTACCTTCTCTATAAATCTCAAGTCATTTTGAGTCAAAATACAAAAGTTATGACTAAAAAACAAATCAACACATGTCATGTGACACAAAATAGTACAAGTGTTTATTGCATTCACTTGTAGGATGAAAGTGCAACCATTCATCTTTGGTATTAGGCTTGGAAAGGGGAGATTTTTTCTAGTATTTTAACTTCTAATGAGTATATTTGGCTTATTCAAAGTAGATGATGTCACAGGATATTAAAATGCATGATTTCCATGGCCATGAATTTTCCTTCAAGGATTAAAGTTGTGTCTTTGGGAACATCAAACAATCTTTCTTCATATGGACAAATGGATGATATTAACCTTGAAACGTCTCAATCCTTTTTCAAATTTTTGCACATTTTCGCTTATAGCTTTGTACAAATATATCATTTTATCATAATTTAATGAATTTTGTCATTAAGGAAGGTTGTCTTCTCTAGATTCAAGTGTTACATTTGATAAATGAGAAGTTAATTGGATGAAACAGTACCTTGAAGCCCTCTGTTCATTGTCTAGAATATGGTCGTCGGAGCACTTCAGGGTTAATCTGTTTTTTTTAGGAAGTTTACTGGGAAAAATAAGAATTTATGGACATTATGAAATTTTGAAAAATTTCCCAAAAATGAGCCTTTATTTTAAGCTCAAAATTGAAGATCTATAACTAAGTTTCTATAATTACCATATACACAATTTTTGTTTAATAACTTTCATTGTTCATAGTTGTATCACTTTTAAAATGCTAGTTTCATGCTTTAGTCCTACAAAGATTGAGAAGAAATAGGGAACACCCAAATGAACCAATCTTATTGAATAATATTATAGAAAGGCTAAATTGGATAATATTTTGGAATTTTTTAAAACAAAAACAATTGATTATGTGTTCCTAATTTTTTTTTTCATTCAAAAACAAATTTGATGACAAATTTTATTACATTATGTAGAAAATGAAAATAATCAAACTCTAATCCTAAGTGCTCTAATGTTCAATTTTGGAACAACAAACAAATTAAAACACCGTTTCTTTCTCATAAGTGCTTGGATGAAAATTTTCATTTGTAGAGATATGTTATCAAGTAGTTGTCATCTCTAATGGTTGGCTTTTGTAATTTTAGAGTGTATATATTTTTTTAAAGTTACAAATGTGGAAGTATGTCAAAAGGTTGACTAATCCAAAATTACTTGTACTCTAGTTCAAAATTGAATATTTATATCTTTCTTTCTTTTTAATTCATTTTTGTTAACCCCTAAAGCCCTGAACAATGTTTTTTGAGATTATAAATTTTTTGGGCAGCTCACTACAGATAGATTTTTTCTTTTTTTTCTTTGAAATTTTGATATAATGTGTGCCCAAGGAGTAGCTTTAAGGCCCGACAATTTTCAGAACTTTTGACTTCACGGTTAAAAAGTTATGGCAGGATATGTTGTTTTCTTTACTCGGCGGGCAGTCCGGGCAGCTGAAAAAACTTCTTCAAAAAAACTTTTTTTTTAAAAGTGAAATTTCAAATTGGTTCTTTAGGTTTATACAGACATGGGAAGCTTTGAATCAATCCATTCTGATCAATGAGTCAAAAGTTATGAAGATTTTGAGTTTGGGGTAGTTTGCAACCAGTTATAGAATGTCTACAGTACACAAAAAGTTTGAAATTCTTCATTTAATTCAATTTTTCATATTTTTGAAAAATAATAAAACAAAAGGTGTAGATTGTTTATTACAACATTTTAACCATTGGGATTGAAAATTTTCAATTCCATGAATAAAATGTTCACAATTTAGTATTTTGGCTCATTTTTTACTTCTTTCTACTTACTTATTTTTTCCTATATGTTGTACAATTCCAAATGGTTTGAAATTTTTTGAGAATGTAGCCAACTTGCATTGAAGTATGAATTCAAAGAGTAACCACCATTTTGAATTCTTTTTCACACAAATGTGACCTTGTGAAGTGCAGCTGCCCGGATTTTCGCAGGGATAAAAAAACAATTTTTATCAATTCAAATGCTTATATCTTGCAATCTACATGGTGGAAATTTCTGAAATTTTTTCCACATGTTTACAAACCACATTACTACAAGATCCTACGGTTATATGAGTCAAAAATGTGTTTTAAAAAAAATTGCACTTGTATTAGAAATGGTAGTTTTGGAGCATTTTTGGTGAAAACATATTCAAAAACCTTTAGGGGTTAAACCTAAAAAAATTAATGTTCCTTCTTGGTTCAAATGTGGGTGTCATATTTTAAGCAATGATGATTAGGAACTAAGTATGTACCAGATATATTGAAGAGCTATGGACGAAATGATAATATTGGAGACAAATTTTAGTCTCTTAGATGTTTGTACCAAAAGTAATAGACTTGAATAGTATTGCTCCAATGAATGTGTAAAAAGCAATTCTAAAGTCTAATCGGCAATTGAAATCTAGGAAATCTAAAAGCAACCAGAATAAACATTAAGAATGTATATATATTAGTTGATAAAAATGGTTTGTTTTAGAAGAAGGGTGCTATTATGTGAACCTAGGAGCATGAGTCCATAAGCCTAGAAAACTAAATAATATATATATCCATCTTAAAGATACCTATATTAAAGAAACCTTTCATAATTACAGTATAACTATGTTATGAATGTTTATATTATAGATTGTGTATATATTATAATGACCTTCAATGGTTGTACAACATCTACATCTACATAATTATCCTCAGCACTCACATGCTCAATTTCCATACTCACACATTAGCATCATTGATCTAAATGAAATGAATCAAAGCTTTTGAAGAAGGCACAAACACAATCTATAAGAAAACAATTCTATAATCCCCCAAAGAGCTTAACTAAGAGTTAAAAAGCAACATCAAAACAGAAGGGCCTGTTATGGCCAAACTCATTAGAAAAGTACGCGACAAGCCTCTCTATAGCTACGACATTTCTTCTGCAGAAGCAATTAAAGCTGAAATGCGAGCAAAGGAAATCCTTCAAAAGCATTAAGACACATTAAGACACCAGTACATCTAAAAGCAGAGAAATCGAAACTTATAAGCTTTGGACAGAGAAGATATCCTCCGAAGTTTTCCAGTCCAAAAGCCGAAGGAAATTGCTGCTTTGAGAAACCAACCTAGATGGAGGGGATGGAATGGTTAAGGCTCTTGGAGGTTCACCTTTTATAGGTCTGGAATTCATGACTACCGAGGCCGCTCTTGCTGCCTTCACAAGGTGAATGTACTCTAGAAATTTCTCGGTAGTAAGCACAAAAGTAATGGGCCTCACACCAAATGCATTAGAGTGTACCTTGCTACCGAGACAAAGAAGGAAGAGCTGGATAGTTGCAATTCCATGTCCATGGTGCAACGGCAGTAGCTGCATCCCTTGTTTCTGATTCTTCTGATTCCATTGAAGGTTTCCTCTGTTTCCAAGACTGATGCTGGTGGTCAAATACAACAACAGATTAACAGTGATCAAGTTGCCATGACCAGGTTTGATTCATTAAAGAGTGAATTTATAAGTGGCTTCAAAGAATTCTTAATTCGATTTTTATAATTGTAATCGTTAGAATTGAAGACCATTGTAGTGTTCTTTTGCGTCATGCATAAAATGAAACCAATAATCATCACAGGGTACCACTGTCACTAAGGTTTTGTGGAGTAAGTAGATAATTCAATGAAAGCAGACGGATCTAATTTACTCGTACTCATGGCCGAAGGATGAAGAAACTGCTTTTGTATCGAAAATAACAAACACTAGAGCGAACGTATAATAGCAATACGGATCATTCAAACACAACACAATACCAAATTAGGATTCCATCTCGAAGTTTAGGGTTAGGGATTAGGGTTTCCCTCTCTATTTGAAAGCATAGCTTCACAGCACAACTTAATCCCAATCTTGAGGATTTGAACCCTAATTGTCATTGGAAAAGAAAAAAAAAACGTCGAGTAGCGCCATCTATAGCGAATAGCGAAGAAAAGCTGAACAAGTCACACAGAAAAGACGACCTTAAATTGCACTAAAAATTGGAAGCAGAGTTTGAAAAACTCACTAGGCAACACCGATGACCTTGAGTAGATGGAGTGCAAGTGAAGTGCATTGGAGCTCATCCTTGATTCCTTCAAATTACAGTAGAATTGAGAAATTCAAGGAATTTTGGACTGACCCAGTTCTATGTCAATCTGCTTGCAACTGATGAGTTTGGAACAAAAGGTTTTAGAGTCCATCCGCGAACGCATTGATGGTCCCAGATATTTATGGCAATCGGATCCGACTTCACTAAAGTTTCCAGGTACGAAATAAACCACAATGGTTGCAATGCAAAGCTCTGGCTCCTCGAGTACAGATTACAAATGCCGTAACATGGCTAGAGGGCGAGTTAACAATGTTAGTGGCACCTGAAATTCACGACAAGAGCTTGGTTTCAAAATTCTAAACCCTAAACCCCAATGTTTCAAACACTGCAAATTTTTCCTACTTACAAGAAATTGTTCAATATCAATCTTGAATATAATTCTCATGAGATTATGATGTGTGTGCAGCGGCGGCGGCATAATGTGCTCGTTTGCCAAACGTTCAAAAACTCTTTGTTGGTGGTGACCCTTACTCTGCCTCTACCAGGGCAGCACTCATCTTAGGGTTGGAACTGAATTTTGAAAAGGTTAAACATCTTAAAGTATTTTTCAGTGAATTTTCCTTGAAAGACAAGTAGAATAGGTATCTAATCCAAGTTGTTTCATATTTTTTAGAGCTTTGTGAAATTAGTTACAAATTTTTGAAGTTGAAAAAAAGTGGTCATTTGTGGTCATCAAAAGCAACCATTTCCTAAAATGTCAAGATTTGGTACATTGAAGAAAGCAAAATGTATGTTTGGGTCATGTTCACTTTAAATGCCCAGTTGGAGCTCAAGCCTCCTACCTTACAAAACTTTTTCTTCACTAAATAGAGGTTTGAAAGGGATAAAAAATTAAAGAGATTTTTTGTAGAAAATTGTAGATGTTTGAAACATGATGAACGGTTCCTAGACACTTCAATAACTTTTGATGTACAACAAAGGTAGGTGTGTATATAGAGTGAAATGTTGATGAATTAGTATGTATCCCCTTAGTATCTTTGTTCAGTGTTCAAAGGGGTGAACCTATAAAATCCAATCTAGTAGTTTTTGTTTTCTTCTTCCATTGAATAAAGTACTAGTACATCAATCATTTGTTGGAATTGTGTTATAAGGTTTATATGAATAGAAACTGGCCACTTTGAATTCAAAGGCAAAAAATAAGATGTTACATAGGACCACGAGAGGCTTTAAAGGCATCCCTTCTAAGGATTGATTTAGTTTTGGGAGATAGCTTGCACATTTCCAAATAATTTTTAGTACTTTTTCTTTTAAAGGTAAATAGAAGTTACACCTAAATCACCTTTATTTGGGGTGGGAATTTATAGAATTAGTTATAAATTTTGAATGAAAAATTACAAAAGACTCCAAAAGGCCCACTTCTTAACATGTTTATTGTTAGTACATTGAAGAATGTGACTTGTACTTTTGTATTGAAGAAAATTCTTACAGTCTTATTGAATACTTTAGAACCCCCTACTTTATAGTACTCTTCTATATACATTCTTCGAGAGAAGATGCTTCTGAAAATTTGTGCAACATGTTTGAAAAGACATGAATTATTACCCAACATCCTTGAGATGAAAATCTAAATTTTTTTTGTCTACACTTAAAGCCTCATGCCACGTAGAAGGTACATTAAAAAGACAATTATTGACTATTCATTGAGTGCCACAAAAGCAAGGCTTTTGAGTCTTTTTTATTTCCATTTACAATATTCGACGTTATAGTGGATGAACTTCATCTTTGGGGATGTTAAACCATCAAAAAAAATTAATTATTATGTATAAGACATTTATCTATGCCACCTTGTTATGAAATTGTATAAGTTTCTAGAAGTTTTTCTCAAAAATAACAAAAGTACTTTAGGAGCTTCTAAGAAGTTCTTTGTAGCTTATAAATGTCCAAATAATAACAATGTAGTAACATAAGTACACCCACATACACCCCTCAATATTCAATGTCTTGAGGGAGATACTAAAATTTATGACATCGGTTTGAGAAAATGTACACAATTAGTATATGAGAGTCTATTGTTGATTATTTGTGCAATATGATACAAAATTTAGAAAATTCATATCTTATTGTATGATGTCCAAATAATGTATGTAAAAGTATTTTGATGTCTTCTTCCACTTGCCAATAAGATTCAATAAAATTTACATATGTTTAACAATAACAAGTGTATTGATTTGCTATTAGTGGTGATTATAAGTGCACTTATCTTGTAGCAAACTTCTATGCAAGGGAAATCAACCAAAGCCAACAAATGACATAGGATAAATTTCAATTTTCTACTTAGGAGTCTACAACATTTGTTTTCGAAAATTGGACACCAACATGGATTTTGGCCATACCTTGCCGAAAGTGGTAGAAGTAGGTTTCTATCAAATTATTGGGAAACTATTATTAACATTAGACTTGAATTTTTTGTTTGCTTTCAAACTAATAACTACACTCAATTGGCAAAGGCAATTCCAACTTTGCAAAATATAAAATTTCACATTAATTTCAAACTTTTCTTCTACACAAAAGCTCACCTTTAAATTAAGTGGAAGCATCCCTAATTTAGGGGGATACTAAATCCTCCATTTGAAGTGGATTCACCTTTACTTAGGCTAAATGAAAGAATTTTTTGTTTTTCACATTATTATTTTTTTCAATTTACAACTTCATATTTGAAATCAAAGATCCAAATAACCTAGGAGAGATCTAGTACATATCCTACATATAAAAATAAAAAAACATGTTTTTTTTGTTTTTTTTCTAGGGAACTTAAAATTTATTATGTTAGACCTACTTCAAATGGAGGATTTAGTGTCTTGCCCCAATCTATAGTGCTTCAAATTTTGGCCCTTCTAAAATTGATTGGTGCTTGAAGCATGTATGACCCCCCTCCAATGCAATTCAATGCTACAACACCTCATTCAAGCAAAGGAAAACAACATACAAATTATGGAATAAAAGAGAGCCAGCATGCAATCATGGCAATCATTTGCCTTGTCTTTTTCTTTTGAAGCAACCATTTGTTAAAGAAAGCCTATAGATGCACATGTGGGAACCAAAAAAATTCAACAAGTCCATGAGAGTAGCATGCCCCCATAACAAGGGGTCTATATGAAATATTCTCATTTTTGGTAAAGACTCTCAACCTTTAAAAATTATTCCACGCACCCATGTGGTGCTCATGGTGACCTTCACTACAAGAAAATGGAGGTATAAATGACTTGTTCATAATGACTACACCGATAACAATGATTGCAAAATGACTACAAAATGACTATTTTGCAATCATTATTGTTGGTGTAGTCATTGTGGCACTACAAGTAAAAGGGGTGTTTTTAAGTATAGTCCTAGTAGTATGGTCTTTTAAGTAATGACTTTTAAGTAAGTTTTTTAGTAAAAATTTACTAAAAAGATTATCTTTTTAGTAAATTTTTACTAAAAAACTTACTTAAAAATCATTACTTAAAAGACCATACTACTAGGACTATACTTAAAACACCCCTTTCTCTTGTAGTGTGGACAAGTCATTTATACCCATATTTTCTTGTAGTGCTTGCATATCTTAAAGCACCACTTGAACGTACAAAATCCACTACAACTTGTAAAAGTAGTTGGCAAGTGGTGCATTTGGATCACGCAACTATTCTCCAATTCTAGTACAATGAATCCCATTGACATGAAATGAACCCTACTATGAAAAGAAAAATCATGGCAAGATGCCACGTGCCCATGAGGCCATGCCAAAAAACAATTGTTTTTTAATTTTTACCCTAAGGAATCCAAAATTTACCATGTTAGACCCACTTCAAATGGAGGATTTGGTGTCTTGCCCCAATCTATGGTACTTCAAATTTTGGCCCCTCCAAAATTGATCAAGGGCGCTAGTAGGCAAGCCTAGGAGCTTGAGCCTGTGAGCTTGTGAGTGGGAAAACAAAATTGAACAAATTTTTGTAGGGGACCTATGACCATGGATTTTGTATGTTGTGCAATGGAGATTGGGGAAGAAATGAGGTTAGTTTTGGAGATGTGAGGCGCTTACTTATATTTTTTGGCCTTTCTTTTTGGCAAAGATTAAGTATTGTCAATTAAAAAAAATTTAGGAATTCACAAATGTAAAGGGAAATTAAACACATCCAAAAGTAGCATAAAACACATAAATCTAATTATAATAAAAATCAATACACAATAGTTTGACCCAAAAGATTCATCAATCTCATCAATCTAAGTCATTCTAGACTCAATTATAGAATTGGAACCAATAGATGACTTTAAGGGCTCTCTATGTTTAGATGCAAACAAATCTATAAACTACAAGACATTTAAAGCATAAGTGTCATTATGGCGTTTTGGTTTGAAGCAACCAAAATTCGCAAAGGCACTTGTTATAATGCCATTTGCTCGATATAGATTGGGAGCTCAAAAGTCTTCTTTGGACCAACAAAAAGACTTTGTTTTGGTATGATGACATCTTTTGGTATCAATTTGCAATCCTTGAAAAAAAATAAGACATGGTCTTAGGCTTTTAGAATATGAAAGTGAATTGAACATGCAAACAAAAAATTCAAATATGCTAGCTTACTTATTGGATTTTTCTTTGCAAACAAATTTGCAAGGAACGACAAGCATGTCATCTAAATCATATGAAACCTCAACCACTGGTGTTGGCACAAGTGTTTCCACCAAGGATGTTGGTGGCTTCTTCATCATCTTGAAGATGACATTGTAAATGTCTTTGTTCCCTTCCAAAGCCACAATATGGCATCTAGTGCCATCACAATCCGTAATGCATGCACTTGGAGGTAATGAAATTAAAATGTATTAGTTCCATGATTGAATTAGTAGAATACAATTAGAATGTAAAAGATTTCCATTGAACACTAACATGTGGATGCAATGCAATCTAAAATCGAATGTCCTTTGATGTTTATAGCTTTGAGGAGGATAGTGAAGAATCTTGGATTTTTTTTGCACATGCCCCGCCACAACTTCTTCTCATTTATGGCCATGTCATCTACATGGGTGTAGTTCATCAACATGTTATCGTGTACATAGTCAACTCCCCCATCCTTTGTCATGGTGTTGGTTTGCTTTAAGAAGAATTTGAATTTCTCTTTTGAGTTAAGGTCCTTCACAAAGAGGGTGACTCCAAATTTCTCTGTCTATGTACGATATCGACACCAAATGTACATTAGAACGCATTGAATATTTGAATGGAGTGGATTACATAGGAATTTTTGATGAAAGCCAAAAAATTTGAGTGGAATTTACTATCTTGGTCTTATTTATTGCTGAGGGGAAATGCATGTAGTTCATCTCCATACATCCAATTCTTTTTCTGCACTAAATCGTACGTCTCACATATTTTTGCAATGTTCTCCCTTGACTTTATGTTATATGAATGAAAGACTGTGATGCATCTATCATCTTGCACTCCTATAGATGCTTTGTGGCAAAGTGTGAGTCCCGTCATTGTCACTTAGGCCTCGGATTTTTCTTTTTTTCGCTTATTGCTCATATTTAGGGTCATTATGGTTAAAAATCAACTAAAAAGAATGCTCAAAGTAGGATTGATACAATTCCCGCTAATGATAGAGAATTGGGTATGATTATTTCGAAGTACCTTAAAAGACTCCTTAGAGCCAAATTCTATGTCTTATCAGGAGATTAGACATGATATTACATGATTACCAAGAGATTGCACTAGCGAATACTCAAGATGTGACTTAGCACTAAGGTGGGCCTTAACGGAAGGCTTGACAAGGGTCCCGGAAGATTGGGCTCCGATTGGCAACCACGGGAGTCCGACAATCTCCTACAAGCGTCACGGCGAAGCCAATTGGTGGAGATTCCCTTGTACGGGAATGATTCCTCCCCGGAGGAATTAATTCCGCCATAGTGCAATTTCTACTTTATTTAGACAGTGTGGGTTTTCAGCGAAACTTTGCGCTTTTCATTAGGGGGATTCCTAGAAGATCCCCTAAAAGTTTTGTAATTTTCTGGATTATGGAAATGACTCCATGGGAAGTCAACTGCTTTTACCGGCAATTGGAAATTCATAGAAAATTCCACAGTGATGGTAAAATCCCACTAAAAATTAGGATGATATGTTTTAGCATAAATAAGCGTCCCGCCAAATTTCAAGACATTCTGACATCAACAAGTACCAGAACTGGCAGCGAAAACAAGTTTTGATGGTTTTACCAAAACTCTTGCAAGTTGACCGGCGCACGGGGAGCATACGGAGTCCGATTTGGGTCAACTTAGACTCTTTTCTAACATTCTTGGACCTTCCCGACAACCTTGGCTAGTCAAAACCTTTGGAAAAAATCAATTCCAAAAGATAGATTTTCCACCCTTTTTACCGATTCGTAAATGTTAGCTTTTAAGCGCGTTTAGGCTCCAAGAGTAAGGGGTAGGGATTCCTCTAGACTAATTTGGGTCTTCTGGAGATAATGGCGCTGTCTATTTGGCGATCGGACCATTTCTCCAAAAGTTAGAATAGCTACAACAGTAGGGTAGATTTTAAATCGTTAATTTGGATTTTCTTTGGTAGTTTAGTTCATAACTTGAGGGGGGAGGAGGCCTTGGAAATGTATAAAAGGCCTCCCCCTCCCCTCATTCCGTACCTCTATTTCATTTTTCGAAACCTCTATTTTCATTATCACACCTCTTATCATTTCTTAATCTCATTTCATACATCAACCACTACCATCTCCTATTGCCATTTCAAACCTTCTTAGTGTCATTGATTGCTATATTACAATTCCAAGGACGTGTGTTATCACCTTCACTCTACTCTAACCTTGGTGGTATTTTTTAAACTTCCTTTGCTATTACAAGTTGTCTTCAATTATTGAAGCATTTGTTGTGGTTTTTATTGGAAGTCCTTGTGTCCTCTTGGGGGTTCTCCTAACTCCTTGGGTCTTTTGTACTAGTTATCTTTGTGATTCTTGTGAAATTGAAATCATAATCCTTCGTGATTAGTCTCTTCGCGGAATTTACAGTTTGGATAGGCTTATTGAGAATTCCCCCCGGGCCTAACCGTTGAATTGTGATCCACAAAAACCCGTGTTTAGAGGAAACTCAAAACTCCTTAGAACTCCTCGGGAGGCAACCCCTTGCCAAACTTTCTAGGAATCAAGAGTGAAATTCCTCAGACGGCGAAGCTATCGCCAAATTCTTAAAGATTCTAATCATTTTTTATCAATTATTTGCCCAACGGCGAAGCTTTGACTTCCTAAGTATAATTCCGTGTTTTTTTTTTGTGTTAAAGGGTCCCCAATTGGAGACCCAAAGTTTGGCGAGCAACAACCAGAATTGGAAACAAAGCAGCCAGTCGGCCCAAGCAGCCAGTTCGACAGGCGGCCAACAAGGCAGCAGTCAGAGCGGTGATCAAGGCTAATTAAGCTAGGCCATACGGCTAGTTAGCCAGGCCATGAACCAATTTTTTCACATCATATCATCACTTACTGAGGATGATGCCTGAGGGCCCCCTTTTTTTTCAAGGTTTTTTTGAACACCAGGTGTCAACTGGTTGAGAGAGAAGAAAGGGAAAAACTATTTAGTGATAATTTTCGTTGGGAAAGAATTAGATCAAACTACAAAGAGAGAGTTTTGAGGAGAAGGATAGTTTGTTGGGGAGATCATAGGACTCCCAAAAATCTAGATGACTCCCAAAAATCCAGAGTTCCAAGCTAGATCAGCCCATTGAGAGAGCCAGACCAGCCCAAAGCTGGGTTCAGTTGAGAGAAAACTCCAGATCATTGAGAGCAACAGCCAACCCACAGACTGGGTTACAAAATCTGATTTTAATCAAGGTCAACTCAATTTGACCAAGGTCAATCAGCCCATTGAGGAGCCAGACCAGGCCAAAGCTGGTTCAATTGAGAAAACTTCAGCCCTTGAGAGCCAGACTAGCACAGACTGGGTTCAGTAGACAGAACCTCAACTTAGTCAGTTGAGAGAGAACCTCACTCTCACCACCATCAGATTCAAACTCCAACTCCAACTCCAGCATGTCCACCCCCAACAATCCAATATAATCGCGTGCAAGCTCACATCTCTCAACTTTCAAACTACAAGTCCTTAGCAAGTGTGGAAGTTAGAATGATATGCAAGCATTGAAGTTGGGGAGAGGAAGTTAGGCCCAAGTAGGGAATCATTGACTTTTGTGTTGCATCTAGGCTAAAGAAAAAAGACAAATAGAAAAAACAAATAAAAGAATCAGTTGACTTTGAGTAGTTTAGAGGATTGCCAAATTAGAGAAAAGTTGGAAAACCTTAGTTGTAGTGGGATTGACTTTTGAAGCCATTAGTGATTAATTTTCAAAAATTAGAATATATTAGGATATTTTATAGGTTGACCTTGAAGGCCGTTTGAAAGAAAAGGAAGGAGCCCAAAAGATAAAGGAAACTACAAAAAGAGTTGAAGGAAAGAATAGGGCTTTGAAGGGAAGTAATCCATTCAAGTGTTTATGAATGTACCAACCACCATAATCAATCACAAGAACATCAAGATGGAAGTGGAGCTAGCGCAACACGGAGGATTTATGGAGTCACATCAAGACCTCGAAGCCGCCATGATGGAGGTTAGCCTTTGAAAATTCCTTTTGTTTCCATTTTTTTCCATAATTTCCTTTAACCGTAAAATTTAGTTATTAGTTGTTAGTTTAAGAAGTACTACAAACTTAGAGTTACTCCAAGCCCAACGTCACAAAAATCAAACAAAATAGAATCACAAAGAATTTAGATTTTCGAATCCCAGACTTGAATTAGAAATAGAAAGCTAAAAACCACAATCAATTCCAAAGGGAAGTAATTGATCGGTAAATTTTGATGAACCGGACAACGGTCAAAATTTACTTATGATTAATTTTATTCCAGGAATACATAGTGGAAATTAACTTTGATAAATTGGGAAAGAAAAAAGGATAAAACCGAAAGAATTTAACTACTTAGATCAAAAAGAGTTTAACAAGGTAAAATTTGGATTAACCGGTCAATGGTCCAAATTTACCATAAAAAATTCACAATTATCCACAGTCAAGATTAAGGTCTTACTTTAAAAGGATAAAATTCTTCCTATTGAGGTAAAATCCCAATTGACTATCTAGTCAAAGTAGTAAAAGAATAGTCAAAATAAATTAGATTAGAAATAACCAAAGAACAAGTTAGGATAGGACCGTCTAAAGATATCTTAGAACGAAAAAAACCCCAAAACACTTAGAATTTGATCAACAAGCAAGAAAGTTAGAAACGGAGGAAATCTTAAAGTACAAGACTATTTTAACCCAATACTTATAAGCAAACCAATTAGGAGTAGGAATTAGAAAGATCCATTGCTTAGAAGGCGTAATTGGATTACACATAGGTTAGACACCCACTAGAGATCATTGCAAAAGTAGTAGAACCTGGTTGTGTATACTTTATTCCAAGGGTGGGAATAAAGCGCCCACACAAAGCTACATGCTAATTGCAGAACCTCATCTTGTGGATCTATGTGAGTTCCAAATTCATCACTTACAACTCATTGTTTGTTTGTTTTTTCAATTTTTAGTAAAATATAGTGTTTAAAATAGTACAAAAAGACCAAAAAAGAGTGCAAAATCAAAATAGGCATGTAACATGCCAATATAGTATTTGGTGATATTTCCAATGTTTTTATCCATTTAAGTCTAAATCCTGATTGTGAATAGATTAAAACTCCAATAATACTTCTCTTTTGTATGAATTCCCAAAATAACATCATCTATCATGTATGTAATAGATATTGGTTACAGTTAGGTCTTAGGAATATAGGGAAGTCCAAGAGCTGAATTCCCTGGATAAATTTTATGTTTGTAACTATTTCCTACATTTGGTAGAAACACCGATTTTCAGCTTCCAGAATGGATTTTGTCACGATGACTCTATGAAGGGAATCTATGACTAGAGGAAAGTACTTGAAAGGTTAAAATCATGTGAGAAGGTCAATGGTGGAGCTGCTTTGTCAAGGTTCGTCTTTTTGTAGAAGATTTTCCAAAATCCAATAATTAAAGGATGAAGCGGGATTTATTTCTCCTTTGGCAAATGTGTAGAATTCAAATGTATGCTTATACATCTTTTGTGAAATTTCAGGGGAGGTTCCACAAAAAATTTCGGAATTTTTTGATACTCAGAAGATGCCTTTCTAGATGATCAACTGCTTTAACCTCTAATGAAAAATTCATAGAAATTACCTTAGTTGCGGTAAAATACCACTAAAAATGAAGGATTTTTTTTGTATTAATAAAGAGCCTTAACAAGTTTTAAGACATTTTGATGGTGGGAAGTATCACAATTAATAAGTTTATCCCCAAACTGACAATTTTTAAAGATTACAGTGGAGTTGCCTAGTGTTACAAGTGTATACAACATCAAAATGAGGCCCTAGTTAAGTATTTTCCTACTCCCTTAGACCTACTAGAGACCCTAGGCTAGTTATTTTTCATAGAAAGTCAACCTCCAAAAGTTGAGTTATTATCCTATTTGATCATTAATTTAGTGTTGGATTTTGCTAAGTTTTTAGCAGATATAAAGGAGAAAAGAGTTGGTCAGACTAAAAATGGCCTTTTAAAGCCAATAGCACAATTTTTTTGCAATTTGGAATTAAACTCCAAAAGTTATAAATAGGTCTGGTATAAAATGGTTGGATTAGGATAAAAATCTTAGGTGATAAGATTACCACACAAAATTGAGAAGTGGTGGGTGCCTTTGGAAGAGTATAAATGGGCATTCATTTCTCTTTCAACTCACCCCTTGAAACCACTTGTAGCCATTATTTTAGCACAATACTACATTGGTCCAATAATTTGGATTTTTTGACTAAGTTTGAGCCAAAGTTGCTTAAATGTATGTTTTAAAGTATTTCAAGCTCCACCTTCATGTTTTTGTTGAACTTTAAAGGATTATGAGGTCCCTTCAAAGTTTGCTTACAATTGTTGTATTTTTAGAAGAGTTTTGTCGATTTTGTTGAGTTTTGAAGTATTTTTAAGAGTTTTGTACTAACTTGTACTAATCCTAGAGCCTTTCCCCTTGTGATTGGCAATGCCGCTTAGGGGAGCCTCTAGTGTTTAACTTGTTGTGTATTTTTGAAGTTTTAATTTGTTTTGAGTAGTTTTATCATTGTACTACCACTTATAGTTATTATACTAACAAGTGTTTGTTGTTTTTATTGTTCAAATATTTCCTTGACCCATTTGGGACGGCAAAGCTTTGGCTTTGTGAAAAATATTTTTAGAAGTTTTTTTTCATTTTCCCAAATTCATGACAAAGTTTTGACTTTGTGAGTTTTGAAGTTGTAGAGTTTTTTTGGTCATTTTAAAAATCATGGCGAAGCTTTGATTATCTGTGGTTTGAAGTTCTTAGAATTTTGTCTATTTCCTATTCTACAGCAAAGCTTTAAACTTAGAAGAGACAAGGGAATTTTTTTGAAGTATAGTCCAAGTTTGTTTCATTTTTTTTGTAGGTGGAAAATTCACGTCCGGTATTCAAATTCCAGAAACAAGGCTGAATTCCACAAAGAAATTTGGTCCGGACAAGGATGCCACCCCTTGTTCAACAACCAACCCTAGCCAAGGTGGTGAAACCCCCAACTAGGGCCAGCCCGATCTAGTGATCATGTCATGGTGGCCAAGGTTTTAGTTGGGCCGGCAAACCCCCTAGGCTGGACAACAGACAACTCCCACTAGTGCCAAGTAAAGATTGAGCTTCCCTACCCAAGCAGACCCCAGTAGGGTCTTTTTGTCAAATAAGGGCCAAACCTCTCTATCTAGTTGGACCCCTGCAGGGGCTCCCTACTGGGTTTGAAGGGGGGAGTGGCAAGCCACCTCTTGCTATCTATGCTAATAGATAGAGGTTTCTAGGCTCTAATGTGAGCTAGGGGTCCTTCCTAGCTTCCAAAACGTAGATTTGCCACAACAAATAGTTTTTATTTTTCCACAAAAAGTGGAAATTAATACTTGAGGAGAAATTAGTCACAAATTAGGAAGGAGAAGGAAACAAATTAGGAATAAAAGGGGTAGAAAGAAGTAAAATTAAGTAAATAGAAAGGAAATTAGGGAGAAAAATTAGAGGAAATTAGAAACAAAATTTCGAAAAAAAAGAGAGATTAGGAGAAGAAGTAGATAGATTGAAAGGGAAAATAGAAATAAAATTTAAAAAATCAAATCACAATTAAGAGAAGGGAAGTGTGAAATTAGAAAAGGAGATAGGATAGAAATTAGAAAAATTAGAAGTGAATTAAAAATTGGTAATTATTGATTAAGGAGAAGGATTTAGCAAATATCTCACAAACTCTTTCCTTTTTCTAGCCTATATCTAGTGACTTCCCAAACTCAAGTAGTGATAGAATTGTGAAGAATGAGTCAGAATTGAAAGAAGTTATACCAAGTTGGAAGTAGGATTGAAGAAGATAGGAATTAGGACAAAAATCTTAGAGTTTCATTTCAAACCTTTAGTTGTAGATAGAATAATAATTGACTTGTAGAAGATAAAGAATAAATTATTTTAAAAGCATTATTGTATCAAATTTCAAGAATTGACTTGGAATTCAATAATGTAATTGCAAAAGTAGAAGTAGCAAAGAAATAAGAAATTAAAACCACAAGCTATAACAAACTTCTACTTTTAAGTAGTGAGCAAAATTATAATAAAACACTTTCAACCATGAAAAACGAGGATGGATAGAAACAAACGTACAATAATCTTCAAGATACTCCGTCCATTGAGGTAAGTTACTGAATCACTTGTGACTTATGTAATTTTGAAGTAGGATAATTAAACTAATAGGATCGAACTAGAAGTTTGATTCAAAGGTTGAAGATGAAGTTCTTACTTAGATACAGAGTGATAATAGTTTAGAACTTTATCTTAAATTTTTAAAAACATCTCATACTTAAAAATTGAACTTAAAATAAATAAGATAGAGTTGGACAAAGTTTAATCACTAAAATGAATGAAAAGTAGTTCGAAAAAGTGAAAGTGAAACAAGTTGAGTGAATTTCGGAAAGATAAAAATAAATAAGATCTAAGTGAAGAAAAATTATAATTTAGAGTTATCATGTGGTCGAAAAACGTGGATGAAGTTTGATGTACCGATTAGCATTTAACCTTCATTCACTCATAACTTTTGATAAGAAAATTCAATCAAGTTAAGTCTTACTATTTTGGAATGAGGGAAAAATAACCTACAAGAATCTGAATTGAGTTTTAGTTTGAACACAACTTCATTAAGAAACCACAATGGCCTAATTAGAGGCCAAAAAAGCCAATTAAAACGTAATTTGGGATATCTTAGGGTTGTTTTGAGTTCAAGACACTAAAAAATTATACAAAGATTCATTGCTTGAAAGGCGTAGTGGATTAGTGTGTAGACACCAGTTTCAAACACTTTGAATAAAATCCGGTCGTGCTAATTTAGTTACTAGGGGTAGATAACTAGGTGCTCACAATCTATGTTCTATTGTGGCATGTCATACATAGCTTTGGCATGTGCAAGTTCTTTAAGCAATCAATAAAAATGACATCTATCCCTGGCTACGCATTTAACATAAATTTGAATATGTGAGGTTTTCCTAGTTGACATCTACAAATATGAAGTAGATTAAAAATTTATTTATGAACACCAACAATATTCATGTTACTTCAAAGAAACAAATGAATTTTTACTATTAAGACAAAGATGGTCACCTTCTTTAAGAAGTACAACACCTCGTTGTACAAAGTTGGCTTTTCTTTTTCCATATCCTTTGCAGTGTCTTGAATGGAGATGTTGAAGATTAAATTCTCGTTCTTTGTTGCATCATCTTCTGTAAGGCCCATTGCTTGTGTCATGTGAGTGATTATTTCTTTAGTGAGTTGCAAGAAAGCGGCCTACCTTTTCACACTACTTTGCATTTGCAAACCTTGATCCACGGTAGAAGGTGGTACAACTTGGCTTCCTACTTCATTCTTCTTCTTACCCTTGCCTTTGATCTTGTCTTCCTTTTCCTTCTCCGCCTTCTTGGCTACTCACTTGGCCTTTTTTTTTCCTTATTTCACAATTGAGCTTGGACTTGAACTTTTATTTTTGTCATTTGCATCCCTCCTCATAATGGCCTTCTTTGTCATATTGTCATGAAGGCTAGCAAACTCATCAATTTCCAGGTCCATGACCGCTTTGCCATTTAAAGATCTCCTCAATTTAATTTCTAATAGAGGAGTAAATTCAAGGATACAATCGAAGTATCATCCTCCACTAGTAAGATGAGTTGTGGTGTAGGTGTAGAGTTGGTGGGTGATTGCAAGAAAGGCCTCCCATTTTTTGTCTCGTTTTGCCACAATATTTATTTGGGGGGGGTACTTTAAAAATAATTTTTTTTTAAAAATGAAAAATATGTTCAATATATATTTCTTGAAGAAGAAGATACCCTATGAAGGAAAAGTGGAGGAAATTTCTCTAAGTAGGTGAACTAGACAAGTACAAAATCTCATGAAACTGAGCACTTTTAAATTTAAATTTGTAATAGTTTGTAATAAATAGGAAAAGACATTTATAAGTAAATAAAAATTGACAATTTGGGAAGGATTGATGGTGATGAGATTTCACCAATAGAATGATTTTGAAACCATTTTCAATGTTCAGAATTGCATGTGCAAGAGGTCCCTATTTGCATGAATGTTGAGGATATAAAATAATGCTTTTTTTAATTCTTTTTTGTGGGCACATGAATCACTAGTATTGAAGTAGACCACAGAAATTTCAAGTCTACATCACTAATTTTGGATACTCCACAATACTAAAAAACCCTAAATTGCAAAGTGTGACAAATTAGCTAAATTAAAATTTAATTAGAAAATGTTTTCTGGATTTTTTTGAAAAATAAGGAGTCTTATTACTATCAAGTTGGCCATCTTCAATAAAAATTTCAAGTAAATTGGCTTAATGCCCCCAAAGTTATAACCAATGGCAAAAAAATTACTTTGATTGTGACGCCAAATGATATAGCCTTTTCTTGCAATCACCTTGGTGCGCATTGAATATATAGGTTGGTAAGGTGTGATCAAGATATGATGATAGGAAGGGGGAAGGTCTAAATGTTCAATGGCCCCTTTGGCTTTCAACTCGAATTCGAAGTATTTGGAATACAATCATAATCATTCATTAGAGAGAATGTTTGATATGAAAATGGAAGTGTAAGAATATACTATTATGTGAAATTCTTGATGGCTATTTCACAACTCTCCACAAGAATAAAAGCAATGATAATTTCAAAATAGAGAAGGAACTATACACAAGAAGTACAATACAGTTGATTTCTAAAGCCCACAAAAATTAGAAATTGTATTTGAAGTCAACAACTCAAAACCCTCACTTATATCAAATTGAGGTTTGAAAGGTGTTTCTATGCCCATTTTATCTCCCTCAATTTATGTCACATTCAAAAGTAATTGATTTAATTTATCAGAATTTGTAAGTTGAAATTATAACTCATCAGAGACATACTATTAGATAGAGACCTAAATTTCATGGAAACAAGTTGATGGTACATACGAAAAGAGAACTCTATGCAATGACTAAACCTTTGTAGGCCATGAAGGAGTCCCCCTTCTTGAAATCATTTTGCTCTTTAAAGTAATTCATGAAGCCATGATCCTATATCTTGTGTCTCCATTTTTTGATGTACTTTGCTAAGTACTTTGGCTGCTTTGGACTTTGTAATTGATGGTGATGTAACTTGCATCGCCATTGAATCGATGTACTTCATAAGCTCTACATCGTTGATCTAAAAATGTACAAATTTAGATGAAAACCCATAATCTATGATTTGAAATGGTTCATTTTGAAGTTGTGAATGCAATTTCCAATATGAATCATCACATCTAGAATTATATGAATATAAAAAAATGTTCACTTATCTTTGCATACTAAACGTATTCAGCAACAAGTTGGAGAAAGAAGTTTTCAAAAACAGGCTTCCTTACTTCCTAAGATAGAACAAAGGAATTCCACCACTTTAGGCAATATCTTAATCTTGTATGTAGCAAGCCACCAACTGTAGCTTTTCCAATGTCATTTCAAGATCCACATTCATACTCCAATGCCTTTCCACCTACACTAACAACACATCCATTTTTTTTGTTAAACTTGAAATGAAAAATAAGCAAAAAGAAAACTTATTATGATTGTAATATCTTGAAACTTAACTCACCTCTTTTAGGAAGTCAAGTCCATTAGAAGGATGAGCCACTGCTAGTAGTTTGCCCATTTTCACCATCAAAGTTTTATTTCTCTCCTTCACTCCAGTCTTCATGGCATGAGCAACCTCTTTTGGCTTTCTCTTGCTTTCTTGTGTGGTATTGGTGTACATTCTCACTACAACATTTGCGGCTTGAGAAATGTCTTACTGTACAATCACCCCACTTTTTCAAGTAGTCATCATAGAAGCTTCAATAGCATGCTATGAAAATTGAATTTCTTATAAAACAATGTATCTTACTCTGAAAATAAACCTTCACGGGGATATTGTACCATTTCCTAGAAACCTTGTCAAGATTCAAAACACCTTTTCTTCTCCACAGGCCTGATCAAATTAGTGAATTGCTCAATCGAAGTATCTCTAAGCACCCCATGAAGGTCGGTTGGATACAACAAACCTTTTGAGGTGCTTGGAGTTACCCCTCTTTTAGGTATCCTATAACCTTGCTAAATTTCAAAACTATCATTTTAGTCATGGTCTCAAATTTTTTGAAAAAAACACCTTTGAAAAAATCAATGATATCAAAACTAGAAGAGTCTTTAAGCACGCCATAAAGGTTAGTTGGATTCAACAAATCTTTTTGGGGTGCTTAGAGCTAGCCTTCTTTTAGGTCCCCTATAACCTTGCTAAATTTCAAAACTATTGTTTTAGTCGTGGCGTGAGTCATGGTCTCAAATATTTTGAAAAAAATACCTTTGAAAAAATCAATGATATCAAAACTAAAAGAATCTCTAAGCACCCCATGAAGGTTAGTTGGATTCAACAAACCTTTTGGGGGTGCTTGGAGCTACCCTTCTTTTAGCTATCTTATAACCTTGTTGAATTTCAAAACTATATTTTTAGTCATGGTTTCAAAAAATTTGAAAAAATACCTTTGAAAAAGTCAATGATTACAAAACTAGAAGAATCTCTGAGCACCCTAGAAAGGTTATTTGGATCCAACAAACCTTTTGGGGTTACTTGGAGCTACCCCTCTTTTAGATCCCTTATTGAATTTCAAAACTATCTTTTCAGCCATGGTTTCAAAAATTTAGGAAAAAACTCTTTTAAAAAAGTCAAGGGACTAAAACTAGGGGTATTTTGAAGCACCCCCAAGAGGTCTGTAGGATCTGATAGACCTTTTTGGAGGTGAAAGCATGAAACACTAGTACTATTTTGTATCACATTTGAAATTTTAGAGTTGCCATTGGCTATAACTTTTGAAGTATGAACCAAATTAACTTGAAATTTTGATTGGAGATGTCTAATACAACAACAATCTAAATCCTTATTTTTTTTTAAAATTCAAAATTCATTTTATAATTAAATTCAATTAAGCTAATTTGTCACACTTTGTAGTTTAGGGTTTTTTAGTACTGGGGAGTACCCAAAATTAATAATCTGAAGCTGAAACTTTTGTGGTTTATTTACATACTAGGAAGGCATGTTTCTACCGAAGAAAACTCAAAAATCATTATTTTCTTTCCTCTATATGTGTGCTAACAAGCCTCCCTTGCGCATGCTTTTTTGAACATTCAAGATGTTTTTGAGATCATTATTTTGGTGAAATCTCTTCATCATACAAGATCTTACGGTTATATGTATCAAAAAACGATTTTTTTTCTAAGTTTTGGTACATGTATGAGAAATGGTAGTTTTAGAGTGGTTTTAGTGAAAACATAGTCATGGTCCTTTAGGGGTTAAACTTTTCACAAGAGCTTCAAAGACAAAATACATTGCAAAAAAAATTATGGCCAATAAAATTTAAAATTTATGACAATCCATGGTCATAGGAGATACAATAATAGGTCACAAAACTTACTATAAATAGTAAATTTTATTCTATTTTGGAAAAAAAAATAGCCAAAATTTTTTTGGCAAAACTTTCCTTAAAAATAGCCTCCGAAGGCTCACTGCTCACAAGTTCCATGCTTGCAATTCATATATAGGCTGATCGCTCCATGCTTGAATGTTAGTGTCATTGTAAAATTTATTGGTGTTTGAGGCATGTATGAACCCCCTCCCATGCAATTCAACACTACAACACCTCATTCAAGCAAAGGAAAACTACATGTAAGACATGCAATAAAAGAGAGTCGACATGCAATAAAAGAGAGTCAACATGCAATCATGACAGTCATTTGCCTGATCTTTTTCTTTTGAAGCAACTATTCATTAAAGAGAGCCCATAGAAGCATACGAGGGAATTAAAAAAATTCAACAAGCCCATGAGAGTGGCATGCCTCCAAAACGAGGATCAGAGTCCATAAGAGAAGCATGCCCTCATCACGAGGGGTCTATAGAAAATATTCTCATTCTTTGGTAAAAATTCTTAACCTTTAAAAATTATTCCACGTACCTATGTGATGCTTATGGTATCCTTGCATATCTTAAAGCACCACTTGAATGTGCAAACTCGACCACAACTTGGGAAAGTAGTCGGCTTGCATGCAGAGCATTTGGATCACAGAACTATTTCCCAATTCTCCATTGACATGAAATGAACGATGCTTTGAGAAGAGAAAATCATGGCAAGCTGCCACGTGTCTTTGAGACATTTGTCAAATTTCTGGGCAGCAAAATTGAAATCCACGTGGTCCAGCATGGCCATTTGTCACTGACTTACTTCGTGGATTTACTTCAGGGAAAAATGTAGGATTTTTTCATTGGTTGTACATGATTTTTTTTTTCAAATTCAGAATTCATATTTGTAATTAGAGACCCCAATTTTCTTAGAGTAGCTGTAGAAAGCCCTGATTGGCTCCCTGCCTATCAGAAGCAAGTGACTACCTCTCCTACTGAAGGGAAATCAACTTTTATCTTTCAGCCTTTTGAGTGGCTGGTGGATCAGATCACGCTAAATCCATGGGACCAGCAGGGTAAAAGCTTGAATTCAGAATTCTCATGTTTTATCATGTGAGGAAAATTTAAAAATTCAGTATTTTTTCCCAAGGTAAATCTAGCTTGTTAGGTCTACTTTGTAGTTTGGGTTTATTGACTCGTATAATCCACGTTGAAATTGAATGGCATTTTTTTATGCACGATTTCTTCCTAATTCATTCGTAGTCATGGTCGAAGGATGAAGAAACTGCTTCTGTATTTGAAAATAACAAACACTAGGGCAAACGTATAATAACAACACGGATCATTCAAACACAACACAATACCAAATTAGGATTCCATCATGAAGTTTAGGGTTAGGGATTAGGGTTTCCCTCTCTGTTTGAAAGCATAGCTTCATAGCACAACGCGATCCCAATCTTGAGGATTTGAACCCTAATTGTCATTGGAAAAGAGAAAAAACAGCGTCTAGTACCGTAATCCTAAGCCAATAGCGAAGAAAAGCTGAACAAGTCACTCAGAAAAGACGACCTTGAATTGCACTGAAAATTGGAGGCAAAGTTTGAAAAACTGACCAGATAACACCGATGACCTTGAGTAACTTACATGGAGTGCAAGTGAAGTGCACTGGAGCTCATCCTTGATTCCTTCAAATTATGGTAGAACTGAGAAATTCAAGGAATTTTGGACTGACCCAGTTCTATGTCAATCTGCTCGCAACTAATGAGTTTGCAACAGAAGGTTTTAGAATACACATTGACAGTCCCAGAAATTCAGTATAGCATTGGGGTCCGACCTCACTAAGGTTTTCTGGTATGGAATAAGCCATAGTGGTTGCAATGCAAATCTCTAGCTCTTTAAGTACAGATTACACAAATGCCTTAATAATACTAGAGGATGAGTAAACAATGTTAGTGCCAATTGAAATTTACATGACAAGAGTTTGGTTTCAAAATCCTAAACCCTAAACCCCAATGTTTCAAACAATGCAAATTTGACCTACTTAGAAAAAATGGTTCAATATCAATCTTGAATATCATTCTCATGAGATTATGATGTGTGTGCAGCGGCGGCATACTGTGCTCCTTGCCAAACGCTCAAAAACTCTTTGTTGGTGGTGACTGGTGACCCTTACTCTGCCTCTGCCAGGGTAGCACTCATCTTAGGGTTGGAATTGAATTTTGGAGAGGTTAAACATTTTAAAGTATTTTTCAGCAAATTTTCCTTGAAAGAAAAGTGGAATAGATATCTAACCCAAGTTGTTTCATATTTTTTAGAGCTTTGTGGAATTTGTTACAAATCTTTGAAGTTGAAAAAAGTAGTCGTTTATGGTCATCAAAAGCTACCATTTAGTGAAATGTCTAGATTTGGTACATTGAAGAAATCAAAATGTACATCTGGGTCATGTCCACTTTTAATGTCCTATTGGAGTTTGAGCCTCCTACCTTATAGAACTTTTTCTTCATTTAATAGTAGTGTTGTTTTTTTGGTGATTTGGAGCAAAATTGCACCAAAATTTTTTAGCCAACACCAAGCCTATAGAAAAAAAAGTGGAAAAAAACACTGAAAATCGCCCAATCCAACGCATGGTGTTGGGTCCCAACGCTGTTTCCACGTGGAACTGTCGAGGCCGCGATGTCGAAGTCGCTAGTGCCGTTTCCCTCATCGTGCTTAGGGTTAAGTGTGTGGAGCCGTTTGAGCTCTAATCTATGTCTTGATTCTCCGTTTTGGCGCCATCTTTGCAACACCACATTTGCATTGAGTGCCACCTTCTCTTTGGCATTGAAGTCTCCTAGCGCCACCTCCACTGTGCATTCATTCTCGTGTAGCCCACTCTTTGTTTCCATTCTTGTGTAGGGAGCCAGGGAGTGTTTGAGTTTTTTGCATTCACAGCCACTTTGCATTGTGTACTTGTAGTTGTATGGCCACATTCATTTCCACTTTCTTCAGGGAGCGTTTGAAATTGTTATACCTAATTGGAATAATGGCTTGGTTTGATGGAGCTGAACGTGGAGGGTTTCGATTTGAGGTCATGCTTTACAGAGGATGGAGTGTACTCAAATTTCTGAGAGTGCTTCAAAGAAATGCAGTATTTTTTGGTAAATTTTTGGGGTGTAGGGTACCTTCGTTTAGGTTGGAGTTTGAGATTTTTTGTTTCTGCTCTATTGCATCTGTAGCATTCGGAGGTGAAAGTGAGGGATGTCCGATATTTTGTCTCCGATGGCGGAGAGTCCTTTTGCAACGAAGGGCACACACAGTAATATGGTTAGTGAGAAGAAGAAACGGAAATTGGCCCAATTGGAACGAGAGGCCAAGGCTGCTGAAAGGAAGGCGCAAGCATCAAAACGAACCTTGGAAATAGAGGCCCACAAGCGAGCACGAAATATGAAGACTATGCGTAATTACTTTATCTCCAGCCGCAATTCATTCAACCCAGGGTTGTTCTGCCGGACATTGCAACATCGCGACAGACAGATGTCAAGCAACGTCTAGTAGAGCCCTCGCGACGTCTCATTGACTAAAAATCAAGTTGACTTAAAAATAAATCATTAGAAATTTAAAATTTTGACATATATAAGTTGGGTTTCAATTAAGTGTTTCAATTTTATGAATACATATTACATTCTTCATTTAGGTTCATAGTAATAGTAAGATTTTCATTTTTTTGAGCTGCTGAAAATGGACTTTCGCGACGAGGTGGGACGCCCTTCGTAGCAAGTTGTCACCGTGACACGCGACGTTGGACGTCATACACGACACCCAAACCCAAAAATATGTTCGACAAGACAACCCTGATTCAACCATGGGCCTCTAGAGTCGACAATCATGGAGGTGGACAAGGCTAGCGATGTGGGCATTTCAGGCCTGCGATCCTCAAGTGCACCTATGGACACCGAAGTGCTTCACTCTTTTCTTGTAGTTGTCCGTATATCAAATGACGAAGAACTGTCGGAGAAGGACCCCGACCTCAGCGACGACAACATGTCGGATTCCGATGATGACGCTTTCGCCAATCCACCACTCCAACATGTTTCGAAGCGACAGAAGAAAGGCGCGGTGGCAAAGGCAGCAGAAGGATCCCACGCAACCACGTTCAAGACGCTCAAGAAAAATTACGATCTCCAACGAAAATTTCATAGTGAATGGGCAACGAAAGAGCCGTGGAGCGAGGCGGTGTTGGGGGAAGATGGGAGCATGCACATGGTGCGATGCATCCCCTGCACTATTATACGTGGGAAACCTGTCCAAATGGCTCCCAAGTGGGATACAATTTCCAAGCATGGGAATCGAGAAATTCACAAGAAGTGTTCCCTCTTGTATGCAGCTCGTGGGCCTACTACAGTCGCAGAACAGATTCAGGGATGTAGCATGTTAGAATCTCGCAAGAAACGAGTTCAGTTTGCAACATTGTTTCAGTTGTTGTCAAATGGTAGACCGATGATCGAATTTGAGTCAAGGTACGACCTATACCAATTCTTGGACGTCCAAAGTTGCCACAAAAACATTGGGGAGATGGGTCAGGGTGGGTCATGGCAGAGCACATCTATGATTTCGTGAAGCAAAAAATTCGAACGCTTGTAGGTGCCGCCTCGTACATCGCTCTGTCTACAGACAAAACTAGTGCATGCGATAATACGAGTTGGATCGCAATACATGTTTATGTGATGGTAAACTGGTGTCGCATGCCGCTTTTGTTGACGATACAAAAGATGGATTCTGATGGCGCCTCTACAAATAATTTGACAACCACCGTCATGTCTGCCTTGAGTGCGGGTGGTGGATTGACAGATTCTGAGATTTCTTCCAAGCTACTGTGTTTTGGTGCTAATGGGGTGTCTTCTTTCCAAGGTCAGAAAACCAATGTCACGACACAAATTAAAGAAAGGTACGCCCCTTTTGCTATAGGGGTTCATTGTTGTGCACATCGCTTGAACTTGGCGGCTCAGTCTCTTTCTTCAATGATTGTCATGCACGCAATGGAGGAAGTTCTCCAAAGGACTCACAGTTACTTCGCTCATTCCCCCAAGAAGGCTGCTGAGTTTAAAGCTTTATCTCAGCAACTTCAGTCCAAAGGGTTAAAGTTGTTGAAAAATGTAAAAACTCGCTGGATTAGTTGTCTTTCTCCAATTCGGAGGCTCCTGGCTGAGTACAAAGGTGTCATAGCGATGATGTTGGCAGACAAGAATGACAGGAAGTGGGGACAGAAAGCTAGGGTAAGATTCACTTTCTTAGTGCATTTTTTAAAATCTTTCATGTCAAACTCTCTTATGCTTTCAGTTTTGTTCCTTTACATTTGTTTTCCTTTTTATATTATTTGTTGTTGGTTGTAATTTCTATGTTATTTGGTTGCTTATTTGTGTAGATGAGACTTGGAGTGTTGTAATTGTACTTACAGTATCTAATTTTTAATTTGGTTGTGATTTTATGATTTGGTAGTTGATTGACAGAACTATTCCTGTTTCAGACTTATACTTGTGTATTTTTGTGTAATGCTTGATGATATGTGTTTAATGTGTGTTACATAGGTAGGGAGAGTAGAATAATGATCTTTTAATTGAGTTTCAGTTGCTTGGAGCGTTTTACTTAGCTTTTTGGTTAATTGTTTGAGGAGGCCGATTTGAACTTATTTGTGTACCTTGTATGTTTGTCAAAGGCTTTTACGATCTGGTGCTTTCTTGATTGAACACTTTTTTTAATTTGTATTTTAGAGCTTGTGACTTGATAGTCTTTGATTAATTTGTTCTAATGATTTAGGATTAATGGAAACCGTTCTTTTTTTGTTCAGTTTCAATTTGTTGTTGTGGTGAAATTGCAGTTAGGTTTTCGAAGTTGGAGCTCAGTTATAGTTTCTTATGTATTTGATGGAGGATTAGATAGTCTAGTACTTGACTAATGGCTTACATGCTATCGTACTTTTGTACTTGGAGTGTGCCTGGCTTGATACTTTGTTTCTCCATTTACTGAAATATGGTTGGTGAGATTTGAAGTTTCTCTTGTACTTCTAACCTTCTACTATAGTAAGTTGTTAGTTTATTTTGAGAGATTCTGTTATAGATTTTGGCACCTGATATGATGTTGGCTCTAATACTTAATTGTATTGATTCTTTGTAGGCAAATTTGGCTTTATTCTTAGATCCTTATGTCCTGCTAGGTATGTTGGCACTACTGCCAATGTTGGAGGCTGTAGATACTCTCATTCAGTGGGCACAAAAGAGGGATGCTTTTATCTGTGACTTTGTTGGGGCATTAGGGACTTGTCAGGCCAGCCTTTTCAGCTTCTACTTAAATGTCGACACTGCATTTCGGAAGGACAAATTCCATGCTTACAATCAGGTTTTGCAGTGCTCTCATGAGCAGATACTTATGAAGTGGGATGCCAATTTGAACATGCCTTGTGAGACGCTGACATTTGTGGTGGGTGGTGAGTCACTCTATGCTTTGCATGATGGCGGTATGGTGCATCGAGAGGGATTTGCAACAATAATTACTTCAATCCAAAATGATTGCAAAGGTGTGTTCAGATTTTCTTTGCTTCAGTTGATTTCTAGGAAATGCTACTCAGCTTGCTATCAATGATTGTCCTTTGATTTGTGGATTGTTTTGATTCTCTTTGTTGGATTAATGCTTGTTTGTATTCTATATTTCTAATTAGTCATGTAGCACTACAGCCTTATAAAGTAGAAACTAGTGCCTTCATCATGTTTACTATTTTAGTAACCATTGTTTTGTTTCTGTGTTGTATGCAGAGGCTGCAAAAAAATTGATGGATGAAATAGCAAGTAGGTTTCTTGACCACAATTTGTTGGATGCACTTGGGGTTGTGTATCCGCAGTATTGGCTGCAAGGGGACTGTAATGCTAGTTTTCGTAAGCACTTGGAGGTGATCAAGAACTTCTATGGAGAGCCGAAGTGTGTTGGTGAAGGTGAGAGCAAGAAGTTTGTCCCTGCCGTGTTGGACAAATTCCTTCTTGAGTTGGAGCAGCCTCTTTTCAAGATTGCAATGATTGCCAATGCCCATGCTGCGATGGAGATGCCTCATCTAAATGCTCCACCACATCAGTTGGTAAATCCTCTTACTAAACTTTGGAGGACCTTGGATGCTAATTCTTCTCTGGGCAAGAATTTTGGGGAATACATCAAGCTTGCCCAAATTGCTATGGTACATGTTTTGGGCAGCGTGGAAGATGAGCGGACCTTCTCAGCCCTTTCATTTCTCAAAGATAGGCTACGGAACAGGCTCAATGACCACCTTGGCTTGGTTGTTGGGATGCATTGTCAAAATGTTTATTTTCTCAGAAATTTTCTATATGATGATTGCTTTAAGCAATGGGTGCTAGCCACTGAGCGACAGCGATATGCAGTGACAACCTGATAGATGCATAAGGTAGAGCATGAAATTAAGACTTCTTCATGCAGTTTTTGTTAACTGAGTAGCCTAATCTAGCAGGTGATAAGGCAAGTCACTTATTTTGAATTTTGATTCATTTTTTGGTGTACTTCATGGATTCTTATTAGTGCACTACCTTTTTTTATGCAACGAACAATTTGCTTTTTTTAGGCAAGTGCATTTCAATTTTTAGTTTCATCTTTGAATTCAATAAAATCCCCATTGTTATGATACATGTTTGTTCAATGTTGTTCAAATTTTGTTTTTATTTGCTAGATAGTAAAAATTATAGCCTAAACAAATTCCAAAGTGGACATTGAGGAGCTTCATTTCCAACACACTGGAATTCATAGTCGCCACATCATGCACCACACAATTTTCTGGAGTAGCCAATGTCATCTATTTTAATGCAAAAATCTAATTATGAAGCCAGAGTATTGGGGAAGAGAACGACAAATGTAACAAAATAAAAGCCACATGGCCCACCTACCCATTGTTCTCTGTCTAAGAAGCAGCACCCAACACCAAATGAAAAAAAAAACACTGCTTAATAGAGGTTCAAAGGGAACAAAAAATTAAAGGGACTTTTCGTAGAAACTTATAGATGTTTGAAACATGATGAATAGTTCCAGGCACTTCAATAACTTTTGATGTACATTAAAGGTAGATGTGTATATAGAGTGAAATGTTGATGAATTAGTATGTATGGGTGATTGCAAGAAACACCTGTACTATTTGTTGCATTTGGCTAATTTTTTGGGGAATACTTTAAAATTAGAAAAGTAATTTTTTTTTAATTTGAAAAATATGAATAATGTAAACACCTCTAAGATGAAGGTTTTCATTGAAGAAAATGGATAGCAAAATTCTCTAAGTAGGAGAACTTGAAAAGTGCCAAACCTAAAGAAAATACATACCTTCATGTTTTAATTAGGGAAAAATAGTAAAAACAAGCATTTTCAAAAAATAAAAAGTGTCCATTTGCAACAACCTTATAGAGATGGTCATTCACCAAAAAACCCACCAAAACAATATTTTATATGTTTCAAAATACAAGCAAAAAGGAACTCACTTTGTAGACCTCCATACCACATAAAATTAACTACTTTTAAAAATCCTTCCCTAGAGAACTAGAAGTCTACTAGAAGACCATCTCATCCAAACTTCATCTTAAAATCATTAAAAAAAAGGTACTCCATAGTACCCTAAAACCCTAAACTGCAAAGTATAGCATACAATTTGGGTCTATTTTTGGATAGTAAATTAGTATTGAAAATTATGAAAAAATTAAGGAAGGTTTATGATAATTGTAAGTACCTTCCCTACAAGTCTTGAGTTAATCGGAGCCAAAACACAAAAGTTATGGCCAAAAAATAGATCAACATGCAATGTGTGATACAAAATAGGACAAGTGTTTCTTGCAATCACCCGTATCTCCTTAGTATCTTTGTTTTAGTGTTCAAGGGGGTGAACCTATAAAATCCAATCTAGTAGTTTTTGTTGTCTTCTTCCATTGAATAAAGTATTAGTACATCAATCATTTGTTGGAATTGTGCAATAAGATTTATATGAATAAAAATTGGCCACTTTGAATTCAAAAGCAAAAAATAAAATGTTAGATAGGACCACAAGAGGCTCTAAAAGGCATCCCTTCTAAGGATTGATTTAGTTTTGGGAGATAGCTTGCACATTTCTAAATAATTTTTAGTACCTTTTCTTTTAAAGGTAAATAGAAGTTACACCTAAATTATCTTTACACTACAAAAAAACCCTGTCCTAAATGACGCGTGAAGTGACTGCAAAATGACTAGATGTCCGGAACAACTAAAGAATGACTGCAAATTCTATAATTGCACCAAGGTTGCACTGTCTAAGTGTTTAAGTCATTTTTCAAGCATTTTGAACAACTTGTGGATGAAGCAATGATGAAGTGTGACATTTATTGCAACTATTCATTCAAGATGACATTGACAATATTAAAGGGAAGTGAGAGGCATCCAATATGGATATTGAAGTCATTAACAGTGACTGCACACAACTATTGTGTGACTCCAAAATAACTTAAATATTTTTTTTAGCCAAATCAAGATTTTTGTAAAAAAAATGAATAGGACAATTTGCTGATGTGGACTTTAGTCATTTCTGTGTGACTACAATGTGACTATACATCACTATTGTGTGACTACAAAATGACTTAAATGTTTTTTTAAGCCAAATCAAGATTTTTGTAGAAAAAATGGATAGGACAATTTGCTGACGTGCACTAGGAGAAAACCCTGTTTTATTGGACGGCGGCATGAACATGCGTTACGTTTAAAAAAACATGAGGCACGTCTATTGTGCATGTCTAGAAAAATGCGTCAAGTTTGACAGACAAAAAACGTAGGGAAAACATCTTGTTCGAGGTCTGTTTCGAAGAAAACATCACCGAAAACAGGGTAAAAACTGAGAGGCAACTGACCTGAAATTACTTGCCATGTCACTGCCACGTGAGCGCCACATGTATAGTGGCTACCACATCAGTAAAATTGGGTCTGCCCGTGGATGACGTCTGCTGTGACGTCAGCATAATGGAGGCTGAAAACGGGCTGCACTCTCTGTTGCGCATCACGTTCTGCTGGACAAGTGCTTGTTTTCAGTCACGTTTTTTGAAATGGAGATGCTGCCTTGCCTCACGTCCATTTCTCGTATTCCCTGACACATAGCATGTTCTGGAATTTTACTTCAATGCTTTCTTACTTGTGCGCCCGACATGTTGGATGCCTCACACGACATGTTGGATGTCGTACAGAAAATGAATATTCTGAAAGTGAGCTTTCCTAGAACGGCATTCGTATGTTGGATGCCTCACACGACATCTTGGATGTCGTACAGAAAATGAATATTCTGAAAGTGAGTTTTCCTAGAACGGCATTCGTATGTTGGATGCCTCACACGACATGTTAGATGTCGTACAGAAAATGAATATTCTGAAAGTGAGCTTTCCTAAAACGGCATTCGTAACCGTGGCGTGTGCTTCTCTGTGTCTCATACTTTCACATTTGTGGTGTTCTCTGTAGCAAGGCAAAGTTCTATAGACTTTTATCATGTGCTTCTCTGTGTCTCATACTTTCACATTTGTGGTGTACTTTGTAGCAAGGGAAAGTTCTCTACACTTTTTTCATGTCAACCGGTACATGGAGCAGTAATTGTCATTGCAGTGCCTCGTATTATTCTACCTAGTTTAGCACATTCAACTTGATGTTTGTATCCTGTATAATATGCAGTCATCTGTTGCATTACTGAACTCTGTGTTCTTAGTGTCGTCAAACAAGGCAGACATTGGTTATTATGAAGCCACCCTTCTACAGAAGGGCATCTTCGCTGCAAGCATTTCTTGGAACACTGAAGCATGGAGCACGCATTCTTCATCATGTTGCTGATGTATGCTAGCGCATCTTTAGAACTATGTCTGAATATACATTCCAGTGAGTAACTGAAGCAGTCAATGCTATGTACCACGTTCCATTGACATTGAAGAAATTCATGAATTGTATGTTCCATATAGGAGGACATGTGTGAGCTCGGACATTCATCTTCGGCTCCAATTCTGTTTTACTATAATGTACAACATTACAACTCGCCTACGTCATTGTATGACTTACCTTTTACAACATGCCTTTGAACTACGTTTGGTTTGCTTAGTTCGGACAATAGAAAGTGGCACGATGACATGCTTCTATAGATGTGGAGCATGTGACAATGCCTACCACTATTATGTACAGAGTTACCCAACTAATTCTGCATGTAGCACAACATGAAAGCTACTTCCATGCTCAGGACAAGTGTGCCTTGCAATACATGGACAGTTTCGAACATTGTTTAACATCGTGGAGAACTATGTGTTTTTGTACACGCTTGTCAGTACTCAGTACAGATATATATCTACACATGGCATGTCAAATGATTGGACATGTTTGCTTCAACGAATTCACAGAAGGTGACTTGCAGAATCCATATTCATTCCACAAGTTCTGGTAGCAGCTGAGGTACAAAACTTTGGAAAAACAAATGAAGTCGTAATCATAAAGCTCAGCTGAAGTCCTCATGAATACCTGCACTGACTACACCTCACTTCAAATATGCAGAACTACACAATTCTCTCCAACAATAAACCTGCCATGCCCATTGGACATGCACAGCTTCGCAGTTATCTTACAGTAGTTTGCCACATACAAACATGTGTTCACTTTTTATGAGTACATGAGAAGTTCACACCTTTCTCTTTGCCAGATATAGGGCATGCACTGAGTATGTAGTTTTCAGTGATGGGATTCACATACTAGAGAAGTTCCTGCTTCAGCTGTAATACTTCATTGCGGAGTGAAGATGCCGAAATCTTCAATAGAGCTGTCTGCATACTGCAGACATAACACAGTCATCATGTAAGCCGTTTTCATGTTGGAAATGCAGTGGTCAGGTCAAAGATATAGAACAGCACATGCTCCGTGCGAAAAACATTTAAGAAATGAAGTGCAGTGACTATGACATGAACTAGTTCCTGTACGTAAAATGCCTCTACATCCATCATGATGATGATGCACACTTTTGGACTACCACTTGCTACAGTGACCAGCATACAGTCCTACAGAAGCTACTCATTGTCAAATGTAACCAACATAACAAATGACCTCACCAATACTTACTTGGTCTTGAACTGCACCCACCTGAGCTGTCTATTCCATAACTAGCACTGAGAGGTCCTCCCTTATTATTGAAGGCACTTCTTGTTGTCCTTCGAAAAAAAATATTGACCTGCACTCAAAGAATGTTTATCACCTCATCTGCACTTCTAGCCATCATTTCTAGCAATGAAGACCCTATCCACTGCCAATGTTTGAGTACTGTGCACAACAATAACACAGAGTAGCCAAATACTTCAATGCATTTGCACTGAAAGGGAGACAACACTTGCCGCTGAAGCCCATTCCATAGGACAGCAGTCATTCCTTCCCCGTTGAACCAGTACTAGGCAAACTATACAGCATGTTCAGCTACAGAATGAATGTCACAAGTCGCTCACTCTCTCTTCCGTACATGCAGTCCACTTCCATCGGAAATTTTCCAGTTGAAAACTACTCCCCTGTTCACGTCCTTCGGGACTTGCCTCTGCAATTCGAAATTTCACTCCTGTCTCAGCAGGATTAGTACCACTCCGCTTGAACTCTGTTTTCTTTGTGTAACCGCTCCCTTCATGAGAAAATATTGCGGAGTTCATTTGAATCAGGAGTTCATGTGCTCTTCAGATGAAACAAAGTTGTCCTATGAATTACTGCCCATGGAACTTGGAATGAAATGCGAAGCACTTTTCCAATTAAAAGATTTCATGCTTTCCTCGAGTACTTCTATACCTGTTCTTGAAGTGAGCTTTAAAATCTGAAGTCACTCTGCATTACTGGACAATGTCTAGCGATGGCTTAGCATACACAAAATGACATACCTTCATTCTAGAGTCCAAGCCGTTGTTTTCACTCAGTCCCTCAATTGAACCTCATCCCAATTTCAGTTCTACAGCACTCTCTACTAGAATGGATAGTGAACTCGATACCTGAAAGTAGTCCACTCAATTCTGGGTCGTGCATCTAGCATGCCCCACTCCTAATGAATTTGCAATCTCCATCATCTGAGAGAACTCTTCAGTTTGTCGTCCTCCTCTTTAATACAAAGTGTTTTAGTGTCCTGTGGTCTCTCAATTGCCAATCTCAATGCCACATGCCCACAAGTCGATGAAGGTGATCAGTGAGAAACGTGTTGTACCTACATCACTTGGCAAGCCCACCCTCTTCAGTGGTCAGTAAGACTCTTTTTGGAAAGAAATATGAACTAGAAGGAATGTTGACATTCCTGTTCACATTCCCATTGTTCCAAACACTGCTGTGTACTTACGTGCAAGGTCAACTCATTATAACCGTCACTACGTTGCTGAAGTCCACATGACGCGTGATCTGCGTTACTTGTACCGTAAACTGTTGGACCTTCAGAAAACCTGTAAGAACTTGACATTCAGTAAGCATGAGCAAAAAATTTTGGGAACAACAGTTTAAAATGCACCATTGACTGCCCTCACCATGACAAGTTTTGCGCTGAAACATGACCTTCAAAATAAAGAACTGTGCATGCTAAATGATTGAAGGATACAGTGAACTCGTATTGAAAGGTATCCAATTCTGCTAGCTACATATGTGTTCCTTCATTTTGTGGACATCGCCATATTCTCCAAAAGCAAACTCATGACGTCCAGTTCCTTCGCAACCTTCATGTCAGGAAGTCGATATCCGCTTCTCTCGATTGACTTGGACTGAAAACAGAGCATATCCTGAAGACTTGAACGGCGTCATCATCTTTCTCTGACAGATTGCGTCCAATGTCGCTTTCTCTCTACATACAGCATGCAAGTGCTGTGCCTGAACACCACGTCAAATGCTTGTCAAATGGAATGATGTCATCAGACATTCTGTGTTCAGCAGTACTGGAAAAACTGACAAAAAATTGACAAGCAGTACTCCTTTGAGGAGTGAACATGGAAACTTTGATGTTCACTGGAAATAGTTTTGATCGCGTTGTAGACTTGTAGCCTTGGGAACTCATCAATACGCCAGAAAGTTTAGAGACGTACTGCAATAGTCAAGAAACTTTTATCTCTGTCCTACCAGCGAGAGTCCTTGAAATCTGCTATCCTCAAGTCAATACTGGCTTGAAGAGAAGGCGACTCAAGAATGAAGACACTACAGCTAGCCATGGAAGGTTAGGTAGCGGTGCAAATAATCACAGCGTCATTCAGTACTCCTGTGCACGAGTGACTGCCTTCGCAAATTTTCTGAACATGAGGCTGATCACTACTTCTTAGCAAGCGTAGAGAATCTGTACAAGTTCAAAACAGTAGCGCCTTTCATCAGAAAACAAAATTTGAGAGCACACTGAAACTGTTTAGTCGAGACACATTGACTGCAAGATCCGCAGAAACAGCACATACAGTACGAGAAGTTCTACCGGCACTGGGCTCCACTGTGAATTTTATCTCGGTAGAAACAGGAAAAAGTTTTACGGGGTCTCACGGAAATTGCGAACGACAATTGGAGTGTACAAAGACTAGCTACACCCTCCAGACTTGGAGGATTCGAGATTCAATGCAAGGTTGCTCAACTAAATTTACTTTATAGAGGTAGAAGAGAACTAACTGCAGGCGAGAGACATCGACTTTGCCGAGACATACCTGTGAAAGCATGCGAACTATCATTACATAATGTTCAATAAGCACTGACATGAAGACCCCATCCACTTAATTATTGCCTACCCTGAAGCAAAGCAGAACCAGTGGGTATAAATGCTTTTATGCAAGCAAACTGATCGTCCGCAGTACAGCTATTCACGTGTACGCTGGCAATGACTGACACAGCTCTAATGAAGAATTAAGCCCTCTGAAGGCGGAAGAGCAACTGGAAATCAGCGCTCACTTCATGCCTGCACATCGCGCAGATCTATAACAAAGAGAGGTCGACCATGCGTCAAAAGCTGGCTTGAACTCCAGAAATTCCATGCCTGAGTACATCTCCAAATCAAAATAAAACTTACGTCAGCTAGGTGGAAGAACAATGACTTCAACACGAAATGGAAAAGATTAACGAATACTAGCACATTGGTTTATCAACTCTTTACCTTCGGTACGGGAACTCATGCCACAATGACGCGGCACAGCAACTGATATGCCACACACAAAACTGCTGTGAAACTGATGGAAACATACAGGTTCTATTACTCTATGAACTTCTTGACTTCAGACCAGGAACTTATCCAAAGCTTGTAAGGACAAGAAAGGCAGGACTGCTGTTGAGGGACGTACAGTAATTCTGATATCCTCGGAGGAACGACGAAGACTGGAATGGTCGACGTTCCCACTCTGATATAGAAAGAACTGAACAGACAGTAGGCTTTCTACACATCAAGCAAACAGTCCCGAGCCATTCACATGCTCTTATTCCGCGTCCCACCACGACGCCCAAATCTTTGTGCCTTGACCTCCTATCCCACCTTTGCGACATGAAATACTAATTAGCAAAGTGGTTACATTCTATCGGCTAAAAAAAGAAGCTTCCGAATGACAGTTGAAAGAGGTAAGGGAGTTAAATGCTTACCTATTACTCCTCCAATTCTTCCGATCATCCCAATACTCCACACTTTTTGGCCACTCGAACCCTGAGGGATTGAATAAGAATGCTGGAAAACGCCCACTTGCAACTACGAACCACATCCACTATGTCAGCCGTACCGATATCACAGCACCTTCTCGAACTGTTCATACAAAAAGCGTTGATAGAGTAAGGTGTAGAATCAGGTCTACAGCTTCTCCATGAGTTGAGATGTGGAATACACTCAGTAGTTCTCATCGAATTGCTTATGTGTAACAGCATATCAGCGACCTGTTGATATGCACTTTGCAGTATCTTGCACAATACTACGGACGCACTTCTGAGATCCCCTTCCCATAAACTAAGAGTGAAGGAAGCTGACGGCAGCTGCAGTTGCTCCGTCACGGAGTCACGCAGTGCTGTGCAAATCCCCCTTTCAAGACAAATTTCCCTTGCTAGGGCTACGTGAAGTTCCAGTACCAGAAGGGCCTCCCAAGCCTAAGCAGCAGTCGAGACTTCATTGTCTGCACACTGGACAAGGTAGTCGTGCTGTCCCCTCACAGCAAGATTGAGTCGCCCACATCAGATCACGCACACTGTAAGCAGTGCAATGTGGGCAAATACTTGAAAAACATCTTCTACGACGAGGACTGCGTCAGAAACGAAGGAAAAATCTCACTAACATGGACTTGACAGTTCCACCGATATGTGATTTCCAGAAGTACTTCATGCCGTTCCTCTACATGTTCAACGACAAGGGCAGAAATTGAAAGCAAAAGAAGGACCGACTCAAAGAGCAACGACGAAAGTACAAATGACATGCCACTCTAATTTCATTAACATAACAAGTAACAACATAAGAGCACAGTGTATTTCATTTAGAAATAGAAGCCACCTGCTCCAGGGATTTCCAGGAGTTGTCCAATTGGATGACAGCATATGAAAGGAGCGACATCGATGCATCGATGAAGTGTATCCCTCCAAAGAGCTTGCTCGCCATTGCCAGAAGCAACTTGAGCCTCAAAGAATGGAATGCAATTCAAATCCAACTCTCGCCCCTTCACAACTTCAATATATTCATGATGAGTCACTTCTTCTTCGCGTTGCATACAGTTACAACCTGCACAGATGCAAAATCCATCTCGTAACGCGAAAGACAGGGAAGTACAAACTGAACTGTCTGTGTAGTGACATGCACATGTTGCTCACTACCAGTGGAAACACAGAACTTCATCGTGGATTTCTGTTGCTCATGACACGAGAAGGCAACTGTGAAGTTCATGGCAACATCCGGAAAACTAGGGTGAAGTTCGGCAGTGCACAAGCACATACTCCAGTAGAAAGCATTTGCTTGGAGAAGAGTGCTGGTTCGAAATATAACCATCCACCCTGTTTTCACCCATCAGTTGCCGCTTCGATGTCCTACGTGAGTACACATGATTTCCCCGGAGCCACCTCTATGGAACGTACAACCAGTAGGCTCCAATCCCAGTGGAAATGTGCCAAAGAAATGGGAGACTCCACTGAATATGTACACCGCAGTAGTTATTAATGTCGAGCGAAAATGAAAGAATCACATGTGTTGCCCATTACAAGACTTCAAATTAGTTTCCAATACAGAGTATTTGCACTGTTCAGCAGATTAAATTGCAAGAAATTAGCATACGAAGGTGCATCTCACTAATTCTGTAAAACATCCTTGTCTTGCATAACAGAATTTGTCTGCTTAAGGTAAATACTTGGGGGTTCAAGTGCTCTTCCAACAATGAAGAACTGTATCATTCCATTCCGAAACACACCTAGCAACTTCGCTCCAACCCTGGCTGCAGATAAATTGGAATTTGCCTACAAGGTCAGATTAGTCGAAACCATATTATAGAAGAAAACAACGACCTTGTAAACTTGACTTGCTGTGCAGAACAGTCATTGTACAGGACCTTTCTGTAACATACAGTATTCTAGTGTAAATATAGAAGGCAAAGGTCAACGAGATCAACGGTAAGGGAATCCCTATTAGGTGAATTTTGTAATTCACCGTAAGCAGGATGGCCGGTATAGCTTAACATCAAAAATTCTACTGGCTATGCTATGTAAGGGCTGTGATTTATGAGGGCCTTCAAAGCCAGAACGAGGGACTAGCATCAACAAAAGTTTAAAAGCATGAACCCGGAGTAACCCTAAAGTCCGCTGGGTTTCTTCCTCCATTTCCTCTACTCTACAGACTAGCCATGTCAGAAAAGAAAGAAAAAGAAAGCCGCTGAGAAGTGAACTCAATGCATATAATCAAACAAGTGCGTAGTCAATATTGAAGAGGAACTGAAGCTCCCGATCTCGATCTATTACAGCGTCTGTATTGGGCCCAAACACACGCATAGTTACTGGAGGCACCAGGCCTTCGTTTTTGCCTTCCACTTGTGCCTTCAGTACTGATCGCACCAGCAGCCACAGCCATGACATTCTCTTGAATTAGTTTGGATTCTCAAACGATATTCCACTACATGATATGCAACAGGGACAGGAAGTAACAAGGAAAAATTACGCAGATTCAATGAAAGAACTTCCACATGATATGCAGTATCACACCAGAAATGATAGACCTCAGACAGAATCCTATGTCCCTACCTGGGAGATACCCGTCGGAGTGCTGCAGCAGTCGACCAAGTTGGTCGGCACTTTACCATATCTCAAAGTCGAGCGAGTGCAAGGCTCAACAGTTTCAATGCATCAATATCACTGTGATTCCCTACAGTCCTTAACAGATGGAAGACACTCGTTACCACAGTCACAGTGAAGTAAAAATGACGCTGCCTCTTCACAGAAAAAAAGGGCGAAGTTGGCTAAACCATCCATTGCTGTCAAAACAATGGCCACTTCACTCATACACCTTACTTGTCTACTATTACATTTACAAAATCTATTCACAGGTTGAGTACTCTTATTGAATGGTACAGCTCTCTGCAAGTGTGCAGAAGGGGATCCTTGTCAACTAAACCTGCAGCACTGGACCTGCACACTGTTCCTTTCCAGAGGGCATGGTAAATTTACATGACCATCTCCCAGTTCCATGATAAAGCACCCATCGCTAAGCTTGAACTCACATTACTCCTCTGGGTTCACTGTTTCTTGCTAAAATGAATAAAAACAGTGCAACATGTTGTCTGAGAAGCACTTTTTTGAAGGCATGTTTTCTACAACTCTGAATGATAAGCATAAGAAAGAGAGAAAGCATTAAGGAAAGGAATTGAGGATTTCAGTGCGAAGGTGGTAATATGCAATGCTAAGTCCTGATCTATGTCCACAATCCAATTGACACTTAACAGAGAGTTCAATAATGCTGTAGTGCACATTGACCCCTCCGAAGACTACGAATCAGACAGCGGTGACCTCCTCAGTGACAAACTGAAAAACTAATATTTCTTGATGGTTCAGGCTTCACATCAATACCTGTACAAGCTGTAGTGGCCGAGGCTTGAAAGAAGCGTTCGAAGTCGGCGCTTCAAACATCAGCACATAGTTATACGGCTGTTGCTACCAACACCCCAACAAGCTTGGCAGGTCAGACCGACAGAGTGCATCTTCGGAAACCATTTGCGTCTCATGGAATATGAGCTTGCATTCCTCCAGCAGCGTCACTATGTACCTGTCGGCCAAGTTAATTCATGTTTGACATAATTTTCCACGGCACTCCTATAGCTCCTCCACACGCGAATTGAATGAGGCTATTGCCACACCCACGGCTGCAATTGAAAGTTGTCACTGTCATCCTAATTGTCTCGTTCAATCGCTTCGACTGCTCCAGTGAAAGCCACGTCCGCATACAAAATCTCATCATGCGATACCACTTCACCCTACGGACGCTCATACCATTCTTTCATTTCAAGTTCCTCGTACCTCACCTTCATATGGAATTCTGTACTCATGCCCTTCTGATTTGATCAGGTGAAAACATGAATCGAAAGCACCAAAGGATTACAGTTGGATTGCGCTAACGTGAAGCACTGTCACTTACTCTCGAGAATTTCAAGTTCGAGGAGCACACCACCAGTGTCGTTGTAGACTTCATAGTCATTAAAAGCATTTCATGACACTTGTTCATGATGTACCAGAACTTCGCATGAGTAGTTTCGGAATGGGCAATTCGCAGTCATGGCAAAAAATCTTTGCATCATGGCTACAGTAATGTACGTAGAACGCCTGGACAATAAAATTCCACTCATGACGGATGAAACCAGACCTGCTGTCTCTACATCCGCGTCTGTGTCAACTTCTCTTGTCCTCCTGCCGTCAAGCTACTGCACAGCAACATTCCAAATCAAATTCTAAAATATGGCAAACGATAATTATGCCTCAAACAGTGCAACAGCATGAAACAACGAGCACTTACACCGAAAACACATTTTCATGTCTTTTCGGAATGGCTGACCTCATTCTAAATGAAACGGTCTCCGTCAGGATTAGCTGAAATTCCCAAATACGAATTGGTACTTTACAAAGGATCTCCACGACGGTATACCGAAGTGCTGAGCGACATTACTCTCATTCACAGCTCATCTCCACATCTACATGGACAAAGCGCAATGAGTACCCAAGGTAGAAATTGGCAATACCACGGATAGAGACTACAAGAAACTCAATTGTGCCTCCACAGAGCCGAACTGGAAAGCACAGTCTGTATCATCATAGAAAGCCTTGCACTGACAGAATGTTTCAAAATCCATTTCCATTTCACAAGTTCTTGCATACAACTGATAATGCCAACTGTTGGAATTCACTGCCGAGAAAGAACTGCTACAACACGCTATGTACATGAACACAATAACTGTGTCAAATGTATTGATCCGCCCACTTGAGGCAGGGACCTTCAAGTGCCTAACCTACGTGGAGGCATGCAGCACTAGGCATGGCGGTGCATATCTGTCACAGTATCCTACATTTACACACTGTACATATCATCATCCGAAGAGTTCGAGGAACTTACAGAGCTTTCCACACCTGCTAGGGCCCCTAACTGAAACAACTTACAGTTTTCCGCCAAAATTTCAAAAACAAAATGTCACGAAGCCTTCACTCCGCAGCCACTTTCTCTTCAGCTCGAGCGCCGCCATCTTCCAACCGCTGTGCGCAGCTGACAGAGGACCTTCATTTCTTCTTCGGCGTTTCCACTTTCTTGGCAGATCCCACCTGCATTTCAAGCAACAAGTGTTCCACCATCATGATTGATTGTCTCACCCATCTAAGACTGCATCCAATACTGCTGAAGAAACATAGATAGGGTTCGAATTCCATACACTCTGTGCTACGCTAGTGCATGCAAATCTTAGGACAGTGACACGCTTGCAATGCGCAAGAGCTAACTTTTGCTCATGTCGTCGTATTCACCTTAGTCGGCTTGGACGACCCGGTGGCCTTCGACGGGACGGACTTCACTTGGCTCCTCACAGTGCGACGGACCTGCACAGAAGACTCCCCTCCATCTCTGACATCGCTCTGAACCTGCATGTGCTTCCACAACAGACATGTCAGTTGGTAGGTACGGTGTACTCATGTTCCAATATCTTCTTCTTTTCCTTGGACGTTTCTAAGCCTCCTCCACCAATCGCTTAGCAGAAACAATGTCAACCACTGCACTCATTCCATTTCGAAGAAACATCTCAACAACAGGCTGTATGACATCCGATTACCCTCATTGGAGTATGCCATTTTGCATGAGTGGCGGCAACTGACAACAATAGTTCGCTATCTTCTGGCAGAAATTTAAATTATAAATGCGACTACATAGTTTAAAGAATGCGTGCTGGCGGCTTAGGCATCTCACGGAACTGATTGGATGAACTCGAGGTGACGCAACGGCTGAAGGATACCTGTGGCCTACCTTTCCAGGGGTTGCATCTTCATTGGTAGTAGGAGTTGTTTGCGGTACTGGACTGAGCTGTTTCCCATCACAAGTGGCATAAGCATATGTGTCCGGCACCACAGCATCTGAGCCGTTCGCTTCTTCTGCACTGTCAAGCGACTGTAAAGCTCTCCTTAGCGATTTCTGTGCTGGTGTTGACGTGTCGCTGACAAAGTTTGTGGCAACCACTGCAGGCAGCACCTCAACTGCTTGTAACTGTACCATTTCTTCTCCATGTGCCACAACGCCGGCGCCTTCGACTGGCTCTTGCACAACAGAATTTACGAAAGCGTTGACGTCCTCCGATTCGCTCTTGCTCCCATCTTTCGGCGAGGCTACCGAATTGTTTGGCATGGTTGGCATTTCCGGCACCGCAGGCACTGCAGCGGCGTTGCTGGTCCCACGACCCCGCAGTAGGTCCGTCAACATGGCCTCCATACGCTCTTGTGCAGAGTCAACCTTATTCTGGTGCAGGACCATGCACTCCTCCATGGCCCCCATGCGTGTGCGAACCTGCTCGATTTCTGCCGCATTGTCAGCGGGGACTTTGTGCCGCTCCTCCTCCCGCCTATAGAATTCTTGGGCTACAGCACGGGTTACCTCCACTGGAAATGGTGCCCGATTATTGCGCAAGGTCTGCGTCAGAACAAGAAGAGGCCATGAAAATGTGAAGCAACATCCACAATTTTGAAGACAAAGACTGACCACACACATGGGGCACCATACAAGACCAGAAACGACAAGCTCATTCGCTTACCAGCTGCACCAACATATCCTTTTCAATTGCCTGCAGCTGAGAAGCTCTTGACCCCTTCCCTTTCGATATGGAGCGCATGTGCTCCGACTTCTACCTGGACGCCTCGCTCTTGCGCTTTTGAACAAGAGTATTCCACTGCTCACGGTCCACCTCCGCTGGTTTCTTTTTCCCAGAGTCTATAACTTGATTCACCTTCCAGCGGAGGTGGATTAATGACTTCGTGATGAGTGGACCCAACCACTGTTCACTCAACTTATTCGATGGACCGACAAGCTCCCACTCTGCCAACATTCCACAACACAAGATTTAATAGTGTACATGCAAGAATGATGTCAGTCTGTGCATACACTGACACAAGAGGACCGCCCAACCATGACAGAGTCGTCAACGTCCAGAACTTGGACTTCATTTGTCGATACAATAACAATCACCTTTGGAGATCACAGACTGACGTGACGACTAAGACCACGTTGTCTGCACTCACTTGTTGAGAGATCATAGAGCATCGTAATGAACAAACCTAGACCGTTTTCATGACGCATTACCTTCATACAGTCGTTTGAAAAAACGACGGCGATCTGCCTTCTCTTGGCGCTCCCAACCTACCGTCAAATTCAGGTCAGCGTAGAATAGACGAACGTCTTCGCGCAAGGACTTCATCATTCTTCCATTCGGAAAGCCTATCTCATCAACGATGATGGGCTTCTTCATGGTCTGTCCACCCACATCAGCGAGCCGCTTGACCCGACCCCCCGCGTATCGCTCATCGTCACTGCTGTCGTCATTCTCGTCGTCAGCTTCTGCATGTCTGCCCGACCCGGAGCTGCACGACAAAACAACTGAGAATATCAAACTCTATACTTCCACAGGTCAATATACACTGGCATGACATCGAACATGGATTCTGAGACTAACAGCATCAGGTGAACTGCAGTCTTGTTACAATGGCCTGGAGATTGGGCGCTGGTAAGCTGAAATGAAGAATGCAGTACAGGTAGTGGGTCCTGTTATTTTGAACGTCCTCCTGCACATAAAACGACTGAAGATGAAACCAGAACAAAACATGCTTGCAGCCATACCGATCCAGTGAGGTACTATGTAGCGACAACAAGAAGAGGTATCTAAGCAACGCTGTCCAATGTTTAATGTCCAACCGAGATTTTCTAAGGGAGTTCAAGAACCTTCACAAAGACTACACTTCAGTGGTCACGCAATAGTGAACATGCTTGTCAACGGAAGTAACATGGACTACGTTCAAAAGAACTGAGTTCAAGCACACATGAGATTGTCTCAATCACCTTTCTTTCTCCGCTTTCATCACGTAGCCCCTGGAGTAGCCAGACTGCTCTTCCTCTGAGGACGACCAAGCCCCGAAGTTCCCCGTTTTGCGCTTCTTCTTACATGGTGAGGACGAAGACGCCTTCGCCTTCCCTTTAGCTTTAGTCATAGCGGCTGCGCGCTTCTCTTCTAACCTTTTGCTCCTCGCCTCTCCAGCGAGTTGCATTTTCATGTCGCTCTGCCGTGCAGGGCGCTCATCCTCCAGATCAGTGCTTCCTTCCGGATGTGCCTTCGACGCAGGCAACGTGCGCTTCATGCCACGAGGAGGTGCCATTGATTTTTTCTTCAATTTCGAGCGCTCAACGCTGCTCCGCCCACCCTGCACAAGGACATCAAAAGCATGTCAGTCACTCCGACAAGTTAACATGCAAGAAGACCGTGACATCACGGAGTTCCCTACAACCTCAGAGAACGGTGACGCGAATTCGGCACACAAAATGAATTTGCGTGTGCATCAACGATTACGCACAGAGCACATACAATTCAGCAATTCAGGCAGTAAGCAAGCAGACTGTGAGTAGTTCATGTCGCCAAATCGCTTGAGTCACTGAGCACGTTAGGGCAAGCATAATGAATTGACAGAATACACAAGCATCCGCATGTTGCACAAGCACTGAACCCCTGCATTGAGGTCGACAACGCTAAGCATGCATTTCGTGTTCATAGAATATAGCTAACCAGTCAGTTGGGCATACCACAGTAGGCTCCAGAGATCGAAATCACAGCAACGCTAACCATTTTAACATAAACAAAAAAATGCGGAACTGAAAGAGAAACGTTAGAAACAAAAGAACTCACTAAGACACTCTGAGGATCCACGGAGAAGCGCTGCAGAGAAGCTCCGAATCACGAAAATATGAAAAACAGAAGCGAAACCAGTGAAGAGAATTCTGCCTACACTGAGTGTGCAATTATGTTCTTGTAAACATGGGTGATGAACATGCATTGTGCAAGCCTTTTTAAGCAAAAACTAGTACCTACCCCCGCTGTATTCCCCCCTTCCACCGCTGAGCCTATTGCCACGATGTGTGCGTCGCTGGGGCTACGATGCAGCCATCGGCATTGATGGACTGCCACTACAGGAAGAAAGGTTCCTTGTGCCAGAGTACTGCACACACTTGTGCACGCAATTGCCATTCCATAAGAGTTACAACAAAACATGGCGGTTAGTGGTAAAGTACCTTACCCTACGTGGCTCGCTGTATGCACCTTGATTGCATACCAGCAAATCAGCGCCAGGTGAGAACCCTACAAGTCGGGTGCTTCCGCCTCCATTTCCATCGCTGCGAAATGATTTTTTGTGCCACGCCGTTGCACCTGGAGACACTAAGGAAGCGAATTGCTCGATGAAGTGGGCGAACAGAGCGCAAGCGGACTCCGACACATCTGAATTCTGCGACGGCTGCTTCGGTAAGTGCTGCCCTGTACTTCTTTGTGGTGCTTCCACGCTTTCCTCGCAATGCACTGCCATGTCTACTTGCCATCCCTGGAAATCAGAGCGCAAAGCTGAGAACGAGAATGGAATGAGGTTTCAGTTCTTCGAAGTGCAGGAAACCCTAAACCCAGCGCTGCTGTGTGTCCTATGTGGACAGCGCAGACGTAGCTGATGACGTCAGAACATGCTCAAATTTCAGTGGACGTTCTGTACCACGTCAGGGTTTGCTTGTTTATGTTCTAGTCGACGTGTGAGCGGATTCCTGTACTTGTTGCCAAACTGAGAACAGTGGTCCACATAAGTGCAGTTGCCAGAGAACTGTCGGCACTGAACGTAGGTAGCTAAAAGCGCCACTTATTCATATTGAGCCCAGTTCCTGCTATGAATTAATACAGATCCTAGTGCCTGCTATGAATGAGTTCAGATTTTCATGTAGTCTTACTGGCACGAGAAAGCATGTTCCAACGCATCAAGGAACGCAGGATTTGGATACTATATGCAGAAGTTATGAACAATCGAACTCTGTCTCTAAAAGCGCCATGTATAGTTTGTGAACATGATAGAATTCGGATATGTGTATGCACTGTACGCGGCGCTTTTAGGATTAGGGCCTTCTTGGGTGTACCAACCGTTAGTGCGGTTCAAATAAATCTTGCATGTGGAGCACATTTTAGGACAGTTTCTGAGTTCCAATTGAAACCCTACTAAGGTAGGTACACCCAAAAGCACCACTTATTCATACTGAGCGTAGTTCCTGGTATTAATTAGTTCAAATTTTTATGTAGTCTTGTTGGCAAGTGAAAGCATGTTCCAACGCACCAAAGAATGCAGGATCTGGATACCGTATGCAAAAGTTATTGACAGTCAAAGTCTGTTTCTGAAAGCGCCATCTACTGTCTGTGAACATGATTGATTTCGAAAATGTATGTGCACTGTAGATGGTGCTTTTAGGAACAGGGCGCTTTTGGGTGTACCCACCTTACCATAAGCTTCACTGGTCCGCACATTGAGCTTCATCATTTCCTTCGTTCCACACCGTTTGTACATGTTTCTCTTTGGCTGTCTTCGGAGATGTACAAATAGTGTACATCTCGAAAGGTGCTCCAGTCCAATTCAGAATGCACTCCAACTTTCAGAAGCTTTAACTAATTCGAAGCAACTAATGAAGGGATGGACTGATGTGGACTGTGTAGGAATTATACATGTCTATTAAGGAAAGAGTATATAGAAATGTTTCTCAGAGATTTTCCTAGATAAAATTCATGTGCAAAGTATTGTGTCCATAGAGATATTTCTCCATGTTTTTTCTAGATTCAGTTGGCTTTTAATCGTACATTCTGCTGTGTAGAACCATCTTTTTTGACACATACGTTCATATTGCAATCCCTGACCTTACAAGAACTTAGCGACATAAAAATTGCATAGCGAACATTTGTTAGTACATACATTGTTTTGTTAAGCCATGTTCATGCGACGTTTAAGTGCTAATCGGCATTGACCTTTCTAGTAAGAAATGTATGAACTTCAATTGATATATACAAGTACGTTAAAGAGTGAAAAAGGCTTCTATGGAGCCTTTTTCTTGGACACACATTAGGACATGAACATTGCCGAAATGATTGAAGTACATTAGATTTGAAGTCCACGGTCTAAAGGGGCGCCAACTGTTGTAGGTACTTTCAGCAGAAAAGACAGCTTGTTCAAGATTTTGAGATATAGTTCCCTAGTTGCTCTGGTAGTTTCTGTGGACATTTTGTTCTCAAAATACGTATTTGAACATGTCAAATTGAAGGTACATGCATGATAACATGGAAATTCATCCTTCCAGGTACATAAAAACAAGTGTCACGTACGAAGGCTGCTGTGCGGGAGAGAGACATGTCAGACATCGAATCAGTAGGTGAGTGCAGTCACGCACCAATTGAATATCCTTTTGAGCAGTATGAGTTAGATGAAGCAGCATATCTGGAGGAGTTGGTTCAGCAATACACAGATCATATGTACTACTACGAATCTGGAATTATTGGTAGCAAGGACTTCCAACCTAGTACCACCGAGGATGTGTACCACCAAAATATGTATACCATATCATGGTTCTATAGTGGTACGTATCCATTTGACCAGTGGGAGCTAGATTACGAGAATTGGCTCTATGAACAAGTTTGTTTAACAATGTCTGAGGAAGAAGTGATAGTGAGAAATTGAGATGGTAGTCCCAGTAGAGTAATTTGTTTCTAAAGTGGTCCACTGAGTACATGAGTATGTTGTGATTGAGAATGTTAGATGTTGGCGAAGTACACATGGTAGTTGCTATGATTAGACATGATTAGTGTCGAAGAAAACAAGATGGCTTCTGTAGGTATGTAGAAAGTAATTTGTACGTGCTTCACAACGTTTGTCTACGTGATTCACAATCAAAAGTACACGTTACATATTACGTGTGTTGTAAGCATCAACTTGCTAAAACGTCTAAACGTCATGAACTGCATGACAAGTAGACCGTGCTAACTAAGACAACGTAGTTGCACTTACACATTATTGTTTCTTCTGTACATTACTTCTGTAGTATCATTTCATAGTAATTGGGTGCATTTTAAAATAGAGAGTGCACTTGAATGTGATGGTATGTAATACACTACATTTCCCTTCAAGCAGATGTCAGGTGTACTATGGAGAGCTTCAGAAAACGTTCATGTTTCTGGTAGTTAGTTGTTTGAACGAAATCTATGAAATGAACAACTTCCACCAGCATGTTGCATAGCCAACTCTCGAAGACGGTTCACAGTATTTGTGTATATTAACATTCATAGAAAATTATGTTCAAATTATTTTTTATTTACAATAAGAAAGCATCTGAGATGACATGGTTAGCATTTGGGAAATGGGTTCTGCAGTACAGAGTGTGAATGCCTGATCATGTGTAGTTAGTCCTCACGCATGGAACGCTATCTACAGTTGTGAAACTACTGTAGTGTCAAACAATTTGCTGTTCACAACAGTTTTGCCATGCTCAATGAAGATTTTTCATCAGCGGGAAGTGTTTTTCATGTACAGAGGAGAGACATGCGTGAAGATCTTTGCCTGTAGGCAATCAAGACGTACAATATGAATCACGAAGGTCGACGACGTGTGACAAAAGTGCGAATCGCTACAGACGGTCGTACACTACGTCACATCCTAGTAGGTGATATAATTCTACAGACAGAGTTGCGTGTAGCAACTGAGCGGAACATACGTGCTTTTCCATGTCCTTGCCGAGATTGTCATGGTGGATTACGGAAAAATATAGAAGTCATTCGGAAACATCACAACACGGTGGGGCGTGATCCGTTTTTAACGAAGTCGATGATTGGTGGGGACCCTATAGAGGGCTATCCAAGAACTGGGATATGGGTTGAAGATGTTTTATATGACGATGATGTTGTCGACAAGGATGCGTTGGAAGCTACAACAATTGATGACATTGAAAATGTTGCCGATGTGAATGACGGGGATGCGACAGACGGAGCACGTCCAGTTCTAGATGAATTACATGATGTGCAACGGCAAGTCATGGAGGCGCTAGATCGAGGTGATGCACTACACAGAGAGAATGTGAATACCGATAATGTACCTAAGAACGATGATACTGATAGTGACGGTTTGGATGGTTTGGAGCAACTATATGAAGAAGCGATGACACCATTGTATGCAGGGTCGAAGACAAGTGTGGTATCAGCCACTGTTGTCATAATGAACATGTGTCATGTTTTTCGCGTCAGCAACAAATTTATTGACGAATTGTTCCATTATTTGTCAGAGGACATGCTACCACAAGACAATAAGCTTCCGAGGAGTCATTATGCAGCGCGAAAGACAATCCGAACATTGGGTTTGAACTATAACAGTATACATGCCTGTCCAGATGGATGTGTATTGTATGATGCAGAGAATGCGATGTTGAACAGTTGTCCGAAATGTTTGAAGTCACGGTGGTTAGAAGGGAGTACGACAATACCAGCAAAGGTTATTCGACACTTTCCTCTCATCCCACGATTGAAGCGTATGTGGCGATCAACAGAGATAGCTGCAATGCTCACGGGTTATACGAAGCACATCAGCACAGATGGCATTATGAGGTCAGTAGTCGACAGTCCTGCTTGGAAACACATTGATACAAATGTCGCATTTGGTAATTTCAGTAGCGATGAGCGCAACATGCGACTAGCACTGTCTCTGGACGGCGTAAATCCTTTCAAGTTGAGTAACACAAACTGGTCGACGTGGCCCGTTCTGATATTGATTTATAATTTGGAACCGTGGTTTGTGACAAAGAAATTCTTCATATCCTTGTGCATTTTAATATCTGGGAAACATTCACCGACAGGCAGGAGTATAGGAGTGTTTCTATGTCCATTATTAAATGAGTTGAACGAATTGTGGAATGGTGTACCTGCACTGGATTTCTCACGACTTGAAGGTTCACGAAGTTTCCAACTACGAGCTGTGCTGATGTGGACAATCTCCGATTTTCCAGCATATGGTCTGATAGCAGGTGTAGTTTGTAAGGGTTACAAGGGGTGTGTTTCATGTGGACCTGAAACGGACTCTCGCATGGCGAAGACGGGTGATGTTTCAGTCGATCGTCGCAGTCGTGGTTCTAAAATAGTATATGGAGGCATGAGAAGGTATTTACCTCGACAATATCCATATCGTCGAAACAAACGTTTCAACGGCAAGGTCGAACATCGCAGTCAACCGGCAGTCATGTTGGCTCTTGACGTCATGAGGTACGCTGCATGGCGACAATCATATCTAGACCTTGGAGGGAAGGAGAACGCAAAGCATGACCCCGTGCACTACACAGGAGTGAAAATACTTCCTGAATTGTTCATTCTTCCTTACTGGCAAGTAAGTATTCGGTACAAACTTTCGTACATCAATTTCTGGTGCTCATTGGCAAGCATTGTTCTCTAGAACCGTAGATTACAAATTTTTAATGTATTGTTCCACCTTATAATTATAGAAATCTTTGTGTGGATTGAACATACCAGCCATGCTAATGAAGGGAAAATGATGTATTCATTTAGAGAGAAAGGATGATGATAGGTGAGTGGCACTGATGTTGTGAATGAAGAAGTTGGAAGTTTCATTGCAACAACAGAACATGAACCTTATTCACATGACGCTGATTAGTTCTGTTTTTCGTCAAGAGCTTGAAGACAACAGAAATTACAGCATGTCCAATTAGTTGTTTTTCCTCACATAAGTTGTGTGAAAAATCATGTAGGATCTGCTGGCGCCGCACATTCTAGATGTCATGCACTGTGAGAAGAATCTATGTGAGAATATGGTGAAGACGCTTCTTGGTATGAACGACAGCGCGGGTAGCCGACAAGATGCACAAGATCTGCAAGTACGAGAAGAAATATGGTTGCAACCAGGACGTAGACGTCAAGATGAGTTCTACATGCCAGCCGCTCCGTATGTACTGAACCCTGATGAACGAAGGCAATTCGTACAGATCATAACCGATTTCAAGACTCCAACAAACTATGTGGGTTCCATTCACAAGCGGTTGAACGATGGGAAGTTGCAGTACATGAAAACCCATGATTACCACATACTCATGCAGCAGGTACAGTAATTGTTGTACAACTGCAATACCACTTTTTCAGGAATTGAGTTCAAAGTAAAGAAATATGAAACACTGTAGTGGAAGTTAATGAATTGTATTTAAAATAATAGAGCACTAGCACTTATACATGAAGACATGTGCATTACTGCATTGACTATTGCACAAATTGAAAGAGACTGTTTGAACTCATGCACACGGTAATAGGCTTCAAGTGTGAACATGAACAGAATCCATATAAATAAGAGTACAGAACACATAAGATGAAACAATATTGAAGTGCATTTCGAAATTCAAAATATTCAAATACTAAGTGACATCAAAACGTATGTAACATTCTGAATATTTGATGTGTATTCAACAGATACTTCCAGTGGCAGTACGCAATGTATTAGACGAGAATGTTCGACTCGCAATCATTAGCGTGTGTCGAGTATTTCAAAGACTATGTGAGAAAGAGGTTCGTTTGTCAGATGAAGCAGACCTCATGAGAAGTGTTGTGTTAGCAACGTGTATGCTGGAGAAGGAGTTTCCACCAACGTTTATGAATATCATGTCACACCTACCGGTGCACCTTGTGCAACAGCTATTTATATGCGGACCTGTTCATTGTCGGTGGATGTATCCAATCGAGAGGTACATGAAGACCCTCAAGGACCATGTCCGCACTTTAGCGCACCCTGAGGGCAGCATGGCAGAAGGCTATAGAATGGAAGAGGCACTTGGATTCTGCACAGAGTATTTGAAGGAATATAGAGGAACAAGTCACCGTGTTTGGGACCCCACAGAAGATGCCCGCATGAATGATGAAGTATTGCGTTCGAATGAGAGGAGGAAGCGAAAACTGACGGATGATGTCAGAGCATTTGCACATGCATTTGTCCTCGACAACGCAGCATCACTACAGGAGTGGCGAGAGTAAGTGTCCACCCAATCTGTTCAATGTGATTGAGTTTCTCTGTTTACAAGTTGGTTGCATGTACAGTGTTCTAGAGAAGCTAAATTAGACAAAAACGTATTGAATTGTCATGTTGATGACATGATGTGGAATGGGAATGAGGATGAACTTTGGAATGAAGTCACGGTGGCATTCACAACAAGCTCTGTGTAGCACAGAAGGAACTCCATAGTGAATGTCTATGTTGATGTGACGTTTTTAAGTAATTCGTGGGGAAAACAAAGTCCTCTGTACATGAACTACTTCAAACTATAGCAGTGGTATGTGTTAGTACTTGAATTTGTCAAGTGAATAAATATTTTTTACAGTGGAAAGAAGTTGTCTACGGAATAAGTAATATTCATGTTCTTGAATATGTATTAGAGAGTACATCGCAGCTAAGGGAAGGAGGTGGGCAGAGCGTGAAGCTCATCGTTTGGCAGTGCGTCGACTTCGACCAATAGTGGCGCTCCGGTATCCACCTGAATTGAATGATGTACCACCTTTCTATGAGTGGTTGCGTGCACGGGTGAAGCGACAATTACGTGCAGGTGAGGTTGTGCCAGATGACATTGTACAATATGCACAACCACCAGAAAGGTACGCTGTATCACATCGACACATGTATGCATTTGGTATGCATTTGCGTGTTCGGAGCTCAGAAGATGCGTTGGTCACAAGAGACTGTGCAGTAGTGGCCTCATTCTCTCGACAGTTGCGTTGGGGTCTTGTGAATGGAACTCCTGTGGACAGTACGGAGGAGTATGTAGGTTTCATTGAGGACATACTGGAATTAGATTATCGAAATCACTGTACAACAGTGCTATTATGCAATTGGGTGAAGGCTGGCCGCGACATCCGTTACCCAACAGTTCAACGAGATTGCTATGGTTTTAGCATGGCTAACTTCAACCACATGGACGAAAGTGTGCATGCAGATTCTTTCGCATTTCCATTGCATTGTCAACAAGTCATGCTTTCGGACGATCCAAGCAGACGCGGGTAGAAGATAATATGTAGGACTGATGTCAGAGGTAGACGCGGAGAAGTGCAATATGCCGAAATGAATCCGAGTGTTGTGCAAGTGGCAAACGATGAAGACTTCGAAGGGTTGCAACCACCAATGTTAGATGCAGAGCCCATTAGAGAAGCGGCTGCAGAAGGTGGTCAATACATAGGAGCCGTACAGAATACTGGTGTACAGGAGAACACAGTGGTATCAGAATAGTACTAAAAATATATGTGTCTGTAAAAAACAAGAACACGGAATGTAGAATGGACGGACAAGAACTTCGAAGTGTTGCGTTTTTGTTATTTTTCTTAACAAATTGTATACAAGGATGTCTGTATTGGAAGGCGACTCTGAGCATGTTCAAGGATTTTGTGAAGGTGTAAACCAATGGAGGATGTTCAGTATATTTCTGGTTTTAGGTCATGACAGATTAGGAATGTGCATGCTGTCGTGTGTTGTTGTTGTTGTTAATTGAGTTTGCAATGTTCATTGATGGTTCATTGCACGGAAGAGCAGTTCACAAGTGTAGCACAAAACACATGCCGAGTCATACATTTCTTGATGAGTATGTTTTAATTAGCAAATTAATGTATTAGGAATTCGACAAACCTATGTAATGAATAGACCTTTCAAAGTAAATGATCCCTTGAAGGAGAAGCAACTGAATTTCCAAGAATTTGCAGATCTAGAAGAATGCACTAGTTTACGGAATTGGGAACTTTCACAGTTTCTCAACAGTTCAATTTGTGAAAACAAGTGAAAGTAAATTTCTGAAAACGCTGGAAACGGAAATGTTGGAAGGCGTAATGGTGAAGGCGTAATGGTGAATGGCATGATTAAAAAAGTGCAACATAGAGGAAAATCTCATTAACAGAGTTCAAAAGTTTTTTCCTTCGAAAACAAAATTAATGAAGCAGTAACTTGGGCTGCCAATTGTACCCGTAGTGTCGCACTTATAGAGAATTAATGTACCTTGAAAAAAACTTTTGAACTTGAACTAAGAAGTTCTGAAGAATTTGGGGCCTTTTAGGTATTCTTCCAACACATGTTCGGTAAATATACCAGAAACCATTGAGCATGCCTCCAATGTTTGAAATGAACAATCTTATAATGGACGTCTTATTTGTGGTACGTCTTCATAGCATCAGTGTTATTTTCAAAAAGAGACCACAATTATATGTCATAGCGTGCATGCGATCCTATAATTAAGAACATTTGCACTTATTATAAGTTAGTTTTCCACTACCTTGTCTATAGGGCAATGTAACCAGGGCGGTTCAGAACATAAGCAGCAGGACAAATGAGCTCGTGCATATTATACAGCATTTAATATTCATAACTTCTGTATTACATTTTCACCTAAAATGCTGTGGAAGTGCCATTTCTGGTAAAAGTGCCAACATTTCCGAAACAATTTGATTCAAAGAACTATAGGATCCTGTAGCCAGGTGCTTTAAAAGCATCTGCGAAAAATTTCAGAAATTTCCACCGTGTGTAAAGCGAGACACAAGTTTTTGGATTGGCAAATATTATTTCTTGATTCCAGCCAAAATCTAAGCTATTAAACTTCAGAAGTTCGTGTTTGTGTGAATTACTCTTCAGAATGCTGGTTATTATTTGAATTCTAACTGCGTTGGAAGTTGGCTACATTTTCAAAGAATTCCAAACCATTTGGAATGTAACCAACATTTCGGGACACAAAAGTAAGTAGAAAGAAGTAAGAAGTGAGAGAAAACACAGAATTATGCACATTTTCTGCGTGGAAATTCAAATGTACCATCCCAGAGGTTTGGAACAGGTTTTTTTTTTTCATTTCTTGAGAAGTGTCAAAGTGGCGATATTTCATTTTATTGTGGAGCTCCAAATCTCAACATTCATCCATATATTACATAGAAAGTATCATATTAGCACATAATACATATCTATCATTCTATTGTCATCCATTATTTGGCGATTTCATCTCATATTTTAAAAAAATTTGAAGTTTATTGGCGATTTCATCCAAAATTTCATTGTTTTTTTCCTATAGGCTTGGTACCAGGCCTAAAAATTTGGTGCAATTTTGCACCAAATCGCCAGAAAAAAAAACCCTGGTTTGGAAGTTGTAAATAACAACCCACAGCTTATACTTCTTTTTTCCTAAGAAGTTCAACACATCGGTACTATTGCGTATTTTTCTCTTCAGTGATATTTAACATCCAAATTCAGAATATTTGTTGATACAATTAATAAAAAATAAATGAAGTCCATCATGAAGTCTAACTCTTTAGAGGAAAAAGCTAGAAGCCCAAAAAGAACTGAAGCCTGATTCCAGTTCAAGTGGACCAGAAATTGAGAAGCATTTCCTAAATGTACTTTCTTTATGCATCCATGTTAGTTTACTTAAAAAAACTCTGCCAAAACTGCCCCTCCAAAGCTTTTGGAAGCTTGGCCCGCAATTTACCCCCTCTCCATGAACTTACCCGAATTTACCTGTGCAGCAGGCAAGCCCGGCGCTGACGTGGCACAGCCCTGTTCGAAACAGCATTCAGAAAAACGCAACTCTGTTTTAACTACTGTTCTCAGCAACATGGATGTCCTCATGAACAGGAACTCGTTTCTCTCAGATCATGCACTCGTTCGGAGAAACATGGCATTGAATTATTTTTCTTGGTCCAGCATCCCATCTTCCGCTTGATGTCTTCAAGAACTGGCTCGTTTTTCTCGAACGTCCAAAAAAACAGGCTTTTCTTCTAGTGGTGGACTTTAGTCATTTCTGTGTGACTACAACGCCACTATTTATGACTACTGTGTGACTCCAAAATGACTGAAGTATCCCTTCTAAAACCAAATTAAGATTTTTTGTAGAAAATATAAGTAGGGCAATTTGCTAATGTGGACTTTAGTCTTTTTTTATGACTACAATGCCACTGTCTATGACTATTGTGTGACTCCAGAATGACTTCAATGTTTTTTTAAGCCAAATCAAGATTTTTTTGTGGAAAAAATGAATAGGACAATTTGCTGACGTGGACTTTAGTCTTTTTTTATGACTACAACACCATTGTCTATGACTATTGTGTGACTCCAAAATGACTTCAATGTTTTTTAAACCAAATCAAGATTTTTTTGTAGAAAAAACGGATAGGGCAATTTGTTGAAAAAAGTATTTAATACTAAAATGCTCTAAAAAATGCACTATGTTTCTTGCAAGGGCCCTTTAGAATCTTCCAACGCTCACACTCTAATATCCTTCTTCAACAAATAAGTTATCTTCTTGGGTACGCAACTCCTATAGTATATGGCCCTAATTACAATCACTTATAAACAAATGCACTTTAGTCCAATCTCAAGGGATGTAATTTGTTTAAATGTAGAAAATTCTTATATCATTTTTAACAAGAAATTCAAAAATGTAATTACATACATGAAATTAATATTCTTTGAGGACTATTAAAGTATTTAAAAACTAGTTATATGAGTTTTTCTAATATATATGTATCATAGAATAAGGTATCCAATATTTTAGATTTTTTTTAAAAATTTAATATTAACTAGGTGGGATTTCTTGTAGTCAAATTTTTAAAATTATTCATAGGTGTTTCAATTCTTTATATACATTGTGAATTTTTATTGATAAGTACACTCTCCAAAATTTTCTACATTTAATTTTTTTTAATTTGGTCTTTTTTTTAACTTCTTGGTCTTTATAAATTCAATATAATTTTACAAAAGTAGTTGTTTTAACACCAATGACTTTTGCACACATACACACTATTATATATATACATATACATACATATATATATATATATATATAGTACAAGAATTGCATACCTAAGGTTATCTTTTATTCTTTCTAATTTTTTATTCCTAATTTTTTTCTTAAGTAGATAACTCTTAGGAGATTTTGTATATCATATGCAATAAAGTAAGTTTTTAATCCCTTATTAATTTTTTAATAAACTCATTAGGAAAAATTTCAACCCTAAAAGAGGCTATTAAGAATTCATTTTGAGCACCTCCATAGTGCAATTCCAAAAGAAGAAACGAAAAAATTGAGAAAGAAATTAAAATATTTTTAAAAATATTTATCAATTGTCAATCTCATGTAGTGTTGACACGGGACTAGTAATACCACGTTAGATTCAAAATTTCAAAAAAAAAAAAAAATGTATATATATATATATATATATGTATATATATATATATATATATATATATATATATATATATATATATATATATGTATATATATGTGTATATATATATATATATGTGTGTGTGTGTGTGTGTGTGTACATATATATGTATGTATATATGTGTACATATGTATATATAGATTTGCACCATGGGGGTACAAAACTTGTAGCCTTTTTTAGAGCTAGAATTATTCCTAATGGTAAATTCAACTTATAATTTTCAACTTTGATTGATAATCATTTTAGATTTCTATTGTTGAAAACTTTCACCTCAAATAATATATAATACGACTTTCAAGAAGATTGAAAAATGAAGGAAAATGACTCATATTGACATGTAGTCCAACTCAAATACTTATTGAAAATACATTTTGTTGACCATTGCATCAATATTCAAGAAGTAGAGGGTCTAAAGTCTTTATTACATGTGGTTTGCTAACAATATAAATACATGGAGTGCTTCCCCTAGGTTTATCTTACTCATTTCTTTTTAAACATCTTCTTCTAGAATACAAGACTTCTTTTGTTTTATAATTTTATTGTGAAATGATGCATTGTTGGTGGTCTTTTTCTTTATTTGTGTATAATATTTTTTTTTAGGGTCCATTTCTATGATTTATTTAAATTCCTATCAATATGCCACCAATACTTCTAGAAATGTGTGCCATTGTCATTGCACTAGTTTTGAACACTTCATATAATTTACATTTGAAATATAAAGAATATCAATAAATATACACTAAGGTCTTTAAAAAGGACCCAATAGTAATTATCAATGATGCTAGCGCGCGAGCTTGGAGCCGTGAGCTTGTGAACTACGAGCAGGCAGTTTGTGAGCTGTGAGCATGAAAACCTTATTATTTTGTTTTTTTGGTAGCTTAGGGTTTAGTTTGTAATTTTTTTCTATTTTTTTATTTAAAAGAACTCTTTATTGTAAGAATTGTGACCTATGACCGTGGATCCTATATCCGTGGATTGTGTTTGATTTAACACTTGAAGATTTAGGGTTCCATTTTCTATCTTCAGTTGTCCCAACTTTAGTGCTTCATATAATTCTATAAGCTCTTCAAATTCCATTTAGGGTGCAGTTGGAGTGCTAGAGAAAATTTAATTATTTTTTATTTTCTCTTGTAAACAAATGAATACAACATTAACCCCTCTTAGATCCCCATTGTTTTGTAAAGGGTTAGGAAAGCCATGAAGCTTGTCTTCAACATAATTTGAGACAACAATTTGGAAGGCACTTGCTTGTGGGGACAAAATCCATGATTGTAACGGAAGGAACTCCTTGTTATAAAAAAAAAACTCAATGTAAAGAAGACCATGGACTTAGATAAGTACTAGGATCTAATCACCTCTTAGAGAAAATAAATGGACCTCCATATTTGCCTAGATGCTTGTCAAATTTGAAAAAAATTGTGCAAGCAATTTGATAAAAAATTTTAAAGAATTTTTTTCCTCTCAATATATAATTTTCAAATTGAGAGTAGCAAGTTGAAAGACATAATGTTTTGGTTGACAAAAACCTGCACATACTAGTAGTAGTAATTGTATTATTTTTACCAAGTCTTACAAAATAGACAACAAGAAAAGGAACTTCTCATTGAAGTGAACATGGGGCATCTACACGTTTTTGCACAAAAGAAAAAAAATATCATGGTTTTCAAAAATAAAGTTGTTCCTTTGCAATCAAAAGCAAAGGAAAGCTGAAGTTATATATCCCATATGGGTAGGAACTCCCCAAGAACAAGAATATAAGAAGACATGGAGTTCTTGGATATACAACCTCGGGATTAGAGTGAGTTGACTACTACACATCAGTGTAGTAGACAGTTCAATTTCTTCCAGGGGTTTTGGATAGTCTTGAATTGAAGAATACCATTTTCTTTTCACTGGTGGGATGAATTATTAGAAGTATATACTTTTTGCTTCCTATTTTAGATTTGTAAAGGAAAAGTTTTAATAACAAATAATGGCTACAAAATAAGTACAAGTGCAATTATTAGTTGGCTTAGCTCAATACATATTTGTCAAATCCAGAAGCATTTGTTTTGAAGACATAATGTCTTCCTAGGTGGACATTTGTATACAATAGTAGTATAAATTTTTAATGATGTTCCTACATGTTACAAAATATAAACAAGTACAAAATGAATCCTACAAAATCTATTGTAATAAAGTAATATATTTTAAATGCAATGAATTAAATAGAAACAAAAAGAAACAACAAAAGGGTGAAAGATAAGGGACCAAAAATGGCCAAGTCAAAGGTAAACACTTCAAGGAAAACACAAATTCCATACAAAGGAAAACAATTATAGAAATAGGTTGTAAAATGAAAGATATTTTTTTGGTCACCTACTCAAAGAAATACTAAATTGATGTCAACATACTATGTCAGTTGAATTTTCCAAAGTGCATAATTAGAGAAGGACATTTAGGCTACAAGCTACAATCTAAGATCTATTACATTAGTAAAACTAAGGCCTTTCAAGTCATTGCAGAAACAAAAGCCTAAATGCTATTCTATATAGAAGTTGCAATACAAATGATTCACATTTCTTTTCACAAATAATAGTGCTGTTGATCATTCAAGTCAAACATTCATGTAGAATATGCATGTACTTGATATAAAAAATTGAATTGCATTACCATAAAAAATACTTTGAAGTAAGTAAATATTCTTCTCAATACCTATAGTTCGATATCTGTACCTACCCTAAACTCAAAATTTTAGTAATGGAATTAAAATTCCTAATAATCTCTATATCAGCTTATTTTGATATTGTGATGAGACCAGCTTGAACAAGAAGAACCTTCAACTCATTGAAGCTGAAACTAGGAGCATAGATGAAGAAGTCTTTTTGATGATCCATTTTGCAAAAGTACCTGAACAAGTAGTATAAGTGCTTGCAATTCACATACTGTGCATGCCCTCCAATTGCAGAAATAGACATGTTCACAAAGTCAGGACAAGTGCAAGCAGGAAAGATACCGAGAGTAATCTTGTAGACTTTGGTTTTGTGCTCCGGGCCAGTCTCCAAAGAAACTATTGCTCCTAATCCTGGTAAGGGAAGCAAAGTCACGTTGATAATTTGTCCTTTGATATTCCTTGCGCTCTCCCACTTATTGCGATGCCCAATTGTTGGGGCATTTGTACTTTGCCGAATAGTCTTGTTGTTTCTCACTATAGGAAATACATTTGGATTTGTAGGTGGCCCTTCATCATAATGAATACTCTCAAATACCCTGAACATTTGAAAAAGACGACGAGGAGACAATGAAGGTTGATCTTGTAAACGAAAGCCGGTATCTTATAGAGACAGTGTTTCTTCTCTGTTGAGATTTGTGCCTGCTAGTATAGGCCATATATCCGGCACATCAAGCTAATCTATCACCCATTTACGCTTTGTACCTTTCACACATCGCTCAATATCGTTTGAACAAAACCAGAAGTCTACTACCACCTCCCGATGGCTCCCATACTCTTCCTTTCTTCCACGGTAGGTGGCGGCTGGAGTTCCCTTCTGTCCCCTAGCAATTTTTGTTGTACACTTGATATGTGAACCCTTTTGTTGAGCATGACACTTCGCACTTGATTTGTGACTAATTCTTGCAATGTGCCACTTGCTTGTATCACAATCACTTTCAAAAGCACAACTCACGTGTAGCATCATTTGATGGCGCAAGTGCTTGCGTAATAGGAAAAGGTCCCGAGCCAACACTTGTTGACCTCATACGCATGTGGGGCTGAGAGAAGTTTACCTTATTTGGGCAATGTGAATCCCCTTCATTGCCAATGGGAATGTCAAGCTTTCTTTTTGTGCTCCCAAATACTTCTTCTCCCTCCAAATGAGGTATGCGGGTCCCGATGTCTTCAGTTCCAGGTAATGTATTAAGAGCCTTTGCAATCTTCTTTGGATCTCTACTTCGTCTAGCAGCCTTCAATTTCAACTCTCCCTTCGATGGTCCAGAGCCAAAGGCATGTCCATTCAAAAATGCTCTGTAATTTGTCATCTGCATCCATGCACAAATACTGTCGTTGCAAGTTGCATCAAATAAATTGTTGCCACAATTGCCAGACATTTGAAGCCATTTATTGTGCATAGTCTCAAATAAATTGTATGAAGGCATCTTAGCTAGCTCTTCCAAAGATAAGTCCTACAAAACCACACAATCGAATTATAAGAATAATTTATAAAACTAAAAGTCAGACTACTTCATTGCATTGAAATTTAAAATTTGCTTTTACTCTAAAATTATAGTGCCAAAATTGTATGATGAAAGGAATTAAAGGATATACAAACCTTACAGAATTTGAGTGAATTTATGTTTTTTCAAAAGACAACTACTCCTTATATAAATATGGATTTCACTAATAAGAAGTGTTGTACTGTGTTAATGTAGAAATATTTTGAATTTCACAAGGACTCAAATAAATAAAATTAACTTACCAATTGCATAAAGCCTCCCCACTGTCTATAGCGAAAGTGCCAAAATGCCAACCAATGCTCCAAGTGATGAACTGCATCCATAGTTGCAGCTTTGGATGATAACCACCATGACCTAATGGCAAGGAAACGTGTCTCTACCTCCTCCATAGTTTTGGAATCTTTATACTGCTTACATAAAAGAGTATGTTGATGCTATACAAGTCTTCTTTAATGTACTTTTGGATGTGCTTTTGCAAAGACGTACTCCAATGCAACAAGCAAGTTCTTTCTCGACTCTCCATTTGCTCTTCCGGTGACCCACTTCCATAGACTATTCGAATTGCCTTCCAATTGGCTATGGCACTGTTTGCCATAAAACCTTTAAAATTAGGGGAATCCACTCCATAGCACCCCATGACTGCATTTAAGGATCACCAAAATTGTACCTGAATTTCGATGTCTTCTGATTGCATATCGCATGTTGCAATCGTCATTACTCTTTTATAATTCGTGTCGTAAACATGGCATGCCATAGTTGTCCACTCCTTCACGCGCTTCACGTGATCGAACATCATCCATGCGTTTGCCAAATCTCCTCCAGATTGCATGCGATTGACTATGTCTACCCCACTGCCCGGTCCCTTAGTCAACATCTTAAACAAGTAAACCTTCTCCTTGCCTTGTCCGGGAAATACACTGTCATGTATATACTCAAATCTAGAGTTTTTCTTCATTGTCATAATGTGATCCAAGACCCCTCCACAATTATTTGTTCGAAAAGATGAAATCACATTCCTTATACTTGGGCTGCTCAAATATTGAAACCTATCCATTACCTCATGTAGTTCTTCACCTTCTAGCATTTTCTTTGTTCTCTCTCCATGATGGAAAAGATAGTTTGATAGGAATTCCTTGCTAGCTGAAAGTGCTATGGCAGAACTAGTGGTTGTTGGCGTTTTGGCCACCTCTTCTACTGTAAGGACAAAAATTTCACTAGCAGAGTCTCTATACAAACCCTTTGCAACAGGATGTGCATGAGCTCCAAAATGAATAGCAGCCCTAGTCATGTTAGGATTTTCACTGTAACAATAGTATATCCGTGCAGGGCAATGGTTTAGGCAGATGGGAGGATTTTTGCATACTTTGCAAACAAGAGTAGAATCTTTGGGCGGCTTTTCACCAGTAGTAAATGGAAAGGTTGTACATCCACTCCACTCTATTTCGTTCCGACTCCCAGTTCTTCTCAGGAAATCACAAGATGGATTTACACAAGCAAGATGACCGGCGCAGTATGATTTACGAAATTTCAAGTGGTCGGAGTTGTGAATGTTTGTCGTGACTAACTTGCACCAGAGATGACCGTCATAGCGCTTGTCCATGCCCTCCAAGTTGCGAGCTGCTGATGAAGCATTTGAGCGATGAGGAGGTAATTCGAATATGATATCACCATCAAAAGATGTTGGCAAATAGTTCACCTGCTGCACCTTAGCAGAATCCATATCCAATGTAGACAACTCGTTCCGAGAGCGATGCACGTTCGCAAGTCTCTTCAAGTAGGTAAGTATGTTGATACTATCAATTATTCCTACAAAAACTTGAGGTTGGACAGGAGTAGATCTCTCTAAGCTTTCAAATGAATAGGCCTCAATAGGTTTGTCTATGACTTGACGCCTTCAGGAAAAAGCTTTGGTGGAAAGGACTGCGATTGAGGTAACAATTGAGAAGGGCCCTCGTCTGAATCACTAAACAATTCGACAATAGGATCTAAGATTTCTTTTTTCACTGAATGCACTAAGGGCTTCCTTTCAAACGTAGTAAGGACCTCCCTACCCAAACTAGGTGAGCTAGTTTGAGCAAGAAATGTCTTATCCACTGTAGAAGCTTCAGAGTGACGATTAGGCATCTTTGTAGATACACAAAGTAAAGACAAGGAAAGACCGTACACTCTATAGTTTCCAATTGGAAGATACCAATAACAACCATCATCCTCAACTGACCTCTCAATTGGAACTAATTGAAGCATGGAACCAGATTCAGACTTCACTTCTTCTTCGATGTAGATAGATGACTCCACAAACTTGAATCGTACGTGAAGAAGATGACTGCTAACTCTTGCAATCATACCATCTCGAATCAGAAAATGGATTGGAAATTCATGGCCATCCCCACGTATACACGCCATGGCAAGAGATGCCATGGCAAGAAGGATCAATCTACAGAAAACAAGGGTAAAAAGTTTAGAACCATAGAATTTTATGCATATGTTGAACAATTAATATACCGTTGTCATTTGAATAGAATAAAACCGTCAAATGGACATGTAATAATGGGTAGGAAAATTGAGATAGTAATTGACAAATCCAAATAAATTCTCAGTTATCAAGGTAGGCTAGGTGTACTATTACCTAGCCCAATGAAGAACTTCAATGCAACTGTACTTCAACAGACACAACATAATTGGCTGACACTTGGTTCACCAATTTCAAAAGCTTAGCCGTCTTTCATGTACACCAATAAATAGTGATCCTAGAGGAGTAACTAATTCTAAGACCAGAAGCTTGTTAGTTCTTCTTTACATGTAGATGCATTCTATAGAGAGAGCAAGTGTTACTTTGAGGTTGCTATTTCATGTACGTAACGGCAAGTGGTCTTGTAGTTTTAGAGAATAGAAGGTGCAGAAGAAAGCACAGGCCACTCTTGTTTTCATCCCCAAAGGCACTTAGAAGAGCAAAAATGAAAGGAAGAAAAGTTGTTTCAAAAAGTAGTCAGGCATCGCAGTTGGGGATTCGTCCACTTTGTTATGAAGAGGAAAGCGAGGAGATGACTGAGGTGACAAGGAGCAAAGTGACCATCCCAGAAGCAATGGAAGCAATGAGTGGAGTTCCAAAACCCATGGAACAAGACACACAAGAGGTAAGGTCTTTAGCAATCTATTTTTTAGGGTTTTGTTAGCATTTGTCATGCTATAAATTGCAACATAAACATAAGTTCATTGCATTGAATTCCAAAGCAGATATAGCCTTTGCTTATAGAAGGAAGCTTTGTAAAAAATTTATTTGGAATTTTGAAGATTTTTCCAAAATTAAAATCTTAAGAGGATATCATGCTTTTGCGATAATTGTTATAAGGGCAATTTCGTTAAAATGGCGATATTCCAGTACAGTGGCATTCCATTTCATTACAGTGGCACGGCATTCGATTAGAATGGCATGGCATTCGATTAAAATGGCATGGCATTCAATTATAATGGCGCGACATTCCCTACGAATGGGACGGTATTCCATTAAAATGGCGTTCTTGGGTGCACTTGAGGCGGGTCCATGGAGGAGTGCGTCGTTTTCCGAGGGGTCGGACACGAGGAGGGAAACCAAAGTAGTTGTGAAGTCACTATGCATTTGGGGAGGGGGGGGGGAAGAAGGGACCTGATTGTATGGGACGGTGCAGAGAGTGGTTTTCAAGGCGACCTTGCATCCCACGGGAGTCCACCGTCTCGAAGTCAACATACAAAGCAACGATGGTCGAGACGTTGATTTGAGCTTCCCCTTTTTGAAGGTTCTCCATAAAAGTTTGCGCTTGGCTAACTACGAATCAAAGTAGTTTAGACTTCAAAGTTGTCGAAACAGTACGGCACTGGGAATTTGACCAAAGCTACACTGGTTGGTCAAAAGTGTGCATGGCCAGAGAATGGAGGTTGGGAAATCCGAGTTCAAAGATATGAATGTAGCTACCTTGGAATTCCTTTCTTTCAGAAGAGTGAGGAATTTGGAAAACGAAGCCTCCCATGTATTGCCCTCTGTTGTCAAAACATTTCTGTACATGATGTGATGCATGATTTTATAGATGTGGAAAACAATAGGGTAGTGAAGGCACACCCCAATTATTTCTTCATCGTCAATTATGCCAACTTCTCATTACAAATAGTGATTACACCCATTTTCTTGTACTACATACCTTCAAAGGACCGTGGACATTCGCCACGATCTCTGCCTTCTTCATCCTAAGAGTGTTTCTTAGTCTGTAGTCCCCTTCGTCATTGGAGAAATCTGAGAGGTCCATGTCTTTGCTGTCTTTGTTTTTTGTTGTCAGATTGAGATGGCACAATATCCATGTCCAACTTCCTTTGCGGTGTTCCAAACAGGATATGCCGAAGATTATGGGGTACTAATTTCCCTGGAATACTAGGGAAGGTACCACTGTGAGTGAGGTAGTCCTCGTTGCAACACTTGTCTACTTCAAACTTCGATTGAAGATTAGAAATGTTAGGTTGGTGTTGCAATTAAAAGAGGGTTGCTTTGTACAACATGGATTTCAACGAACCACGCCTTTGCTAGAATGTGGAGAGCAAATACCCCCATCCAATAATTTTTGCTTCATTGTAAATAATGAAATATGAAGGAAGACTTAGAAGTGCAAAAAAGGAAGTCAGACCTCTGAATTTTAAACGTTGTACTTTCTATTTCACTGAAAACGCGCGTACTTCCAATGGAGGTGCACGTCATGTATGCCCAATAGCTCCAATGAGCTCCTTCCTTCAGTCAATGTGTTTTTCTCTTTTCCAAAATGAACTCTTCATCTCGGACAACACCGACATCCCAAATTGAGATGCAACCGTGGGAATTTGGGATTTTGGTGATGTCTAGGATATGGAGCTCATCTTGGAGGCGAGGAAGATGGATTGACTGGAGGAAGAAGCTGATCAGAGTTATTAGACATGCGCGTTTCACTTCTTCAATCATGTCTTTGTTCTTGAATCTTCCTTTGGTCTTGGAATGGTTCATTGTAATGTTTCACTGAAAACGTGCGTACTTCCAATGCAAGTGCATGTGATGTATGCCCAATAGCTCCGATGAGCTTCTTCCTCCAGTCAATGTGTTCTTCTCTTTTCCAAAATGAAGTCTCCGCCTCTGGCAACACCGACATCCCAAATGGAGATGCAACCGTGGGAATTTGGGATTTTGGTGATGTCAAGGATGTGGAGCTCATCTTGGAGGCGAGGAAGATGGATTGACTGGAGGAAGAAGCTAATCAGAGTTATTAGACATGCACGTTTCACTTCTTCAATCATGTCTTTGTTCTTCAAGCTTCCTTTGGTCTTGGAACGGTTCATTGTAATGTTTCACTGAAAACGCGCGTACTTCCAATGCAGGTGCATGTGATGTATGCCCAATAGCTCCGATGAGCTTCTTCCTCCAGTCAATGTGTTCTTCTCTTTTCCAAAATGAACTCTCCGCCTCGGACAACACCGACATCCCAAATGGAGATGCAACCGTGGGAATTTGGGATTTTGGTGATGTCAAGGATGTGGAGCTCATCTTGGAGGCGAGGAAGATGGATTGACTGGAGGAAGAAGCTGATCAGAGTTATTAGACATGCACGTTTCACTTCTTCAATCATGTCTTTGTTCTTCAAGCTTCCTTTAGTCTTGGAGGCCGACGTCATTGTAATATTTCACTGAAAACGCGCGTACTTCCAATGGAGGTGCATGTGATGTATGCCCAATAGCTCCGATGAGCTTCTTCCTCCAGTCAATGTGTTCTTCTCTTTTCCAAAATGAACTCTCCGCCTCGGACAACACCGACATCCCAAATTGAGATGCAACCATGGGAATTTGGGATTTTGGTGATGTCTAGGATGTGGAGCTCGTCCTGGAGGGGAGGAAGGTGGATTGACGGAAGGAAGAAGCTCATAAGAGTTATTAGACATGCACGTTTCACTTCTTCAATCACGTCTTTGTTCTTGAAGCTTCCTTTGGTCTTGGAACGTAGCTATGCAGCAGAGGACGTTGCTTCACAATGACCTTCATTGTCATGAATGAAGTCGTTTGCTATCCAAGTATCCCGGACCCAAATTGACATTGAAGTGTATCGTAAAGCATCCCAATGCCAAATTTGGAAGTGAGTAACTTGGTTCGCTAACGCACTCAAAGGACGTGGTTTGTGATGTGTCTCCTTTGCGATTTTGAACTTGGCCTTCCACGTTGCACAATGTCATGTATGCCCAATAGCCCAGATTCGCTTCTTCCTCCACTCCATCTATGTCCTTCACCTTCCAAACAGATTCTTTGCCTTGGACAATACCGACATCTCCAACAGAAACACAGCATTTGAGTTCGGGATGTTGGTCTTGTGCAAGGTAAGGAGCTCGTTTTGGAGGTGAGGAATTTTCTTGGAGTAGAGAAAAAGGCGAATCTGAGCTCTTGGACATGCATGTTTGACTTCTTCAATGTCTTTGTTGAAGTTTGATTTTGTCTTGCAACCTAGCTTCGGAGTGCACGTCGTCGTCTTGGAATGTCCTTCATGGTCATGTTGTGAGTCGTTCGGGGTCCAAGTGCCGAATGCCAAAATTGGCATTCAAGCGTATCGTAATGCATCCCACTGCCCAATTTGGCAGTGGGGACTTCCACATAGTGAAATGTCATGTATGCCCAACAGCTCGGATTCCCTTCTTCCTCCAATCTATCCATTTTCCTCACCTTGGAAACAGATTCTTTGCTTTGCACAATACCAACATCTCAAATTGAAACACAGCATTTGAGTCTGGGATACTAGTGTTGTGCAAGAAAAAGAGTTACTTTCGGAGGTGACGAAATTGGATACAATAGAAGAAGAAGTGAATCCGAGCTTTTGGACATGCATGCTTGACTTCTTCAATGTCTTTGTTGTTGAAGTATTTGATTCGGTCTTGGATCGTAGCTTTGGAATGCAGGTCGTCCTCTTCTAGTGTCATGCTGTGAGTCGTTCGGGAACCAAGTTCCCAACGCTAAAATTTGCATTGAAATGTATGCTAACGCCCTTCCAATGCCCAATTTGGCAGTGGGAACTTGGCTCCCTAACGCACTCATTGGACGCAGTTTGTGACGTGTCTCCAATGTGACTTTGAACTTGGTCTTCTACATTGGAATTAAAATGTCATGTATGCCCAATAGCTCGGATTAGCCTCTTCCTCTAGTCATTCCATTTTGCTCACCTCCCAAATTGACTCTTTGCTTTAGATAATAGCAACATCCCAAACAAAAAGACACCTTTCAAGTTTGGGATTTTGCTGTCGAGCAAGACAAAGAGTTACTTTCGGAGGTGAGGAAAATGGATACAGTAGAGGAAGAAACAATTCCTAGCTTCTGGACATGCATGTTTGACTTCTTCAATATCTTGGTTGTTGAAGTTCGATTTGGTCTTGGAGCCTAGCTTTGGAGCGCACGTCGTCTTCTTGTGGTGTCCTATATTGTCATGCAACGGGTCGTTCGGGAACCAAGTCCCCAGCACTAAAATTTACGTTGAAATGTAATCCAATGCATTCCAATGCCAAATTTGGCACTGGGAACTTGGCTCCCCAACGCATTCATTGGACGTGGTTTGTGGTGTGCCTCCTCTCTGACTTTGAACTTGGCCTTGCACGTAGGGAGATGTCATGTATGCCCAATAGCTTGGATCTGCTTCTTCCTCCACTCGATCCATTCTCTTCACCCCAAGAACTAACTCTTCACCTCGTACAAGACCAGAATCCCAGACTCCAATGCAACCTTGACACAGTTCATCATTTGTTTGCAGCATGTGAATGTGGATGGATGTAACCTTCACTATCTCATGAGCATGACTAGCAATGTCTCTACTTAATTTTGGATACTTTGAAGTTCATGTGATCCCTGCCACATTCCTCATTTAGAATGTTGTCTTTGAATGTGAAGTTGTATGTAACTTCTTCCTACATGCTATTGAGTGAAGATGAATAATGGGCAAGCCTTGTTTGAAGTCAATTGTGCGAACTTAAGTTCAGACCCCACAAAAGATGCTCGTGAGAATGTCAAGTTCACGCTCCCTCCTGATATTGAAAGAGGTGAATCCCTTTGTGTTGTGAAGTAGTCTTACACACAGGTCCATCCGAGGGGTGTAAGATTTTACGTTGTTGGATGAAATCGAGGAACTGCATCTCTAGCGTCCATGCACATTGAATCCTACGGACCATGGATCCACCATGTGAAGGTTGCAATGGAGATGGGATTTGGGTGTTGCACAAGGTGAAGCGTTAGTTTTGGGAGTAAGAACGGATTGATTGGAGGAAGAAGTTAACCCAAGCATTCGGGCATGCATGGTTGACCTCTTGGATGTCTGGCTCCTCGAAGGTCGATCTGGTCTTGCAACCTCTCTTTGGAGGGCACGTTGTCCTCTAATCACGTGCTCCATTGTCATGCAATGAGTACGTTTGGGGACAAAGTTATCACTGCTAAAATGTACCTGGAAGTGTGTACCCTAATGCATTCTGAAGCCAAATTTAGCAGTGGGAACTTTGTTCCCTAACGCATCCATACGACGTGGTTTGTGATATGTCCTCTTTGGCTTCCGACTTCGCCATTCACGTCGCAAAGTGGATTGCACCAGCATCTGCAGAGGTGATCGACAGAGTAGAGCATCAGTTGTAGGCATTGATGATTTTCTACAACGAAACTTGGCACGCAGAACCGGAAACTAGGGCACATAGTGCTGGACACATGTACAAGCTTCTACGGGCAAGAGGGTGGTTAGGGTGTAGGATACCATCTTCCATGGTCCACAACGTTCCGCGTACGTAGTTGGCATTGTGGATGTTCATGACATCGCAAACCCTCGTGCTCATCTCCATTCGTCGCCATTTGCCCTTTGCGAGGTAACGGTGGACACGAGGTCTGCCAACTGCAGATCACCCCCCAAATGCATCCCTTGATCAAGACTCCAGAAGCAAGTGCATTGGTAAGTTGTGACCAGCGGCGATGGCTTCCTTCAACGGACGCAGTGCAATGACCGCTTTGGATGTTCACGGACCGAACATTGCACTGTCGTCGACCTTGAATGTCGACCACATCATCGATCACCTCTGAATTTGCCCTGACGTCGTTGCCTCCATACAGGAAGGAAATGAGCGGTCGTGAGCGTCGCTGCAGCTCATTCTCTTCGTGCACGGAGGCACCCGTGTCAAGGTGAATTCAGGGTTCCTCAACGACGCGAACAGAAGCCATCGCCACTGGTCACAACCTATCAGTGCACGTGCTTCCATAGTCTTGATCGAGGGATGCGGTCGGTGGATGGTCGACAACTGGCACACCTCGTGCCCTCCAGAATCGATGCAGACTTCTTTCGTCGAGCATTCGTCGCCATCCCTGCGGACCTTCTTCCGGGGGTTCCATTTGAGAGTCAACGTGCGCCATTTGCAAGGTAATGGTGGACCCGAGATGTGGTAGTTGCCGACCACCCCCCAAATACATCCTTCGGTAGAGACTACAAGAGCACGTGCAGGGAGGAGTTGTGACGACAGGCGATGGCTTCCTACAATTGATGTCTTCCAATGAATGTTTTGGACGTTCACGAATAGAATATTGTGTCGTTCACATCATCGATCGTCCCTGAATATTCCCGTACGTGGGTGCCTCCGTACGCGAAGAAAGCGAGATGTAGGAGTCGCTACGACCCATTTTCTTCATGTACGGAGGCACCATCGTCACGGAAAATTCAAGGACGATCAATGACGTGAACGACATTCATGGTCGACGACAACGCAAGATGTTGTCCGTGAACGCCCGAAAGAATCATTGGAATGCATCAATTGAAGAAAGCCATCGCCTAGCGTCAAAACTACCGATCCCCACACGCGCTTCCGTAGTCTGGACCAAAGGATGCGATCGAAAGATGATCGACAACTTCCACATCTCGTGCCCTCCATGAACGTTGCATACTTGTTTTGCTTGGTGCATTGGAGCCAGACGTGCCTCCGTGTACCCATGCACACGATTCCAAGGAAGCTCGAGTGGTACGAACGGAGTGCGAGACACAGGGCGAGCAGGTGGAGCTCTGTTCCCTGGAATCATGTGCATGGGCACACCGAGACATGATTGGGATCGGAAGTCTTCATAGTGTAGGCCACGCATTTTCTTGTCCTGAAAGGTGGACAGCGCGATAAGTGAGAGTGAAGGACAAGGATCAAATCATGCTACACAGAAAGATGTAATGTTTGGTCGAAAAAGGGACGCGGCTCATGGCACAGTGTTTGTGGATTCATTCCTCAAGTGCAACTCACGAAGGTGTTCCTTGGGAACCCTAGCTCCCTCCGCCATTCGTGGGAGTGTTCGGAGCCCATCTCTGAATCTGCCATGACCGGATTGATCGCCCTACACCCGAATGGCCGTGACATGGAGCAATCCACTCCCCTGCGTGTGAAGGTTGCATTGGGGCTCGCCTCGCACGATGATAGTTAACCCCGACTGACAGGGAGCGCGCAAGCTTTCACAAGTCGTTTCGTATCCGAAACCACACTATCACGTCCATGGGAGCCCCTCCATATGAAAGCAATTGTGGAGCGTCGAACACGAATTGCCCGCTCCCTATCGGTCGGAGTGAACAAGGATTGCACGAGTGGAGTCCAAATACACCCTTCATACGCAGGGTAGTAGATAGCTCCGGTTTCAGGGTCGAGGTTGATGGCATGGTCGTCTGGACGAACGCCTCCTCGGTGGCCTACAAAATGACTTCATGCAAGTTCCAGGAGGCCGCGAATGATGCGTGCTGCGTCCCCCAATGAGGCGCGGAACGACGCCTAGAAACTGTTCGCCGATGCATGGTTCACGGTGAAGTCATGAGAGCGACTAGCTGAGTGCGTGCAAGCGTGCGTGGGCGCATCTAATTTAGCCTACACGCTACATTTCAAGTTCCATCCGTCAACTGACATCATCATCCGCGACGTCATGGGATGGTATGGGATGGGGACACCCAGCCCGTTGCCCGAGTTGAAGCCGACGGTTTAGAACGCGCGCCCTGAACTTCTTCGAGGTTGCTACCAACATCAGAAGGCGCTCCTCCATCTTAACCGGCAATCCACGCACCTGCGGACGAGAAGCTCACATTCAGAAGGTTTCCAACGGCTCGGTAGACAACGACCACGAAGGTGGAGGGACGCACGGAGTCCCGGACTAGGACCGCAAAGCGTGAAGGCGACGAAGGAATGCATCTTGTCTCGCAGAGGACGAAAAAGGCAGGCACGAAGGAATGGATGGTTCAGAGAGCACAGATAGGAAATTCAATCGATGTCGAGGGAGATGTTGAATGGAATGCTCGCCCCTCGTCGACGATCCCGGCGCTCGTCGTTCGGGGAGCGCTCCCCACGCATGCGAGGTGTCGTTGAAGCTCTCTAACTTGCTCGGTCCTCCCGTGACCCCTTCGTCGATGCACATGGAGACCAATCACGCCCTCCCGTGCTTGTTGTGCAACGCTCCCAGGAAGCGAGCAAAACGGGAACGATGTGCGATAGTCGCGAGTTTCGAAACGTCTCCGCTCCTCAAATTGGCCACGGTCATCCATGTCGAGGACGCTCGCAACGCTAGCCATCATCATCTTTACACTATGGTGGAGCCCGACAGCGATAATGGGCGACGCCGCCGTGGGCACACATCTTCTGGCATCCACAGAGAAGTGTGGGCCACAAGGCTGACGTCTGCGCGCGCATCACCCTGGACGATATGCCCTTTTCGTCGCCGACACAACTCCGTGAATGCCGAAAGCTATGTGCCGACGAGTGCGTCCCCAGTTGTCGATGCCAGGCACCAGCACAGTCTGAAGATGACGACGGCTCTCGTTGCGAACGTGGAAGAGAGAGAACGCAGGCCTTGCCAATGTTCCCCCGTATCGGGAGGGCAAGAGGACGAACCCCGTATCGTGCGCGCGGACGCGGGGGCTGCCAACACAATCGCCGCCCGTTCTAGACCCACTTCCTAGGAGTTTTGAACAACAAGCACAGGAAGACGTGCTTGGGAATCGGGATATCATCTCGTGTAGGGCGAGAATGCCGGAAGAGGAGAGCCCGTCCGAATGTCGGCCTGGTCTACCAAGTGCAACCTTGCGTCTCCCCGTCCGAATGTCGCCATATTCAAGGTAACTCCACCTCTGGCAAGGAAGATGGTGGCCAACGGCATGGACTGCACTTCTCCATCCAAACGGGACTTCCAGAGCAACGTAGGTCCAATGCATTGCCTACCAACTCCATTGCCAAAGGCGGAGTTGCCGCTGAAGTGATCTTGTTCAGTCTCCACGAATCCGCCCGATCGATGCAAATCGACAGCAAGCCGTCTTCGTGTGGTCGACGCATAATCCAAGCCCGCGTTTCAGAATGCGCGGTCCGAACTGCAGAGCCACATGCTGCGACCATCGTGGAATGGACATGCACGGATTAGAACGTGCGGCCTGAAGAGTCCAGAGGACCAGAGGATTAGAACGCGCGGCCTGAAGAGTCCTGAAGACCAGCGAAGTAGAGGCTGCGCACACTGAGAGGTCGTTAGAAGTGCATCTCTCCTCGATTACCCTAAGCGAAGGCGGACAAGAAATTAGAAATACGACATTCGGTACATACATAGATAGAAGCCGTCGTAGGAAAACGAACCTGGAACACGCGTCGTCCGAATGTCTACTCGATCCACCGACTGGATCTTCGCGACTCCCCATACGAAAGTCGCCATATTCAAGGTAACCCCACCTCTGACAAGGGAGGTGGTTGCCAACGGCATGGAATGCACCTCTCCATCCAAACTTGGCTTCCAGAGCAACGTCGATCCAATGCATCGACAACCATCTCCCTCGCCAGAGGCGGAGTTGCCGTTGAAGTTTCCTTGTTCTAGTTGTCTCCGCGAATCCGCCTTGTCGACGCAGATTGGCAGCAAGCTGTCTTTGTGTGGTCGACGCATAGCACTCCGAGGAAGCGAACGCAATGGCTATCACATTATCAGGTGCAACATTAGGCACCTTGGCAATGATTTTCGTACGACCGTGGACGTTTGCCTCAACGTTCTTGGGGCGCGGAGGAGCTGCAAACTTGAACGGCAGTGGAGCATTGTTCACGTCCAAGAGGCTCATGACGTCATTCAAGCGTCTTCCTCTTCGCACCGACGGTGGATGCCAGCAGCGATAATAGGGTACGTCTATCGGCGTTTGTGGAGCTGTGCGTGCAACAAGGATGACGTTCGCGCGGACGCGAACTTGATCGAGTGCAACATGCAGCGATCGGGCAGGATCCCATGCAAGTCTTCCGTCACCGCCCCCCACTTTGTTGTAGGAGACGTGGAGCTGTCCCATTCAATGGGTTTGAAGCTCGGTGTCTGGAGTCCAAGCGCGGGACGCTCCTCGGCCATCCCCGACGAGGTGAACGAATTCACGTGCATCGGTACACGTTCGACACCGCACAATCACATCCGAAGGACACTCGTCCGTCGAAGGTAATTGTGCGGCACCGGACATGGACGACGCACTTGAACTTGCCCGGCCACTCGGGGCCCGGCCGGCGAGTGGTCCGCCAAAGAAGTCGAGACTCTGAGTTTCATACCCATAGAACAAGGCAGCCCCACGTTGCAAAATGGAGGGCCATGACGGGAAGACTTGCACAAGGTCCCTCGTTGCGGAGGATGACGGACACGGGCGAGGCGAACGTGTTTGGGTTGCCTGCCGTGCTCCGTGAGAGCCGCGAGATACGTGCCGACGCTAGCGTCTCCCATCGTCGCTGCCGGATTCCACCGGGAGGCCATCATGACGCCGGCTGTCCGTGCGGATACCTTCAAGTTCGCAAGCCAATAAACAGCGACCAGAAATGTGAATCACGGATTGGCTTCCTCGGAGTGCTCTGCAACGACCAAAGTAAGACGTGTCTGGGATATGATCTCTATGATGAAGACTATTCGGGTGCGATGCTCATTTCATGTTATTGTCGCTCGAGCGCGTGACTGGAATCGAGGAGGCGAAGGAATGCACTAGTAAGATCTAACGTCCATCAATGTACGATTCGCGGATCAGGCGAACAGGTCTACGAGAGGGCAAGGAACAGACTGATGCAGCTGCCATAAAACTACGCACCATGCAGCGGCCAGGATGGGTGTCGCACTCCATTGCGTTTTTCATGCGACGAATAATGTTAGAACAACGGGTCCCCAGTCAAATGTAGATGAAAATGTATGTCAAATTAGTGATGCAAACGAAATGCAATGCAAATCACAATATTGTCATCATAAGTGCATCCACGTTGGAATGGTGACGAGGTTGCATGTCCTACTGAACGCTAAGGGGGAAAAACTACTAGCTAAACAAGACAAGGATATAAAGAGTCCACGAGGGGATCCTAGTTTCTTCGCTGATGCACGGTCTGCGGTGGAGTCATGATTACGACAGCCCGAGACCGTGGAAGCGTCAAGGGGTTGAGGCTAGTCATCCTATGCTGAATTTGACGCGAGCAAGGTTTTTGCCGACATCGTCCGTCGCGACGTCCGTGGACGAGGACACGGCGCGATAGTGGCGACTCCCTCCGCGACGGAGCCCATGGTTCAGAACGCGCGGCCTGAACCGCACGCCACCCGCGGGCCTACACGGGAGGACATCCACAGATCCCGCGCGAGTCGCTGCACCTGCGAGAGTCAACGATCAGCTGGCGCTCAGTACCCCTTCCCAGACGACCCACATATTCCGACGTGCAATAAAAGAACATCCCAGTGGACTCGGAGACGAGAGACTGAAGCCATCCAGCCATCCACCATCCCATGTAGAAGATCCAAAAGGAAGGACGACCGGACGAGGAGTTGCAGAGATAGAGAACAAACTCGAGGAAATCTTCCAATGGACGGGGGATTTCTTCAGAGCTTGCATGGAGTCCTAGACCGCCTGAGTGGAGGACTCCTGACCGCAACGACGACGTCATCGAGAAGCGTACCTGGGTATTTTTTTACCGTGGGGCCGAATCCCGCATACCGTGCGCCCAACGGGAGCGGTGCACGTCCGCGGTGCCGTGGCCGAGTGGTCGTGCTTCAAGGAGGAGCCAACGTCGCGTTGTCCCTAGTGTCCTGAGGGACGGAGCAGCCTTCGGAGGAGCCCACCCCTTCCGCCATTCGCGTCCGGCGCCGCGTGGAGCGAGCGGCCATCGCGACGCCCTCCGGCACGCCTCGGTCACCCCCGACGTATATGCGTCGTTGGATCTGCACAAGCATCACGTTTTCCTCGAGGGATGAGTGACCGCTCTCCTCTTAAAGAAAGGACCGCTCCCGTCCACAGTGTAACTTCCGACGAAGTCCAAATAGTCCAAGACGAGATCACTGTCCCTCGATCGAGCTAACTTGACTACTCTCATTCCCAGTTCCGTCTGGGTCCAGGGTCTGTCGAGCCGTCCGAAGTAAGGGGGGGTTTCCGACAGGTATTGGGACACGCTTCGCTCGGATTCCAGGAGGCTCGCCAGGTACGGGCGTAGAGAGCAGTTGAGGAAACTGTCCGTCGCGCTGCCAATGAAGGTCAGAGGGAATATGGCGTTGTGAATGGGGTTGAGGATGGTGCTCTCCGGGCTGGACTCGATGAGCAGGGTGTTGGTCGCGTTGGCCCTGAAAGCGCTCACGCGGAACCTGGGGTCACCCCAGATGACCTTGTGCAACACCTTGAGCCGCAGCAGTCCCCTGGGATGGTCGGGAAAGGCCAGCCAGGTGTTCTTCTCGACCTTCTTGTCGACAAACGTGTCCGCCGGGTGCGCCGGGCAGCCGAGGAGGGGAAACTCCGGGTACGGCGGGCACTCGCAGGTCCACCACGCGCGCCTCTCCACCAGGGTGGTGCAGTCCTCCATGGTGAGGATGGACATCGTATTGACGTCCCTGTCCCGGAAGAGGAACTTCACCATGGGCCTCGCAACGTCCCCCGGCAGCCGGGTCCAGATGCCCACGCGGAACCTCTTGGACAATCCGCTGAGGAAGTGGCGCACCTCGGGTCGACAGTACAGGGTGTACTCCCCGAAGACGTGACGGCGTGCGGGATCGAAATCCGCCTCGGAAGGCTGCGCGGCCGGGGCGACGGGGGCACGCGGAGCCGGACCGACGTGCTCGACGTGGCACAAGACCCCCTCCACTTCCAGGAGGACGAAATAACTCATGCGCGGGAGGCGAGCGGAAGGGATCGCCGGGGGTACCGGCGGTGGTGCCTGCGCGTCCGAATGCCCCTCTCCTTGAGTAGGGATTTCTAAAACGGGCGAGGTGGAAGAAAAAACTAAGACGCAATTGCGGACGACGGAGACGGTCCATCATCACATCCAAGGCACGAAGACGCGACACATTGCAAAAGGCGTGCAGTCTAGAGCGCGCGTTCTAAATACATCGCCCGTCGTGCGGCGCAAGCCGGGGACGCATGCAGTTTAGAACGCGCGCCCTGAAACATCCCCCGTCTATGTGGGCATCCTGTCAATACTTACAAACTACGCGGGGAGGAGTATGGGAGGACAACAGAGTGCGGGTGGGAGTGGGGAGAGGCATTGTGGCTCACCTTCGTCAGCGCATCCGCCGGAGCCGTGCGGATTGGAGGGGTCGGAGGGGACTCGCGTGCACCAATCGACGGAGCGAGCTGCGGTTCCGCTGCAGGGAAGACTCGTGCCGTTTCTTTACTTTCTACTTCGGGAGGCACCGCCTGCAAGGTGGCGGGAGGGATCGTCGTCCAGGGCTCGTCGACTTCTTCCTCAAACGGGGTCGCGAGCGAGCCATCCAATGCGTGCGGAGGTGCAATCATCCAAGGTCCCCCGGCGTCGACCTCCACTGGAAGCGGCGGAAAGACATCCGCAGCGACGGGCGTCCGCAAAGCGTTGTCCACTTCCACGTCACGGGGGCTGGGTGGAGCGACGTCCACGGACAAGGAGAGCTTTTCGGGGGCTTGGCAGTGTGGGGCTTCGTCGGGGCCGGTCAGGTGGATGGTTGGGATTCTCGTCGGATCAAGCGTGCCAGGGGAGTGCAACGGGTGTGGATGCGGGGGCTTCACGGGGAGGTTGGTGTCCATCACAGGAGCATTCGGACCCTGGACCGAAAAAGCATATGAATGTAACTACATTGTCCAAAAAGAACTGTGAGGACGCGACGCAAGGGAAGTGACAACGCCATCGACAATGCAGAGCACACACACCACGAAAGCCATGCGCGTCACCAAAGCACGCACGGTACAAAACCAAAAAAATCACGTCTCATATATTACAAGAATGCACCATATTTACAAGATGCGAGGTGCACAACAAATCAATCACAACGTCCGCACATGCCCGGGCCCAATTAACATGTCTCAAAATGGATGCCAGTGACTGAATGTCTAGAAATCCTATGCACAAAAGAAAGAGCCGCTACGACTATGGCTCCCACGGCTCTCTAAGACTCGCCGGGACGACCTTCGACCGGCCCGGCGTAACGCCCTCACATAGCATCCGGGCTAACTGACAAAAAGGGAGCTATGTGGAGGGGTTACCCACCGCGGGAGTCTGATCCTGCCGCGTCGGAGATCCCACCGTGACCTACTCCTCCTGCAGCACCTGCGGCTGCTCTTGACCGTGCGGGGCCTGCACGACGGGAGGTTATTGCTCAGTCAAGTTAGGGAAGGACTCCTCAACACTCCCCCAGCGATGATCAAGGATGAAGGGGACCTCGTCCTCTTGGTGCGGACGAGTCAGGAGTTCAGGGACATGCACATTAGGAAACTGACTGAGCGCCAGATCATCCACATTAGGATCGGTACTCACCGGAGGCGTCGCCGGGATTCTCGTCGCCATCTGCCGGAGCCCCGAGGCAGCGGAGGCCGTCGCCGATTCGGAGTTGGTCGTGGACACCCCGGACACGTTCTGGAGCTCACTCACACGGTTGGGACTCGGAGCGGCAGCCACGGTGACTGTCACGGGCACTACCCCGGGGTTCCTTGCGTGCAGTTCGGACTTCATGTACTCCACCTCCGCGGCTTGCTTCTCCAATCTGGCAAGCAGATCGGTTGCCTTGGCGTCCTGGGCTGCCTTCATCTCCGCATCCTTCCGATCTTGCTCTTCCTTCTCCTTCATACGGGCCTCCCACTTCGCCTCCCGCTCCGCGTTCTTGGCCCTCTCCTCCTCCGCTCTCCTCTCCCTCTCCTCCTTTTCCGCCCACTCCTTCTCCCACTGCTCCCTCTCCTTGTCGAATTTAGCCTGCTGGCTCTTCTCGTACTTCTTGCGAGCGGCTTCCATCTGCCTCTCGAACGCCTCCATCAAGGCGTCCCGCACTTCGGGCTTCTCGTCGACCTCGGAAGCCCCAGAGGACGAGCGCACCCCCCCGCTCGCAGCGGGCTGCGGCCGTGCTCCGACGTCCGGCTTCGAGTCGGAGCTCTCGCCAACGTTCACGTCCGCACCCCTCGAGGACGACGCTCCCCGCGACGCAGCATAAACCGCCTTCTTGGCTTCCTCTCTCGTCTTCATCTTCGCCTCCAGTTCGGCGTCGTCGAGGTCATCGAGGTCGATGACGGTCTTGGACTCCTGGTCCATCCGATACTTCGTGCTCATCTCCCGGTGGTGATCGATGTAGGCCTGCTCTGCCGCGGTCGGAGTCGGCAGTTCCGAGGCGAGAGTGTCGACTCCGACCTGCGCCATCACGTGCACTTTGAGTCTCTCCACCGATGACGATCCGAGACGCTTGGCCTTCATGTCCGCCACCATTCCGCAATACCTGTCGACCCTCTTCTCGAATGGCAGATCGTTCGCCTCCGAGGCAGAATCAAGCAACCCGACCCTCACATTGTCCAGCTCGAGTAGCTGGCTCTCAGAGAATGCCTTCTTCATGAAGTCGAGGTCCAGCTGCATATCCTCGATTCTAATTCTGGCCCGAGCGGTCTCCGAGCCAACCGTCGGGTCAGGTTCGACCTGGCTGACCAGGGGAGGGCTCCGCGACGGAGGACGAGGGGGGGGCATCGCCGCGGAGTCCGCTTTAGAGCGCGCGGCCTGAACCCTGTCCGCCACCCGGAGTGGGAGGTGAGACTGCGGTTTAGGGCGCGCGGTCTGAACCACAGGCGACGCGGAAGTCGACAGGGCTGGCTCGCTCCCGGATGCACGACACGCGGACCGAATCCCCTGGACCTGGGACGAGAGGACGGCCGTCGGAGTCGCGAAGAGGATCCTCGCGGTCGCGTCTGCCGGAGGGGATGCGCCTGCACTCGGAGACCCTGACACCGGATCAGACCGCGCGCCCCGAACCGAAAGCACAGGAGACGGAGGAGAGTCCTCCATGTGCAAATCAGACCACGCGGCCTGATTGTGCCCTCTCGGCAGTGACGGCGGTGGGTGCGTCTCGGAGAAGAGGTTGTCGGCGTCCACGGATTTGGACGTCCGTCCTTCGGGCTCGCCAAGGTGCACGGGCGAATGCTCGTCATCTTCGAATTCGGCCTTGTCGGAACGTTCATCCGAGTTCCCCGACTCCTCTCTGTCGTCGTCCACCGCGGGGTTCGACGCGCCCACATCCATCGGGTCCTCACCCTCCAATGCAGCGTCCCTCTCATCCTCGTCATTGTCCTCTTCCTCGCTCTCGGACTCGGACTCCGGCCGAACCGCCGCCGTCAATCCCTCGACCGTCACAAGCACGCTCTCTCCTCTGCGGAGCTGGTCGGGAGCCATGCCCTCATAGTTGTACCTGAGGGCGGGTGGACCGTGGACTAGTACGTCCGGCCACATCTCGGCTCCCCGTCGGCTGTGCACCGAATGCCAATGTAGGCTGTTCGCCGTGTTGGAGATGAACGCCACGGAGCTCCGGCACAACATCTGGAAACCACGAGTGCAAATCAGTCCGTGTTCACATTTCGATCAACGGAAGAGGAATTCACCAATCTGCAGAGATCGAAACTCACCGCGCAGGCCGAGACTACCTTCGCTCCTGCGAAGACGAGCATGACGGTCCCTTGGTCCCTGCAGAACTTGTCGATGAAGCGCAAGTAGACCTCGTATCGCAGCTCCTTCATCGACTGGACTTGCGGGAAATCGTGACGGCACGTCTCCCGCTGCCTGAATATGGGGACCTTCGTCTCCAAGATCGCGTCCTCCTCGGCCGACAGTGGTGGAACCACTCCGTTCCTATCCACGAGATGGGAGTTGTAGAAGGAAATGTCGGATCGCTGTAGGTATTCTACAGTCACGGTGTCCTTCAAGGCGTAGGTGGGCTCCCCCTTCGCACATCTATACTCGGCACTGCGGCGGAGACGGTGATGAGGAAAGAATGCTTTCACTATGTGATCCACCGCGGGAGCCCTCTCCGCACCGTAAATGATCATCCAAGTGTGCACGCGTTTGGACATGTAACCCTCGGACACCTTCTTCACTTGCTCCAGGATGATGTTGTAGCCGTAGGTGACCTCCATTTTGTCGATCTTCGGAAACAGGCGCAAGTCCATGATTCCCACCTCGCAGTACTGGAGGAGCGCGGCACCCTTCTTCATGCTGAACCACCCCTCAGGGAGCTTCCTGGACAGCTGCGGGTGGAACATCGACTTCGGACGGAGCCACGCGCAGACTGAGGCGGACGCGCACCTACTCACGATGTGGAATCGCCTCGCGTTGGCTGCCACGCGCTCGTATAGCACGACGAGCGCCGGGCTAGGATTATTATCCTTGCTGACTTCCGATTTGCACTCCTGCTTCAGGTACTCCTCCCCCACACGCTCCATGACCGCCATGTGAAAGCCATGTATGCACAGGGCCGCCTTCAGTTCCTTCCATCGAGCGGGATCGAGTTCGCCGGACTTGTTGAAGACTCCCTTCGCCGCGGGCACGTTCTGCCCAGCCACCTGTGCCAAGATGTCGACGACGAGCTTCGTCTTGTGCTTCTTCCGCGTGGTCCACATGGCGATGGCCAGGGCCGAGCACCAGAGCGTCGGCCTCTTCATGTAGATCTTGGGAGGGACTTGCATCATCTTGCTTGCAGCCTCCCCCACGGCCAAGTCGTCCAACCCGCACAGGGTCCGCATCTGGTTCTTGTTGAAGGGCGGCAGCTTCGTCGCCTTGGAATTGCCCGCCTCGGTATCCAACTCGTTGTACATGCAACCGTGGTCGATGTTGTACAAGGTGCCCGACTCGTGCTTTTCGAAGAGCTCCTTCCGGAGGGCCCAAGTCTCATCGGAGGCCATGATGACCCTGCGCTCCCCCAATCTGTCGAAGTCCTTAATTGTCGTCTTCGCTCCGCTGGGGGTTTGCGAAGTCCCGGTCGACTCGAAGCTCTCCTCGCATTTGGCCTTGAACTCCTGCGAAACGACGGAGACACATCAGAGACCATGTTCAGAGCGCGCGCCCTGATCCATGTCCGATCAGGAAAACAGCACACGAGACCACAGCACACCCTCGTCTCCCTCCATGGAGGACCAGTCCCGTCCAATGAACCCTGTCCCGGATTCAAGAGGCAAGGCTACAAGGTAACCCACATCAGAACGCGCGCTCTGAAGTGTCTCGGGCACTGAACCTACGACTGCAGGAATCGAACAAGTCCTTCACATCACAATCAAGCTGCACGATGGAGAATCCAGACCGCGCGGTCGGAGTCGACCCCGACTAATAGCGACGACCTCGCGGAGATCAGCAAACGAAATCCGAGGCCTGGACTTCGTCTCCTGTGATAGGGTGGGGCACATCAGACCGCGCGGTCTGAACTGGAAGGTAAGATCATACCTCATAGGAATGGAAATCTTTGCCCTGACTCGTCTGCCTCGTGTTCTTCCTGAACTGCGTCGGCCGGCCAGTGCTTTCCCAGATCTCCCTGCAATGCTTGATCGTGGCGGGCACCGAAGACAGAAACGGAGCGAGCACGTTCCCCGAGTTGCACATCGAGGACAGGGTGTGCAGGTGGTGCGACTTGTCCGACCAGACGATCTCGCATGTCCACTTCTGCAACCGGGCTTTGACGGACTCGTCGTCGACCGTCGTCTCCCCCGACAGGATCTCTGACGCGGCCTTCCACGTGTGCTAGCCGTTGATGATTTTGAACTTCCCGGCCGTCGTGCACTCCTTCCAGTCCTTCGGTCGCGTGGCCATGTCGGGCATCACGGTCAGGATCTGCTTCGTGTAGTTCACGAGCACCATCCGCTTCAGGACGTAGAGGACGCCCTCCGTCTCCAGGGGCCTCACAATAATCTCGGAACTCGACTCCACGTTCGTCATTTCGTTCACGTCCAGCTCGAAGTACTTGCCGCGCCCGAAAATGTACATGTAGGACGACAGCTCCTTGAACGCCTTGTTCGCGTTGGCCTGCGCCTTCAACCGACCCTTGGTGTTCACATCCGTGCTTCTCTTGGAGTTCGATTTGAAGTCGATCTCCACGGTTATCTTATCCGGGATGGAGGACGGGTCCAATGGGATCGTATCTGGGTTGTCCGTCCATTCGTCGTTCACCTTCTTCACGGCCACTAAGTGCGCCTCGACCTCGCTCATCTCCAAGGGCTCCGTGCACGCTTCCTGCGTGGAAGAACTCGGAGCCGCCGGAGCACCGTGGCTGGAGGAGCTTGGCGTAGGGTTCGCCTCTTGGGACGTGGAGCGCCGCGCGACTTCAGCCGCTCGAATGGACGGGCTCAAGGGTCCCTGCACGGCCTCGTCAGGGACGGGATCTCGCCTCTGCTTTCGCCATCGCTCCGCTTCCGCGGCGTCATCCTCGCTCTACACCGCGGCAGGCTCGGACTCAACCTTCCGCTTCGTCGCCAACTTCTTCGGGCGCGCGTTCAGTGCGGTATGGGAGGATGGAGCGGCCGCTGCGGTCGACGCCGGAGTGGCGATGATCGGCTCAGCTGCGGCACGGGGAGGGGGTGTGGCCGCGGCCGTCGGTATTGCTGTGCTCCGAATTGGTTCGGGTGTGGCAGTTCTCGTGGCGGGCCGTGCGGTGGATCGTGGCGCGGATTGAGGGGCGGCTCGCGAGGTGGCACCCGCCACGGCGGACTGTGGAGCGGCGCGGCTTCGAGTTTTTACCGTCGGCGTCGACCCGCTCCCCTTCTTGGCCTTCTTGCTGCTGCTGCCACCCTTGTCTTCCATTTCTCCCTTCTCGGCCTGTGAATCACACCCCGATTTCAGTCTTGACGCATGAAGGGTATTTGCGTCCGACATGAAGGTCTGGATGACCTTCCCGGTCTCCACAAACCTACCGGACTGTGCATCACACCTCATCTGGACGTCGCGCATCAGGTACTGGTAGGCAGTCGGGACGTTCTCTGAATTCTCTACCATCCTACGCGTGCAGAACATCATCTCGTCCTCGACACGAATGACGATGACCCCGACTTCGTTATTAATGGAATTGGCCACGTCCAAAAGGATGGCCTCACACATCACGTAAACGTTGATGAGAATCACGTTATTCAACGTCTTCCACCGCGTCCCGTCCGAAGACGTGAACCCTATTTCAAGACCGAAGGTGGGCGAACCCATCGCATGACTCAACTTCACAGTCCACAGTCCCCTCCTCGCGGATATCCGCATCGGGAATTTGTCTTCGAGATGCAGTTTCCAGTTCTCGTGGATCCTGGTTGGCGAGATTTCTTCTAGGTAGCCCCGCAAAGTGGGGTTGTTTTCGACAAACTCCCCCATCTGACAGTCCACAAGAAGTCGAACAAATTAGACCGCGCGGTCTGAACTACCAGAGGCATGCATTGTATAATAGGCGATAGAGAATCGCACGACATATTCAGACCGCGCGGACTAGTTCGTGACATCGACCATAGGGACGCTTACGATTCGTTCTCTCTTTTGGGTCGACGCCGATCTAGTCGATTCTGCTCTTCACCATGTGCGCCCCATCCCATCAATTCGTTCGTACGTCTCGTCGGACAGCCAAGTGGCCTTCCCTGTGAACCTACAAGTTCCAGGGCAACTGATGCTCCTTGCTATCGTACCCTCTTTCAGGCGGTTTAGACCGCGCGATCTGAACCTCGAGGTCGATTCGGGTCGCGAGTTCCAACTGTGTTGGGAACTCCTTATTTGATTATCAGTTTTCTACACACGGCGAGGTCTGAATTTTGAACAAGGTCTCATGGTCATTTAGTTCAGACCGCGCGGTCTGAACTGCATGGTCTTTGCGCATTTCAACGATGGATTGTTCTCAAGGTCCTCAACATGGCACTGACCCAGAGCTGCAGACCGCGTGCTCTGAAGCCCCGGGACTTTTTATTTGAGTCGAATCAAGGTTTCTCGCTGGGATCATCGTGTCCATTTTTTAATATTACTATTTTTATCCTCGTCGTCTCTGCATTTAGTTCAGAATGCGCGTTCTGATCCTCATGTTCATTTCAGAAATTTTTATCATTTATGAGGAATGCTCTAAGCATTTGTAGCGGAGGATTGGTTCAAAACGCGCGGTCTGAAGCTCAGGGTCTTTGCATTTCTATGGAGTCACGGCTTCTGTCTGCGGTCATGTTTCCTTTGATAATTTCGTCTCTGTTGGCATTGGCTCTATCGGCATTGGCTTCAGAACGCGCGTTCTGATCCTCATATTCATTTCAAGGATTTCAGCATTTTAGGACGCACTGAGTATTTGTAAAGGAAAATGGTTCAGAACGCGCGGTCTGAACTTCAGAGTCATTTGCGGGACTCTAATCCGCCAATGAATCCGGTTCTCTCGGCTAGCTGCGGAATGGTTTAGAACGCGCGGTCTAATCCGTGAATCAACCTGCTGCGATCTACCATGGCTGCACGGTTATAGGGCACTATTGTTGCGACAGGCGTGCAATACTACTGCAGTGCACATTCTGAAACAAACACGCGGAGAGAGCAGACCTAGAATCTGGAAGCTACTCAATTCCGCATTTGCATAACAAATGCAATCCACGGACGGAAACCTATGAAACAAACACGCAGAGAGAGCAGACCTAGAATCTGGAAGCTACTCAATTCCGCATTTGCATAACAAATGCAATCAGCGGACGGAAACCTGTGAAACAAACACGTGGAGAGAGCAGACCTAGAATCTGGAAGCTATCCAATTCCGCATTTGCATAACTAATGCAATCAACGGACGGAAACCTGTGAAACAAACACGCGGAGAGAGCAGACCTAGAATCTGGAAGCTATCCAATTCCGCATTTGCATAACTAATGCAATCAACGGACAGAAACCTATGAAACAAACACGCGGAGAGAAATGGAACTACACAATCTCCGAACACTGAACCACCATCGTGCTAGGCAACTCACATTTCCAACACAAGCAGTAGAAATTGCAAACCCTGATGGAACGGATACAACATCGAGACACAAAGCACAATCCCGCTCGCCAACTCCCCCAATAACTCAAACGGAACCCTGAAACTGCATTGAACAATTGAAGCTGCAATGAAGAACGAACTTACCTCACAGTTGAATCGGAGTGGCGCAAAGGATTCGGCCAGTCGCCCACACGACGCAGTGCGGCAGCGGGAGAAGGCGGCGCTCACATCGACTCCCTCGCACACGCCTCCAATCAACAAAACCGTGACATACAGAAGACGCCGATGCCTCAAGAGACTCCCCTGTGCACGCTCATACTCCACAAAATGAGCAAACACAACAAACACTAAGAAGCGCACGCCACAAGGAGAGAGAAAACGAAGGAGGGCGACTACGATTTCTCGCAATGCAGCAGGGAGACAGCGCGCGGAGAGAGGAAGAGGAAAACAGAAAACCTGGAAATGAGCGCTGGACCCCGACCCCACGCAGATGACGACCACCCGATGCCAGCAGGTTCGGCACGGCCCTCTAGGTTCGGGCCGAACCTGCACGTCGTGGACAAAAAACCAAACCTCCGCCGGAGCTACAGTGGCCGCTCAAGCCTGTCCCGAAGCTGGTCACCGTTACCAGCCTTTTACTTTTACTTTTTGAGAACGTTCCAAGATGGTGAAGCATTGTAATTTGACATTCATCCATATTAAAACACTTTCCAGTCATATTCAGACACTTTCTCATGCAAATTTGGTAACTTCATCCATATCTTTAACAGATTTGGAAAATGTCACGCAAAAAAATACTATTTGAAATGGTGGAATGTGGCCACTCGGTGCCGCGAAAGAAAAAGGCTGCTCGTGATCCCCCAATCTAGAAGACTCCTGTCGAAAATGGAGGATGTCTGGAAAATCATCAATAACGGCTACTCCCTCCGTCCCAAAATGATCTTTATGTTGGCGCTAATTTGTTGGCCCAAAATGATCTTGTTGCCTTTTTCGATATGAAAATTTGTCAGATTCGGATTTTAATTCTTCTCCAAGACTAGCAAATTAAACTTCAAGCAATAATTTCCCTTCCATTTATAAAACCATCAATCAAAAGACAAAAAAAATCACTAAAGGGGTTTATCAACACTTTTTGTTCGTATTTCTTGCATCTCTTTCAGTGTTGCCGACTTGAAGGAGGTCGACCTTTCGTAGTTGGAACAAAGGTTCACACATGGTCATAGGCCTATATTAATCACCCACAAAATAAAAACCTCAAATTCAAAATTCAAGTGCCTACTCTTGCTTTTTGAAAATGCCTCCAAAATTCTACTTTTCTGTACTAGAGAATTACACTTTGGAAAAGGCTTTTGAAACTCAGAGTTTCAAAGTTAATAACTTAAAGAGTGAACCAAACTTTGCTTACAAATCCAAAGGGGACTTTAAAATGTTATTTTTGGCATTAATCCATAATATTTTGTTTGATAGGAAAATCATTTTGGGACAGAGGTAGTATTTGGCATACAATTCTAGAGCTGTGATACAAATGACAATTGCATACTAGTGTTATTTACAAATTCATTTGCTTTGCGTAAAGTTAGACACACCGTTGCTATCACCTATTTTTTCCACAAATTTGGAAACTCAGGAAGTAGTAGTTACTAAAAATTCCTCCACAATTCAAATTAAAGAAAATGACTTCCACATGTTCAGTATTGTTGATTAGATTGGGTTTGAAATGAAGGTCTCTTCAGACGGTAACGTAGAAATGTTCAACACATTTGCCTTAAATCCCTTATAAATTTCTACTATTAGAAAACTAGTGAAATTGAAAATGGAAATGAAACCAACACAAGTGTCTTCATTGGAATCAACATGAGATTGAATGATTGCATTTTGTAAAATACAATTAGGATTGTTGATGACAATCACAATTCTAATCCATCATCCCTTCGTTTTGGGATTTCCAAGATTTGATGGTGTTGATATAATTATAGAGGCTGATTGCACAAAACACCTAGCAGTTTCGTTGCATTCACATTTTGGAGCACTAGAGCTTTTCATGTAGGAATCCAATGCCAAAAAAAAAATTATTTCTAACCCTCAAGCGCCGACAGCGCCATTTCCTGGCGTTTGCACGAATTTGATACAGTGTACAGGGAGATTGCTAGCAATTTTTCATCCATTTCTCATTGCTTGACCTTTCACAAAGGATTACGAAGAGTAATTAACTCATTTTGCAATCATGTGAGTATTTCTCTTCACATGAATTAGAAATTACAGGAAAAAACGGATCACAAAAAATGCTATTTTCAGTGTACTTTGGGAAATTTTGTTCCTTTCTCTAAATCTCAAATTTCTCCAGAAAAATGATATTTTTGGAGTTTGATTCCAACTAATAAAGTGAAGGTTATCTATTCTAGTTTCTTCTCCAATTGGAATTCTGAAAAAGAAACATAATTTCAATATTTTATTGCAATTTGAACTTCATATGTACTTTCAAAGTCTTCTAGATTGTAATTATAGAATGACACGGAAATTGAGTTTACACCATGATGTTTGCCACTAAAATTTCCACACTTAGTGAAATTCTCAGATTTTTCGAGATAATTTTCTATTTGATATGATTTTTCTTCCTTTTTTCTTCAAAAATTCTCAGAAAAATCAATTTTCGTCAAAAAAAATCTAAATTTTTTGGAAAGTATAGAAGACCTGTAGCTTCATCTCTGAAAAATAAATATAAATTTTTTTATACAAATAGAGTCCCTAAAATGGAGCAAACAGAGTGTTGGACACAAGGGCTGAAAACTGTAGGTATAGGCCCGGCATTTAGGGGCTAAAGATCATGACAAAAATTAAGTTTCTTATTTTTTGAAAATTTTAAAAATCATTTCATATTAAAAAATTGATTTTGGTAACCCCTAAGTGCTCAAGTGACCATTTTACGGTCGTTGTCCAACTTCAGGCAACATTTTCGGGAAAAAAAAGAATTTCAAATTTTTTTTCCAAAATTTCAAAATATTGGATTGTGTTTCAACATTTGCATTCAAAACTAAGATCTATACAATCAAACAAAAGTTATAGCAAAAAAAAAAGAAATAGCACAAAACGTCTAAAATTACTTAGTGTTGAAGAACTTACCTTTTGGGGGAAGTTTTGATGCTCTCATTCATAAATATTTTTTATTTTCTGACAAATCAATAAAAAACACAATTTTGACCAATGATAAAATATTTCAAATCCTAAAAATAGAAATTGTATGTTCGGTGAATTTTGGAAGTTATATCTTCGATACTCATTTGAAGAGAATCTATAAATAGTTTCTTAATTTTGATCATATGAATTCTTTCTAATGTCTATGCTTTACATTACCTTCTTTGATGCTAACTTCAAAAAATTTGTAAAGCTTATACTTTATAACACATTCGTATTTTTTCTTAATCCCTTGGGGTTTGGAGGTTGAATATTTTTCATTTTTTTATAAATCAATAAAAATACATAAATTTTATGACCGAAAAAAAAATTTCAAATCTTGAAAATAGAAATTGTATTTCTGGTGGAATTTTGAAGTTATATAAATGAGAATGTTTTTTTAATGTAGGCAGTACCTAATATATTATAGGTATTTTTACTATGACCACCTTCAAAGGTGGAAGTATATGTACTTATGTACACATTAGAAGCTCACATGCTTGCATGTCCATGCTCACACACAAGCATTGTGGGTTGTACCTTAATGTATTCAAATAGTGTTGTTTCGCGATTCCACTGAAATCGCAATTATATTTTACATGAAAGTCGATTGGAGTAGTACTCTATTGTGCTCATTTCCACAAAATAATATTGTGAGGTAACACTAATTTTTTGTTTATACTACTAAGACAAGTTTGTGTACGAGGTAAGTGGACTACCTTTAGTACAATTATTGTCTTCCTTCAATTGGAATGGTAATAAAAGAACACCTTCATTATGAAGACAATGGAAAGAAATCTTGGTATTTTTAGTTGTATTTTGTATAATTATTTTTGAGAACTTTTAAGTTACGAGATCATTCAACCCAAAAAAATGTACATTGCCAATGATTTCACCTTCCAATAGAATATGCCTTGGATGTGAAATATTTCTTTCAGTAGGAAAAGGAAAAGAAAGGGTAGAGTTTTCAAAATAGGTGTTCTGACATATAGTTTCTCTTGAATAGAAAACCGTCCAATGGAGAACTACATCTTTGGAATTCTACCTCTGCCAATTATACAAAGTGATTACCAAATCAAAGCTTATTTTTTATGAATGGCTACAATGCATGCTAGAATCATTTTGATGAATGATTACTAACATTTTTATACCAAATAGGATTATTAAATTTCTAATTCATCTTTCTTCAAGCTATAAGTCTATTAAGAAGACATTTCTCCATCCTTTTCTTTCAACTTCTTCAAAATGAGGTGCTCAATGTTTTCTTCATCTGAAAACAAGAAGTCCCACAAATGTATGAATATGACAAGGCAAGCTGTGCCTTACAGATATCCATTCTGTATTAGTGAATGCAAAAAATAGGAGTATCTTTAAAATAGTAATATTCACAATGAATATGAATTTCAATTATAGCAATAGGTAATTACTTCCTAGTTGTACTAGAAAAATATTTCGACATGCAATATGAAAGAGAATCGTAGTTGAATTAGCCATTCATTGCAAATGTCTGTGGTCGTTAAAGTTCACTTCCAAGCAATTTTATTAGATCAAGAGTATTCCACTACTTCATTAAAATTAAAATTAATATAGTCTTCCGAGCATTGCAAAATTGTACAAATTTGAAAATACTATATTGTTCACCCTCCACATGTCGTCAAAGTGGCTGACTTTGTGCAAGTGTGGAGAATAGAATTTATTTTTTCCAAAGATTAAATTTGTTGGAAAAGAAAGACCTTGACTTAGAGAATAAATGGATGTCTCATTCTCATTTTCTGAATTTCCTTACTATTTTTACGAAATTAGTAAAAAAGAGCTCTTTTCATTGTATTTTCCATTCTCTATCAATAATGAAATTGACCATATTTACGAAACAATTTTCTTAGTTTTGAATTTCACGAGAGATAATATAGGCAATGCTCTTCAAATTATCCATATTTTTTTCCATTTCGAGGAAGAATTCTTCTCATTACAAAGACTGAGATTCTCGATCACGTGTATGCATATAGTTTGAACAATTAGATGCATTCCTAATTCCAACATGCCTGATGATTTGCAATTTCTCTTTGTATTGCAAGAGATTATGGTTCAAGAAATTTTACCTAATCAGTCATTTGCTTCTCTACAAATTCTTTTGGAATTGAAAGATCAAAAAATGTAAATGAAATCATAAAGTGAATGAAAATATAATGTTACTTTCAAGACATTAGTAGTAGACAATGACTTCTCTCTAGCCAACAATGATGGTTTTCCACGATCATGCCACTTCACTAAAAATACTTAAAAAGAAGGATTGTTGATGGGTTCTAAGTTGTCTAGAGGAAGACACTTCCCGTTGTTTAATAACTTACGTGCGGCGAAATATAGGATACATTTAAATAATCTTAGGTAAAATTTATAAGACATTTACATATAAAATACAGGACATTAAAAAGGCAAAGTGTTTCAAAAATAAAATAGGGATGATAATATGGCTGATTGTTCCGCTTTATGATAAAATAGGGGCTCTTTTAATGTTGCCAAGTAATGATTACAAGTAATTGATAGCCCCCCTAAAAATACCCCACCGCCGCATGTAGGTCCCCCAAATATACAAGAAGTGTCCTCCCCGGGGTATTTGCTTTGTTCCCTCTCATGAAATCTGGCATTTTAGAATGTGAGGTTCAATCATAGAAACTCCAAATCAAAGTATAGTGCGGTCACTAATGGCCATTGATAGAGTTGTATACTAGGAATGAAGGTCTTCCTCAATGCTCAGTTTTCTCATTAGGTCAACTCAATCATATACAAACAAATTATGGAATTCTTGAAGTGAAGCAAATCCTAAGTAATTGCTTCACTTGCCATCATGGTATTCCTATGGCAAAAGTCAATTCTAACTGAAGGAGCTCTTTTCGCAGAAGATGCCTAGAAGGATAGCCAATGGTTGCAGTTGAAGAATTTCCTGCAGCAATGAACACCAAAACTTTGTAACTTGCTCAGTGAGCCGCAGTTCCGGTGTCCTTGGAAGCATGAACTTCTCAATTTTCAAATTATTGTTAACTACAATTATGTACATAAATTTGAATGAAAGCCCCATCTATTCATAGATCAGTTGAATTTGTACTTTGCATTGCACGTAGAGGCAAGAGGGTTGTGGTTGTTGATGAAGTCCAGACCACTTGTAGTTTGAGATGGGCTTGCACAAGTTCTGGTGCTCGTAAAATGGAATCCATGCACTGCAAAAAAACAAGGCTAAAAATGACTCCAAAGAATGACTGCTTGTCCGGTTTTACTAGAAAATGACTGTTGATTCTGTAATTGCACCAAATTTGCACTATCCAATGGTTAAAGTCATTTTTCATTGAAAAATGACATTCACAATACAAGGGGGAATAAGAGGTATCTAATATGGATGCCAAAGTCATGAACAACTACTTGGTGTTATGAACTATGACTGCGCATCACTATTCCACGACTCCAAAATGACTTGAATGACTCCAAAAAGCCAAATTCAGATTTTCTTATACAGAGGACGGGCAGGGCAGTTTCTTGACATGGGCTTTAGTCATTCTTGCGTGACTATAATGCAACTGCACATCACTAGTGCGTGACTCGCAAATGACTTAAGTGTCTTTTTTAAAGCCAAGTAAAGATTTTCTATATATAAAATGGATAGGGCAATTTGCTGACGTGGACTTCTGTCATTCTTATGTGACTATAATGCAACCGCACATCACTACTACGTGACTCCAAAATGACCTAAGTGTCCCTTTTAAAGCAAAGTGAATATGTTCTATATAAAAAATGGATAGGGCAATTTGATGACGTGGACTTTAGTCATTTTTGTGCGACTACAATGTGACTGCACATCACTTCTACGTGACTCCAAAATGATTCAAGTGTCATATTTAATACCAAGTGAATCGTTTCTATATAAAAGTGTCTTTTGTAAAGCTAAGTGAAGATTTTCTATATAAAGATGGATAGGACAATTTGCTAATGTGAACTTCAGTCATTCTCGTGTGTGTGACTATAATGCAATTGCACACCATTGCTACGTGATTCCAAAATGACTTAAATATTCCTTTTATAGCTAAGTCAAGATTTTTATATAGAAAATATGGATAAGACAATTTGTTGATATGGACTTCAGTCGCCCTTGTCTTAGTGCAATGCAACTACACATGGCTACTACGTGACTTGAAAATGACTTAAATACTTTTAAAATGTGCTTAATGCTAAAATGCACTAAAAAAGTAGAATGATTCTTGCAATGATCCTTTGGGATTTTTCAACACTCATACTCTAATATCCTTTTTAAGCTAATAAATTATCTTACTGGATAAGCAACTCCCATATTATATGGCTCTAATTAGAATCATTTATAATACATTTTAGTCTAATTTTAAGGAACATAATTAGTTTAAATGTAGAAAATTCTTGAAGCCCTTTTAACAAAGAATCCAAAATTGTAATTACATATATGAAACTAATATTCTTTGAAGACAATAATAGCATTAAGAAAATTAATTATATGAATTTTTTTAATACACATATTATAGAACAAGATACCCAATATTTTTCATTTAAAAAATTAATTAATTTTAATTAGAAAAAATTAAATATATAAAAGTTTTAAAACTATGCATAAATGTTTTAATTCTTCATATACATTGTGATTTTTTCTTAAAATCGAACACAACCTAAAATTTTCTATGCTTAATTCTTATCATTTTTTATTCTCCAAAGTCTTTGTATAATTTGATATATTTACAAAATCCATCTTTTGAGAATCTAAGTTGTTTTATTGCCAATGCCCCTTATGTATAATACAAGAATAATGTACGACGGGTTATCTTTTATTCTTTTCAATTTTGTAGTCCTAGTTTATTTCTTAGGAGGATAAATCTATAGAAATTTTGTATATCATATGCAATAAAGTGATTTTTGACCCCTTATTAATTTTTTAATAAACTATAAAAATTCAACCAATAATTTTGATCTTTGATTGATAATGACTATATTAGATTTCTATTGTCAAAAATTTCACTTCAAATAATATATAATATGACTTTTAAGATAGATTGAAAAATGAATTGAAATGAGTCATGATGATGTGTGTTTTAATTGAAACAGTTATAGAAAATACAATTTCGTAACCATGGCATCAATATTTAAGAAATGAGGGGTCCAAAATCTTTATAGAGCTTTGGCTCACAATATAAATACATAAAGTGCCTACCCCCCTTGAGGTTTATCTTTTTCATTTCTTTTTAAAATAATTTTCTTAATAAAATACTCTTCTTTCTACTTTTTTTTCTTCAAATGATGCATTGTTAGTGGCCTTTGTCTTTGATGTTGTACAATATTTTCTTTCTAAAAGTCCAATTGTATGATTTGCTAAAATTCCTATTGACATGCCACCAATACTTCTAGAAATGTGTGCCACTATGGTGTATGGTGTATGGTGTATGGTGTATGGTGTGTGGCATTTGGTGAATTGTGTTTGGCATATGGTATATTGTGTATTGCATATTTATTGTGTACGGTGTATAATTGTGAAATTTTGAGTGTATTCATATATGATTGTAGAATGACTATTGCTCATATAATTGTTAATACATTTTTCTTGCACACATTGCTACAAATAAAAAATAACTTTCAACATCCTTAAAGAGTTATTTGAACCCTAACTCTACATTACTGAGAAATCACTATGAAATGACTTGCTATGTGGCAGTCCATCTTAACATTCATCACAACTTCTGAATGACTATAAAATGACTTCACAGTGACTTACATGTGACTTTGACGTGGTTGTGCATGTTAGCAGTACTTAGACTATATTATAACTACAAAATGACTGCATGATAACTTCATAATGACTTACACATGACTCTGACGTCAGCAACCTACATACAATATTACAACTGCAAAATGACTATATAATGACTTCACAATGACTTACATGTGATTCTCACGTGGATGTCCACGTCAACAATGCTTGGACTATATCACGACTACAAAATGACTGCACAATTGGTTGATGTGGACATCTATGTTAGCAAAATTTCTTTAAAAATGGGCAGCTGCCCAATCTTTTCTAAAAATTTGCTTATCCACCTCATCGTCCATGTAGACCCCCTCATCCATTTTCCATCCAAGTCTAAAATGGATGGTGATAATAAGGTTGCAGTCATTTAAAGAATGACTTGTCCACAATGACTCCAGAGCCTCGAGTCGCGACGCAGTCATTTTTGTCCGGAATGATTGGTTTACAGTCATAGATCGCAGTCACTTATACCCCTCCTTTTTTGTAGTGATGCTAGCTCTGGAGTTTTGTATTTTCGAGTTGATACACAAGAATTTTCGTGTCCTTAAATGGCAGTGTTCACAAGATTGTCTTCAAAGGAGCTCACAACCTTGAAATACAAACCAAACCCTTACCACGATCTCGGGTGGGTCACTCTTTGTATGTTTTATACCCCCCCGTGCGGCAAGGGGGTATTTTTTGGGGGGCTATTTACTTTGAAGGCTTGAATAAATGGTCCCCTATATTTACATAATTTGTGAAAATGTCCTATATTATGGCACCCTATACTTACTTATATAATGTAGGTGAAAGTATTTTTTCTAGGATATTTTCTTTATAAGGGAAAAAAGTGAATCAAAGAGAAAGTTAAAAGCAAGAAGGTTAGAGAGAAGATTAAGGAAATTTGAATGAAAAGTTAGAATGTTTATTGGGCTCAATATTTTTTTCCGTTATCACACTCTTTTTTTGTATTTAAAATTTAGTCAAGTGAACTAGTGCGACAATTTTACCACTTGCAATACACAAGAATCCAAAAATTGAATGTACCAGCTATACAAACATTGTGTACCAACTTTATACACTAACTACTTTGTATATCTAGCTATGCAAATATTGTGTACCACCTTTATACTTTGACTACTTTGTACAACCGGCTCTAAATAAAATTGACCCTACTAAATACAATTTCCAATATCCTAATTTCTAGTCCTTAAATTATATGTAAAATTTTGTAATACTTGAGATTTTTTAGCTACCTATTTTACTTATAATGCAACCTTGACTTTGAAAGTCCCCTACTTTATTTGTAAATCCTTTATAAATTTTACCTTGAAACAATTAAACCTATGCTACATTATGCCGCACGTGGTTTGTAAAATGCGGGAAGTGACCCACCCTTACCACGATAGCTATCGATTCGGTCTCCATCTCTGCGGTCACAGTGCACGTTCAATGTGCTTCATCAGCTGGAAGAGCCTGCGGAGTCACTCAGTCCCTTGCGTGAGCCCCTTCAAGGAGAATCATGTGAACTTTGCCACTCAAGAACTTGTAATTTATCGCGTCAATGTCAATTTGCATACAGAACTCAGGAGCGAGAATTCCGTGAGCACCTGAATGAGTGAACTTACTCGTCGATTAGATCTCGTCTTACACAACAAGAGGACCTTCACCTGCAGCCACGACCCTCTTGCTAGTGCAATGCAAAACTCATAGCCAGTCACTGAACAGAAGGGGGCTCCATTCAAGATCATAGAGCAAGAAATGAAAACTTGAAGTTTGAGAAGTTGACGATGTCAAGGACACTCGAATTGCTCGACCAATTATGAAGGTATGGTGTCCGAAGTCACAAAAAGAAAGCATCATCGTACCCAAGGAATTTTTTAAATGGAGTGTGACGTCGTGTAAAGTCTACAATAATTCAACGGCAACCTAACCAAATCTTTGAACTTGAGTTCTCTTCACAAAGTTGGAGCCAATGTTCACATGGGACACCACTGAATTTAAATAGTCCACACTTACAGACCTACCTCAGTCTCTTCGAGTCAACTTGTGCTCCGTGACTGGTCCATCGCCACATCAGAGTCTTTTAATTCAAAGATAGTTTTCAAGTGCATTTTTACGCATATCTTGGGATCCAGCATACGTGATCACTATCTGTAATTGAAATGGAGGGCACCTCATATCTTCAAGAAAACCTTTGGATGTGATAACATCATGGTAGTTACCCAATATGTAATCCAGACAGACATGACAGGCACTGTTCTTGAATGACCTTCCTTTTGCCATCAATGAACTTCGGTCTGTAGTAGTGCCAACAGGTTTCAAGTGTCAAATTCCTAGCCAGAGCCGATTCATAGTAGAACATATCCGAGTCTCCTTTCTACCCAGTACTTCACCGAGGCCTTGAAAGTTTCCCCAAAATGCTTATCAATGGCGGCTCGAAAAAGTGGCATCTGGTCACTATAAGAAACTCATGTTTTAGATGACGGATTGTAGGTGACATCTAATGTAGTAACTTGTGTTTTCATGTCAGCAATGATGTCCGCCATAACATCAAGATGTTATGGCGGACATCATTGCTGACATGAAAACACAAGTTACTACATTAGATGTCACCTACAATCCGTCATCTAAAACATGAGTTTCTTAGAGTGGGTACTCAAGGACAACCTTGTGGATGTTAGGGAAACGCAAATCTGCCAATGAGAGCGCTAAATCTGTCATCTGCAGCAAACTTGCGACTATATCCTCGTCCACTTTCTTTGTTGTATAGAGCAAATTAAAGTAGGAACAATTGTAGAGCTTTGACAGAGATGTCAGATGCTCCTTGATGTCGCGCTTCAACATAGTTTTGAAGATAGGTGACACACACGCCAACACACTTCTGTATGCTTTCACAAAGCCGCCGTTGGCATTGAGCGTGATGTCTGCAAATACACCTTCCTCCAACATCTTGAGTGTGAAATCACAGTAATTTCACTTTGGATTTGTTGTTGTTGACTCGTCTGGTGTAAGTAACTCTGCAGTATCAACATTTTCCAACTGCACAAACTCCATAACTCAAACTAACTGCTGATAATCGTACCACCACCACAAATTAATTAGGTGCACATACAAAACAAACACTTGAAGTTTCCAAAGCATTCACAAGTAATTATTCACTCAATGAAGTTTCAAAGGAATTTAGGGGACACAATTGAAATTTCGATAGCACTCATGAATATTCATCTAAAGTATATATATGCAATTGAATTATTGAATTATTGAGTACTTAGTTAAGTCTTGATGAATTTCATGATGATGCATCTTTTTTTGCAATAAGGGAGTACTGTTTACTACAATTATAACAGAATGTATGGTTTGGAGAAGTATTCTATTTGTAGTACTGACATATAATTGCGTTCAAGCTTCTCGAAGTTCTCTTTCTAATGTTTCTTTCAATTTATTTGGTACTACTAGTAGCGAAATTTGTATGATTATTGGATCCATTTGTACATCTTGAAAGTAGCATGTATGGATACATACTAACATGATTTTCCAAAATTACAACCAAATGAATCCTAAGGCTTCTTGTCACACCAAATATTTCAAATTGATTTGTTGTAATTAACATTTTAGAGTTGAATGTGTATACCATCGAGCGAGCTTCATTGTAGATTTTGAATATCAAGGTCATGTCAATGTGACCAATTGATTTCCATGAGGCAGTTCCATGATTTCAGTTGCACAAGACAGTTCATATGCAGTTTTCAATAATCACAATATTGATCGTCAAATCTTATGATCACTAGAAGAAAATCACATTTTTTATGAGAAGTCTCCAAACATGGAGGGGTGTTCGAATTTACATCAAGCATGTCTATTATGCATATCTAGGAAAATCCATCCCGATTGACAAGCGAAAGAAACAAGAAAATATGAAAAAGAGTGCCCTATTTTGAGAGCAGCATCCTAGAAAACATGGGCCACGAAGCTGTCAAAAGTGCGCAATTTGGGAGCCACGTGAGTGCCACACAGGCAAGTAGTTCCACATGGGATTTTTATTCACCTTAATAAAATTTGAATTTTGTTTTAAGCAATGTCAACATACTAGGTGTCTAGAAAAATTGCATACGGTTTTGAGCAACATGAACTTAGACATGTAGAAATTTTGTAAAACATCAATTGGTTTATGCCACATAGCAAGCAAGGTCGGTGCAAATTAATGAACTAGTAATTAATTATTTTTTTCAATATTAATAAATAAATTATTTCATAATTCATTATTTCATAATTCATTATTTCATAATTCATTATTTCATAATTCATTATTTAATCATTATGAATGAATTTATTATTAGTTGTTCAGTTCATTAATAATGAAATATTTATTATTTAATTTATTATGATTGAATTGATTTTGTTGTTTCGTTCATTATTAAGTCATTATTAAATTTTTAGCTCATTTTTAATGAATTACTCATTATTTAGAAGTATCATCTACTTGATTTATTATGTATTTGTAAGAATGAAGTTGAAAGAGGTCGTATTTATATCTAAAGTAGGGGGTTATAAAAGCGACCCTTTACCACATGATTTGCATTTCGGGGAAGCTGAACGCCTGAAAACCATTTTTAATAAATTTTCGTGGTGAGGAAAATGGAATTGGCATCTAATCCGATTCGTTTCATATTATTTGGACCTTCATGGAATGAGTTATGAATATTTGGAGTTGAAAACACGATGGATTCTAAAAGCGACCCCCTCTTGAAATGTACACTTTTGGTACATGTTACAGGCAAAATGTACCTGATCACTTTCAGAGACAGGGTTGCAATTACAGCCCCCTACTTTACAGTTCGCCGTTCTAGAAACAAAAGAGAAGGGATAACTAGAATGAAGAAACTGAACTCCTAAAATTATTTTAGGTCGCTCACTATGAATGGAATTTTGTTTTCTCCTTTGAAATGTTCAGGCTATATCAAAAAAATCTTTTTTTCTAATGCCCAGCAGTTTCCAAAAACTTTGACTACATGCTGAACCCCTAAAGCACCGCAACAATGTTTCCACCAAAACTGCTCCAAAACTGTCATTTCGAGGACAGCTACCCAATTTCAGAAAAAAAAAACATTTTTTGATACATGTAACCGTAGGATCTCTTAGTGCACTAGTTTGGAAAGATGTAGAAAAAATTTCAGAGATTTCCACCATGTAGATTGCAAGATATTAGTGTTTGAAGTTACAAAAATCAATGTTTTTCCACTGCGAAAATTTGGGCAGCTGCACTTCAGAAGGCCACATTTGTATGAAGAAATGTCCAAAATGGTTGCAACTCTTTAGACTTATTCTCCGATTCAAGTTGTCTACATGCTTGAAAATTTTCATATCATTTGGAATTGTACAACATGTACAACAAAATAGTAAGAAGAAAGAAGTATATAATGATTCAAAATACAGAAATGGTAAAACTTTATTTATTGAATTGAAAAATGCCCATCCCAATGGTTCAAATGTTGTAATAAACAATCTACACCCAATGTTTATATTTTTTTCAGAAATTATATTGAAAATTGAGTAAAACAGAGGACTTCAAAGTTTATTCTAGAGAAGAGAATCCATAACTACTCGCAAACTAAAATCCTTCATAACTTTTGGCTCATTAATTCAAATGGAATGATTCAAAGCTGTACATGTATATAAATCTATAAAATAAATTAAAAAAATTTATTTCCAAAAAAAGTGATTTTTTCTAATGTGCCCAAACTGCCCGAATTGAGAAACAAACAACGTTTTATGGGATAACTTTTCAACCATGTAGGCAAAAGTCACGGAATTTGTTGGACTTTCAAGACACTCCTCGTCCACACCTTCTATTAAATTTTGGTTCCAAAATATGGAAATCTCTAGCCACACGTACCTGCCCAAAATCGCTATGTTGCCAAAAAAGGCATGTTGGTCCTTTAGGGGTTAAATAATTCTTGTATGATATGTAGATTGTGTTTAACCAAGAAATCCGGGCAAACTAATTGAAATAAATTTTTTGATAAACTTTAATTTACTGTTTTTTCTTTGAATTTATCCACACAAGGAAATGTTTTCAGAATCATTCTATTTTGATGAATGAAATGAAAGTGATGAGTTATTTTTTGCGTGGTTCTCGATTTTGTACTTTGAAGTTCTTTATTCGAGTCAAGCTTTCAATGTACCTTCAAGAAATGTTTGTTCTTTGATTCAGATAGTTTATTAAAACAATAGACCCATTGGAATAGATTTTTTGAAAATTTCATTATGATAAATACATTCTTCAAAATGTATTATTTTGAATCATTCTCTATTTCTTTCTATTTACAATTTTTTTCTGCAATACTGCAGTAGGGAGTAGAAATGAAGATTAGAAATTATAGAGAAATAGGGAGTAGAAATTAGAACCTAGTGAGCAGTGAATCCAGACAAACAAAGTATCCAATGAAAATATGAACGAAATGAAGAAACTAAGAACCTTACTAGTTACCTTCACTTGAAACGTACGGTGTGAAGAAGATATTAAGAAAATTTTTTACAAAGTCAAAAATACTACTGTGAAAAGATTCACATATCCGAGTGTGTACATTTCTGTTGCCAAAAAGTGGCTTTTGCTTAGCTTATCAATCTTTATTCCCTTTCCAAAGAAGAGAAAGAAATTAGTACCATCTTTTTGGCATAAGTAATGTACAGTGCTATAATGTAGGCAATTTTTAGAAAATTTATAATTGTTGGGTCCTTTTTATTTCTTCATGGGAAGTAAATGAACTCCAAGTAATTGCCCCCTTGCCTCAGGGTAGGTACCCAAATATGCAGAGAGTGTTGCACCCGAGTAATTGTCCTTGTACTCCTGAAGATCGACTTACATATTTCTATGATTGCAATTGTGGTATTAAGTAATGCATGATCATTGACACTGAATTATGTGTAGGCATCGAGCACAATGTGCATATAGTTTGAGCACTAGTGCAGATCTAATTTTCAGGCCTTTCCATCAGGAACGTCAAATTCAGTAAGTAGGTACAATTGCATGATTTTGGCATGTCCATTTGAGGAAGACATTAATCCTATGAAACATAAATTTGTAGTGGCTCTAGCCATATAAGTTGTTGTTCTTTCATGTATAACCTTTTGCTATCTTTCAACGTATTGTACAATAATTATAGGAAAAGGTTCTTTAGACATCTTTGCTTAATATTTGGTGCTCTTACTAGGTGTGCCGACTCTTGAAGTCATGTGGTCTTCACTTACTTGTGTCCTATGATGTTGTAGCCACCTAAAGAGTGTTTTGAGACTGTTGGTTAATCCTTAAGTGCATACACATCCAAAAAGTGGATGTGCCTCAGTAGGTCATCCTTGATTTCAACTTCAAATATACCCGCTTTTGGAATTTGACTTTGACAAGGAAAATGAAGCTCGACAATTTTTGTTTCAATTTCAACTTGAAATTGTGGAGAAGTTGAGAAATTGAAGAAGTTATTGCAACTGCAAGCTCTATGTGCTAAAATCCAAAAAGGACAAGTTGTTGTGTTTTTGATTCATTTTTTTTTCTTTTCAATGGAATGTTCTACTTGAATGCCAAAATGAACTTGTCCATTTATATCTTCATTAATGATATATTTTAGAGTAATGTAGTTGATATAATTATTTTCTATCCCTAACTTTGAAAAATGACAATAATTTGTAGTTTTCAACCACAATTTTGAAAACATTTCAGTGAATAGGAAGTACGATTTCCTATTAGTAAGAAACATCAAATTCTTATACCTCAGTCTATTGAATGAAGTATGAAATGTGGTTTGATAGGCTTATGTTACTTCAAGTCTTTGTTGTGGTTGTTTGGGGTTTTAAAAAAGGAATAATCTATTGAAAATTTTGTAGTAAGACTAATGTTCATTGTTACTTGTAGCTCGCGACAAAATGTCTCAAAATTTAGATCATTTAATGTATTTTTACTTATAATTTTCTATAATTTGCAACCCAAATGATGGCAATTACAATTGTTTCCAAAATCAATTGAAATATCTCCATGGTTTCACATTCTCCATTGTTTGAAGTCATGAGAATATAAGATCAGAATTTGAAGGCCATCTAAAAGGCTCAATTCACCTAGGACATGATGTTTGACTACATGGCAATGGATGTTTTCGTTTAAGGGTGAATGATGTCAAGTTGGATGAGAGTCGGCGGTGGGACCCCGTTCGTTTTCCTAGGTTACCGTTGAAGCCGTCGATGACTTTTCTTCGTCGGAACCCTAGAGCGCACGCCATTTCTCAGCCCTTCTCTGAATTCTCAGTTTTAGTGTCGTCCTTGGTCCGGAGGCTGGTTTTCTTTGCTAGGTTCGTTGAGAAGAACGTGTCAGCAGAGACAGCAAGTGCACGGGAGGAAGAGAGTTGCGATCTGCAATGGCTGCGTTTGCGGTGGAGTATTTCTTCGTCGCCGGCCGCAGCGATACCTTTCTGATTGCTTGCTGTCGTACTGCATTGCTTCAGCGAGTGTTTGCATGTTGTGCGCTTGGCTTAGACATCGGTTAGTGATTTTCATTTTTGATGAAGTGGTGTTCTCAGCGTCGACCTACCGTAAGCCTAGGAAATTCCTTGCGGCTTGTATTCCGGTTTCTGAAGTTTGTGGGCTGAAAGGTCGTTTGTCGTATTCCGAGTGGTACGGTGAGGTGTTGGAATGGGAGAGAAGTATGTTTGATTTGTATGCCTCCTCGCTTTGGGTTCCATTGCATGAGCACGTCACGGTTGAGGGAACACTGTACAGTTGCATTGCGAGGTCAGTTGTATAATGTGAAAAAAGCATTTGGTTGAACGTTTCGGTAGGTTCATTTCGGATTGGTGGACGAGGGTGACGATGGAGTGAGTTTTTTAGAAACCCTGGATCGACCGTGCTCCGTAGACGTCTTGTCGGAGCGTACCTCGCATGCTTGGATGAGATGTAGGCCCACTAGGGATTCTGGAAGTGAAGACGATCGACGAAGAGCGATCCTTCGTGTTCAATCCACAGTTGATGAGTTCGGCCGAATTGGTAAAATCCCCATGTCTTAGTGAACATGCCATTTCGTTGATTCCACAGTTTAGGACGCACGGTCTGAACCGTCTGCGCTTTCCCGGGAGAGTCCACTCGGAAATTCAGTTTCCGCGGAGCGTGCCTTTTCGGATACGAAGTAGGTCACAGCGAACGAGAATTCAGCATCGAGGACTGCATGTAGGTTCGTTGAGTGCATGTGGCACTCTTACACGGTCACTTCATCAGTTCAGGGCGCGCGGTCTGAACCTTGTATGATTCCACAGTTCAGGACGCGCGGTCTGAACCGTGTGCGCTCTCCCGGGAGAGAGTCCCCTCGAAAATTCGGTTTTCACGGAGCCTGCCTTTTTCGATACGAAGTAGGTCACAGCGAACAAGAATTCAGCATCGACGACTACATGTAGGTTCGCTGAGTTCAGCTGGCACTCTTACACGGTGTCACTTCATGAGTTCAAGGCGCTCGGTCTGAACCTTGTAGGGCACTCTCAGGAAATAGCGCGTCGGAGCATCCAAATTTCGCCATTGCTCGAGTTCCTTTGTACAAGTCAGACGACGCAAATAGAGCAAGCGGCGGACAATCCCGGAGCCGTGCTCTTGAGAATGTGGAGCGCCGACCTGAGAAGGACGAGTGCATGTTCGGTGTTGTCCGCAGTTTAGAACGCGCGGTCTGAACTGTATCGACAAGCCCAGAAATGTAGTCTCGACGTCGAGTTGCACGACTTCGGGCAGCTGATGAACAAATGGCTCTGCGATGTTTCGTCATCACATGTCTCGTTGCAAAAAAGAAAGATTACATATTCAAAAAAGAAACCGGTACTCCGATCTACAGTCCGTTACATGTCCCCTGTCGGACAGGGACTTACTAGGTAATCTGTTCTCCAATATCTGAGCTACAGTTCCTTTGCCACCGGGCCGATCAGTGGAGTCCTTGTACCCGAAATACTTTGCATCCCCACGTCATGGGCAGTTCACAATTTCCGACGTTTGGACAGGCGTGACTTTCGCTTCAGATTTGCCAAGTCCAATTTCGTGTCGTTGAGTCTCCCATGGATCTCTTCAAATATATCACCGTCCACTGCCAAGTGCACGGGCTCTACTTTCGGAAATTCCGTGGCTTGGTCGTCGTCCTAGAAGAGAACACGGCCATTTAGTTAAAATATTCTGAATGAGCAGCATTTGGGGGTTCTGACTTCTGAAGAATCTAGTGGTTTCTACAGTGATAATCCCATGACAATTTCCGAAGTTCGAGGGACGTTTTCTGAATATAATGATTTCGTACGGTTCTTAAAGACCACGGCCATTTTCAGTTTAGGCTGCGCGTTCTAAAGTACACAGCATTCGTTATTTCTAGACCTCGGAAGTTGACATCAGAGATCTATACTATTTCTGAGACATGCTCAATTACAGTGCACCCAAGCTGCGTTTTCAACGACAATCGTGTATTGCATTCGTTTAAATTCGACGACATAGTTTGCGGTTAGTGATTGTTGGCGCACCTCGATGAGTCGTAGAAGCAAGCATCCATTTGTGGTCGACGACAGCTTCTCGACGTCGTCGAATTTCTCCATGAGCGCCCTACAGGCATACCCTCTACGTTAGAAGCCTGGACCCTACGAGAACGTTGACAAGAGCGAGGACTGTGACTTTCCTACATTTCATACACACGCACTTGGGTTGCACCTTCGAAGAAGCACCTGAGGTTTTTGCAGTCATTGTTGTGGCGAACCTGCACGTAATCCTCCATCTCCGCCCACGTCTGGCGAATGGCCTCATCAAAATGAGCACCCCATTCCACAGCATCTTTGTCCTGAAGCGCGCACATAACTCGACCTGCAACACCGACAATATCAGGATAAAGACAATCTCCTCGAGGACAGCAAAACTGCGAGGAGAATCAGGTTTGGAAGGCGATTGACGATGTGAGACTCACCCATCTTACAGACTTGAAATTCTTCCTTGGATGCGGCGCATTTTGAGTAATGAGCGAAGCAATACAGCTTGTAGCCTTCCCAGAAATCGCTGTCCCTGAATGAAAAGAGCAACGTTCAGTTGTCCTCGAAATGCGCACATTCCTGGTTAGTATGACAATGGTGATGATGCGATCATTCCTAAAACGTCTCTTCTAATAAGCGGGACGAATAACTCTACGGAAATGGAAGGCAAGACGCGAATGCGCAACCCGAATTGTTCGCTGTCCAACACAGTCCTCACAGCGTCCGAGCACGTCTTGAAATGTGTTTCCGCCATTAGGTCGTGGTTCAACTGTAGTTGCCCGTTCTTGCCATGGACACGAACATCAGTACGACCAGCAATGTCGGAAGTACTCTACTTTGAAGACTGCCAGGAATATGATCCTGCACAATTACGAGAAGCTACACTGAAGCGCAAAGGCACTGTGATTTTCCCTACGACTCGCGAGAAGCTTGTATTTCTCTAATTTGGAGATGCAACGTCGGTCATCTGCAACTTGGCAAACCTACGTCGATCATGACGGCAATGGAACAGCATTTCACATTACTCGAAGCGCACCCTGCTGAAGATGTACTCGACAGACTTTTGGAACCTCAACAAGAAATGCAATGAAGCAAGGATTCGTGACGACGCACCTCCTTCGCGAATCGTGGCGCGGCGTCTTCTGTCAAATGAGCCGCAACGGTCGCCAGCGATCAAATGTGATGTTCGGGAGAACGAGGAGCGCTCCTTGGAGCTCGAAGTTTGCTTCCGTCTTGCCTCACTCTAGGTACTGTTCGCCCTCTCGATGGACACCGAGGCTTCCTGCAAATCCTGCGCCGCAACCTCTCCTTTTCCCTACTAGTCACTCAACGAAGTATGCGGGAGACGAAATAATGATAGAGATGATGCCACATCCTATGTCACCAGTGTCGCACAAGTGTTGCCAGAAACAAAGCCGCCAGTCACACGAATCTGTCTCGGAAATAGAGCTACTTGTGGGGAAGCGCACTTCTTCCCTTTTTTACGTGTCCGATTGTTACTCTGATAGAACTTCTTGTTAGTAGTTCACTGTTTCGCGAACTGAATATTTTAACTTTGGTGGGTGACGATGGTGCCGGTGTCTCCAGTGGGTGATTGTGTCGTCGTCCTGGTGCTTGTTTGTTCATTAATTTCCTGAACAAACCAACGATTTCAAAAGTATGAAATCAGGAATCGGGGTGAGCAATCATTTCCTCGTAAGCACGAGTCCCATTCATAAGTCTACTAGCAGAAGATTCCCTGGAGACGCGACAGAGTGATCAAATGGAATCATCTAAAGTTTCAATAGTGAAGTCGGTGCACCTCTTTCCAATTTGATTCGGAAATGACTTATGGTTGTCATTTCGTGACTGAATACAAGGAATTGGTATCAGCATTGAACTGCCGTTCTCCAAGATATTGATCAACTTTGACTTACAGCATTGCTGCATTTCGTACAGCCATAGATCGCGTGCCTCTTCAAGTATCTGAAGTGAGCAATGCAATTCCAGTCGCGGGAATCCTTGAGAAGCAGGTATTCAGGAATTGGCACACTCGTGGGTTCATGGTTTACTCTGTCGATGCACTTTGCTCTAGGATTTCTCGGGAGTCCATGAATCAATGATACAGTTCAGACCACGCGGTCTGAAGTGCAGCGGTGTCTCGCCAGGCGGTAGTCTCACCAAGCTGTAGTCTCGGCAGGCGGCTAGGTTTCTGTGCCTTGTCTCGCAGGGAGGTTACTGATTTCGCGGGTATTTATATGCTCCTCACCCACCATGTTTGCACTTCTGTTTCTCTGCATGGTCTTTGTGAGTGCGAGCATTTCTTCTTTTCGTTTGTCAGTTGCACAACATGGGTTCAATGAGGGAAGTGGTTCTGAGTGACGCCATTGTGGCCCTGGTTGTCCGCGGACTTTGTTGCAAGTCTGACAACCCATGGGTGCGTTTCGAGGAGCTGGCGAATCGGGGCGCAATGCTGCGTTTGTTTTCCTGTCTCGCAGCCGTTTGTCGTACGACCTGGAAGGTTGTGCAGGTGACACCTGAATTTGCAGCCCTCCGGTTGGCCGAATTCGACGTGCGAGTCACCGCTGTAGAGCTCTCTCTATCGACGGAGAGTTTGATTCTACACGAGTTTGACAAGAACTTGGATTTACTGAGCAGATCATGGGCACTTGGAGTTGAAGTGCCGTTGAGGCTGCGGACCAGCCCCCTTGGTGAGCTCGATGTCGCTGAGCTGCAGGAGCTACAACAAATTCTACTTGGCGGCTGGCAGCACGAAATCAACGTCAAGGCTGCTGGGCAGGCCCTGTCCCCCACAGTTTGGGTGACACCCGCCATGCGTTGAGGTGAATGCTTCGCTTCCACGGCCTGATTTCTGAATTGCTTTCATCCTCAATTGTCTTCTTTGTTGAGCATTTCTACTTGCAGTGTAGCTAACTTTGTTTTGTTATGTTGCTGATCATGACGAAACGTGAAGGTCTGTTGAATACCTTCCGATCGAATATGGAAGGACTGCACACACGAACAGGAGATTTTCGCGTAGTTACGAACATTTCAATGTTGGAGTTCAGACCGCGCGTTCTGAAATGGAAATGAGACCTTAATAAAACTTGCAACTTTCTGTTGGTGAGAGACGAGTGAAAATGTGCACGTCTTCATTGTTTGTTTGTGGACGCTGAAAACGTTTTCCGTGATTGATGCTTGGAATGTTTGTGACTATGTTTTCACCAACAATGTTGCGAAATTGCCATTTCTAAAACTAGTGCCAATTCTTTTTAAGACACAGTTTTGACTCGTGGATCCGTAGGATCTTGTAGTCAGACAGGTGGTTTGATCGGAATAAATTGATTCAAAGCTTCACATGTCTGTATAAACCTAAAGAACCATTTTCAAATTTCACTTTGAAGTCGAGTTATGAAAATTGTTGGGCCGAAAAGTTACTCCTCGAGCACACATTGTATCCAAATTTCAAAGAAGCAGAACTCCATCCGTAGTGAGCTGCCAAGAAAAAGGATAGTCTCAGAAAATGCCGTTCAGGGCTTTAGGGGTTAACCCTTTAAGGACTGGTTGATTTGGGGTTTGGCCGTAGTTCTTCAAGAAAGTGAATTCTGTGGATGTAATCTTAGATCAAATTGTATAAAGTGTTGCCTTAAGGAAGATTCCTCAACCTAACACAAAATCAAACTCATCCAACGGTACAAATCGTTTAAAATAAAGTACAATGTCCATAAATTAACCTTTTCAGGGCTACATTTGAATTTTGGAGAGGGGGAACATCTTTTAATAATTTTCAGTACATTTTTCACAGGAGGCAAGTGGAATAGCTTAACATTCAGAGGCTACCTCGTAGTGGATGGAATGATGTGGAATATTTTGCATCATTCCATCCAAAATCAGTAATTACAGATTTCAAATGTAATTCGCGGACAGTTTGTCAGCACCTGCCTACAAATCTGAAATTGGGGAAGTTAACAGCGGTGTAGGTGACCCGCCTGTTCATGGTGTCAGTTTATGGATCTTAGTGCATGCCGTGGCTGGGGACTCGGTGGGTGTGGCTGGGAAGTAGGTGGGTGAATTTTTAATTTTCTCTTCTCTTCCATTCAGTTCGGAAGTGGAACTGCGTGGCCTGATAATCAGATCAGCCAAGCGGGCGGGGTGTGGCTGGAAGTGGGTGGTTTTTTTATTTTTATTTTTCCCTCCAGATCAGATCAGATAGTGAGTATTCAAGCGAGGTACTCACTTTAGGAATTGAAAAAACGAAACAGGATACTTAGGAGGCCGAGATTTAATGTGCTCATGTAAGGGCACAAATTTAATAGGAGGATCACAATTTTTTTGGGCGGGCAGCTCGTCAGAGCCTTCCACCTTCATTCTCACAGACCCAAAATGAAAAGAAGGAAGATTTTCAAAGATGGAACTCGGGAAGAAGGAAAGGCAAAGCCACCACTGCCTACAGAACGTTATGAGGCATCTAACCAAAGTCGTTTCATATTTTTTGAAGATTTTTGAAATGAATTACAAATTTCTGAAGTTCACAGAAAATGGTCATATGTGGTCATCAAAAGCAATACCCTTCTAAAATGTGCAGATTTGGTACATTGAAGAAAGCAAAATGTACCTTGAGTTCACATCATGTTTGCTTGTAGAGCCTGGTTGGAATTTCAGACTTTGTTTCCCTTAATCCTCAAAAATCAATGACTGCAATGACCCTTTAGAATTTGCACTACATAAATTTCAATGCATGAGTTTACTTTGGGCATTCAGGAGATTACAAAGCAACACTTATGCCTTGTCAAGACATGAAGATCCAAAAAATTCTCACGAATTGGTTGATATTTTTTGAATTTTTTTTTAACACTTCCCATTTTAGGGTCCACGCCATTTGAGTTTGCAACCCCATAGCTAATGCATTAATGCTCCAATTTTCTTGAAATTGGTCTTCTTTGAAGCACATGAAGACACTTTGAATGCGTTACTCTTTGAGATTTTTGTGATCAAATGTATTTGGACCAATATTAGACCAAGAGTGCAGAAATAAACCAAACAGTCGTCGACCGGTCCTTAAAGGGTTAAGAACCCGCATGCCTGCTAGGAATGGAGACCTTAATGAACTGAATTCGATCGATGGCCTCATTACCTTGAGTTTGTGTAGACGTTGAAATAAAAAGATTCATTTAGGTTAATTCAGTGAGTTCCCAATCCTATTAACAAGTCAACATCATATGAATATTTATTTTTTTCATTCAACTATGACTATGCATTTCTTACGAAGCCATACTTTTCTCATACTTATCACGTGTGTTTTTTTCAAGGATTGAAAGTCATGAATAGGAAATTACCACAGAATTCTACATGATAATTCGAAAGTGATTCATTAATGCTCCGAGAAAGTTGAATTCACTTCACCTAGACGGATCATCCAATATTCTTTCTCGTCATACCTCCTTTACTCTTCATGATCGAATCGGTTGTATGTCTTGCTCATTCTCGACTGTACTTGCCACTAGGATCTCAAGTGCGCTTCCAAGTCAAAGTACTTCTTCGGATGGCTTCCACGAGCGAGTCTGACGGAGATGAGGTTGGTCGTTCAACCTTGCACCCTCTGACGGATTTCGATTTCTGAATTCCACGTTCGCTTCTCCGGCCATGTCTTCATGACCATGCTATATGCAAGCGTCTGCAGGGATTCGTGGAATGTGAAGAGGAGGACGTCGAATTGGATCATGCTTCAGAGGCCGACGTCGACATGAGCCCCATCCCAGACTGTGAGGGGATCGCCCCCGACGGGTGGTCTGGCAAGGCCCTCCTCGCAAGGAACGAAGACGGTTCCGATTTTGCGGACGTCATCATAATCACTGCTAATCCTAACGCTTGTGTGGATGGGCGAAGTCGCCTGGGCAAAAACGAGGTCGGCATTGTGGTGTTGGAGGTGCACAGTGGAGACCCCAGCATCGGAGACACGTGCTTGCATTGGCCCACACGCCGAATCTTTTATCATGGTGACACCGGTCTCGTTAGTGTCTACGATCATGCTCGCAAACGACGCGCTCTTGATGAAGAGTTGGAGCGCTCTCGAAAGACAGCGGGAAAACGCAAATACCGATTTGAGAAGAGGACTCGCGCCGCTGCAACAGAAGATAGCAAATCCAAGAAGATATCATGGGAATCTATCGCTCGTGTTTTCGAACAATGGTGCTGCGAGCATGGATGCACTCGTAAAATCGCTCCTCCTGTCATTCGTTCACTCCGCACGGAATTGCACCTGCAAACATATCAAGTGAAGACAACGAAGCTGTTGGAAGTGCACAGGTCCATGCACAAAAGAGCGCAAGGATCCAAGGATGTCGTCACCGTGGAAGGCGTAGACATGTGTCCACAGGCTTGGAGGATCGTTCACGATGTCTCCATGCGCATGTTCCAGAGATATAAAGCAAAAGCGAAGGCGGAGGTCAGAGGTGCTCCGCACGGCAACTTCAATAGAACAAAGACGAGGTCCGCCACCGCGCAGGCCATTCAAACATTGCACGGCTTGATGGAAGCCAAGGCGGACCACATGCCACACTTGACACGTACTTTGCCCACCGGCGAGAAAGTGGGTCTCAAGGTTTTGCCCGCTGGAACCCAATGGAACCATCTGCGGGCGACTGTGAATGAGGTAAAAGTTACACCTTCGTTAGTGCCCTAGTCTCACCAGGGCGGCAGCCACATGTTTACCCTGCCTGCACAAATCCTTCGAGCTCATAGAAATCGCCTCGAAGGAGATCGTTTAGGCACCTTCATGTCAACTCTTCTAGAAACGGAAATTCAAAATAAACATACTGAGACGGTTGTGGTGAAGTCATCCCCTCGCTCACCGACAAGTGGAAATATTACAATTCTTTATTATTTGCAAGGAATTTCTCTTTCAAATTCTGATTTCAATTTCCCAACCAAAGGCCCCAGAAGAGCGAGGACAAGGATCAAGGTGAATTACATCGATACAAGTATTTAGGTTAACGATATGTTTTTTCTCCTCCCCCCTGAATTTAGTCATTGTGGCCAAGGTAGGGGGTCTGTCGACGTCGACCGTAGAGATGACAAAAGGAAAATAAAGCACAACAATTGTATCAGTGATGGCTTTCATGATCATCACATTGGATGACGAGGACGTTCACATTGCACAAGTCATGTGAACACTTTACATAATAGGCATTCACGTTGAGCACATGATCATGTTGACAGCACGTCGCACAAAGTATGTGCATTGCACCTAATTTTTGAATTTCGTAACGAATTTCATCGTCATCCAAACTACCGCTTGCTAGAACGACGTCGTTGAAGAATGGTACATGGTCTTCAACATTGCCTCACTGGCTCGAAAATGAGGTCTCTTGAAGTGCGACTTCATTTTCAGGAATCTGGCAAGGCACCAAATTTAGTGGTTGTCTTTGCACATCTAAGTTCTAACGTCGATCCCAATCATTCGTCTTCTCTGTAATCGATTCCATGCATTCCATTTTATAATCATGGAGTGCCCACATGCCAATACTCGTACGAGCAATGAAATATTTGGAGTCCTTGGAAGAATGCATGTCACCGAACTAGGGCTGACCATGTTTCTTGTTCTATGTAGGCCAACGAGAAACTGGGATTGTTGCCCCTCTCGCAATCCAACTTCAGTAAAATTCGAATGAAACACTTTTTTGATTACGTCATTAAAGGACGAGGAGATTCGTTTGCAAGATGCAGCATTTGCGACAACTTGAAGCAATTGCGTGCTTCGTACGCACCGGGGTCCGAGGACTTTCGACGAATCCAAGCTCGTTTCGAGAAACACTTATTCCTCCAAGAAGCCTGTCGACATGCGTATTATCGCAGCAGATGGTTATCAACGATGCGACCCACTCAGCTCCTATCCATCATGCACGACAAAATGGATCACTCCAAAACCGCATGTCCGGCACTAGCGAGGAAGACAAAGGCATTGGATGGGTTCATGAAGTTGCTAGTGAAAGTGACCGCCATGTTTGCACACGGGCACGGGGATGGCAAGTACGCTCACTACAGTTTGGACGTCTTCCCCGTCGACAGCAACTTCATGGTGGGCTCGATAGCGAAGTTGTTGCGAGATGTGGAAGCTCGGCCCGCGAAATCATCTCAATCGCTTTTCCAAGGGAGCGGGCGCACGGCGCTGTATCGTGCATTGCTGCAGGGGAGCGAGATTTGTGTCGAATCTTTGGGAGATGCTTCGTCGCCCGCGATCGAGGCTCTCCCGTTGCCACCGGTCCTACACATTCAAATGAACAACTCCTGGAGGGAGAACAAAAACAGGCACCTCTTCTGTTTTTGGTCCCTCCTCGTGGCAAAGAGGATCGTGAAAGAGGTCGTGGTATCCTTCATGATCGTCGGATATACACACGACGACATCGACGCGTCTTTCGGGCGGTGGAGCATGGAACTCCGTGAACATGACCATCCGACCCTGCCCTTCTTGATGCAGTCGTACATGGACATGGAAGAAGCTCCATTCATCCCACACCTCATAGAAGAAGTGCCCGACTTCAAAGCCTATGTCAGACCTTACATCGGGATGAACAAGAAGCAATTGGTGGGCCACTCTAATGGAAGGCAATACAAATTCTTCATGGACGACAACGGGTGGCCCATCATGCAATACAAATTGGCATGCACAGACATTCCATGGTTGCCCACAGAAGGAGTCAGGCTGTGGAAAGAAGATGCGGAGTACAAGCCCGACCTTCCTCCCGGTGATCCGCTCAACGTCAAACCCTCGAAAATGGCAAAGGAATCCGACATCCTACGCGGGTTGGACGGATACATCCAACATTGGACAGGCATAGCACAAGAAGATGGGACGGCGGAATATAAAGCACGCATGTCGTACTTGGTCACGTATTGGACCGCCGTAAGAAATGCCTTGCGTGACCGAGGCGAACTTGACCCCCCCCCACTCCGACAAATTGAAGGAGGGATTTTGGCCCCAAACAAGGCAACCAGGGGATTTCATGACGGATTTCATGCAAGACGGGCGAACGCGTGAGGAACTTGAGGAAGAAGACCCCTACATCGGTATCCTCGAAGGGAGGCCACCACGGACGTACAACGTGGTCACCGATCTTCGCGCAGGCTTCTATGTTTTTGTCAGACCGGCACAGGGTCATGTAGAGCCCGTGTGGCTCGGACGAGCGGTGGAAGATCCGCAGTTTGATCCTGGAGAAAGCCACTTTCGAGAGGTCTTGCTGCAATGGCACCTACCCTACGGAACATCAAAGGACATGCAACGACTGTACGCAGGGTGGGATACAAAGTCCAATTTCAGATGGAAGGTCGACAAGCAGGCCTCCCAAAACGACTACGTTTCGACAGATAGCATCATGGCATCATGGAAACCACATAAAAATGAAGGAGCCTCTTTTGTTACTCCTCGACAACAAATTAAATTTGCCGTGGATAATTTACGTTGAATCGCAGAGGAAGAACAACAAGCTCCATCACCATGAATCTCCCCAAGTGGGCGCTTTTTCGAATACCATCGACAAGTGTGCTCTATTTCGGGAAAGGGGGTCTCCTCAACGTTGCGTACCAAAACACAGTAGCACACGGTCATCGTTCGTTCAAATGGATAGCCCGTCTATAGTATGTTCTTTTTTGTGAAAACTTTTCTAGTAGACGTAGTCTTGCAAATATGGACAACCGAGTTGCTCAACTCATTTTGTACCAACTCCCGACCTTCATGTGCAAAGAAATACTATGTTTTCAACTTCATGTTCTTCAATTTCTGGGAGCAAATGGAGAAACCGCACTTCACTTAAAAGAACCGAAATACAAAACCGGCAAAGCCAAGCGGTAGCATAGAGAATCAACAACCATAAAAAAAATAGATTCTGAAGAGAAACGAACCCAAGAAACAAAGACTAGGGTCTTGGCTACTCTAATAAACTTGGTCACCATATCGATCTAAGGGCCAACATCGGGGACTGAAGCCAACATTTGACAGAACTCTCCCAGAGAGAAGCCGCTTGATGAAGTCGAGATGTAGTTGCTTCGCAGGTGTTTTCAACAATTATTCGTGAACGTTCTTTCCGTTCAATAGAACCTCAATCTCTTCGATCCGGTACTCCTTGACCGCACCCTCGCCAACGACTCGAGACAGAAACGCCCGCATTTCCATCCGTGACGACATCTCCGTCAACTGCACCCTCTGCCATTCATTGGAGGGAGGGGACTAGCCGACAAGGCCCCCCTTCCACTTGTGGTCCTTCTCAGAATTCGATGGGCCACATTCAAGAGTATCTACCAATTGTCATTGCTTGCATGTGCCAGCCTAGGCAGGTGGGACAACTTCTCATTTCAGTCAATGTAGACGGGCTGCACTTCTGGAAGCGACCAAGTTCTACAATGCTCACCACTTCAACGAAAACAAGGAGATAAAGGTACGGCATGCAACATCTTCCCCAACCTCTGCGCCTCCATTCAAAAGTGCCAAAATCATGGAATATCGCAAAGTGGCACATGGAATATCAAAATATGGCACATGGAATACAACAAACTGGCACATGGAATTAAAAAAATGGCACAAGGAATACAAAAAATGGCACATGGAATATCGCCATTTTAACGAAATTGACCATTTATGCAATATGGAATTGGATATAAAATCACGAATATTGCAAAACTGAATAAGCACTTCATAATACCTTATAATTTAGTTCAATTTTGAAATAGTTAAATCTCATAGCTTGAAATTCCTTTTTTAAAATATAAAAAAAAATACTAGACCTGTGCGCTTACGGCCTGGCCTGCGGAGGTCCATGATGGCGAAGGGTCGTCTGCAGCAATTTGAAAACGGCCTGGCTTGCGGTCTTTGATGGCTAAGGGCCGTTTGCGGCCATTCGAAAACGGCACTTCGACTGTTTCGAAGGCACCTTGCATAGTTGGAGGCGCCCAACTGAGCAAGCTCCGGCAAAATGTGCGAGCTGGTCACCGCTGAAGGTCTTCTTTTCTGGTGAAGTTCTTTGTTCTTGATTCCCTACTGATTGATATTGAAATTTTGCGTGATCAGTGCGCAATGGAGTCGCGGCATTCTACACGCAGTACTAGCAAAAGAAGAACCGCGATCGTGGGAGAAACAAGTAGCTGCCGCGGGAAGAGGAAGACGGTTCCAAACGAGCAGGTAAGTTTTGAAAACACAAAACCAATCTATTTGCTTACCGAGCACAACACGACAAGGCCACTTGATCAACTGTTGCAAGGGTGATTCTTGTTAGATTTTTAGCTCGTACTATAGCCAATGTCCGACTTTCTTATGAACCTGAGGGCAAAGTAGGAGATTTAGAACTTGACAATCCCCCTTGCGGTACCACAAGAGGGACAAGGCGGATATAATTGTTATTCAATCCGGCTCCGCAAAATGCGTGCGGAACCTTTAATTTCACAGAGGCTTGTCACGTTTCTCGTGACGTGAGAAGCAGTTCTTGGAAACCAGATGCTTGCTTAGCGGGATTTGCACCCGCCTCCCTTAGATCCCTAGGGGTACCGCAAGGGGAAGCTCTCCACTCACCTAATCCTTTTTGAGATTAGTGAATCAGCAGTGCAAGTCGATGTATCACAACGAGCTGGTCCCGTGCGTCCAAGTTGTGGGATTGTCTCGGCTTTTGCAAGTGCTGGGACTATTAGGTTCTGCAAGTGCGGGTGATAGCGGATTCATCTTCTCCAGCATTTAGATGAGAGATGTTTTGGTTTGTGCCTCGCCTTGATGTGAGTACTTCTAACTCCACCCTTGAGTTAAAAGTTTATCACACGGGTCCTGTGTTTAATTGAGTTTTCTCTCTAATTGGGTGTTCAAAGAGAGCCTTCCAAGCAATGAACTCTTTTAGTCACGTCCTATAAGTGTCAATTTTACTACCCAGTTCGTTGTTAATTCAATCCTTCGTGGTAGATGTTCCTAATCCTATTTTGGGTCTAACTAATCTTTCCTATTCTAATCAAATTGTTAATTGAACTCGTACCTACTCCTAGTTCCAAGCATTTGGTAAAAAGAAAATTAGTAATGAAACAATGAGAATAAAAATCAAATGAGATCGATTTACCTCCTCTACGTAAATCTCCATGGTCCCGTCGTCAAACATCATCATGTGAAGGTATTCTCCCACGACTTCGCCATCAAAATCATCCCGGCTCCCCATCTAATCCATGATAATTCTCACGTTGTTGGTAATAAATTTTATCCTGGCTAAATAAATAAAACTAATTTAGTTCTAAATTAATTGCACACTTTCCTTTTATTCCTAATTTCCCGGTAATGGAAAGTACCACAAATTAATCTAGCCTATCTAATGGGTTAGTGAATCAATTCAATGGAAATTCAATGGTTAGTTTATTGTTAGTTTTGTTCTTTTTGGTTGATATTTGAATTCCAAGATGAAATTAATTATTTTGGCTAGGAAATTATCAACAAATCTTTCAAATTATCATCAAATCTTTTGGAATTATCAAATTATCTTGAGGTTCAGCTCACTATTATGGCTCCAATCTTAGACTCTGGTCCGCCCGGCCATGCTGGCTCTGGTCCGCCGGCCACGTGGCAGAACCCGGTTGGCCAGGGTTCCGTCACCCCCTCTTGGCCCTCCCCGACCCCAGGCTCAGTCCGGCCACTGTTGGCTCTGGTTCACCTCCACTGGTTTGGTTTGGCCAAAACTAATTCGGATTTGGGTTTAAGTACCTTTTTGAATTTTTGTTCTAACACACCTTAACCCCAAGACTAGAATATGCAGCAATTTTTAATGGGGAGTGGGGGAGAAATCCCACTTTGTATTGATCCTTTGAACCCCCGATTCAAGGTTTCCTAGGATAATAACTTTGGGAAATTATAGGTTCAAAGCTTCACCGTGAGAGTGTTGAATAGTATTTCAAGAGTTTTATTCGCAAAAGGAGGTACACATGACAGTGTTTAAACTGAACTTTCACTTTAAATTCTTAAAATTTCTTAGTATTTTGGGATTCTGCAACCAAAGGAGGTACACATGACAGTGTTTAAACCGAACTTTGGCGCTCAATGCTCAAAATTTCCATGAATTAGTGGCAAAGAAAGTGTTGAGGCCTTGCCTCTTGAGTATGTGTGACAAAGGAATAAAAATTGAAGGGGCCCTAAGCCTTCAAAACTTAAAGAACTAAACACAAAACAAGAATTGGCCAAAAATCTTTGGTCCAAACGATGCCCCGACCGTGTCGGTGGCACAAGTAACAGAAGAACAAAGTATCGGTACGAGAAAATGAAGGTACTGGCAACCTCGAGGGGGGCCCTTATATACCCGTGGCTGGGCCCCTCTCGGTAATTGCAAGTGAAAATACTTTGTTACTTCTAACCCTAAACTACCCTAATGTAATTCCAAAATAATACTTGTTTAATGGAGGAAATTTCTAAAAACATCCCCATTTGGCTAATGAAATCTTGGCCAAATCAAATCCAAGATCTTAACCCAAGATATTTTGGATTTAACCCTAATTTACATAGATATTTTGCAAATTAACCAAAAGTCATTTTGAAAATTGTCTTTCTTTAGCCCAAAGATGGCTTTTTACGCAAGAAAGAGATCTTGACCAAATCCAATCTTTGATTTTTCAAGAGATATTTTCAAATTCACTCTTAATTAACCGCAATTAACGATTAAAAAGTCAAACTAAGAGCTGACCCTCTCTATCTTTTAGGGAACAACTCGAAACGGAAAACCGTCTACGCCATTGTCTTCAGAAGACCCCAATTAGCCTACGGGACCCCTTACCCCTCACTCCTAGGCCGTTTGCGCGCCCAAATTGGAATTACGGTAACTCCAATTAAAAGTCAAAAATCTAACTTTTAGGATTTGCGCATTTTGATGAATCTGTCAGGCCAAGGTTGTTAGGAATGTCTGTGAGAGTAAGGAATGACTCCTTATTTGTGACAATCGGACATCATTCGCTCCTGATACACCGGTCAACCCTCCGCCAAGTTGTAAATTCTATTGAAATTCGATGTCGATGCTGGTTTTGGTAGTTGGGAATGTCGGAATGTCTTCAAACTTGATTGGGCGCTTATTAAGCACATAAAACCCTACCCTAATTTTTAGTGAGATTTTACCGCATCATACGTAATTTCTAGGAATTTACGAACATTTCTATGTGTGGTTGACTTCCCATGGAGTCAACGTGGAATTTCGGAAAAATGCGAAATAAATTGGGTAACATCTAGGGCATTCCTAGATTCTTAGCGTAAGTTCCACGCAACCTTGCACTAGTCTAATTTTAGTAATTTGGAATTAATTTGCCCATTTGGACAATTTAATTCCCGATACCTGGGAATCTTGGACAATTGGTTAATTCTTGTTCGCTCCTGGCATGCTCCTACCCTTGGAACACCTTTCTGTAGTCTTCAATCTCCAATCCTCCATCTTTCATCTTGTAAAATGCCACTTCTCCAAGTCATTTGTAATTGTTTTACTTTTAAATTCAATTTGTTCCAAAATTGAATTTAAGCCTCGGTAAGTCTTCTAGGCTCATAGTAGACTCTTTTGGCTTAGTCAGTATGTCATGTGCATCCTTAAAAGGTTGATTTTGCACAGACAGTCACTAGGACTGACTAACTCTCGATCCCTTATTTCTCTCGGAATTACTAAATCTTCACACAAATTTACTTTGGAGACTTAGAATGATTCAAATTCCCAGAATTAGGAATTTTCCACCTTCTAAGTTGGTTTTCCACCATTTTGGTATAGACTGACACCAAAACTCCTTCAACACTCTTTTTATGTCCTTTTCTTGTATATTTTAGCTAATTTTCGCTATTTAATCACGAAAAATGGACCCAGAGTCCTGAGTGCCATCTCGAGGGCTCACACCTGATTTGAGTAGTTGCAGGACACCTTGCTCTTAGAAGATTAACGTCAAAAATTTTGATAGAAGATTCGAAAATCGATTTGATAATTGAGCCTCAACTAAACTGGGATTCAAAAATGCTCCCCCCTTGGAATGCTTGCGGTACCGCAAGGGGGGAGATCTAAAACTGTTTCTGATTACTTACAAGGGACGTTTAATAAGAAATGCATTTGTATCACAAATCACGTCCCCATGCTTCCAACTGTTGGGTTCTTCACCATGTTTGCAAGTGCTGGCTTTCAGTGTTAAACCTCATGTCCTCATCGGCAGTGATTGTACGTTGAGCATTTTGACAGTTCAGGATTGGATTCGCTCACAATGGCAAGAGCTTTCTCAACGCAAGTGCCATCATGACGGGGCTCTTCGCTCATCGCCAACAGGGGAAGTGAAGTGTGTAAACAATGGTCCTCCTCTTGAACCTGAATTGCCAAGTAATATTCCAAAAAATTCCCCCCTTTGGAATCCTTGTGGTACCGCAAGGAGGGAGATATAATCCGAGAACTTTACCACCCGCAACTGGCGCTGGCCCTTGTCGCAGCTTCTCCCTAAAGCAAGCGTCAAAATGTTGAAGTTTGCTCTCTCGTCTTGCTCCCTTGTGGTATCGCAACGGGGAGGAGACGGAGGCAAATTTCCCTTTTTTGAAATGCACATTGCTAGGTTTTCGAAGCCGTGGTTGGAGATGATGTTATGGCATTTCCACAAACTAGGCCTGACTTCAAAATTGCTGGGCCAGATTGGAGCCCAAGTCCTTGCTGGGGCAATGATCTGTACAGAGAGGGCCAACAACATTTTTGTTCCAGAAGTCAGTTCGGCTTTGGAAGCGTTGTCAAGAGCTAGGTTACCCTAATTCTCTTTCTTGACCTCTAATGTACTTAAGGACTTACCGATTACACTTGCATCGAATTGCAAGACAAAACCTGATTTTGAATGCCACTTGTTCTTGAAAATGTAATTCAGGAAGGCATCAATAGGGTGCTCGAACTGGTACCTTTGTTTCTAAAAGAATACAGAGGTTCAAAATTTTTGCTTACAACACCACATTCTCTGATGCAGATGGTGTTAGTTAGATCACTTAGTGTGATTGAAGGCAATACACTGAGGTTGGAATCATTTCTGTTGCTTCCGTCCCTTTTTGCGGTACCGCAAGAGGGGACATGGCAACAGTAATCAATTGATAGCAGGGTTGATAAACTTAGCAAGTGAGAAGATTTGTTAGATTTAATCCGAGCTCAAGAATTTTTCTCCTCTAGCTTGACAAGTGTAATTAAGAATTGGAATTTTGTTACATCTCCAAATTACATTGCAGTACCACAATAGGGTTTGCTGGATTCTTGTATTCCTATTAGCTTTGTAATTTCTAGTCCGTTTCAATATTTGGGATGCATCTTGTAATCATTGATTTCTCAAAATGCTTTAGTTCCTATGTTTAGGGTCATTCAATTAATCTTAATTTTGCTTAAATTCTCATTGCTTTGGTACATAAAGTGGTTTGTTTTGCAGTACTGCTCAAAGAACTCAAAATCATAACATTGGTTTATTTCTATTGTCACAAACAAAGTATTGCTTTAAAATAATACATCTACTTTTTATACTAAGGGCATCTTTGTAAATATTTCTATTTTCGAATTTTTTTAATTTAATTTTGACTAGTCTTAAAGGGAATTAATTCCTACCTTTATTGTTGAAATTTTCATAGTTTATAAGCCCATGTATCAACCCTTGGCCTTGTAGATTGAGCCGCGGACACCTATGGAATCTTTAGGGCATGACCTTCAGGACCAGACTCCGGTGAGAAGCTTTTATGATATTCAGTTTTAACCTAGCAATTTGGATCAATGTTGATGACTCCAGGAAGTGAGAGATTGATTCCTAGTTCCTAGATTTTGCAAGAATAATAGGAAATCCTCAACTAAGAGAGTTGGTAATATTGTATACTATCTTCATTAGGCTATCAAATTTTAGGATCTTCTAGAATTTGGAGGATCCATCTCTCTTTGCAATGAAAGTATTTTAGCAATCACAATTCCATGATTCAAAGTTTGTGCCTTGAGTCATGAGTATAAATGTGTATGTATTGCTCCAATGATAATTCAAATGATGGCTATATCTTGGAAAATGAAAGGTCAATAGCCCTTTTATGATTGTAATTTTATTATTACCTTTTCTTAATCATGAATATGAGACCATATAGTTCAATTGATTTTTTTATTGATTGTATGCTCAAGGCTAAAATACAGTTGATGCGATATGATTCAGGAACCAAATTCGCCTTCTTTTACACAAGGAGCTTTGTCTAAGGATACCACACCACAGTCTGAACAAGAAACCCAACCAGAGATTGGTGACACAAACTTTGAGGGGATTGAAGAGGAGATGGGGGACAAACAAGTGGTTGAGGAATATGTTGATGAAGATGATCTTTGCCGAAGGCACAAGGTTGATTCAAATTCTACAATAAACAACATGCGGTTCAAACCTATTGCCCTTTTCCGAATGGGCATTCCATTGTGCCTCCTTTTTCCAATGCCCATTGTGAGGCCTACCTTGACGTGTGATTTGACAAAATTGGATCAAGAATACGTTCATAACTATCGTGAAGGATCTGTTGTCTTCTATGTATCTACCACAAATGCAGAGGGACAAACACAACTATTATCACCTGATGAGCGTGCAAACTTCAATCCCCTTTGGAAAGAGGAGGTCCTCAAGTTTGAAGAAAATCTTGACCGTACACCCGACCTCCATTGCCTCAAGAACTTGAAGTTTTTCATTTGTGACGGTAACCACTGTCACATTGCGTGGATGTCCCACATTGATTCAAAACACCCCAATGATCCAGATTGGCATATTCAAGTGGATTGTATTTTGTTGGAGACATAAGGTCAGATTGGGGCTCTCATGCAAGAAATGCATGACATTAATAAGTAAGTACATCTTTTGAATTTTTTGATGTTTTTTATTTGTCTTTGGGCGAATTGGGCTCATTTCTTTACTATAGGCATACAGAGGAGTCACATGTCAAGACGAAGTTGATCCATACTTTGTATCAAGTGAGAAGGTATGGCGAGATGCTTCTAAAAGAGTTCCAAGAGTTGTTGACAGAGTCTGACTTTGGGAAGTGCCAACAAAATTCTAAGAAAATATGGTACAACATGACTTTAGAGGTCTTTACCTCGTTCATCTTTCAGGTAATTGTTTAATTTTGACCTTTGATTTTCCTTTTGATTTTGTCCTTTGATTTTGCCTTTGATGTCTTCTTTTGATTTTGGCTTTAATTTTGACATTGTAAGGATTTTGGGGGCTGGATATTTCTTCAGCATGAGATCTCAGAGGCGGCTGACATAGCTACAAGGGTGTGCAATGAATGCACTCCAGAGGGGGAGGTTACTGAAAGTGAAGTTGTAGCTGCAATGAAGAAAGGGACAAAAGACAGAACTTCACATTTATATTTTAAGATGGCAAAGATGGTGACCGTAGCTAATCCAGCTCTTGGTTCTGAGTGGTTTCAAGAGGTAATGGTTTGAATGTTCATTAATCTTCTTTACATTTCAGTCTTCTATTATTTTACAAATATTGATTTTTTTTTTCATGTCTAGATTGAAAGGCATTGGAGTTTGAATGTTGAGCCCGAGATGACTCTTGATAAGCTCCAACTTATAGCAACTTCAAGTGCGGATGCTATCTACAAAGTGAAGTGGTTAAAATGGTGGAATCTTTCCAAACATTCTAGGGAAGCAAGAAAATTTCCAGCCAAGCCTATGAATGATGACAAGCTTACGGCTTTTCTTCACAAAGTAGTGTGGTGGGCAGGGGTAAGTGGTTTTGTAAAAGTTGTACCTTAAATTTAAACAAGTGATTGCATATATTAAATATTGATTTTCCTCATGGTTTTGTGCAAATTGAAGCCTCTGTGGTTTCTGAGGTAGAACTAATATCTACTTGGGACAATGTGACAATTGACATGACAAGCCCTATGGAGCCTTTGACTGTACAAGACTACATTGAGGAATGGCGTATGTGAATTTGGGACCAAGCCTTTGGAAATGAGCTTGGTGGAAAGAGACCTTCTAAAAAAGGAGACTCTTTCTCAAAGTTCATTGAAGCCGACAACATAATTAAACGTGTTGTTTTCAGGTATGAAATCATTGAATGATTTGTCACTTGTCATTTTACATTCTTTTAATTAGTTTTGTCTCTAATTACTTTTGTATTGGACTTAGGTACTTCAAGTTGGAGTTGTACAACAAAAAAGCCATCTCCAAGCACGATTTACCCCCTTTCATGAACAATTGGATAGATCGTTGGTCTCCTGAGTACATGTTCTCTCCATATCAAATCAAGACCTATACTTTTGTACACCTTCAAGGTTGTGGATGGTATTTGGAGTGTGATCCTTCGTTTACACCTCCAACCGAGGTTGCATACCGGCAAAGCCTTCAGTCTCTTGCACCTTCAAAGGTTTTTACAGATGAATATGCCGGTTTGGAGGAGGGTGCCAAGGAAGAAGCCATCCGCAAAAGGCTTGAAGAGGACCAGAAGAAATTGGAGAAACAAGCCAAGGATGTGAAGAAGGCAGTTGCACGAGAAGAAGAAAGGAAGAAGAAAGCTATTGCAAAGGCTGCAGCAAAAGAGACTCAGAAGAAAGGCAAACAAAAGAAGTCAACTCCTAATGCAAATGCCCCGACCTCATCAGTGGACAACACATCGATTCTAGAGGTGCAACCTTCAAGTGGTATACCTGTGGCATCTCATTATACTCAACTTACCGAAGTGCAAACTCGTGTACCTTTACAAAGGTCGATGGATCCAAATACTACAGATGTGGCCGAGCTTATTTTGAATACGAATGTGGATTTGGTTCTTGGGGGCATGACTGGTGACCCTCCAACTAACTACAGCTGCATTTTGACCTTCTACGAAAAGGTATAGGCAATCGTATCAATTATTGTATTCCTCTATTTTTTGTACATACCTCTTTCATTATCACTAATCAATTTCTTGTATTATTTCACAGAATGCATCAAAAAGGAGAAGGTCTTATCGTGGGCAGGTAGATAAGCACCTTGACTTTGACCTTATCTTGGTAGATATGCCGGAGGGTATTCCAGTAATTAGAGTGAGTGACCCTGAATCCAGCATTCCTTCTTGGAATGCTTTACCAGACTCTTGGTTACAACCTGTATTTGATTTTGCCGATATGCACCTTCATGATGACGGCGCCCTAATTGTCATTCATCCACAAAGCTTACAGGCTAAGAAGACACTCCTACAGTATACTAATGTATACTCATTTGAGAAGAAGCTCGATTGGTAGGGTGTAAATCAATTGTATTTGACAAATCCTGCCAACTTAAAAAGAACGGTGAGAATTGAAAGCCTTTTTATTTATTTTGGAGGCAAAAATATGAATTGATTGAATTATAGTCTAATTGATTAGGGGGAATTAATTAGATTGAATTGCTCTTTTTCTTTGTTCATTGTATTATCGAATTATTGTTTCTAATAGATTTTTCAATGCAGACTAAGCGATTTGGGATTACTTTATTGGTGAGGAACATTTCTTCTATCCTAAGCTCCAAAATCGAATTCCAGCATATTCCCGATCTTGTATCACGTGGGGTTGATGTGGAGAAAGATGATGTTCTCTACAATTATGTTTACGAGAATGATTTGATTATAAATGGTGACCGTCCTTGGCGTAGAGCTTGACAGAAAAGCTCTTTGCTTTTTAATATGTTAATTGAGTCATGCACACTACCTGGTGACATTGTTTTAGACGCCACTGCAAGTACAGGTGATTTCTTAGAACATTTTATTTTAATTTGTTTTTTCTAAAATTTCAATATTTTTTTAAGTCACATTCTTGAGGCCACTGTATAAAAAGTTCTGTTTTTCAGGTGCCTCCATCCATGCTTGTCGAAATTCTAGTCGACATATTGTTGCTATTGAAGAGGACAAGGCATTATTTGAAAATGTCCTGAAGCCCCTTATTCGTGTACCCGCATCTGTTGAAACTCCTACTACATCAGTAGCACAGGATATTGTTGACCTCGATGACGAAGTCGGCATTGTGGAACCAATCCAGAAGAAATCCAGATTCAGTACGTAAATCAACCTTGCATTTCTCAATTCTCTTTGTTGATAATGCTAATTTATGTTTGACTAAGTTGCATTGTTTGTTTCAAATTTGTGAGCGGTGAAGTTCAATCCAATGTTCCTTTCTTCCGAAGACCTGACTTTTTCCCGAGTCCTGAAAAGTCTTTTGACTTGCCTATTTATGCGGAAATGATGCTACAACATTTGAAGTTCATGGTGGTACAAGTACTCTTTCTCATTATGGAGAAGTGCACCCTCGTGTCTTGGAATTTTTAGATGTTGAAGCCCCTTCTTCAAGTGGAGACTCTGCCTCAAATTCTTCTTTTTCTACAGAATGAAGGCATTTCTAGTTTTCTAAGATCCTATCCGATATCTAATCTACTAGTACCTTTTATATGCTTTATTTTATAGTGATTACTACATTACTATGTTTACAATCTTTTTTATAGTGATCATGACACTGCTATGTTTTCCTTATTTTGATCAGTGATCACCACATTGCTATATTCTATTCAGTTTTTGGCATTCTTGTATGTCATTTCTGAAATTGCCATTATGTGTTTTGAATTTGTTTGTTTTATTTTTTATTTCCTTAGTTTCTACATCCAAATAATTTTGGTTCTTGAATGATATATTCTAAGTGAAATGGTATTTTAATTATGGTATAGCAATCCCCTCTAATTTCTACCACTTTAATATCCTACATTTAATCATTAATGTCATCCTTCTTTATTTTAATAATGTGGCTATAAATATTGTTTTCCATAGGTATTTTACATTTTTAAACACAATGCCACTTCTTTGTATTATCATCAATTGGGTATTACAGAGAAAATATTGTTCTTGCAAATTTATTAAAACAAAAACTCTTATAATGAAGTTTGGGGTTTTAAAAAAAAATTGTTATATAAAAAAAAATTATACATTGAATGTTTTATATCAACTTTTTTTGTTTTAATAATGTGGCTATAAATATATTTCTACTGGCATTTTAAATTTAAAAACTCAATGCCCCTTATTAGTATTATGATCAATTAGGTATTACAAGGAAAACATTGTTCACACAAAATTTGAAAACAAGAAGAATTACAATGAAGTTTGGGGTTTAAAAAACAGTGTCAAAGAATAATCAAATTAACCTAAAACAAAATATATTTTTCCAACCACGGTCATGGGTACATCCACGGTCATAGAACCTTCATCATTTTAAAAAAAAAATTTCATGCTCACAGGCTCATGGGCTCATGCTCATAGGTTCGCCTGCTAGCAACCCTGTAGTAATTATTAAGTCACATTTTTTCACTCTGGTTCTACTACAAAATGACAACATCACCACTCTAGTTCTACTACAAAATGACTTCGTGTGACTGCGAAACAACTATTCAAAAGTCTAGTACTCTTTCTATATCAATTCTTTTCAAATCTTTTAGCAAACTTGTCTATAATTTTTGAATTAATGCTCAAAATCCAAAACGAATTTATGGAGGTGAAAGTGACAATGATCTTCTAACTTTCATCAATTCAAAGTTTTTTGAAAAAAATTCATATACTATACCTCAATGAGGTTCAAAATATTATTTGTAATGCAATTCCTACGTTTTACATATCCCACAAGCTTTGTCTTGCCAACTACTATCCTACTTCTATAAAAGGCTTGACATTTCTTCTATTCATACTCACACACTAAAATACATGGAATAATGCATGACATATGGTATATTGTATATGGTGAATGGTGTATGGTATATGGTGTATTGTATTGTATGAATTGTGTATGGTGTATTGTATGTGATATATTGTGCAATACAAAATTATTGTGTATGGTGTATCGTTGCAAAATTTTGAATCTATTCATATATGACTGTGGAGTAACTACTTCCCATATAATTATTAATATTTTTTTTTTGCACACATTGCTACAAAAAAAAATTGCATTTAATATCTTTGTATAGTGACTACATTACAACTGCAAAATGACTAAATAATGACTTTACAATGACTTCACAATGACTCTAACACTAGCAACGTACGGATTATTCATAATACAAAAATGACTATATAATGACTTCATAGTGACTTCTACGTGACTCTAACGTGGATGTCCATGTTAGCAACACTCAAACTACATTACAACTGCAAAATGACTTCACAGTGACTCTAACGTCAGCAACGTACAGATTATTCATAATATCAAAATGACTACATAATGACTTCATAGTGACTTCCACATGACTCTGACGTGGATGTCCACGTCAGCAGTACTCGAACTTACGAATGACTCCATAGTGACTGCAAAGTGACTCTGAAATTTGCTGACGTCATGTTACTTCTCCAAAATTTTGGAGTGGAATAGGCAACTACTCACAATTTTTGAACAATTGCCCGAAAATCACAAGTGTCACATAGACCTTGTCATTCCTTTTTCATCCAAGTGTGTGATAATACAATAGCAGTCACTACAGGTCGTGACTTGTCCACAATGACTGCAGGACACCAAGTCACGTTGCAGTCATTTTTGGCCTAAATGACTACCCTATAGTCATTTATCACAGTCATTTAAACCCTACTTTTTTTGTAGTGTTATTTGGGGTGGAAATTTGTAGAATTAGTTATAAATTTTGAATGAAAAATTACAAAAGACTCCAAAAAGCCTACTCCTTAACATGTTTATTGTTAGTACATTGAAGAATGTAACTTCTACTTTTGTATTGAAGAAAATTTTAGAGTCTTGTTGACTACTTTAGAAGGGTTTTTAAAACAAAGACTCAAAAGCCTTGCTTTCATTGCACTCAATGAGTAGTCAATAATTGTCTTTTTAATGTACCTTCCACGTGATATGAGGCTTTAAGTGTAGACGAAAAGAATTTAGATTTTTATCTCAAGAATGTTGGGTAATAATTCATGTCTTTTCAAACATGTTGGACAAATTTTTAGAGGCATCTTCTCTCGAAGAATGTATATAGAAGAGTACTATATAATAAAGTAGGAAGTTCTAAAGTATTCAACAATAGGTTTCTACCAAATTATTGGAAAACTCATTAGAGGGGATTTGAGGCCTCCAAAGGGCCGTTTTGGGCCATTAAATTTTTGGGTCCTGAAATATGAAAAAAAAACCAATTTTTTTTTCAAAAATAAATAAATTTAATGACGTGGCACTCTCTCGACCACGTAGGATTCCTGTTCACATGGTAGAAACTGCATTCCCATAGTCCGGGAATCCGTAGTCTTCCAATGGCCTCAATTCTCCTCTAATGATTATTATCATTAGACTTGAACTTTTTGTTTGCTTTCAAACTACTAACTACACTCAATTGGCAAAGGCAATTCCAACTTTGCAAAATATAAAATTTCACATTAATTTCAAACTTAAATTCTTTTGTACAAAAGCTCACCTTTAAATTAAGTGAAAGCATCCCTAATCTAGGAGGATACTAAATCCTCCATTTGAAGTGGATTCACCTTTAGTTAGGCTAAATTAAATAATTTTTTGATTTTTGCACAATTTTTTTTTTCAATTTATGACTTAATATTTGAAATCAAAGATTTCAAACAACCTAGGGGAGATCTGATATATACCCTAAATACAACATTAAAAAACATGTGTTTTTTAATTTTTATTCTAGGAAACCCAAAATTTACCATATTGGATCTACTTCAAATGCAGGATTTAGTGTCTTGCCCTAATCTATGGTACTTCAAATTTGGGACCTTCCAAAATTGATTGGCGCTTGAGGCATGCATGAACCCCCTCCAATGCTACAACATCTCATTCAAGCAAAGGAAAACATTGTACAAAATTGCAAATCATACAATGAAAGAGAGTCAACATGCAATCATGGCAATTATTTGCCTTATTTTTTTCTTTTGAAGCAACCATTTGTCAAAAGAGAGCCCATAGAAGCACACGTGGGAATCAAAAAAACTCAACGAGTGCATGAAAGTTGCATGCCTCCATAACGAGGAGTCCATGAGAGTGGCATGCCCCCATAGGAGATATTCTCATTTTTTGGTAAAAACTCTCAACCCTTAAAAATTATTCCATACACCCACATGATCCTCATGGTGGCCTTGCATATCTCAAAGCATTGCTTGAATGTGCAAAATCCACTACAACTTGCAAAAGTAGTGGACAAATGGTGCATTTGGATCAAGGAACCATTCCCCAATTTTAGAGCAATGAATCCCATTGACATGAAATGAACTATGCTTTGAGAAGAGAAAATCATAGCAAGATGCCATGGCCATGAGACCACACAAGTGTTTTTTTAGTTTTTATCCTAGGGAACCCAAAATTTACCATGTTGGACCTACTTCAAATGGAGGATTTAGTGTCTTGCCCTAATCTATGGTACTTCAAATTTGGGACCTTCCAAAATTGATTGGCGCTTGAGGCATGCATGAACCCCCTCCAATGCTACAACATCTCATTCAAGCAAAGGAAAACATTGTACAAAATTACAAATCATGCAATGAAAGAGAGTCAACATGCAATCATGGCAATTATTTGCCTTATTTTTTTCTTTTGAAGCAACCATTCATCAAAGAGAGCTCGTAGAAGCGCACGTGGGAATCAAAAAAATTCAACGAGTCTAGGAGAGTTGCATGCCCCCACGATGAAGAGTCCATAAGAGTGGCATGCCCCCATAGAAGATACTCTCATTTTTTGGTAAAAACTCTCAACCCTTAAAAATTATTCCATGCACCCACGTGATGCTCATGGTGTCCTTGCATATATCTTAAAGCACTACTTGAATATGCAAAATCCTCTACAACTTGCAAAAGTAGTGGGCAAGTGGTGCATTTTTTTTTTTTTTTGGAAACACAAGTAAGGTAGGTACACCCAAAAGCACCACTTTCTCATACTGAGCCTAGTTCCTGCTATTAATGAGTTCAAATTTTTATGTAGTCTTGTTGCCAAGTCAAAGCATGTTCCAACGCACCAAAGAACGCAGGATTTGGATACCGTATGCAAAAGTTATTAACAGTCAAAGTCTGTTTCTGAAAGCGCCAGCTACAGTCTGTGAACATGACTGATTTCGGAAATGTATGTGCACTGTAGATGGCGCTTTTGGGTGTACCCACCTTAGTGCATTTTGATCACCGGCAACTATTCCCCAATTCTGGTGCAATGAATCCCACTGGTGAAATGAAATGAACCCTGCTTTGAGAAGAGAAAATCATGGCAAGATGCCACGTGGCTTTTGGACATTTGTCAAATTTTTGGGAAGCAAAATTGGAATCCACCTGGTCCAGCTTGGCTATTTGCCACCGAAGCCAGGACTGGGGCTTCAGTCCCCGACCCTCCGGATCCTCAAAAAAAAGACCTGTTGATGGTAAATTGTCCATTTGTTAAAAGAAAAAGAAAAAGACCTGTTTGGCGGCAAGTGTGCCCAACAGGGTGGATTTGCTTCTGGGAAAAATGCAGAATTTTTTAACTTGTTGTACATGATTTTTTTTTTTCAAATTCTGAATTCATATTTGCAATTAGAGACCCCAATTTTTTAAGAACTGCTTTAGAACAAACCCTAAATATGGCATAAAATAGTGTTTTTTGTTTCTTCTATCTAAAAATTACCATGTTAGGCCCACTTTGAATGGAAGATTCAGTGTCCTTCACTTGTTTGCGTACAACTAGCTAGTATATTACTTTAATGTATAGTACTATTGAGGATACTACACCACATGCACTGATAGCAATTGAGCATATCTACTACTATTGGATATATAAATTAATTTATAGTGGACTGGATGGATAAGTGAAAGGGGATTGTAGTGCACTTTAGCATGCATTATTTGGACCTTGTAGGTGGTTGCAAGAAACACTTGTACTATTTGTTGTGTTTTGAACAGTACTCATGATTTTTTTCTAGAGTACTTTAAAATTAGAAAACAAATTTCCTAAAAATTAAAAAATATGATTAATGTATACACCTCTAAGATGAAGGTTTCACTAAAGGAAATGGATAGAAAAATCCTCTAAGTACGAGAACTTGAAAAGAGCCAAATCTCAAGAAAATAGGTATTTTGATTAAAAAATTAGTTTAAAATAGCATAAATAAGTAAATACAAAAAATAAAAATTGGCCGTTTGTAACAACCTTATGAAGATGGTCAATCACCAAGAAAACCATGAAAATGATATTTTATATGTTTCAAAATGCAAGCAGAAAAAAGCTCACTTTGTAGACTTCCACACCATATAGAATTAACTATTTTTTAAATTCCTTTCGTCGGGAAAGTTGTATTTGTATAGTAGAAAGTACTCCACAAAATTTCACAATGTAACTTTTCAAAAAAGGTACTCATTAGTTCTAGAAACCTCCAAATTGGCAAGTGTGAAATACATTTTAGGCCTATTTTTGGATAGTAAATTATTTTTGAAAATTACCAAAAAATTAGGGAAATTGTATGATAGTCATCAATACCTTCTTTAGAAATCTTAAGTTATTTGGAGTTAAAACACAAAGGTTTGGCCAAAAAGTTGATCAACATGCAAGGTGTGATATAAAATATGACAAGTGTTTTTTGCAATCACCGTTGTATGAATAAGTTGTGACATTTCACAACATTGTCTCTCTAAGTGTACAAAAACTCAACTTTTGATTCTTTGAGGCTTCTCATGATTCAACTTTGCAAGTCTTGAGTGATTCATATTTAGATTTCAATGTTGTGAAAGAAAATTTCAATGCACTTTAGCCAATGCATTATTTGGACCCTATATAAATAAAATGTGACTTCTTAAAGTATATTTGTCTAAGTGTACAAAAACTTAGCTTTTGATTCTTTGAAGCTTCTCATGTTCCAATTGTACAAATCTCAAGTCATCTGTAAATAGGTTTTAGTGCAGTTATTTTGGTTTAATTGTAGGTGTGACATTTTGGGTAGCGATGAGTGCATACATTACTTGGAAGTCAATTTTGTTATCTTGACACAATTTCACAAGCTCCAAAACTATGATACTTCACTATTGTTTATTTGTTTTGCCCGTTCCAAGACTTCCAACGGAGAAGTGTCTATGTCAAGATAAAATTTGTATTATTACCTCAAATTCTCAAAAAGGTTGCCATATAATCAAATATTTTCACAACCAACTACTAGGCTAGCATAGTTTGTAGACTATATTGTCTAGCGAATAGAAATGATAGAAATTGGGAGAACTAGGATTGATGACCTTTAAATCATTGTTTTTTGGAAAATCTTTGGAAAAATAGCCAATTGTTTCTTCAATATTTTTTAATTATGTAATATTTGTGTGACACTTGTGTGAGATTTGGTGATATCAATATCAAAGTAGATGATACTTAGATAAAATTTGGCTATTGTTTTAAAAATATAGCATGCAATAATGTAGCTATTATGACCTCCCAAAAGAAAAATTTCCTATTTACATAAAATAGCTAATATCTTTTTTGGATGTTCATAGTTGATAAGAAAAAAAATAAGTGCATAAAAGGAAAACATACTCCTTTGAATGCCTAGAAAGATTTCCTAAGAAGCAAAATGGTGTGACTAAGGTAATTGCACCTAAAATAGCATGCTTTCTAAAATTGCTTATTTCAAGTTCTTGCCTAAAATGTACTCTTACTATTCATGAGAGTCTATAATTTGATTTTAGAAATGTTCATTTACTTTTAGTACTTTAAAAAATCGTAAATCATTCATAGTGCCCCAAAAATGCATTCTAAAAAAATCTAAAATCTTTTTGGGACTACCAACATGACCCTACAAAAAGTTTTCCAATATAATAATGGAGACAATGCTAAATTGCTTATTTGCATGATTTTAAGTGTAATTACTTAACAACTCTTGGCTATGTAGGGTTTTTTTACTTTTACCAAACATGGCATAAAATAGGGGAATTTTTTACTTTTACCCCCACAGAACACAAGCTTTTACCCTGATGGTCCGGATTTAGCGTGAATAGTGATCTGATCCACCAGCCACTCAAAAAATTCCCCTATTTTGTGCCGTGTTTAACCTCTCTTGGCCATGTAGGGTTTTTGATTGCAAATGATATGAATTCAGAATTCTCATGTTTTATCATGTGTGAAAAATTAAAAAATTCGGTACTTTTTCCCAAGGTAACTCTAGCTTGTTAGGTCTACTTTGTAGTTTGGGTTTACTGACCTACACAATCCATGTTGAAATTGAATGGCAATTTTTTATGCATGATTTCTTACCAATTGGGTACAGTCAAAAGATGTTGACTATTTTTTGTAAAGAAAGTTTCATTTTTAGGGAATCAAAGTACCACAGCTAGATTATAGCTATTATTTAACCCCTAAAAGACCTTTGTCCCTTAACCCCTAAAAGCCCAAGGGGTAAGGACAAAACACAAATGTATTATAAAATATAAGTTCTATAACTTTTTTGAAGTTAGCATTAAAGAAGATAATGTGAAGCACAAAATGTAGAAAGTATCCGTATGGTCAAAAGTATAAAACTATTTTTAGATTCTCTTTAAATGAATTTTGAAGATATAACTTCAAAAATTCACCAAAAATACTATTTCTATATTTAGAACATGAAATTTTTTTGATTGGTCAAAATTGTGGCTTCTATTGATTTGTGAAAAAATGCAAAAGATTCGAGGATGAGAGCATCAACACTTTCCCCAAATAGTAAGTTTTCCAACACTAGGCAATTCTAAACACTTTGTGCTATTTTCTATAATAACTTTCATTTGACCACACCGATCTTAGTTTTGAATATAAATGTTGAAAGGAAATCCAATTTTTTCAAAACTAAAAAAAGAATTTGAAAAAAAAGTTTTTTTCTGCTGGAAAATTCTGCCCAAAGTTAGGTAGCGACCAAAAAATGGTTGTTTGAGTGCTTAGGGGTTAAAGGGTCAAATGGGATTTGGGGCATGTACCTTTTTGCTTTAAACTTTGTCATGATTTTTTGAAATTTTTTTTGGAGATAGAAAAATTGAATATCTTCATGGGGATATTATGTTTTTTTCATTCAGTACTTGGGAACAAAAGTTATGCCCAAATAAGGTCAAAACAAGGGAGATAAGGCAATTCGGGCATTACAAAAAAAAATTATATATATTTTTTGAATTTTTTTCTTGTATATTATATTTTTTTCTATGTAGAAATCTTTCACTCATTTCATTTGGATTTGTTATGAGAAAGTTATAGACATTCTTGTTTTTTGAATAGTTAGAGCATCTTTTTGAAAAAAAATAACTTATAGGATTCATTTTTTATTGCAATTTTTCAAATTTTTCAAATTATTTTTTTGGCATTGTTTAGTTCACTTGCTAGAACAATCTCACCTTCAAGATTAATACATTATAATTCCATCTAAAAGATATCAATATTCTAGTTTTTCCTTCTATCGTGTACCTACTTCTCGACCTACTTCTACTTAACAATTTTCTTAAGAATGAAAATGAAGTTTTTTTGGATTTCTTTTTTTTCCCTATATTCTCAACTCTATTCTTCACTAGAAAGATTTAAAGCTCAAAACTTTGAAGTGCAAATATTTTAAGTTAAAAAAGGTTCAAAGTCAAAAAAATCCAATCCTACAATGTACAAAAAAACTTGTTTTTTCCACTTTAAATGCAAATATCTTGCAATCTGTGAGGTCAAAAATTCTGAAATTTTTTTGACACTTTTTTAATACTAGTGAGTTATAAGATCCTATAGTTTGATGTGAATTTTTTTTTACTCTTTGCTATAGAAATGACAATTTTCACTGTTTTTTGGTAGTGAAAAGGCCTTGATTCTTTAGGGGTTAAAATTTCTAGCCAAATTTTATGTACACTAAATAGTGAAATTAGGTTGTCCCTCATTATTTTCTTGACATTACACACTATATTTTATTTTTTTGTTATTGTACAAGAATGCACACTACTTTAGAACTAGTTATTGGTGTAGATGAAACTCGTGAACTTCTATATATGCGTACGTTGTTATTGAAATAGTTATGTTGTAGATGGAAGCATTCATAGAAATATTTTTTGACTTTGATGGCTTGTAAAGTAATTTTCTTGGGATAAAGAAGCTTAATTGTAAAGGCAATCTAATTTCACTATCTAGAAAGGATATCACATGAATATTGAAGAAACAACTAGCTCCTTCTCCAAAATTAAAAAAAATCACTAAACTAGAAGCTTTTGTATGAGTAGAAGAATGTTTCTCAGAGGAAGAAAAATTTGGAGCTTCAATGAAAATGGTCCTTATTTTTTAAGAGATAAAACAAAATTTGAAGTTTTTGGCTCTAAACCTCAATTTATTACCTTAGCCCAAGCAAACAATGAAAAATTATGATTTACCATAATTGGATGAGGAAATTTAGAAAATTTGAATTCATATTTGGAATTAGACATTCAAAATTAGGTTTTAGGAGAGGTGACAAAAGATGTTTAGGGTGGCAACTCAATAATGATAAGTTTGTACTTATCAAACTCACATTTGTACTTATTAGTAAATGTAACAAACATAAGGTAAACTATAATCCCCTTCTAGACCAAATGGGAGCAAGCCTATTGAGTATTGAGGGCAAAATTGTAATGGTACTTAGGTGATGTACACCAATATTACAATTTTTCCTTCAATGGGTAGTTTACCTTCCATATATATGTACTTTATGAAGCTAAGATGAATCAAGGCTTTTGACTATGTTCACTATGTTGTTAAGTTCAAACTTGACTTTGTTCACAATATTTAAGTCTTAACTTCAAACATTAATGATATAATGTTTTGCCTAAGAATCTATTGATAATAGAAGGCACTTAACCCCTAAAAGCCCAAGGGGTTAGGACAAAACACAAATGTGTTATAAAATGTAAGTTCTGTAACTTTTTTGAAGTTAGTATCAAAGAAGATAATGTAAAGCACAAAATGTAGAAATTATCCATACGGTCAAAATTATAAAATTATTTTTAGATTTTCTTCAAATGAAATTTGAAGATATAACTTCAAAAATTCACCAAAAATACAATTTCTTTATTTAGTACATGAATTTTTTTTGATTGGTTAAAATTGTGGTTTCTATTGATTTGTGAAAAAATGCAAAAGATCTAGTAATGAGACCATCAATACTTTCCCAAAATAGTAAGTTTTTCAACACTAGGCATTTCTAAACCTTTTTGTGCTATATCTACTATAATTTTTGTTTGACCGTACTGATCTTAGTTTTGAATATCAATGTTGAAAGAAAACCCAATTTTTTCAAAACTGAAAAAAAAAAAATTTGAAATTTTTTTTTTTTTGCCCGAAAATTTTGCCCGAAGTCAGGCAGCGACCAAAAAATGGTCATTTGAGCGCTTAGGGGTTAAGATGGTTACATCAAGAAGTATAGCTAACCTTAAAGCGCCCTCTAGAGTTTGTGTACATTTCCGAAATCAATGATGTACAAAGATGATTGATGGAGCTTTTTAAAAACAAACTTTGTCGCATAGTAACTTTTGCATATTATATCCAAATGCTACGTTCTTTGGTGCATTGGAACATGCTTTCAAATGCCAACAAGACTTTAACAAAATCTAAACAATCTAATAATAGTAACTAAGAATAGTACCAATTTGTGGCTTTTTTGGGTGTATCCACTTTATATTGTTGAATTATACTGCACCTGAGATTGAGCTTTGTGTTGTCCAAATGGACCGTTTTCTGAACTTGCAACTAGATTCAAAATAAGGAAGAAACACCCACTTCTATCCTTGTACATATTCCTGGATCCTAGAGTACCACTAAATTTGTCCACAAGCATTCATTAAAGCGTCCGACAAATGTTTAATTCTAATTTGATGATGCAGTTGTAAGATACATGTATAGTTTTCATTCACTGATAGTTGATTTCAGGTGGTGTTCAATTAAAGGTACATGTATAGGACGGTTCCAGTGGTCTAGGGAGCCAACACTTTGGAAATTTATAGAAATTACATATTGATTCCGAATTTTTTTTTAATATTCATGATTTTCACTCACTAATACTAGAAAAATATCATTTTTAGAAAAAGGTGCCTATAACTATGTTGAATTCCTTATTTGGACGGTTTTGGGTGTTTCCATCGTAGTTTGTCTCTGTTATTAGCAACATTGAGAATCATGCTTGGCCAATATACAACTGAACTGATGAGCCTAAAGTTCGGAACAAACCTTTAAAGAAAGTAACATTGATTGACTATTCATGAGGCTTTGAACAAGATACTGTACGTGTAGGTCAATTTTGTAAATAACTTGGGAAAATTTGGAAAATGTCAAAATTTTAAAAATGATTTACAACTATTTCTAAAAATCTGAAAAATTGTTCCTTGAAAAGAAATAGAGAAAGGAACACAATTATCAAGCAATTGCAAGAAACATTTGTCCTATTTTGTGTCACACCTTGGGTGTTATTCATTTTCTTAACCACAACTTTTGTGTTTTAACTCCAAATGACTTAAGATTTATAAAAAGGTAGTAATGACTATCATACAACTTCCCTGATTTTTTTGGTAATTTTCAAAAATAATTTACTATCCAAAAGTAGGCCCGAAATGATGTCACACTTGCCAATTTGGAAGTTTCTAGTACTAATGAGTGCCTTTTTTGAAATATTACATTGTAAAATTTTGTGGAGTGCTTTCTACTATAAGAATACAACTTTCCACGAAAGGAATTTTAAAAATAGTTAATTCTATATGGTGTGGAAGTCTACAAAGTGATCTTTTTTCTGCTTGCATTTCGAAACATATAAAATACTATTTTCATGGGTTTTTTTGGTGATTGACCATCTCCATAAAGTTCTTACAAATGCTCAATTTTTATTTTTTTCATTTACTTATTATACTATTTTTAACTAATTTTTGAATCAAAGTACCTATTTTCTTGAGATTTGGCACTTTTCAAGTTCTCCTATGTAGAAGATTTTTCTATCCATTTCCTTTGGTGAAAACCTTCATCTTAGAGGTGTGTACAACTGTACATTCATCATTTTTTTTACATTTAAAAAGAATTAATTTTCTAATTTTAAAGTGCTCTAGAAAAAAATCATGAGTACTGTTCAAAATGCAACCATTAGTACAAATATTTCTTGCAATCACCCTACCGCTAAATAGAAAGAATCAATCCAAAATTAAGAGTATCCTATTTTGGCATCACTTGCCGAAAGGTCCTCCACGTACACGTACGATACTCTGTATTATTTTCACCTCAAATGCTCAACCATTTGCGAGACAATGAGTAATTTGAAAAAGTGCATTTCTTCCAATTGAAATTCAATTCATTGGAAATGTGGCTTTGGCATGCCAAACCTATGAATGTCTGAAAAGGAAAAGGGATGCATGCTAGAAATATTTTAAAGAAGCTAAGTACAGTACTGGACGTTGAAGATCCTTTTGTTCGACTAGGGCATCCGACAACTGAAGTCATTGCAAAAGAAAGGACAAATATTGGGAGCGTGCCTATAAATAAAGTGGACCGCCTGGGGTGCCTGTGGTAGGGCTTAGACTGACGGCAGACCTCCCGACTTTAAAGCGAAGAAACTGACGAACTCATCGAAACTGAGTCGGGAGTTTCGTTCCCATAGAAAGTAATATAAAAAAATATAAAAAAATTGTTGTGGACTGTGAATGGCTGAATGCGTGATCTTCCGATCTGGCAGCTAGGATGCTTCCCGAGTACACTGCACTAATGATGGTAAATAGTGTTGGCAACACTAATCACGAAGCACAACATTAAATGTCAACAATTTAGTTAGTGTTACCAACACTAAATGTCAACATAAATACTATTTGTCAACTATTGGATATAAAAATTTTACAAGTTTACATTTAGTGTTATCTAACTAGGGGCGTAGAGAGGAGGGCCAAGGGTGCAGAGAGGAGGGCTAGGGGCAGGGAGGTAGAGGGAGGAAAGAGAGGCGGGGAAGGCCAGGGAGGGAGAGAGGGAGGAGAGGTGGGGAGGGAGGACTAGGGAGAGAAGAGAGGCGGCCAGGGAGTAGCGACAATAGGGAGGGCAACGGGGAGGAAGGAAGAACACTCGGAGTGAGTGAGGGGCCAGGTAGTGAAACGCTTAACAACACTAAATATAAATTAATTGAAGATTGGAGTAATCGAGGTAAAAGTTCAAGTAACACTAATCACAACATAACACTAAATACCATCATTAGTGTACCGTAGTTCTGCATCAATCACGTACTTGGGCTTCTAAGCTTAAGTCTAAGTCTAAGGGTACGTTCACACTGACTCTTAGTAAATATTTTAGTGTTATTAGAAGATGGCAACCCATTTTTGATCAGCCCCCATTTTCAATCAATAGTTTTTTTGTTATTTTTCTGTAAAGTTATGGTGTAGTTCTTAAAGCAATTGTGGCATATTATGATTGATTGCAAGGCTCTCATGAATGCAACTAGTCCTTGGTTGATTTTGGAAGTAGTTTGTATCACCATTATAGGTCAAAGAGAATCTTCTACTAAAAAATTTATAGCAATTACAATTTGTGTGGTAAAATTTTGAAAAATATAGCATCCTCACAAATTTTATTTCTATACATGAAAAAACAATTTACATTCAAAAAAGCTGCACTCTACATATGTGTAATTGCTTAAGTAGTTGGAAATAAGTGAAATACTCTATGGGATCTAGTTTGACGAAGTGAGCCTCTTCTAGAGCAGGGCTGGGATGCAGGCAAAAATTGCTTTTATTTCGCTTAAATTTTTTTTTTATCCCATCCTTGCACAATCTTGGTTGCAATGTCAGCTTCCAAGGATTTCCCAAAAGTTGTCAATTTATACATCCAAGCAACAAAATTGAATAGAATCCAATGAAGTGGCTTTTGTGCCACATATTTCATTTGTAGATCTATTTTCTTGTTTGAGCTTCTTGGCCATTCTTGTGTAGATTTAAGAGGAGAGAGAAGCTCTTTATACTAGTGGGATAGTGGCGAGTAAAATAGACCATGTGGGATATGTGAATTAGGACAAAGAAGAGCTCTGCCACTCATAATTAAAAGTGAAAACACAAAAATTGTGATAAAAGTCAAATTTTAGACCTCATTTAGATATAGTACAATTTTTTTTTTTGCCAAAAACTTCAAACTAAGAAAAATTGGGGAATCAAGTAAACTTTTATCTTTAAAAATCCGTTTGAAATTTCAATACTCCATCTAAAAGTTATAGACAAATTTTAAAGAGGGTGTTTGAAGATGTTCAAAATTTTTTCCCTTTCACACACACTCTTGAATTTTGTCCTAAACTCTTACACGATGCTTCAAAATCCCAACCAAATTTTGGGAGATAAAAATTACCTTGGTTCTCCAACTTCTTCTAGTTCAATTTTTTTACAAATGGAGCTATTACATTATGCCCAAATGAAGTCTAAAATTCAACTTTGAACAAAATTCTCGCATTTTCACTTAACCATTAGTATCTACATATAATGTGAAAAAAAATTGAAAAATATTTAAGAACGGTACAATCCTAGTAGTGGAGAATTCTCCACTTGAGTAAGTGAACCTAATTATGATTCTTTTCTTAAGTTGATGGTCTCTATAAATTCCTATCTAAATAATATGTACAATATTGTTGTAGAAACACTAATTTTGTAGCATTGTGAATTTTGTTTTTCATTCATATGTTGTCTACAAAAATGCATTTTAGGATATTTTCGAACTCGTACTCTATTGATTTCTACTAATATCCTACAAGAAATTGATAGTTTCTATAAAATGTGCAATTGCATATTTTGTCACATAGAAGCATAATGACTTTATGAGAATCTAAGTAGTGATGTTTTTATTGTCAACCCTCCATTGTAAATATTTGTTTCACATGTATGTGTACATAATGCATAAGTTTTGTCAATCACAACAAATTTTCATTCAAGTAATGAAATAAAAATTGTATTTTTCAAGTATTTGAAAGTTAAGTGTTTTTGAATTGATTTAACAAAGACTAATCATTGAAGGTATTAGAAGCCTCATATAAATACTTTCTAATCATCAACTCCAACATTCCAACAAATTAAGAATGTCAAAAATTGTTGTACAATGTTATACACTATTAATAGCACATGAGTGGTGAAGCTCTTCTTTGTCCTAAATTCCTAATTCAAATATCCCATAGGTTTGTTTTACTCACCGCTATTCCAATAGTATAAAGAGCTTTTATCTTCTCCTAGATCTACACAAGAATGGCCAAGAAGCTCAAAAGAGAAAGTGGATCTATGAGGGTGATTACAAGAAAGGCCACCTATTTTTTGTCTCGTTTTGCAATAGTATTCATTTTTTTAAAAGTACTTTAAAAATAGAAAAACAATTTTTGAAAAAAATGAAAAAAATCTTCATTGTATATTTCATGAAGAAGAAGGTATCCTATGAAGGAAAAGTGTAGGAAAATTTTCTAAATAGGTGAACTAGACAAGTGCAAAATCTCATGAAAATGTGCACTTTTATATTTTTATTTGTAATAATTTGTAAAAAATAGGAAATTACATTTAAGAAAAAGTAAAAATTGGAAATTAGGGAAGGATTGATGGTGATGAGATTTCACCAAAAGAATTATTTTGAAACCATTTTCAATATTCAAAGTTGCATGTGCAAGAGGTCCCTATTTGCATGAATGTCAAGGATATTTGATAATGTTGTTTTTTAATTCTTTTTGGTGGAGACATGAATCCTCGGGGGGACACTTCTTGTGTATTTGGGGGACCCATGTGCGGCGGTGGGGGATTTTGGGGGGGGCTATTTGCCTCCTAGAAAGCATTTAAAGGACCCCTATTATTACATAAAGCAAAAAAATTACCCATATTATCATATCTATCATTACTTATAATATGTAGGCCAAAGGAATATATTAGAGGCTATTTTCTTTGTAAGGAAAAAAACTAACAAAAAAAATAATGAGAATACAAGTGACTAACAAATACCTTATAGAAAAAAAGATTCAAGTTAAAACAATGCATGAAAAGCAAGACATTAGGATTGAAAAAGTATTGAACAAATTTTAGGGACAAAAATGTGTTTAAAAACACAAACATGAAGTTCATCTGTAAACTATGACCACAAATATATGCCTCATATAAAAAAATTACATCAGAAATATGCCGTTCTAATGCCCTCCATCACATGTGAAAAAACAAAATCAAACTCTATAACATGGTGCTACCCAAACTTCAAAGAAGTCGTTCATAGCACAAACTCCTGCACCCAACCAGATTGCAAACATCAATGGAGTTAGATATGACTTAAAGATATGACTTAACCGTGAAACGCCGCGCCTATGACTACTGGTTTCAGGTTGCACTATCTGTCACTTAGTTTGTTACCATTTTGTAACCAGATGTGTATGGAAATTTTTATTTTTATTTTTCAGAGATGAAACTGCATGTCCTCTGTACTTCACAGAAATTTCAGATTTTTTTGAAGAAAATTGTATTTTCTGAAATTTTTTGAAGAAAATTTGAAGAAAAAATCATAGAAAATAGAAAATAATCTCAAAAAATCTGAAAATTTCACCATGTGTGAAAAATACAGTGTAGATCATCATGGTGTAAACTAATTTGCCGTGTACATCTATAATTAGAATGCAGTGGACATTAAAAATACAACCAAAGTTCAAACTGCAATAAAATATTCAATTTTACGAATTTTTCCAAAATTTCAATTGGAGAAGAAACTAGAGTAGAGGACCTCCATTTCATTAGTCGGGCTCAAATTCAGAAAATGTCTTTTTTAAGGAGAAATTTCAGATTTACTCAATTTCTCAAAATACACTAAAATGACAAATTTTGCCATCCGTTTTTCTTAATTACTTCTCAACTACATGCAAAAAAACTTCAATTACACTAAGAATTCAGTTGGACACTCTTTGTAACTCAACATGAAAGGTCATTGAAAAAAAATGGATGAAAAAACTATTATTCAAATCTTCTGGTGGCTCAGAGAAGTCATCTGAAAGCCACGAAATGGCTCTGCCGGCGCTTAGGGGTTAAAGATATGCCGTAGATGAGCTGTAGATACACCACAATACCTAATGAGCTGTAGATACACTATAGTACTTGTATCTTGAGCTGTATCTCACTAATACTATAAATATTAATTGAACCTACTAAATTTTTTTCCTAGGATCCCATTCTTTTGCCCCTAATTTATATCTACCTAAATTCTAATGGACCATATTTTCCGGTTCCCTATATTACTTATAAAGGACAAGCCACTTTTAATGTCCTCTAATTTATATGTAAATTTCTTATAAATTTTACCCAAGATTATTTAAATGTATCCTATATTCCGTTGCATGTAGGTTATTAAAAAACGGGAAGTGTCCTCCCCGGGCATGAATCTTTAGTGGAGGAGCAAATCACATAAATTTTAAGTTTACATTACCACTACAAGAGATGTGGGTATTTTAAGGAAGAGAGATTAGTAAGAAATTACTTAAAAGTGCTTCATATTGTTGGAAGGTCACACTGAAAAGTGGGAATTATGTAAATTGAGGAACAAAGTGCTGATCGGTCATGCCAAAGTATGGAAACGTGCCATTTTCGGTCGCGCAGTTGTCTGGACACTCTTCAAACAGTTTTCTACCTCTAATCCCGTTGCCTCCTTATCTCTTATTCTCTCCATTGTTTTCTCTCTCTCTCGCTCTTGTTCCCGTGCAGTGTTTGGTGCTAGCGTTTTTCTCTATCACGCTCTGATGCAGTGTTGATGTATCTGTGACAGGCGTTGCAAATTTCATCGGAAGTTTATTTGTTTGAGAGTATTTTTGGTGAGAGACAGCTTCTTATTATACGACCTTGTGGAGCTAGGGTTTGAGCTATGTCGCCTTCGAGTGCTTCCTGTTGACGCAGCAGGGAAGAGGAGCGGCTACAACAACATTGCAATCTCCGATCTGGGCGCTGGTGGGCAAAGCGTAGGATGCGTTGAACTTGGCACTGGTGCAGATGAATTTCTTCCTCACTCGCAACATGACTTTCCAGGTATGAAATCCTGTGACTGTGCCTTGTCCGTAAGCAATTATATTTGACCCTGAAAGTGTTGCACTAATTGAAAATCACGCAATTGTTTCAATTGAGCAGTGACCCAATTTAGTTGGAATTAACTTGTTAATGATTGTCTGATTCCATTTAAGTGAAACTCTGTAGATATAATCCTACAACTGTGATGAAGTAATTAATGTAGTAGCTTGAACTTCTCACATGACTAATGGGGTAAAAGTAATGAACTCCGGCCTGGTGCAGAATTGTGAGCTGAATGTGATGCCAACAATGTGGGGAGCCGTGACCGCCCAGAAGCGTCAGAACACTAGCGACAACACAGGCTTCTCCTTCCAGAACTGCTATAAACCCCCCGGCGATCTTCAGTTGGCTCAAGTTTCAGGTACTTCCTTAACTTACATCCCCACACAGCCCCGGATGCAACTTAAATGGACGAGTTGTTGTTTTTGTTTTATTCATTTTGTTTGGATTGAAGTGGTAATGCATAAGAATGTGTGCGTAAGAGCGTAATATTCTTATGCATAACATGTTATGCATTCTTGCATAACATTCTTATGCATACAATTCGACTCATTATCAAATGTAAACTGCACTCATATAGGGATACCCAAAATCAGTTGTCTAAGCACTGAGCAGGGTTTGTATTATGAGCGACGTCGGATCTATGTTCTTCTTAGCAAATGAAAGAGCTATCCAACATGTACACACGAAGAGATTCACAATTTGAACATCCTTTTGAACATTTCTCTTGGGAGTAGAATGAGTAGGAGCAACTGATTACGATTGTGCACAACGAATCTTTTGTGCATTTCATTCAACACTGAAGATCCAGATTGCATGCAGATTATTTTATGTTGAGTGGCTTGTGTTGAGAACAAGTGTATCTCTTGTACATGCAATGGTGTCCTTGTTCAATATCAAATTACTTGTGCAGGCGATGTTGTCCTCGATCACAATCAAATTACCTGTAGCCCAACCAATTCACACTTTGGCCGAACTCAGTTATCGAACTTTACTCTCATCGCCACTCGTGGTGTATATGAAATCTTCAGTGCCGTTGGTTACAAGACCTCGGTCGGCAAGGCCAAAGCTGCTGGTGTGCCATGACTACAAGGGAGGGTACCAAGAGGACAAGTGGGTGCAGGGGAAAGTAGGAATGGAGGGGTACGCTCTCTGGCAATGGCTCACAGGCACAGGACAAGTATACTTGGGCCACGCTTGGGGTTCGTTCTCCTGAGTGGTGTATTCCTACACTTGGATGGATGACATCATTTATGTGCTGGGATGGTTCAACTGGGGACTGGACAACCGACAACTGTAAGTAATCCTTTTGCTAACTGAATCAAGCTTACTTACTTTCTTTCAAATCACACTTGCAATACTTCCAATGGACGGGCTGCCGCTCCTCTTCTGCACTTTGGAAAGGGGAAGGATGCGAAGCAACTCATTTTGCAAGAATTCTTACTTTCCTTCTTGTGCATGGCTTTCACAACCGGGAACTAAATTGAACCCTAATTGTGAAACAGCTCCTTGATTGTGAAACCATTTGCACTAATGCCCTTGGAAAGTCCCATTTTGGAAGTTTATCTCTCAATATAATTCATAGCTCCAATGTAGGAAGAGCGTGTGCATGGAAATTGGAAATTTTCTCATAGTGCTTGCCCTATACAATTGGTTGATGGTTGGTGTTTGGGTGCGGTACTCCGCAAAGTTGTCAAAGAAGCCTGATCAATGCGGGGCTGTTTATGCTTGCTCTCATCTTTTCTAGGTTGAAGAGGGAAGTCGTGTCAAAGATGGAGAAAGGTAATTTGTTTCTTTTGAGTACACCGTTGCCAGTTGCTTGGATGATTGCTTGGATTTTAACCAATTGTTGTATAGTCTCTTTATGATCGTGAAGTAAAGAGTTTCACTTGTGGTTTGGGAAGGTCATGTATAAAATACTTGAAGATTTGGATCTCTTAATTGAAATGCCTTTTTTTTTTGAGGAAAAAGATCACCTGAGATACCATCACTAATCAAGTTCTGAATCATTTTGTGTTTCACCTTGCTCAGGGTATTGTTGTAGTTAAAATGAGCCTTGCGGATTGCCAACACTATGCAACAGATATTGCTATCCAAGGAAGCAATGGACCAATGATGTAGTAAGATATGCGTCGTTTTGAAGGTGTTGGAGCAGAGATGTAGACTTTTTATAGATTTAAATTCTTTCTTAGATTTTAGAGTTTTTCCTTAAATTTTAGTTTTTATTACAGATTTAGATTTGTTCTTAGATTTTAGATTTCTTTCATAGATTTGGACTCTTAATAGATTTAGACTTTATCATATGTACATTTGGACTTCTTGTAAGAAATAAAATTTCTTGTTGATTTGGCTCTCTCAAATGTACAAATTCTTACAAAGTAGAATGTCTCCTAGAGAAGATTTTGTTTTTTGGTTAATGTTGTCTTTTAAGAATGTTGAAAAGACATGTCAAATTCATGAAATTAGCATTTGAGTAAGGTATAATAATGCAAGTCCTAGACACATGATTTTAAGCAAATTTTACTTAAAGTACATGACCTTTCAATATGCATTTTTTGACTAAAAATCCCACTTAAAATACCCCTTTCTCTTGTAGTGTACTAATTTTGGATACTAAAAAAATCCAAATTGCAAAGTATGACAAATTAGCTAAATTAAAATTTAATTAGAAAATGTTTTTTGAAAATTTCTGAAAAACAAGGAATCTTATTATTGTCAAGTTGGCCATCTTCAATAAAAATTTGAAGTAAATTGGCTTAATGCCCCAAAAGTTATAACCAATGACATGAAAGTCACTTCGCAAATAGTTTTCAAAAATTCCATACCTACCCGCAAACTAAAATTCCTCATAATTTTTTATTCCTTAATCCAAATGGAATGAAACAAAGCTTCCCATGTCTGTAAAAACCTAAAGAATCAATTTGAAATTTCACTTTTGAAAAAAAAGTTTTTTGAAAGAAGTTTTTTCAGCTGCCTGAGTGCTTGGGTTGCCCTTTGAGTAAAGAAAATGACATATCACGCCATAACCTTTTAACCACAAAGTCAAAAGTTATGAAAATTATTGAGCCTTAAAGCTACTCCTTGGGCACATCTTGTGTAAAAATTTCAAAGAAAAATAAATAAAAACTCCATTCGTAGTGAGCTATCTAAAAAACTTATATTGCCAAAAAACATAGCTCAGGGCTTTAGGGGTTAAAATCTATAATAATCCTAGATGTCAATTTTCTATTCAAACCATGCCGTTTGAAAAATGGCATAAAGAATACCACCATTTTAACAAAATTTGCCATTGGGATAGACGGAGTTAATATTATGTTACAAGTAGTAGGGGTAGAAAATTTCTAATTATAAATTGCAAGAAACACTTAACGGTTTTGTCTCAAAATGGCTCAAAATTAGTGAGTCCTATGAGTCCTACGACTTTTGGAATAATTTTTTCTAAATTGAAAAAAATATGGATAATTTGAAGAGCAATGAGAATATTATGTCTCTTGAAATTTAGACCTAAGAATTTTTTTCTCTAAATGTTATAGACAATGGAAAATACAATGAAAATAGCTCTTTTTTCACTAATTTGGTAAAAATAGTAAAAAAATGAAAAAAATGAAAATAAAATATCCGTTTTTTTCCAAGTAAAGGTCTTTTATTTCCAACAAATTTCATCTTTGGAAAAAATTAATTCTATTCTCTACACTTGTGCAAAGTTAGCCACTTTGACGACATGTGGAGGTTGAACAGTACAGTATTTTGAAAAAATCTCTTCGTGGCCTTGTGTAACTTTAGGTGAGGTCCTTGCTTGCCAATTTCCAGCTTAAAATTTTCATTTTTGGGTCAAAAATAGGATTAAAACCCCCCAAAATGGCCAAAGTAGACACCCAATTGGGGGCAGTTTAAAAATAGTAGACTAATTTTAAAAAAATTAAAAAAATTACACAAAATGTAAAACTTTTGTAGGCACCTTAATTTCAAGTTTCAAGTCAAATGAACAAAATATGCAAAAGTTATGAGCAAAAAACTACCTACTAAATGTCAAGGGGACAAAAAAAAAGGACAAGTGTTTCTTGCAATCACCCTAATACATACAACATTTTAACACGTAACAAATAATTTATATGGAGTATGAAACTTTCAAATAGAAGATTTCTAAACACATACAACATTAAAACACACAACAAATACCATTTATTAACCTTGAAACACCGGGCTTATTACCACTAGTTTTAGGCTTTAATGCCTGTCACTTAAATTGTTGCCATTTTTGAAGTAGATATGTATGAAAAATTATATATCTATTTTTCTGAGATGAAGCTACATGTCTTCTATACTTCACCAAAAAATGACATTTTTAAGAGGAAAATTGATTTTTTTGAGAATATTTTGAAGGGAAAATGAAGAAAAAATCATATCAAATAAAAAATTATTCCAAAAAATCTGAAAATTTCACCATGTGTGTACATTATAGTGACAAACATCATAGTGTAAACTCAATTTCTGTATACTTCTATAATTAGAATACAATGGCCAGTGAAAATACATCCAAAATTCAAACTGCGATAAAATAATCAATATTATGAATTTTTGAAAAATTTCAATTGGATTAGAAACTAGAGTACATGGCCTTCATTTTATTGGTTGGGCTCAAACTCAAAAAAGGTCATTTTCAAAGAGAAATTTTAGATTTAGAGCAAGGAGCAAAATACATTGAAATAGCAGATTTGGTCATCCGTTTTTTTTACTTACTTCTCATTCATGTGAAGACAAACATTGAAAAGACTACAAACTCAATTAGGTGTTCTTCATAACCCTTCAAGAAATATCAATAATAAGTAAAAAATGGATGAAAAAATGCTTGCAGTCTCTGTCTAGACACTCATCCAAATGCCACAGAATGGCGCTACCGGCGTTTAGGGGTTAAAGTTATGAAGTTTTGGACTATTACCAGGTACAAGCGCAATATCGGTATGGATATCACCCCGGATGGTGCTTCCAGATCTTGTTTTTCCGGATCTTCCTCCAGGAATATGCATATAAAATTGCCAAATTTTTGTTTATGCTAACACATAGCAAAGCATGTTTGGAATGACTATTATGAAGAATCAGTGCCATTTTATCTAACATTTCTCTGTGAGAATCTAGGAGAAGATCTAAGAGAAGGGTGAAATTATGTAACATATCTAAGATTTTATGCTTAACGTGCTTTAAGTACCGTAAAGAGGTTAGACTTGTAATGCTATTCAGTACTCACTCATGTCTTGTTCATGCAATCTAGATCGACGGCTCACAGTCTCTCCGTGGGCACGTAGCAGGGCGGTTTCACCCTGAACGTAACCATACCAACCAGGCAACTCCCAAGTGGTCCAGTATTCATGGTCATAAAAAATTTATGATGTCCCCCATGACTTCATCCGCTCGCTCATCGGCTGGGTCCTCACTCTCCCCCTTGTGGGTCACGTGACTCACGTGTACTCAAAATCCTACCTACCTATTAGGTAGTAGTACTGTAGTAGTACTGTAGTAGTACTGTAGATAGCGTGCACGTTGACATCAGCTTCCCCGGAGTGCCGTCCTCCTATTTAATCCCGAAACTCGAGCTACCTGATGCAGTGAGCTCCAGCCAAGTTGGTGAATCATTGTTTCATCTTGGTACTGGGTTTGATCGAAATCGACTCTGACACAAGGTACTGAATCACACATGGAACCAGTCAGTCTAGATCGATTCCAGTCAGTTCATTCGATGTATGTCCTTGGGCGTATCCACAAGCGAAGTTTTAGTTCAAGGGTTTGCGAAATTTTTACTGACCGTCAAGAGCTTTCAGCTAGCTGCAATCGATCACATTCTGAAATCTAACGGAACTCATTAGATTTGTCCAGGACGTAGCTAGCTAATGAAGCAATGGTAACGATGAACTGATGACTGCGCAAACTCCCTCTGTCCCCACTAAAAGCTAACCAAATTCTTCCTGCAAAGACTGTAAAAGTCAGCCTAATTAGGAAGCTTTAAGACTATAAATCAGTCTAATTAGGGAGCTTTTAGTGGGACAGAGGGAGTATTTAATTGTTAGTTGACGTGGTCTAGATTCTAGAAGCTATTTCGGAGGGCCGAAACGGCGATGGAAGTTCAAGTGCCGATCTCGCACTTGTGTTCGGCGACCGAAACTGCACTAATTTGACTGCAATATACCTGAAAGTTCTTCGAAGATTTCATCAACCTAGCTCCTGGAATGTAATCTGGAGTGACGTGACTGTGCAGTGGTCGATCGTGTAGAGTTTGCCAGTTGAAATGATCTGTTTCGGAGTGCAGAAATTGCGATTGAAGTTCAAGTATCGATTCTGCGGAACCCTCAATTATTGGTGTTCGGCAACTGCTTCGATGTGACTGAAATTGGCCTTTCGTCGAACCATGAAACACTTGAACTGTAATCTAGGATGACGTCACTGTGGTCGTGTAGAGTCTGGCGTTGAGTTGAAAAGGGTCTGTTTCTGAGTACCCAACTCGCTCGCAACTGGTGTACATCTGTGAGGATCAGTCGAGGTACTGAATCCGCGCCGAAATGACTGAACTAGACTGTCATCTCTAGAATCATGAAGCTCCTGCATGAAATGTAATCTAGGCTGACATGCTTTGTGTTCCTGTAGAGTTTGTCGAGATGGATACGATTAGTACTGTCGGGGGGTCGCAGCCTGGAGAGCACCACGGTTTGGGACTCACTGAGGAGAAGGCCGTCGAGTGGAAACTCACTGAGAAGGAACCCGCCAACCTGCACCCAAGGTCGGTTGTCACGGATGTAGGCGTGCCGTATAGCCCAAAGCCGGATGAGGACAAACTGGTACGTATGCATGACCGACGGGGCAGTGGGTCTGCACCTTGGTATTAATTAGTTTACCGAACTTGGCTCCAACGGAAAGGGAGGAGGCTTTGCAATATATGGCAGCCTGAGCATTGGAGGAAATTTCATTTGAGATTAAGGGAGGTAGTTTCATTTCAGGAATGAGTACATGCGAGCGAGAAGTTTGAGTACGTGTAAGGAATTTTGAGTACATGTGCCTGATGTGAGAAGTTTAAGAACTCGTGAGGAAGTTTGACTGCATACACCCGGGGTTTGATTCCATGGGAGGAAGTTAATTTGAGTCCATGCATGTACCGAACTTTGAAGTTTGAGGTCTAAATAGACCTTAAGTACTCGTGCCAGTGCTACAAGGACAAAATCTCTCTCTAGAAGCGTAGACTGCATAGCTGCTTGTTTCAATCATCTGTGGATTTGGCGAGGTTCTGTGACGTACACTAAATAGCGTCGGTGGGTGAATGGATGGTTGTGTATATATATATATGTATTTTTTTCCTCAAGCGCTGTGTTTGTGAGGGCTGAAATTGTAACAAGCAAGTTCTGAACAAGTGCTTGCATGTGCTGTACATCTTAAATTTGAGGTCGGACTGGAACCCGAATTTAACCAGTTTGAGGACTTGATGCATGTGCTAACTGTCATGCAGCTTGAGGGGTACAAGACCCGGGTGAAGACCGTCGAGCACCCTGAGATGCGAGAGATCACGAAGACGGACTTCACCAAAAAAATTTCCGATGAGCCTAAAGACATCCACGTGCCCAAGTTGACAATAAAAATGGACACAATCCAGCACAAGAAACAGGTTATAGTCGTGCGGAAGGTGGCCAAAAAGATATCCAAGACTTTCTACCGGTAATTTATCTGAACCAATTCACTATAAATTTGTTAGGTTCTTAGACACTGGTTAGTTACATGTGTATGCCAACTTGGTGCTGATGGAGCATGCGGTTGGGTCCTACAACGTCAATTTTGTTAAAGTGGCGAGATTCGGGCCCAAAAAAATGCAACTCATAGTGGTCTAAAATCAAGGACAGGTGTGCATTTATGTTGCAGAACACCAGTAAAGGTGTCAAAGTAATGAATATCACCATTGAAACGGAATGGAATTAGTTGTAGTAGTAACTAAAGGCTATATTATTATGGCCTATTAGTAACCTCAAAATGAATGTTGCTACAAAATACTTTTGTTGTTGAAATGGTTACAATAAGAGTGACTTGGACAAAGATCCAGCAACTGTCAGTTTAGTCGCACCCACACTAGGGTCCGGATGGCAGTCGACCGTATGAGAATCACGTACGTTCTTGGTCCAGTGGGATCACAAACGAGAGAGCTCAAGGGAGGAGTCTCGAAAATCGCTAGGCTCTCAAATTGTCCACCTTTTTCTTACATGCTATTTTTTCTTCTTTATAGGAATGCACAAATAGTGTATATTTGAGAAGGTGGGCAGTTTTAGAGCCTTACATCATTTCAACTTCAAAATTTCATAACTAATTCCATAGAGCTAAAAAAAATGAAACAATTTGAGTTAGAGATGTCAATTCCACTTGTCTTTCACTCTTTCAAGGAAAATTTACTAAAAAATAATTCAAAAAGTTTCACCTCCCCAAAATTTAGTTTCAATTGTAGGATGGGCGGTTTATGGGGCCTCCTTGCCTAGTAGTGTTCGGATTTTAGGGCAGGCAACTCATTTTTGACCAAATAAACAATTGAACATATGTGGAGTGCAAATTTGTTGAAGGGAAAAATTTCCCCATATATAGAAATAGATTTGAAAAGGATTTCATATTTTTCAGAATTTTATTTCTTGAAATAAAAATTTTACAAATTTTTTAGGTGAAGATTGTTTTCACCCCATTTTGGTTACATAGGTCATGAGATCATCATATTTCCAACCAAGGACTAGTTGTAAAATTGTAAGTGGCTCATTACTATAATAGAAAAATTGTAGCATCAATTCATAATACTTGAATGGCCGTATATAACTATATATCCTATTAAAATGTGTCAAAAAGTAATCCAAAATAGACCACATTACCTTGCTAGAATGGGGTTGATTCAAGAATGGATTGCCTCCTATACCTCTTTTGGTGAGGTGTTATTCACAAGGTTCAATGTGATGTTTTGACTTTTAGTGGAAGGAATTATTTGCTTATTTCCAAAAAATCAAGTCAAAAATCTTTTTAAAATGGGTTCAATACAATGATATTTTTTCATGCACTAGTTTAAAATTGTGTGACAAGTTTGCTCCCAATGACTTCTGTAGTCATCAATTTTGTTGGAAGTTGCATTGAACATCAATTCATTAAATTGGCAATATTCTTTAACTTCTCACACTTTCGGTATTTGCAACACTGCCAATTAAACGAAATTGACATTGTATGAAATTTCAGACAGTCGACTGAATTACAAACATCTGAACCATAATTATAGATTAACAAATCCCATACGAGGTTTGTATGTATGCAGGGTTGTGGAGGAGGTGCGCGATGTGATTGAGATGGTGGATGTAGTGGAGTGCATCGACGTGCCCTGGACTGAGGATGTGTCCCATTATATCGTTGAAAAAGAGTGGGAGACATTCCACGTCCCGGTGGTGCGGGAGGAGCCCGTCCTGAGCACGGTGCAAGTGCCCACCGGAAAGTACGTAGCCTGAAACATAAATCTACAATGGTCCTAGTTTTTGGAGCTTTGTGTAGATGGAAAGGAGAGCCCTGATTGATCGTAAATGTGAGCATTGATTTGTGTTAATGCTCTAATCATGCATATTTTAGTGGGATTTAATATGCTTTGCTACGGTTGCAGACTTGGCAAGTACTCAGTGGACCAGTTCAACTCCGCCGAAGTTGTCAAGCCGGACGAGTCCAAGCCCCTCGATTTCAAAGACGATGACAACAGGCCTAAATCCAATCCTGACCCAGTCCCAGTGGGTCAGCCCTTGCCCAACAAGCCCTCCTCCGGATGAAGGTAGGAAGCTTTACCCGATGCAGCATCAGGCAAAATGCATTATCTTTTTCACATTCTACTGTTTGTGAAAAGGGGAAGTATGAATTCATTAGTTGACCATGTGGTAAAGTGTGAGTTCAATAAACACTTAACACATGAAGAGGGAAATCTTTGTATCTTTCCCACATGTTAAAACATTTTTCAAAAAAATGTGATTTTACCATGTGGTTCTTTGTTGTAGAAATTATCCCATAAATATTGTTGTTGGTGAGACTCTCATGAAGTATAAGAGGCAAGTCTTTCTAGAGTAATTCCATGGTTTGTACTTCCGCTATATCCAAGTAGTACATATTATATTATATAATATATTTTACATTGTGTAATAAACTATACTTTGTAAGTAAATATAAGATAAAGATATATAATAAAAGAAATGTATGTTAATGTTCCCCAAGATTTTCAGATTCTTTTCTCCAATTTATTTAGTACCTTCCATAGTCCATTACCACAAGGTAATCTATTATCAAGAGGAAGTACATTCCTATGTAGTAATCGATTACCATGAGGTAATGACCATATTTTTCCCTCCTCAGAATTTTCTGTTTTCCAGGTAAAGTTCAGGTAAACTCTTCGTTGATTCCCATGAGGATAGGACTCTACCTTCCCTGTGACCTTCCCTGTGATGGATCCACACCATCACCCGGCCTGGGTGGGGTCTAAGCCCCTAAGCATGAAAGCTTGATGCAGAGAATCATTTACCACTAGCACCTGCCCCCAGAGTCCCAAGGTCACCAGGCTGTGAGTGGATTCCGGCAAGACGACTGGCGCCCAGGTTTCATGTGATAAGGGCTACTGGCATGCATGCATGCATGGAATCAATTAGCTAGCTGGGTTCATTAGCCCAATTATTTTATCGGAGAGTGATCAAAGGTTACCACTTTGCTAAATCAGATGGCCTGTTTAATTTGTTTCCATATATAGTGTACAATACCATGGTCCTTCATTTTATTCCCCGTCCCCCGGGGGTTCTGGCAACTGCAATCCTTGTTGTTGTAGGAGACTCTGGTTGCATCCACTGTACTGTTGGCGGATCTGCAACTGTCAGCCCCTCATCATTGTCCAAGCAGGAAATCTTGTTGCAGAAAATATATCATTCACCACTACTGTATAGGAGAGGGCTCTGAAATCGCCCAGGATTTTGCAACCATCCAGTAGGAGGCTGTGAAATGGAACTTGATTGTGGGTAAATGAATTTTCTATTACATTGGAGCATGATAAGAGTTTGTTTTTTCCTTCTTCAATGGATGGTTTCAAAGCCTCAGTGGCTTCATTCTCAATTAAGTTAATAAAATAAGACTTGGTTGTTGAACCCCCTTCTTACAAGTGTTACAAAATCTGAAATAATGATTAATTCAAGCATTTAGGAAGGAACGCATTTAGAAACCACCTCAATTACTTTTTCCATGTTGCAATGCTAGTTCTTGAACAAAGCCAGATTTATTTCCAAACTATGCATGTATGAGTTTGTGAGGCCTACTGATCTCAAATAGGGCCCTATGCTAGACTATGTTCGAAAATTCATAACTAATTCAGTAATGCTTCAAAAAATATGAAACAACTTGTGTTAGATTCCTAGAATATTTTTCTTTGACAAAAAAATAAGTTCAAAATATTTGCATCAAAAGAAATACATGAAAAAGGGAGATCAGCTCTTAACCCCTAAACCCCTAAACAGCGTTTTTTGAGATTATAGATTTTTTGGGCAGCTCACTACGGATGGAGTTTTTATTTTTTTTCTTTGAAATTTTGATACAATGTGTGTCCGAGGAGTAGCTTTAAGGCCCAACAATTTTCATAACTTTTGACTTTGTGGATAAAAAGTTATGGCATGATATGTTACTTTGTTTGCTCGGCGGGCATCCCGGGCAGCTGAAAAAAAAATTTCAAAAAAACTTTTTTTTGAAAAGTGAAACTTCAAATCGGTTCTTTAGGTTTATACAGACATGTGAAGCTTTGAATCAATCCATTCCGATCAATGAGTCAAAAGTTATGAAGATTTTAAGTTTGGGGTAGTTTGCAGCCAGTTACAGAATCTGCACAGCACAAAAAAAGTTTGAAATTCTTCATTTAATTCAATTTTTCATATTTTTGAAAAAAAATAAAAACAAAAGGTGTAGATTGTTTATTTCAACATTTTAACCATTGGGATTGAAAATTTTCAATTTCATGAATAAAATGTTCACAATTTAGTATTTTAGCTCATTTTTTACTTCTTTCTACTTACTTATTTTTTCCTATATGTTGTACAATTCCAAATGGTTTGAAATTTTTTGAGAATGTAGCCAACTTACATTGAAGTAAGAATTCAAAGAGTAACCACCATTTTGAATTTTTTTTCACACAAATGTGACCTTGTGAAGTGCAGCTGCCCGGATTTTCGCAGGGATAAAAAAACAGTTTTTGTCAATTCGAATGCTTATATCTTGCAATCTACATGGTGGAAATTTCTGAAATTTTTTCCACATGTTTACAAACCACCTTAGTACAAGATCCTACGGTTACATGAGTCAAAAATGTGTTTTAAAAAAAAATTGCACTTGTATTAGAAATGGCAGTTTTGGAGCAGTTTTTTTTGGTGAAAACGCTGTTAGGGGTTTAGGGGTTAAATGAGCGGTTTCTGAGCCTCCTCCCTTAGTACTCGCCCGGGGTTCCAAGTTCACCAAGAATGTCGATCTCTGCTTTCGTGTGGTTTCGTGTGATTAGAACAATAATGTGGATCCATAGATCTCAGGTTTCATGTGAATAAGGCAAGACTGTCGATCAATCTCAGCCGGTTTCATGTGACTAGGGCAAAACTAGCTGCCAATCTGTGATTTCATGTGAATAGGAATACTGGCATGCAGGGATGGAATTCGGTAGCTGGATTGATCGATCAGTGCAGTAACTGATGGAACAGAGATTTAGGGGTTCCCAACTTCCCAAGTTGCTAGATTCCGTTGTGTGTTTCATATGTTTGTTTCCATAGTGTGCAATATAATATTCCATTGTTAATTTCGTCTCGATTCTGGTGTGAACTCTTCATTGAGCTGTACAGCTCAGTCTTACTGTGGGGCGCGCGTTAAATCCTGTAATCGAAACTAACGTGGTGCAGCTGAATTTACCCCAGGGTAAACACTGAATTTTTTTATTTTTTTCAAAATTCATTTTTTTCAAATTCTGAATTCATATTTGGATTTGGAGACCCCAAATTAGCTAGGAAGGACCTTGACACAACCAAAAAAAACAAAAAAACATAAACCCCAAAACCCTTATCAACCCCTGGTAAAACAAGTTTTACCTGCGGGGGGCTTGATTTACCTGCGCCACGTCAGGTTCGTTTGCAGGATTTAACGTCTTGCTTACTGTGGTGCCCATTTGTTCCAAATTTCCAATGTATGACTTGTACACCTTGGCAGCAGTTGCAGTGTTTCTTAAGGGTTGCTTTCAATTGTTTCTGCATTTTTTGATTCGTCTAGCTCTCGGTCTAGCTAATCGTGTTCTATACATGTGGCAGCAAGTTCTGTACTGTACAGTAGTACAGTACAGAGCTGTATTGAGATGGAGTGATGGACTGATTTCATATTTCTTACCGCTGATGGAGAATTTCGTTATAAATGTTTGGGGACACGAATTCAGATCCTTGTGAAGTACTGCACTATAGAAAGCCCTTAAGGCCTTAACCCTGGAAGAACATGCACGTCTAAATTAACCCTTAACCATTGAGGAGGATGTTTTGTGTCTGATGAATAACAAAGAATCTTTTTTTGTTGGGGTGAACACAAGAAACACTTGTACTATTTGTTGCATTTGTATGATTTTTTTGGGAGTACTTTAAAATTAAAAAAATAATTTTTGTTTTAATTTTAAAATGTGACTAATGTAAAGTTGTAAACATCTTTAAGATGAAGAAAACTGCCTATTGTAAGGAAATTTGTTTACAAAAACTCTATGTAGAAGAACTTGAAAAGTGCCAAACCTCAAGAAAATACATACTTTGGTGTTTTAATTAGGAAAAAATAGGATTTTAAAAAATAAAATAAAATAAAAAATTACTCATTTGCAACAACTTTATGGAGATAGTCATTCACCAAAAAACTCACCAAAATCATTTTGTACATGTTTCAAAATGCACAGAGATTCATAGAAGGAGGCTCATTTTATAGACTTATACATCACATGTCCACATAAAAATAATTATTTTCAAAATTCCTTCACCAATAGTTGATTAACTACAAGTCTTCTAGAAGACCACCTTTTCCAAATTTTACCTCAAAATTTGTTTCTTGGAACTTTGGGTGCTAAGTAGTACTAAAACCTTCCAAATTGACAATTGTGACATTCAATTGGGGTCTATTTTCGAATGGTTAACTATTTTCTTAAATTATGAAAACATGCAGCAAGCTATGTAATAGTCATGAGTACCTTTTCTATAAATCTCAAGTCATTTAGAGTCAAGGGTTGTTGCAAGAAACACCGTCCATTTTTTGTAGTGTTTTAGAAATGGACATTGTTTTCTTTGGGAGTACTATTTAATTAGAAAATCAATTTTTTTTTAAAATGAAAAATATGTCTAATGTATAAACCTTAGTGAAGAAGGTATCCTATAAAGGAAAAGCTTAGGAAAATTCTCCAAATAGGAGAACTAGAAAAGTGGAAAATCTCATGAAAATGGGCATATTTACATTTTAATTTGTAAAAAATAGGAAAAGTTATTTTTCTTGAATCTAAAAATTGTCCATTTGGTAAGAGTTGATGGTGATGACATTTCACCAAAAAAATAATCTCAGCTCCATTATCAATGGTTACAAATTGCGTGCAATGGGAGTACTGTTTGCACACATGTGGAGGAAATAAAATAATGTATTTTTAGATTCCCTTCTATAAGAATATGATTTCCTACTATGCAAATGCATCATGAAAATTTCAACTTTAGATCATTAAATTTGGGTTCTCCTAATGTAGTAAAAAACCCTAAACCTCAGTTTGTGACAAATTAACAAAAAATGATTTTAAATATAAAATGATTTTTTTTTAATTTATGAAAAATAAGGGATGTAAAAATCATCAAGTTAGAGAGGTCCAATAATTATTTCATATTCTTTAATATTTTAATTCAAAAGTTATAGCAGAAAAGAACGAAGTCACTCCAATTGTGATGGAGAATAGGACCGGTGTTTCTTGCAATCACCCTCAAAATACAAAAGTTATGACCAAAAAACAAATCAACATGTGTCATGTGATACAAAATAGTACAAGTGTTTATTGCATTCACTTGTACAACAAAAGTGCAACCATTCATCCTTGGTATTAGGCTTAGAAAGAGGAGATTTTTTCTAGTACTTTAACTTCCAATGAGTAACTTATATTTTGCTTATTCAAAGTAGATGATGTCACAGGGTATCATAATGTATGATTTCTTTGGCCACCAATCTGACCTTCAAAAATTAAAGTTGTATCTTTTGGAAGGTCAAACAATCTTTCTTCATACGGACAAATGTATGATATTAATCTATTTTCTTGGAAGTTTACTTGGAAAGGTAAGAATTTATGAACATTATGAAATTTTGAAAAATTCCCCAAAAATGAGCTTTTATTTTAAATTCAAAATTGAGGATTTATAACCATGTTTCTACAATTACCATATACACAAAGATGCTCACATTGTCCTCAAATTCATTGTTTGGTTTGTTTAATAACTTTCATTCTTCATAGTTGTATCACTTTTAAAATACTAGTTTCATGCTTTAGTCCTATAAAAATTGAGAAGAAATAGGAACAACTAAATGAACCAATCCTATTGGATGATATTATACAGTGGCTAAATTGGATAATATTTTGGAATTTTTTAAACAAAAAAAAATGATTATCTGTTCTTGAATTTTTATTTCATTAAAAAACAAGTTTGATTACAAATTTTATTATATTATGTTGAAAATGAAAATAATCAAACTCTAATCCTAAGTGCTCCAATGTTCAATTTTGGGACAACAAACAAATTAAAACAAACATTTCTTTCTCATAAGTGCTTGGATGAAAATCATCATTTATCAAGATATGTCATCAAGTAGTTGTCATATCTAGTGGTTGGTTTTTGTAACTTTAGAGTGTATATATTTTTCTTAAAGTTACAAATGTAGAAGTATGTCAAAAGGTTGACTAAGCCAAAATTACATGGACTTTAGTTCAAAATTGAATGTTTATATCTTTTTTTTTTAATTCATTTATGTTAAACCTAAAAAAATTAATGTTTCTTTTTGGTCCAAATGTAGGTGTCATATTTTGAGCAATGATGATTAGGAACTAAGTATGTACAAGTTGTTGAGACACAAAGAGAATCAAGATGTTTTACATGGCATAGAGATATATGGAGGAGCTATGGACAAAATGATAACATTGAGGACAAACTTTAATCTCTTAGATGTTTGTGCAAAAAGTAATAGACTTGAATAGTATTGCTCTAATGAATGTGTAAAAAGCAATTCTAAAGTCTAACCAGCAATTGAAATCCAAGAAATCTAGAAACAACCAGAGTAAACATTAGGAATGTATGTACATTAGTTGGTAAAAATGGTTTGTCTTAGAAGAAGGATGCTATTATGTGAACCTAGGAGCATGAGTCTCTAAGCCTAGAAAACTAAATAATACATATCCATCTTAAAGATACCTATATTAAAGAAACTTTTCATAATTACAATATCACTATTTTATGAATGCTTATATTATAAACTCTGTGTATATTGTAATGACCTTCAAAGGTTGTACAACATCTACATCTACATAATTATCCTCAATGCTTGCATGCTCACATTTTCATACTCACACATTAGCATCATTGATCTAAATGGAATGAATCAAAGCTTTTCAAGAAGGCACAAATACAATCTATAAGAAAACAATTCCATAATCCCCCAAAGAGCTTAACTAAGAGTTAAAAAGCAACATCCAAACATAAGGGCCTGTTATGGCCAAACTCATTAGAAAAGTAGACAAGAAGCTTCTCTACAACTCCGACATTTCTTCTGCAGAAGCAATTAAAGCTGAAATGCAAGCAAAGGAACTCCTTCAAAAGCATTAAGACACATTAAGACACCATTACGTCTAAAAGCAGAGAAATCGAAACTTACAAGCTTCGGACAAAGAAGATATCCTCCGAAGTTTTCCAGTCCAAAAGCCGAAGGAAATTGCTGCTTTGAGAAACCAACCTAGATGGAGGGGATGGAATGGTTAAGGCTCTTGGAGGTTCACCTTTTGTAGGTCTGGAATTCATGACTACCGAGGCTGCTCTTGCTGCCTTCACAAGGTGGATGTACTCTTGAAATTTCTCGGTAGTAAGTACAAAAGTAATGGGCCTCACACCAAACGCATTACAGAGTCTGCGTTGCTACTGAGACAAAGAAGGAAGAGCTGGATAGTTGCAATCCCATGTCCATGGTGCAACGGCAATAGCTGCATCCCCTGTTTTTTATTCTTCTGATTCCATTGAAGGTTTCCTCTGTTTCCAAGACTGATGCTGGTGGTCAAACACAACAACAGATTAACGGTGATCAAGTTGCCATGACTAGGTTTGATTCATTAAAGAGTGAATTTATAAGTGGCTTCAAAGAATTCTTAATTCAATGTATATATAATTGTAATCGTTAGAATTGAAGACCATTGTAGTGCTCTTTTGCGTCATGCATAAAACGAAACCAATAATCATCACAGGGTACCACTGTCACTAAGGTTTTGTGGAGTAAGTAGATAATTCAATGAAAGCAGATGGACCTAATTTACTCATACTCATGGCCGAAAGATGCATAAACTGCTTTTGTACCGAAAATAACAAACACTAGAGCGAACGTATAATAGCAACACGGATCATTCGAACACAGCACAATACCAAATTAGGATTCCATCGCGTAGTTACAACGTAATTCCAATCTTGAGGATTTGAACCCTACCTAATTGTCATTGGAAAGGAAGAAAACAGCGTCGAGTAGCGCCATCTAAAGCGAATAGCGAAGAAAAGCTGAACAAGTCACACAGAAAAGACGACCTTGAATTGCATTGAAAATTGGAAGCAGAGTTTGAAAAACTCACTAGGCAACACCGATGACCTTGAGTAGATGGAGTGCAAGTGAAGTGCACTGGAGCTCATCCTTGATTCCTTCAAATTACGGTAGAATTGAGAAATTCAAGGAATTTTGGACTGACCCAGTTTTGTATCAATCTGCTTGCAACTAATGAGTTTGGAACAGAAGGTTTTAGAGTCCATCCGCGAACGCATTGATGGTCCCAGAAATTTATGGCAATCAGATCTGACCTCACTAAAGTTTCTAGGTATGAAATGAACCACAATGGTTGCAATGCAAAGCTCTGGCTCCTCGAGTACAGATTACAAATGCCATAACATGGCTAGAGGGCGAGTTAACAATGTTAGTGGCAACTGAAATTTACATGACAAGAGTTTGGTTTCAAAATCCAAAACCCTAAACCCCAATGTTTCAAACACTGCAAATTTTACCTACTTACAAGAAATTGTTCAAAATCAATCTTGAATATAATTCTCATGAGATTATGATGTGTGTGCAGTGGCGGCATAATGTGCTCCTTGCCAAACGCTCAAAAACTCTTTGTTGTTGGTGACCCTTACTCTGCCTCTGCCAGGGTAGCACTCATCTTAGGGTTGGAACTGAATTTTAGAAAGGTTAAACATCTTAAAGTATTTTTCAATGAATTTTCCTTGAAAGACAAGTAGAATATGCATCTAACCCAAGTTGTTTCATATTTTTTTAGAACTTTGTGGAATTAGTTACAAATTTTTGAAGTTGAAAAAAAGTGGTCATTTGTGGTCATCAAAAGCAACCATTTCCTAAAATGTCAAGATTTGGTACATTGAAGAAAGCAAAATGTACGTCTGGGTCATGTTCACTTTAAATGCTCAATTGGAGCTCAAGCCTCCAACCTTACAAAACTTTTTCTTCACTAAATAGAGGTTCGAAAGGGATAAAAAATTAAAGAGATTTTTTGTAGAAAATTGTAGATGTTTGAAACATGATGAACGGTTCCTAGACATTTCAATAACTTTTGATGTACAACAAAGGTAGGTGTGTATATAGAGTGAAATGTTGATGAATTAGTATGTATCCCTTAGTATCTTTGTTCAGTGTTCAAGGGGATGAACCTATAAAATCCAATCTAGTAGTTTTTGTTTTCTTCTTCCATTGAATAAAGTACTAGTACATCAATCATTCGTTGGAATTGTGTTATAAGGTTTATATGAATAGAAACTGGCCACTTTGAATTCAAAGGCAAAAAATAAGATGTTACATAGGACCACGAGAGGCTTTAAAGGCATCCCTTCTAAGGATTGATTTAGTTTTGGGAGATAGCTTGCACATTTCCAAATAATTTTTAGTACTTTTTCTTTTAAAGGTAAATAGAAGTTACACCTAAATCACCTTTATTTGGGGTGGGAATTTATAGAATTAGTTATAAATTTTGAATGAAAAATTGCAAAAGACCCCAAAAGGCCCACTTCTTAACATGTTTATTGTTAGTACACTAAAGAATGTGACTTGTACTTTTGTATTGAAGAAAATTCTTAGAGTCTTATTGAATACTTTAGAACCCTCTACTTTATAGTACTCTTCTATATACATTCTTCTAAAGAAGCTGCCCCTAAAAATTTGTGCAACATGTTTGAAAAGACATGAATTATTACCCAACATCCTTGAGATGAGAATCTAAATTTAATTTGTCTCCACTTAAAGCCTCATGCCATGTAGAGGGTACATTAAAAAGACATGATTGACTATTCATTAGTAAAAGAGGTGTTTTAAGTATAGTCCTAGTAGTATAGTCTTTTAAGTAATGACTTTTAAGTAAGTATTTTAGTAAATTTTTACTAAAATACTTACTTAAAAGTCATTACTTAAAAGACCATACTACTAGGATTATACTTAAAACACCCCTTTCTCTTGTAGTGTGGACAAGTCATTTATACCCGTATTCTCTTGTAGTGCTTGCATATCTTGAAGCAGCACTTGAATGTGCAAAACCCACTACAACTTGTAAAAGTAGTTGGCAAGTGATACATTTGGATCACCCAACTATTCTCCAATTCTAGTACAATGAATCCATTGACATGAAATGAACCCTACTTTGAAAAGAAAAAATCATGACAAGATGCCTCGTGCCCATGAGGCCACGCCAAAAAACAACTGTTTTTTAATTTTTACCCTAAGGAACCCAAAATTTATCATGTTAGACCCACTTCAAATATAGGATTTGGTGTCTTGCCCTAATCTATGGTACTTCAAATTTTGGCCCCTCCAAAATTAATCAGGGGCGCTAGTAGGCGAGCCTAGGAGCTTGAGCCTATGAGCTTGTGAGCGGGAAAACAAAATTGAGCAAATTTTTGTAGGGGACCTATGACCATGGATTTTGTATATTGTGCAATGGAGATTGGGGAAGAAATGAGGTTAGTTTTGGAGATGTGAGGCGCTTATTTATATTTTTTGGCCTTTCTTTTTGGCAAAGATTAAGTATTGTCAATTAAAAAAAAATTTAGGAATTCACAAATGTAAAGGGAAATTAAATACATCCAAAAAGTAGCATAAAACACATAAATCCAATTATAATAAAAATCAATACACAATAATTTGACCCAAGAGATTCATCAATCTCATCAATCTAAGTCATTCTAGACTCAATTATAGAATTGGAACCAATAGATGATTTTGAGGGCTCTTTATGTTTAGATGCAAACAAATTTATAAACTACAAGACATTTAAAGCATAAGTGTCATTATGGCGTTTTGGTTTGAATCAACCAAAATCCACAAAGGCACTTGCCATCTGCTCGATATAGATTGGGAGCTCAAAAATCTTCTTTGGACCAACAAAAAGACTTTGTTTTGGTATGATGACATCTTTTGGCATCAATGTGCAGTCCTTGAAAAAAAATAAGACATGGTCTTAGGCTTTTAGAATATGAAAGTGAATTGAACATGCAAACAAAAAATTCAAATATGCTAGCTTACTTATTGGATTTTTCTTTGCAAACAAATTTGCAAGGAACAACAAGCATGTCATCTAAATCATATGAAACCTCAACCACTGGTATTGGCACAGGTGTTTCTACCAAAGATGTTGGTGACTTCTTCATCATCTTAACGATGGCATTGTAAATGTCTTTAATTTGTTCCCTCCCAAATCCATAATATGGCATCTGGTGCCATCACAATCCGTAATGCATGCGCTTGGAGGTAATGAAATTAAAATGTATTAGTTCCATGATTGAATTAGTAGAATACAATTAGAATGTAAAAGATTTCCATTGAACACTAACATGTGGATGCAATGCAATCTAAAATCGAATGTCCTTTGATGTTTATAGCTTCGAGGAGGATAGTGAAGAATCTTGGATCTTTTTTGCACATGCCCCACCACAACTTCTTCTCATTTATGGCCATGTCATCTACATGGGTGTAGTTCATCAACATGTTATTGTGTGCATAGTCAGCTCCCCCATCTTTTGTCATGGTGTTGGTTTGCTTTAAGAAGAATTTGAATTTCTCTTTTGAGTTAAGGTCCTCCACAAAGAGGGTGATTCCAAATTTCTTTGTCTATGTACAACATCGACGCCAAATGTACATTAGAACGCATTGATTATTTGAATGGAGTGCATTATATATGAATTTTTGATGAAAGCCAAAAAACTTGAGTGGAATTTATTGTCTTGGTCTTATTTACTGCTGAGGGAAAATGCATGTAGTTCATCTCCATACTGTATCCAATTATTTTTCTGCACTAAATTGTACATCTCGAATATTTTTGCAATATTCTCCCTTGACTTTATACTATATGAATGAAAGACTGTAATGCATCTATCATCTTGCACCCCTATAGACGCTTTGTGGCAAAGCTAATGCTAATTGCATAGCCTCATCTTGTAGATCTATATGAATTCCAGATTCATCACTTACAACTCGTTGTTTGTTTGTTTTTTCAATTTTTGGTAAAACACAGTGTTTAAAATAGTACAAAAAGCCCAAAAAAGAGTGCAAAATCAAAAGAGGCATGTAACGTGCCAATATAGTATTTGATGATATTTCCAATGTTTTTATCCATTTAAGTCTAAATCCTAATTGTGAATAGATTAAAACTCCAATAATACCTCTCTTTTGTATGAATTCCCAAAATAACATCATCTATCGTGTATGTAAGAGATATTGGTTAAAGTTGGGTCTTAGAAATATAGGGAAGTCCCAGAGCTAAATTCCCTGGATAAATTTTATGTTTATAATTATTTCCTACATTTGGTAGAAACACCGATTTTCAGCCTCTAGAATGGATTTCGTCACGATGACTCTATGAAGGGAATCTATGACTAGAGGACAGTGCTTTAAGGTTAAAATCATGTTAGAAGGTCAATGGTGGAGCTACTTTGTCAAGATTTGTTTTTTTGTAGAAGATTTTTTGGAGCCAAGTAATTAAAGGATAGAGTGGGATTTATTTCTCTTTTGGCAATTATGTAGAGTTCAAATGTATGCTTACATATATTTTTTGAAATTTCATGGGAGGTTCTAGAAAAAGTTTTGAAATTTTTTGATACTCAAAAGATACTTTTTTAGATGATCAATTGCTTTAACCTTTAATGAAAAATTCATGGAAATTACCTTGGTTGCAATAAAATCCCACTAAAAATGAAGGTAGTTTTTTTTTGTATTAATAAGGAGTCTCAACAAGTTTTAAGACATTTTGATGGTGGGAAGTATCGCAATTAATAAGTTCATCTACAAACTGACAATTTTTAAAGATTACGGTGGAGTTGCCTAGCATTACGGGTGTATATAATATCAAAATGAGGCCCTAGTTAAGTATTTTTTTACTCCCTCAAATCTATTAGAGACCCTAAGCTAGTTATTTTTCATAGAAAAGTCAACCTCCAAAAGTTGGATTAGTATCCTATTTGATTATTAATTTAGTATTGGATTTTGCTGAGTTTTTAGCAGATATAAAGGAAAAAAGAGTTATTTAGATTAGAAATGGCCTTTCAAAGCCAATAGCACAATTTGTTTGTAATTTGTAATTTAATTCCAAAAGTTACAAATAGGTCCAGTATAAAATGGTTGGATTATGATGAAAATCTTAGGTGATAAGATTACCACACAAAATTGAGAAGTGATAGGTGCCTTTGGAAGAGTATAAATGGGCATTCATTTCTCTCTCAACTCACCCCTTGAAACCACTTGTAGCCATTATTTTGGCACAATACTACTTTGGTCCAATAATTTGGATTTTTTGACTAAGTTTGAGCCAAAGTAGCTTAAATGTATGTTTTAGAGTATTTCAAGCTCCACTTTTATGTTTTTGCTGAACTTTAAAGGATTATGAGGTCCCTTCAAAGTTTACTTACAATTGTTATTATTTTAGAAGAGTTTTGTCGATTTTGTTGAGTTTTGAAGTATTTTTAAGAGTTTTGTATTAACTTGTACTAATTCTAGAGCCTTTCCCCTTGTGATTGGTGATGCCGCTTAGAGGATCCTTTAGTGTTTAATTTGTTATGTATTCTTGAAGTTTTAATTTGTTTTGAGTAGTTTTTATCATTGTACTACCACTTATAGTTATTATACTAACAAGTGTTTGTTGTTTTTATTGTTCAAATATTTTCTTGACCCATTTGGGACGGCAAAGCTTTGGCTTTGTGAAAAATATTTTTAGAAGTTTTTTTTAATTTTCTCAAATTCATGGCGAAGTTTTGACTTTGTGAGTTTTGAAGTTGAGTTTTTTTGGTCATTTTAAAAATCATGGCGAAGCTTTAATTTTTCGTGGTTTGAAGTTCTTAGAATTTTGTCTATTTCCTATCCTATAGCAAAGCTTTAAACTTAGAAGAGGCAAGGGAATTTTTTGAAGTATAGTCCAAGTTTAAGTTTTATTTTGTTGTCCAAGTTTGTTTTATGTTTTTTGTAGGTGGAAAATTCATGTCCGGTATTCAAATTCTAGAAACAAGGCCGATTTCCACAAGGAAATTTGGTCCGGATAGGGATGCCACCTTGTGAGCCCTCAAGATGGCACTCAGGACTTTGGGTCCATTTTTCGCGATTAAATAGCAAAAATTAGCTAAAATATACAAGAAAAAGACATAAAAAGAGTGTTGAAGGAGTTTTGGTGTCAGTCTATGCCAAAATGGTGGAAAACCAACTTAGAAGGGGGAAAATTCCTAATTCTAGGAATTTATATCATTCTAAGTCTCCAAAGTAAGTTTGTGTGAAGATTTAGTAATTCCGAGAGAAATAAGGAATCGAGAGTTAGTCAATCCTAGTGTCTGTCTGTGCAAAATCAACCTTTTAAGGATGCACATAACATACTGATTAAGCCAAAAGAGTCTACTACGAGCCTTGAAGATTTACCAAGGCTCAAATTCAATTTTGGAACAAATTGAATTCAAAAGTAAACAATTACAAATGACATGGAGAATTGGAGTTTCACAAGATGAGAGATGGAGGATTGGAGATTGAAGACTACAGAAAGGTGTTCCAAGGGTAGGAGCATGCCAGGAGCGAATAAGAATTAAATAATTAGTCAAAATTTGAAAAAGGAGAGGTGACTACAGGAAGATATAACCAAATAAATTTAAAACACACATGGTATTTGATTAGAGTTTGGGGTTTCCGATAGGCTGCAACATGGAAAGAAGATGCTGCAATTGCAAACAAGAGAATGAGTCTCCAATTGAGTTTTTATTCTAACTAAGGTTTGTTTTCATGTCGTTGTGAGGAAATTAAAGAAAATAGATTAGTGCAAGGTCGTGTGGAGCTTACGCTAAGAATCTAGGAGTGCCCTAGATGTTACCCAATTTATTTCGCATTTTTCCAAAATTCCACATTGACTCCATGGGAAGTCAACCGCACATAGAATTGTTCGTAAATTCCTAGAAATTACGTATGATGCGGTAAAATCTCACTAAAAATTAGGATAGGTTTTTGTGTGCTTAATAAGCGCCCAGTCAAGTTTGAAGACATTCCGACATTCCCAACTACCAGAACCGGCATCGACATCGAATTTCAATGGAATTTACAAGTTGGTGGCGGATTGATCGGCGTATCAGGAGCGAATGATGTCCGATTGTCGCAAATAAGGAGTCATTCCTTACTCTCACGGACATTCCTAACGACCCTGGCTTGACAGATTCATCAAAATGCACAAATCCTAAAAGTTAGATTTTTGACTTTTAATTGGAGTTATCGTAATTTCAATTTGGGCGTGCAAACGCCCTAAGAGTGAGGGGTAAGGGGTCGCTTAGGCTAATTGGGGTCTTCTAAAGACAATGGCGCAGACGGTTTTCCATTTCGAGTTGTTCCCTAAAAGATAGAGAGGGTCAGCTCTTAGTTTGATTTTTTAATCGTTAATTGCGGTTAATTAAGAGTGATTTTGGAAATATCTCCTGGAAAATCAAAGATTGGATTTGGTCAAGATCTCTTTCTTGCATAAAAAGCCATCTTTGAGCTAAAGAAAGACAATTTTCAAAATGACTTTTGGTTAATTTGCAAAATATCTACGTAAGTTAGGGTTAATTCCAAAATATCTTGGGTTAAGATCTTGGATTTGATTTGGCCAAGATTTCATTAGCTAAATGGGGATGTTTTTAGAAATTTCCACCATTAAACAAATATTATTTTGGAATTACATTAGGGTAGTTTAGGATAGAAAGTAACAAAGTGTTTTCACTGGCATTTACCGAGAGGGGCTCAGCCACGGGTATATAAGGGCCCTCCTCGAGGTTTCCAGTACCCTTATTTCTCGCACCGACACTTTGTTCTTTCATTACTTGTGTCACCAACACAGTCAAGGCACCGCTTGGACCAAAGATTTTTGGCCAAGTCTTGTTTTGTGTTTAGTTCTTCAAGATTTGAAGGCTTAGGACTCCTTCAGTTTTTATTCCTTTGTCACACATACTCCGGAGGCAAGGCCTCAACACTTTCTTTGCCACTAATTCACGGAAATTTTGAGCATTGAACGCCAAAGTTCAGTTTAAACACTGTCATGTGTACCTCCTTTTGCGATTAAAATTCCTAAAATACTAGAGGAACGCGTTATAGCCAACCCGTAACCCATTAGCAAGAAAGTGGATTAAACGGCAAAGCTTTGAACTTGAATCCAACAGAACTCTAAGCGGTCTTCATATTATAATACATTCAAGGGATCCCACGAACTTGAAAGAAAAGGGGTCAACACCTTGGATGTAATTGAAGTTTCAAGGCCGTTAGTTCATCCATTTATGATACTCACGTCTTATTCCATTGTCATGCTCAATAATTAGTCAAAATTCAAATTCCGAGTAAAGTTATTTAGTGTTGGAAAACTAAAAAAATTAGATAACAAGGCCAGTTAGCTGGCTAACAGCCCAGTGAGTGCGGCACAGCCCCAGTCCGGGGCCAATCACGCCGGGACACGTAGCGAGGGGCCAGCGAAGTGACGGGGGAGGGGTCTGGCGACTCACGGAGAGCCACGTGGCGGCGGAGCACGGAGGTCCAACGACTGAATACGGGAGAGCCAGACTCGGTGAGTCCAGGGCTCACCAAGTCACACTTTGACATCACAAAAATTTGATTTCTTTGAAAATCTTTGGGTTGGCAGTGGAAGCCACAACCCCACATTTTTTTTATCTTCACTAAAAATCTAACCTTTGGGATTTCAAAAACTTTGTCACTAAAATTCTCCGCAACATCCCGCCACCATAGCCATCTCTCTCTCAAAACTTTGCAACTCATTTCAAAAATAAGAATGAGAGAGAAAGGAGAGAATTAGGAGAGATTAAGGCACCAGAATCTCAAGTCGTAGCAAGACCCATTAAAAAACTGATTGTTGAAGAATAATCACTATTGAATTCGGTACTTATTCCCTTGCTTTGATCCTTATCGCTTAAAAAACTAATTTATCTAGAATCACACTATTGAATTGATTCCAATTCTTTAGGAATGTTCTTTGTTCTTTGGTAGTTAGTTATTAATTAGATTCTTAAAAGGTTTGGATTTTGTTGGTTTTGTTTTATTAGGCCTAATAAGACAAAAGGGAAGGGACAAATTGACAACTAATTTCTTAAGGAATTAACGTAATTTCAAAAATTAATTAGATTTGAAAAGATTTGACGATAATTTCCAATTCAAAATAATTAAATTCAACTTGAATTAATTTAGATTTTGAATATCAATCAAAAGAAAAGATTAAAACAACAAATAACTAACCATTAAACTTCCATTGATTTCGTTAGAATAGAGTATTACCCAAGGACTTAACCAAATAGGTAGACTAAGTTGAATTGCAGTATTTTCTAATTACCGAGGATTTAGGAATTAAAAGAATTACGCAATTAAATTAGCGCTACATAACCTTTAGTTTTCTTTTAATTAAGATAAATTTATTTGACCAACAACGTGAGAGTTAATATGGATTAGATGGGGAGCCGGGATGATTTTGATGGCGAGGTCGTGGGAGAGTACCTTCACATGATGATGTTCGATGATGGGACTATGGAGATCTACGTGGAGGAGGTAAACCGAACCCATTTGATTTTTATTCTCATTGTTTTATTACTAAGCTTCTTTTTACCAAATGCCTGGAATTAGACTTGGTACAATTTCATTTGATAAAGTAGAATAGAATAGGATAGTTCAGCGGAATTTGGAATAGAATAGTAGAGTTATAGACCCAATTAGATAAACAAAACGCTTTAAAGACGTGACTAAAAGAGTTCAGTGCTTGGAAGGCTCTCTTTGTACACCCGATTACAAAGAAAACTCAATTAGACACAGGACCCGTGTGATAAACTTCTAGCTCAAGGGTGGAGTTAGAAGCACTCACACACACCTTGTTTAAGCCAACCCTGGCCAAGGTGGTGAAACCCCCAACTAAGGCCAGCCCGATCTAGTGATCCAGTCATGGTGGCTAAGGTTTTAGTTGGGCCGGCAAATCCCCTAGGCTGGACAACAGACAGCTCCCACTAGTGTCAAACAACCTTTTTTTTTCCGGCATTGTATGGCTAGATTGCACCATTTCAAAATAAATTTCTTTTTTTTGCTAGATAAAAGTAATCTTTTTTTGTTAGAAATTTTCTAGTTCTCTCTAAAATATGGATGAAGTTGCCAAATTTGGATGAAAAAATATATGAATACAAGGGAACAGTGTTTTTAAGTCCAAAAGATGGATGAATGTAAAAATACAATGCTTCACCAAATTTGAAGTGATCGCCATCTTAGCACTTTTTCACAAAGTAAAATAAAAAGGCTGATGCCAAATAAAGACCCAGTAGGTTCTTTCTATCGAATAAGGGCCGAACCTCCCTATCTAATTGGACCCTTGCAGGGGCTCCTTGTTGGGTTTGAAGGGGGGAGTGGCAAGCTACCTTTTGCTATTTGTGCCAATAAGCAGAGGTTGCTAGGCTCTAACGCAAGCTAGGGGTCCTTCCTAGCTTCCAAAATGTAGATTTGCCATGACAAATAGTTTTTATTTTTCCACAAAAAGTGGAAAATAATACTTGAGGAGAAATTAGTTACAAATTAGGAAGGAGAAGGAAACAAATTAGGAATAAAAGGGGTAGAAAGAAGTAAAATTAGATAAATAGAAGGAAAATTAGGGAGGAAAATTAGAGGAAATTAGAAACAAAATTTCAAAAAAAAAAGAGATTAGGAGAAGAAGTAGTTAGATTGAAAGGGAAAATAGAAATAAAATTTAAAAAATCAAATCACAATTAAGAGAAGGGAAGTGTGAAATTAGAGAAGGAGATAGGATAGAAATTTAAAAAATTAGAAGTGAATTAAAAATTGGTAATTATCGATTAAAGAAAAGGATTTAGAAAATATCTCACAAACTCTTTCCTTCTTCTAGCCTATATCTAATGAGTTCCCAAACTCAAATAGTGATAGAATTAAGAAGAATGAGTTAGAATTGAAAGAAGTTATACCAAGTTGGAAGTAGGATTGAAGAAGATAGAAATTAGGACAAAAATCTTAGAGTTTCATTTCAAACCTTTAGTTGTAGATAGAATAATAATTGACTTGTAGAAGATTAAGAATTAATTATTTTAAAAGCATTATTGTATCAAATTTCAAGAATTGACTTGGAATTCAATAATGTAATTCATTAGAGAATTTTTGAGGCCATTAGAAGACTGCAGGTTCTCGAACTGCGGGAACGCAGTTTCTGCCCCGCGAACAGAAATACGATGTGGTCGAGAGAGTGCCACGTCATTAATTTATTTATTTTTGAAAAAAATTGGTCTTTTTTTCATATTTCAGGACCCAAATTTTTATTTTATTTTTATTTATTTTTGGATAAATGCTAGCCTAACAGCAGTCAGCAGTTACGGGAACAGTTTTGGGGAATAGCCTCAAAACAGCCCTTTGGAGGCCTCAAATCCCCTCTAATGGCAAAAGTAGAAGTAGCAAAGAAATAAAAAATTAGAAACTCAAGCTATAACAAACTTCTACTTTTAAGTAGTAAACAAAATTATAAAAAAACACTTTCAACCATGGAAAACAAGGATGGATGGAAACAAATGTACAATAATCTCCAAGATACTTCATTCATTGAGGTAAATTACTGAATCACTTGTGACTTATGTAATTTTGAAGTAGGATAATTAAACTAATAGGATCAAGCTAAAAGTTTGATTCAAAGGTTGAAGATGAAGTTTTTACTTAGATACAAAGTGATAATAGTTTAGAACTTTATCTTTTAGGAGTGATAATAGTTTAGGAGCAAACTGCATTTTTTAGCAACATAGCAATTTTAGGCAACTCACTACAGACGGAGTTTTTATTTCTTTTCTTTGAAATTTTCACACAACATGTGCCCAAGGACTAGCTTTAGGGCCCAAAAATTTTCATGGCTTTTGAATACATGGTTCAAAAGTTATGACATGATATGTTGTTTCCTTTGTTCGGTGGGCAGCCCAGGCAGAATAAAAAACTTCTGTAAAAATTACTTTTTGAAGAAATTTAAATTTGAAATTGGTTTCTTTGATTTTTATCTAAGTGTAAAGCTTTGAATCATTCCATTTTGATTAATGAGTCAAAAGTTATGAGGATTTTTAGTTTGAGGTAGTTTGCGGCTAGTTCATAAGAGGTTTTCTCACCATGTTGGGAGACTGCGAGTTCCCAGACTGTGGGAACTCGCTGGAAACAGTCCTAGCAGCAGATCTGATGTGGCACAGAGACTGCCACATCAGATAATAACATTTTATTAAAAAAAATTTAAAAAAATTATTAAATTTATTTATTTATTTATTTATTTATTTATTTATTATTTTTAAATATTTTTATTTTTTAAATATTTTTTTATTCTGACCAGCACTGGCTGGTTCACAGAATGGGAAACGAGGCTGAAACAGTCTCTCAATACCCCGAAAAAACCTCTTATGTAGAATCTCTACAAGCTACAAAAAAAGTTTGAAATTCTTTATTTAATTCAAATTTTAATATTTTTGAAAACAAAACAAAACATTGGGTGTATATTGTTTTACACAACATTACAACCATTGGGATTGTCTTCTTTTAATTCTATAAATAAATTGTTAATAATTTGGTATTGTGGCTCAATTTCTACTTCTATCTACTTACTATTTTTTTCCTATATGTTGACAATTCCAAATGATCTGAAATTTTCAAGCATATATCAAAATTCACTTTGAAGAATTAATCTAAAAAATTACAATCATTTTGGACATTTTTCTATACAAATATGGTCTTTTGAAGTGCAGCTGCCCGGATTTTTGTAGTGGTAAGAAATTGATTTTTGTCACTTCAAACACTAATATCTTGCAATCTACATGGCGAAAATTGTTGAAATTTTTTTCACATCTTCTCAAACTTGTGTTCTAAAAGATCCTATGGTTACTTTTGTCTAAAAATGTTTTTTCCTTAAAATTTGGTAGTTGTCTAAGAAATGACAATTTTGAAGCGGTTTTGGGGGAAAACATAGTCAAATACATGAATGAATGACTAAAATGAATGAAAAGTAGTTAGAAAAAGTGAAAGTGAAACAAGTTGAGTGAATTTAGGGAAGATAAAAATAAATAAGATCTAAGTGAAGAAAAATTCTAATTTAGACTTATCACGTGGTCGAAAAACGTGGATGAAGTTTGATGTACTGATTAGCATTTAACCTTAATTCACTCATAACTTTTGATAAGAAAATTCAATCAAGTTAAGTCTTACTATTTTGGAATGAGGAAAAATAACCTATAAGAATTTGAATTGAGTTTTAGTTTGAGTACAACTTCATTCAGAAACCACAACGGCCTAATTAGAGGCCAAAAAAGCCAATTAAAACATAATTTGGGATATCTTAGGGTTGTTTTGAGTTCAAGACACTCAAAAATTATACAAAGATTCATTGCTTGAAAGGTGTAGTCGAGTAGTGTGTAGACACTAGTTTCAAACATTTTGAATAAAATCTGGTCGTGCTAATTTAGTTACTAGGGGTGGGTAATTAGGTACTCACAATCTATGTTCCATTGTAGCACGTCATACATAGCTTTGGCACGTGCAAGTTCTTTAGGCAATCAATAAAAATGACATCTATCCCTAGCTATGCATTTAACATAAATTTGAATATGTGAGGTTTTCCTAGTTGACATCTACAAATATGAAGTAGATTAAAAATTTATTTATGAACACCAACAATATTCATGTTACTTCAAAGAAACACATGAATTTTACTATTAAGACAAAGATGGTCACCTTCTTTAAAAAGCAAAACACCTCGTTGTACAAAGTTGGCTTTTCTTTTTCCATATCCTTTGCAATGTCTTGAATGGAGATGTTGAGGACTAAATCCTCGTTTTTTGTTGCATCATCTTTTGTAAGGCCCATTACTTGTGTCATATGAGTGATCATTTCTTTCGTGAGTTGCAAGAAAGTGGCCTACTTTTTCATACTACTTTGCATTTGCAAACCTTGATCCACTGTGGAAGGTGGTACAACTTGGCTTCCTACTTCATTCTTCTTTTTACCCTTGCCTTTGATCTTGTCTTCCATTTCCTTCTCCACCTTCTTGGCTACTCACTTGGCCTCTTTTTCTTCCTTATTTTACAATTGAGCTTGGACTAGAGCTTTTATTTTTGTCATTTGCATCCCTCCTCATAATGGCCTTCTTTCTTATATTGTCATGAAGGCTAGCAAACTCATCAATTTCCAGGTCCACGACCGTTTTGCCATTTAAAGATCTCTTCAATTCAATTTCTAATAGAGGAGTAAATTCAAGGGTACAATTGAAGTATCATCCTCTACTAGTAATATGAGTTGTGGTGTAGGTGCGGAGTTGTTGGGTGATTGCAAGAAAGGCCTCCCATTTTTTGTCTTGTTTTGCTACAATATTTTTTTTTTGGGGGGGGGTGAAAAATATGTTCAATGTATATTTCTTGAAGAAGAAGATACCCTATGAAGGAAAAGTGGAGGAAAATTTTCTAAGTAGGTGAACTAGACAAGTACAAAATCTCATGAAACTGAGCATTTTTAAATTTAAATTTGTAATAATTTGTAATAAATAGGAAAAAAAATTTATAAATAAATAAAAATTGAAAATTTGGGAAGGATTGATGGTGATGAGATTTCACCAATAGAATGATTTTGAAACCATTTTCAATGTTCAGAATTGCATGTGCAAGAGGTCCCTATTTGCATGAATGTAGAGGATACAAAATAATGTTTTCTTAAAATTCTTTTTTGTGGGCACATGAATCTCTAGTATTGAAGTAGACCACATAAATTTCAAGTCTACATCACTAATTTTGGATACTCCACAATACTAAAAAAACCCTAAATTGCAAAATGTGACAAATTAGCTAAATTAAAATTTAATTAGAAAATGCTTTTTGGAATTTTTTGAAAAATAAGGAGTCTTATTACTATCAAGTTAGCCATCTTCAATAAAAATTTCAAGTAAATTGGCTTAATGCCCCCAAAGTTATAACCAATGGCAAGAAAGTCACTTTGATTGTGACGCCAAATGGTATAGCCTTTTCTTACAATCACCCTGGTGCGCGCTGAATATATAGGTTGGTAAGGTTTGATCAAGATATGATGATAGGAAGGGGGAAGGTCTAAATGTTCAATTGCCCCTTTGCCTTTCAACTCAAATTCAAAGTACTTGGAATATAATCATAATCATTCATTAGAGAGAATATTTGATATGAAATTGGAAGTGTAAGAATATACTACTATGTGAAATTCTTGATGGCTATTTCACAACTCTTCACAAGAATGAAAGCAATAATAATTTCAAAATAGAGAAGGAACTCTACACAAGAAGTACAATACAGTTGATTTCTAAAGCCCACAAAAATTAGAAATTGTATTTGAAGTCGACAACTCAAAAACTTCACTTATATCAAATTGAGGTTTGAGAAGTGTTTCTATGCCTATTTTATCCCCCTCAATTTATGTCACATTCAGAAATAAATGATTTAATTTATCAAAATTTGTAAGCTGAAATTATAACTCATTAGAGACATACTATTGGATAGAGACCTAAATTTCATGGAAACAAGTTGATGGTACATACCAAAAGAGAACTCTATGCAGCGACTAAACCTTTGTAGGCCATGAAGGAATCCCCCTTCTTGAAATAATTTTGCTCCTTAAAGTAATTTATGAAGCCATGATCCTATATCTTGCGCCTCCATTGTTTGATGTACTTTGCTAAGTACTTTGGTTGCTTTTGACTTTGTAATTGATGGTGATGTAACTTGTATCACCACTGAATCGATGTACTTCACAAGCTCTACATCGTTGATCTAAAAATGTACAAATTTAGATGAAAATCCACAATCTATGATTTGAAATGGTTCATTTTGAAGTTGTGAATGCAATTTCCAATATGAATCATCACATCTAGAATTATATGAATATAAAAAAATATTCACTTATCTTTGCATACTAAACGCATTCAACAAGAAGTTGGAAAAAGAAGTTTTCAAAAACGGGCTTCCTTACTTCCTAAGATAGAACAAAGGAGTTCCACCACTTTAGGCAAGATCTTAATCTTGTATGTAGCAGTCATGGTACATGTGGCCACCAACTGTAGCTTTTCCAATGTCATTTCAAGAACCACATTCATGCTCCAATGCCTTTCCACCTACACTAACAACACATCCATTTTTTTTGTTTAACTTGAAATGAAAAATAAGCAAAAGGAAAACTTATCATGATTGTAATATCGTGAAACTTAACTCACCTCTTTTAGGAAGTCAAGTCCATTAGAAGGATGAACCACTACTAGTAGTTTGCCCATTTTCACCATCAAAGTTTTATTTCTCTCTTTCACTCCAGTCTTCATGGCATGAACAGCTTCTTTTGGCTTCCTCTTGCTTTCTTGTGTGGTATTGGTGTACATTCTTACTACAGCATTTGCGGCTTGAGAAATGTCTTAGTGTACAATCACCCTACTTTTTCAAGTAGTCATCATAGAAGCTTCAATAGCATGCTATGCAAATTGAATTTCTTATAAAACCATGTATCTTACTCTGAAAATAAACCTCCATGGGTATATTGTACCATTTCCTAGAAACCTTATCAAGATTCAAAACACCTTTTCTTCTCCACTGGCTTGATCAGATTAGTGAATTGTTCAATTGAAGTATCTCTAAGCCCCCTATGAAGGTTGGTTGGATACAACAAACCTTTTGAGGTGCTTGGAGTTACCCCTCTTTTAGGTATCCTATAACCTTGCTAAATTTCAAAACTATCATTTTAGTCATGGTCTCAAATTTTTTGAAAAAAACATCTTTGAAAAAATCAATGATATCAAAACTAGAAGAGTCTTTAAGCATGCCTTAAAGGTTAGTTGGATTCAACAAATTTTTGGGGGGTGCTTAGAGCTAGCCCTCTTTTAGGTCCCCTATAACCTTGTTGAATTTCAAAACTATTGTTTTAGTCACGGTGTGAGTCATGGTCTCAAGTATTTTGAAAAAATACCTTTGAAAAAATCAATGATATCAAAACTAGAAGAATATTTGAGCACCCTACAAAGGTTATTTGGATCCAACAAACCTTTTGGTGTTACTTGGAGCTACCCCTCTTTTAGAACCCCTATTGAATTTCAAAACTATCTTTTCAGCAATGGTTTCAAAATTTAGGAAAAAACTCTTTTAAAAAAGTCAAGGGACTAAAACTAGGGGTATTTTAAATCACCCCCAAGAAGTCCGTAGGATCTTATAGACCTTTTGGGCGGTGAAAGCATGAAACACTAGTACTATTTTGTGTCACATTTGAAATTTTAGAGTTGCCATTGGCCATAACTTTTGAAGTACGAACCAAATTAACTTGAAATTTTGATTGGATATGTCTAATATGACAACAATCTAAATAATTATTTTTCAAAAAAAATTCAAAAATCATTTTATAATTAAATTCAATTAAGCTAATTTGTCACACTTTGTAGTTTAGGGTTTTTTAGTACTGGGGAGTATCCAAAATTAATGATCTAAAGCTGAAGCTTTTGTGGTTTATTTACATATTAGGAAGGCATGTTTCTACCAAAGAAAACTCAAAAAATCATTATTTTCTTTCCTCTATATGTGTGCTAACAAGCCTCCCTTGCGCACACTTTTTTCAATATTCAAGATGTTTTTGAGATCATTATTTTGGTGAAATCTCTTCATCATACAAGATCTTATGGTTATATGTATCAAAAAATGATTATGACAAATGGTATTTTTTAAAGCGGTTTTACTGAAAACATAGTCATGGTCCTTTCAAGGTTAAATTTTTCACAAGAGCTTGAAAGACAAAATACGTTGCAAAAAAAATTATGGCCAATAAAATTTAAAATTGATCACAATCCATGGTCATAGGAGACACGGTAATAGGTCACAGAACTTACTATAAATAGTAAATTTTATTCTATTTTGAAAAAAGATTGAGCCAAAAAAAATTTGGCAAAACTTTCCCGAAAAATAGCTTCCAAAGGCTCACCGCTCACAAGTTCCATGCTTGCAATTCATATATAGGCTCACCGCTCCATGCTCGAATGTTAGTGTTGTTCCAAAATTGATTGGTGCTTGAGGCATATATGAACCCCCTCCCATGCAATTCAACACTACAACACCTCATTCAAGCAAAGGAAAACTACATGTAAGACATGCAATAAAAGACAGTCAACATACAATCATGACAATCATTTGTTTTATCTTTTTCTTTTGAAGCAACCATTCATTAAAGAGAGCCCATAGAAGCATACGAGGGAATTAAAAAATTCAACAAGCCCATGAGAGTGGCATGCCTCTAAAACAAAGATTGAAGTCCATGAGAGAAGCATGCCTTTATCACGAGGGGTCTATAGGAGATATTCTCATTTTTTGGTAAAAATTCTTAACCTTTAAAAATGATTCTACGCACCCATGCGATGCTCATGGTATTCTTGATGAACAATTACATGTTTGTGTGATCCCTTCCTTTAAGACTTCTCTTATAATCACTCGCAAAGCCAATCTGCTTGTAGAAGACAGAGTAGAAAGTGAAGCCACTACACGGGGAGAAGGCACCTCTGCTGCTAGTTGTGGGCGCTTCATTCCCACCCTTGGAATTAAGCGATCACAACCAAGCTCTAACAATTCTACTACCTACGGGTGTCTAAGCGTCAATCCATTGTGCCTTCCAAGCAATGGATCTTTTTTACTATCTTGACTATCCTACTAAGGGTTGTTTCGTTCTCTTATCCTACTTCTACTTACTGCTCCCTCTATGTGTTCCAGTTTGTTTTAATCTACTTTGCATATTTTAATTGGGTACCTCTACTCTACGTGTTGGTATTGTTCTACTTCTACTTTACGTATTTTAATTGAGTACCTCTACTCTACGTGTTGGTCTTCTATACATACTTGTATTTGGCTTAGTCTAATCCACGTCTTCTTCTACGTATTCGTTTACTATACGTACGTGTATGTGGCTTAGTCTAATCTACGTCTTCTCCACGTCTTCTTCTACTATACGTGCGTGTATTTGGCTTAGTCTAATCTACGTCTTCTTCTATGTTTGGGTATTTCTTATTTTCCTTCTCTTTATGGTCGGCCTCTCTATTCGTGATTGCTAAACACCGGACCTTAATCCTACTTGGGGTGTAGACTTTTCCACTAACTAATGTCCTATTGCATCAATCAATTCAAATCAAGGGGTAGGGTTAGATGCCCACCTCCGTTCCGTGGATCCGGTCCTCTTCACTCCACGCCACGTCCATCATTGCCATGTCTTGGTCCCGGCCTTTTTTTATTATCCCTTTCCGGGTGCTCTTACAATTAGGTCTTTCTTGCAATGGCTTCCTATCTCAACTAGTTTCTATTTTATCCCCTCAACTACCTAATTTCTATTTTTCCCCCCTAACTACCTAATTTCTATCTTTTTTTTTGTAAGGACCCTGGACCCCGAAGGCCCCTGGACCCCCGAACCCCTGGCTCCCCGAAACCCCTGGCTCCCCCCCGGCTGCGGTACCCGGCTGGCTGGCTGGGGCTCTCGGCTGGCTGGTTGGGGCTCCTGGCTGGCTGGCTGGGGCTGGTCCAGCACTTGGAAACTTGTAATTTCTGGCTTTTTGAGTAGAATTAGGAAACTCCTAACAAAAGAACAATTGATGTGGCCCAAGGGTTTTACCCCAATGGATGTTGGATGCTAAACGTTGACTTAGTGCCAACCGTGTTGGACACTAAACGTTGAGCACTAAGTCAACGTTTGACACCCCGCTAAGACTTAGGGGGTTCAAAGCTCCGCCGTGAGAGTGAGGCGTTTTGACACGTGACTAAGACTTTAGTTTCTTAAGAAGGGGGGGGGGTTCATAGCTTCGCCGTCCCCTATGGGACTAACTTAACCCCGTGCCTAAGAGAAGAGGGAGAAGAGAATGTTTACACAACTTATCTAGTCTATAGTTCAAAGCTTCGCCGTCCCCTATGGGACTAACTTAACCCCGTGCCTAAGAGAAGAGGGAGAAGAGAGTGGTACAAAGTGCAAACAAACGTTCGAAGTCACCTCCCAAGTTACCCCTCGGTTCCTCACAATACTCTCCCACAACAACTCTCAATGGTACACAATGCAATGAGTAATCAAGCTTAGATTGCAACAAGTTACACCACTTGGGGGGGTCTCAAGTCCCCAAGTACAAAAAACCACACTTACCAAAGGGTGTAAAAACCCCAAAAGACCATCAAAGGCTCCCTTGGCATCAAAAGCCAAAGAAAATCCGGCATAACCCGGGCCCAATAGTCCTCCTCCCTTAAATGGGTAGGAGTGAGAAAAGAGAGAGAATGAGAGGAGAATGCCGCCCCTTTTATACCCAAAAGGGAGCAACACCCCCCCTTAATCTACTAAGAATAACTAGATGAGGGAAATTAGGAGGTCCGTACATGTTTACCCCTCCCAAATCTAATTATCCGCCTAAAATCTACACAATTTGAATTGGGAAATTCAAATCTTACCTAACCTTACAAGAACTTGCAAAACCGTCTAATTTACCTTCCCCAAAATCTACAAGTTCTCACATGGGAGAGGTTCCCATGTGTTCCCACCTACTTAATTTGAAATTACTTACACCAAAGCACATGAGCCACCTCCACTAACTTTTTGAGGTGGTACTTGCTCCCACATGTGCCCGGAATTCCCCACACGTTCCCTACGCGTTCCCCACGGCTAATGGGGCCCAAACTCCCCAAAAATGCATTGGAGGGCCTAAAACCCCCATTTCTTCTCCATGTGCTGTCCCCAAAAGGCTAACTTTTGGAGTTTAGCTCCAAATGACAAACGGATTGCGCCATTGGCTCCGGAAGGCCATAATTAGTCTAAGAGGAACCCCTTACCCCTTAAACTATGTCCCAATTCTCGAGGAATCTCAGTGTAAGCTGGGATCAAAGTTGGGATAAATTCCCAACTTTTGGAGTTTAGCAATTTTGGACCCCAAACCTCCACCAATCTTCCAAGTAGAGGCAAGGGGGTAGGAATAGACCCAAAATAGGCTCCGTTCCGATGTCGTATGGCCCCGGTACGCCGGTCAACCGCCGCTTTCGTCATCTAATTTGTCAGTTGGGGAGGAATGTTGCCGATTCGGGATCTTCCAACTATCGTTTCGTCTTGAAACTTGGGGAAGCGCTCCGTTGGTGTGAGAGACCGCCTTGCCGGATTTTTAGTGGGATTTTACCGCACTTTGGGATATTCTTTCGAATTCCCACCCAAAGTCCACCGCGGTTGACCGTCTGGGAAAATATCCAAACAATGTCGGAAAATTCCCAAACTTTAGAAGGGACCACCCATAGGATCCCCCCACTTGGATGCAAATCTGCATCCCCACTGTGTGCTCCTAGAATTAGGAAATCGCCGGTACCTGCATTTCAAGGTTAGTATTTTATCCGTACTCTCTTCGATGCTATGGGGAGTGGGGGATTCCTCCTAGATCCCCCTATGAGGACTTCCTAGCCTAGGCAGGGCCTTTTTAGGCTGCTTACCCTAATCCTGCATGTCTCTATCAATTTGGCGTCTATTTAGCTAAGACTAGGCCCGTTTTGGATGTAAACTATCCTAAATCCCACCTAATAACCAAATGGCACATTGGTATGTGTAATGCCAATATAGGTTTAATGCCCTTTTTGTGGGTGTTATGAGCCTAACTACGCCTTAGTTTATGTATAAATTCGAAAAAAGAACCCGTGAGTTCTTGGTGACGAATCGGGGACTCACACTAGTCGTACAATTTCGATCCCGGAGGATGTACCTAAGCCCTCTAAATTGACATAGATGGAGGTAAAAATATGATTTTTTGTGTCTTTAAAATTATGCATGACATGTGGTTCTTGTGATTCAATTTTGCGTATTCTCTGCTCTGTGCCAGTTCAACAATTTGTAATTGGCTGCAGTATCCTCCACTTTTTAATAGGAATTTGACCCTCCAGTAGCTTGGGGGGGCAATGGAAGACGTCTATTAGCCATTGAGGTCCGGGTGGCAGTGAAGTGGATAAACGTCATCATAGATCTCAATGGCATCCTATGTGTCACTATGGATTGGAAGTCGAAGGGGTCAATAAGACAATTCAACAACTAGTCAAAATTGCACTCTGCTACCATGGCTGCAATTGTAGGACCAAAGGCCGTCTACATAAAGCCTAATTTCTTGGAGTTCCTCAAAGAGCTAGAAAAGATAGCATTTGTTTCAGTGTGGAGTTCCATGAAGAAAACCACTACTGACCAAATGTGCGAGTCTTTTTCAAGACGTCTAGAAGCCCGTGTTAGTTCTTGAACAAGACACCTGCTAGATTTTTAAGTACAAGGATAAATTTGGGAGGCTTACCTCCTTTAAGAAACCTAATACTAACAAAGACTTGTTTCTAAAGAACTTAGACATGCTTTTCAGACACCCACGGGGGAAATTTAATTCAAAAAATACCGTGATAGTGGACGACAACCCATGGAAGCACATTATGAACAAGTCTGAGAACATAGTGTTTGCAAAATCTTGGAACAACCAATGAAACAACAACAAGGACAATTTCCTACTCGGAACTCTGCTTCTGTGGTTTTAGCAACTACACGTCCACCGCAACGTGGGGCTAAAGTCATTTTGTGATAACAAAAAAGGAATAATTGGATGACAAATGCTTTGAGACAAAAGGGGTCGCAAAAAATATGACAAGTTCATGGAGGTCATGCGAGGATCACCAATTGTTAATTAGAGGAGCATGTCAAGGTATGCAATTCAGCTCAAGTTGAGCTGAATGCTGGTGATTGCACGCTCTGTATTAGTTTGTGGGACTTCGCATTTAACCCCTAAATGTATTTGACTATGTTTTGCCAAAAACACTCTAAAACTGCCACTTCTAGTATAAGACCCAAATCTTTTAAAAAAAACATCTTAAGACAAATGTAACCATAGGATCTTATAGTAAACTAGTTTGAGAATATGCAGAAAAAAAATTTCAGAAATTTCTACCTTATAGATTGCAAGATAATAGTGTTTGAATTGTCAAAAATGCAATTTTTATCCCTCTGAAAATCCGGGCAGCTACACCTTAGTAGCTCACTTTTGTATGAAAAAAGTCCAAAATGGTTGTTACTCTTTGGGTTTGTTCTTTTATTCAAGTTATCTACACACCTAAAAAATTTCAAATCATTTGGAGTTGTACAACATGTAGAAAACAATTAGTAAGTAGAAAAAGGTACAAAATGATTCAAAATACTAAAATAGTAATAATTAATTTTTGAAATTGAAAATTTTCAATCTCAATGGTTGTAATGTTATAATAGAAAATCTTCACCTAATATTTTTATTATTTTTGAAAAATATTAAAAATTGAGTAAGATAATGGACTTCAAAGTTTATTTTGGAATAGAGAATCCATAGCTTCCTACAAACTACCCTCAAACTAAAACTCCCATAACTTTCATCTCATAAATCAAAATGGAATAATTAAAAGCTTTCAAAGTAGATAAAAATCTAAAGAACTAATTTTTAATTTTTAAATTTGTGATTTTTGAAGAAGTTTTTTCAGCTGCCCGAGCTACCCACCGAGTAAGAGGAATCACGTATCATGCAATAACTTTTTATCTATGTTGTCAAAAGTTATGAAAATTGTTGGGCCTTAAAGCTACTCATTGGACGTACATTGTGTAAAAATTTCAAAGAAAAAAATAAAAACTCCATTCGTAGTGAGCTGCCCAAAATTGCTATGTTGCCAAAAAACGTAGTTTGAACATTTAGGGGTTAAGCTCGAATCGAGCTAAAGTGTTTATCAAAATAAATAGTGTTCGGGTTTTTTTATTTCTTAGTGTAAATTAACTTAGTGCTCCGTATTACTTGGTTCTGATTTTTTTTTCTTGCATTGCAAATGATCAACGCCTTGACTTACTAGGAGCTAAGTGGAGATTTATGTTGCCAAGCGTCAAAGGACTCCATCTTAGACTACGGGCAATATGTCATCTTTAGTACTAGGAACTTCCTCGACTTTGCACCTACTTTGAATTCCTCCATGGACTTTTCTACAAAACTTTATCAAGGATGGGGGTGTGGATAGCCTTCCAGAATGGAAACCTCGACTATTCATTTTGGCCTCACCTTCGCCACTGCGTTCCAGGGAACCTTCAATGGATCCGTCTGCCTTAGACAAAGGGACCCAAAGGAAGCTCTATGGAGATGCAAACTATCCTGTAGCGCCAACAAATATTCTTCCTTCGAGACTAGAACTCAAACGTGAAGCAACGATGCTAGCGCGCGAGCTTGGAGCCGTGAGCTTGTGAGCTGTGAGCATGAAAATATTTTTATTTTGTTTTTTTGGCGGTTTAGGGTTTAGTTTGTAATTTTTTTCAACTTTTTTATTTCAAAGAACTCTTTTTTGTAAGAATTGTGACCTATGACCGTGTATCCTATATCCGTGGATTGCGTTTGATTTAACACTTGAAGATTTAGGGGTCCATTTTCTATCTTCAGTTGTCCCAACTTTAGTGCTTCATATAAATCTATGAGCTCTTCAAATTCCATTTAGGCTACAGTTGGAGTGCTAGAGAAATTTTAATTATTTTTTATATTCTCTTGTAAACAAGTGAATACAACATTAACCCCTCTTATATCCCCATTGTTTTGTAAAGGATTAGGAATGCCATGAAGCTTGTCTTCAACATAATTTGAGACAACAATTTGGAAGGCACTTGCTTGTAGGGACAAAATCCATGACTGTAATGGAAGGGACTCCTTGTTATAAAAAAAAACTCAATGTAAACAAGACCATGGACTTAGATAAGTACTAGGATCTAATTACCTCTTAGAGGAAATAAATGGACCTCCATTTTTGCCTAGATTCTAGTCAAATTTGAAAAAGAATTGTGCAAGCAATTTGATAAAAAAATTTGAAGAATTTTTTTCCTCTCAATATATAATTTTCAAATTGAAAGTAGGAAGTTGAAAGACATAATGTCTTCATTGACAAAAACCTGCACATACTACTAGTAGTAATTGTATTATTTTTACCAAGTCTTACAAAATTGACAACAAGAAAAGGAACTTCTCATTGAAGTGAACATAGGGCTTCCACATGTTCTTGCACAAAAGAAAAAAATATATCATGGTTTTCAAAAATAAAGTTGTTCCTTGGCAATCAAAGGCAAAGGAAAGTTGAAGTTTATATATCCCATATGGGTAGGAACTCCCCAAGAACAAGAATATAAGAGGACGTGGAGTTCTTGGATATACAACCTCGGGATTAGAGTGAGCTGACTACTACACATCAGTGTAGCAGACAGTTCAATTTCTTCCAGGGGTTTTGGACAGTCCTGAATTGAAGAATACCATTTCCTTTTTACTTTAGGAATGAATTATTACAATAATATACTTTTTACTTCCAATTTTAGATCTGTAAAGGAAAAGTTATAATAACAAATAATGGCTACAAAATAAGTACAAGTGCAATTATTGGTTGGCTTAGCTCAATACATTTTTGTCAAATCCAGAAGCATCTGTTTTGAAGACATAATGTCTTCTTAGGTGGACATTTGTATACAATAGTACTATAAATTTTTAATGATGTTCCTACATGTTACAAAATATAAACGACATTAAATGAATCCTACAAAATCTATAGTAATAATGTAATATATTTTAAATGCAATGAATTCAATAGAAAGAAAAAGAAACAGCAAAAGGGTGAAAGATAAGGGACCAAAAATGGTGAAATCTAAGGTAAACACTGTAAGGAAAACATAAATTCTATATAAAGGAAAAAAATTATAGAAATAGTTTGTAAAATGAAAGATATTTTTTTGGTCACCTACTCAAAGAATTAGTAAATTGATCTCAACATCCCATGTCAGTTGGATTTTCCAAAGTGCGTAATTAGGGAAGGACATTTAGGCTACAAGCTACAATGTAAGATCTATTACATTAGTAAAACTAAGGCCTTTCAAGTCATTGCAGAAGCAAAAGCCTAAATGCTATTCTATATAGAAGTTGGAATAAAAATGACTCATACTTTTTTTCACAAATAATAGTGCTGTTGATCATTCAAGTCAAACATTCATGTAGAATATGCATGAACTTGATATAAAAAATTGAATTGCATTACCATAAAAAATACTTTGAAATATGTAAACATTCTTCTCAATGCCTATAGTTCGATATCTGTACCTTCTAAAAATTCAAAATTTGAGTAATGGAATTAAAATTCCTACTAATCTCTATATCAACTTATTCCGATATTGTGATGAGACCAGCTTGAACAAGAAGAACCTTCAATTCATTGAAGATGAAACTAGGAGCATGGATGAAGAAGTCTTTTTGATGATCTATTTTGCAAAAGTACCTGAACAAGTAATATAAGTGCTTGCAGTTGACATACTGTGCATGCCCTCCAATTGCAGAGACAGCCATGTTCACAAAGTCAGGACAAGTGCAAGCAAGAAAGATACCAAGAGTAATCTTGTAGACTTTGGTTTTGTGCTCCGGGCCAGTCTCCAAAGAAACTATTGCTCCTAATCCTGGCAAGGGAAGCAAAGTCACGTTGATAATTTGTCCTTTGATATTTTTCGCGCTCTCCCACTTATTGCGATGCTCAATTGTTGGGGCATTTGTACTTCGCCGAATAGTCTTGTTGTTTCTCACCGTAGGAAATACATCTGGATTTGTAGGTATCCCTTCATCATAATGAACACTCTCAAATACCCTGGACATTTGAAAAAGACGACGAGGAGACAATGAAGGTTGATCTTGTAAACAAAAACCGGCATCTTGTAGAGACAGTGTCTCTTCTCTACTGAGATTTGTGCCTGCTAGTATAGGCCATATATCTGGCACATCAGGCCAATCAATCATCCATTTACGCTTTGTACCTTTCACACATCGCTCAATATCATCTGAACAAAACCAGAAGTCTACTACCACCTCTCGATGGCTCCCATACTCTTCCTTTCTTCCACGGTAGGTGGCGGCTGGAGTTCCCTTCTGTCCCCTAGCAATTTTTGCTGTACACTTGATATGTGAACCCTTTTGTTGAGCATGACACTTTGCACTGGATTTATGACTAATTCTTGCAATGTGCCACTTGCTTGTGTCACAGTCACTTTCAAAAGCACAACTCACGTGAATAGCATCATTTGATGGCGCAAGTGCTTGCATAATAGGGGAAGGGCCCGAGCCAACACTTGTTGACCTCGTACGCACATGAGGCTGAGAGAAGTTTACCTTATCTGGGCAATGTAAATCCCCTTCATTGCCAATGGGAATGTCAAGCTTTCTTTTAGTGCTCCCAAATACTTCTTCTCCTTCCAAATGAGGTATGCGGGTCCCCATATCTTCAGTTCCAGGTAATGTATTAAGAGCCTCGGCAATCTTCTTTGGGTCTCCACTTTGTCTAGCAACCCTCAATTTCAACTCTCCCTTTGATGGTCCAGAGCGAGAGGCATGTCCATTCAAAAATGCTCTGTAATTTGTCATCTGCATCCATGCACGGATACTGTCGTCGCAAGTGGCATCAAATAAATTGTTGCCACGATTGCCAGACATTTGAAGCCATTTGTTGTGCACAGTCTCAGATAAATTGCATGAAGGCATCTCAGCTAGTTCTTCAAAGATAAGTCCTGTAGAACCACAATCAAATTATGTGAATAATTTGTAAAACTAAAAGTCAAACCACTTCATTGCATTGAAATTTAAAATTTGCTTTTAATCTAAATTTATAGTGCTAAAATTGTATGATGAAAGGAATCAAATGATATACAAACCTTACAAAACTTCAGTGAATTTTTGTTCTTTCAAAAGACTACTATTCTTTATATAAATATGGATTTCACTAATAAGTGTTGTACTATATTAGTATAGTAATATTTTGAATTTCATAAGGACTCTCAAAGAAATGAAATCAACTTACCAATTGCATAAAGCCTCCCCACTGTCTATAGCGGAAGTGCCAAAATGCCAACCAATGCTCCAAGTGATGAACTGCATCCACAGTTGTAGTATTGGATGATAACCACCATGACCGAATAGCAAGAAAATGTGTCTCTGCTTCCTCCATAGTTTTGGAATCTTTATACTGCTTACACAAAAGAGTATGTTGATGCTGTAGGTCTTCTTTAATGTACTTTTGGGTGTGCTTTTGTAGAGACGTGCTCCAATGCAACAAGCAAGTTCTTTCTCGATTCTCCATTTGCTCTTCAGGTGACCCACTTCCATAGACAATTCGAAATGCCCTCCAATTGGCCATGGCACTGTCCGCCATAAAACCTTTAAAATTTGTGGAATCCACTCCATAGCGACCCATGACTGCATTTAAGGATCGCCAAAACTGTACCTGAATTTCGGTGTCTTTTGATTGCATATCGCATGTTGCAATCATCATTACTCTTTTATAATTCGCATCGTAAACGTGGCATGCCATAGTTGTCCACTCCTTCACACGCTTCACATGATCAAACATCATCCATGAGTTTGCCAAATCTCCTCCGGATTGCATGCGTCTGACTAGATCTACTCCACTACCCGGTCCCTCAGTCAACATCTTAAACAAATAAACTTTCTCCTTTCCCTGTCCGGGAAACACACTGTCATGTATATATTCAAACCTGGAGTTCTTCTTCATTGTCATAATGTGATCCACGACCCCTCCACAATTATTTGTTCGAAAAGATGAAATCACATTCCTTATACTTGGGCTGCTCAAGTATTGAAACCTATCCATTACCTCCTGTAGTTCTTCACCTTCTAGCATTTTCTTTGCTCCCTCTCCATGATGGAAAAGATAATTTGATAGGAATTCCTTGCTAGCTGAAAGTGCTATGGCAGAGTTAGTGGCTGTTGGCGTTTTGGCGATCTCTTCTGCTATGAGGGAAGAAATTTCACTAGCAGAGTCTCTATACAACCCTTTTGCAACAGGATGTGCATGAGCTCCAAAATGAATAGCAGCCCTACTCATTCACCGTAACAATAGTATATCCGAGCAGAGCAATGGTTTAGGCAGATGGGAGGATTTTTGCATACTTTGCAAACAAGAGTAGAATCTTTGGGTGGCTTCTCTCCAGTAGTAAATGGAAAGGTTGTACATCCACTCCACTCTGTTTCGTTCCGACTCCCAGTTCTCCTCAGGAAATCACAAGATGGATTTACACAAGCAAGATGACCGGCGCAGTATGACTTACGAAATTTCAAGTGGTCGGAGTTGTGAATGTTTGTCGTGACTAACTTGCACCACGGATGACCATCATAATGCTTGTCCATGCCCTCCAAGTTGCGAGCCGCTGATGAAGCATTTGAGCGACGAGGAGGTAATTCAAATATGATATCACCATCAAAAGTTGTTGGCAAATAGTTCACTTGCTGCACCTTAGCCGAGTCGATATCCAATGTAGACAATTCGTTCCGAGAGCGATGCACGTTCGCAAGTCTCCTCAAGCAAGTAAGTATGTTGATACTATCAATTACTCCTACAGGAACTTGATGTTGTACAGGAGTAGATTTTTCTAAGCTTTCAAACGAACATGCCTCAATAGGTTTGTCTAATGACTTGACACCTTCAAGAAAAAGCTTTGATGGAAAGGACTACGGTTGAGGTAACACTTGAGCAGGTCCCTTGTTTGAATCACTAGACAATTCGAGAATAGGATCTAAGATTTCTTTTTTCATTGAATGCACTAGGGGCTTCCTTTCAAATGTAGTAAGGACCTCCCTACCCGAACTAGGTGAACTAGTTTGAGCAAGAAATGGCTTATCTACTGTAGAAGCTTCAGAGTGACGATTAGGCATCTCTATAGATACACAAAGTAAAGACAAGGAAAGACCGTAAGCTCTATAGTTTCCGATTGGAAGATACCAATAACAACCATCATCCTCAACTGACCTCTCAATTGGAACTAATTGAAGCATGGAACCAGACTCAGACTTCATTTCTTCTTCGATGTAGATAGACGACTCAACATACTTGAATCGTACATGAAGAAGATGACTACTAACTCTTGCAACTATACCATCTCGAATCGGAAAATGGATAGGAAATTCATGGCCATCCCCGCGTATGCACGCCATGGCAAGAACATCAACGATACAAGTGATGGAAGATGAGTCTCCGGAACACAAAACAGGTACTTAGAAAAGACATTCAGAAGTTCAAACTAAAGCTAATGCATATCTTAAAACAATTAAAATACCGTTAATTCATTTAAACAAGCATTCAAGATGAGGTGGTCTTTAGAGTGGAATAGGAGCGCCTATATGCACTACATGCAATAATGGGCAGCCAACCTTAGGTAATAATTGAATTAAGAGTATAATTCCAAATTTTTTGAAGGGAGGCTAATTAATGAATAGGCCAGGTGTAGTACTTAAAGGCAAAAAGATGAACCAATGGTTTTATTTGTTTCAAAATTTAAAAAAAAAAAGATGAACTTAAATGCTAAAGTAGACTTAAATAGGTGAAACATGATTGTCAGACATTGAGTTCACCAAGAACGTAAACCTAGCCGTCTTTTGATGGAGTGTGCCAGTAAAGTGCAAACGTAGAAGAGAGTATCAAAGTCTGAGAGCTTCTAAGCTCTATCTTACGTATAGTTGCAACCTGAAGAGAAAGTGTTATTCTGGAGTTGCTATTTCATGTATGCAAGGGCGAATGGTCTTGGAGTTGTAGAGAATAGGAAGCGCAAAAGAAAGCTTAGGCCACTCTTATTTTCCTCTTCAAAGGCACTTAGAAGAGCGAGAATGAAGGGAAAGAAAGTAGTTTCCAAAAATAATCAGACTCCGCAATTGGAAATACGGGCACTTCGTTATGAAGAAGGTATTGTGGAGGTGACTGAGGTGACAAGGAGCATGGAGACCATCCTAGAAGCAGCGGAAGCAACGAGTGGAGTTCCGGAGCGGATGGAAGACTTCCAAGAGGTAAGGTCCTTAGCATTTTATTTTTGAGGTTTTTGTTAGTACTAGAAGTTCCAACATCATTGTAAGTGAAATTTCAAATGAAGGTCTGTTTTTGGTAATGACAGAGGTATATGGAAATTTCCTGTGTATTTGTGAAGGTCCTTACATATGTTTGTTCTATTATATGATAGCATAAACTTGCAACAATGAGAATTTAGCATCGGGATATCAAATCATTGAAATCCAAAAACCCCAAGGACATTGCACTAAACTCCATTAGGAAATTTTTTACAAAATATGACACCGGTTCATTTTACCTCCCTCAATGTGCCAAAATGTACAAATCACGTATATTTTAGAAGGTGTTCACTTTAAGAGCCTTATTCCATTCTATGTTCATAATTTTATTACTACTTCCACAAAGTTTAAGAGAATTTAGAAGTTGGGTTAGATGTCATTTCCTCCTGTATTTCAAAGACAACAAACTAAATAATAATTCTGGATGTTATTCCTCCCAAAATTCAGAATTTGTGCTTAAATGGACCAACTTCCTTCAGCAGTTAGATCAAACAATTACAGTAAAATTGATTATCGATTATTTGGAAAAAAAAAGTGACCTCCAAAGGTTTCAATGTTTGAAAGCGAGCTTGAAAGCTCCCGCCCTCTCTGCTGGTTGCTTGGCGTTGCCCACAGCTTGGTAGGATTCCTTCCGCTTCATGCGGGACTTCACACGCTGCCAAACAGGAGTCTTTCGAGCAATTCAGCAGCGTTCGGGGAGGCAGCTTGTGCGCAGTTGGATGGTTGGACATTTGATCTGAAAACTCAATCTTGTTCTCTCGTGTTTGATCTTTGCTCATGAAGTAATTTCAAATTTTATTGTTCAGAGCGCAATGGAGTCGCGACGTGCAACAAGGAGCACAAGCAAAAGGGGACGCGGGACTGTTGGAGAATCTAGCACCCGCCGTGAGAAAAGGAAGTTGGTTCAAAACGAGCAAGTGTGCTCTTTGCGATCAAATTTTAGATTCTCATGTATTCCATGTCGTTGCTTCTGGCGTCCTCTCGGTGTTTCGCACGGTTCCCTGTTGGCTTTGCTTCGGAAGCACAAGCAGTTTTTTCTCGACAATTTCGGGATTTCGGGCACTGGACCCCTCGCAAGCCTGCGGATTTCCTGCACTAGACCCCTCGCAAGCCTTCGTTTTGGCAACCGAGGGCGAGGGGGAATTAAGATTCTGTAGTTGAATTGAATAGGATTGTGGACAAGGAATTTAGGGATTCCGAAACTGCCTTGGTTCGAACTGGCAATTCAAAACATATTATTAAGGAACCCTCGTAAGCCTGCTTCGATGTCTGTCTTGTGGTGATTCTGGTTTCCTCTCGCTGTCCAATATCCAAATGACTCAAGATCTATTAGTCACGAAATTTCTGAACGGATTAGAACCGGTTTGTGGGTTGGTGACTGCTTCATTTACAACAACTCAATATGGAGACTCTACTGTGTTGGTGGAGAGGTTAGCAGTGCACATAGACAAGCGACCAGGGGAGACTGCATTATGGCTTGTATTTGCTTCGTTGAATCAGTTGACTTCTGCTCCCGCGTCGTGGTGACTCCGCGCGCGCGCTGACTGCTGGCTTTGCTTCGGAAGCTGAAGCATCTCTTTCTTGTGATTTTTGGATTTCGGGCACAGACGACCTCGCAAGCTGATTTGTTTTGGGAGCTTCATCTTCCCATTGCGGTACCGCAATGCATCAGTGGTCAAAGGGAAATGTGGATTCCGTAGTTGAATTCAACAGGATTCTACATTAGGTTTTTAGGGGTTTGAACCCTCGAACCGCTCCGAAATTTTGGAAACCGCTCCGAAGCTCTCTGTCCCGCTCCCCTTGCGGTACCGCAATGGGTGCTGGGATCGGGAGCTTCGGAGCTTCGACCTGCGCACCTCGGCCCCGACTTGCACACGACGGCCTGGGAAGTCGCGAACCTCAGCCCCGACCTGTGACTGGTTCCAATCGGACTGGTTGTTTTGTGAACCGCTCCGATGCTCATTTTTTAAATTTAGAACTTGACAGGAGAAGCATCTCCGAGGCCGAGTGAGTGTTCACGCCCCCCCTTGCGTTACCGCAAGTGGTCCTGGGGTGGATCTTTTTTTCAGATCCTAGTTTGATTGCCAACCTGCCTTGCCATCGAGGATCCTTGTGAACGGATCGGGAAGATAGAACCTGGGTGTGTATCGATTGTCCTCTCGCATCTTGGGCCTCTTGCGGTACCGCAAGAAGCCCTGGATCAAGTCTTTTTTAAAATCAACTTCAGCTTCGATACTGGATTCCGCGCCTTCAAATCTTTGTTTCATAATCTTTGCAAGCCATGATGCTACACGCGCGATCAGAAGAGGTAGATTCTAAATTATAGAACCCCCTTTCGGTACCGCAAGGGTCCTAGCACTATAACAAAACATGGTAAAAAAAACCCATAGTCAATTTCCCACTACGGGTTTTTTTGCCATGTTTTTGTACGCATCTTTTGACTACAATGCGCAAGTGATTTTTGAAAAATTGTGTGATTGTCAACCATTTTTTTCGCAATGGAATTTCTTGTAGTGAAATATAAGATTATGAGTATTTTTTGAAATTAGTTGTATGCACGCATATATGTTTATGAAACATGTGCGCATTCAATTAATACTATACATACATTCAATCAACATTGTATGCGCATTCAATAAATATTGGACATGTTCAATCAAGATTGCACGTGCCTTCACAATGCAACATACATGCATGTACACATCTGTGTATGATTTAAAAATTACAACTAATTGTCACATTTTTTTTTGTACACTCTAGCCATTTGTCACATACACACTTACGACCTATTACATACACATTCACCACCTATCGTGCATACACTAACCAAACGTGCATTCTTTATTTATTACACATACATTCACCATTTATCGCACATGCACTTGCCACTTATCACTCATTCATTCACCACCTATCACGCATGCACTCACCACTTATCATGCGCACTCACTACTTATCATACACACACTCACCACTTATCATGCACGCACTCAGCACTTATTGCGCACTCACTCACCACCTATTGCACACGCACTCACCACCTAACGCGCACGCACTCACCACCTATCGCGCACGCACTCACCACCTATCGCACACACGCTCACCACCTATCACACACACTCACCACCTATCTCACACACTCACCAACTATCACGCACACACTCAGCACTTATTGTACACAACACTTATTGCATTGGTCACATACTTGGCAGATGTACTCAAAACAATTTTTGCTATACATATCATAGTTATGACAAATCAAGCATTGAAACCAAAGGTGTGATTTGCTACACTTGTTCAAACTGACGCATCTTTGCAAAACAAGTGTTAGAGATTGCTTGTCAATTCATTTGATGCTCCATGAAAGGTAAATCATTTCTTTGATAGGGTCAACTCTGACAACCAGCATTGTGAGCTTCACTTTCTTCTACCTCAGAATTGCATAAATACAAGAGCTAAGCAATGACTGAGAAGACCACTAGCACAACATCGACGAATTTGTTTGGAGCGTCAGTGACCGAACCTCCCTGCAAACATGACGTTTCAACATATATTCTCACATTTCAGTCTAGTACGACCAACACAATGTATTTTTACCCTCCAGGTTCCTAATCAGTAGGTATGAAGATACACTTTAAGAGATTTTTGCAGCTTCCAGAAATCAATCAACAGAATAGTTGAAACCACATGTCACAGTGCTCCATTACCAAATTGAGGGCATCACAATGTAGAGCTCCAGAACTCCAACTCCATCAGATATGCATTCACTCGTTTCACAGCCTACAAAAAGGTCATTTAACAAAACCTCCACTTTTTAGATTTAAAACAAACTAATTCAGTGACATCGTACTCCGCATAAGAATCAAATCAAGGACTTACAAATATTTTATGAGAAACGTCTTGTAAGTGTAAAACTGGACCATGTTACAAACGCAACATGCACTCTAATGTCTAAATTTTCTGAAGAGCAGTCACAACTCAAGCAAGAAAAAGAACACTCAATATGCTAAATCATTTAAAGACTCTCATGAAGAATTCTAGAAGCAAGATACATACTGCTGGGTTGAGAAAAATACCATCTGTATGTTGTGAGCATCTTCTGTAGAAACGAAAGCCAGTTTTTGACTCCAAATCTGCAACCCCATCTGACCATTCACTATATTGCCAATGTCTGGACTTTCTTCTAAGTGTGCCTTCTCAGCTTTGTAGTGTTTCCTCGGACTATCAAACCAGTACAGTAAATTGAAGTGCTAATCTTGTCCCAGTGCCAGAGGATTACAACATGAAAGAAATCAAATTCCCGTCATAATCTGAACCAAAATATCTTTACGGCAATATTCCAAGGTGACAGGCTACATTGCCAGGAGATAAAACAAGACTACCATTAAGTTGCAAAAGTATTTGGTCAAACCGGGTTTCAACTATATAGGCATGAACTGACAAACACAATACGAACACATTCCAACTCTCTAATAGTTTGACATAGTTCAGTAATGAGTGATAAATACCTTGAGTACGTACGCAAGATCCATGACAAAATCATCATCTGTGAAGAGAGCATCTGCTCAACTACGGGTCCATTCAGAGAACATTGATTTTGCTCGTACCATAGCTTCTGTAGCATTAATAATCAGAGCCAAGATAATGAACACAAACACCTCCAAGTGAATGTTATCATCACTTCACAAACCCTGATCCATATTCAAAATACAAGAGGCAAGTCTAAGTCAGTCCATCAACAAAGCAAACCACTAAAGACTAAACACCATTTGGAGTATTTTAAACTACCTTCTTCAAAATTTCACCAAGCAACATTGTGGATAGAGAAACAGAAAATTCAGAGGAAATCTCAATGCACCAACTGAATAGGAGATGCACATACATTAAGAAATACAACTGTATGCAACTTAGGAAGGAAGTTCAGTATACTTGTTGGATTAACATTAACAGTGCTTTTCAAATGTACGGAGTGAACGTGTACCCTTGGATCGATATCAAAATCACAACAGAGAGGCATTGATCACAACCTCCTGCTAGCCAAGACACATTAGATTTACTAAAGCTGCGAAGAAAACATGAGAAAATACAATGGACTCATTGAAAACAGTATTCCATGTACAACAAAACGATTTTGTAAAACAATGAGGTCAGGATGTTTACAATGATGATGGCCTCTTCAAGTTCTTTTTCGTAAGATTCAAGAGCAGCCTCTTCAGCATGGCCGGTTTTCAGAAGCTTGATACCATCTTTGAATGCACTAACTGCGTGCTGGAGACTCTGAGCTTCACGAGTCTATGAGTAAACCAAGCCAAAACATGTAGGCATCATCTCTCGAGACCAGTACAAAAACCCACAATCTGTTGAGAGTCTCACAAGATCATAAATGTCCGCAGCCATGTCCATCAATAAGCACGCTTCTAATATCTCCGCCAATGTTTCTTCAGGGAGCTTATTCTGCAGACACCCACGATATTAGTATCAAAACATGAACAAAACATCGAGACTAGAATTGACATTAAAGTCAATTTTTCCAATTTCAAAATCCTCTTCCTGTGAGACCCACGATATTAGTATCAAAACATGAACAAAACATCGAGACTAGAATTGACATCAAAGTCAATTTTGACAATTTCAAAATCCTCCTCCTGTGAGACACTGCACAGCAATGGATATTCTAATTCAAAGAGGAGAAATCCTTTAACGTCTTTTCCAACATACTTACAAGCTCAAAGAGTGTGTCAAGACAAAATATGCAAGACTGTGCGTCAACGCAAACAATAGCGCCCCTGCAGCATCTCCACAACCAAGTCCACCTAAACCTCATCCCAAACATATCTATGAGAATTTTGTTTGCAAATTACATCGAGCTTTTCCAGTTAGTGTAACCAGTAATTAAAGAAAAAAGGAATGTCCAGACAGCAAACTATGAACACAAGCGTATTTGAGTTACAACAATAAGCATACACTATAAGAAAGACTCTTACAGCTGCTAGGGCATCTTAGAACTGTGTGTCCGTTTTTTGATATAACCAAGGACACGATGCAAAATTGGTAAGATCCAAAACATAAGAAAGGCAACACAACAAACAACTTAGCTATGTAGAACCTTTATAGTCTTGCAGTCTAATATCATAGCATTAAGAAAATCTTGACTCTCTTACGTTGTGAATAACTTCGACATGACTGCCGAAACTACATGTGTATCAAGCAACTCCTTCCATTTCAACAAATCTGGACCTCTGCGGACACCACATAACTCAGGCAAAAGACTTGCGGCGATCCATACCCAAAATAATTTGCTGTACTGTCCCTCGCGAAGGGTACATGATGCTTGAAGAATCAGAACAGGTATATTCTGAGTCCTTCCACCTAGACTTCAATCTAACTAATCACTCTTTGCTTTCTTGTACACTAGGAATTCTTGTATAGCTTATTTCTACAAAAAAACATACTTGAAGTATCTATTACAAATGGGACATGCTCAAGCTATGCTCTTTACAAATTGATCAACAATAGAACTGCGTCAGCACCAATGCAAAAGGAGCTCTCACAAATATACTTACAAGTGATCACGGTACATCTTCTTCGAATCCATAATTCCCATGACGTGCAGGTCGATTTGGAATTCGTTTTTCAATGTAGCCACCTGAGGAAATCAATGAACTACATCGTCAAGCATGAGACCAAAAAGGGATAGCGTTGTCACGTAATATGCAGCATTTGCGTGGTCCATTTCTAAGCAACAGGACGAACTGCTGAATTAAAACAATAGCAAGAACGAAAAGAAAAGTAGCAATACTTGGTCTTTGAATTGGTCGGGGAGAGTTTTGCCGGGACCGGGACCCATAAGTGCAACTCACAACAGAGTGCCAACAACATTGCCCTAAAATCATGGAATTCAAGCAGAACTTCTAGATGAGCTCCCCAATATATACGAAAGTACTTGCCTCACAGTGAAATATAAGAATCCAAGCACAAGATTTGCTACATAATTAGACAGTAACATTGTACTGAAGCAACACTTTTGAAGCATAGCAGAAACCAGCAGTAAATGAGTGAACGTCACAAGCAGACACCAGACTAGGCCACCAGATTAGTCTCAATTTCCCATTCAGACTCAACTCTAAGAAGAACTACAAACGTCTCGAATTTCCACTCAAATCCGAAACTCTGAGTACAACTACAACCTCACCTTCAGAGGTTCCGCCCAGGCAATTTAATAGACTTCTTGAACACCAGCCATCCTTTCACCACAAACGCAAGCACGCCACAACCGCCTCTCAACCTTTGCCTGTGACAGGTAAGTACCGAATTAGTACCCCTAATTCCAGCTTACCTCTTCAAAATGTTCCAAAGCACAAATTCTCTCATACAACCACAACGAGAAAACTCCAGTAAAGCATGCTCTACAGACATATTAATTCGACAATGAGCTTCCTAACAAATAAGATTATGAAGCGATCAAACGCTCGTTCCAAGCATAGATAACACCAACTCTGAACCTGTACACACAAATATTCAGAAAGAGAGATTGCAACAATGCCGTACTCTGACATTTGGTATCCACACAACTTCTAAATCTCCTAAACGAACAGTAGCATCTCCTCAATGGTATCTTAAAATCCCAAACCAAAACCATTGCAAACCCGCTCAGCCAAAGTCCTAGGACAAAATCTCATCACAAATCCACTGACACAAAAACGCAAAGATTTACGACTCACATTGTGGATAGAGAAACAAAAACAAGAGAACAACTAGATCTGATCTTAACAAATGCGACGATAAATTCCCAACAATTCTCCCCAATGTCGAAACCAATGAACTCTCTGTATCTTGCGGAGAAGTGAAATCAACAATGGAACACTTGCAATATAAAGCCCCTAAGATACGCTTCTGCCACCACACGACCTGTCCAACACTCTTAGTAACGTTCCTTTTTCCCTAGGCTAATTGGGTTTTCTGCAACACAACTCTGAAACTGATTTGAATCATAAAGACGCGCAATTGGATTGAGCACCTGAGATACACTCTAACGTAGCTTAACCCTAAATCCTAAATCGTTAAGGTCTTGTCAAACTTCCTCTCTGTCGCTCTCTCAAATTCCACCGATGAACTCATTTGCAAATAGAAATGAAGAATTTTCCCACCATCCATCACTAAACACACTGTAATAAACATGAAAAAATACAAAATTATAACCAATAACTTCCTTCACAACTTCTGCATCACTGAAAAGCTAAACTACACAGCAATTCCCACTTCTCAAATTGCGCACTACCTCTTCGGCGTAAAAACTAAGGCATGCCAACTTAATCCCAAACCCACACCCCCAAACTAACTGCGAGTTTCCAGCTCCATACATCTTCTCTTTCCCGTCAATCAAAATCAAAAGATGACGCTCCAAGTCAAAATCTCAGTTTGAACTACGATGGAACTCCCCCCCCCCCCCACAAAACCTACATACAAACCTGAAGCTGATCTTTCTCTCACTTCCACACTAGTGAAGTCCGTCTTTCCTGAAAATCATCGCTTGCCTGCTTTGCCACACGAGGCACCGCAAGAAAGGATGTCGACCACCTGCCATTCCGCCACTTGCAAAGTCGCTTGTTTCTACCACACACACGGGCAGGAAGCTGCGAATTTCCAGTCTAAGCTCAGTAACTTATCTTGCAGTAGAAGGGGCCGGCACCAGGGAAAAAACGAAAATTGTGTCATTTTCTAGGTTTAGAACTCAGCAGAGAAGTCGGAATCTGTTGCCGGATTTCTTGCAATATCTTCTGGCAACCAACAATGGCGGTGTCACAAAATACTCTAAAAGCCATGACACACGGCAGAACCAAACGAGGGCTTGCAACGCGCCTTCCGGTTCATCTTCGTCATAAGTTATTCTGGCTCCCCGCCCTCGACGGAGACGTTTCACTGTACCATGCAGTTGCTTTAAGGAGTGCCAAAGCCCAACCTCGCAACAAACGAGGTGGCCACCGCAGTCTTCACGTCCCATGTGTTCCGCCCGCCTTAACTTGTCGATGGGTACTGCTAACTTTAGCGTCCTGATTGGTACCTTGATCGATACCCTGATTGGTACCCGGGGAATTGGGTGTTAAGAAAGCCAGGGGACACGTGACAATAGTTAGGCTTTTTCATTTTTCATTTTCTGGAAAGATAAAGGGACGGACTTACATGGTAGAAGTACCCATAGCTGATAAAATAAGCACATTTGGATATAATCAAGGGTAGTGCAAGGCAAAGTAAATATTTTCAAAGATGTTTTGATAAAAATAATGGGGATTGCAAAAAAATTGGTAATTTTATCTCTTGAATTGAAATTGCTATGAATTTTGGAAGGTAAAAGTTAGGCTTGACTTATAACCAACATCTAAAAACATCGAATTTCAATCATTCAAGAATAATTTCCCACTAATTACTTTCTACATTTATGCTCATTTATATATCATCAACTTATTGGTCCAAACTTTGGAGAAGTATAAAGATATACAATCCAACAGAAAAAAAAAATCCATTCCAATCTTTTTTGGAATAGAGTACCCTATTTGTTGTTAATAGAGGGGGGGTAAACAACAAGTACCTCTACCATAACTAACTAACTTTCATTTGGGAAAAGGACATGGACAGGATAAAGAAAAGATAACAAGTGACATGGAGCAGACACCGCGGGAGTAATGAGAGCTACTTACATCCACCGGGAATTGATGGAAAATATAATCCTTCATCCAGAATGTATACATTTATCCCAAATGATTGCCTTACATTCCCATGATTTTGTGGCAATTAGCTATTTTGAATCTACTAAGGGAAAGAAAATTCATATCTTAAAATAAGTTGTTTGTTTGTTTCATTTTCTTGTTACGTTAAAATCTCCTAGCTCATACATCCCAGTCACATGCTTGATATTGTTAGAAATGTTTTTAGCAAAGAAGGATTTATGGGCTTTGTTTTAGGGCATTCCATTCTATTATTGGGGTGAATTGGCCCCCTCGCTCGGCCACTTCAAATAATTTCAAGAGTGCAAGTAAAACAAAAAGCCCTCCATTTTGTACTTATCTAGTTTACCTTGTACACCTATCCTTGCAAATTTGGGGCCTTTGATTGCAAATATGAATTCAAAATTTGAAAAAATAAATTATTTGCAAAAAAATAAAGATTCCAGTGTTTTTTCAAGTAGTAGAGCAAGGGGGTCAATTCACCTTGCCCTAACCTATGGTGTCAAAGTTACATTAGAAGAAATTTGAGGGCATTAGGAGACTGCGGGTTCCCGGACTGCGGGAACGCAGTTTCTGCCCTGTGAACCCGAATCCTACGTGGTCGGGACACTGCCACGTAATATTTTATTTTATTTTTTCAAAAAAAAAAAAATTTTGGACTTATTTTCATATTTCAGGACCCAAAAAAAAAAAAAACTTTTTTTTTTTTTTTTTTTTCGATAAAAGTCGGCCTGACAGGGTTCTGCGGCATTGGGAGCCGTTTCGGGAACAGACCCGAAACGGTCCTGTAATGCCCTCAAATTTCATCTAATGTTGAATTTCAATATATAGTATAAATATGAATATCATATTGAACTCAAAATATATGAACATTTCAATATATATAGTATAAATATAAATATCATATTGAACTCAAAATATTATGAAAATAATTGGTCTCATATTGTTTATGTATGAAAAAAAATTAAAACAAGAAATATTATATAGCAATTATGTTTGGCAAGAAGTAAACTTGGCGATAGATTTTCTTTTTGCAAATTTAAATTGAAGTCAATTTTAGGATTTTTGCTACATTATTGCTAAAGCATCCAATTCAAATTTCACATGATAGGAAATGGATGCATAAATGAAGCGTCCCTTTTTCATGTCCAATTCATACAACTTCAATGCATTTTTAATGTAAAAACAACAACAATCCTATTTATGCTAAACATGTCTAAAACAATTATTTTTATAGCCTTCCAAATTTGAGGTGACATATTTGGAATATTGTATATATATAACAATGCTCTAATGATGGTAACAAGATCCAAATCTTTCTTCAAAATAGCATAATTTATATTATTTGGCACTTCTATTGTTATGTGAATTTCAATGTATAATTTCAATTAGCAAAATTTTATTCCCCCAACGCCTCGAGTTTGGGATGCAATTCATTTCAATGTTTTCCCAAATCACCTTTTCCTATGGCAATGATAATAATTTCCTTTTTTTTTAATATTTTTTTAAAATCCACCCATAAATTAGGAACTCAGATTAGGTAACTTCAAAATCTCCTTTGAAGTAAAAAATGTAGGTACAAATTATTAAATGTAAGCATAACCACGTATACATAGACCTTTCAACAACTAAAAATTAATATTGGTTGGTTGAAGTTCTTGAAATATTTTTCAATAAATTTTCATTGAAAGACACATGGAATTGGCAACAAACTCAAGTCATTTCATATATTGAGAGCTAGGGCTTCATAGAATTAGTTATAAGTTTTTTAAGGTAAATCAAAATGGTCTGAAGCAAAATATATCTATGAATTAGAAGCCACACTTTTAGAGCCTAAGTACATTATGGACCTCCTACCCTAGTTTGCCAAACATAAAAACATCAAAAAACTATAACATTGCATATAATAAACAATATAACACTTGAAAACATCCAATCCCTCACCAATTAAAAAATCCTCCTCTTCCATTCCAAATACGTGGAGTGTTCCTTCAATAATTCATAATATGACATTGTAAAATGGTAGAAAGAAAAATTTATGAAATAAAAAAATGAATGAATTGCAACTAGATGAAAGGAAATGCATATTTTATTTTAGAGGAAAAATGTTATTTACATTGTTTTCCAATAAACAAATTCAACTAAATCACATAGAACCTTACACATGTTACAAAATAATTGACATTTTGCCCCCAAAATGAAAAAATATATAGAAAATGTATCCAAAGTTGAAGTTGTGCATACCTTATATTCTTTGAATGATTTCAAAATATGGAAATTAAAAATTGTATGCCACATTTAAGTACTTATGAAATTATAAAAGTTCTAATTTAATAATAGAAAAAATTCATTTTTAAGTGATAATGCAAAAGACTTGGAGATTCGCAGAACATATTGGGAAATCTATACAAACATAAAGAGATAATTATCCAAAGATCTCTACATGTTTTGTTCAAAATTCACAACATAATTAAGAAATAGTTAAATATGACATGTATATTGCATGCCAAGTTTAATTCAATTAGACCTTCAAGAGAAGATTAATGTTTTTAACCCCTCAATTAAAGTCCAAACTTTCTAATTATGAACAATGGATGAATCAAAATATTTGACAAGTGCAATTATATATTTTTTCTATTGTCTTGATATTTTTATAGATTTTTGTTTGTTTCTCTCACATTTATTTATCATAGATTTTTTAAACTTAAAATAAATATACTACATAGTTCAAAGGTTAAAAGTATGAGACTTTAAAATGCAATTGTTTTTAGATTCAAAGGATGACACCAAAAAACAACTTGATTGGCATAGGTAAGCAAAAAAAATATTGTAAACCACTATAATTTTGAACACAAAATTTTGAGTTTAAAATTTAAGAAGAAAAGTTCATAAAAAGATTATAAAAATTTAATCTATGATCAAGTTTAGAAGGAATTATCAATTTTAATTTTCTAATTTTATTAAAAAATATATCAATCATTGCCATTGTTACATTTGATGTATTTGTATCGATACAATCTATGGATTCATTTTACATCTTGTATTTCAAATCCATAATTAAATTACTATTGGTATTCAAGTTTATATTTTATAATACACCTTCACAATCTTCAGAATCTCAATAACTCCCTTTTCTTAAGTAGTAAAGTTTAAGAGTTTTTTTATTTTAAAGACACAAACTCAAAATTGCCATTTCTATTGCAAAGAGGGAAAAACCCAATAGGATCTTGCACTCAAATAGTATAAGAATCAATAGAAAAATAAATAAATAAATTTGATTGCAAGATTTTGGCATCTTAAACAAAGAAATCAATTCTATTTGTACCTTGAGTAATTATATTATAAGACTTTGAAAATTCTTAAGAAAAAAAATTGAATTATTTATTTTTCAAATTTTGATTATATAATATTGAAGAATTTAGTTGCAACTACAGATACTTTGTTAAAATTGTTTTTTTGTTCTTAAAAAATTATTTAGTAGAGGTAGTGTAAGATTGAAGAAAATAAAAATCATTGATAGCTCTAAAATGGAGTTGAAAACCACTAAATAAATCCCAATGGTGACTATCTATGGTGTTTACAAACTACGTCTTTTCTCCCCCCTCCTTGCAAAGTATGAAAAGATTTTGGTGGCCGTTGATGGTTACCATCCACGGTGCATGGGGCCCTCTTACCGATGAAAAGATTTTGGTGGGAGGATACCAATCAAAGGTTTTACAAATATATGACTTACTGTTCAAAGGATGCACATTCTTTCCTTAACATTACTTGATCATTTAAATCTTTTTTAACATCTTTCTTCCCTATTAGTACATGATCATTGCTCTTGCTTTAATTATTGTTGTTCTTACTACTTAATGTAGAGTACATTTGAGTGATGAATATATTCTTCTTTGTAATCATTAAAGAGAGTTCAAATGTCATGGCAATGATCCTTTGAACAAGCAATATTTGCAAGTACTATATGAAGTTTTTAATTTTTGAAAGCTATTTTTAATGCAACATGCTAAGACCTATGATTTTTTATTTTTTCTTGTTGTGCAATAAGCCAACAACACTAAGTTCTTTATGGAAGGAGACAAAGCAAACTGAAATACAAAAAATAGGCCAACGATGAAACATAAGACCTTATGTGTTTCACTAAGTTGTTAGCTATTATATTCTTTTGGAAGAACCAACTACCTATTGTTTTGTATTTGCTTGAAATTAAGTGATTTTGATATCATTTTCGAAAGTAAAAAAACAACTTGATGCATGTAGAAAAAGATTTTGCACTACAATGTCATGTTAAGGAATTTGCATCACTGTGTGTAGTATTTGGAGGTGAATTAGAAGATTTAGGGTTTGGCAATTTGTATCTTGATTTGTAAGCATGTTGATTCTTTTCAATTGAATTGTAGTAGAATGAAGTGCTTGTGAATTTTGAATAAGGAATTTAGTATTAGAGTATGTTTGAAATTTTGAATGTTGACATTTTATGATAGTTGTATTATTATTATTATTATTATTATTATTATTATTATTTGATTGTCTTCGTTATTCTTGTTGTTAATGCTTTTTTATTCACTTGTTTTTGTATTTATGATGCTTTTTTTGTCATTTGTAGACAATATAGGAGCGTGAAGGGACAACTAAGGAGAATGAGACATGAGATTGAAGACAAAGTTGTTGAAGAAATTAGGGTTTTAGATTGAATGTAAAAATTTTACGTTCAATAGAAAACTAGGTACTGTATTCCTTTTGAAATATGTATAAAATTTTTACAACCAATGGAAAATTGACACATGTACCCTTTCTATAAATCATGTATAGTTTTAATTGTTTTTGACATTGTCCCTCACTACATACAAATCGTACCTTGTAGAATTTTTTTGGAATTGTAAAATTCAAGTTCAAAAACAAATCCAATATCTTTGCCTAGAAAACAAGAAGTTTCGTAACTTTCACATCACTAATCCAAATGTAATGAATCAAAACCCCTCTATGGAGACAAGAATATATTTTATGAGAAGCAAATTCTTGAAAATTTACTTCAAACATATATCCCCACAAAGGTAGTGTTTTGTTTGTTTTTTATATTAAGATTAAAGAAATTCAAGGAATCATACCAAAACCCCACTTTTCCCATGAGGAAACTTTAGGACTTCAGAGTTTAAGGAAATAAACTCATTATGAGTTTGAAGGGATTTTATAGGATAGTTTCTTAAATAACATTGTTCTTAACTTCAAATTTCAAATAACTTAGTAATGATCATAAAGCTTGAATTTCTAGAAACAAGTTCTCTTCAAATGTTTTGGAATTTCTAAACTAACTAGATAAATGTATCTTTTCATTCTTGAACTAATTTACAACTATTCATTTAGTTTCTAAGATACTCCTATATAGACGCATAAAACTCTCTAGAAATGAACTCCTTCTAATGTGTCCAAAGGCAAGATATTGACATTGGTCTTTTTTTTAGTTTTAGAGAAACCAATCTAAACCTAAAGGCACTCCTTTTTGTATTTAAGTTTTTGTTGAATCAAATGGAATTCTCTTGAAACTTCATTTATGGATAACCAAGTCCTTGTCTCTTCTTGCAAAAATTTGTCAAAAGTTTCATAATTAATTATTTATTTATCTAATTCATTTTGCCATATTTTTATTCTTAGATTTTATTTTCGTATAGAAGTTGGAGCTGCTGTAGACTCACTTGTAGGGACAGTCAATGGTTCGATTTTCTGCTGATTTTCTGATTTTAAAACTGTCCTAAAATCCATTCAATAGCCAGTGAGAAAAATATTCGCTTGTCAAGAAATTTGACATCTTTTTAGGCAATCAGCAAGACGACTGAGTAAATATAAGTTTGTGGAAATCCTTCAAGGGGGGAGCTTTACTGGTGAAAAACGCCCGGAGGCAGGTTACACGCCCCAAAGGGCAGGGAGAGAGGACGCAACGCCAGAGGCGAGATGCGGGGCTGAGCGCGAGGAGAAAGGCGGAAGAACAAACGGGGAGACCCAGGACTGAGCAAGGAGGCGGAAAAACACAGGGAGGGCCCCAGTGATGAACCAAAGCCAGGAAGAAGCAAAGAGAGAACAAGGGGGCTGAGTAAATATAAGGTAATTAAGGTGGGCACCCCCAAACCATCAGTATCTGTACTATGCCTAGTTCCTATTAATATACTATTCAAAAAAATTTATTTTCTTATTGGCAAATGATAGGAGGTTATGATATACTAAAGAACTTGACATTTGGGTATTTATCATATATGCAAGAGTTATGAAGGATGAATGCCTCAATTTGTAATTCATTCAAAGAACATTTAATCTTTAGTTCTCTATATAAAAACACACCTTTCAAAATTTTGATATTTTTCTTGTGTCGTGGTATGTGTCCAAAATTCAATCTATTTTTTTGTAGTCGATACATCAAAATCAAAAATTTAATATTTTTTTGAATATCTCTTCTAAAAAAATCATTTGAATCATAGAAATGCTTAAATAGTAGGAAATATCTAGGAAAATTGGAGATAACAATTTTAAACATCATTGTGTAATCAATGTATTTTTGGAGCTCACACTATAAGAAATTCAATAGAAAAGTTTTAGAGTGGTGTATTGTAAGCTTTTGAGATGCTACCTTGAAAGTATCACTAAAATGATCATTTTAACAATTTTGAAAAAACATCAAAAAGTGGATTATCAAAACCACATATTTTAGTCAAGTTCTAAGACATTTTAAATCAAGAACTGTATAAAATTGATGTTCCATAATCATGCTCCTTGGGCAAATTCATCCTCTCAGCATTAATGAGAAACCTTCAAAAACATTGTTTATACAAACTTTATCACAAGTGTTTCAAAATATGTCAAAAGTTTTGTAATATTGTTTGAAGGATCAACATTGGAATTAGTGATTGTTTGCCAAGTCACAATCACCATAAACAATGGAAAATTACATTAGCCTAGGTGTAGTATGAAGAGCGCCATCTATGATGGTTTCATGCAATTCTCTAATAGGTGTTTTTAAATCATGACTATTATTAATAATTATGCCATTGTTCTTATTTGACTTCAAATGGAACTTACAAAACATTCTCTATAAAAATATATTTGTACTTTGTACCTTCTTGTGCCATATCCACTTAGGATGCAAGGTATTGTCAGTCCAAATCTATAAGGCAAGGGCCTTGATTTGTACTTTGTTGAAGCGCTACTCTTTGAGAATGACACCTTGTTTCTAGTTGAAGATTTCACTTTACAGGTTTGACTTTTTTTTCATGTTGTTGATTGTAGCCTACAATGTCTAAAATATATTTTGTGCCATTCTTTAGAGCTCTTTGAACCACAACAACACAACTCAATACATGATAAGATTGTGAACTAGCTTATTGAGTGTGAACCAATACAATCCATTATCTATCAAATCCAAGTGCGATGATGCTCTAGCAAGGTTGCCATAGGAGTCTTTGGAGATGTGCAAGTAGATAGGTCCAATAATTTCTTTAATAGTGAGCAAAAAAATGCTCTAAAATCACCTTGTTGACTTATTCTCCAAATTTGCGAAAAACAATCTTTTGGGAATGCATCAAATGTTTTTTTAACCCCTAAAGGACCAAAGTGCCTTCTTTGACATCATAGCAATTTTGGACAAGTAGTCAAGTATGTGTGACTAAAGATTTTAATGTTTAGGGACCAAACTTTTATAGAAGGTGTAGATGATAAATACCTTTGAAGCCCAACAATTTTCTGACTTTTGACTGCATGGTTGAAAAGTTATTGCATGATATGTTGTTTGTTTTTCAACTTGGGCAGATAAAAAAAATCAATTTATCTGAAAACAAAAATTTGAAATTGGTTTTATAGATTAATATATAAATGGAAAGCTTTTAATCATTTTGTTTGGATTAATGAGTCAAAAGTTATGAAGAATTTTAGTTTGCAGGTACTTAAAGATTCTTTACTCTAAAAATAAACTTTGAAGTCCATTATTTTATTCAATTTTCAATATTTAAGAATAAAAATAAAAACATTGGGTGTTGATTGTGTATTACAACATTTAAGCCATTGGGATTGGCATTTTTCAATTCAATAAATGAATTGTTAACAATGTAATATTTTGAATCATTCTCTACTTCTTTCTACTTACTATTTTTTTGTAGATGTTGTATAATTCCAAATAATTTGAAAATTTTCAAGCATGTAGCCAACTTGAATTGAAGAATGAATCCAAAGAATTACAACCATTTTGAACAATTTTTCATACAGATGTGGCCTTCTGAAGTGCACTTGTCCAGGATTTTGTAGTGGTAAAAAAAAGATTATTGTCACTTCAAACACTTATGTCTTGCAATACACATGGCAAAAATTTCCAAAAAAATTTCTACATCTTTTCAAACTAGTGCACTAAAAGATCCTACGATTCAATTATTCTAGAAATGGTTTTCTTTCTAAAATCTAGTAGTTGTCCTAGAAATGACAGTTTTGGAGTAGTTTGGGTGAAAACATAGTCAAAAACCCATAGGGGTTAATAATAAATGGAGGTAGTTTAGAGAGAAAATGGATGGCTTTGTATATGTTTATGGCATGGTGTTTTTTTGTTGGTTTTATCTTGAAGTTTTTAGTCTTTAACCATTAATTATTATGAATATGTCAAATACATTGTTGAATAAGATTTTCAATTTTCTTAGAAAAAATTTGAAATCAGTGTTCTTTTCTTTAGGCAATGGAATGCTTAATTGTTTTAAAAAAAATAGATAAATTCAAGTTTATAGAATATTTGGACTTAACGGAGGGATTTTGAAAAGTCTTGAAAAGGATTTGGAGCTTACATTTATTTATTTTGTAGAAGATATTTTCCCTAAATATTGTTCATTGATATGTCCAAGTATAAGAGCTACATCAAGTTCCTACATGATTTCTTGCATATGTGACTATATGGGTGCCCTACCCCTATTTTTTTACATTTAGTGAGCATTTTATCTTAGCCATAAGTAACTTCTAGATACTTCTAGATAGTTAAATTGTAAGCCCTTTGCTAACATGGCATAGTCATGTTTTTTTGAATGTTGCTAAAATGAAATTACTTTTTATTGGATGTCACAAAGATTATAGTATCAAGTTGAATTTCCACTAACATCTTTAGGTTAATTGTCATATCTACAACAATTTTGGCCCTTTTATTCAGAGTCTTTGATGTCCTTCTCGCGGCATAAACATGCCACATTTATGGTTTGATTTTATAGAAAACGTGAATGTCTTCTAGAGAATTATTGTACTTAGAAGCAAAAATGGCTCAAGGTTTCAAGAGTTAACCTCTATAAACCCAAATGTCCCCTTGAGGGACAATTTGGAGTATGGTTAGGTTTCAATGACCTCAATTTCAATCACAGTTCTTGAAACTTCTTCATAAAATAGGAAAATTGATAACCTATGTGGGAGAATTATTATTTTTTCAATCAATACCCAAGAACAAAAATTATACTATAAAAAGACAATATTTCAATTTAGCAAGTAGAAAAATAAATCCACAAAAAATTTAAATATAAATTTGATTTTTTTAATCTTATAGATTATATTTTTGTCTACATGTGATGCTGTGATTCATTCCATTTGAATTAGTTATGAGAGAGTTATGCATGGTGTTGTTTTTTTGGAAAGTTTGAGCATCTTCTTCAAATAATAACTTATAGGATATGCATTTTTCACAATTTTTCAAAAACAAATGCTTTTCAAGGTTAAAATTACTTGCTAGAACAATCTCACTGTTGGGATTATTGTGTTTTGATCCCATCATAGAGCTATTAACAATTTATTTTTTCTTTCAATCGTGGGTATACCTTTGCTTAATAATATTTTAAAGAATGAAAATCAAGCATTTAAAAAAAATTCCTAGACTTTCAACTCAAATTTTCAGTACCAAATCTTTTTAATTCAAAGTCCATAATGCAAAAAAATTCAACAAATGGAAGTCAGTCATCTGAAATTGCAAGAAAGTGTTCAAAAAAAACTTTTTCTTTCTAACTTTGAATGCAAACATCTTTCAATCTCTCTCTATATATATATGGTTGAACTTCATGAAATTTCTACTACATGATCTTAGATAAATAAATTATAAGATCCTATGGTTAGATTTCAAAAAAATTATTTTATTTTGATCTCTTGGATGAACACAACAAAAATGGCAATTTTGAGTGGTTTTGACAGAAAAAAGACCTTGGACCTTTAGGAGTTAAATTAATTATTTTACATCTACAAGCTGCCCTACCGACCCTACTACTATGGTTGAAAATCATTTGAACATATTCTAAAATATCATTGTTTTGCAAAGCAATGCCTATAGATTTTAGATGAAACTTAAGTAAATTGAAGGCATTAACTATTGCCATGAGAGTATACAACATCAAAATGAGAAAAATATCAAATTTGTAGAAGGTGTGTTTCAATGTAAAAAACTAAAGATGAAATGTCCTTCAAGTGGATTAAATATTGATGCAATCACCTTTTTTTTGGATTTTAAATAATTATTTCTTCATGGTATTATGCTATTTAGAAATCTTATATTGGTGAAATTAGGAGATTTCTTTCTCATTACAGCTTGGATGAAAGTCATCCTAATTTGTAAAGATATTGTACAAAGTTGTTGTCTTATCCAAGGGTTGGGTTTCAATTTACTAGAATACATACTGCTTTCTTTAAATTACAAATGTAGAAGCTTGTAAAGTGGTTGATTTGCATTGAGTCTAATTCAATCGGAAATTGCAAAAATGAGGTCATAGAATCAAAGAGTATAGAAATTCTAAAAATCCAACATATTAAGAGAACCTCATTTCAAATCCATTCTACAAAATTTACTCAAAAAAAATAATGTTTTTCTTGTAATTGAATTTTAAAGGAATTCTGAATTTTTTTTTCCAAATTTATAGGAATATATTGGTCATAGCATTGGTGAATCTAACTCTATGGATAGAATCTACAACTCAAACTCTACAATGTTATTTTGCATCTCAATTCAAGAAGTTCTTCCAAATATGATTTTATGATGGTTTTTCTAAAATTTTCATTATACAAATGAATCTTAATGCTTAGAGGTTAACCCCTAAATGTCCATTACTTTTTTTGAGCTTCTAGAAATTTGTTCTAAAGTGAACAAAAAGTCAACTTTATGATGAACTTTATCAATTTAAAAGAAATGTAATCCTACAAATTAAAACTAGACAAATTAGAGATCACTTAGGAAAAGAAAACTTGACAATATCACTCATGGATTGAAAGATTATAATGTTTGATCATGAGGGGGTCAAAATTCCTAAAGTGATGTGAAGTATTTCAATCCTCTTTTCACAAGTCAAATCTGAAAAGTTGGTGACAAAAAAATATGAAGTTAACCCCTAATTGCCTAAGGCACCCAAATCAATAAGCATCAATAATTGGATCTTCAAAATAATTGACTATAATTTTTCTATTCAAGACTTTGTGCAAGGTTACCCATTGCAATCTTGACTTTCTATTGTCTTAAGGGCTCTTGAAAATGAGCCTCAAATACACTAAATCTTGGAGAAAAAATCACATTAAAAATTCATTTAAAAAAATTGTAGAGCGTACTTTGAAAAGCCATAAATTCATTCGGGTAATACTTGTTAAGCCCTTCAACCTTATATTTTTTTGGTGACCACCTTTTTAGATTTGTCATGTGAAAATAGGATTGAAAGACTTGAAGTCACTTTTGCAATTTTAACACCTTCATGATCAAACATCATAATCTTTCAATCCATAAGTCATAATATTGGGTTTTCTTTACCTAGGTGATCTCTAACATATCTAGTTTGAGTTTGTAATTATGATTATATTCTTAAGAAATCTGATAAAGCATATCAAAATTTTGGCTTTTTGTTCAATTTAGAGCAAATTCCAAGAAGCTGAAAAAAAGGCTTGGGCATTTGGAGGTTAATGTTCAAATGTCCTGAAGTAAATTCAACGACAAAAATTCAACATGGAGTGGAGCTTGCCTTTTTTTTTTACACAAGGGAGTGGAGCTTTCAAATATCCCTGAAGGTCCCCTGCTGGAAGCAAGAGAGTGGTAGAAGGGCCACATAATACGCATGGCTTAACACCACCTACACAATCATTTGAAACCGAGATCACATGGCTATATCAACGTTACAAACATAAAAAATCTAATAAAAACACGCTAAGAATGTCGCAACACTCCCTTCCACAAAACATCTTAGATTCCTTAACAAAAACATTTGACATTTCTCATTCATATTTTTCATCACCAATCACTTGCTCCACACTAATCACACAATTTTACTCTTTCTTTGAAAGAGATATAGTATTTGGATCACTTGGCAAAGCATTTCAATACAAATGGAAAGGCAAAGGTTTTGCACATCCACAAAACGAAGAAACAGCCCAACAAGCACTACATTGGGCAAGACTAGCAGCCAAACATGATCTAAACACCATAACTATATTAGTCATACCGGATATAAATTGGTACCATAACTTCTCCCCATACATTGGACCATTTGAAGATACACACGTTATTGCACATTTTGCTGCAGACACTATTACATATGAAAAACCAACAATTCCAATTGAACTAAACAAAGAACCACACACTGAGCCTCTTGCAATACATATTCTATGCATACACCACCAAAATCACAATATTGGCTCACCCAACCAACTAGACTCCCTCACACAAATCCTCCAAAATATGCAAATACCACAGTACCACATACAAATTGCTGCACCAACACCTAGTAATGTAATAGTAAAAAAGAATTCAAATTGGAAAAAACTCACTTATAAAACCAACTATAATTCAATAAATTTATATATCCCCCCGTTACCAACGTATACATCTATCCCTCAATTAAAGTTTCCACCGCAATATAGCTACTACACAGATGGTTCATTTATACCACCACAACAACATGCAGATGGACACTGGATATGCGAAAAAGCAGGATACAGCATTTACAACTCTTTCAAAGAAGAAATTCAAATCGCTAAACGGCTTCCTGGTTTACAAACCATTTTTAGAGCTGAGCTCATGGCCATACACAAAACTCTACGCATAATTACTACCCAATATCCACATGAACCTGCCTACATATTCACTGATTGCCTAAACTGCCTATATGTCCTTAATACACAACTAAAACATCCTACTCTACATCGCAATCATGCAGACAAAATCATATTAGAATCTATAGTGAGATGCTTCAAAGCCGTACACAACCTACAACAATTTCCAAAATGAAAGGCCACACTAATATTTTAGGCAATGAACAAGCAGACAAACTTGCAAAACATGGCACAACCAAAGAATATAAATTTGCCTCAAAAAATTATGAATTTGCACATACTACTCCATTCTATTACCAAAAAGATGAATGGCCAGGTCAAGCCCATCGACCTGACAAAGGTCCGGTTAGATGTTTAGGAACATACATCATCAAACATGATCATGATAAAAACCTTGAAATAATGGCACAACGATTTCCTAACATTAGTAAATGGACCCTTAACCCCGATATACATAAGGACCTCTCTAATGATTTTTGGTCAAACCCCGAAATAACCGACTCACAAAAAACAAGCATATTAAAATTCCGCATCGGCCAATACATGGGAAATGTTAGAAAACAATTATTTTTTGGGATTGAGAGATTCCCATCCATCACATGCTCCATTTGTAACTCTCATGACGTAGACACATGGCTCCATGTACTCCTAAAATGCAAACAACATCATATCCATGCCCTTCGTGTCAAAAGACATAACAAAGCAGTATGGGAATTGAGAAAACTAATCCTATCTACCAAAAATAGTAGATATTATACTCTCATGAATGCAGGAACATTCAATAACAATCCACAAGAAAACACAGTCCCCCCATGGTTGCTACCTTGCTCTTGCCAAAGACAAAGATGTCATTGTAACGCTAGATTTAAACCGGATATCCTCTGGATTAAAGGACTCTCCTACCAAAGCAACCCACCAAATATCCCAGATAATAATCTCACAATACAATTCATTGAATTTATATACTCTAATGACAGATTTGCACAAACAACCATAGATAATAAAATTCAAAAATACCAACCATTAATAAATAGTATCGCGGCCCAAGGATGGAAAATAGATCCACTTATTGTCATTACAGTAGGAGCTAGAGGAACAACACACATTCCTTCAATGAAAACCCTTCAAGCCAAACTTAAATTAACAGAAACTGCTCTAACGCACACTTTCAAAACAATCAATACCATAGCTATATAATATGCTGGATCAATCATTCTACATAAAAGAAGAATTGAAAACAACCAACCACTTCCAATAGAATAAGAAACCCAACAATGCACATTACATTGCCTTATCCAATACTAATAAATTAATAACTAAATGGAAGTCAAATCAATCCAATTAATCTAATTAAAAATCTAACAAAACAAAATTAAAGCTTGGATGTTTTGAACTAGTTACTTGTTACTTTAGTGTCTATTTTCGAAAGGAAAGAGTAGTCTTGCATCAATAGCCCTTGATCCTGTGGACATTGACTCATTGTCATGACGAACAGACACTTTATTCACGCCGGACTGCTTTTTGAAGTGGATCGGAGTTTATTATATTATATATAGAAGGGCCGAAGACACGACGAGTTTCTCAGGGTTTCCCGGGGATGCTCCCCAGACTTTACGGGGACTCGGAGCACCAAAAATTTCACCCCGAGCTCCCAAGGGGAAACCAGAATGCCCTGGGGTTAGAGCTGAGGCAGATCATCAGGGGGCGCCTGGGCGGCCCAAGATGCGCTGCTCCAATTTTCCATCTAGTTTTCCTGCTTCAACTCCATCGTCGTCGTCGTTGCTGTTTGTGGGAGGGTTGTCTTGAGAAAGTTTTGAAGCTTATGTATAACTCCTTCGTGACAATCGGCTAAGATTAGTACCATGCCCGTAGTTGTGGCTACAACTCTTCAATCGGTACAGTGCACCAAAATCCTTTCTGATTTTCAATCTTTGAGAGAATTTCTTCAAGTTTTACAGGAAGCTTGTTGGGGTTTGTACAATTGAGTCGAACTAACTCTTCCGAAGAGTTGCAAATTCATCAGACTTGCCATTTGTGTACCTAATTGTTTGTATGGAAATGGGTGTCAACAGACTTGCTTGGATTCTCTTGCACGTTGAATAATCACTCGGACAAGCTGCAGGACGCGATTTACCCGTTTTCAATAACTCCGCTACACCGGAAATGTAAGAACTATACTGTCTTGGTGTTTCAGAGTCAACATAATCTTTAACCGTAAATAGAGTTTGGATTTACGTGCTCATGTTTTCTCTTGATTTGTACTTCCTGGTCGTCTTTTTTTTTCTGATTTTGGTGCGATGCTCAGGCTTGGAGGATTTGGTTTCAAATAGTAGCCGGCAAGTAGAGTTTTGAAATTTGTTTAGAGTCACCTGTTTTTGCGAAATCTGAGACTTTGACTACCCTTTTTTAGTATGGATCTATTGACTTTTCATTTTAGAACATAATCAGTTCGTCAATGACACCACAAGTCCATACAAGTCTCTGGAGGAGCTTTGCGATGAAGATATCTAAGCATCCACCCATCTTTGAGTAAACAAAATTTGTGCCAAATTAGGCAGAGAGCACCCTAGTACGAGAGTCGATACTGTGAACGAATCTGTTGAATCCTCTTTAACATTGGTTAGTTTGCAAGCTAACATCCGTTTGTTTAACTAGATCTAGTGGCTTCCCGTCTGCTGCCTACAGAAACCATGAATTAACCAGTTGAATACCTCATAAAAGTAACAAAAAGTGAGACCAATTGTGCCTAATCTATTCTCTATGCGAAAACCAATGGTTGCAACTGCAATTATGCTTTCCAAGCTGAAATCTTGTGGAAGGATATTGGATTCTGGTGCGGGCTGTTTACCAGGAGAAAGTTTGGAGGTTATGGACCCGCTACGACTAAAGTAAAGTCTTCTGGAGAATATTAGGTTCACTTTTTAATGTAAGGTCAGAGTACATACTTGGGTGCTAGTCAAATTGCAGAACAGTATTTGATACCACCAAGATTTTAGAATGCAAATTCTAAGAGAAAGGCTCTTACATGTGGGCAATTAGTTAAGATTTCTTCTTTAAGTGTCCACATGCTGTTGCCTTAGTAGTCGAGCTTGATGGATATCGATTGGGCTGTAGGGTCATATCTACTAGATTTGGATTCTAGTTCAACCATGGAAACTTCAAACCCTCCTCCATTTTCACTGAAGCCAATCCTTTGGAATTCCTTCGACTGATGTCCCTCAGGCTGTAGGATCAGACCAGTTTATCAATGTTGATGCAACCATGAAAACAATCCTTTAATGTAACCCATTACTGTGACTTTTTTTAATTACTCCAAAATAGTTTGAAATTTGGATAAACAAAGTAATGTGTGTTTTCAAGTATGAAAGCAGGCTTGTTCAAGTGGAGGTATAGGTCTTTGTCTTAGAAATCAATTTTCACTTTCAAAGTTTCATATGTTTAGAGGACCAATAAATGACAATGGAGGTAATACATAAATCAGGCACAACATGAGTGCGGGCTCTTGCATTATTCATGTGGATTCCATGAGACATGGGCACAATAGTGAAGTCAGTATTTGACTGCTGAGAAGATGAGGCACCTGAAGTGCTATCTGTACTTGAATTCGTAAAATGGTCATGTATTGTTAATGGTAGTTCTCATATTTAGGCTGAAGGCAATCAGGTTGGTGGTTGCAGCACTTTGATTAATTAATTACATCACCTTGAATTTTTGTTTTCATCTGTTGTTGGATTTTTATGATGCTTTTGCAATTATCTAGTGCCAGAGTGGAAGCATAGTGTTGATGAAGGCAAAATCGAGGGTGATCAATGCATCCAAATAGTTCCGAAAGCTAATAACATTCTTTGTATTATAAAGGTCTCAGGATGTGTCATACATCAGTTCAACTATTCGAGTCCACTTCAGCCATGCATATGAGAGTTATGAAGCCTCATCGATGATACAAGTCTAGTCTCGTACCAATTTGATTGGGTAATCATATTTCTTTGCAACTCAACCCTACATCTGTTGCTTTATTTAATTGTTGATCATCTTGCTGAAGTTTAACGATGTTGAAATGTATTGATGCCCACATGTGAGGACAATTATCTTCTACGTCTGCTTATGGATTGTTTAATTTATAGCTTGTTTTGCAATACAATCTGTACGTAGTCAATTTGTTCCGTTGTTACCCAAAATTGCTTGTGAGGATGCTATTGTACGAACTAAATGTGTTGGTTCACATGGTACATGATCAAGTTAATTGAACTGTTGTATTTGCACATCAGATTCCATTGTGAGAGAATGAATCAGACTATGGCCTCTTTCCACTACACTGCATCTGATAGTTTGTAGAAAAAGCTCCTCAGAAGATGAAGTATGTATAGTGATATAGACGAAGATTGGACAATTTTAGGCATGGTAAGCTCTCAAGTTTATGTCTGTAAGTCTCAGCAATGTTTTACTGCATTTGTTGAAGATTTTTTCTTATCTTCTTGTGAAGCAATGATCCCTTTGTCAATAATGGACTCTTTTGTAGTTTGAAAGTACTTGCTATTTTTGCACATTTATTTTTTTTAGCATTATCAATATATTTGTAGAATGTTGGGTTGTCAAGGTCGGTTTTCAGGTAGGGAATTTTGTCTATTTATTGTTTGAAGAGTATGAGAGTATTTGTTCTTGAGAGTATCTTTTCTTGTTTGAAGATTGTGAGAATATCTTGTTTTGGGTTGCAGTATGGTCGTGATGGTTTCTTGTGACTGAAGCATAAAGTCCAAGGACATTTATTCAGGAGCAACTTACCCTACTATTTGATGTAGAGATACTTGTCTGTGAACAAGTGAATCAGGAGGGTGTAACAAATAGTCACAATGCTGGAGTCTGTGAAGTTATTTTCCTTGTAGAAAGAGATATTGCTTGTAAGTTGTCTATCACTTTTTACTTGGGTGCAGTAATGCTCTTCATTTTTAGAAATTTGTCCTGGAAACTGATGTACTGATGCAATCCTGACATATTTGTTGTCTGTGCTTTTGTGTTAGTCGAACAAGTCTGAGAATAGTCTGTTATTGGCTTTTCAGAATGTAGGATGCTTTAAGTTCTCTCTTTGAAATTAGTTGATTTAATTCTATTGATAAGCGTTGTTATAGTGATCTTTAGCCAGAAGATATGACCAACAATCTTTGTTTTTATCTTCTTCCAGAGTTCGTGTACAGGATTTGGTGCGGAAGTACGAAAATCATTTAATTGAAAAGCACCATTCAGTTTTCAGCGATGTCTTTCAAGAGCTGAACTTCACCAAGCTCTATAGCTTCACTTACATCCTCAATGGGGCTGCTGTTCGACTGACGTCTCACCAGGTAAAGAATTTTAAGCTCTATCAGGTCTGAATGCAATTACTTCTGGTATCTAAACATTATTCAGTTAATAGTGCAAGTAATTATTGAGAAATATGTATCATACTTAAATTCTCATCTAGAGACTTCTGCGCATAAACGATTACTGAAGATGTTGACGGAGACATTTGTCCATCTCCTCCAGCTTTGACTACCACGTTAGGAGCAGAATCATGGCCGGGTTGTATTGAGAGTTGTATTGATAGGATGGTATAATGGGCTCAAACAGAAGATATACTCCCTCCGTCCCCAAATAAGTGTCCACATTAGAGAGTAGTGACCGTTTTTTCTAGTACGGAGTAATTTTCATTGAGGTTGCAGTGAACACAGAAAAAGATCTTTACTGATTTTGGTCAAATAAAATTTGGACCCTTTTAAACTATGCATTTTACAATAGGGTCAATGAAATTGGTAAAAAGAACATGAGTTTCCAATGCGGACTTATTTTGGTACGGAGGGAACGTAAATCTGTGCACTTTTAACAAGTTTTGTGTTTGGTCACTGCAAAAATGAATCCAGGTATTTCCATTGACATTCCTCTAGAATTTATAAAATCAGATTTTATAGGTTTTGTAAGCACATGTTATTTTGTTGTTACCATAGATTGATAACAGCACTTGCATTTGTGTGAGCGAGAATTACACTAAAGATCTGAAATCCATTTTGGTGTAGTGGTAAATTATAATCTCAAAGACTTGTGTCCCTATTGTAGGCTGTGAAGTTGGCGGAGCATCCCTCAATGGTGCATGTGCGGAAGAGTTACAAGGTGCAAGTGGCAACAGTGCACACTCCCGAGTATCTAGGACTGAACTTACCTTTGGGGATTTGGTCGGAGATGGGTGGAGTATAGGGTGCCAGGGAAAACGTGGTCATTGCCATTGTGGACATCGGCATTAACCCCACACATCCGAGTTTCTCCATTGCAGGAGAGAAGCTCTATGGTCCTCTGCCAAAGTTCTGAGGAGGCTGTGAGGTTGCCAAAGAGTTTCCCGTGGGCTTTTGCAATTTTGTGCTGCCGCTGCTAGTGAAGATGGTGTACGTATCTAACGCCTCTCTGCATTATACATCCCTGTTGCCCAGCGCATAGAAGGTCATTTAAATTTCTTCACTCACTTGAAGGGCTCTCCTATCATCATCGTTTCAGTAATGTTTGATGAAATGTGTATATTATTTGTGTCATGTTCAATTTGAATGCAACACAATCCTCTAGCAGGGAACAAGTCAAATTGATAAAAAAAGGTGTCTATGTATTTATATGATTGAGGTTATGCAGTACATTCTACACAAATGTGTTTTTGCTTATTTCTTAGTCTTTTGTGGATAAACAGCTAGATTAGGAAGACCCATTGTGTTGGAATCATTCAAAAATAAAGACTTCTTTCTCTACTTATGGTTTTGATAGATTACATAAGTATTATCAATCTCAAATATCATGCTTTTTGTGAAGAGAAATGACTGTCTTAATTCTCCAATTGAAATGATTTCTAGTTTTAATCAATGCTATCATCCTCATATTTCCCTAAGATTTGAGATACTAGATAGTTTGTGTTATTTTGAGTGCGTGAGGGTATTCATGTTCAAGTATATGTGTGCACGTGTGAATGTTTGTGTTCCATTGAGCATGCATATTTGTGTTTCATTGAACACCTATATGTTTGTATACCATGCATTGTGTATGTGCAGGTTTGTGTTCTAATGTGTGCGTATAGGTTTGTGTTATAGTGCATGTGCATATTTGTGTTCCACTGTGTGCATGTTTGTGTTCCATTGAGCGCGTGCACGTTTGTGTTCCATTGAGTGTGCGCTTGTTTGTATTTCATTGAGTGTGCACATGTTTGTGTTCCATTGAGTGTGTGCATATTTTTGTTCCATTTAGTGCGCGCACATTTGTATTTCATTGAATGTGCATATATTTGTGTTCCATTCAGTGTGCATAAGTTTGTGTTCCATTGACTGCGTGCACGTTTGTATTTCATTAAGTGTGCATATGTTTGTGTTCCATTCAATGCATGTAAGTTTGTGTTCCATTGAGTGTGCATAAATTTGTGTTCCATTGAGTGTGCACAAGTTTGTATTCCATTGAGTGCGCATATGTTTGTGTTTTGTAGAGTGTGCACACTTATTTGTGTTCCATAGAATGTGTGTACACATGTTTGTGTTCCATTGAGTGCGTACACATGTTTGTATTCTATTAAGTGCGTGCATGCATGTTTGTGCTCCATTGAATGCGTGTATGTATGTTTGTGTACTATTAAGTGTGTGCTCACATGTTTGTATTCTATTGAGTTTGCACATGTTTATGTTCCAATGAATTTGTGTGCATTTGTGTTATTTAATTTTGAGTGCGTGCATGCGTTCATGTTTCTTCATGAATGCATGTACATATGCATTCATATTGAGAGTTTTTGTTTGGTTGCGATTGACAACCAAAAAATCAAGCGACTACCAATGCATTCGGATATTTTTTGCAATGGATTCCATTGTTACAAAAACATGGCAAAAAAAACCGTAGTGGGAAATTGACTACGGGTTTTTTTTACCATGTTTTGTTATAGTGTGGGGGGTGCACAATTTCTCGGGCGAACTCCAGTTGGGCTCAGCAGGAGCTGACCGCACCCCCTTGCGGTACCGCAAGAGTCCTGGGGGTGGTAAGCCTAGATTCTACATCCACCGATGATTAGGGTCGCATTTTGGCATTCCGGTTGTGTTAACTAGTCCAAATTTCGTTCCTTGGGCTTTTGTAAAAACAACTGATCTTATTTATTGAAGGTTTAAGGATGCGGTAGCTGTGCTTGTGAGATGGGGCCAGTCAGCAGACAAATGTCATGCCACTTAGAGTCAGTGTAAAGTGAGTAGCGATATTTCTCTTGTCGAAATGGTCATTTTCGTGCTTCTTGAAAAAGTACATGTTAGTCTTGTCTGCAACTTATGAGCTATGTGAAAAGACTTTGAATCTGTTAGCGAGGTTGCTTTTTAGTTTCCCTCCTTGAAATTTGTTTGCGGTGTGAAATCCAGGCTTACCTCAGTGCTATTATAGTTCATTTGTACAATGAAGATTTAAAGCAAGCACATTTGAATGAGAGAAAAGAATGAGTAATCTTCGTTTCGATTCTAACTCCCCTACACCAGTCGTTGCTTTTCGAGGGGTGCACAATTTCTCGGGCAACCTCCAGCTGGGCTCGGCAGGAGCTGACCGCACCCCCTTGTGGTACCGCAAGAGTCCCGGGGGTGGTAAGCCTCGACAGAATTTTGTAAGAGATTTCTTCGGCTTCTTTGCTGATCGAACAGAACAATCCCTGACTCGCTCGGTTTGAGGTTTAGGCCCAATCTTGAGGATCTTGGGAGTGTTGGTTTCTATTTTTTGTTAAAAAAAAATTCGGAGCACTCAATGCTGAAACACGAGGATACACCTGTGAGTGGACGGTGCTCTTTGTGAGTGAATTTGCTGTTTGTGCGAACTAAGTGTGTGAACGTGCTCTTTGTGTGAACTAAGTGAACACACTTGTTCTTCTTGCAAATTGAGTGAGTGAAATTGTTCTTTGTGCGAACTGAGGGAACTTGCTCTTAGGATCGAGGTGGTTGAATGGTCTCTACGGCCAGAGCATGATCGAATAGGAACCCAAGTACCAAGCTGTAGTTGCAGCTCCTTGCGTGCAAGTTCTGGAGTCCTGACCAGCCTTGCCCCTTAGAGAAGAAGAGGGTCAATGTGTGTGAAAGCTTTTGCCTTCTGAACTGATTGATCATGATGGGCTGGGATGGACGTACTAGCTTCATGAGCATCGTGCACCTCCTTGTGACCACTGACCAGTGCTCAGTTTTGTTGCTATCTGGCCATGATGTGTGCAACATGTCCTTCAAATTGTCAACAATTTGGCCCCTTGCGGTACCGCAAGGGGAACAAAGATATCTTGTTTTTTAAGTATTCATTGAATCTATAACAAAGGAGTTCCTCAACATTTAAAAGTGATTTGGTTTTTAAAGTCATTTGTGTTACTTATTTCAGATTCTCATCTCTTGTTGGCTCAAGTCTCCAGTTGAAATTTCAGTTTGCATATTAGTTTGATATAAACCTCCAAATATGGCTGATCTCCCTAGCCCCATCTTTGCCCATAAAATGAATAATTGAATTTTGGATGCTAGTCTTTTTTTTTAGTGATTGCCTTGACCTAGTCTCATTTTAACTTGTACTCCCTAAAAGGTCCAATTTCATTTTGATTACCTATAGGATTGCTACTAGAATGTGTCATTCAATATTGAGATTGAATTATTCTATATAAGGGTAATGATTTTCTTTTATCATGTAAATTTCAATTAATAAGCCCCTTAATGTTTGTCTTTGAAGATTGAGCCACAGACACCTATGGACTTGGAGGGTCATAACCTTGAAGACAATCTTGTGGTGAGTAGCTTTTGACATTAGATTTGTCATTTTGCAATTCACATAATAAAAATGAGTGACCTTTTTGATTCCAAGATTCAAGAGTAATAGATTCCTAGTTTTGCAATTCTATAAGAATTTTAGGGAATCCTCAACTAGAGGGGTCGGGAAGCTTGGACACATTCTTTGGTATAAATGTTGGATTTTTTCATTGTTACTATATTTATGTATCAAATATCATTTGTCTATTAGTTCATTTAAATCAAGTGATTCTTTTCTTAAGTTGTATGCTTTTGATTGAAGCTTAATTGATGCAATGTGAATTAGGATCCAATTACACCTGCTTTTACACAGATATCTTTGTCCAAAGATACCACACCTCAATCTGAACAAGAAACCCAACCAGAGATTGGTGATACAAATAGTGAGGAGGATTTGGAGGTGGTTGGTGACAAAGAAGTGATTGGTGATGAGCAAGTGGTTGAAGAATATGTTGATGAAGATGATCTTCGCCGAAAGCACAAGGTCGATTCGAATACTATTATAAACAACATGCGGTTTAGGCCTATTGCCCTCTCCCGAATGACCATTCTACTATGTCTCCTCTTTCCGATGCCCATCGTGAGGCCTACTTTGACATGCGATTTGACCAAATTGGACCAAGAATATGTTCACAACTATCGTGAAGGATCTCCTGTTTTTTACATATCTACCACAAATGCAGAGGGACAAACAGAACTTTTATCATCAGATGAGCGTGCAAGCTTCAGTCCTCTTTGGAAGGAGGAGGTCCTAAAGTTTGAAGAGAAGCTGGATCGTACCCCCGACCTCCATTGCTTGAAAAACCTCAAGTTTTTTATATGTGATGGTAACCACCGGCACATTGCGTGGATGTCCCACATTGATTCAAAACACCCAACAATCCAGATTGGCATGTTCAGGTGGATTGTATTGTGTTAGAGACAAAAGGACGGATCGTGGCTCTCATGCAAGCAATGCATGCTATTAATAAGTAAGTACATCTTTTGAATTTTTTGATTTTTTTAATGTGTTTTCTGGTGAATTGGGCTCATTTCTTTACTACAGGCATACAGAAGAATCACATGTCAAGACAAAGTTGATCCACACTTTGTATCAAGTGAAAAGATATGGTGAGATGCCTCTCAAGGAATTCCAGGAGTTGCTCACAGAGTCTGATTATGGGAAGTGCTAACAAAATTCTAAGAAAACATGGTACTGCATGACTTTAGAGGTCTTTACCTCATTCATCTTTCAGGTAATTATTTTTTTGTCAATGTTTAATTATGACCTATTATTTAGCTTTCTAATTTGTCCTTTCATTTTTCAAATTTATTTTGTTCTTTGATTTTAACGTTTTTTAATGTCTTCAATCTTTGATTTTGATCTTTGATTTCGGCTATAATTTGGACCTTTTCTAATGATATTTTTCGCTGGGTATTTCTTTAGCACGAGATTGCAGAGGCGGCTGACATAGCTGCAAGGGTGTACAATGAATGCACTCCTGAAGGGGAGGCTACTGAAAAAGGAGTTGTAGCAGCAATGCAGAAGAGGGCTAAAGACAGACTGTCACATCTTTATTTCAAGATGGCAAAGATGGTCACCGTAGCTAATCCAGCCCTTGGTTCTGAGTGGTTTCAAGAGGTAATAGTTTGGATAATCATTAATCTTTTTGACATTTCAGTCATCTAATATTTTGCAAATATTGATTATTTTTGTTCATGTAGATTGAAAGGCATTGGAGTTTGAATGCTGAGCCTGAGATGACACTCGATAAGCTCCAACTTATAGCCACCTCAAATGTAGATGCTATCTACAAGGTGAAATGGTTAAAATGGTGGAATCTTTCCAAACATTCAAGAGAAGCACGAAAATTTCCAGCCAAGCCTATGAATGATGACAAGCTTACGGCTTTTCTTCACAAGGCAGTGTGGTGGGCAGGGGTAAGTGGTTTGATCAAAGTTGTACCTTCATTTTAAACATGTGGTTGCATATATTAAATACTGAATTTTCTCATGGTTTTCTACAGATTGAAGGCTCTGCGGTTTCAGAGGTAGAACTAATATCTACTCGGGACAATGTGACAATTGACATGGCAAGCCCTTTGGAGCCTTTGACGGTACAAGACTACATTGAAGAATGGCGCATGCGGATTTGGGACCAAGCCTTTGGAAATGAGCTTGGTGGAAAGAAACCTTTTAAAAAAGGAGACTCTTTCTCAAAGTTCTTGGATGCCGACAACATAACTAAGTGTGTTGTTTTCAGGTATGAAATCTTTGAATGATTTGTCACTTGTCATTTTACATTCTTATAATTATTTGTGCCTCTAATTATTTCTGTATTGGACTTAGGTACTTTAAGTTGGAGTTGTACAACAAAAAAGCCATCTCCAAGCACGATTTGCCTCCTTTCTTGAACGATTGGATAGACCGTTGGTCTCCAAAATATATGTTCTCTCCATATCAAATCAAGACTTATACCACTGCTCACCTTCAAGGTTGTGGTTGGTATTTGGAGTGTGATCCTTCATTTACACCTTCATCGGAGGTTGCATACCGGCAAGGTCTTCAGTCTCTTGCACCTTCAGATGTTTTTACGGATGAATATGCCGGTTTGGAGGAGGGTGCCAAGGAAGAAGCAATTCGCAAACGGCTTGAAGAGGACCAGAAGAAAATGGAGAAACAAGCCAAGGATGCAGAGAAGGCAGCTGCACGAGAAGAAGAAATGAAGAAGAAAGCTGCTGCAAAGGCTGCAACAAAAGAGACTCAGAAAAAGGGCAAGCAAAAGAAGTCAACTCCTAATGCAAATGCCCCTGCCTCATCAGTGGACAACACATCGATTTTAGAGGTGCAACCTTCAAGTGGTATACCTGTGGCATCCCATTATACTCAACTTACCGAAGTGAAAACTCGTGTACCTCTACAAAGATCAATGGACACAAATACTCCAGATGTGGCTGAGCTTATTTTGAATACAAATGTGGATTTGGTTCTTAACAGGGTTGTTCTGCCGGACATTACGACATTGCGACGTCACGAAACGTCCAGTAGACCCTCCGGGACGTCCATAAAAGTCAAATTTACCTTTGACTTTTTAAAAATTACCACGTGGAAAATAATGCCACCTGGATGCCTGCGTGGCAAAATTTAGGGCGCATGCGGGTATAGCGATCAGGGCGACTGCGGCTAGGCGACTGCGGGTAGCGGTTTATCGTGGGGGCGACCGCGCTAGGGGCGATCGCAGGATTAGGCGACCGCGGCTCACCCGAAGTCGCCCCATCCACAGCCGCGGTCGCCCTACACGGACCCGTGGTCGCCCCATCTGCAGTCGCGGTCGCCCCACCCGCACCCGAGGTCGCCCTACACGGACCCGCGGTCGCCCCCTTCCAATACGCGGTCGCCCTAAGCCGCAGTCGCCTCTAGCCGCAGTCGCCCTGGCGCCACCCGTGGTCGCCTCTGATTCGCACGCGCCCTGGATTTTACCCGTACTCGCCCCTATAAAGTCGTGCTCGCACAAGGCATTGGTACCTTCATTCTCCATCGAGGCTCTTTGTCTTGCATCCTTCATTGGCTGCATGCATTAACTTCGGGTTGAATAATTACTTCTTTCTTCATTCATCCACGTTTCCTTATTGGTGTTTTGAACACCAACTTATCTCATGGCTACAGAGCAGACCCCGGAGGTGCCCCCCGTTGTTCCACGCAATGCACGAATCACTTATGTTGCGAGGAAGTCTATACTAGACAAAAATCGGAAGCGTAGGGGCAATACTCATCGCAAGCGATTACACATGTTGAACAATCTAATCACCCCGCATTTAAAGGCTGGAGCGAGGAGGAGGAGCCTTGGTCAATTCAAATGTGCGAAGACTACATTGAATGGTGTCACATTGGGAAATTGTTTCCGGCATGGCGCCATCATCATAATCGGCATACAAACAAGGTGAACTTGAAATATTGTGAAATCCAGCTTTTGTTCAAAGGTGCATCGAAATTTGGCAAGTCCTCTACAACACTCCTTTTATAGAAAGGAATGAAGTCACGCTTTCCATTGCTCGAAGAGCGTATGCTGAGGTGGTTTTAAAAAAAGAAGTGGATTGGTCCACCATCAAGGAAAGTATGTATGTTTCACCTCCAGAGATTGGATCAATACCAAGAGGAGTCTTGAAGTTTCCGGAGGGTGGACTTGGACCAATTCGAAAAGATCCTTTCGATAAGAGTGTCATCGAAGTTATCACATCGGAATCTGAAGAAGATAGCGATTCCGATGGCACACATGCTCCAAGGCCAATACGGGTTGCTCCACAAATTGCCCCTGTACCAGTAATTCAAGAGCCAGCTGTCAGAGGAGCTTCATCATCACGAGGACGAAAACCTAGACGCCCCTCTAAGGTTCCACACTCGCCGAATCAAATCACACTTGGATCGACCTCAGCAACAGTTCGCAGTCCATCATTACCACTGCAAAATGCGACCGATGTCTTCGACTTCGAACCGAATGATGAAACGCTTGTGGATGCGAGCGTTCCTGTTCTTTTAGCTCAAGGGGATTCAACCACGGCTCTCAATAAGGCTCTTGACCTCTTGAAGACCAAAGACACGACAATTGCTTCACTCCAATCTGATGTGAAGAAATTGCAATCAAATTTGGACTAGAAGAATGCTCTCATCTCAGAACAAGCCAAAGAACTTCAACGCCTTTGACAAAAACAACATGAGACGATTACTTTGTCAGATATGGACGAAGGTTTCATTGAATATAATCCCCATCATTTGGAGAGGGTCGTGGAAGACCTCACTAGCGGTCTCATTCAGTATACTCCTCCTAGCAAGCGTGTCAAACGTTCTTCAGTATTGCCAACTACGATTTTCCCTACCGTCACGGAAGATGCTATCGTGGGGGCAGATGGTGTTCACGAGACTCAAGATTCACTTTCATTTCCTTCACTTCCACTCCCCGTACCGGTACCATCTCCGAAGAAACTAGGCCTTCGAGAGGAAAACAAGATGCTTCGTGCACGATTGAATGAGTTGGCAGCAACATACTATCACTGGAAGGTTGCGTGCATTCTCTCCGTGGACAGATCACAGCAAGTTGTGAAGGAGTTGGACAAAATTTCAAAGAACTTCATCGCAAATGCCCCTAAACGTGAGAATGGACTCACATCATGGGCATTTATGGAGGACATGTTTCCTGAGAATATGCCTATGTTGAACACCCCTGGAAATGAAGGAATCAATTGGACACAACTTGCTTGGGACCACAAAAACCAGATGTCGTGCCATGTAGATGAGAAACAACGACAACTTCTGTGGCCGAAGCCAGCAACTTTTGTTTTGGACCATACAAAATGTCCTATATGTCAAGAATCCTTCGGCCCTGAAGGAGGATGGGCACTTGGATCATGCGTGCACGTATACCATCCTCAATGTCTAATAACACAATGCCTCATACGGAGACGTTGTGTTATTTGTTCAGCCCCATTCCATGATCGTTTATACGCCTTATTCAACTTGATGACATATATGCCGCCCTCTTGGGAACACACTAGTGACACAACTCCGGAGACCAGATTATGGGGCCGAGACTTGATTTGGAGTTGGCGACAAGGCCAACATGATCAAGAAAAGGGCACAGATAGTTCTCAATTGAATTGGGAAACTGACCCAGAAGAGATCGTGCAAGTTGCATCCAAGCACATGGGAAACGGTCCACAGAACGAGGGACGGAGGGCATTTTTTTTCCAATGCCTTGGTGGATTTTTCGATAAACAATCACAAAGCTTCATGTGGGGACGTCATCCAGAATGTCACCGTTGGAATTTTGAAGGAATAAGAGTGTGCGACCAGACTGCAAATGCCTCTGAAGAAGATCTTACTAGTATGGCATTGCTTGACTCTACATATGGGCCCTACTACACGAGTCAAACAGTTGACTATTTATTGGAGAAACACTCTCCACAGACCATGAAGACCCTCCAAGCCTTGAAGGATTCCAACGTCTTAGAATCCATTCTAAATGCGAATGGACCAGATTCATGCACTCGCGCCAAGCGCAAACTTGTGGTTGGAGAATCATCCAACCACGAGCGTGGTGAATCAAGCAATGCACATGAAGACCCAAATGTTTAGGGTTTAAGATGCTAACTATGGTTCTATAGCTAGCCTCGTAATCATCTAGGTCACTTGTGACTTTTCGTCATACTATATATATAAAAGAAGGCTCTTAGAGTCTTCTTATACGATAATACGATGGAACTTCATCACTATTTGCATTGTGAAGTATTAACCTATTTGTTATTGTTATAGTTTTATTTGATGGATTCTAGTAGGTTTTCTTCATTAATTGTTATTTCATAACAATTTTGTGTTACCTTTTTTTTAATATATACTTTTTTTTCGGCTTTACCTTACTGTGTAGAAATTCTATTGTTTGCACTTGTCTAAATAGTGAATGGCTTCATTTCTATAAATACAAATTGAATCTTTGTATTAAGGAAATTGATTTGTTTTTTATTCTTGTTTTATAACAAAATACTCTTTCATGTTGGATCATTGAAAGAAGTAGCCTACGTCAGTTTTATTTTTGAATGAAAGAAAGGTACTTCGTTCATTAAATCCTATACAAGAAGACCGCATTTTTTTATTCTAATAATTTATATGATAAATATCGAAAAATGAACAATGAGAGAAGTTGAAGGTTCAAATTTTTTTTAACATACATACTTTTATGGAATAATATAGACAAAATATGTCTTTTGAATTTTGTTTTTCCATAATTCATTGTTCATTGACATATTAGAGAAAAATTAATTTTCCTAATTTTATGTTATTTGAAAACCATCGGCAAATGTATCTGTAAACCAAGGATTGTACAAATATAGATTCATTTTTCAAAAAATCACATATTATTTGAATTCTCTAAAAAGTCTAGAATCCATGTTATAATTAGAAACCAAATCAACACACTTCGGACATCCATTAGGTATAATAAATGAATTTTTGAAGGAAATTTCTAAACCAAAAAAAGGTTTGAATTGAAGTTCAATTAAATGTCCAAAAATTGATTTGACATTTGGATCTTTATTTCAAAATTTATGGATAAAAAGGAGAAATAATGTTGAAGTTTTTGGTAATTTTTGGGCCTATGAAGCCTTCTATGATTTTTGCACATTACTTTTGATTAGAAGCTTGAAATCTCAATTCTCATACGGATTTTTGGAAAAAATAAGTGAACTTTGTCACACAAATTTTTTAGAAAGTTATCTTTTTATCAATGTTAATTTACTATGCCAAAAAGATTATCAAAGTTTGCTAAAAAAATATCATAATTTTTTATTATTACCACAATTGGAAATTTGGAATGTACCTAATTTATTTTTCTTAAAACTCCACTTTCGTTCCACCATAAAAACATGAAGTATTTCTTCTATCAAATGAATGTAATTAGTATTTTGTATTCTCCATTTATAGGGATTGCATCTCGGAAAACTTCATTTTGAACTTTCGATGGCCATATCTTTCAATCTGTGCGGTCAAACTTCCTAAACATTTCACCACATGATCTTAGGCAAGTAAAGTACAAGATCCTACGGTTGGATATTATGGAAAAAAAAATCTTCTTTTGGATGAATGCAACACAAATGGCACCACAAAGTAATTTTTGGAAAAATTTGACATTCCTCCTTTAGAAGTTAATCATTATGTGTTCTTTTTTATAAATAAACATTTGTCATTACAATGTCCTAAACAACAAAAAATAGTTGATTTTATATTGATTTGGGTAGGGTTTTCAATTGGTGGAACAATTATTCAAGTGGTTATGTCCTAAACTATCATAATACTATTTCACATCTTCAATAAAATATCCTCACGACTTGCACATTTTTCCCGAAAATTGCTTTTTACATTAATTACAAAAAAATTACATCCTACAATAGGACACACTTGTCCAAAACGCAAAATCAAAGTACAACCCTATAATACTTCACTTCAACGTGTGGTATTACAAAAATCTTCTTCTTTGGGTTTTGGACCTATCTCTTCAAGGTCTTTACGAGTAACACCTCCAGCTGTAGTACGCACTTTCCACTTCATCCAAGCGCGCTCAAATTGAATTTGTGAATCCAATTGTCCCACCTCTTTCACTGATTCCACAAATTTCTTCTCATGTAGCTTAACAAGCTTCCGCAATACTGATACTTCTTCTTCTGTGGTACCGTATTCAGGAGCCATAGCGAGAAAATCTAGCTCTGAGGCACATTGTAGAGCAGCAACGTAGTTGGTCTTTTCTTCCTCATCTATTTGCCGATTGAGGACTCTTACGTCATTGTGCACCCGCCAACGTTCGCGTTCAAGAATTCTCAATTTCTGTTGAAGTATGGCATACACGTCCATTGGGTGTCCACGCTTCTCTTGTTTCTTCTTGTAATAATGATCTCTAACTTTTTTCATAGAAGCTAGGCGCTCGTCATTTTCAGAGATGGCCTTGTCTATGGCCTTCATCTCTTCCATCAACATAGGCACGGCGTGTGCTGTTGTGCCAACACTAAGTTCCATTGCTCTTATTTGGCGCAATTCTGACACATCTTTTTTCACCAAATTCAAGGCCTCAATTGCTGATTGTAATTGAGCCTCTATAACGTGCACACTCTCTTCTTCATCACCTTGTCTCCCATCTTGGTGGCCTTCAACAATTTTTTGGCCTACTCCCATATGCTCGTGACCTTCCATGACTTGTTTTTGGATGTTTGATGGAGTCTCTCGGTCCTCCACTTTTCTTTTGCCTTTCTTGGCAAGTTCCAACTCCAAGGCCTTTTTCTGGTCGCCCATGCCAACATCCTCATCGTCACTCTGAAAATTATACCCATCGTATTCATGGGTGTGTTCATCCGAGCTAGAATTAGGCGACCATACTACCTCTTCATCCAAAACAGCTAACTTCCCAGGCTTCACTCGTGCCAATGACTTCTTCACATCAATTGTTTCACCTTCTGCTACAATAGATGCTTCTTCCAGATGGTCTCCAACTAGAAGCTCCTTCAATGTTGACCAGTCCACTTTTTTCTTCAATATGTTTTCAGCATACACCATTTGGACCAGGAAGAAACAGAAATTGTCGTTTCTATACGGCTTGGGCTCCCTATACAACCTCATCCATACTTCCAAGCATCTGTGTATGAAGTCTTCATCTTTGCAATATGCAAGATTGGCCTTGTTTTGCCCCAGATGAATCTTGTGGCGCCAATGTGGAAACAACTTGTTGATGTGGCACCAATCAACATATTTGTTGACTGTTTTGTAAGTCCAAGGCTCAGGTTCAATCCTCCAACCCAAAAAAGCCTTGATTTTTGGATGTTGAAGGAGAGGCACTCGCTTCTTGTGACCTTTCCCCTTCCTTTTATGATCCTTGTCTCAAGCTGCCCTCTTCTGTGGTGAAGTCAATGGTTTGCCTGTACTAGGCTGGGGTACTCCAGTCTCATCCTCCATAACTATTGCTACCTGAGTACTATGCTACTCTATGGCTAACTTAACTAATTGTTCTACAACTAAAATGTTCTTTTCTAAAAACCTAAATCCCTAGAACAAGCAAACTTCACATTTACAAACCTATATGCATTTACAAAATGTTTTTTTTATTAAAAAAAAGGATACATACACATACATAACAGTATGCCAAACATGTGCAGAGCTCGAGCGCGAAAATGGCAATCAAATCCCGACGTGAAGTATGGAATCCCTTGCTCACGGGCACGCAATCAGCCACATCTAAGTGGGTGAAGGTCAATGCGCAAAGCAAGGGAGGTGGACTACGGGTCGGGGCGACTGCTTAAGTACCCGTAGTCGCCTAGGGCGCGTGCGCATTCAAGGCGACCGCGGGTCCAGGAAGGTGCGCGTTCGCGGGGTGCGACATCGTACGGGCGACCGCGGATGCGCGACCACGGGTGCGCGTTCGCGGGATGGGCGACCGCGCCTTCGGGTTTAGGGCTTTAGGGTTTTGGAAAATAGTAGTACTTTTGTTGTTTTAACACCTTCATTATCAAATATTATAGTCTTTCACTCTAGAAGTGATATATTTTTTTCCTATGCAACCTTTGATGATTATGTTTAATTTGAACTTGTCATTTTTAATCAAAGTGAAATAAAAAAAACTTATGAAAATGTTTACATTCCGTTTTAATGAAAGCAAATTCGAAGAAGCTCAAAATAGGCCCTGGGCATTTACTGGTTAATGATTAGTTCAGTGACTTCTTTGAAGTTAGCATCCCCTGAAGTCGTGAAGTCCCTAATTTGTAAGAATTTTGTATGGTTGAAATCGAAAAATCCTTTGTGTTGTAACTTTCTATAATCTTTGAAGATAGAACTTCAATAGTTCACCAAAAAAAAGATATCTATTTTCAATAATTTATTTCTGAGGAACCTCTCATGTATCTAGAAATGGTTTCGCAAGTAGTTAAAAAATAGTAGTCTTCTTCTATATTTAGGAAAAAATTAATTTGATACTCTATTAAAAGATTTTAAAACTATTCAAATTATATATGATAAGGGAAATAAATTGTAAATAGGCAAAGGTAGAAAATTATTGTACATGCCAAAATGGCAAGAAAGTGTTGATGGAATAACATAATTGACCATCCCTATGGTTTAAATGATTTCTAAACAACATAGTTGAGTACTATCTATTATTTTCTTCCTTCTTTGAAAATATTGCAAATAAAACAAAATAAAGGAATTCAATCTATAATTGTATATAAGTTAAAGAAGTTAAATATGCCATGAATAAATAAATTCACATCCATTCTTCCAAAATGTAATAAACAAATTTTTGTAAAGCATGATGACAAACTCCATTTTCTCATCCAAATATCCAATATGTCAGTAAGCCAATCTAAAATCATTAAAGAAAATAAAAAAATATAGTGCCTTTCAATATTTTCTTGGTTTCTCCCATTACAAATTTATAACTTCATTTTGACATTCAAACTTAACCAGTTAGCTATTCATAAAAGGTAACAAAACCGAATATTTGGAATTAAATTTTGATTCCATTCGAAATTTTTAAATTGAAATCTTGTACTTTATTCAAGATCTATAGCAAAACTATCAAACATGGAATGGCACAAGAAACTTCTCCACACGTAAAGTCATTACCTCCTAAATGCCCAAGGCGGCAAGGCCTATTTTGAGCTTCTTGGAATTTGTTCTAAATTGAAAAAATTGTCTAAATTTTGACAAGTTCGACAACTTTCTTTTAATTAAAATTGTTCAAATTTTAATTCAAGTATTCAACATGTTAGATCTTTCAAAGAATTTTATGTTGTAGACCATTTATCGTAAGTTCAAGAAAGATTGACTAGTTTTGGTACACTTTGGCCATAGTACTCTTGATTTTCCGGGAGTACTTTCAAAATAAAAAACAATTTTTAAAAAATATAAAAAATATAGTGAATGTATATTTCTTCAAGAAGAAGATATCCGATGAAGGAAAAGTGTAGAAAAGGTTTCTAAGTAGGTGAAGTGGTGAACTAGAAAAGTATAAATGGCTCATGGAAATAGGCACTTTTATTTTCCAATTTGTAAAAAATAGGGAAATTGGCCAAATTGGATCTTAAAATTTTTATAAAAACTATATATGTGTAAATTTCCAATTTTTATAAATCTTTTATTATCATTCTATAATTAGAAACATCTTCCCAAAAAATTGGAATCATTCTAATTATTTGGTATTTTTCTATCATACATTCACACTATAATTCTAGAACTCTAGGTTGAATTTAATATTTTTCAGATTTCTAATAAATAAAATTTGAAAATAAAATTAAAGTTTTCTTTGTATATTAAGAATGAAGACTTAAATTAGTTTTGCCCTATCGGGAATTTGTCATTGAAAATTTCGAGTGGGTACATTATGTCCCCCTTTGCCCTTCAAGGATTAAGTATTGAATATTAGTTTCTTTTAAGCTTTCTTCATAAATTCATGATGATCAGAAATTTTTACAAGAAAATTCAAATTCTGAATACATGCACTAGTCAATCATGTCAATTCATCTCTAATTAATCTCTAATCTAAAAAATCACCTAAAAATCTTCGCTTGTAAGGATTGAGGAGCAAAGAAATGGAGGATACAATTATTAAGGACTTTTTAGTTTCACTATACGGATAAAGGCTCATCATATTTTATTTAATTACTACCAACTTGAACTCTTGAAGTCTCAAATGTTTGGGTCCTTTGTTGCTTGAAGTCCCATATCTCTTAAGTCTATTTTAAATCTTTAAGGATGTAAATTACTAGAGGAAAAAAATCCCTTATACTATAGAGTACTATGGACAATAAAAACCTATAACATTTTGGGAATTGTAATTTTACTCAATATTGTCTATTATTGGGAAAAAAAATTGCACACTAAAGGGCCAACAAACATTGTCAATGTCATTGACTTCAAGCAATCAAGTGACTATTTAATAATATGACAAAATAATGAAAATCCTTTAACACAATTTAACAAGTAATTTGAACACATTCACTTTCAACGACACTAGTATGAGAGCTTGCAACAAAGAGCTTGTGAGCATAAAGCCTGAGTAATATATTCTTTCCCCATACTCCCCCAAAAGGTGATCTTATGAACTTGATGCAAACATGTCATATGACATTTCAACTCACAGTGAAGACAAATTTGACTCCAAGATAAATTGTATTTTAACTTTTAAAATACAATGCATGGAAGGCAATGGTTTGTACACTTTGTTTTGCCAAAAAAAAATGTATATATTCGTGTATAGTAATACAAAATGATAGGCTCACATTGTTGCCAACAATTTCTTCTAATGGCTCAACAATTTGCCTTCAACTAATGCATTCATCACTACAGGGGGGAATCGCGCAATACAAATGCTGGAGGCTTCATATACCATGGAGGCCCCATGACCAAATTCACCACCTCGGTACATGTTGGTCTCTCCTTCAGATCTTCATTTTTGAGTTGGCCCACCTTCATAGCAAAATACCTATATGCATCCATCGTTGTGAATGTCTCTTTGTCAAAAGGATACATATCCCCAATCTTCATAGCTTCCACCAGCTTTCCAATAGAATACGAGTCTGACTGCTTTGTATATTTATGCCTCGATTGCATAATTGGTATGCTTGTATCCGAATTAGGAGGTCCAAATGTATAAAACAACTCTGGAGCCACCCACCATCGTCCCTCTTGTTGCTTCCGTGTCTCTTCCTTGGTACCATATCCATAATGCGATGGGGCTTTTTCGTTTACACGGCTTGTAATTCCGAAATCACAAATTCCAATGTTGATTATTTCATTTGAATAATCAGGATAGTGCAACAATACATTTCTCGGAGATAAGTCATTGTGTAGTACTGATGATTGGTGCATGAGGTGAGTCACGTACACCAAGGTCCATGCCAACTTTGCCTTATGCCTTCGAAAAAGGCTAACTTCCTTTTGTTTCTCTTCAGGAAGTTGTCTAATTCAATGCACTTCGTGCCATTCAGTAGTTCGTGACACCAGCTTATCCACATTTAGTAAGTCACCCAAATGACCTCCATTCCACCACAATGTATACGCTTCCATGGTAATTGAGTTTAAGGCAAAAAACTTAATTAAGCCTGCATGATTTAAGGGGCATGCTAAGGCCTCTATGGACCGTTCCACCCGTTGATCACGCAAGTCCTTCGTTTTTGGCATTTTCCCCGCAAGAGCAATATTTGGTGGAATGGTATCTAGACCTGTAATTCGAACCTTACGCACCTTTCCGTGGCCACCTTCACGAGAAAAACCACCAAGGGCCTCAACCTTTGCCGTGGGTGGACTCCATATGATACTCACTCCACCATCTCTTGCAAATGCAGCCTTCACAGCGTCATTTTTCCACTTGAAAACCCTCGATCCAAACTTTGACAATCTCTTGGCCGCAGTATGCCACCACTCCATCTTCGCACGGAATTCCTTTGCCTCTTCATCTTCCACTCGTCCTGTGATTGGTGCACGGAACTCTATCATCAATTTCTTGGTATTAAAAGTTACTGCTTGAATAGTATCAGTCATCCAATCACAAAATCTGGAATTGTACATTAAATCCACGTCTTTGAAGTCCTCTGATTCATAACACTTGCTTAAGATTCAGGCCTCCAAATCCCCCGTCAGCTTCTCAGTGCCTGTTCCAGGATCCCTCAAATAGTTTGCCTCCAAAAATTGTACACTTTTTCCAGCGTACCATTGAAGGCACACCTCGTATGCATACCTCGTATAACTTGAAGGAGGATATGTTGGATCCTTATCATGAGCAGACTTGGACTTCTTTTTCTTCAATCGAGCTTCATTCCCTGTTGTTTCGCTTGTAAATATAGGCTCTTGAAAGTGTTGTGGATCATCCAAATCCCAAAGGGATTTTCGCCTCAAGGTACTGGTACCCTCTGTGGGATTAGGCATTTCTGAGAATATTGGATCAGTATCCAAAACGCCTTTGTGCCTCACGTCGCCATCTTCTATTGGGTTGGACATTGCGTGTAATCGAAAGCTTCACCGTAGCTTTGAGGAATTTTATAGATCAAAATGACAAAAAAATCCCCCCAAAATCAAATAAAGGACCCCGGCCCACGGGCATGCATTCAGCCACTCCAAGGCGGGTGAAAGACAATGCGCAAGGCCAAGGCAAGATGGCGAATGCGGGTCCTGGAGACCACTTAAGTACCCGAAGTCGCCCCGTGCACGTGCGGGTCCGATCCAGACGCGACCGCGGGTGAGGCGACCTCGGGTGGACAGGGCGACCGCGGGTAGGGGCGACCGCGACTGGGAGTGGTCACCGCGATTGGGGGGCGACTGCGGCTGGGGGGTGACCGCGGGTAGGGGCGACCGTGACTGGGAGTGGCCACCGCGACTGGGGGGGCGACTGCGACTGGGGGGCGACCGCGTCTGGGGGTTCTTCCGGGTTGAGGAGCTTCCATACTCTGTGAAGAAAGAGCTTCCTCCAGGCAAGGGCGAGAAGGAGGTGTTTATATCGCAAGGCAGTATCAAGGGAGTTGAAAATGAGAATGTGGTGGAAGTTTTGCTCAGGAAGGCAACTGTGCTGTGCATTGCCAAGTGTCGAGATAATCCCGTGCCGTCGGAGCTGCAAGTGAAAAGTACTCATCATGTTTTCAATCGAGTTTATGATGTCTACAACAAAAAACTTCTGAAGATGGATAAAATCGAGAAATGTCTCGGTGAGACTCGAACTTCAACCCTGCTGATAGAGCATTGCGGGACACTCGATGAAACCTATTTAGTAAATAGAATATTCTCTTAAGGGGCGACCGCACCTGGATGGGTAGTGTGTTCTGACGCAACTTTTCGCACCCGCGGTCGCCCCTTACCAAGGGTCCCCTTACTTTTAGTGTTTCCAAATTTTGTGAAGCTTCTTCATGTAGAGGGCTTGCCCCTTTGGTTCAAAATAAATAAATAAATAAATTGTGAAGCGTGGTCGCTCTAAAGGCGGTCGCTTTACACGACAACTAAAAATTTGTCATTAGGGAATAGTTTAATGTATTGTATGCTAATTTTTCAGTAAATGGAAAATCCCATTGTACTAAAATTTAACATTTAATAGAACAAAGCATTTGAGCCAAATGGAGTGAAGAATTAGAAGAGGTTATACTTTTGCCAAACTAATGCAAATCTTTGAATGCAATTCAATGAACATTCTCCAACTATGAATTTTAAACCTCTAAGTGATTTGAATTTGGTTTTATCCATAATTGCTCTTTTGAATACAAGTAGTAGATTTTGAGGAAAAAAATGAATTTAGGCACATATAGTTGTAGGATCCTATATTATGCTAGTTTGAAAAGTGGTGGAGGAAATTTCAAATTTTTCTACCATGAGAATTGCCTTGCTATTAACATTTGAATTGGTTGAAATTCTTTTGAGGGCCGTGACATGTAAGAAAATCTGGAAGTTGCCCTTCATACAATCACGTTTATATAAAACAATTGCCGTAAATGGTGGTGCTTATTTATACCAATGTTTAGAGGCAATTGATAATATACTTGAGAATTTTTTAACCATTTGGAAGTGTATAACATATTGGGAAAACATAGCAAGTAGATAGGAATATTGAATGATTTCAAAGACTAAGTTGTTAGTAGTTCAATTCTAGAATTGAAAATGCTAATTTCAATGGTTCAAATTTGAAAGAATTATCCTACACGTTATATTTAAATTATTGTCATAAATTTTGAATATTGAATTAAATGAAGAACTTTACAAACCATTGTACAATTTTTTATTTTTTATTTTTTGAACAAATGGGAGATCTATTGCATCCAAAATCCCTCTTAAAACTCGTGACGGATGCTACTATATGAGCCTAAGAATGTGAGTCCCTAAGACTAGAAGACGATTCACTTATAATATACGTGTCTAGATCATAGAAAAGAGATTTCTAGTACACTTATGTTAATACACACTTATATTATAGGATAAATGTTATAAACACGTTGAAATATTCTATAGTTGTGGCATACCTATTTATACTCTCTTGATCCATAATTCCATAAGTGATAATATTATATTTTCTTTACCTTGATAATCTCTGCATTTACCTAGTTAGAACTTGTACGCTTATAATTTTGAGGAAATTGTTAAAGTGTATAAGAACTTGTCCTATCTCTAAAAACTGAAGAGGATTGATATTAATTTGTAAAGGATAAAGGCAAGGATTAGAATAGAAGAAAACTCAAAATAATCCTTGATATTTTAATAAGATTATAACATATTGTTGGACAATAATACAATATACAATAGCTGAATAGCTACGTTTTAGAATATTTAGATCCTATAATTTTTCCACTTTGAATTTAGATTTTGTAATACTTGATTTTTGAAATGAATTTGCAAAAAAAAAATTAAATATATATTTGAAAAAATGGAAGAACTATTGCATTAAGATGAATCCAATATACAAAGCGGCCAAGCTTGAAAAGGGCCGAAAGGCTAGATAGAAAAGGAAATTGAGCACTAAAATCCCCCCCCTTGATGTTCCAAATGATGATATCATCAATCCCGTGAGCAATAACTAAGGAATCTTTCAATATTTGATCTACGATTTCACCCAAAAGAAAATAATGTTTTGTTCTCTCTAAATAGTTATTTAAGTAGAGGTTGATTTAAAGTTGACCCCTAACTTCAACTACTAATAGCTTAAACATTTAATTTTTTTCCAAGAATTCCAAAGGTGAGGTTACATCGCTTAACATCTTTTGAATGAGTATTCCAAATAAGGCATCACAGAATTTAATGTATATGAGGTTATGCACAACAAGAACCAAAATTTTTATAAAATAAAACAAGTTATTGGATTGAATGAGGTTCCCAATGCAAACCTCTTTTCAAAAAGAGGGAAATTGTTTTTTCTTATGAAATGAGGTTTGCAATGTAAACCACGCCAAAAAAAAGAGGGAATTGTGTTTTTGAAATAAATGAGGTTTCCAATGGGAACCACATCCAAAAAAATGTGTTTTTGAGTGCAATGAAGTTCTCAGTGGGAACCCTTTAAAAAAGAAAAGGGGTTCAAGATAAATATGTTTTTGAATTAAATAAGGTTCCTAATGAGAACCCTTACTAAATAATTAAGAAATTAGTTTTAAAATTAAATGAGGTTTCTGATGTGAACCTCTTAAAAGAAAATGCACTTTTAAATTTAATGAAGTTATGATGGGAAACTCTCTAAAAAAATAACAAAATATGTCTTAGAATTAAATGAGGTTCCCAATAGGAACCTCCCACAAAAACAAGGCTAATGTGCTTTTGGATTCAGGGTCTTTCACACCATAATCATCATATTCTAAAACCCAAAAATGAAATTCATGTTTTATTATGCTCTTAGATGTTTATTGGGGGTCGTAAGGAAAACAAAGAAATGATGTGATTTTGTATTTACAATGGCTCTCAAATGTCACCTTGAACTTAAATAAAAAACAATAGAGAATACACATGCTTCTATATTTTTTTATGTGAGCAATATGGGTCCAAAAAAAAAAGTTTGAATAATACTTAGTAGTCTACTTGGTAGTTATTTTTATATAGAGTACTTTTGCAACAATTTGTTTAGTTAGATATTTTTCCCAACAAATTAGATGGTGTACAACTTTGGACATCATTATTAATCTTTATAAAATGAATCTCAGCTTCCTATGCACAAAAATTATACACCAAATATTGGTGGAAATGTATACCATTGCATTTTAACTTATATAGGCATTCAATTACATTATTGAGCATTGAGCTTTGACATACTTCAGGTCATTACTGCACTATTGTAGTTGAATTCATGATTTTTTTTATTGATAGTGAGATTTTTCTTTTCATTCCTACAATGCATTTTTCTTTCAAGCCTTTCATTGATTGTGTTATTTTTATATTTATTTTCTCATGGAATTTTCTCCAAATGAGCATTCTTTAGTTAATATGATTTCCCTTTTTATTTTTTGAAAAAATGGGCATTTCCCTTTTTTTTTACACACCATTTCTTCCCATGAATCCTTTTTTTAGTTCACATCGGCTTCCTTTTCATTTCTACAACTATTTTTCAGAGGGCGAAATCCAAAATTCAGATTTCCTTGGTGAACAACCTGTGGTCGCCCAAGTCAGAAGGCGGGAAATTCAGAAATAAAAGACCTCGTAAAAGGACCCGCGGTCGCCCTGGCGTGGTCGCCCTTCCCGCACTCGCGCTACCCGCAGTCGCCTAGCACGGTCGCCCAGCACGCAAAACAAGTCCTGTAAGGAATCCGCGGTCGCCCTTCCCGCACTCGCCCTACCCGCAATCGCCCTCGTATGGAACGCACGCGCCCTAGGGCGACATCGGGTTCTTAAGCAATTGCCCCACCCGCATTCGCCCACTTCCAATTCCAACGCTGCACATTGCTCTGTCACCTGCTTCTCGTGGCTGACTGCGTGTCCAGTACTTGGGTTTTTTTACTGTGATTGTGTGGTTCGTGAATCTATTGGGGCAGCTATTGTCGCATTTTGGTATTTCTTAATACCTCCATCTACTTCAATCCAATGGACGCCACCCAGAGGAACCGTAAAGCCAAAGGCAAGATGCAAAGAAGACAACGACACGTCCTTGTGGACTCTAATGTCGTGGCTCATGGAGGTTGGGAGAGGATCGAAGGCTTTTGGACCGCGACCACTTGTAGGGCATTCGTACAATGGTGCCACATCGATAAGCTTTTCCCCTATCATCGACACAAAATCCACTTGAAGTCAAACATGGCAAATCTTCATGCTTGCACTCACGATGGATTTGTACAAAGATGTATCGAAGTATATCGATACTTGTACAAGACACGAAGTGTGCCTCGGAATGAAATTCCCTTATTTCTGTGTGAGATGGTGTACGCGGAAGTTATTCTTCGACGAAGGGTGGATTGGAGCACCATCAAGGGAGCAAAGCTTGTCCAAAAACCGTCAACCAAGGACATTCCTAGGGCGGGTCCCTCCCCTAACCCACGTGAAGGTCTAGGAAAAAAGATTTTCATCAAGAATGAAGTTCCGAACAATGAGTTTGTGTGGTCGGATCATGAAAGTAGTGAAGATGAGTTGATGGATGTTGGACTGCCACATGTGGGTGAGACATTGGCCAATTTGGAGCCTTCGAAGGAGGGGGAAGTGGAGGCGGGCCCCACGTTGACATTGCCTTCATTGGAAGGGATGCCAAGAATTGAAGGATCTGTTGAAGCTGCAAGTGTGGAGGCCAACGAAGATATTCAAATCAAAGACTTATATAAATGTCAATTGAAGATGGTACTTGAAGAGTTGGATAAAGCAAATGAAGAGAAAAGGACTTTGGAGGAAGGGGCAGTGGCTGATACTTTTGATGATTTTCCAACCCTTGAAGCCCTCATTGAATCGGGACGAATTCATTTGTCCCAGCAACATGAACAAATGATGAACTTGGAAGCATTCTATCTGAACTTCTCCGTTTCAGAGGGTGAAGGTTCTAGTTCTTCAACTAACAAATTTGTAGAAGAACGATTGGCTAAACTCAAGGAAGATTGTCGCATCGAAGCTGAGTGCTTGGAAAATGAAAAAAGATCTCTTGAAGGTGCACAATCAAAATTACGTGACCTTCAGAAAATGAAGGACAAAGCCCCTCTTGATCGTATTGTTGATATACAAGATTCTGAAGATCATGAGAGGCAACATGAGACATTGAAGTTGGAAGCAGAGGACCTGAAGAAGAAGTTAACTAATGCTCTCGCATTGGAAAGTGATGTGGCGAGGGAAGTGGAGAAGAAGAAGATGAGTTTGCTCAATGCATAGAATTTGAAGAAAGAGTACATGAAAAATAAATGGTGGGATTTTCCTACTCAATCCAATTTGGAGAGTGCCTACAAGGAGGTGAAGAAAGACATAGAAGCTAAGAAAAGGCTAAAGAGAGATGAACAAAGCAAGTAGAATGTTGTATGATCTTTTGGGGGGCTAGCAGTGCTAGCAATTTTTGGAGGACTTATGACTTTTGTAAACATGTATATATAAAAAGGCTACTATTGTTTTTTAGTATTATTTTGCAAACTTGGGGTGTTTCATTTCTATCATTGATGTGTATGGATGCAAAAGAATTCATATTCCTTCATTTGCATGTTGACGGGTTTTTTTTAAACATCCAAAATGCTCATTAAATCTTTCAAAAAGCATCTCCATAAAATGCTCAATATGTGATATGTAGACATTTCAAATTTTTATGAAGAAAGTGTCTATATCTAAATTTCATAAAATAGATGTTTCTTTCAATTAATACATTTTTGTACATGCAACTTTCATATTCCTTTTTAGTTTTTAGGAATAGGATAATTTTTCATATGCTTCATCAATTTTCTTTAAATTATAAGCATACAAATTTAAACTATGCATATTAGAGGTTATCAAGGTAAAGAAAATAGAATATTATCACTTATGGATGAGAGATTATAATGTTTGATCACAAGTGTGTTAAATTTGCAAAACACATGCACAATCTTACAATCCTCTTTTCATATGTTCAATTTAAATAATTTGGTCACCGAAAAAATGAGATACAAACATTGGAGATGCATAACCCCAATAAGTTTTGGGCTTTGAAATAAGTGCTCTACAAATTTTCAAAATGAATTTTGAATGTGATTTTTTAATTTGATTTTGTTACTTAAATGCTAGCATGAGAAGATAGAAATGCAAGTATGTGAGCCTTGATTATTGATATAACTCATATAAGTAGGTATCCCACAACTATTGAATATTTCAATGTGTTTATAACATATGCACCTATAATATAAGTGTGTATAGTATAATCAACACTAGAAATCTCTAATTATAAAAAGTTTCTATGATTTAAACACCTATACTATAGGTGAATAGTCTTGGGGATTCACATTTTTAGACTCATATAGTAGCATCCGTCATGATTGTTAAGAGGGATTTTGATTAAGGGTTGTTAGGGATTTCCTAGTTTTCTAATCAACAAATGCACAATAAATTCTGTAAAGTTCTTCATTTAATTCAATATTCAAAATTTATAACAGAAATTGAAATATTAGATGTAGGATAATAATTACCATTGGAATTGGCATTTTCAATTCTATATAATTCAACTCTTAACAACTTACTATTTGAAATCATTCTATATTCCTATGTACTGACATATATTTTCCAAAAATGTTATACACTTGTAGTTTGCCTAAAAAAAATTTCAAGCATCTTATGAATTGCCTTTGAACATTGGTAATTTGGTATAGAAAAGAAACACAATTACGACAATTATTTTATACAAATGTGATTGTATGAAGTGCAACTTCCTAGGTTTTCATACATCACAAGGCCCTCAAAAGAATTACAATCAATTCAAATGTTAATATCTTGGCAATTTTCATAGTAGAAAATTGGTTAACTTTCCTCCACATCTTCTCAAACTAGTGTAATATAGGATCTTACAATTATATGTGCCTAAATTCATATTTTTTCCTAAAATCTATTACTTGAATTAAAATTAGCAATTGTCAAAACTACCATATTCAAATCACCTAAAGGCTTAAAATTCATTCTTGGAGTGTGTCCATTGAATTGCATTCAAATATTTGCATTAGTTTCACTATAGTATAACTCATTTTTATTGTTCACCCCTTCTGGCTCAAATGCTTTTGGTCTAAATGTTCATTTCTAATACAATGGTGTTTGCTATTTACTAAAAGATATATGTATAACTTCAATTTATAATTTATAATTTTGCAACATTGAAGTAGCATTCTGCTCAAGTGTCTATTAACTACAAATTTTTTGTGCAATTGCAATATTGCATTCTTTTAATCCCTACAAGACTAAAACGGTTTTGACAATGGAGGATTTCAATCAATTCTATCCTTCGATATTTTTGGGCACATAGGTGTTATAATTTTTTTAAATTTTAACTGTACAAAAGTAAAAATGATTATATCTAGCATGTATGGAATTAATTGTAGAACATTTCAATGGTTACATCTTTAGATTATAGCAATTCTTGATGATCAACATCATGGGCCAGAAACGTAGTTTTGGGAGAAACAAATTTATAAAAAGATGAATATAGATTTTTTAACCCTTTAGAAAAATTTATTTGGAGTCTAAAGAAAATTTAGTATTATCATATTAAATTTTTTGAAAAATTAGAAAGGCCATCACATTTGTACACATTTTCGAACATGAAGACTAGAAAAGTCAAATCAAAGCAAATTGGATATTTGGATCTTACAAAATTCTTAAAAATTTATATGTGGATAAATTTTTGAAATTCAACAAGTAATGTTTATCATCATATTTTTTAGAACATCTCTAGAAAATTTCAAATCATGAAAAAACATTATTTTTGCTTCTTTTTTCTACCACACTACATTCCCGATTACATTTCCTAAATGAATTTTAACTCCTTTTCACATTCAAAATGAGGAAATCAGAAAATGCCAAAAGTAGGCAAACTTATTTTTCTACAAGATCTTAGTTTACAACATACTGAGATTTGCTTCACCCTTACAAGAAATTGCCATTGAAAACTTTGAAGATGACACATTGTGTCTTCTTAGTCCTTTAGGGATTAAGCATTTGAAATATCATGAAATTGAGGGTTGTCCTCCTCCATAATTGAGCTCTCATAGAACTCAACATTCCTAAGTAAAAGTATGATATTTTTTATCGAGGTTTGAAGGTTCATGATTTATTGGAGAAAGAGCCAATAGGGCTTGGTGGTGAAGGGGTTGGAAATACCTTTAAAAGTTTCTATGTGCATCAAATGGTAAATCACTTTGGAGTAACTATTGCTACATTGTAATTTAGATGCTGCTTTTAATGACAATGAAGTGGGATATAATGTGGAACTAGGAAGAATCTCCGAATCTCTCAAATAATACCTGTTACAGCTGGGTTAATAACTGTCCACCTTACTCAGGCTAGCTGGTCCTGTAAGGCGACCGCGTGTACAACAACCGCGCTTAAAAAAAATTGAAAACCTGTAAAGGTGCGACCGCGGGTAAGGGGCGACCTCGGGTGCCAGAACTGCCGCCCGCCACGATCGGTGCCCTGCATGCGCGGTCGCCCGTCCGGGGAGGGCGACCGCGCTTGGGGCGACCGCGGGTCATTTTCTGGAGTTTCAATTTCCCGCTCACGGGAGGGCGACCGCGCTTGGGGCAACCGCAGGTCATTTTCTGGAGTTTCAATTTCCCGCTCACGGGAGGGCGACCGCGGGTCATTTTCTGCAGTTCCAATTTCCCGCTCACCCTGTCCCGCGGTCGCCCTTCCACGCGCGGTCGCCCTGACTACGCGCGGTCGCCTCACTATCCGCGGTCGCCCTCGTACGTGAGGTCGTCCTTGCAGTCGCCGTCGCCCCCATTACCCGTGGTCGCCCTGCACCCGCGGTTGCACTGTCCACCTGAAGTCAGGCGCAGTCGCCCTTCAGCCGCAGTCGCCCTTTACCCGTAGTCGCCCCTATGGCGACAGCAGGTGCACAGAGTATAAAACTACAGCTGAAACACTGAGGGATTACCTTGCTTCAGTGATTAGACTCTAGCCTTGAACCTTCGAAAGAGGCTTCTTGCGGATGTTTTGGTTCATTGAAGGGCAAGAACCTTGTTTTGAGGGGGTTTAAAAACCCTCTCATAGTAGGTAGCATTGTCATAACTTTTTCCTCGTTATTGGATTCTTGGATCGATTTTTTGGGGGTGAAACTCATTGTGGATTCATACCATGGTTGTCCCAGGTGGTGGTCAAGGTCGGAACGATACGCGTAGGGCTACAAAAGATTGGGACCCTTGGCTTGTACCATGCGTTCCAAATGATCATTCATCCTATCCTCGGAAATGCGTGTTTTGCGGGTGGAGCAAAGTCTTTGTGCGGAAAAGGGCATTTAGTCACTTTGGATATGGTGGCTCGGCAACAGCAGACCGTTGTCCAAAAATCCCTAGAAGTGCACGTGAAAAGTTTAGGACTTGCGACGGAGTGGTTCCAAAAGCCATGAGCTTTGAAGAATTGTTTGAAAGACCATTTGTGGGCAATGAGGCCATTGGTGCGGCAGAATCCCTCATTCAAGAGGTAGAGGGTGGTGAGGTGGGTGGTTCTTCAAATCCAACGGGTCCAACCGACCCGACAAACCGTACCCCAGATTCAGTGGATTCTACTCCAAGTACGGTTGACAGAATAGGAAGCCACCCTGTGGTTTCTCGTCAAAGAAGTATAGGTGAAGCATTACAAATAGGCTTGAGACAAAAGTTGGATGCGACGTGGGCTTCATTTTTTTATGAAGCCAATATTGCATTCAACGTCATGCGACACCCTGCATTTTTAAATGCAGTGAAGGAAACTGCAGCAGCTGGAATTTTATATCGTCCACCAGCATTCAACACGTTGCGAACCAGAATGATTGATGTGAAGAAAGAAGTTGTCCAAAAAATGGTCAATGACCGGACAAAGAACTCTATAGCGCAATATGGAGCAACTATTTGTTCAGATGGGTGGTTAGATACCAATAGGCGACCGTTGATGAACGTGATGCTCGTTTGTCCAGCAGGGGATGTGTTTTTGGGATCAGAGGACAGTACGGGAGCAAAGAAGGACATTGCCTACATGACAGCTTTAATGTCGAAGTACATAGACAAGGCCGGTCCTTCAAATATTGTGCAATTGTATACAGACAATGCTTCAGTAATGATTGGAACTATGTCATGTTTGTTACTGAAATATCCCCACATGTACAAACAAGGGTGTGCGGCTCACATCTTGGATTTGCTTTTGGAAGATTGGGGAAAGTCTCAAACAATGAAGGATTTGGTAAGCGAGTGTAGGACAATGGTGAAGCATATCAGGAAATACCATTTCACTATGGCTTTGTTTCGGAAACATTCTCCAAACAAAATGCTTAGGCTGCCTACTTTGACACGGTTTGCCACCAATTTCCTTATGGTAGACCGTCTGCTCGATTGCAAACAAGCTTTGCAAACCGTGGTTGCAGATGACGCTTACATGACGTTCGAGTTTAGTTTGCAGAATCGAACTAATGGAGGTACCATTAGGCGCAAAGCAATGGATGTTCGGCTAAACATTCATTCTGAAAGGTTTTGGTCAAAATGCAAGAATTTCGTGTTTATGATAGAGCCAGTACTCATTGCTCTACGACACTTTGATGGCAAAAAACCAGCAATGCCAAAAGCTTGGATGATAATGTTCGAGTTGAAGAAACACGTGTATGCTCTCAGGGATCCTCCATTTCTTTTAGACCCTGTGGTTGCAACGCGTTACGAGAAGAAATTTGAAGCTCGTTGGAAGTTAATGCGAACGGACCTCCACTATGCAGGAGCACTTTTGAATCCGTTTTTGGCAGGAGTAGAAGAAATTCAAAACGATGGGGCGGCCAAAGCAGCTTTGAATCGAGTCATACGAAAACTAGCTCCATCATTAGGAGTTTCAGTGGTCGTGGCAATGCAAGAGCTTGTCCAATTTGAAGAGAAGACAGGGCCATTTGATCCCCGAGAAGAGGTTCTCGACATCACAGAGACTAATTTAGAACCCCATCAATGGTGGAATCATGTAGGCGGCGATGCTCTTCCGAAGATTGCAAAGAGAATTCTAGGGTTGACTTGTTCAGCATCTTCATGTGAACGAAACTAGAGCATGTATTCATTCGTGCACAGTAAAACGCGAAATCGTTTGACCACAAAGAAGGCTCAAGATTTGGTGTACATTTATGCTAACTGCCACTTGGAATGTCAAAAGCGTAGGTACAATGCTGCTCAATTTTATGAAAGGGTCCTCGTGGATGGAGACACTAATGAAGAGAGGGACGAGCCTATGCCTTCAGGATCGAAGGACGAGGGTTATTTTGATTTTATCGAAGATAATTTAGTCCGAAGAGAAGAAGAAGATCTCTTGCGCGATCACAATGAATGGGTAGATATGGTCCCACCTCCACCAAGTCCACCGCGATATCGATATGGAAACACATTTGCAAGTGGCAATGATGCGGAAGGTGTTGTTGAGGAAGAACTTTTTCGTTCTCCAGAGCGGGACCCTGATGATGTGTGGGTCGGAAATTGGGGCACAGTTTCACCACGAACTGCGGCAAGAACACTTTCTGACAACAACGAACAAGCAGATAATCAAATGCCTGCCTCAGATGTTCAAGAAACATCTCCAGTACCAACATCTCCAGTCCCAACACGTATTCCTTCAAGCAGAGCAATGAATATTGGAAACATTGCACCAATCAATGCGGGAATTGAAGCAGAAGAAGAGGTGGATCACATTGAAGAGGTTGTAGAAGAAGTAACTCCTATTTCGGTAGCAATGAATTCACCGACCATACAAACAACGGAGGCAGCTGAGTATGATTCAGATGCGCCACTGAATACCATCCTCAATCGTAGTCGGAATGTTTCCTTGACTCGAGGTGGACATACAGGGCAGACTACAGTCAGAAGGTGTGGGAACCTAGAATACAGGTTTTTAATATTTAGTATAGAATTAGGAATAAGGAAGCTAATCTTAGATAAATTTTTCGATTCTTTGATCAAGAATAGGGAAAGTTAGTAAGATTAGGAAGAGGTGGAAATTGGAGACATCCAATGGGGATAATTAGGTTAAGGAAGGGAAGTAGAAACCCTTACCTAACCGGAAAATCCGGAACCGGATTGAGGATCTGGGGTTCAGCCCGAGGATCGTGGACGGGTCCAGATGTCATCCAAGGGCAAGGGTTCAGTGGAAGAGAAGACTCCACAGGCGCCCAAGGCAGCTTCCCGACTTGATCTTGATGTGGGAGAAGGGGCAACACCCGGATCCCAAATCCGGAAGCAAGTCCAAGCGGAAGACCAGGATCAAGAGACGCCTCCGAGCAAGGTATCCGAGAAATCTCCCAAGGTTCCTAGCACAATGAAGAGGAAGGCTACAGCGAAGCGGGCGAGGGAGAGTCCCATTGAGCTGGAGTCAGACCAAGATGAGTCCCCAGAGCAGAGCGAGCACGAAGAAGAGGAGTCGGATTCGGAATCCGGATCAGGATCGGAACCGGAACCGGAACCGTCAGAGCCGGCGGAAATCACGCCTCCGAAATCTGCGGGGAAGGGTAAGATTGCTGCCACGCCTTCCAAGGGCAAAGCAGCTGCGTCGGCAAAGGTTTCCACCAGTAGGAAACAGCCAGCACGCAAGGGAGCCGCCAAGCATGCGGATTCCCCCAAAAAGCGGATGAAGAAGTAGTTAGGAATAGAAAGTAGAGTAGGTAGAGAATTTTGAGGAGCAGACTTAGTGGAAAAGGTGGAAAGTTACCTTTCCAGTAGGTAGGAAGCAGTTAGCAAGGTGCTTTTGACTTAGAATGCACCTGGTCAGTCAGATCCGGATTTTTCGGATCTGAGATCCACTTTTTTCGGGTCCAGTTGGGTGGATAGGAAAGTGACTTTTGTGGATAAGGAATGCCACCTGGCATTCCCTTGTCCTCTGATTTTGTTCCCTTAGGGCTTTTAGGGTTCCCTTGGGTTGGTATTTAGGGGTGGCTGTTAGTTGGTTGCCCCGGGTGTTCCTACTTCTGTTTTTCCTTTCATTTGCAATCTGATTTCCAGATTTCTACTTTCTAAGAGTTGGTCTGAACAAGTCTCGACTCTGGATTGGTATGCCGTGCAATGCTAGAACCATTGGATAGTGCGAGGTAGCTGGGTTTGCAGGTGTTTGGATGAGGTGTCTCCCCCAGACTTTGTCTGAATCCGGTTCCGGGAAATTGAAGTGATTTGGTTGAGGCTACTGGTGTATTAGGATTGAAGTCTAGCTGCTGCAGTCACTTGGAGGCTTCTGTGTGGGAAAGCCGCTCTTAGATTGGGTGTGTTCTGCTAGGAGAGTGGGCGCATGCCAATTGACGTGTTGTTGAGGTCCTACTATAACCGGAAGTGAGGGATGTGCAGACAGTTAGGATCCCCTAGTTATCTGGCTCCTAGATTAAGCCTTAGGAATTGAGTTTGGGTGAGTCTGTCATTGTAGTAATGTGGGGTTTGTAGGGGTTTCCTGAGTGACCTGCTAGTTGGGATTGCAATCCGGATTAGTTGTGAGGAGGAACTTGCAGCCTATTTTGTTTATGTCTTTTGTTATTTTTTCTCTTTTAGTGGAACTCCATTCACTATAATCCTGAGGAGGGTAGGATTCAACGCATCCTTCCTAAATGCCAACCGCGGACCCCTCTAATACAGAGGCTAAACTTCATTTGTTACTTGAGTGATTGGATCCGGAAACCGGATCCGGAAGAGGTACAGAGTTTGGGCACTCCTTTCGGTTCCTAATCCGCCCAGTCGGATACTGTGAGTCTGGATAGGGGAAGGTACAGAGTTTGGGCACTCCCCCCTGTTTGGAGGTTGTTGTGAGAGTGGTAAAGTATGTATGAATGGTGAGAAAGGCAATCTAAAGGAATGCGGATGTTGTGAGGAAGTTTCCGGTTAGGAATCCGGTTACTGTTGTCTTGGGGTTGTTTTCCGCATCCTGTTATTCCGGATATCTTGAGGAATCTACGTAAAATCCTGTGGGAACGATACACGAGTCATTTGAACGGTGTTAACGCCAAATTAACACCTACAGACGGATTTGTGCTTCCTTGTGCTACGACAGAAGGTCAGTCACAACTCCTTCTATAAGGGGCCGTGCGCCCAGAGGTGAAGATACAAGCCAAAGTAGAGTCAGAAGATCGGCCCCTAGTTCATCGACAAGGGCGCCTTTGGATGGAGGTCCACCAGGGATGACGGGACGTCCGGACGTCCACGGGACGTAGGCACTAACCCTCGGATGTCCATTGACATTTGAAATTTTTTTTTACGTACGTTCAGCGGACGGACGACCGGACACTTCTGCGGACGGCATTTTGGACGGACACAGTGCGGACGGGCACGCCGCCGGCTTGCGGACGGGCGGACAGAGTGCGGACGGACTGCGGACGTCGTGCGGACGGGCGGATGGTGTGGAGAGCGTCCGCAGGCCGTCCGCACCCTGTCCGCCCGTCCGGAATGCCGTCCGCAGGCCGTCCGCGTGTCCGCAGGCCGTCCGCACCGACGACGACAACTTCTGGCCGCACGATCTCCTGTCCGCTCTGAAGGCCGTCCGATCTCGATGGAGACGTCGCCCGCCGTCCGCGAGTATAAGTAGCATCGCGGACGGCTCATTCAGGCACAATCGTCCGCCTTCCGAAGTGGGTAATCCAGTGCCTCGAGCTCTGTGAGCCCCTTTCATTTTGGTGAGATGGTTGTGATTAAAACTTGAATACTTTCATAGTATTGAGTTTTAATTATTATTTGCTTTTGGGCGGCCCTGAAATTCCCATCACCCTAATTCTGGACTTTGGGGTAATTTTATTACCATGCCTCGCAACGATAAACCAAAATCTAGTTCCAAGGGCAAATCCCAAGACATGAATTGGGAGGATTGGGCAAACCCTTTGTGTGTAGCAGAACCTGGATGGGAGGAGGAGCCGAAGAAATCTTGGGACTGCACAACATGCAAGAAGTACGTCAAAATGACGCACCTCTCAAAAATGTGGTCAAGAGAACGTGCTGAAAAGCAAGTTCGTCATTGGGAGGGACAAATTTCGACGTGCCTAAGCAAGCACTTTGTCCACCGGTATGAGGAAGTCACACGGTCAGCTGAAATACGTGACTCCAAACCGAATGTGATGAACTACTCCAACATGGCCATGGTTTGGGCAGAGATTGTGCTCCACAAAGATGTGGATTGGCGCACAATTTACGGCAAAAATGTCCACGAACTGCATCGTACTGATGTTGTTATTTATACGAGTTGGACTGGTATAAGTGATTGTATGCCAGAGTGGTCTAACCGAGGCCAACTTGGATATGCACCGGTTGTATTGCCGGATGCTGAGGATGATTGGTCGAAGGAGGAGGAGGAGGAGGAGAAGGATGCTTCAGCGCCTGTGTCATTTGGAGAGATACCTCGGCGTAGACAAGAACGCGAAGACATCCAATACGAGCAAGAAATGCGAGATGCAATGCAACGAAGTCTCGAGGATCGTGGTCGACCACATGGGCATCATGGATCGTATCAACATGACCATAGTGTTTATGGGACCCAAAATCGCCAAAGTGATCCACACTACAGTAATGACCCTCGAGGTGGCTATGGCAACTACCAAGGTAGCCAAGGAACCACACGTGATTATGGTTCCAACCAAGGTAGTTCTCAGTACTATCCTGGATTCTCTGGAAGTAGTTCTTATAATGATACACGGCACAGGGGATCTCAGCGTGATGATTCAATTCCTCCTCCAACTTTTGGAGGACCTTACTATGGAAATTATGGGCATGGAGGTGCATCAAGCGGATCTGGAGACATATGGGGTGGTGGACCATTTCTCGGGACTTTTGGATCTGGTTCAATTGGCCCAACTCGCAAAGATGACACCGATTCGGAATCTGAGTGAAGGTTTAGGGTTTGGAAGATTGTAGCGAAACAATGGTTGCTTTAAAATAGAAATATAGTAATTAGCAATCGATTTTTGTATATTCTTGCCATAGGATATAGATTGGCATAAGGACGATATGAGGATGTTCGCCATTTTTTGAATATAAATTTTCAGTATGCCTATTTGTAAATTTTGATCCAATTATGTCCCATTTTCTTTGTGAAGCTTCTATGCTTCCTCCTTATTTCCAAAGCTGTGAGTTTGTGTGTTCATTATGTTTGCCCCAAAAACAAATTAACCCCTAAGTTACCAAGGCATTTTCTGACTATCAAACCACTGAAAACTGCCATTTCTGCTGCAATCACTCAAGAAACCTAAGAACACTTTTTTTCTTAGAATCTAACCGTAGGATCTTGTACTTCACTTCTCTAACAACATGTGGTAAAAATTTCATGAAGTTTGACCGTACGGATTGGAAGATATGAGCATTCAAAGTTGGAAAACAAAGTTTTTTTCAACTACGCCCTGCAATTTCAGGTGACTTTGATGGCCATTTCTGGATTTTTTTTGCAGTACACACCATGAGGTCAAAATTTTTTATCTTCAGCATTTGAGTTGAGAGTTCGTAAAAAAAATTTTACAATGCCAACACTTGATTTCCACATTAAAAAAAATTGTTAATTAGAAGTAGGTCCAAAGTTGAAGAAAAAACTGAATTCTTAATAGCCCTTATATTGAATAAAAAAACCATAATCTGAACGGTGGGATTGTTCTTGAAAACAAACTTAAGCTTTAAGAAAAAAAAATGGTACAAATTTAAAATTGCACTCAAAAATAAATTCTACAAGCTGTTTAGGGTTGAAGATGCGTACATTGTCCAAAAAACAAGACTGTCCATAACTTTCTCATTATTAGTCCAAATAGGATGAATCAAAGCTTCAAATGGACACAAAAACTAAATTGGTGACAGGTCCTGCATCAAATTGAAACGCATTAATTCCAATGGTGAAACCGTTTTAAAAAAAAAAAAAAAAAAATTATGCAATTCTCTATTCAACTATTACAATGGATGTAATGCTTCTTCTTCTAAAAAGTCTACTGTTATTGCTTGAAAAACAAGAAGATTCATAGTCGTCACAACGTCCTAGGCAATGAAAATAAATTAAGTTTCTCTACGTAGAAAAAACTGCTATTAAAAAAAAAATGTAATTTTCAAAATCATGCTTGTTTTTCTTTCTATTGCCTACATTGGGCCTTAGGGGGAATAAATTTTCTCTCAAATTACAATTGAAATAAAATTATATTACCAAAAACCCGATCAATTTTCCCATACCGAAGAAGGCCCAGAATTTGTTGCCACTAATTTAGTTGAAGTGTACTTCTTGAACACTTCAATATCCCAAACCTTCCAAAGTCCTTGAATATATAGGACTCCTGAGACTGTAGAATTAGTACTTTAGTAGATCTTCACATTGTTTTCTTTTAACAAATAATGAACAAGTTCAAAAGGCCGATACATTTTGAACCCCTATAACCCCAATGGGTTAGGACAAAACCCAAATGTGTTATAAAATATTAACATTACGATTGTTTTGAAGTTAGTATCAAAGAAGAATTAGAAGATAATGTAAAGCACAAAAAAAAGACAGTACACATCCAATCGAAGTAAAGAAAAAATTCCGATTATTTTTAAATAAATGTTGAATATAAACTTTCAATACCTCACCAAAATACTATTTCGATTGTCAGTTTGTCACGGTTCGAAATTCTTCTTGATTGGTGTAAATTCTGTTTTTTATTGACTTATAAAGAAATGCAAAATATTCAACCTCTAACAGCACAAGGTATTAAGGGCCGGTTTATATTGGGCCTGGGGCCGAATGGAAAGTCGGCCGGATTTGCCTTCAATCCGGCCTTCTATCCGGCCCTAATTTTCCCATCCGGCCCTAGTTAATATAAACCCCTTGGGCTAGATTCTAGGGCGCAATTTCTAATTCATGTTCTCTTAGATTCTCTCAATGCTCAATGAAATCAATTAAAAAAAATTTTAAAAACTTAAAAATACGCGTGCTTATCTTTTCTCTACCTCTAATCTTTATAGAAAAATAAACAACAAAATTTTTGTTTGTGTTTCTCTATTTTCTTCCAATTTATTTTACTTCCAAAATAAAAACATTGTTTTTCTACAAATTTTTTACCTTCCAAATTAGTGGGAGGTGGTGCAAATTTAATTAGACCATTCAAAGATGTATAAGATGGACTATCAAGGAAAAAAATTCATTGAAATTTCATACTATCTAGCAGACCAGCACTACAATGGCTATAGAAAGAGGTTTTAGATGTTTGAAAGGAAGATGGAGGATTCGATGTGCTACTAATTTACAGAATTGATTTATGCGAAAATATAAAATGACTTCAATCAAATGCCAAATTCAACTTCACTCTTCCTAGTTCCTACAATTTTTTGAAAATTGTTTGAAGGGGCTCAAATTCTTTGAAAAGTCAATAAGATATGAAATAGTAGCTTGAAAAGTAGACTAGCATATTTTAATAAAACTATTTTGAAACATAAAAATATAATATAGTATCCAAATGTTGCGTTCTTTGGTCTATAGGAAATTCCTTTTACATTCCAACTCCCAAGTTCCCAACAATGAAGTAGAAAAATATGAACTATTTGTAATGGTAACTTTTAGCAAGTAAACAATTAAATTTATTCAAATTGTTAAACACAATAATTTTTTTTTAAATTTAACCATATGAGGTTTATTTATTTATTTAAAAAACTATTATGTTATTATTATGAAGATTAAAATTATTTAAATAATTGTTTGACCTCAATTTCTAATGAATCTTTTTGAAAATTTCTCATAAGATAGTAAAACTGATTAGCTTCATGGGAATGTAAATTTTATTTCAATTGGTGACCGGGAGAAAACGTTATACCACAAAAAGCCCAAATTTTCATTCGCCGGGCAGAATTTTATTTTTTGCAAAAAGTCAGAATTTAATTTTTTTATTTAATTTTTCTAAAATAATATAATATTGCTTACATGTGAAGCTTTGATTCACTCTTTTTGGACTTACAATGAGAAAGTTATGGACAATCTTGTTTTTCGGTCAATCTAAACAATTTCTTGAAAAAATAACTTATAGGAATACATGATTCATTTAAAAATGCAGTTTTCACTATTTTTCAAAACAAATTGTTGGACAGGGTAAGGTTTACTTTCTAAAACAATCTCACCATTGGGATTATTGTATTTAGATCCCATCTTAGAGTTATTAACCATTCGTTTTTTCTTTCAATCTTGGACCTACATCTACTTAACAATTGCAAAAGAATGAAAATCAAGTGTTTTTGTGTGAAATTTTTTTCCTAGACTCTCAACTCAATTTCTTGACACAAAAAATTATAGATTCAAAGTCTTCCATGCGATTTTTTAATACAAATTCCAGTCAAAGTCATCTGAAATTGCAAACCGCAATTCAAAAAACTTGTATTTCCCACTGTGAATGCTCATATCTTCCAATCTGTACGGTCAAACTTCATGAAATTTTTACCACTTAATCTCAATCAAGTTAAGTACAAGATCCTACGGTTAGATCCTTAAATTTTTTTATTTTTTTTTTTCTTCGATGAATGCAACAGAATTGGCAATTTCGAGAGTTTATTGACAAAAAGAAGGCCTTGGTCCTTTAGGGGTAAGAAGGATTTCCCAATTAATGTACAATTTCATTTTAAAAATCTAATTGACATAGCAATAGAGTTATCGATATGGATGTAACCATGGGTCATACTTTAAAATTTTAAACTAGAAGTGACACATGTAACCCTAAGATCTTCTAGTGCACCAATTGGGAGATGTACACAAAATTCCAGAAAAATTAGTAAGTCCCATAGGGCCTAATGTTCATCTTACAAATCAAAATGGAATTATTCAAAACTTTCCAAGTAGATCAAAATCTAAAGAACCAATACTTCAAGGCTTCAAGGGTCAACTCATCATGACAGGTTCCAAAAGACCAAAACATGCAAAAACAAATGTGAGATAGAAGTGAATTGCACATATATTTGGGAAAATTTGTGATGCACACATCTTTTTAAGATATAGTTGAGGACTTGAAGTACATAGGGATATATTTCCTTGCCGGTACATCTATTCAATACTTATGTACTTCTACGTAAAACACTAAAATACTAATATGAATGGCGGAAATGTTCATCTGGGATAGGCCAATTGTAACCTGGGCCAGTAAATCGTTGGACGATTTTAGTCAAACTTACTGCCCTCTCTACATCTGTAGAACACAGAAGTTCCAAATAATTATGAAACACAAGTCCTAACTCATGGTGGCTCCACTTCGTATGTCCTCTGTTATCACGATGGAGCGCCGCGTACTCCTTGGACATGCATTGCTTGTTGATCTGTTGAGCTAGTTTACCAACCGCAAACTCTTCTGATTTACGTGATAAATGTGGAATCGTTTCCACATCTGCATCTTTCTTATGCACATACACAATAGACGGATCCACCCACCATCTTCTTTGCAAAGCTTCTTTCTTCTCACTTTCAGATGTGAAAGTATACAAGGATTTGGGTGGATCACTATGTACGGTAGTCATGCCCCAATCGCAAACCCCAATATATACACGTGACTCATCATCCGGAAAGTGAAACATGATGTTGTCTGGCGAGAGATCGTTGTGTAGATGCCCCGCTTGATGCACCGCATGCAAAATGTGCACCAATGCCCATGCGAGCTCCGTTCGTTTCCTTCTCCATCGAGCTAGAAAGAATGCTCGATTCACTTCTTCGGGTGATGGCTTGGAATAAGCCAATCGAATGTGAATGTCATCTGGATAGTCCCTATCCATGTTCAACATTTGCCTCAACGTTCCACCATTCCACCAATACATGTACCCTTCATTGTTTGTTCCATGGACTGCTGCGAATCGTATAACTCCGTCATGTGGAATCCGCACTGCCATTGACTCGTTCTGGTGTTCCAACTTTGCGAGTTGAGGCCTCAAGCGTTGTTGATGCGATACCTTCGCTGCAAACTCCCAAGAGGCAGGTATCTCAGCACATCCTTCAATTCGCACCCTCTGTATTGTTGCATAGCCCCCCTTCAAGACCGTACTGTCTTGTGGAATCACCCTTGCGGTAATGGGCAATGCCACAAGATGCCGCCGCCCACGTTGCAATTCTAGAGCTCCTTCATCCGTGTTCCACCACCCCAATGATCCTTGTCCCTTCCGTTTCCTAGCATTCTTTGTAAACGGAGCACATCGTTGTACAAACAAGTCCGCCTTCAAAATGACTTCTTCAAATGTGGGATCATCCACCCGATGTTCCTTCCCGTACTTTGTCAATACCACTTTGGCATTCCACAATGAATCTTGCACCCTGTTCTGCAGAAACCTTTGGAAGCCTCTCTTCTCCGTTTCATGAATCCATCCTGGAACAAAGAGAGCATCCGTCATCCTCTTCGTCATATCCGATTTGAACTTCTCAATGCACTCCTCTTCGTATCGGATGTACTTGGTATCAAGGGATGCAGTGCTCTCCTCCTCATAAAACTGCACTATGATACGGATGACATATGCCTTGCAATCATCCGAAGGCATGTCCTCAATGTCTAGCGCTACCGGTTTTGCCTTTGCTACCTTCTTTCCTTTCGGCATCGTGATCAAATCAATGATAAGAGTTTAAAAACTCTTGATTTCAAGCACAATGTACAAAAGATATACAAAAAAAGGGCAACAAGTTGGCCCTAAATCCCACTCCTAACTTCCCTTAGAAAGGAGCCAATGGAGGATTAACCACCAAGCTCTCCGCTCTCTCTTGTGAAATACAAGGGGGAAGATAAGAATGCGGTTGCGGACGGGCCGTCCGCCTATCTTATACCTTGCGGACGGACCGACCCGTCCGCAACCTCGTCGGGGCCGTCCGATCCGTCCGCCGCGCCTCGTCGGGGCCGTCCGATCGCGCTGGCCGTCCGATCGGGGCCGTCCGCGTCGCCTCGTTAGGGCCGTCCGATCGCGCTGGCCGTCCGATCGGGGCCGTCCGCGTTGCCTCGTTAGGGCTGTCCGATCGCACTGGCCGTCCGACCGGGGCCGTCCGCGTCGTCCTCGTCGTGGCCGTCCGCCTCGTCGTCATCGGGGCCGTCCGATCACGCTGGCCGTCCGACCGGGGCCGTCCGCCTCGTCGTCCTCGGGGCCGTTCGATCGCAGTGGCCGTCCGATCGCGGCCGTCCGCCTCACCTCGTCGGAGTTGTCCGCCTCGACGTCCTCGGGGCCGTCCGATCACTGTGGCCGTCCGATCGGACGGCCCCGGGGCATTCCAACTTCAAAATTTCATAACTAATTCTACGAAGCTTTAAAAAATACAAAACCAAATGGGGTACACATCAATTCCACTTGTCTTGAAAGAGAATATTTTTTAGAACTACCTCAAGAAGTTTTACCTACCTATTATTTACTTTTAATCCTTCAATGGTCAATTGTCCTTGAAAGATATGTGCAATTAGCATGTAAACCAAGTTCTTTGGAACTTTGTGGAACTATGTCAAATTAGTTATGAATTTTTAGAGTTGAAATGGCATGGGGACCTAAAATCGCCCACCTCCTAAAATGTACATTGTTTGCACATTGCTGAAGTGTACAGGAAAACAACATGTTTAAATAACTTACATTTGAAGAAGTGGGTGGTCTTCGGTCTTGAGCACTTTTAGGACCTCCTCTCATTTACTGATTGCACAACCTGTTTGTATACCATATTCAGGTTTTAGAATTGTGAATAAAACATTTGTTATGATAAAAACAGATATGCTTTTTTGATTCCTAGTATCTTAGTTTCTTATATATAATATTTTATTTTTAGAATTTGGAAAAAATTGTAGTGTAATCGTATTTATTACTTAAAAAAATTGACCTTTAAATTGTATGACTATGCGTAGAATATGTTTGAAAAAAAATATCAATATAGAAATCCATTATGAACACTTCTGTTTTCATGTGTAAAATAAAACAATGTGGTCTCATTAGTCCTTTATTATGTTTATTTTGAAGATGTCAATTCAAAAATTATTATGTCTACAAATTTCAATCTATAACCCCTAAACAACGAAAAAAAAATTGAAGCAACTTATAAAAATTTGAACATAAATTAGTGCGAAGTTCATGGATGGAGTGATTGACTCTAACTTATTTCACTTTCTTTTGATGTGGATGGGATTCTAATTCATGAAAACTTGAACATAAAATAGTGCAACAATGCTAGTAAATGAGCATGAACACGAGCATGTGAACTCCTAATATGTATATAAGTAGTTATACTTCCACCTAAGAAGGTGTTTATAGTAAAAATACCTACAATATAGGGCTCTATAATATAAATACACTCTTATTATACAAGGTTTCTATAGTGTAAACAACTACATTACAGGTGCATCATCTTTGAGGCTTACAAGCTCACAGTTAGGGCATAAATTTGACACCCTAGCCAAATTTCTAGGGGACACCGTGGTCAAAATTTTGGGTGTTAGAAGGACACCCTTGTCCAATTTTTGGGTGTCCCTCATTTTCCATACATTTTTTTTGGTGAGTTTGAATATTATCAATTTTGAAAAATTTGTAATACCAATATGAATTTTTTGTTGCACATGAAAAGAGTCACTATATACCATAGCGTACAAAAGAAAACAAACCTACAAGCCGCGACCTTTCATGCCACACCATTTCACCCAAACTTGTTCAAAGTCAATGGCTTCTATAGGAATTCTTGCCACTGCAACTCGAATTTCTGCTTCCAAAGTCTCCAATACTAAACTAGAACGTAAATTAGACTCAATATAATTTTGAGTAGAAAATGCCCTCTCACAAGAATCTGTGCTACCAGGAATTACAAGAATACTTTGCCACAGCTTGGACATGTGAGGCTACCTTCCAATATAGTCCAAATTGGAAGAGTACACTATAATTGCTTGGTGCATTTTCAAACCACCACATGAAATTTGAAGAGTACCAAAGATGATCGATGGTTGGCATGGATTCAACTCCTGTGGAGTCTTGGAACTGAATTTTACCACCTCGAGAAACGTCCAAGAAATGTGCCACAAATTTCGTATCTGCATCAAACTCCTCATTATTTTCTAGTAATCCCTTATTTAAACATTTATAATCTTCTCAAAAATTGAAGATTGGAAAAAAATCATCATCCAATATTATTTGGAAAATTATTTTAGAATTGATGATGTACAAATCAAAGTTGTAGACTTTGAATTTGAGATTCCGTTTGCATATTAGTATATTACCTATACCACTATTGTCACCATTCTCTTTTTTTTAAAATAAAAACATATATATAATTACCTTTTCATACATTAATGCTGTATTGGATATTTGATCCATTAATACCAATTTTTGAAAGCAAAAATCTACAGTTCAAATTCCAATGTTTGAGCTAAGGACTTTCAATTTGTGAACAAATGGATAGTGTAATATAGATAAGACCTAGACATCACGGTAGATGGGGTCTTTGGCTCTTGGTGGATGGAGTCAGGTAAGACAAGAGCTTACACGGTGAAGGACATCCGGTTAAATAGGTGAGCGGTTTAAGGTGCCTCAGTAATTAAGGTTTTGACAAACAGACAAACATGATTGCGTCAAATAAGATTGAAGTGTATAGGGTTGGTATATATGGGGTTGGGGTACAAATACTTTAGGAGGTTTGTTTGGATATAACTAATGTGTTTTACATCCCTTGGGGGCATGAGTGCCAGTAGTCATAGTGAAACAAATTTGCCAAAACTTTGCATGGGCAAGTAAAATTTCCAAAAAATTTCATATATGCTCTATATTATGTATTTATATGAGACCCTATGGGTACAATTGTACGAACAGTGGCTAAACATGTGTATTGTAGAGCCAGTGAAGTCAAACATGAATGACTTCGAATTACCTTCTATCCAACAATGTCTTTTGTCAAACATAAGTTAGAGGACATTGTGGACTACGTAGTAAAATATTGGCTGTTGTAAATCCTATAGTTCCAACTAATCCTTGAAATTTTATTTATTTTGCTTATTGCTCATTTTTAGAGTTAGCTTGGTAAAAAACAAAAACAAAAAGTATTAATAAAATGCTTGAAGGGATTCCCTATAACGATGAAAATTTAGTTAGAATAGACTAAGAGTTGCTCAATATGTACATGTAAAGTTCAAAATCATTCTATTTTGATTAGTCACATGAGTACATGACTACATGACAAGATAAAAGTACTGCATTCGAAAGCAAATTCATATATGTGTTGTTGACTTGTTGTGTCTGTCTTCTACATTATTGGATATTCACTTTAATCATTTACATAATGATGATATTTGGCATACAAATTTCTTTTTCAATAGAATGTCATGAAATATGAAAATTGCCACTAAACAATAAACCCTAAACCCTACGAACCCTACGAACCCTAAACCCTAAACCCTAAACCCTTGACCTTGAGAAAGTCTCAGAAATATAAAAAAATTGCACATATTACCATTGCTTGCTTTAAATTCCTTCTATAATTTTACAAGAACTAAATTTAAATAACTTGAACATTGGATCCCTATCCTGAATTAGTGAATTCCTCATTGCGCGCTGTTTGCTTTGCTGGCGGACTTCGAATCCGAGGACACACGCACAGGAGAATCCCAAGCTTAAACGCGAGTTTACAGAGCCATCGGACACCCGGACGGCACCTGCGGACTCGCGAACGGCACTGGCGGACGCGCGGACGGCGCACGGCGCCTCCGCACCTGCGGACGACAACTGCGGACGGGAGGACCGCTACTGCGGACGACGGACTAGGTTTGGGCGTGCGGACGGGAGCTTCGGTGGCGCTTCTAGGGTCGAGAGCGGACGGCGGCGGACTGTCCGCCCTCGTGGCCGCTTCGCGTCGTTCGGGCGGACGGTCGGTGCCGACCCCAGTTAGGTTCGGGGTCGGACGGGTATAAGGGCGGACGGCGGACGGATTTCTTTCACTCCTCTCCATTATTGGGTTCAACCTTGTCGGATGTTCTACTGTTGCTTCATTGTGCCAGTTGTATCCTACGAGGTGGAGAGTTGGGTGATCAAACTGATTTTTCATTTCCCGACAGTGGTGGACTCAAAGTCATGGCAAGTGAGGGTGAAGAACGTGGTGGGGGAATAAATCCAGCGGGTGGTGACAATCGAAGGCATAAGCCAAAGGGCGCCAGTCACGAATTACATTATGAGATTTTGGATGACCCAAACATCAAAGCGGAAAACGGATGGGAGGATGAGGCAGCACCGTATTGGTCTTCAAAAATGTGCAAAAAATACGTGAAAATGTATCACATTGACAAGTTGTGGCCTAGGGAGGCCCATGAACTTCATACACGTGGATTTTTTTGCAAACCCACCAACTGCAACAACGCGCATTTTGTGCATCGCGCTTTGGAGGTTTGGCGGGCCCTCTTTGGAAAGAAAGCAATGAGTAAAGGGTACATAAACTACAGCTTGGCTTCTATGGTGTATGCAGAATTGATATTGGAACGCAAGGTGGATTGGAGCACGTATCCGACGACAGCACAAACTCCATTTGTACAAGAAATGAATGGAAAAGACATTCCCGATTTGTACAATCCTCAAGGAGGGCCAAGTGAGGTACCGAAGCCCAAAAGAGTATTAAAAAATACTAGAAAAATTGAAACAAAAGTCTCAGAGGTACCAAGTGATGGACCACGCTTGCAGCCTAGTGAGCCTACACACACTTTGAGGACAATGGAAGATACTGAAGGTGAAGGTGTGGAAGGAGAAGTGTTTGCAACTCCTCCTACAGATTTAATATGCACACCAAATGTTACGACGGTGGCTGAACAGGGCATTCTTGAAGATATTCAGAGTGGGAAGAAAGAAGGTGGGCCCCCATTGGCTCGATGTGAAGGTACTGAAGATACGGAAGAGGTAGCCGAGGGAGAAGTTGCTGAGGCCAATGCTACAATTCATGATATTATTGACAGTAATGCTCTCGACATCTTCGGGCTAAACCCTAAACCATCATGTTTGAGCAAACCGAGCGTTTCCAGCCCCGTACAGAGCGCCAGAATTGAAGCAGCTACCGCCAAAAAAAATGGAGAGGCGTCTCAGGGAAAAGGAAAAGAAGTAGTCATCGATGTTGAAGTCATCCCCAGCCAATACCCGCATTTGTCCACATTGAACACATCACAATTGGAGGCTCTTTCGAATATGCCGAATGCCGCAGAGCTGGAACGGTTGTTGGAGGGTTCAGTTATGTTTGGGTCTCACCTTCTTGACCTAAACCGGTCAAAAGAGACAAGTGAGGCCACCACAAGCATTGCAACCCAAGGTGAAGCCAATCGTCACAGTTGGGCAACTGTTGCTGAAATCCAAGTGACATTGGCAACTCTAGGTCGATTTGTAACTGAAGTATCTCCGCAACTTACAGAGGTGGCACAGGAGTTTGCAAAATTGTCACCTGAATTGTTGGCAAGTGCATTGACGTTTCATAAGTTCACCGAGTCCTTGTTACCGTTTTTGGACGAGCGCTTCGAGGACAAGCGCCAATTGGTGGCCTTCTTGGAAGAGAATACAAAACTGCTGGCCTTGCAGAAAGAATTGAAGGGAACCTCAAACGAAATGGTAGAGCAATTGAGGACTTCTAAGAATACGGCACAATTTCAAGTTGCAACTGTGAAATGGCAAAGTGATCGTATTAAAGATTTGGAGTCAGAAGTTGAGAAATTGAAGGACGTGATCAAAAAAGGTGAGTTCACCGAAGCTAAGGAAGGAGATGGAGCTAAGCATTTTAGTGGCGATGAGAAAAAAAAGATACATGAAGTGACACCTCTAGTGGCCATTGAAAATCGCAAAACTTCATTTCAAGATGCTCCCATTCAAACAGAATGCCATGAAGTTGATGAATTGAAGCAGAAAGTGGAGAAGCTCACCGAAGAAAACGCGTCTTTGCAGAGTGAATTGCAACGACTAGAGCATGTTCTTCGATTGGATGACTCCCTTCCAAAGAGTACCAAAGACGATCGATGGTTGGCATGGATTCAAAAACTAGAAGACAAACCAACTGTAGTTTTGCGAGCAATGAAAGGGCTTCTCAAATTGGCTGGAAAATCGGATGAGCAACAGCAAATAGTAGAATCTTCACTGATGAGTATGAGGAAGAGGTTTGAAACACATCCGAAGGGGACTACAGAAATCACATGTTGGGGAGACATGGACGCGATGTTCGAGCGGTTGAACCACACAAAGAAAGAAGAATCACCCCACATCAATTGGGCCTTGGAGGTAGAAGAAGGTTGGGTTCCGTACAACACTCTTTCGGCACACATCAAGGACAATGAGAAGACAGTGGTGCATGCTTCTCACACTTCTCGAGGGATCTTGGAAGGTAAATGCAGCATTTGTCAAGGTCCATTTGGTCCCGAGGGAGCCCTAACTATGGGCCAATGTCGTCACACTTTCCATGTGACGTGCATAATCAAAGCCTCACTCGTTCGCTCGGTTTGTCCGGAGTGTCGTTCTCCTTTGAGTTCAAGGTTTTACGAAATGGTTGGGACCTTGGAATGTATGCCCCCTAGTCACGAATACAATCGATGGACCCTTCCACTTGATCAAGCCCCGTTTTACTTCCAAAATTATATGCATTGGGGAAAACCTCTCACGTGGGATTCATTGGAAGAGAAGCATGGGTTGTACGAAGAGGCAATGGTGCCGCTAGATCCCTTTGTGTGGATGACCCAAGATCGACACGTGGAATTGCGAGCAAGGGGTATTGAAGATCCCGAAGCTCGCGAATTGTTTTGTCGCAGCATGGGTGGGCATTGGAGCATAGACCATCACAAGTTCTTTCGATTTCCAGAGAAGGAAGTGAACAAAGGACCAGATGGCAATTGGGTGGATGTGGAGCATACAAAAGAGTTGCAAGAGCGATACGGGGCGTACAATCACACATTGATAGGGAGGGCCCTCTTCCTGTCAAAGTTGGAAGAAGCTGCGCAGGTTCGAGCTCTTGTAGAGTTAGACGGGGATTCCAACTCCTCACAGTCAATTGTGGAAGTGGCAGGGGCTTTTGACAGGAGGATGAGCGAGGCCATAATGTCTTTTCGAAAATTTTTAGTGGGAGGAGATGGCCCCGGCCCGCACTGGTTTTCCGTTGGAGATGTCAATGTAACACTGAACTTAATGGTAGCTTCAGTAGATGATGCCTTGGAAGCATTAAAGGCACATGAAGTGGATCTGCCTCAGAAGCGAAAGAATAAGCGGAGGGTGGAAGATGAGGATGACTTCTCTCCAGAAACAAAAAGACAATTCAGTGCTGTTGATATGGCAGTGGCTTCGAGAGGGTCCACTGGCGACGGAAGCCCCGGTCCTCACACTCGCCGTACAAGTGCAAGACTTAGGGATAGAGAGGGTCCATCTCGTGTTACACCGTAGGGTATTCGTGAAAAGATTTAGTAGAAGTGGATCTTTTATTAGCTGTTAGATATTATATTACGGAGGACTTGTTTTAACTTTGAATCTTTCGGAGATTCATTGCAAATCATTCATAGTAGCTATAGTATGGTTTGTATTTTTTTTATCAATACAAAAATAAGTGTAAAATACAGAGTTGCAAATGTGTATATATATTCAAGAGTTTTATTTTAGTTGAAGTCTGACATGTACCATCATATGATCAATTGATCATATATGAAGATGTTTTTGTTTGATGATGCAAAAGGCTAATTTTAATTCTAGAAGAGAATGGGATATGTGAATGAAGGTAGGAGCCATGCAGGAAAAAAAATAAAATTACTATGTTCACTGTAGAACTTCATAAATTCATTTTTGATCATTCCATATTTTTTTCCAAATGCTTTTGAAATTACCATGATCTTGAAGAGTTTAAAGAAACCAAGTTCAATTTAGTCTACAAGAAAGTCTTTTGTGATTTGTTGTCTCTAAAACAAAGTTTAAGATGTTTGAAGTCCAGTTGTAAATTTGTAATAACAATTTAAGTATAATTGAAAGCCCTTAAAGACCCAACTGGGTTTTTTGGAACATAGGAATATCGAACAACTCATTATGAATGGGTTTTTTTTTGGGTTTTTCTTTCAGATTTTCACAGAAGTTGTATCCAATGTGGTGGAAATTTCATGAAGTTTGACCCTAATATGAGCATTCAAAGTTGGAAAACAATGTTTTTTTGAACTTGAGTTTGCAAATGCAAATGACTTTGTCCTCCATTTCTGTAATTTTTTTGCACTACAGACCTTGAATTTAAACTTTTTTCTATTGAGAAATTGAGGTAACAGCTTAGGAAAACAAATTCAGCAACAAAAGTGTGTTTTTTCATTCTTTAAAAAATTGTCAAGTACATGTAGGTCCAAGATTGAAAGAGAAAGTAAATTGCAAAGATCTCATACATTGAATTGAAACACTATAATCTGAATGGTGAAATTGTTTTGGCAAGCAAAAACAACCTTGCCCAACAATTTTTTATTGAAAATTGTGGAAATTGCATTCACAAGTGAATCCTAAATTTTTTTTTTTAAAAACATGCTTACATTGTCTAAAAAACAAGATTGTTCATGACTTTCACATCACTAATCCAAATTGAATGAATCAAAGCTTCACTTGTAGTCTTGTAGACAAAAATAAAATCAATTAGAAAAAAAAATTATTTTTTTAATTCTGAAGTTTTTGATGATTTTTTTCTTCCCGGCGACATGAAAATGATATTGAAGATGGCATAACTTTTGCTCACGGTCACCAATTGGAAAAGAATAATATTCCCACAGAGCTAATCAAGTTTTCTATCTGAGTTATGTGAAAATTTCTAGCGAATTCGTTCAAAATTGAAGTGACAAGTAACTACCCAAATGCTTGAAGTCCCCCAAGTGCACTCTTGGTCCTTTGGGATGTAGGCCGTCCGATGTAGGCCGTCCGCCTCGTGGGGCCGTCCGCCTTGTGGTGGCTGTCCGCTAGACCCGTCCGCCTCTTGGTGGGCATCCGAGGGGGGTCCGTCCGCGAGCGCTCGCCGTCCGCCGATCGGAGTACCCTGTCGGGCCGTCCGCAGTTCGGTCCGCAGTGTCAATCGGGATTGTCTCCCGTCCGTTGCAACGGTCACGAAGAGCAACCTTAGAACTAAGGAGTATAAGTTTCCAGAAATTGTCATTCGCAAGCACTCCTGTAAAGCTGAACGCTAAGATTTCCAAGGGCTAGGCGCTGCAATTTCGGTTGTGTCCCTTGCTTGGTAATGCATAGTTCAGTGGTCAGGGGGGCTTTGGTTTCCAAGGCTTCTTTCAAACTATATCGGTTACTTTATTGACGATTTTTATTCCTGCGGAGATCTTCACCCTTTTTGTGGTTACACTCGGAATTTGAAGTTCCAAAGACGCACTTAAAATTCATCATTATGAGCAAGGATTGGTCTTCTTGGTATGGCGCCCCTTCAGTTGGGAAGGTACAATGCAAAGCCTGCAACCTAGTGTTTGCCAAAAAAACATGCCGTATGTTTAGCCATCTTGGTTATGAAGGTGCATCGGGGTCTCGTGATCGAGGAATCAGTCTATGTCCACGACTCACATCCCAAGTTCAGAAGCTATTTCGTCAATGCAAGGGGATAATCCCACGAAGAGGTGAAAACGAGAATTTGGGTGGAAACGGGACATTGGAGGCCACGGTTGAAAATGATGCAGGAAATGAGAGACCTTCGACATCGCCAATACGTCTTACACCGGAAGATTCTTGTACAATACCAAAAGAGACCCTAAACCGCGTGTCTTCTGGAGCACTTGCCAGTACTCAAGCATCAGATGAAGGAGACACAGGGGTAGGATCAACTAGTAGGCCTTTGGTGCAGCGGCGGATAGGAGATGGCTTCGAAGAAGCGAGTAGACGGAAATTGCATGCAGTGTGGGCTAATTTTTTTTATGCTGCGAACATACCATTTTCGGTGGCACGGAATGCAGCATTTAAAGAAGCGGTGAAGAAAACGGCTGAGTTTCACAAACCCTATACCCCACCGTCATACCATGAATTACGACATAAGTTGCTTAATCAAGCGAAGGCAGACATTAAAGTGAATATGAAGAAGCGAACAGAAGACAGCATCAGGAAGTTTGGAGCAACATTGTCTATTGATGGGTGGACTTCGGCGGCAAATCGTCCTTTGGTAAATGCAATGCTCGTGTCTTCTGCGGGCGAGCAATTCCTAGGATCGGAGGATACAACAGGAAAAGAGAAGAATGCCGCCTATTTAGCCTCTATATTGGAAAAATTCATAGAAGAAGTGGGTCCTCACAAAATAGTACAAATAAGCGCAGATAATGCGCCTGTGAATGAAGCCGCATTCAACTTGATATCTCCGAAGTACCCTCATATATTTTACCAGGGTTGCGTGGTCCATGCCCTGAATTTGTTATTGAAAGATTGGGGCAACGAACGGTGGATTGAGGAGGTCGTGGGCAATGCCCGTAACGTAGTGAAATTCTTCAAAAAGAGGCACATGCCTCTTGCAATATTTCGAAGGTACTCGCCGGACTGCATGTTGTTGATGGCGGTGGAAACTCGGTTTGCTTCCAATTACAACATGGTGGACCGTATGTTGAAGGTGAAGGGGAAGTTACAGCAAACGGTGACGGACCCACAGTGGGAACAATACGTGAAAACATTGGGGCGGAATATTCATCCTCGCAATGTGAGCCGAAGGGTGAAGGACATCATTTTGAACGAGCATTTTTGGCGGCGTTGTCAAAATTTCAAGGATTTATCGGCTCCGGTGGTACATGGTCTACGCGATTTGGATGCAAAAAGGCCATGTATGGGGAAGGTGCTACATATCATGAAGAAAATACAGAAGCACGTTTTGTCGTTGGACGAAGCACCTTTTAGTTTGTCCTTGGATTTAGCCATCCATCTACAAGAAGCCTTTCATGAACGGCGAGCGATGGTAGAGACAGATCTACATTATGCAGGGGCTTTGTTGAATCCCTATCTTCTTCACGACAAAGAGCTTGCTGATGATCAAGATGCAATGGATGCATGCAAGCGTGTTTTAACGAAAGTATGTACCACAGAACAGTATGCCGCTGTTGTGAAGGAATTTGTAGCCTTTCGACATAGGGAACCCCCTTTCCACAAAATGTTGGACCCCAACGAACAACAATTGTCAGCACATGCTTGGTGGGATTTTGAGGGCGCGTGCGGGAAGTTCATTGCTCCAATTGCCAAGCGTATTTTGGCCCAACCGGTATCTTCCTCTTCGTGTGAACGAAATTGGAGTAGCTATTCATTTGTTCACAACAAATCTCGAAACAAGTTGACGCCACAGAGAGCACAAGATTTGGTGTATGTGTACACCAATACTAAAGTGCTTTCCGCATCTCAAGAAAATGATGAGAAGAAGTGGTACGAAGAGCAATTCGAGAGTGTGGATATGGAAGAGTCCATGTCAGAGGATGAAGGTGGTGAAGATCATGGCGATGGTGAAGAGAGAGATCCCCTATTTGATGATGAATATGATGCGGAATACAATGTGACTAGTTTGGTTGATGAACCATCCCAAAACCCTCATCATAATGATGAAGACTTTCAAGACAATCCATTGGATGTCTTCAATTTTGAAGAGGACGAGGAGAATTACGACTATGATGAGGGTGTCCCATCAGAAGCTAAATTTGTGGATGGAACTACAGTATTGAGTAGTGAGAATGTTCGAGCACATAGCCAGGACACTAATGTGGCAATGGAAGAGAGAAATGGGGCAACGATGAACATCGGTGGGACTTCGACCCCGGATGAATTGATTCCAATTTCTAAATGTCCATCGCCAGTAGGGGTCGAAGCAGAAGAACTTGGAAAACAGAACGACTTGGGAGACAGTGGAGTGAAGGTGGACAAAAATGTTGGTGATATAAGTGTTGCATTCGTTGAAGTATTGGCGTGTAAGAAAAGCTGTCTTGCAAGTACCGAGAAAGGTAAAGCACGGGGAGTAGCAACATATGTAGATGCAGGTATGATGGAGTCTGGGAGCCCCATGTCATTTGATGTTGGCAAAGGCAAGAAGCCCCTCGTACGAGATCCAACCCTACCCCCACGTAGCGGTCCTCCACGCATACTATTCAAAAACGGCAATGCAAGTTTAGGTGGTCTCGGTAGTTTACGCAACGGAAATAAGGATCCAGAAGAAGATGAGACATTGGAGTCTATGTTTGGTCGACCTTGGGTGAAGTCATCGGATCGATCACTCTCTTTTGGCGCAAATGAGATCATCATTCCAAGCGGATCAAAAGCAAGACAACCAGCAATGAAAGAGTCCAAGAAAGCTAGAACTAAAAGAATACTGGAGGCCTTTTCAAAATCACCATCGAAGCGGCAAAGTCTAGGTCGAACCCCCCTTGATGTATGTGAACCTTTCTCACAAAGCAAAGTGAAACCGGTTAATGGTCTTGAACAAGGGATTGGGAAGTCTACACTAGGAGGTAGAGACATGGTGAAAGAAAAAAAGAAGGGTAGACACAAGAGATCGCTTGCATCAAAGCAAGTATCTGGAAGAAAAGAGCGAGCTCTACAGTCTTCATCCGATAGTATGGATAGCACAAGTAATGAAGAAGACTCGGAATGGGATTCAAGAGGTCATAGTAGTGGAGCTGAGGTGAGAGGAGACGTTGATTACAAGCCTTAGAAATTCAAGGAATGTAGACTTAGGTGTTTAGATATTCATGGTATATGGAGCTTGTAATGGAAATGGTTTGTTTGAACCTTTGAAAGTAATACAAGTTTTCATGCGCATATTAGAAACGTCACTATGATTTATTGATTTTTGATTTCTTGGTTTCATGGTATTTAAAAATAATGAACAAAAATTAAATTGTGACAATGTTTACACCTTGTGACCATCTCGTGCCACCTCAAGGTTGTAACGCTTCACCTTGTACAATCCATCATAGGAATACATTTTGTTCCATCCAGCGTCCACATCATGGCCCCTAATCAAACGAACAACTTCCCCACGTTTGTAGGAGTTAATAAGCGCTTTGTTCCCTTTCTTGGGCTTTGGATCCCCTTAAAACCGCTTGTCACCTTTGTAATCGTTTCCACCCTCGCTAGTGTATTTGATTGTCTCCCCATGGTCATCATCATCTCGGTAACCACCTGAGATCACCACGCTGCAAGCCACCTTCTCCCCTCGATCTTCAACCCATGCAATCCCTCCTTGCACTTGCCGGTGCAACCCAATGGCAAACATTTCTGACCAAAATTCAAATTGATCATCGACTACGATTCCGGGAACGTGACCAAACTTTTGAAACTCATTAGATTTTCCTTCTTCATTCATCTGCTTCATTGCCTGCAAGTCAGGCCGATTACCAAGCAACTGACCCCTCGTCTTGAGTTTTTGATAATGTTGTAAGATCCGGGAGTACAGAGCACGCTGCTGCAAAAATTGATCCCTGACACTGACCTGGTCAAAATCTCTTGGTAGTTCTCCATCTACCTCATAAGCTCCCGCTCCATTAGGGTCTGAAATTGCCTCTTCCTCTACAGTTCCCGCTGGTTGTGGCCTTGTGGGGTTCTTCGTGACTTTCCTCGGCAATCTCACACAACCCTCAGGAAAATCTCGCGTGGCAATAGGACCGTCGCCATCTATATGGAACAAGGCTAGACAGACTGAAGCAATGGATTGAACTGGCTTGGCTTGGCTTGGCTTGGCTGCTTTGTACTCTGTGTTTTGCAATGGAATTCCATTTGTTTAAAAAAATAAAAAAATAAAAAAAATTTACGACAATAATTAGGCTTCAAGGAAAACATAACCCAACACATTTTTTGGAAAACTAACATTTGATGAAAAAGATACAGGCCACTGAAGTTGAAGCCATCTCAATGCAGTTTGGTGAATTCAAATTGAACTTGTGAACTTTGATTGACTCCCAAGTAATCAGTGTAACTTAGATTGTTCTAAAAATTTTATCACACAAACTAGAAGAGAGTGTGCAAATTTTCCGACAAGTTTTGTTGAATTTGGAAATTGGGTACAAAAGTTATAGCACTTTCAATTGGACTTAAAAGTATATGAAGACAATGTTGGTTTTAGGGCTTAATTTTAGTAAAGGTCACATTTAGGAATCTGAAGTATTACTTTTTGAGCGCTTCATTGCTTGTTTTTGGTCAGGCAATGGTTTTTTCCACACTGCACTTGTGTGGGTTTTGCAACTTGCAAGACCTAGAATCACAAATACATACCTATGCTAGAATTCTTTGAAAACATAAGTAATTTATAAATGATTGGAAATATATGAAACCATTTGGTTTAGATTTCGCATCAATGGTTCTTGAAATGAAAAATAAGGGGAAATATTTTTGGGAACCCTAAACCCACTCTAAACGGAACAGCCCTTAAAGGGTCGCTTTTCAAGCCATCTACCTTACATGTTATTTGAAAACCCTAAATCCAGAAATACAAGTTGTCGACCGCCCACTCATCCGTCCTCCCGTCCGCAGTGCCGTCCACCCGTCCGCACTTTGGTCTGCCCGTCCGCTGGCCGACCGCCCGTCTACCCGTCCGCAGTGCCGTCCGCGCGTCCGCACTTTGGTCCGCCCGTCCGCTGGCCGACCGCCCGTCTGCCCGTCCGCACTTTGGTCCGCCCATCCGCAGGCCGACCGCCCGTCTGCCCGTCCGCAGTTTCGTTCGCTTCTCCGTCCGCCGGTCGCCGAGGACAACGTCCACTACGTCCACTAAGTCCGGACGTCCGGACGTCCGGATTTTGGACGTAATTTTGGCCTGGACGTACCGATTCGTCAACCCTGAGGTCCACTATCCAGCATCAATGAAGAAGTTCCCGAGTCCGCTCCACAAGCCACCCAACCAACCCCAGTGTCTGAGCCAAGAGAAATATCGTTGGAAGAACGACTACGCAACAGCACCAATAGAAACAAAAGTAAAAAAAGGCGCATTAGAAGAGTAGATGAAAGGACACACAGACATCCGAAGCGTGCAAATCAAGTTGTGGAACCTTGTAGGCTTGGGGCAGGGTGCTCCACGCAAGCGATCCAGCAATCAAGCCAATCAATAGCGGTTCAAGCAGGTCCTGAATCTGTAGTTGATGGAATTATTGATGCAACGCGTCCCACAAAACGACTAGTCCAGACTGCGATTCCTGGTGGTCAAGACATAGTTGTGCGGAATTTGACCTCGGAGGTGGAAAGAGAAATATGACCAGAACCAATAGCAAGAGAAGAGGACGAGAATGACAGCTCAAGCCACGATAGCGACACAGATGCTGGTTACGCATCGCGCGAAGATACGGACCCTGATGTTGACGAAGTGCAGAACGATTCAGATTTTTGTTTGTAACTAGATATTAGTCCAATTGTTTGGAAGGTAAATTAGTCCCACTATATCTTCCAAAAATGTTTTTTTTAAAAGATTTCTAGCGGAAGTTTATAGCCTAGTAGTTTAGTACCTTACATATTGATATGTTGTAGCACCTTACTAGGCATTTTCATCGTATTTCGACATATTAACTTTGGGGTTATTTTATTATTTTCTAGCCTTTGGTTTAGTTGGTTAACCTCACAAGATTTTTAACTAAGTATATTTCTACCCAAATTGCTTCAAAATTGCATTTTGTAATACAAGTGCAATGTTTTTGAAATTTTTGTTGTAACATATGAAATGGTGAGATATTCTTGTGGGATGGTTTCAGAAGATGTGGAGAAAATCTTCACCATGTACATTGCAAGATATTAACATTTGTACTAGCAAAACCCCTTTTTTTTCCGGCAATTGGCCAATTGCCCTTCACAAGGTGACATTAGTATAAAAAACACTCAAAATTGATGGTTATTCTTTAAACTCATATTAGAATCAAAGTGGTATGTATGCTCTACATTCTACAAATTTCTAATCATTTGGAATTGTTCAACATATGGGAGAAAAAACATTAAGTTAGAAACCAACAAAAAAATAGAAAATGCTTGAAAATACTAAGTTGTCAACAAATTATTTATAAAAATGACAAATGCCAATTACTTTAGTTAAAGTATTGTAAAAAACAATCTTCGTCCAATGTTTCACTTTTTTTTCAAAAATATAAAAAATTGAATGAAATAAAGAATTTCAAACTTTTTTGGTAGAGTAGAGATTCTATAAGTACCCATTGACTACCCCAAACTAAAATTCCTCATAACTTTTGACTCATTTATTGAAATGGAATGATTCGAAGGTTTACACATAGATAAAAATCTAATAAAGATATTTCAAATTTTTATTTCTTAATGTCGCAATTTCTAAAGAAGTTTTTTTTTGTTGCCCGGGCTACGCATAATTTTAAAGGAAACAACACGTCATGTCCTAACTTTTTGATCGTGTAGTCAAAAGGGATTATATTGTTGGTCCTTTTCCCCTAAATTGCGGGCACATGTTGTGTCAAAATTTCAAAGGAAAGAAAATCAAATTCAATAGGTAGTGAGATCCCTAGAAATGCAATTCAGGGCTTTACGGGTTAATGATTGTGTCAATTCAATGAAATGCACCACAAACACAAAGGTCCTTTAGAGGCACACCCTCACACCCCTACAAGAAAAAATTCAAAATGTATAATATATTGTTGTTATTTAAAATGAAAACTACAATGAAGTGTAGACCTGTAGTAATAATCAAGGGATTGCAGTTTAAAAGGTCACAATACTATAAATAAACTTTGAAAATGGTAGTTATATTTTAAAACCATTCTATAAGGCAAGCTCGGTATACGCTTCAAACAAAATTAAAGTCTATTGGAATTGTACATTATATAGGAAAAAGATTGTAGAGTACATTTTGAGAAGCCATAAATTGACCGGGGTTATGCTTGTAAAGCCCTTTCATCCCGTTTTTTTTAATCATAAACTTTCTAGATTAGACTTGTAAACGGAGGGTTGAATGACTTCAAATCTCTTTGGCAATTTGAACACTATAGTGATTAAACATTATAATCTTTCAATCCATAAGTGATATAGTCATGTTTTGTTTTCCTAAATGATCTCTGACATGTCTAGTTTGAATTAGAATGGTTACATTTTAAATTTTCTTTCTTAAAGCTCATCATAAAGTTATTTTTTTCTTCACTTTAGAATAAATTCCTAGAAACTCCCCCAAAGGCCTTGAGCATTTAGGGGTAAAAAACACCCGCGGTCGCCATCAAAGACAGAGGCGCGGTCGCCCTGCACCCGAGGTCGCCCCTAACCAGAAGTCGCCCTTCTCTTGTACCCGAGGTCGCCCTATACCCGAAGTCGCCCTTCCCTTGCACCCGTGGTCGCGAAAGAGACGCAGTCGCCCTGGATTTTTAACCCGCGGTCGCGCCTGATCCCGGTACCCGCGGTCGCCTCTGCACCCACTGTCGCCTACCCGCAGTCGCCCTGAAAATCGGATACGCGGTCGCCCCACCCGTAGTCGCCCTGCCTCGCTTTCCAGGTCAGCGTGGACAACCTGCCACGTAGGCAAAAACTTCTTACTTCGCGGTAAAAAAATTTACCCTTGCGCGACGGGACGGGACGGGGTAGCGACAGGTTGTCTTATACGACACGCGACGTCGGACGTCCTACACGACGCCGAAACCCAAAAATATGTCTAACAGAACAACCCTGGTTCTTGGTGGCATGACTAGTGACCCTCCTACTGACTACAACCGCATTTTAACCTTTTGTGAAAAGGTATAGCCACTTGTATTAATTTTCTTATTCCTCTGTATTTTGTGTACATACCTCTTTTTCAATATCACTAATTAATTTCTTGTATTATTTCACAGAATGCATCAAAAAGAAGAAGGTCCTATCGCGGGCAGGTGGATAAGCACCCTGGCTTTGACCTTATCTTGGTAGACATGCCAGAGGGTCTTCTAGTAATTGGAGTTAGTGACCCTGAATCCAGCATTCCTTCTTGGAATGCTTTACCAGACTCTTGGTTACAATCTGTATTTGATTTTGCCGATATGCACCTTCATGATGATGGCGCCCTGATTGTCATTCACCCACAGAGCTTACAAGCTAAGAAGACGTTGCTACAGCATACTAAAGCATACTCAATTGAGAAGAAGCTCGATTGGTGGGGTGTGAATCAATTGCATTTGACAAATCCCGCCAATTTGAGAGGAACAGTGAGAATTGAAGTCCTTCTCTTTATTTTGGAGGCAAAAATATGAATTGATTGACTTGATTGAATTATAGTCTAATTCAATTGGGGGAATTATAGTTAGATTGAATTATTGAATTACAGTTTCACTGTATTATTGAATTATTGTTTCTAATAGATTTTGTGATGCAGACTAAACGATGTGGGATTACTTTGTTGGTGAGGAAGATTCCTTCTATCCCAAATTCCAAGTTTGCATTCCAACTTATTCCCGACCTTATATCTCGTGGGGTTGATGTGGAGAAAGATGATGTTCTCTACAATTATGTTTACGAGAATGATTTGATTATGAATGGTGACCGCCCTTGGCGTGGAGCTCGACAAAAAAGCTCTTTGCTTTTTAATATGTTGATAGAGTCATGCTCACTACTTGGTGACATTGTTTTGGACGCCACTGCAAGTACAGGTGATTTCTTGGAACACTTTGGTTTAAATTTGTCTTTCTAATATTTAAAAAAAAAATCACAATCCTAAGGTCACTATATAATCAATTTTTTTTCCAGGTGCCTCTATCCATGCTTGTCGAACTTCCAGGCGCCATATTGTTGCTATTGAGGAGGATAAGGCATTATTTGAAAATGTCCTTAAGCCTCTTATTCGTGTGCCTGTAACACTTGAAACTCCTGCAACATCAGTAGCACAAGACATTGTTGACCTTGATGATGACGTTGGCATTGTGGAACCAATCCAAAAGAAATCCAGATTCAGTACGTAAGTCAACCTTGCACTTCTCAATTCTCTTTGTTAATAATGCCTATTTATGTTTGACTAAATTGTGTTGTTTGTTTCAGATTTGTGAGCGGTGAAAATCAATCGAGTGTTCCTTTCTTCCAAAGACTTGACTTTTTTCCGAGCCCCGAAAAGTCTTTTGACTTGCCTATTTATGCGGAAAATATGGCTACAGCATTTGAAATTCATGGTGGTAGAAGTACTGTTTCCCATTATAGACAGGTGCATCCTCGTGCCTTAGATTTCTTAGATGTTGAGACCCCTTCTTCAAGTGGAGACTTTGCCTCAAATTCTTCTCATACTACAGAATGAAGGCATCTCTAGTTTTCTAAGACCCTCAGTATCGGATATCTTAATCTTCTAGTACCTTTTATATATTTTATTCTATAGTGATTACTCATTTCTATGTTTTCAATCTTTTTTATAGTGATTACTACATTGCTATGTTTTCATTTTTCTACTTTGGCATTCTTGTATGTCATTTTCTTAAATTGCCATTATTTGTTTCAAATTCCTTTTTTTATTTTTTACTCCCTCTGTTCCACAAAAGGCTTCCGAATCTCTTCTCCATCAAAGATTAACTCTATTGAATCAAAGAGCCTAAAATTTGGGCAGACAAGAATGAATCACCCATGCCTAAAATGTATGCAAAATTTGGAGCTTAGGATGTGTTGTTTAGGCACCCAAAATACAAGTTGAAAGTGAGATTTTAGCCATTTTTTATAATTGTTGCCAATTCCATCAATTTTAATGGTTTAATGGTTTTGGCTACACTGGGATTCTAATAAGATGTTCTCCAATCTAAAAATCTAAAAATTAAAAATTTAGCTCACTTTATAATCAACTTTTAATAGCATCATAGTAGGTACTAAATAAGTCATTAACATTGCTATTTTAGGAGGCATTGTACAAAAGTTGTCTCATACTACTTAAAACCAAGTTTCCAAGACCAATGAAGTGCTCTTACATTATTTCACTTGCCCCTTTAAGGTCATTCAAACATCCACTGAATGGTCGAAATCACAAGCATCTTTTTAGTGGGACAGAAAATTTGCTTGATTTGGATGCTTTTTGCAGGATAGAGGGAGTATTACCTCAGTTTCCACATCCACATTATTTTGGTTCTTGATTGATCTGTTTTTAAGTCCAATGATATTTTATTTTTGGTATAGCAATCCCCTCTAATTTCTACCACTTTAATATCCTACATAGAATCACTAATGTCATCCTTCTTTATTTGAATAATGTAGCTATAAATATAGCTTTCTACTGGCATTTAAAATTTTACAACCCAATGTCCCTTTCTAGTATTATAATCAATTGGGTATTACAAGGAAAATACTGTTCATGCAAAATTTGAAATAAGAAGAATTAGAATGAAGTTTGGAGTTTTAAAAACAATATTAAAGAATAATTAAATTAACCAAACCCAAAATATATTTTTACATCCACGGTCATAGGTACATCCACGGTCATAGAACCTTCATCATTTAAAAAAAAAAAAATTTCATGCTCACAGGCTCATGGGCTCACGCTCATAGGCTCGCCTACTAGCAACCCTGAAACATGAAGTAGTCATTTCCCACCTAATGATGTTGCCCATACTACTCCAACAGAAATTGTCATCTCATTGTTGAAAGGGAAAGAAGAAGCATGATGGTCCATCATGTAGCCAAAGCTCAGCTCCGTTATAGGATTTGTGGGAACGTCAATTACTAAAGGCACAATATATAGAAGAAATCCGAGAGGCAGGGAAGATTGCAGCAGAATAAAGTCGGGGACCTAAGATTATGAAGGTCATGGAGAAATTGAAGGTTTCATCACATTTGGCGTAATTTTTTTGGTAGTTCTATATTATAAAATATGAACAGTTAATTGTTTATTGACTAGCTCATAGTTTTTGAGACATTATTATTGTATAGCTGGGAGTTAGAAGTAGAGTGTAGATGATATAGTTAGCTACAATCTTCTCATAGAAAAAATAGTATATTGCAAAATTGTATTGAAACCTTTCGATGCAAATCGTAAAAAATTTACAATCTAGGTAGTTAAAGTATTTCATCTTCTTTCATTGTGATGGCCTTGTAAGTGGAACCTTAGAAGATGGGTCATGGTTAGAGGAAAAGAAATTAAAATATGAGCTTTAGCATAGATCTTTGCATGGAAACTGTAGAAATAAAAATATCTAATTGCCACTTTAAGCAATTCTATGAGCTGTAATTTGAACCACCATGTTTGGAATTGCCGTTTGTGGAACTGCAGAGTGGCAATTAGATGTTCCTGAGTCTCTGATTTCTTTGCAAAGATTTGCGTTGGAGCTTGTGAGTCCCCGATTCATCACTAGGGACTCACGGGTTCTTTTTTCGAATTCCTACATAATCTAAGGCATAATTAGGCTCGTAAAACCCACAAAAGGGCATTAAACCGGTATTGACATTACACATACCAATGTGCCATTTGGTCATTAGAGGGGGTTTAGGATAGTTTGCATCCAAAACGGGCCTTGTCTTAGCTAAATAGACGCCAAACTGATAGTGATGTGTAGGATTAGGGTAAGAAGCCTAAAAAGGCCCTGTCTAGACTAGGAAGTCCTCATGGGAGAATCTAGAAGGAATCCTCCACTCCCCATAGCATCGAAGAGAATACGAGTGGAATACTAACCTTGAAATGCAGGTACCGGGCGATTTCCCAATTCTAGGAGCACGTAGTGGGGATGCAGATTTGCATCCAAGCGGGGGGATCCCATGGGTGGTCCCCTCTAAATTTTGGGAATTTTCCGACATTGTTTAGATATTTTCCCAGACGGTCAACCGCGGTGGACTTTGGGTGGGAATTCGAAAGAATATCCCAAAGTGCGGTAAAATCCCACTAAAAATCCGGCGAGGCGGTCTCACACCAACGGAGCGCTTCTCCAAGTTTCAAGACAAATCGATAGTTGGAAGATCCCGAATCAACGACATTCTTCCCCAACTGACAAATTAAATGATGGAAGCCGCAGTTGATTGGCGTACCGGGGCCATACGACATCGGAACGAAGCCTATCTTGGGTCTATTCCTACCCCCCTCTATCTACTTAGGAGATTGGTGAAAGTTTGGGGTTCAAAATTGCCAAACTCCAAAAGTTGGGAATTTATCCCAACTTTGACCCCAACTTACACTAAGATTCTTTGAGAATTGGGACAGAGTCTAAGGAATTAGGGGTTTCCCATAGGCTAATTATAGCCTTCCGGACCCAATGGCGCAATCCGTTTGCCATTCAGAGCTAAACTCCAAAAGTTAGCCTTTTGGGGACAGCACATGGAGGAGAAAATGGGGTTTAAGGCCCCCCAATGCTTTTTTGGAGAGTTTGGGCCCCAATGGCCGTGGGGAACGTGTGGGGAATGCGTGGGAAACTCCGGGCACATGTGGGAGCAAGTACCACCTCAAAAAGTTAGTGGAGGTGGCTCCAAGTGCTTGGTGTAAGTAATTTCAAATTAAGTAGGTGGGAACACATGGGAACTTCTCCCATATGAGAACTTGTAAATTTTGGGGAAGGTAAATTAGGTGGTTTTGCAAGTTCTTGTAAGGTTAGGTAAGATTTGAATTTCTCAATTCAAATTGTGTAGATTTTAGGTGGATAGTTAGATTTGAGATTGGTAAACATGTACGGACCTCCTAATTTCCCTCATCTAGTTATTCTTAGTAGATTAAGGGGGGGGGTGTTGCTCCCTTTTGAGTATAAAAGGGGCGGCATTCTCCTCTCATTCTCTCTCTTTCTCACTCCTACCCATTTAAGGGAGGAGGACTATTGGGCCCGAGTTATGCCGGATTTCCTTTGGCTTTTGATGCCAAAGGAGCCTTTGATAGTTTTGGGGTTGTTGCACCCTTGGTTCTTGTGGTTTGCACTTGGGGACTTAAGACCCCCCCTAGTTGTGTGGGAACTTTTACTAATTGATGTTGGGCCACCTTTTGCATTGTGAAATAAGTGAATGTTGTTGTGGGAGAGACTTGTGAGGAACCGAGGAGTGACTTGGGAGGTGACTTCGAGAGTATGTTGCAACTTGTACCTACCTTTTCCTCCCTCTTCTCTTGTGCTCAAGGTTAAGCTAGTCCCATCGGGGACGGCGAAGCTTTGACCGTTATTCTTGAATAAGCATATGTCACTCCTCATCTCCCTCTTCTCTTGTGCACACGGGTAAGCTAGTCCCATAGGGGACGGCGAAGCTATGGCCTCCCTACGTCTTTAGGAAGATAGGAAATCTTAGCCACGTGTCAAAAACTTCCCTTCACGGCGAAGCTTTGAACCCCCCAAGTCTTAGTGGGGTGTCAAAGGAGGCCATCCTTGAGCTAGTCTCAACGTTTAGTGTTCAACATGTTTGGCACTAATGCAACGTTTAGCATCCAACAATAGAGTAGTAACTTTCTTAAAGGGATATGTAGTGAACCACCCTTTGGGTGAAACCTTGTGTGGTCATTTAGCTTAGTGTAGGGTTGGTTAAATTAGTCCCTCAAGAAGTGTGACTAGTTGTTAGGCAAAGGTTGTGAAAAATAGAGAACCAGCCAGCCCAGCTAGCGCTCAGCCAGACCAGCCGGGCTCCCCTCCCAATCGGGTGCTACAGCAGCCCACCGGGCTCCTCCAGCCAGGCGCTGCAGCAGACCTGCCGGGCTCCCCAGTCGGGCGCCGCAGCAGATCCGTCGGGCCTCTCCATCGGGTGCCATAGCAGACCCTGGGCTCTCCGGGTATCGGGACGGGGTTAGGGGTTCGGGCGAGGTCAAGGATATCGGGACGAGGTCCAGAGGTTCAAGCAGGGTCAGGGGTTCAGGCTCGGGGTCCAGGAGTTCGGGCTTGGGGCCATGGGTTCGGGCGGGGTCAGGGGTTCGGGCTTAGGATCCAGGGGTCCAGGGGCTCGGGCCATTCTTCCTAAAACAAGTTGGGGTTAGAAAAAACACTTAGGAGATAGTATAGTTAGAATTAGAGAATACTTAAGAGATAGCATAGTTTAGAAAAGCAAAACCCAACTACAAGGGTAGCTTGGGGAAGTAGTCTAGGAAATAGTAGAAGTATAAAACAGCCTAGGAAAGAGGTGTAGTATAGGTCTATTGTAGCCATTTTGTTTTTTCTGGTTTTCAATGGGTAATTTTCCCATTTTTCTATAGTACCATGGTATTTTGGAGTTAACTCTCTATAGTTGCTGGTTAGTGTAGAAGTATTTTTAATCTCTTCTAAAAATAAACCTTTTTATAAGATTCGAACGCTAGGAGGTAAATTATCCCAATTAGAATATAAAATGTAACCCCATAGGAAATTACCAATTGCAAGATTGTGTAAGTAAATATAATCCCTATTATATCAAGCCCAATCAGTTAAACCCACTTATCTTAATCAATTGGATCTTCATCTTCCAGCTTTTCCAATTGGTCTCCCAACTTTGCTCCTAGCCTCCCGATTGATATTTCTTGGCAGCACTCCAGCATCACCGATTGGTTTCAGCATCACAGACATGGTCTCATTAATTTAGCAATCGGTTTTCCTCATTCTTCATCACTCAGCATGGCTTCTTAAATTGCAATTTAAATCCCTATTATTTTCTATTCAATTATTCTAATTTTGCAAATTGTAATTCCAATTGTTCTCTCGGATTCTACAATTCCACTCCAGTTCTTTATAATCTCCCAATTGGTATTCAATTTAATTCACAGTTTCCTCCAATTGGTTATTCACACACAACATTCACAATCGGTTTTCTATTTCAAATTAATTCTCCAGATTAATCTTTAATAATATTATCATTAATTTTCTCTTAATTATAAAAGCTATTCCAATTGCTCTAATTATCTCAATCTATTACAATCGGTAAACACACACATTACCCACTCATTGGTTTATATACTTAATGCACACTATTTCTCCAATCGGTATTCTTCATCATAGACTATCTATTAAATTCCAATCGGTATTCTTCCTTCACAGATCAACTTCATATCCAATTGGTATTTTGATGCTACAGTCAATTTCCAATCGGTATTGTATTCAACTCATACATATGTAATCAATTAAAATCCAATCGGCCATTTGCCAAATATGTCATACAGAAATTCACAGCTCCTAATCGGTATACAAACACATAACAGCACACAGAACATCACCCAACATCCAATCGGTATACACATACAGAAACTCCAATTGGACTCACATACACAGCACACACAATCACACATAAACACACACAATTGGCAAATTAATTCATTCTATTCATTCAACTCCGAAATCACACACACACAATTGTTTTACTTCCACCGATTGGAAGGAGCGCCTGTCTCTCTAAGGTCAACTCAAAAACCAATTGAAAAACAACAACTTAAGTAACCACTAGCCGGCCCACCAGCCAGAACTGCCAATTGGAACAATCGGGAGAATGCCTCTTCAAATCACATTGGAAATACCCAATTGGATAATTACACCGTATATTTCTACAATAAGTCCGTATAGCCTCTATAGGTACGCTACCAATTGGCAAACTACAAGAATAACACCCAAAACTACCAATTGGCTAAAATGAAAAAATAGCAATCAGTCCACAGTTAGTTTTGGTTTTCACTTAGGTTTCATCTATAGTTCAGTCAATGGATGAATGGGAGTGGGCAGTTAAAGGCGGTTGCTATGGGAGTTGGGAATTTGCAGTTAAATCAATTGTTGGCTGAGTTGGTTGGCAGTCTGGAGGAAGCCAGAGCTCCTGCGGTAGAGAGGCCGGCAGTCTGTGTGAGCGATAGTTGAGTGGAGTGGGTGTGTTGGAGTCTTAGCATCTATAATTTTTTTTGTGTTTGAGTGATTGGGCTGAATCTATAGTTATACAGAGTGAGGCTGTGGCGCTAAATGGAGAGGATCAATTGTAATTTTTGGGAATGAATATAAAGCGGAGTTGAATTGCAAATCTATTGTTTATGTGTGATTGTATGTGATGGAGTGCTTGGTCTATTGTGCTGGCTTTGAGGAATGTATATGAATGGAATCAATTGTGTTACAATGGGATGTCAATTGTATGGCATGTATGGTGTGTTGAATTGCTATTGTGAGAACCTATGGTAGTGAATGTACTGGCTGGAGTGTGAAGCTATAGTAGATATGGTTGGTGGCTGGGTATAAGTCTATAGATTCATGTTGCAATTGTGCATATCTGATGTGATGGATGGCATGAAATGAATCAATAGAATCAGTATTGAGAGGAAGATCTATAGAATTGGAGCAATCGGAATTTGAAGATATCTATAGTAACTGTGAGGATATTTTAGAAAGAAATCAATTGGTAGAATTAGAGAAGGAGGTTTGGTGAATCAATTGGTGTTAGAAGACATGCTGGGACAATTGGAGCAATGGTGATGCAGTCAAGCCTTCAAAAGAATCAATTGGAGATCATCTGGTGGTTGGACTTGGAGAAAGCTAGGGCTATGGAATAAAGACCAAAACAATGGATAAGTTTCATCTGGTTCAATTATAATAAAACTATGGGTTATGTCTATGGTGTGAGTGGGATTGAGCGTTTTCCTCATTTCCTATTGTGCAATCTTTAGGAATTAACGGCAATAGTCATCTTTAGGCTTATCTATTGGCCGATTCCTTCTTCCCTGCGAACAAACTTAAACTATAGATATTTTTCAATAGATTAATCCCTATTAAAATATCACTCTACAAGAGGCCTATTTGTAAATCCACCCGGAAGGGGATAATTAAAAGGACGGAATCGGATCTCAATCGAAGCCGAAGGATGGCTATGGTGGACATGGCGTGGGGAGCGGTGGAGCTAGGAGAGGCCGCCACGTACATACTAGAGGTGGGTTCCTAAACTTTAACCCAATCCCTTCTCTCTTTAGTGCAATTGATTAGAATAAGCAAGCGGTTAGAATTAAAGGCCACGAACCAGTTGTGATTAGGAAACCGTGACTAGCAAGTAGGGACTGAAACAAAGGAATAACCACAAGTTAAAAGGAACAAAATACGTAGAGTAGAATTAGATCAAGACATCTACGTAGAGTAGAGGTATCCAATTAAAATATGTAGAGTAGAATTAGGCCAAGACAACTACATAGAGTAGAGGTATCCAATTAAAATACATAGAGTAGAATTAGGCCAAGACAACTACGTAGAGTAGAGGTATCCAATTAAAATACGTAGAGTAGAATTAGGTCAAGACAACTACGTAAAGTAGAGGTATTCAATTAAAATACGCAGAGTAGAATTAGATCAAGACAACTATGTAGAGTAGAGGTATTCGCTTAGAATACGTAGGGTAGGATTAGGCCAAGACACATACGTAGATTAGATTAAAAGCAAAGACGAACACGTAGAATAGACTAAAATCAATACAAAGACATAGAGATGGAATAGAAAATGTCACGCGTAGAGTAGACTAAAACCAGATACAAGGCATAAAAGTAGGACAAGAGAACGAAACGAGTAGAGTAGGGAACCACGCCTAAGTAAGACCAAAACACACATTAAGATAAGTAGGTTAGTAAAGAAGATCCATTGCTTGGAAGGCACAATGGATTGACGCTTAGACACCCGTAAGTAGTAGAATCATTAGGACCAGAGCCTGGTTGTGATTGCTTAATTCCAAGGGTGGGAATGAAGCGCCCATAGAGCTTTTCTTCCAATTTCTTCCAATTTCTTCTTATCTAACCATGGTGTTGTCTTTTGAAGCTTCTACTCACAAGCCCAATGTAGTCGGGGTAGATGAGATGCTTCAACTATCAAGAATGTAGTGGTAAGCATCAATTGTATATAGTATTGTAAATTTTGTATTCATGGTTAATAGCGCAAATGATTTCGAGTATGGGATCCTTCAATCATTTTCCGCACGGTCCTAGATATTGGTCCTCGTAGGTTACACTTAATGGAGTGTGGTATACAAGAGCCAACCTCTTGGATCCGTGTAAGGAAATGTTTCTAGGATTTCTTATACTTATTGCGTTACTTACTTTGGATTAGTTGCTTTGAAGATGTAGCTTTTTCCTTCATGGGTGGTGTAGCCACTTCTTGATTATCCTTGTGCATTGGGATGACATTCCTTAAATGAGTTGAAAAATTATGCATCAGGAAGAAAAATTAGTATTTTAAATATTCTCTATATTGAAGGCAAAAGATGTATACATCCAAAGCGTTTGCACATTGTACTTGTACATTTAATGATTACAATGTATAAAATTTGCTACCTTCTATGAAAATTTTCCTTAAAATTATTCATATTTAAGACTTGATTCTCTATTTAATGTGATGTTCTATTGTTCTTTTAGTAATAATTATTAGTAGATTCTTCTATGTTTGTGATTTGTAAAGTGTTCCAATCTCTCATTTCACTGGACAACTCTCATTTTAATGAATATGATGTTTAAACAACGTTTTTTGGCAACATAGTGGTTTTGGGCACCTCACTACGAAATACAAATGGATTTTTCATTTTTTTTCTTTGAAATTTTCACACAATGTGTGCACAAGGAGTAGATTTAAGGCCCAACAATTTTCATAGCTTTTGAATACAGGGTTAAAAAGTTATGGCATGATATGTCACTTTCTCTACTCAATGGACAGTTTGGGCACAAAAATAAAACTCTTTTAAAAATGATTCTTTTAAGAATTTTTTTTGAAATTGGTTTATTATATTTTTATGGAAGTAAAAATCTTTGAATCTTTTCATTGCAAACAATGAATCAAAAGTTACGAGGAGTTTTAATTTGAGGTAGTTTGTGGCTAGTTATAGAATCTCTACACTACAAAAAAGTTTGAAATCCTTTATTTAATACAATTTTTAATATTTTTGGAAAAAAAATAAAAGATGTAAGTATAGAATTATTATTACAACATTTTAACCATTGGGATTTTCATTTTTCAATTCCATAAATTAATTGTTTATAATTTTGTATTTTAGTTCATTTTCTACTTCTTTCTGTTCACTATTTTTTTCCTATATGTTGTACAATTCCGAATGATTGAAATTTTTTGAGTATATAGGCAACTTGACTTTAAGAATGAATTCAAAGAGTTGCAACAATTTGAACTTTTTTTCTTATAGATGTGACCTTGTGATTTGTGAAGTGAAGTTGTCCAGATTTTCGCAGTGGTAAAAAAAGGCATTTTGTAGCTTCAAACACTAAAGTCTTGCAATCTACATGGCAAAAAATTCTGAAATTTTTTCTTCATTCTTTCAAAGAATCTTACTACAAGATCTTATGGTTATATGTATCAAAAAATGATTATGACAAATGGCAGTTTTAAAGCGATTTTAGTGAAGCATAGTCATGATCCTTTCGAGGTTAAACTTTTCACAAGAGCTTGAAAGACAAAATACGTTGCAAAAAAATTATGGCCAATAAAATTTTTAATTTATCACAATCCATGGTCATAGGAGACACGGTAATAGGTCACAAAACTTACTATAAATAGTAAATTTTATTCTATTTTGAAAAAAGATTGAGCCAAAAAAAAATTGGCAAAACTTTCCCGAAAAATAGCTTCCAAAGGCTCACCACTCACAAGTTCCATGTTTGCAATTCATATATAGGCTCACCGCTCCATGCTCGAATCTTAGTGTTGTTCCAAAATTGATTGGTGCTTGAGGCATATATGAACCTCTTCCCATGCAATTCAACACTACAACATCTCATTCAAGCAAAGGAAATCTACATGTAAGACATGCAATAAAAGAGAGTCAACATGTAATCGTGACAATCCTTTGCCTTATCTTTTTTCTTTTGAAGCAACCATTCATTAAAGAGAGTCCATAGAAGCATACGAGGGAATTTAAAAAATTCAACAAGCCCATGAGAGTGGCATGCCTCCAAAACAAGGATCGGAATCCATGAGAGAAGCATGCCCTCATCACGAGGGGTCTATAGGAGATATTCTCATTTTTTGGTAAAAATTCTTAACCTTTAAAAATTATTCCATGCACCCATGTGATGCTTATGGTGGCCTTGCATATCTTAAAGTACCCCTTGAGTGTGCAAACTCGACCACAACTTGGGAAAGTAGTCGGCATGCATGCAGTGCATTTGGATTACAGAACTATTCCCCAATTCTGCATTGACATGAAATGGAGAATCGTTTGAGAAGAGAAAATCAGGGCAAAAGATGTCACGTGGCTTTGAGACATTTGTCAAATTTTTGGGCAGCAAAATTGAAATCCACGTGGTCCAGCATGGCCATTTGTCACCGACTTACTTTGTGGATTTACTTCAGGGAAAAATGCAGAATTTTTTTACTTGTTGTGTATGATTTTTTTTTTTCAAATTCAGAATTCATATTTGTAATTAGAGACCCCAATTTTCTTGAGAGTAGCTGTAGAAAGCCCTGATTGGCTCCCTGCCTATCAGAAGTAAGTAACCACCTCTCCTGCTGAAGGGAAATCAACTTTTTATCTTTCAGCCTTTTGAGTGGCGGTGGATCAGATCACGATAAATCCATAGGACCAGTAGGGTAAAAGCTTGTATTCTGTGGGGGTAAAAGTAAAAAAAAAACTATTTTGTGCTGTGTTTGGGAATGTTCTTACCCCATTAAGGACCGGTCGACCACTTTGGGTTGATTTGAGGACTTTTTGTCTCCTATAATTTGAAGAACATTTGATCTCAAAAAACTTAGGGAAGAATGCATTTAGAGTGTCTTTATGCGCATTTAACAAAACCAATTTTAAGAGAATGTGTGCAAAAATGAGTGAGTTGTACTTGGCCAAACTTGAAATGGTCCAACCTTTCATATTGAAATTTTCAATGAAAAATGCATATTTTATGGAAAGGACAATTATGTGTGTGTTTGAAATAATAAATTGAAGGTTTTGGTCAATTTCCAAACAATATATTCAAATCTATATCCAATTGTAGCAAACCCTAATTATAACCAGTGCCAAAGGGCAACGACGCTAGTGTGCGAGCTTGGAGCGGTGAGCCTGTGAGCTGCGAGTGTGGAGCCTGTGAGCCTGTGAGCCTGGAAACCAAAAAAATTGAAAATTTTTTGAAAATTTTTTTTTTCCCATTTTTTTGGTTGAAAAGTTGGTTTTTTTACGGAAAATAGTGAAAATATGACCTATGACCGTGTCAATTATAACCGTGGTTTAGGTGAAATGTTATATTTTTGAGTTTAACTTTTATTCGCTAAAGAGTGAGGCCTTTCAAGGTTTAGGGGAAAATTTTCAGCATGTAGTTTATCCATTATCTACAAAACTAGCAAGGGATTTATAAGAAAAAATGTTGTATTCATACATCTCAATTTAATTCAACAAATTTTTTTGATAAAACATTCTGTGACACTTTGTGAATGCATTAATAGTTTAGAATACTTCTGTAATACAAGAGAATTCACTCCAAATGGCAATCATAATATATATTTATAAATGCAATTCAAGTAGACCAACATATCTAGCCATGCCTATTCTGGAATTGCAATAATTCCCGCTCGGAGTAGAAGTAGCTTCAACTCATTGAAGCTATAACTTGGTGCATGAATGAATTTGTCTTCGTGGACATCCATCTTGCAAAAGTACCTATACAAGTAGTACAAGTGCTTGCAATTCACGTACTGTTGACGACCACCAATAGCTGAAACAGCCATATTCACAAAATCTAGACATGTGCACGTTGGGAACATTCCTAGTGTAACTCGATATGCATTCCTGTTAGAATCTGACCCTATCTCAAGTACCACAATTGCACCAAGTCCAGGAAAAGGGAGTAATGTGACCTCCAAAATTTGTCCTCTGACATTCCCTGCACTTTCCCATTTATTCTGTTGTTCTGTAGTTGGTGCATTTACCGTCCTTTGAATGGTTCGATTGTTCCTGACTGTAGGATACGTGTCCGGGTTCTTTGGTGAAGGTTCGTCATACAAAACAGTGGTGAAAATCTTTGACATGCTGAACAATCGCCGTGGTGATAATGTTGGACGTACTTGGAGGTGGAATCTCGCATGCTGCAAGAGCAATGTCTCTTCACAGTTGAGATTGGTTCCACTCAGAACAGGCCATACCTCCGAGACCTGTGGCCAATCAATTACCCACTTCCGCTTTGTACCTTTTACACATCGTTCAATGTCGTCCCAACAGAACCAGAAATCTGCCACAACCTCTCGCTTACTGCCATATTCCTCTTTTCGTCCACGATAGGTAGGAGCTGGAGTTCCCTTCTTTCCTCTTGCAATTTTTGACGTGCACTTTATGCTGGATCTCTATTGTTGAGCTTGACATCTTGCGTTGGATTTGTGGCTAATCCTTGCTATATGCCACTTAGATATGTCGCAGTCACTTTCAAATGCAATCGTAACATGTCCTACAGTAGAATCTTCTAATTCTTTACCCTTATTTTGCAAAGAAGGTGAAGAAGTTGTTGTGGACCTTGTTCGAACACGGGGTTGAGAAAAGTTCACTTTGTCCGGTCTATGTGAATCTCCTGCATCGCCAATGGGCACATCCAACTTCCTCTTCATACTCCCAAATATTTCTTCTCCCTCTAAGTGCGGTACTCTAGTTCCAATACCTTCTGAACCAGGCAATTCATTCAAAGCATCTGCAATTTTTTTGGGATCCCCGCTCCTTCTAGCAGCTCTGAGCTTCAACTCACCCTTAGACGGCCCTGATCCTGATGCATGACCTCTCAAATAGGTACGATAGTTTGTCATTTGCATCCAAGCACGGATACTATCACATGTTGCATCAAACAAGTTGTTCCCTCGCTTTCCAGACATTTGTAGCCACTTGTTATGCACCGTTTCAGATAGATTGCACGATGGTAAGTCCAACATCTCTTCAAGATTCAGCTTCTACAAATGAACAAAAATTTCCAAAATAGTTAGAAATTTATAGTCCAAAGACAACAAACTTCTAGATTGTAATATTAGGGTCACTATTGAATACACATTTCAATAGTAATTACGACTTCCAAGGACTTCTCATTGTAGAAAGATATATCCGTATTGAATTACTAAAAATCAGACTAATTCAAAAAAAATCTAGTCTACATAGACAAATATATTTGAATTGCATACCTACTGATGTTCATTTTTTGAGGTTAGGAATAAAATTGAGGGGGTCATCCTGATACTCGGATGAGAACCGTCGGATCTGAGGCATGTAGATTGAGTATTACCCGGACCCCCTATTTTCCATATCTTGAAGTACAAAATTAAAAAAAAATTTCAAAAAAAAACTCGAAAAGAAAATTACACTTCCACTTCAACAGAAATCAGATTTTACATTGAACTGAACTTTGTATTAGAGAATGTAAATTCAAACTTCAAATTGGTATACAAATTGCAATTATTGATTAAATATACCATGTCCATAAAGCCTCCCCATTGCCGGTAACGAAAATGCCAAAAAGCTAGCCAATGGTCCAAGTGAAGAAGTGCATCTTCATTGGCAGCTCCAGATGATAGCCACCATGACCGGATAGCTAGGTACCGTATCTCTGCTTGGTCCATATTCTTGGAGTCCTTGTACTGCTTGCACAATGAAATGTGTTGTTGATGGAATGCTTCTTTGATGTACTTCTGTGTATGCTTATGGAGAGAGGTACTCCAATGCAGCAAACATGTTCTTTCTCGATTCTCCATGGCAACATTGGCAGAACCGCTTCCGTACACAATGCGTACCGCATTCCAATTGGCCATGGCACTATCCGCCATAAATCCCTTGAAGTTTGGATTAGTCACCCCATGTGAATGCATTACCATATTCAAGCTTCTCCAAAACTGTACTTGAATCTCGGTGTCTTCGGATTGCATATCGCAAATAGCAATGGTCATCACCTTTTTGTATTGAGTATCATATACGTGGCAAGCCATTGTGGTCCAATCCTTCACGCGCTTCACGTGGTCAAACATCAACCAAGCATTCTGAAGATCACCTCCTTCTTGCATGCGCTTTACGAGGTCCACCCCACTCCCTGGGCCTTCAGTAAGCATCTTGAAGATGTATACTTTCTCCTTCCCTTGTCCAGGGAAGACACTGTCGTGTATGAATTCGAACTTAGACTCTCTCTTCATAGTCATAATGTTGTCGATCACTCCTCCTCGGTTGTTAGAACGGAAAAAAGAAATAACATTACGAATACTTGGACTACTTAGGTATTGAAAGCGATCCATGACCTCCTCCATTTCTTCCTCCCTCAACATCTTTTTATCTCCCTCTCCATTGTGGAACAAGTAGTTCGTTAAGAACTCTTTACTAGCAGAAAGAGCAATAGCAGAGTTCGTGGCCATGGGTGTCTTTGCCACTTGCTCTGCTATGAGACCGCAAATTCTTTCCGTGGAATCCCTATACATCCCTTTAGCAACAGGGTGTTCGTACTTTCCAAAGTGAATTGCAGCCCTACTGAGTTCTGGGTTATCAGCATATGCATAGTATATCCTTGCCTTGCATTCGCTAAGACATGAAGGTGAAGTTTTGCAGACTTTGCATACTAGAGTTGAATTTGCTGGTGGACACTCTGCAGGACTAAAAGGAAACACAATATAGCCAGTCCACTCTGTTTCATTTTTCTTAGAAGCTCTCTTCAAATAATCACAATTCGGATTTTCACAAACGAGATGGCCAGCACAATACGACTTACGAAATTTCAAGTTGTCAGAGTTGTGGATGTTAGTTGTCATGAGCTTGCACCACGGATGTCCGTCGTACCGCTTGTCCATTCCCTCCAAGTTTCGGGCACCTGTCGAGGAAGAAGATGAACGACACGGGGGCAGTTCAAAGATGACATCTCCATCAAATACTGCTGGAAGGTATGGAACTTGAAGGTGCTTCAGAGTATCCAGATTCATTGTCGACAGTTCGTTGCAAGACCGGCGCATTGTAGCGAGTCTCTTCAAACATTCCATAATGCTTTCTCTCCCTGCTACATACGGGTGTACAAGAGGAAGTGGAAGTGACGAAGTTGAGGGACTTCTAGATGGAGTATCGGAAAATGATTCTACTCTTTCCATCTTGCACGATTCGAGGGAAACAAAAGCATGAGGCTTTTTGGACTTGCAATCTACAGGCTCTCCTTCGGAATCGGAAGACAACTCTATGATAGTATCTAATCTCTCTACTTTCACCTTACGAAGTACTGTACGCATCTCATTCATTGGCAAAGCATGTAGAGGTGGGCTAAGTGCAACGGCATGTGGTGGTTTTGGCATATCTACAATGGAATTGTCTGATTGGCGACTGAGGATTTCAGTAGATGCACTCAGTGCAGACAATGGAAGCCCATATGCTCTGTAGTTTCCTAGAGGAAGGTACCAGCAACGTGATCCATCTTCTATAGACATGTCAATAGGAACAGACTGATAAACTTCACCTGATTCTGATATTTTTTCTTCCTCAACATATATAGAGCATTCTAGGAACTTAAATCGAACATGGAGAAGGTGGCTCGCTACTCTAGCACATCCACCATCTACTACCGGAAATACAATAGGAACCGCATACCCCTCTACTTGAATGGAAGCCATCGTGGAACCTTGCTAAGGGATTGAAGAAGAAAGAGAAGACAATGAAATCTACATAGCTAATCAGGTAAGAGGGAATACAACTACCACTTCATTTGAGCTTTACCATGTTCTCCCCTTCTCTGATATATATTCACTATTCCTGTATTAATGTCCGCCGAAGTGCTTAACATTTTCAATAATGACCATCTTCTCACTACAGCTCAAAGTAGAATACATAATAAAATCAATTAGCCTAATAGGAAGACGTTCCTGCCTAGCATAGGCACTTTTGTACGATAAAGTATTCATTAGAGAAGGCCAGACACATCTGATTAATTGCGTAGCAATACACCTAAAATGGCGTCTGGAATCCGATTATTAATTTGTATTTTTCAAATGTGATCGATTGCATAGCGCCGGCAAAATACTGCAGGAATTTTACTTCAATATCTGACAGGACAGAGCTCCTAGAAGCTGACGCGGAAGAACTTTTGAATTGCAAGGATGCGGCGATTTAAAGACCCTAACAATAAAAAGACGACCACCGCTGCATCTTTCAATTGGATTTTGGCGGCGCCCCTACAACTAGGTCCCTTCACACATGTGACGGCATACTCCCACGCTCCTCCATTGAAGTCACCCTAATGTGACGAATTCACTGGAATTCTCTACTATGCCATAAGAGGGAGGCACCACCAAGCGTCTTCACAGTTCTTCTTCTACTTTTCTTTACAAGTTGCGCGAGAGATTGATAGCTAGCCAGTTTTTTGCTTCTCACTTCATGCTCGTAGAAGATAGGACACTTCCTCTTGTTAGTTTGAAACAAGGGAGAGCACGGAAGCGCCGTAGGTCTCTCTATTTCTCATCTTCTAAGGCTTTGAAGAGTGCTAGAATGAAGAAAGGAAGTAGGTTAGCACCGAAAACTACCCAACCCAGAGCCAGAGATCTTCGTCAAACTTTGCGTTTCGAAATAGGGAGTACTGCCGAGGAGAGTGATGCTCCAATTGACAGCACAGAGGAAGTGGAGGAGACGGTTGTGGACAACACAAGTATTCAGCAAGAAGCGAAGGTGCTAGACTCCGGAAATGTAAGACTCTTTAGAAACTCTACTTCTTGTTTCCTCCCTTAGTTTTGCACTACTGATGAAACAGCAACACAGATTCTGTAATGTTGAAGTATTTTAAGTACTTATTTCAGTTCTAGACTTCTAGTGAATAGAATTCAATACGATGAAAAGGATCGTGATCCACATAGCCATCCCCTGTCCACGCAATGGGAAAGATGACCATCATTTGGTAGGCTAGGTATAGTCAAAGTTTAAAAGTAACATGATTGAGTGTCATTGATAGATGAGCTTCCAATATAGGAGAAACATGATACTGTTAATAGTAGTCCCACTCTTCGTTCGTAATTCCATTTTCAAGAAGGACAGAATGAGAACAGTTAATGTGAGAGAAGAAACATTTAATATTACCGCTCTATCATATTTGAAGGCAAATACTAAATCTATGTCCATAGTTGCTAGAAACTATAGATGGAAACTTTTGAAATCATTCCAAAGTTTTGAGAATGCTATGAAGTACTTGACACCACACTCTTGTTTTCCAATTCTTTTGCACAGTCCAATTCTTTGGTATTCAACAAATCAATGGGCTTTCCTTTCAAATTATGAAACAACCTTAAACTTAGAAACCCTAAACACTTTAAGCATCAAAACTACAAATTAAAATTATATGATCCTTTTCAAAACTATTTGAGTGAGATTGTTTTTCCGTACTCAATCTATGCTCTTTTAAAATAGGCCTCTCTAAATTGAAGAACATTCTATGCTTTGCTGGCTCTTTTCTTTCTTCCTTGTCTTTCCACATATCATCTCCTAAATAAGAAAATCTCTTTAGAATCCTAATACAACAATAATATTTTCTTTCCAGCATTACGTTGGAAATAAATAATAATCTCGTATAAGAATAAGATTCTCGTTTCCATTTTGCTTTATATCTCAAAGTTCAGTCTATGTGTTCAAGGACGTTAAAAAAATAAAAATAAAAATGCAAGAGAAAACATCTTCTGTCGAATAACATTGCGCCACGTGTCAGTCGACCGGGATCCGAGCTAGACTTGTCCACACAAGAATCTCCAAATCAGAGATTGACACGTGGCGCCTTCAGCCACTCAAGCCGGTCTGTATGTGGCAGACCAAACCGGAACGGCAGGTGATCGCGGTGGAGACTGATCAAGAATTTTGATCGACGATTTTGTTTTCTATTCTCGGCGCCGATTCCACTTCTCCGCGCGGCTGCACCTCTGTACTTCGGCATGCAGATGAATCTAGACTTCCTCGAGTCCTTCAACCGAATCCACTTGCATGAGAGGCTGAGCCTGGAATGCGGAGAAAGCCGCATATTATGGTGGCGCGGCTGTTTCCCTCTCTACCTTCACTTCTCGTTCTCAGAATGTCCGTCTCTCTTTCTCCTACCTGCCGTTCGAGGTTCTTATCTTCAGTATTGTTGAACCACCAGGAGTCCACCATGAGGAGATCTACACGGAGTCGCGCAAGGGATGGCGCTGGAGATCCGCCAACTCCACGAAGCAAGATTCAAATGACAGAGCAGGTACACACTTCTTTTCTTTTCGTTTTTTGTTTCTCAGTCTCACGCTCTGCGTTGTGGCCTTGTTATTGTGTACAGATTTAGATTCCTAACTTGTGATGCCCTCAACAAGGCATGTTGAATGAGGGTTTTGGGTACTGTGAAGACTTGATTTCTTGAGATCAAGCTGTCAACCGAATCTAGAAGTCATGCATACAAACCTTGCGAAATCAAAGTTTTCAAGAAGTGAGGGGGTCTTCGTTAGTCTGCCTTGCTTTAGCTCGGATCCGAGCTAGTACAGATCCAGTACATCAGGATCCCCTAGTTTGTAAGCGTTTCGAGTTTTTCTTTCTCTTGTGTGAGTACCTGCTTGAGAACTGTCCACGCGATTCTGGACTTTTGCTTCCTTGCCGTTTCCAGTTGGGCAATGCAGAAACTCAAGTCACGAACAACGACCTTCTGAAATCAGACTTCTCATTAAGTGAGGGGGTCTTGGTCTGCTTGGTTTGTTTTAGCTTGGATCCGAGCAAGACTAGCTGTAGATCAACAGGACCCCTTGTTCGTAAGAGTTCGAGGATTTTTAGATTCATCTTTCAGTACCTGCTTGAGAAAGTATCCACTTCATTCCGTGTGCCTGTTTTCTTGATCTCAACAGTTTGACAAAACCAACCATCAGGTCATGAATACAGAGCTTGGGAAATCAAAATTTTCATTAATTGAGGGGGTCTTCGGCAGTCTAGCTTGTTATAGCTCGGATTCGAGCTAAAACAGGTGAATTGCCGCAGGACCCCCTTGTTTCGAAGTGGTTCGGAGTTTTTTGGATTTCAGTCCGAGAGCCTGCTCGAGATTCTTTCCACGCGATGCCGTGGGTTTCATTTCTTCACGATTTCTGATTTGTAGTCTCGGCTCCATCCGTAGCAGCTTCAACCGTGCTTCTCAAATTATGCAAAGCATTTCTGGATTTGTCAAAATACCAGTCCCCATATTCCTCAGATAATACAAATAGTATTTGGTTTTTTTTTATGTGGCGCTGGTTGTCTGACTTGTTGCATTCCGAATGCTCAAATGCGAGGGGGTCCAGCCAAATGCAGTCTGACCTGCCTCGGATCCGAGCTAGGTCATGACTAACTCACCAGAACCCCCTCAGTTCATGATTTGGTTCTTACTTGCTCGAGAATCTTTCTGTGTTCTATTGTTGCTTCCGAATCTCCAAGTATCGATCAGCAAGCCGAACTAGAATCAATTGACAGTTTTGTCCGTTGAAATTGAGAAATCGAGAGGGAAGAGAGAGAGCAAGTAGTTCTTGTTAGGTTTTAAATTTCCAGTACTCTTAAAAAAAATTTGGATCCATCTAGCGTTTTGGTTTCATGGAATCTTTTCCAAAAAGAATAGCTTCGTTTGATTCAGTTTCTTAACTGCGGTGTAAGTCCCAGAAGAACTCCAGACGCTTCTCTTCCAGCTAGGCCAGAAAGTGAGGGGGTCCGGCCACGTCACGTCCGACGTGGCTTGGATCCGAGCCTAGTCGGCCGTGACGTGGCCGGACCCCCCTATTTTCTGACCAAGCAGAAAGTTTGTCTGCCTGGCCAGAAAGTGAGGGGGTCCGGCCACATCGGACGTGACGTGGCCCGACCCCCTTATTTTCTGACCAAGCAAAAAAATTTGTCTTCCTGGAGTGATTTTTTTTTTAAGAACGACGCTTTTAGGCAGTTTTAAGATAATTTACTTTGAAAATCAAAAAATTGGTAAAATTTATAAAATTCTTATATCCTCTAGAGTTTTTTGTTTGATAAGACTTCAAAGTTTATATTTTAAGAGGGTTCAATTTCGCAATTCATTATTTGCCATTGTAAGACCTTTGTTTTTTTTTTAAATAATTTCGATCAAAATTCTTTGCATACTTCTTTCTTATGGTAGTGGAAGCTAATATGAGGTATTGTTCTGTATTTTGTGTTTCAAACAGAGAGGTGATGGTGCAGGCTCATCTTCACCTGTAGTAGAGCCCCCAAGAGGCCCTATTGTTCATGAAGCAGGACCCTTACAAACTCCTACATCAAGGCGCCCAAGTAAGGAGGTCTCTAGTGATAAGGGGGAGGCAGGAGGACCAGACTTGGTAAGTTTTGGAGATGTCATGGATGCCGCTGAGCATGCGGTAGATGCTTTCCAGAGCTCTGTGCTTAGTCGTGTCAGTGACCCAAATGCGGGAAGGCGAAGGCATGCCTTGAGGCTTGCTGAGATTGCTAGAAAAAAGGGATTTAGGTGTTTGTCTTCAGAGAGCTTAGAGACTGAGTATAGCTCTGAGTCGCAGGTCTCCATCACTGTTGATGGTCCACCACTGCAAGAGACATGTACTTGTGCTTGCAGTGGTCCTATAGGTCCACAGGTTCCAGTCTTCATTCACCTCAGCTCAGATTCTGAGGAAGATGTAGAGATTGACTAGGTTCTGTTTTTCCAAAAAGTTTTATATTCAAATGGCACTATAAAGCCTTACATATTTCAAAATTAATGTTTTACTTATGTACTCTATCTTTTGAAAGTTTATCTCTCAATTCAACTTGAATTCTTCTTTGCATTTTTGTGTTATAAAGGTAGGCTTGTGGTCATACATTTATGGGTGTTTTATTATTGCAGATGGAAGTGTCTCCAGTAGTTCTTTCCCAAGAAGAAACTATCATGGAAATCCAAAACATGGATGTTACAAGTCAACCCCCCATTGGTGGTGAAGCGAGGAGAGGAGTCACAAGTGAAGACATGGTGGAGGAATTCATGGATGAAGATGACAAGGACCTGTTGGAGGATGACCTCCGCCAATATCACAAGGTAGACTCTGTGAATACCATTGCAGGCTTGAGGATGAAGCCTGATCATCTGTTTCGGCTTCAAATTCCCTTGTGCCGGATGGTAGCGATGCCCATGGTAAGACCTACTTTGTCTTGCGATCTTGAATTGCTTGAACACAAATTTGCAAAGGACTACCTCGACGGGGCAGCAATTTTCTATGTCACAACCACAAATGAAGCCGGAGAAAGCTCCAAATTCACAGAGGAAGAGATAGAGAAATGGGGGCCTTTATGGAGAGAGAAGAATGAGATCTTTGAAGCCCACATCCAGTCTATTCCCGAATTGAGTTTCTTGAAGAACTTGAAGTTCTTTGTGTGTGACGGGAATCACCGCCTGCTGTCATGGATGAATCATATTTCCCGGCTGCACTCCAAGGACATAACTTGGCACTATGCAGTGGACTCAATTGTGTTGGACACAAAGGGCAAAATCGAGGTAGCTATGCATGTCATGCATGACATTAACAAGTAAGTTATTTACTTGAATTTGGTCTTTGAAGTTTTGTTTTATGTTTTTAGAAAATTTTGAAACTATTTCATCTTCGCTTATATAATATGAAATGCATATACTTATAAAGCCTTGTTGAATTTCAGGTCTACAGAGGGCTCACACGTGAAGACCAATTTGGTTCATACCCTTTATAGGGTTCAGAAGTATGGGCTTTTACCCATAGAGCGCTTCAACGAAATGTTGAGGCCATCTGAGCTTAAACGCTGTTCTGCACATAAATTGAGGAAGACGTGGTATTCTATGCCACTTGAGGTCTTCACATCCTTCATTTTTCGAGTATGAAATTATTGTGATAATTCTTCCTTTCAATACAATGCATTTTAGTATATTCAGTTTTGTTCTTAAAGCTTTTGTTCACATTGATTGGCCTTGGAAATGTGCAACAAGAGATTTCTCAAGCCGCAGATGCTGCAGTACAAAAGTACAACGAGATCACGCCTGAGGAAAAGAAAACTGCGGAGGGACTTGCTCACGCTATGAGATCTACAGCACATGAGAGGACTGGAAAACTCAATGTGAAGATGTCAAAATTGGCCGCCGTTGCTAATCCGGCTAATGAGCCCGACTTTTTGAAAGAGGTAACTACTTTGCATACTTCAAAAAATTAAGCAAATGGTCTATACCTTGAAAATTAGAAGTGTGAATCTCACATCATTTTTTTCAGGTTGAGAAACACTGGACTACAAATGAGGTTCCCGAGATGACTCTCGAGAAACTCCAAATGGTTGCAACGTGCAATACAACGGCAGCTCACAAGATCAAATTCTTGCAGTGGTGGAACTCTTCTATTCCCTCACGTGATGCAAGGCGTTTCCCACCTAGGCCAGTGTCTGAGCTACTACTTGGACCATTTCTAAACCGTTGTGTTTGGTATGCTGGGGTAAGTAACTTACTTTGAAGTTTGTTTTCAAGTTTAACAATTTCTGTATTTGATGTTTATAATAATTTGAATTTTCTAATCATGAGGCATAGTACTTTGAATCATGTGAATTGTAATTCTTTTTTTCTTTGATCCAGATTGAGGATGCAGTGGTGGATATTTTTGAGGGTGTTGTGAGGCATGACAACATACCTATAGATATGAACGTTCCACAGAAACCAGAGACTCTCCTTGACTATTTGGAAGGTTGGAGAACAAAGATCTGGGATCAAGGATTTCTAGCTCATCTTCATGGAGCTAACTACTTCAAGAAAAGCGATAACTTCAACACCTTTGAGGGATCAAAGCAGGCAGTAAGAAGGGTTCTTTTCCGGTGAGTCTCTAAAAATCATAGCTCATGTTTGACATTATAGTTATTGAATGTCCTATAAGTCAATCTTTGCATTGGGGCACAAAAAAAATTTCAAAAAAATCTTGAATTGAAGTAGGAAATGAAAAAGTAGGGGGGTCCTTGAGCATCCTCCTCGACATAGCTCGGATCCGAGCTATGTTGAGGAGAATGATGAGGGACCCCCCTAGTTCTTGCTCCTTGCAAAACTTGAAGTCTCAAAGTTTAATTTTTTTTCATGTGAAACTGCGATTTTAGAGTGAATTATGAGGAATGAAAAGTCCATTCTTGCATGTGATCACCCAAAAAAAAATTTGTGAAAATCAAAAAATCATGTAGGATATCAAAAACTGGGGGGGTCCTTCACCTACCTTCAAGACTTAGCTCGGATCCGAGCTACCTCAAGGACGTTGCTCAAGGACCCCCCTAGTTCTTGTCCCTTGCAGACTTTGAAACTAAAATTTCCCATCTCAAATTGAGAATTTAGAAAAAATACTTTGTAGTTGGTATCCTTTCAAAGAGGTTGTCAAATCATTTGGTAGTTGAGATTGAATTTTATCATTTGTATTTATTGAATCCTCTTGAAACTGTAGGTACTTCAAATATGAGCTCGAAGGTAAAGAAGCAATCAAGACTGAGGACCTACCTACCTTCTTGAAGAATTTTCTGGACCGCAACTCCAAAGACTGCATGTATACTCCGACTCAGCTCAAGACCTTCACTACCTCACATCTCAGTGGTGGTGGATGGTACATTGACTGCCCCATCTCCTACACGCATCCGTCAGAGGTAGAGTTGCGGGCTTCTTTGGAAGGACAAGGTACCATCAACATGGACGTTGACGAGTTTCCAGGACTTAGTGAGAATGAGAGGAAGAGGGCTATTGCAAAGAGGGAGACCATGGACAGGAGGAAGGCAGCACGGATTCAACTGGCTTTGGAGCATAAGGAGAAGAAGGAGGTGGAGCGTTTGGCCAAATTGGCGGAGAAGGAGAAGGAGGAGAAGGACAAGGAGAAGGAGAAAGGTAAAGGAAAGAAGAAGGAAGAAGGAAGTGGCATTCCAACGTCGTCTGCAGTGGATGAGGGCTCCCAGATGCAGGGTGCATCACAAGGTGGGTTGAAGAGGAAGTCTGTACTTCCAGACTTCTCGGAGGAGGTTATAACACAAGGTACACAAGTCATTGCTCTTGGAGATGATGATGATGTCACCTCAGAGGAATTGCTTCTTGATGTCTCAATTTCAGAGGTGGTGGACAACGAAGGAGTCCGGGGACCAAACCCTTATACAGAGGTCATGGATTTTCTACAAAAGGTAATTTTCTTCTTTCTCTTAGCAATGGAGATTGTTATTTGATTAACAAGCGCTTATTTTCTGAACTTGTTCTTGGAAATACTCATGTATTGAAGAAATGTTCTTGCAGATGGTCGTAGGTAAGGCCAGGGTGTATGATGGGGTCGTCAATCGACAGCCAGGATTTGATCTCATGATCTTTGACTGCCAGGAGAACTTGCCAGTGCCAGAGATAGGGGGGTCGAAGCACATTCCTTATTGGAACGCAGATAAGGACTACTTTACAATTTTCCAGGCTTTCAACTTTGCACACAAACATTTGCAGGACGATGGGTGCCTTGTAGTGTTTCATTCTTGGGGCCAGGACTCCTTGGAAACCATTGCAGGACTTCTTCAGGAGTATCCAAACATCAAGAAGAAGAAGGACTGGATGGGCATGAATCGGATGCACCTTACATCAGCAGTTCACCCCGACCAAACGGTAAGACTCTATCATTTCATTATAATAATTTAATATATTTGAATTTGTTGCTTTTTATTGTTTTCTAATCTCATGTGAGTTTTGATTATGCCTGCAGACATTGAAGTTTGGCATCACCCTTTTTGTCAAACATCTGGGAGCCAAGGGGAAATCGAACTTTGAATTCAGGCGCTCTCAGACCATGCTGAAGGCAAAGGTATGCCTTCGACGTGATGACTTGCTCATGAACTACACCACAGAGGACACGATGTTGGTGAATGACATGGATCGAATGGCGTGGTGAGGAGCTCGAGAGAAGGACCCACGCTTCATTCAATTCATCATAAAGGGCACCACAGATGAAGGGGACATTGTGGTAGACTGCACTGCCTCTACAGGTGAATTCTTGTTCTACAACTTGTGCACAATGAAATTATTTTTATAGAAGATCATTATGTAGATGATGTAAATTATGGTTTTTGGCAGGTGCATCCATTACTGCTTGCCGTGCTACCGGGAGGCATATTGTAGCGTTGGAGGAAGATAAGAGGATTTTCCAGCATGTCCTCTTGCCAATGAAGAAGTCTGCTTCTCCAGTGACCGCAGATCCAAGTGTGGAGGAGCCCACAGTTGTGTTATCACAAGACCAAGAGGCCATGGTGATAGTACCTCGAAAATTTGTTCGGCGCCCTAAACCTAGTAAGTAAGTTTTTCCTAAATTCAATTTTCTCAAATTCTTGATTTAATTTATGTTTCATACATCTAACAATGTTTCCATTGAATTTACAGCAGCGAAGGAGTGATCGCGCAGGACCAAGTAAAGAAGAGACGAAGACTCATTTTGAGCCCAGAGAAGCCATTCGATCTTCCAGTCTATGCAGAGCAACTAGCATCAGCGTTTGCGGAGTTTGGCACTTCCAAACCTAAATCCCGTAAACCTTCGTACGCTCTAAATGTCTTAGAATTCATAGATGGATCAGCATCGGAAGGTAGAGAGACTTCAGACTCTTCTAGTGATAGGGACTATGCAGCGGAGTCTACTGCATATTAGACTCATGAGATTGACGTATCTCATAAGTCAAATCAGTATGTTTGGATTTTTATTATGATTGGATTTGTGTGCTTTATGGCTATATGTTGAGTGATTTTCATATCCTTCAAAGTTAGCATCAAAAAAATAATATTCATATCCTTCAAAGTTAGCATCCAACAAAATGGGGATTTAAATAAATATTAACCTTCTTTAAAGTCTCTATGCAATTAATGGGGAGTGAAATAGCTAATCACCTCGTACATTCTCTTCATTAAAAAAAATGGGGAGTCAAATCCCTAGAACCTCATACTACATCTACATCCAAAAAAGGTGAACTCAAAGAAATATTCACCTCTTGGAATATCTTTAAAAAAAATGGGGAGTGAAATAAATATAAACCTCCTACATTGTCTTCATGAAAAAAAAATTGGGAGTGAAATATATATTTACCTCCTTCCATGCTTCCATCCCAAAGAATGGGCATTGAAATAGACATTCACCTCGTAGAAAATCTTCGTCAAAAAAAATGGGGAAAGAAAAAAATATTCACCTTCTAGAATGTCTCTACCATACGAGATGGGGACTGAAATCAATATTGACTTCCTACAATGTCTCTGACCAAAAAAATGGGGAATGAAATAAATATTCACTTCTTATAAGGTCTCCGTCTTCAATAATGGGTGAGTGAATACAATATTTCATGTTTCTCGAAATACAGTATACTTCCAAGAAATAAATGGTGAAGAATGGAAACAAACATATGATCCTAAGGCTACTCAATTTTTTTCATCCAAAATTTGGAAATACAAGCTATTTTGATGAACCCCAAATTTTTAGATAAGAATTTCTAACCCTAAACCCTAACAATCCAAAAACAGTATAGATTTTTCAAAACCACGGTCATAGGTAAATCCACGGTTACAGATCCTCATCCACTTTTTTGGAAAAAAAAAGTTCCTGCTCACAGGCTTACAGGCTCACAGGCTCACACTCCCAGGCTCACACGCTAGCAACCCTGTGCCAAAGGGTGTTTATGACACATCAATGTTTGAAGAGTAATTACAAAGACATGAACCGTTGGATCACTTTTATTTTTTGTGTGGTTCAAGGACTTAACCCATGGAACTCATTTATTCAATCCGATTTAGAATTACATCTTTTAAAAAGGCAAAAAATTGCACTTTTTGAAAATTGTGTTCAAAAACTACGCCCGCCGCCTAAATCAACCACGGTCCTTAATGGGTTAACCTCTCTTGGCTATTTTGGGGTCTTTGATTGCAAATATGAATTCAGAATTCTCATATTTTATCATGTGTGGAAAATTTTAAAATTCAGTATTTTTTCCTAGGGAAAATCTAGCTTGTTAGGTCTACTTTGTAATTTGGGTTTATTGACTCATACAATCCACGTTGAAATTGAATGGCATTTTTTTATGCATGATTTCTTACTATTTGGGTACGGTCAAAAGATGTTGGCTATTTTTTATAAAGGAAATTTCATTTTTAGGGGATCAAAGTATTGTAGCAATTTTATAGCTATCTTTTAACCCCTAAAAGACATTAGATGAAATTTGAGGGCATTAGGAGACTGCGGGTTCTTAGACTGCGAGAACGCAGTTTCTGTCCAGTGAACTCGAATCCTATGTGGTCGAGACATTGCCACGTAATAAAATTTAAAAAATTCAAAGTTTTTTTTGGGACTTATTTTCATATTTCAGGATCCAAAATTTATTTATTTATTTATTTATTTTTCGATAAAAGTCGGCCTGACATCGGTCAACGGCATTGGGAGCCGTTTCGGGAACAAACCCGAAACGGCCTTGTAATGCCCTCAGATTTCTTCTCATGCCATTGTCCCCTTGGGCTGTTTGGGGGACAAATGGGATTTTGAACATGTACCTTTTTACTTAAAATTTTGTCCTGATTTTTTTAAATTTTTTTTGGAGATAAAAAATTGAATATCTTCATAGGGATATTACTTCATTAGAGGATTTTTGAGGCCATTGGAAGATTGTGGGTTCCCAAACTATGGGAACGTAGTTTCTGCCACGTGAATAGAAATCCTATGTGGTCGGAAGAGTGCCACGTCTTAAAATTTTTTGGGCTTTTTTTCATTTTTCAGGACCCCAATTTTTTTTTTGGTAAATGTTGGCCTAACAATGACCAGCAGTTACAAGAACAATTTCAGAAAACAACCCTGGAACGGCCCTTTGGAGGCCTCAAATCCCTTCTATTGTTTTTACAATCGGTGTCGAGGAACAAAAGTTATGTCTAAATAAGGTCAAAATAAGAGGGAGGAAGCAGTTTGGGCAGCACCAAAAAAATTTAAAATTTTTAAAAAATTTTTTTTTCTTATAGATTATATTTTTGTCTATGTAAAAAGATTTGATTCATTTCATTTGGATTTGTTATGAGAAAGTTATGGATATTCTTGTTTTTTGGGTAGTTAGAGCATTTCTTTGAAAAAAATAAGTTGTAGGATTCATTTTTGAATGCAATTTTTCAAATTTTTCAAATTTTTTAGTTCTTTTTTGGCATTGTTTAGTTTACTTGATAGAACAATCACACCTTTAGGATTAGTAAATTTTAATTCCATCTAGAAGATATCAATATTATAGATTTCCCTTCTATCATAAACTTACTTCTACTTAACAATTTTCTTAAGAATGAAAATTAAAGTTTTTTGGATTTCTTTTCTTTTCCTAGATTTTCAACTCTATTCTTTAGTAGAAACATTTAAAGCTCAAAACTCTCTATTGCAAAAAATTTAAGTTAAAAAAGGTTCGAAGTCAAAAAATCCTATCCTACAATGTATTGAAAAACTTGTTTTTTCCACTTTAAATGCAAATATCTTGCAATCTGTAAGGTCAAAAATTCTGAAACTTTGTGCACACTTTTTTATACTAGTGAGTTATAAGATCATAAAGCTTGATGTGAAAAAAAATGATTAAATTTTTTTTAATCTTTGCTATAGAAATGGTAGTTTTCACTGTTTTTTGGTAGAGAAAAGGCCTCGATCTTTTAGGGGTTAAAATTTGTAGCCAAATTTTGTATATACACTAAATAGTGAAATTAGGTTTTCCTTCATTATTTTCTTGACATTACACATTATATTAATTTTTTTTGTTATTGTACAAGAATGCACACTACTTTAGAACTAGTTATTGATGTAGATGAAACTCTTGAACTTCTATATATGTGTACATTGTTATTGAAATAGTTATTGGTGTAGATGGAAGTATTCATAGAAACATTTATTTCTTTGATGGCTTATAAAGTAATTTTCTTTGGATAAGGCAGCCTAATTGTAAAAGCAATCTAATTTCACTATTTAGAGAGGATATGACATGAATATTGAAGAAACAACTAATTCAATTCCTTCTCCAAAACTAAAAGAAAATATCACTAAATTGGAAGCTTTTGTATGAGTAGAAGAATGTTTATGAGAAGAGAAAAAATTTGGAGCATCAATGGAAATGGTCCATATTTTTTAAGAAATAAAACAAAATTGGAAGTTTTCGGCTTTAGACCTCAATTTATAACCTTGATCCAAGCAAACAATGAAAAATTATGATTTACCATAATTAGATGAGGAAATTTAGAAAATTTCGAATTCATATATGGAATTAGACATTCAAAATTAGGTTTTAGGAGAGGTGACAAAAGATGTTTGGATGGCAATTCAATAATGATAAGTTTGTACTTATTAATTAAACTCACATTTGTATTTATTAGTAAATGTAACAAGGATAAGGTAAACTATAATCCCATTCGAGATAGGCCAAATGGGAACAAACCTATTAAGTATTGAGAGCAAAATTGTATTTGTACTTAGATGATGTACAATGGGGGTCCCAATCAAAATGGCATTTTTGGATCCATAGTGAAAACAATTTCAACTTTGCCAACTTTGCCAATCTACTCAGAGCTCAAAAATTGATATTTTACTTTGAAATTTGTTTTACAACATCACATGTAAATTAATAACAAGAATGCCAAATTTCAAGGTCAAAATGTTTACACAAAAAGAAAATTAAAAACCTGCCAACCCGTGTAGTTGTGAGAAACATTTCACTACTTTCAACTTTGACACCCTCCCAAGGATTTTTTTTTTTTTTGGCCATGAATTTTTTGGCATGAAATAATCTCTATATTTTTAATATGTGTGAAAAATTTGAAGTATAAGAGGATTTTCAGCTGGTGTAGAAGACTGTAAGTTCCCGAACTATGTGAACTCATTGAAAGCTGCCATAGAGGCGATTTCATGTGGCCAAGAGACTACCACATTAGATAATAATATTTAATTTTTAAAAAAATTCTTAAAATTTAAAATTTATTTTATTTTTATTTTTTAATTTAATTATTATTTAATCTGACTGGTTCACAAACTGGGGAACCGGGCTGAAACGGTCTCTTAGAGCCCTGAAAAATTCTCTTATGGTTATAAAAAAAAGTATTCAAAATCTCCCAACATGTATAGTTTTGAGATAAGTTTTCACAATTGCAAACTTTGATAGACTCCCAAGAGCTGAAAAATTGGTTTCTTACCATGAATTCTTTTTTGTGAAGTCATCTTTAACCCCTAAAGGACCAAAGTGCTTTTTTGGCAACATAGCGATTTTGGGCAGGTACGTGTGACTAGAGATTTCTATATTTTGGAACCAAAATTTAATAGAAGGTGTGGACGAGGAGTATCTTTCAAGCCCAACAATTTTCATGACTTTTGACTACATGGTTGAAAAGTTATTGCATAATATGTTGTTTGTTTCTCAACTCGGGCAGTTCGGGCAGATCAGAAAAAATCACTTTTTTGGAAAACCAAAATTTGAAATTGATTTTATAGATTTATATATATGTGGAAATATTTGAATCATTCCATTTGGATTAATGAGTCAATAGTTATGAAGAATCTTAGTTTGCGGGTAGTTATGGATTCTCTACTCTAAAATAAACTTTAAAGTCCTTTATTTTACTCAATTTTCAATATTTTTGAAAAAAACAAAAAACATTGGGTGTAGAATGTTTATTACAACATTTGAACCATTGAAATTGGCATTTTTCAATTCAATAAATAAATTGTTAAACATTTAGTGTTTTGAATCATTCTCTACTTCTCTTTACTTACTATTTTTTTTGTACATGTTGTACAATTCGAAATGATTTGAAATTTTTTGAGCATGTAGCCAACTTGAATTGAAGAATGAATCCAAAGAGTAACAACCGTTTTGAATATTTTTTCATACAAATGTGGCCTTCTGAAGTTCAGCTGCCCGGATTTCCGCAGTGATAAAAAAGGGATTTTTGTAACTTCAAACACTATTATCTTACAATCTACATGGCGGAATTTTCTGAAATTTTTTGTACATGCTCTCAAACTAGTGTACTCTAAGATCCTACGGTTACATTATTCTTAAAATGTTTTTTTCCTAAAATTTGATAGTTATCCTAAAAATGACAGTTTTGGAGCAATTTTGGTGAAAACATAGTCAAAAACCTTTAGGGGTTAAGTTGATGACATGTGTTCCAAATTTCAAGCTCAAATGAATTACTGAAAAAAAGATATTCAAAATCTCCCAACATGTGTAGTTGTGAGGAGGAGTTATCACCAGCAAAGAAGAAATATTAGTACGAGAATAAACAGCTAATTACATTATCAATGGCTGCTGATTTATTCATGCATGGGAGATTAAGTAAATCCCGACCCTTAATTTAGTTACAAGCTAATAAATAAGCCTGAAAATGACGGGTACTGAACCAGCTATAGTAAATGCAACCAACTACTGTTAGTAGTGGTTAAGGTAGGGAGCCATAAAGCGACCATCTAAGCGCTGATAGAAGCTGAATTTAGGGGAGGTAAAACATCTTGAAATATTTTTCAATAAATATTTTTTGGAAGACAAGAGGAAATGACATCCAATTCATGTTGTTTCATATTTTTCTGGAGCTTTGTGGAATTAGTTATGAAATTTTGAAATCGAAAACCATAGGGCTCTAAAAGCGACCACTTCCTACAATGTACATAGTTTGTACATTTTGGAATATTGCATAAAGCAAAATGTACCTTTGAACCATGTTTGGTTCTAAATACCTTGTTGGAGTTTGAACCTCCTACCTTACTGGCACCTCTGGTACAGTTGGATCTTTTTTTTTAAAACAAACAAATAGAACAGTTGTTACCTCAAACTTTTTTTCTTTTTTTTTGGAACAACTGGGTGGGCTGGGCCCATTGCATTAAGGGAGAAGGCTCAATAATCGCCCATCTAAGGGCTGAAACTGAATTTCGGGGAGGTGAAACATCTTCAAATATTTTTTAGTACATTCTCCTTGAAAGACAAGTTGAATTCACACCTAACCCAAGTCGTTTCATTTTTTTGGAGCTATGGGGAATTAGTTATCAAATTTTTAAGTTGAAAAGGCATAGGGCTCGAAAATGGTGCCCTAGCTAAAATGTACACTATCTATACACTACAAAAGGCTATGAAAAAGCAACATGTACAAATACTGTACATTTAAAGTAGGGCACCATTTTAGAACTTGATTCATTTAAACATTAGAAGAAATTTGAGGCCTCCAAAGGGCCGTTTCGGGGCTGTTCCTCGAAACTGTTCCCTAACTGCTAGCTGTTGTCAGGGCGGTATTTACCCAAAAAAAAAAAATTGGGGTCCTAAAATATGAAAAAACCTCCCCCCAAAAAATTTAATGACGTGGCACCCTCTCAACCACGTCGAATTTCAGTTCACGCAGCAGAAACTGCGTTCCCGTAGTCCGGGAACCCGCAGTCTTCTAATGCCCTCAAATTTCTTCTAGTGAGCCTTCTCCCTTACAAAGCAGAGAGGCAACACATCCATGCCTAGAGGCCGGAAACAATAACAAAAACTCATGTCAATAGCAGCGTTTTCAAAACTGGCTAATTTTGCTCGGTTTCTACCAAAAAAATCTTTACGCTACCATTACACTGTAAAAAAGGGCTTTTAATGAAGCCATTTTAGTCAAAATTACAACAAACAATAAAATTTGATAGCCAATTTGCAACTCTTTCTATAGTAGAATTAGCATATATTTAGTTAGTTTTGTCTTACAATACTCCCAATAATCCTTCACAACTTACAAAATCCTTTCTTCTCTATTTTGTTCTGCTACCACTCACTCTCAAGACAGCCAAAGTTGATGCCTATTTCTCTTGAAAGGTAGCATGATTGCAGTAAATTCCCAAAACAGTTCTGAGATCACAGGAACTCGACAGTAGCACAGGACGAAACCCACTCAGTCGCCAACCCAGCTAGATGAATGATACAGATCATTCAATAGCCAAGCACTGGTTTTTTCAAGAACCAAACTGGGAGTTCACAAGAACTGTTTGAGCAAGCTTATGAGGCTGGGAGTAAGTTAAGGGTTCTTAGGGGCGTTTTAGATTACAACCGTCCAAGTTGAGAGGCCATGGTTTTCTCAAATCTGATTGGTGGAAATCATGGTTTCTAAAATCTGATTGCTAGAATCGATGGCCTCTCAACTTGGATGGCCACAGTGTGAAACGTCCCTTAGACAAGTTGGACAGATTACACATTGTTTTACCTGATCAAGCCGGTTGTCACTATAGTTGCACAAATGAGATAGCTACTTCACAACAGTCATGTAGCAGTCAGGTTCATTGACAAAACTTTATAGTAAATTGTTTTACATATTTGATTTTGATGTTTTCTGCTTTGAGTGAAGGCAATGACACACCTATTAGGGCTAAAGACACCTGTTGCATCCTCACTAACCTCATCTGCAAGTTGTTGTGGTGTATTCTTGGGATGGGTACTGGTGAGGCCCTATACCTCTTGGAGTTTTTGGCAAAAAAAGACAAGTTGGCATACCTTTATTCTATACAAACAAGACAAGATATTAGAGGATTGCTTATGCATAGAGACATATATGTAGCATTTTCAAATAGATGGTTATAGACATTTCTATAACTAAACTAATGCTGCTAATATGCCTTGCAGTAGGTTATAGTAATATCTGAAAAGATAGGTGCTAAATTTAGCTAAGTTCTAGTAATGGACTTACAAGCTGAAGTACAAAACAAATGATACAAATGCTTATGATGCTTTGAATGTCTTTAGAAATGAGAGCAAATGGTTGGAAACTAGCAAAACAATACCTTCAAGGATGTGCCAAGGCAAAAAAGAAAATGGGGGGTAGTTAAGAGGGCTGACAACAGTCAATCGTTCCCTCAGTATTGTGGAAACAATAGAGAGAATTGGCCTGAAACGGCCCCTTATTCTCCAAAATCTCATCTTATGGATTAGTATCTTGCCCCAATCTATGGTGCTTCAAATTTTGGCCCTTCCAAAATTGATTGGCGCTTGAGGCATGCATGAACCCCCTCCAATGCAATTCAATGCTACAACATGTCATTCAAGCAAAGAAAAACAATATGCAAACCATGCAATGAAAGAGAGTCAACATGCAATCATGTCAATCCTTTGTCTTGTCTTTTTCTCTTGAAGCAACCATTCGTCAAAGAGAGTCCATAGAAGCACATGAGGGAATCAAAAAAATTCAATGAGCCCATGAGAGTGGCATGCCTCCATAACAAAGATGGGAGTCCATGAAAGAAGCATGCCGTCATAATGAGGGTCTATAGGAGATATTCTCATTTTTGGATAAAAACTGTCAACCCTTAAAAATTATTCCATGCACCCATGTGATGCTCATGGTGGCCTTGCATATATCTTAAAGCACCACTTGAATGTGCAAAATCCACTTCAATTTGCAAAAGTAGTTGGGCAAGTGCATTTGGATCACGGAACTATTCCCATTGACATGAAATGAACGATGCTTTGAGAAGAAAAAATCATGGCAAGATGCCACGTGTCTTTGAGACATTTGTCAAATTTTTGGGCAGCAAAATTGAAATCCACGTGGTCCAGCATGGCCATTTGTCACCGACGCCAGTATTCGGGCTTCAGGCCCCGCCCCTCTGGATCCTCAAAACTGAGACCTGTTTGGGGAAGTGTGCCCCACAGGGTGGATTTGCTTCAGGGAAAAATGCAGAAGTTTTTAATTGTTGTACATGATTTTTATTTTGCAAATTATTTGGACCTTGTGGGTGATTGCAAGAAACACTTGTACTATTTGTTGCATTTTGAACGATACTCATGATTTTTTTTCTAAAGTACGATAAAATTAAAAAATTAATTTTTTTTAAATTAAAAAATTAATTTTTTTTAAATTAAAAAATTATGATTAATATATATACCTCTAAGATGAAGGTTTTCACCAAAGGAAATGGATAGAAAAATTCTCTAAGTAGGAGAACTTGGAAAGTGTCAAATCTCAAGAAAATCCGTATTTTGATTAAAAAATTAGTTAAAAATATTATATATAAATAAATACTAAAAATACATTTTTTATGGAGATGGTCAATCACCAAAAAAAACCTATGAAAATAATATTTAATTTGTTTCAAAATGCAAGGAGAAAAAAGCTCACTTTATAGACTTCCACACCACATAGAATCAACTATTTTAAAATTCCTTTTGTAGAAAGTTGTATTTCTATAGTAGAAAGCACTCCACAAAATTTCACAATGTAACTTTTTTTAAAAGGTACTCAATAGTACTAGAATCCTCCAAATTGGCAAGTGTGACATACATTTTGGGCCTACTTTGGATAGTAAATTATTTTTGAAAATTACCAAAAAATCAAGAAAGTTGTATGATAGTCATTAGTACCTTCTCTAGAAATCTCAACTTTTAAGTCATTTGGAGTTAAAACACAAAAAATTTCCTAGAAAGATTTCCTACTAAGCAAAATGGTGTGACTAAGGTAATTGCCCCTAAGATAGCATGCTTTCTAAAATTGTTCATTCCAAATTCCTGCTTAAAACATATTCTCACTATTCATGAGAGTCTATAATCAGATTTTAGAAATGTTCACCTACTTTTAGCACTTTAAACATTCATAAATCATTCATAGTCCCTCCAAAATGCATTCTAAAAGAATCTTAAATCTTTTGGGGACTACCAATATGACCCTACAAAAAGTTTTCCAATATAATAATGGGGACAATGCTAAATTGCTTATTTGCATGATTTTAAGTGTAATTACCTTACAATTTAGTAAAAGTGCTTGTGAATAGTAGTTGGTGATTGGAATTACAAATTAGGGCCATTATGAATTTCAATCCTATCTTATCTTCTATAGATAGGAAACCTATAGTACTAACCAATCTCAGTTTACAAAAAAGAAAAAATAGAACACTTGATTGGCTCCAACACTTTTACCTCATATTTGAAGAAGTGCCATAGTGACAAAATAAAATATTATAGTGGTGCTCCAAATTGCAACATTCATCGCTTATTGGATGTATAGTATGGTTCTCATTCATAATTGGATGATTTCATCTAATATTTTTTTAAATTTCAAAGTTGTTTGGCGATTTCCTCTAAGTTTTTTGGCATTTTTTGTAGTGTTTTTTAGACAGATTATTTTTTTTGGTGCTATGTGGCACTAGAAAGCCAAAAAGAAAGCCCTGATTGGCTCCCTGCCTATCAGAAGCAAGTAACTACCTCTCCTGCTGAAGGGAAATCAACTTTTTATCTTTCAGCCTTTTGAGTGGAGCAGATCACTGACTCACGCTAAATCCATGGGACCAGCAGGGTAAAAGCTTGTGTTCTGTGGGGGTAAAAGCAAGAAATTCCCCTATTTTAACCTCTCTTGGCTATTTAGGGGTCTTTGATTGATATCATACAACTTCCCTGATTTTTTGGTAATTTTCAAAAATAATTTACTATCCAAAATTAGGACCGAAATGATGTCACACTTGCGAATTTGGAGGTTTCTAGTACTAATGAGTACCTTTTCTAAAAATTTACATTGTGAAATTTTGTGGAGTGCTTTCTACTACAGATATACAACTTTCTACCGAAGGAATTTTTAAAATAGTTGATTCTATGTGGTGTGGAAATCTACAAAGTGAGCTTCTTTTTGCTTGCATTTTGAAATATACAAAATATTATTTTCATGGTTTTTTTTGGTGATTGACTTTCTCCATAAAGTTCTTACAAATGGCCACTTTTTATTTTTCATATTTACTTATCAGACTATTTTAAACTAATTTTTGAATCAAAGTACCTATTTTCTTGAGATTTGGCACTTTTCAAGTTCTCCTATGTAGAAGATTTTTCTATCCATTTCCTTTGGTGAAAACCTTCATCTTAGAGGTGTGTACAACTGTACATTCATCATTTTTCTTACATTTAAAAAAAATTAGTTTTCTAATTTTAAAGTACTCTAGAAAAAAATCATGGGCACTGTTCAAAAGGCAACAAATAGTACACAAGTGTTTCTTGCAATCACCCTACCGATAAATAGAAAGAATCAATCCAAAATTAAGAGTATCGTATTTTGCCATCACTTGCCGAAACAGTCCTACACGTATGATACTCTGTATTATTTTCACCTAATAAAAATGCTCAACCATTCACTCGGTGATGAGTAATTTGAAAAAGAGCATTTCTTCCAATTGAAATTCAACTCATTGGAAATTTGGCATACAAAACCTATGAATGTCAGTCTGAAAAGGAAAAGGAATGCATGCATGCTAGAAATATTTTGAATAAGTACTGGACGTCGAAGATCCTTTTGTTCGACTAGGACAACCGACACCTGAAATACTGGGAATGTGCCTAGAATTAAAGTTGACCGCCTGGGGTACCTGTGGTAGGGCCTAGACTGTCGATGGACCTACCGACTTTAACTAGTACCTCCCCATAGAAAGTAATATAAAAAAATATAAAAAACTGTTGTGGATTGTGAATGGCTGAGACCATCCCATCCCTGCACAAGATCAGACTCAAAGTAGCTACAAAGCCGGGCCGGGCAACAATTTGTTCCCTACGTCACGCAAAACACGACTCAAAAAAAGACCGGCCACGGCCAATTTTCCTGCAGAGACAGCGAAATGGAGAGTGGGGGGGCCAAGCATGGTATGTGGTGTAGCTCTCTTCCCAAAGTACATTCCTCAGCTTTTGTCGCATCGCATTCAAATAGGTCAAAGCAAATTCACAAAGAAGATGGGGGAGAGGGCCCTAGGCACGTGCCCCTACATCAAAACCTATCAGAATTGCATTCAAACCACCATAACATGGCTAAGGCTTTTTTTGGGAGAACATGTTGTTCCCCTTCCCGTCCATTTCTCTGAGTCTAAGGTGGGGTAGCCTGACTCCAGACACTCCGGCCACCTTCTTCCCCCACATCAAATGCAACCTTTCCGAGCCCCTTCTTGAGCCGTGCGGTGGGGATGCTTTGAATATGTCATCTTCCAATCTGGCAACCATGATGCTTTCCGAGTGCAATTCTATAACAATCATGTGCTTGAACTTCTAAGATGAAGTCAGAGGGTACGTCCACACCGATTGTTAGTAAATACTTTGGTGTTATTAGAAGATGGCACCCCGTTTCTGATCGCAAGATGTTAAATCCTGTAATCGAAACTGACGTGGCGCAGGTAAATTGAGCCCCAACAGGTAAAACTTGTTTTATCAAGGATTGATAAGGATTTGGGGGTTTATGTTTAGTTGGGTTTGGGGTTGTGGCAAAGTTCTCCTTGGCTAATTTTGAATCTCCGAATCCAAATATGAATTCGAAATTTGAAAAAAATAAATTTTGAAAAAAATAAAAAATTTCAGTGTTTATCCCAGGGTAAATTCGCTACGCCATGTAAGTTTTGTTTATAGGATTTAACATCGTGCTTTTTGATGAACTCCCATTTCCAATCAATAGGTTGTTTTCTTTCTATAAAGTTGTGGTGTAGTTCTCAAAGCAATTGTGGCATATTATGATTGGTTGCAAGGCTTTCATGAATGCAACTAGTCCTTGGTTGGTTTTGCAAGTAGTCTATATCACCATTATAGGTCGAAGAAAATCTTCTACTAAAAAAATTTGAAAAATATGGCATCTTTCTAAATTCTATTTCTATATGTGAAAAAAAAATTGCATTCAAAAAAGCTACAATCTACATATGTGTAATTGCGTAAATCATTGGAAATGGGTGAAATACTCTACGGGGTCTGTCAGGCATAAATTGTTTTTATTTCGCTTTAAATTGATTCCCCCCCCCCCCATTCTTGGAGGCCCTTGGTTGCAATGTCAGCCTCAAAGAATTTCCCAAAAGTTGTCAATCCATACATCCAAGCAACACAATTGAATAGAATCCAATAAAATGGCTTGTATACCACATATTTTATTTGTAGATCTACTTTCTTTTTTGAGCTTCTTATCCATTCTTGTATAGATTTAAAAAAAGAGAGAAGCTTTTTATACTAGTAGGATAGTGGTGAGTGAAACAAACCATGTGAAATATGGATTATTGCAAGAAAGGGTGACCACTTTTGTAGTGCTGTCTGAAACCATAACTTTTGATTGATGAATCCAATGCCCAAAACAAAAAAAAACTTTTCTAGAATTTTTGATTTCATTTATATTCTATATTTTGAAGAATTTCTGAAAAATAATTTTATATTTATAAGTTATTTTTGTTAATTTGTTGTACTTTCAAGATTCGTGGTTTTGTATACTTTTGAGTAGTTTAAATTAATAATTTTTAGTTGAAATTTTTGTGGTATACTTTTATAGTAGGTAGACATGTCCCTTTCAAAGTAAATCTTAAAAAACATAATTTTATGATCTCTACATTAGTGCAAACAGGTGTCCCTAGCGCACACACTTCTAAACATTAAAAATGGTTTTGAACTCATTTTTCTTGTTGAACCTCATCACCAAGAAGTCTACTCAAATGGACAATTTTTAATTTTGTTCAAATTTTTTTTTCCTATTTTTTACAAATTAAAACGTCAGTGCATGTATTTTCTAAGACATATTCTTGGACATTGAAATGTAGTATAGAATGCGTACTTTAGGTATTATAAGTGTATGAAAAAAATATTTTGAAAATGTTCACAAAATCTTCATTGTAAATGTAAACATATTTGAAATTTTTACAAATTCATTTTCACATTTACTCACTAAAAATTAGAATAATAATATCTTTCAAAAAAAAGGTGAAATTTTTTATAATGATTTACAATTTGTAGTCTTAGGTTGAAAATACATAAGATTAGTATTTCAATACAATTTGAAGGGAAAATGTAGTTTGAAGTTTAAATTTTGCCTATCTCAAAATGAATCCCCTAATTTAAAAATGGCTTAAAACTTTTTTCAATAGGACAAAAAACATTTCAAACTCTTCTAAATTAAAATAAAAAATTTATGACTAGAATTTTTTTTTAATTGAATGAGGTTGTTCAAATATTAAAATCAACAAAAATATTTGGTAGGCATTTGTAGATTAGTATTGAATTAACTAAAATTTACAAAAAATGTAGTACCTACTTTCAAATAAATTTGATAATTTATTATTAAATTGAACATCATTTTCTAGTAGTATATGCATATACACTTTTAGTTTACATCAAAAAACTTTACTGTTATATATATACAATCTGTATTTTAATGTAGTTTTAGTGATGAAAATTTTAATAAAACTCAACATATTCTAAAAAGTTGACAAGCATTTTGTTAGGAGGTGGATGGTCATTACTAGTTTCTTAATAATTTGAGATTTAGAATCTAAAGTTTTCTCACATTTTTGGTACTATATTTGCAAATGTACTTTAATTCTTATTTTCCTTTGAAATTATACCCTATAGTCAAATTTATATAGAAAAAGATTTTTTTAAATATAAATAAATAAATAGCTATAAATGTATATAATTTGATTGACGTATATTTTGAATACATAATTTAATATTTAGAAATGGCTAGATGACATGATTGTCAATATCTAATAGAATTTATAATTTAAAATTTTATAAACTTTAATAATAATATTCAATAGTTCAATTTGACTTTGAAACTATTCAAATTTTAGTATTTTACAATGTAAAACTTAAACATGATCAATTTATTAGCATGAAATTTGATATAGATTTTGAGTTCCATTAGAATTCTAATGAAATTCAAAATGGAATTCAAAATAAAATGCAACATAGTATTATATCATATGAAATATTTGAATAAAATTTGGATTTGATGTTCTATTTTTTAGTTTGTTATAATTAGTTATGATGGACTTCATGAGGCTTCTAATTATAAACATAAGAGGATTTTTAGCTACTCTGGAAGACCGTGAGTTATCAGGCCATGGGAACTCTCTAAACGCTGCCACTGAGGCGATCTGATGTGGCCAAGAGGCTGCCACATCAGATAATCATATTTAATTAATATTTTAATATTATTTTTTGAAAAAAAAATTATTTTTTAATTATTTTTAAAATTTTAAAATTATTTTTTAATATAAAAAAATTATTTTATCATTTTATTATTTTATTATTATTATTTTATCTTACGCGTTCGCAGATAGGGGAACAGGGCTGAAACGGTCTCCTGAAGCCCTGAAAAACCCTCTTATGGCATTCCACATTTCCACCAAATTCAAATAGATTCTAGTAGATGTTTAGATTGAAGATTCTAATAGATTTTTAGAAGATGTTTAAAAGATTCTCAAAAGGTTCCAAATCAAAATTTCAAAAAGATTCTTAAAGATTTTGTAACAGATTTCAAATTAGATTCTTAAATTTTTTTTTAAAATTCAACATATTTTTGTTGATTTTGTCATTGCACTATTCATCAACAAAAACAATGACACATTTTTGTTAATCTATACAAAATGAGCAAAAACTTGTTGATGTTGTCAAGGCCAGTATTCAAATCAATAGAATTTAACAGAAAATTGTTGATGTTTTGCTAATTTGGTCATTGTTTTTCTATTAGTGTATAAGTAAATTGAAATACAAATTTTTTCTAATAATTTTTCAATTGTTGAAAATTTTGACTCTAAAGTTTGTTGATTTTAATTAGAATTGTATATCTGTATACTACTAGAAAATGATGTTCAACTTGAGAAGAAATTGACAAATTCATTTCAAAGTAAGTACTATATTTAGCATAAATTTTAGTTGATTCAACACTAATCAAGAAAATGATTATTAATTTTTTTGTAAATTCTAATAGTTGAATATCCAAATTCAATTATAAAAAATTCTAATAATCCTTTTTCCATATTGATTTAAAAGAATTTGAAATGTTTTTTTGTTCATTATTAGAAATTTCTTTAAACCGGTTTTAAACGAGGAGATTCATTTTGAAATGGGTAGAACTTTGAGCTACATTTTTCCCTTAAATTGTGTTATACCAATCTTATATGTTATCAACCTAAGACTACAAATTGTCAATAATTATAGAATTTTTTACTTGTTTTATGAAAAAAGTCATAATTATAATTTTTAGTGAGTAAATGTGAAAATGAATTTGTAAATATTTCAATAATAGTTCAAACATCTTTTTATTTTTTTGAGAATTACAAGTAGCAATGGAGATTAGTATAAACATTTTCAAATATTTTTTTCATACACCTAAAATATCCATGGTATTGGACTTTAAGAAACTTTTTACTATAAAATTATATTCATCCTATTATATAATTGATATATGCAATTTTTTATTTTTTTATTAGAGAAAATGTATTTTGTGGGTTTAAAATGATATTTTTCAAAGATTTTATGGATAAATGAAAAGATCGTAATTTTTCAAAAAAAAGATGAAATAGAATTTATTTCAATTACAATATATAATTGAATAATTTAATGTTTTTAAAATATGTTAGGAGTGTTTAAAATGGAAATATGATTTTACAACTTAAATTTGAAAAAAAATTTATAAAAGAAAATTTTGAATGGAAGCATTGAAGATGGTGTAATATGAGTTGTAACAGTCAAAGCTTGCAATTGCACCAATTCTTTAAGTTATTTTTTTTTCTAAATTTTAAAATGGTATTGAATTTAAAATCCTCAAGTTTCATTTTCAAAGTTTATAATGCATACCAAAAAGAAAAATTTGGAAATCTATAATGAAGGCTGTATTATTAGTACAATGATAATCTTTTAAGAATGTTTATCATTTACAATAATTCCATATTTTGAGAAAATAGTGAACTTTGGAGGTCATTTAGTCATAGAAAAACATTTTTTTTCAAAAAAACTTTGGACTAAGAATAGTTGGTTAATGAGGATAAATTTCATTGAAAAAAATTTGTTTGTGATTTCAACTTTCCAATAAAAAATTATGGACAAAAATTAGAGGTAGTGTTTGAAGGAGCTTTGTTTTGAACACCTCTAAACACTGCCTCTAATTTTTGTTCATAATTTTTGATTGGAAAGTCAATAATACGAGTTTTTATATCATGTGTTTGTTCAAAACATTAGGGCCAATAAAGTTAAAAAATTTATGACAATCCATGGTTATAGGAGACATGATAATAGGTCACAAAACTTACTATAAATAGTAAATTTTATTCTATTTTAGGGGAAAAAATTTACCCAAAAGCTTTTTTGGCAAAACTTTCCCAAAATTAGCTTTCACAGGCTCACCACTCACAAGTTCCATGCTCACAGTTTATGGGCTCATCGCTCCACGCTCAAATGCTAGCGTCATTGCAAAATTGATTGGCGCTTGAGGTATGCATGATCCCCCTCCAATGTAATTCAATGTTACAACACCTCATTCAAGCAAAGGAAAACAACATGCAAATGATGCAATGAAAGAGAATCACCATACAATCATGACAATCATTTGCCTGATCTTTTTCTTTCGAAGCAACCATTCATCAAAGAGAGCCCATAGAAGTGTACGTGGGAATCAAAAAACTCAACGAGTCCATGAGAGAAGCATGCCTCCATAACAAGGAGTCCATAAAAGAAGCATGTCCTCGTTACAACGAGGGATCTATAGGAGATATTTTCATTTTTTGGTAAAACTCTCAACTCTTAAAAATTATTCCACACACCCACGTGATGCTCGTGATGGCCTTGGACCGCTAGAATGTGCAAAATCCACTACAACTTCCTAAAGTAATCAGCAAGTGGTGCATTTGGATCACGGAATTATCCCCCAATAGTCTGGTGCAACGAATTCCTGTGATATGAAATGAACCATGCATTGAGAAGAGAAAATCATGGCCAGATGCCACGTGGCTTTGAGACATTTGTCAGATTTTTGTGCAGCAAAATTGAAATCCACGTGGTCCAGCATGGCCATTTGCCACCGAAGCCAGGACTGGGGCTTCAGTCCCCGCCCCTCCGGATCCTGAAAAAAAGACCTGTTGATGGTAAATTGTCCACTTGTTAAAAAAAAAGAAAAAAAAAGAAAAAAAAAAGGAAAAAAAGAAGAGAAAAAGACCTGTTTGGCAGGAAGTGCCCAACAGGGTGGATTTGCTTCAGGGAAAAATGCAGAATTTTGTATTTTGTTGTGCATGATTTATTTTTTCAAATTCTGAATTCATATTTGCAATAAGAGACCCCAATTTTCATGGAACAACATAACATTCAGTAGCAGCCTGTTACACTGCCTCCCAGCGGATGAAATGGTGTGGAATATCCCACACCATTCCATCTAGCAGATGAAATGGTGTGAAATATTCCACACCATTCAGTAACTAAAGTTGCAAACTTCAAGAAATGTTAGATGAAATTAGGTGATGGGGACTGCACAAAGGAAAAGGCAGTCCTTCTATGGGCTACTGAATGTTATGAACTGTAGAACATACCCTAAACATGGTATAAAATATATATTTTTTCTTCTTCTATTCAAGAACTACCATATTGGGCCCACTTCAAATGGAAGATTTAGTGTCCCTTGCGTCTTTGGGTACAACTAGCTAATATATTATTTTAATGTACAATACTATTGAGGGTACTATACCACGTGCAATAATAGCAATTGAGCATGTCTACTACTATTAGATATATAAATTAATTTGTGGTGGATTGGATGGCCAAGTGAGAGGGGATTCTAGTGCACTTTAGTATGCATTATTTGGACCTTGTGGGTGGTTGCAAGAAACACTTGTACTATTTGCTTTGTTTTGAACAATACTCATGATATTTTTCTAGAGTACTTTAAAATTAGAAAACAAATTTCCTAAAAATTAAAAAAATATGATTAATATATACACCTCTAAGACAAAGGTTTTCACTAAAGGAAATGGATAGAAAAATCCTCTAAGTAGGAGAACTTGAAAAGTGCCAAATCTGAAGAAAATAGGTACTTTGATTCAAAAATTAGTTTAAAATAGCATAAATAAGAAAATGATATTTTATATGTTTCAAAATGCAAGTAGAAAAAAGCTCACTTTATAGACTTCCATACAACATAGAATTAATTATTTTTAAAATTCCTTAGTCAAAAGCTGTATTTCTATAGTAGGAAGCACTCCACAAAATTTCACAATGTAACTTAATAAAAAAGGTACTCATTAGTACTAGAAACCTACAAATTGGGAAGTATGACATACATTTTGGGCCTATTTTGGGGTAGTAAATCATTTTTGAAAATTACCAAAAAATCAAGGAAGTTGTATGATAGTCATCAGTACCTTGTCTCGAAATCTTAAGCCATTTGGAGTTAAAAGACAAAAGTTATGGCCAAAAAACTATCAACATGCAAGGTTTGACACAAAATAGGACAAGTGTTTCTTGCAATCACCCTTGTATGAATAAGTTGTGACATTTCACAACATTGTCTCTCTAAGTGTACAAAAACTTGACTTTTGATTCTTTGAGGCTTCTCATTATCCAACTTTGTAAATCTTGAGTGATTCATATTTAGGTTTTAATATTGTAAAAAAAACACCAATACACTTCAGCATGCATTATTTGGACCCTATATAAATAATTACGTTGTCACTTTTTTAAGCATTGTCTCTCTAAGTTTATAGAACTTAATTAACTTTTGATCTTTGAGGCTTCTTATGTTCCAATTGCGGAGATCCCAAGTGATCCATATGTAGGTTTTAGTTTAGTTGTTTTGGTTTAAGTGTAGGTGTCACATTTTGGGTAGCAATGAGTGCATACATTATTTGAAAGTCAATTTTGTTATGTGGGTGATTGCAAGAAACACTTGTCCTATTATGTGTCACACGTTACATTCTGGTCTATTTATTGGCCATAAATTTTGTATTTTGGCTCCGATTGACTTAAGATTTGTAGGAAAGGTACTCATAACTATCGTAAACCTTCTCTAATTTTTTCATAATTTAAAAAAATAGTTTACTATCCAAAAATAGACCCCAATTGGATATCACACTTGGCAGTTTAAGGTTTTTTAGTACTAGGGAATACCTTTTTTTTATGATTTTAACATGAAATTTAGATGAGATGGTCTTCTAGTAGAATTCTAGCTCTCCACAAAAGTTTTTAAAAAAATAGTTAATTTTATGTGGTATAGAGGTTTACAAAATGAGCTCCCTTCTGCTTGTATTTTGAAACATATAAAATATTATTTTGGTGATTTTTTTGATGAATGACTATTTCTATAAAATTGTTGAAAATGGCCGCTTTTTATTTTTTGAAAATATCTATTCTTACTATTTTCCCCTCATTAAAACATGAAGGTATGTATTTTCTGGAGGTTTGGCACTTTTCAAGTTCTCCTACTTAGAGAATTTTTCTATTCAATTCCTTCGGTGAAAACCTTCATCTTAGAGGTATATACATTATTTATATATTTTTTCAAATTTTAAATTTATTTTTAAATTTTAAAGTACTTCCAAAAAAATCAGCCAAATGCAACAAATAGGACAGGTATTTCTTGCAATCACCCATGTTGATACAATTTTACAAGCACCAAAACTATGATACTTCACTTTGGTTTATTTGTTTTGCCCATTCCAAGACTTCCAACCGAGAAGTGTCTATGTCAAAATAAATTTTGTATTATTGCCTCAAATTCTCAAAAAGGTTGCTATATAATCAAATATTTTCACAGCCAACTACTAAGCTAGCATAGTTTGTACACTATAATGTCCAACTAATAGAAATGATAGAAATTAGGAGAACTAAGGATTGATGACCATTAAATCATTGTTTTTTGGAAAATCTTTGGAAAAGTAGACAATTGTTTCTTCAATATTTTTTTAATTATGTAATATTTGTATGACACTTGTGTGACATTTGGTAATATTTATATCAAAGTAGATGATACCTAGGTAAAATTTGGCTTTTAAAAAAAATATAGTATGCAGTAATGTAGCTATTATGACCCCCCAAAAGAAAATTTTCCTATTTACATAAAATAGCTAAAAAGAAATTTTAGATGTTCATAACTGATAAGTAAAAAAAATACTACATAATAGGAAAACATACTCCTTTGAATGCCTAGAAAGATTTCCTAAGAAGCAAAATGGTGTGACTAAGGTAATTGCACCTAAAAAAGCATACTTTCTAAAATTGCTCATTCCAAATTCTTGCTTAAAATGTACTCTTACTATTCACGAGAGTTTATAATTGAATTTTAGAAATGTTCACCTACTTTTAGTATTTGTAAATTTGTAAATCATTCATAGTCCCCCAAAAATGCATTCTGAAAGACTCTAAAATATTTTTGGGGCTACCAATATGACCCAACAAAAAGCTTTCCAATATAATAATGGGGACAATGCTAAATTGCTTATTTGCATGATTTTAAGTGTAATTACCTTATAATTTTGTAAAAGTGCTTGTAAATAGTAGTTGGTAATTGGGATTATAAATTAGGGCCATTGTGAATTTCTATCCTATTTTATCTTCTATAGATAGGAAACCTATAGTACTGACCAATCTAAGTTTACAAAAAAGAAAAGAAAGAACACTTGATTGGCTCCAGCGTTTTTCTTTCATATTTGAAGAAGTGCCATAGAGGCCTATAAAATGATATAGTGGTGCTCCAAATTGCAACATTCATCACTTATTGGATGTATAGTATGGTTTTCACCCATAATTAGGCAATTTCATCTAATATTTTTTTAAATTTCAAGGTTGTCTAGTGATTTCATCCAAGTTTATTGGCATTTTTTTATAGTTTTTTTGCCAAATTATTTTTTGGGTGCAATGTGGCACTAGAAAGCCAAAAATTTATCTAGTATAAATCTATCTTATTGGGTTCACTTTGTATTTTGGGTCAAGACCTGCACAATCTACGTTGAATTGAATGGCATTTTTTTTATCCATGATTTCTTACCAATTAAGTACGGTCAAAAGATGTTGGCTATTTTTTATAAAGGAAATTTCATTTTTAGGGGATCAAAGTACTTCAACTAGATTATAGCTATCTTTTAACCCCTAAAAGACCATTGTCCTTTCAGGGGACAAATGGGATTTTGGGCATGTACCTTTTTGCTTTAAATTTTGCCATGATTTTTTGAAATTTTTTTTGGAGATAGAAATTGAATATCTTCATGGGTATATTTTTTTTATCAGTGCCTAAGAACAAGTTGTGTCCAAATAAGATCAAAACAAGGGAGAGGGGGCAATTCGAGCGGCACAAAAAAAGATTCTAAATCCTAATTTTTTTCCCCTCATAGATTGTATTTTTTTCTATCTGGAAAGCTTCGATTCATTTCATTTGGATTTGTTATGAGAAAGTTATGGACATTCTTGTTTTTTGGGCAGTTAGAGCATCCTTTTGAAAAAAACACTTGTAGGATTCATTTCTGAATGCAATTTTTCAAGTTTTTCAATTTTTTTACATCATGTACTTCAATTGCTAGAACAATCTCACCTTTAGGATTAGTACATTTTAATTCCATCTAAAAGATATCAATATTCTAGATTTTCCTTCTATTGTGTATCTACTTCTATTTAACAAATTTTTTAAGCATGAAAATTAAGTTTTTTTGGATTTTTTCCTTAAATTCTCAACTCTATTCTTCACTAGAAAGATTTAAAGCTCAGAACTCTATAGTGCAAAAATTTAAAGTTAAAAAAGGTTCAAAGTCAAGAAAATCAAGTCCCTCAATGTACTGGAAAACTTGTTTTTTCCACTTTAAACGCAAATATCTAGCAATCTGTAAGGTCAAAAATTTTGAAACTTTTTTCAAATTTTTTTATACTAATGAGTTATAAGATCATATGGTTAGATGTGGAAAATAAATAAATAATTTTTTTTTAATCTTTGCTATAGAAATGGCAGTTTTCACTGTTTTTTGGTAGAGAAAAAGCCTCGATCCTTTAGGTATTAAAATTTGTAAATTTTTTTTATGTACACTAAATAGTGAAATTAGGTTTTAGCTCATTGCTTTCTTGACATTCCACACTATATTAATTTTTTTTGTTATTATACAAGAATGCACACTTCTTTAGAACTAGTTATTGGTATAGATGAAACTCGTGAACTTCCATATATGCATACATTGTTATTGAAATAGTTATTGGTGTAGATGGAAGTATTCATAGAAACATTTGTTGACTTTGATGGCTTGTAAAGTAATTTTCTTGGAATATGGCAGTCTAATTGTAAAGGCAATTTAATTTCACTATTTAAAAAAGATATTACATGAATATTGAAAAAACAACTAGTTCCTTCTCCAAAATGAAAAAAAATCACTAAATTGAAAGCTTTTGTATGAGTAGAAGAATGTTTCTAAGAGGAGGAAAAATTAGGAGCTTCAATGGAAATGGTCCATGTTTTTTAAGAGATAAAATAAAATTTGAAGTTTTCAGCTCTAAACTTCAATTTATTACCTTGGCCCAAGTGAATAATGGAAAATTATGATTTACCATAATTGGATGAAGAAATATAGAAAATTTTGAATTCATATTTTGAATTAGATACTCAAAAATAGGTTTTAGGAGAGGTGACAAAAAATGTTTGGGTGGCAACTCAATAATGATAAGTTTGTGCTTACCAAACTTACATTTGTACTTATTAGTGAATGTAACAAACATAAGATAAACTATAATCCCATTCTAGGCCAAATGGGAGCAAGCCTATTGAGTATTGAAGGCAAAATTGTAATGGTACTTAGGTGATGTACATTCAAATTTTCAAATATACACCAATATTGCAATTGTGCCTTCAATGGGGTAATTTACCTTCCATATATATATATATATATAAAAGCTAAATGAAGGTTTTTGACTATATTCACTAAGTCATTTAGTTCAAACTCGACTTTGTTCACAATATTTAAGTCTTAACATTAAACATTATCGATATAATGTTTTGCCTAAGAATCTATTAACCCCTAAACGCTCGGACAGCGTTTTCACCAAAAAAAATGCTCCAAAACTGCCATTTCTAATACAAGAGCAATTTTTTTTAAAAACACATTTTTGACTCATGTAACCGTAGGATCTTGTAGTAAGGTGGTTTGTAAACATGTGGAAAAAATTTCAGAAATTTCCACCATGTAGATTGCAAGATATAAGCATTTGAATTGACAAAAACTGTTTTTTTATCCCTGCGAAAATCCGGGCAGCTGCACTTCACAAGGTCACATTTGTGTGAAAAAAATTTCAAAATGGTGGTTACTCTTTGAATTCTTACTTCAATGTAAGTTGGCTACATTCTCAAAAAATTTCAAACCATTTGGAATTGTACAACATATAGGAAAAAATAAGTAAGTAGAAAGAAGTAAAAAATGAGCCAAAATACTAAATTGTGAACATTTTATTCATGGAATTGAAAATTTTCAATCCCAATGGTTAAAATGTTGAAATAAACAATCTACACTTTTTGTTTTTATTTTTTTTCAAAAATATGAAAAATTGAATTAAATGAAGAATTTCAAACTTTTTTTGTGCTGTGCAGATTCTGTAACTGGCTGCAAACTACCCCAAACTTAAAATCTTCATAACTGTTGACTCATTGATTGGAATGGATTGATTCAAAGCTTCACATGTCTGTATAAACCTAAAGAACCAATTTGAAATTTCACTTTTCAAAAAGAAGTTTTTTTGAATTTTTTTTTTCAGCTGCCCGGGCTGCCCGCCGAGCACACAAAGTAACATATCATGCCATAACTTTTTATCCACAAAGTCAAAAGTTATGAAAATTGTTGGGCTTTAAAGCTACTCCTCGGGCACACATTGTATCAAAATTTCAAAGAAAAAAAATAAAAACTCCATCCGTAGTGAGCTGCCCAAAAAATCTATAATCTCAAAAAATGCTGTCCGGGGGTTTAGGGGTTAATAGTAGAAGGCACTTAAGGTGGGTACACTCAGAAGTACAGTTGACTTTAAAGCGCCATCCAGAGTCTATATACATTTCCAAAATCAATGATGTACAAAGATGCATAAGAGGATTTTCAGCTGTTGTACAAGACTGCGAGTTCTCAAACGCCGGGAATGCATAGGGAACACTGGGAATGCGATGTTGATGTGGTCGAGCGATTGCCACGTCAGAAAATAATATTTTTTTATTAATTTTAATTAAATATTAAATATTTTTAAAATATTTTTTTAAATCATTTTTTTCTTCTTTAATACATTCTGAAGTTTTTTTTAAATTTTTAAATTTTTTTTTTTTCAAAATTCAAAAATTCAGACCAATAGGGGGCTGGTCTGTAGTAGTGGGAACAATTTCGGGGAACACCCCTGAAACGGTCTTCTGGGGGCCCAAAAATCCTCTTATGTTAATGGCACTTTTTTTTTCGCACAAATGAAACGGAATTTCATTGTAGGAGAACAAATACAAAGCATACCAGCCACAAGTGGCTTGGTAGGGGAGTAGATGACACCTCAACCCTATCCAACCCCAAAACTCCCGTTGATGGTGCTTTAAAAAACAAACTTTGTCCCTTAATAACTTTTGCATACTATATCCAAATGCTACATTCTTTGGTGCATTAAAATATGCTTTTACATGCCAACAAGACTTTAAAAAAACTTGAACAATCTAATAATAGTGACTAGGCACAATACCAATTTGTGGTGCTTTTGAGTGTACCCACCTTGTGTTGTTGAATTATATTGCACCTGAGATCGAACTTTGTATTGTCCGAATGGAATGTTTTTAGAACTTGCTACTAGATTTAAAATAGTTTGTCTCACTGTTATTAGCAACTTTGAGGATCTTTGAGGATCATACGTGGCCAATATATAACTAAATTGATGAGCCCAAAGTTGAAGAAAGTAACATCGATAATCTATTCATGAGGCTTCAAACGAGATACGATATGTGTAGAGTATCCGACCCATTTCCAACCACTTAAGCAATTACACATATGTAGAGTGTAGCTTTTTTGAATGCAATTTTTTTTTCATGTGTAGAAATAGAATTCAGAAGGATGCCATATTTTTTCAGAATTTTATTACACAAATTGTAATTACTATGAATTTTTTAGTAGAAGATTCTCTGTAACCTATAACGGTGATATAGGCTGATTGCAAAACTAACCAAGGAATAGTTGCATTAATAAGAGCCTTGCAACCAATCATAATGTGCCTCAATTGCTTTGGAAACTACACCCTACCTTCATTGAAAGAAAACAATCTATTGATTGGAAATGGGGGCTGATCAAAAATGGATTGCCATCTTTTAGGTTAGTTTCGTAAATAACTTGGGAAAACTTGGAAAATGTCAAAATTTTAAAAATGATTTAAAAATATTTCTTAAAATTTGAAAAAATTGTTCCTTGAGAAAAAATAGAGGAAGGAACACAATTACCGAGCAATTGCAAGAAACACTTGTCCTATTTTGTGTCACACCTTGGGTGTTGATTATTTTTTTGGCCATAAATTTTGTCTTTTAACTCCAAATGACTTAAAATTTATAAAGAAGGTACTTTTGACTATCATACAACTTCCTTGATTTTTTGGTAATTTTCAAAAATAGTTTACTATCAAAAAATACGCGTGAAATGTATATCATACTTGCCAATTTGGAGGTTTCTAGTACTAATGAGTACCTTTTCTTGAAAAGTTACATTGTGAAATTTTGTGGAGTGCTTTGTAGTATAGAAATACAACTTTCTGCTGAAGATATTTTAAAATTAGTTGATTCTATGTGGTGTGAAAGTCTACAAAGTGAACTTCTTTTTGCTTGCATTTTGAAACATATTAAATATTATTTTCATGATTTTTTTTGGTAATTGACCATCTCCAATCCATAAAGTTGTTATAAATGGCCAGTTTTTATTTTTTTATATTTACTTTTTTATACTATTTTAAACTAATTTTTGAATCAAAGTGCCTATTTTCTTAACCCCTAAAAGCCCAAGGGATTAGGACAAAACACAAATGTAATAAAAAATATAAGTGTTACAACTTTTTTGAAGTTAGTATCAAAGAAGATAATGTAAAGCACAAAAAGTAGAAAGTATCCATACAATCAAAGTAAAAAAAATATTTTTAGATTATTTTTAAATGAATTTTGAAGATATAACTTCAAAAATTCACCGAAAATACAATTTATATTTTTAGGATTTGAAAAGAATTTGATTGGTTAAAATTGTGTTTTTTATTGATTTATAAAAAAATAAAAAATATTCAACCTCTAAAAGCCCAAGGGATTAAGACAAAATACAAATGCGTTATAAAATATAAGCTTTACAACTTTTTTGAAGTTAGCATCAAAGAAGATAATGTAAAGCACAAAAATTAAAAAAATATTTATAGATTCTCTTCAAATGAATTTTGAAGATATAACTTCAAAAATTCATTGAAAATACAATTTCTATTTTTAGGATTTGAAATTTTTTTGACTGGTCAAAATTGTGCTTTTTATTGATTTGTTAAAAAATAAAAAATATTTATTAATGAGAGCATCAATACCTTCCCCAAATAGTAAGTTTTCCAACACTAAGCAATTTTAGACACTTTGTGCTACTTCTCCTTTTTTTGATATAACTTTTGTTTGATCATATTTAAAAAAAATATTAAAGTACTTTTTTAATTTTAAAGTACTCTAGAAAAAATATCATGAGTACTGTTCAAAATGCAACTTACAAATAGTACAAGTGTTTTTTGCAATCACCCTACCTATAAATTGAATAAATCAATCCAAAGTTAAGAGTGTCCACATAAATTGCCAAAATTGAAAAAAAATTCAATTTGCTTCCCGAATTGTCGAACTTAGAAAAGTACATGCGATACTCTGTATTATCTTCACCCAGAATGCTCAACCATTCACTGGGTGGCGAGACAATGAGTAATTTGAAAAGAGCAATTCTTCCAATTGCAATTCAGTTCATTAGAAATTTGGCTTTGGCATGCAAAACCTATGAATATCCCCAAAGGAAAATGAATGCATTGGAGAAGGTACTGTAAATGCATAATTTTCTTTGCTTTTCTTGAAAGTAAATATATATTCAATGGAAATTGTCCATGTGTTGCAAGAAGAAAAAAAGTGCATTTCTTCCAATTGAAATTCAATTCACTGGAAATTTGGCTTTGGCATGCAAAACCCATGAACGTCTGAAAAGGAAAAGGAATGCATGGATAATAGGGATATTTTGGAGAAGGTACTGTGAATGAATAATTTTCTTTGCTTTTCGTGAAAGTAAATATATATATTCAATGAAAATTGTCCAAGTGTTTAAAGAAAAAGTAAAAGCAAATAAATATTTCTGATGCAGTCCTTATCGCTCCTTTCCTTCTCACCTTTTCTCATCAGCCGACAAGTCATTGCAAAAGAACGTAACATTCAGTAAGTCAGTAGCATGCCATGCCTGCCAGACCTACCGACTTTAGCTAGTACCTCCCCATAGAAAGCAATATAAAAAATAAAAATAAAAATTGTTGTGGACTGTGAATGGCTGACTGCGTGATCTCCTGATCTGGCAACCAGGATGCTTTCCGAGTACACTCAGTCTGTATCAATCACGTAGTTTGAGGGTAGGTATGGTTTTGAAAACATCATATCATGACATAACTTCTTAACCATGTAATCAAAAGTTATAAAAATTGTTGGATCTTGAAGCTACTCCTTGGACACATGTTGTGTCAAAATTTCAAATAAAATAAATAAAAATTTCATTCGTAATGAGCTACCCAAAATTGCTATGTTGCCAAAAAACGTAGCTCAGACATTTAGAGATTTAATCCCCAAATAAAAAACCCTAAGTCTAATATAGTTTGTCCCTGCTTTAAATCATCAAAACCAACCCGAAACCAGACTCATCACTTCCTCTGAAATGCAACCCAAATCTCCATGATTCTAGATCCAACTAATTAATCGTCGATCACAAGTTTGCACAACTTCAAACGAGCTCTATCTTAAAAACAAAGTCAACAAACTTCAATTACGGAGGACTTTCCAATTGATGCATGCTCATTAATTCAAGCTTCAGTTAATTTCGAACATGCATGGAAGTTCCACCCCTTTCGGTTGCACACCGATCAACAACGCTGGACTCACGATCAGTTCACCAGGCGAGCGTCTTCCAGGCAGACCTCAGCTTCAGACAGAGTTCCAGGAATCTGATTCTTGTTGTGGGTAACTGGCCGGGTTTGGCGATTGCACAGTAATTTGGATAATACTCTGTCCCAATAAAAGCTTACTGGTAAGGTTGGATTACAGTCTTTGCAGGAAAAATTTTGGGAAGCTTTCAGTGGGAGAGAGGGAGTTAATATTATGTTACAAGTAGTAGCGGTAGAAAATTTCTAACGCATACAGCATTACAACACGTAACAAATAATTTATACAGAGTATGCAACTTTCAAGTAGAAGATTTCTAAACACATACAACATCATAAAACACTGTAACAAATACCATTTATTAAACTTATGAAGTTTTGGACTATTAACAGGTACAAGTGCAATAATGGCGAATTTCGTTAAAATGGTGATATGCCATTAATTTGGCAGTTTTTACAGTTCGGACTGCAAGGTCCGAAATCTAAACCCGTCATACATTTTTGAAATGTATGTGTTGTAGATGACTCAAATCTATACTAGTCCAAGATGTTTCGGACCACAAGGTCAGAATTGTAAAAACGTCATAGATTTTGTAAATCTACACACGTTTTAGATGTCCGAAAATCTATATCTGTCCTAGATGTTAGCTTTTAGTTTGGACCGCGCGGTCTGGAAAATGGCATAGTGAATATCACCATTTTTTTGAAATTTGCCATAATAGTGGTATGGGTATCACCCCGGATGGTGCCCGCAGGACTTCCAGATCTTGTTTTTCCGGATCTTTCTCCAGTAATGTGCACATTACTTTATCAAATTTCTGTTTATACTAACACATAGCACAGCATGTTTGGAATGACTGTTATGAAGAATCATTCAGTGCCATTTATCTAACATTTCTCTGTGAGAATCTAGGAGAAGATCTAAGAGAAGGGTGAAATTATGTAACATATCTAAAATTTTATGCTTAACGTGGTTTAAGTACCGTAAAGAGGTTAGACTTGTAATGCTATTCATTACTCACTCATGTCTTGTTCATGCACTCTAGATCGACGGCTCACAGTCTCTCCGTGGGCACGTAGCAGGGCGGTTCCACCCTGAACCATTACAACCAGGCAACTCCCAAGTGGTCCAGTATTCATGGTCATAAAAAAATGATGATGTCCTCATGACTTCATCCGCTCGCTCATCGGCTATTCGGCTGGGTCCTCACTCTTGTCCCCTTGTGGGTCACGCGACTCACGTGTACTCAAAATCCTACCTACCTATTAGGTAGTAGTACTGTAGTAGTACTGTAGATAGCGTGCACATTGACATCAGCTTCCCCGGAGTGCCGTCCTCCTATTTAATCCCGAACTCGAGCTACCTGATGCAGTGAGCTCCAACCAAGTTGGTGAATCATTGTTTCATCTTGGTACAGGCTTTGATCGAAATCGACTCTGACACAAGGTACTGATTCATACATGGAACCAGTCAGTCTAGATCGATTCCAGTCAGTTCATTCGATGTATGTCCTTGTACGTACAAGCGAAGTTTTAGTGTCTCGCTAGATCATTCACGGGTTTGCGAAATATTTACCGACCGTCTAGCTAGAGCTTCCAGCTACCTGCAATCACATTCTGAAATCAAACGGAAGTACTGAACTCATTAGATTTGTTCAGTCTAGTGCAATGGTAACGATGAACTGATGATTGCGCAAACCCCCTCTGTCCCAACTAAAAGCTTCCCAAATTCTTCCTGCAAAGACTGTAAATCAGCCTAATTAGGAAGCTTTTTAGATAAATCAGTCTAATTAGGGAGCTTTTAGTGGGACGGAGGGAGTATTTAATTGTTAGTTGACGTGGTCTACAATCTAGAATCTCTTTCGGATTCTCCGGACCCCTCAATTAATGGTGTTCGGCAACTGCTTCGATGTGACTGAAATTGGCCTTTCGTCGAACCATGAAACTCCTGAACTGTAATCCAGGATGACGTCACTGTGGTCGTGTAGAGTCTGGCGTTGAGTTGAAAAGGGTCTGCTTGTGAACACCGGACTCGCTCGCAACTGGTGTACATCTCTGAGGGTCAGTCGAGGTACTGAATCCGCGCCAAAATGACTAAACTAGACTGTCATCTCTAGAATCATGAAGTTCTTGCATGAAATGTAATCTAGGCTGACATGCATTGTGCTCCTGTAGAGTTTGTCGAGATGGCGACGCTTCAGAGAAAGACAAAGCCGGCCATGACCCTCGAGAACAAAGAAACCGGGATGACGGCACTCGGGAAAGGCACGGGTGGTGGGGGACAAGACGAGCAAGGACTCCGAGAGGCGGCAGACCATGCAGTGGTAAATGGCCACGACAATGGCGTTGTGGGACTCACTGAGGAGGAGTTCGCCAGATTGGGATCGAAATTCCCCGAGGAGAAGCTCGTCAGTTTGGGACTCACTAAGAAGGAGCTCGCCAAACTGCGCCCAACGTCGCTTATCACGGATGTCAGCGATCCGTATTGTCCATTGCCCAAAAAGGACGAACTGGTATGCATGCATAACCGACGGGGCAGTGGGTCTGCACCTTGGTATTAATTAGTTTACCGAACTTGGCTCCAACCGAAAGGGAGGAGGCTCTGCAATACATGGCAGCCTGAGCATTGACAGAAGTTTGAGATTAGGGAGGAAGTTTCTTTTGAGATTAAACGAGGAAGTTTCATTTGAGATCAAGGGAGGAAGTTTCATTTCAGGAATGAGTACATGCAAGCGAGGAAGTTTGAGTACGTGTAAGGAATTCTGAGTACGTGTGCCTGATGTGAGAAGTTTAAGAACTCGTGAAGAAGTTTGAGTCCATGCATGTACCGAAGTTTGAAGTTTGAGGTCTAAATAGACCTTAAGTACTCGTGCCAGTGCTACAAGGACAGAACCTCTCTCTAGAAGCTTAGACTGCATAGCTGCTTGTTTTAATCATCTGTGGATTTGGCGAGGTTCTGTGACACTGAATAGCGTCCGTGGGTGTATGGTTGTGTGTATATATATATGTATTTTTCCTCAAGCGCTGTGTTTGTGAGGGCTGAAATTGTGACTAGCAAGTACTGAACATGTACTTGTGTTGTACATCTTAAATTTGAGGTCGGACTGGAACCCGAATTCAACCAATTTGAGGACCTAATGCATGTGCTAATTGTGATGCAGCTCCTGGGGTACGAGACCCTGGTGACGGCCATCCAACGCCACCCTGAGATGCGAAAGATCGAGAGGACGGACGTCATCAAAAAAATTCACTATGAGAATCAAATCATCCGGGTGCCCAAGACACGCATCATCACGGAACCAATCGAGCGCTTCGACCAGGTTATAGTCGTGCGGAAGGTGGCCAAGACGGTACCCAAGACTTTCTACCGGTAAGTCATTTGAACCACTTCACTATAAATTTGTTAGGTTCTGAGACACTGATGGGCGGTTTTAGAGCCTTACGTCATTTCAACTTCAAAATTTCATAACAAATTTCATAGAGCTTAGAAAAATATGAAATAATTTGAGTTAGAGTTGTCAATTTTACTTGTTTTTCAAGGAAAATTTATTAAAAAATAATTTAAGAAGTTTCACCTCCCCCAAATTTAGTTTCAATTGTAGGGTGGGCGCTTTATGGGCCTCTTCACCTTATAGTGTTTGGATTTTAAGGGAGGCAATTCATTTTTGACCAAATAAGCAATTGAATGTATGTAGTGTGCAGATTTGTTGAAGGAAAAATTTCCCCATGTGTAGTATTAGATTTGAAAAAGATTCTATATTTTTCAGAATTTTATTTTTTGAAACAAAATTATTACAAATTTTGTAGGTGAAGATTGTTTTTACCCCATTTGGGTTACATAGGTCATGAGATTATCATATTTCCAACCAAGGGCTAGTTGTAAAATTGTAAGTGGTTCATTACTATGATAGAAAAAGTGTAGTACCAATTCATAGTGTTTCATGGCCGTGTACACCCTATTCAAATATGTCAAAAACTAATCCAAAATAGACCATCCTATCTTGCTAAAATGGGGGTTGATTCAAGAATGGGTTGCTTCCTATACCTCTTTTGGTAAGGTGTTATTTACAAAGTTCAATGTGATGTTTCGACTTTTAGTGGAAGTGTTTGCTTATTTCCAAAAAAACAAGTCAAAAAACTTTAAGAAAATTTTGTTGGAAGTTGCATTTTGAACATCAATTCATTAAATTGGCAATATTCCATTACTTCTCCTGACCTGACACCAAATCTATACTAGTCCTAGAGTTTGGAATCTGAAATGAGACCTCTGGCAAGATATATGTCACACTTTCGGTATCTGCAACATCGCCAATTAAACGAAATTGACGCTGATTGAAACTTCAGACAGTCCACTGAATTGCAAACATCTGAACCATAACTGTAGATTAACGAATCCCATACGAGGTTTGTATGTATGCAGGGTTGTGGAGGAGGTGCGCGAGGTGACGGAGCTGGTGGATGTAGTGGAGTACATCGACGTGCCCCGGATTGAGGAGGTGTCCCGTGTCATCACCGAATACGTGGAGGAGGAAATCTCCGTCCCGGTGGTGAGGGAGGAGCTCGACAAGCGCACGGTGGAAGTGCCCACCGGAAAGTACGTAACCTGAAACATAAATCTACAACAGTTCTAGTTTTTTGAGCTTTGTGTAGATGGAAAGGAGAGCCCCGATTGACTGTGAATGTTAGCATTGATTTGTGTTACCGCTCTACTCATGCATATTTTAATGGGATTTGATATGCTTTGCTACGGTTGCAGCTACTGCAAGTACTCACTGGGCGACTTCAGCTTCGAAGGCGACTTGACTCACGATTTCAAGGGCGACCACGACTCCTCGAAAAAGGACATCGACGGATCCTCGACGATCACCCCTGGCCCTCAGCCTCTAAGCCTGAGAGCTTGATGGAGAGAATCATTTACCACTAGTACCTGCCCTCCGGAGTCCCAGGGTCACCAGGCTCTGAGTGGTTCCATTGCAATTCCGGCAGGACGACTGTCACCCAGGCTTTATGTGATAAGGGCTACTGGCATGCATGTATGCATGAAACCAATTAACTAGCTGAGTTGATAAGCCCAGTTATTTTATCACAGAGTGATCGAAGGTTACCACTTTGCTCGATCAGATGGCGTGTTTAATTTGTTTCCATATATAGTGCACAATACAATGGTCCATCGTTTTCGTCCCCCGGGGGTTTCTGGCAACTGCAGTCCTTGTTGTTGCAGGAGACTCTGTGGCTGCATCCACCGTACTGTCGGCGGATCTGCAACTGTCAGCCCCTCGTTGTCGTCCAAGTGGGAACTCTTGTTGCAGAAAATATATCATTCACTACTAGTACTCGCCCGGGGTTCGAAGTTCACCAAGAATGTCGATCTCTGGTTTCGTGTGGTTTAGGGTGATTAGAACAATAATGTCGATCCGTAGATCTCAGGTTTCATGTGAATAAGGCAAGACTGTCGTCGATCTCAGCCGGTTTCATGTGACTAGGGCAAAACTAGCTGCCAATCTGTGATTTCATGTGAATAGGAATACATGCATGCAGGGCTGGAATTTGGTAGGGGATTGATCGATCAGTGCAGTAACTGATGGAACAGAGATTTACGGGTTCCCAACTTCCCAAGTTGCTAGATTCCGTTGTGTGTTTCATATGTTTGTTTCCATAGTGTGCAATATAATGGTCCATTGTTAATTTCGTCTCGGTTCTGGTGTGAACTCTTCGTTGAGCTGTGCGGCTCAGTCTTACGTGTGGTGCCCATTTGTTCCAATGTATGACTTGTACACCTTGGCAGCAGTTGCAGTGTTTCTTAACCCTGAAGCGCTCCGACGTCCATATTCTGGACGATGAATAAAGGGCTTCAAGGCACTATTTCATCCAATTAACTTCTCATTTATCAAATATGGTCAATTTCGTTAAAATGGCGATACCCCAATAAAATGGCATGACATTCCATTAAAATGGCATGACATTCCATTAAAATGGCATGACATTCCATTAAAATGGCATGATATTCCGTTAAAATGGCACAACATTTCATTAAAATGGCACATTTTTTTTTCTACCACTAAACCTCTATGTCAAAATGGTACAAAAATATGTCAAAATGGCACTTGAAATTTGTCAAAGTGGCACATGGAATATGTCAAAATGGCACTGGAATATGTCAAAACGGCACTAGAATTTGTCAAAATGACACTTGGAATACCGCCATTTTAACGAAATTGACCATAAATGTAACACTTGAGTCTAGAAAAGACAACCTTCCTTAATGACCAAATTCATTTCACTCCTGTAAATGATATATCTGTACAAAGCTATAAGCGAAAATGACCAAAAATTCAAAAAAGGATTGAGACGCTTCAAGGTTAAGGGTTGCTTTCAATTGTTTCTGCATTTTTTTAATTCGTCTAGCTCTCGGTCTAAGCTAGTCGTGTTCTATACATGCGGCAGCAAGTTCTGTACAGTACAGAGCTCTCTTGAGATGGAGTGATGGACTGGTTTCATAATTCATACCGCTGTTGGAGAATTTCGTTATAAATGTTTGGGGACACGAATTCGGATCGTTGTGACGTACTGCAGTGCAGGAAGCCCTTCAGGCCTTAACCTAGAAGAACACCCGGGTCTAAATTAACTTTTAAATGTTGAGGAGGATGTTTTGTGTCCGATGAATAACAAAGAATCTTTTTTTTTCTTGTATTATTTGTTTCATACGCATGATTTTTTGGGGAGTATTTTAAAATTAAAAAATAATTTTTGTTTTAATTTTAAAATATAATTAATGTAAAGTTGTAAACATCTTTAAGATGAAGAAAATTGTCTAAGGAAATTTGCTTAAAAAATCTCTAAGTAGAAGAACTTGAAAAGTGTCAAGCCTCAAGAAAGTATATACTTTGATGTTTTAATTAGAAAGAAATCGGAAAAAGAATTTAAAATAAAATAAAAAATTGTCCATTTGCAGCAATTTTATGGAGATGGTCATTCACCAAAAACTCACCAAAATCATTTCTTACATGTTTCAAAATGCATAGAGATTCGTAGCAGGAGGCTCACTTTGTAGACTTATACACCACATGTCCACATAAAAATACTAATTTTCAAAAATCCTTTGCCAATAACTGATTAGCTACAAGTCTTCTACAGTTCTAGAACATCTTCTCCAAATTTCACCTCCAAATTAGTTTTTGGAGTGCTAAGTAGTACTAAAAACTTCCAAATTGACAATTGTGACATTCAAATGGGGTCTATTTTTAAATATTTAACTATTTTTAAAAATTGCAAAAAAAATTTGGCAAGTTGTGTAATAGTCATGAGTACCTTTCCTATAAATCTTAAGTCATTTAGAGTCAAAATAAAATAGGTATGACCAAAAAACAAATCAATACATGTCATGTGAACAAAATAATACGAGTGTTTATTGCATTTACTTGTAAGACAAAAGTGCAACCATTTGTCCTTTGTATTAGGCTTGAAAAGAGGAGATTTTTTCTAGTATTTTAACTTCCAATGAATATATGTGGCTTATTCAAAGTAGATGATGTTACAAGCAAGTTTTTCTTCTTGAACAATTGGATTTTGCGACATCGTGACAACCAAAGGTTACACAACATGTAATGGATACCCTCGTGGGCTTGCAACGTCCAATAGAGTCAAAGTTACCTTTAATTTTTAAAGTTTACCACATAATAAATAACACCACTTGGATGCCATGTGGCATCCACATGTTATATTTGGGGACACATGCAAATCTAAGAAAGATGGGTGACTACAGATATGGGGCAACTTCTTGTAGAGTTGTAGGAGCGACCCTGGGACTTGGGTAGAAACAACCTTATAGTAGGGGCGACCTCTTTTTTATTTTATTTTACTTTTTGGTAAACAAATGAGGATATCCCACAGCATTAAAAAAAAAAGTGACCTCTTCTATTGCAATTTAAAAAAAATTATTCATCTAAGAATACAAAAAATAAAAATTTAGAATGTAACAATAAAATCTTGTACTTCACTTGTCTAGGATCATGTGGTAAAATTTTCATGAGGTTTGACTATACAAATAAGGGTGATTTCAAGAAATACTTAAAACCTTTTGTCACACCTTAGTTTTTTATTTGTTTTTCGCCATAATTTTTTTGTTTTAGCTCCAAATGACTCAAAATTTGCAAGAAGCTACTCATAGCTATTATGTATTTATAATAAATTTTGGATAATTTTTAAAAACAATTTATTATTTTTAAATAGCCCCAAAAATTTCTCACAATACTAATTTAGGGGTTTAATTAGGGGTTTTTAGCACCATTAACCTCCAAAAAAACAAATTTTGATCTAAAATTTGGAGAGGATGGTTTTTTAGTAGACTTATAGCTATTGTCTAAAGTAATTTTAAAAATACTTATTTTTATGTGTTGTAGAAGTCCACAAAGAGAGCTTCATTTTGCATTTTTTTTCAAAGGTATAAAACATTATTTTGGTGAGTTTTTTGGTCCAATCTCATCACCAAAAAGTTTTTGTAAATGATGTATTTTTATGTATTTAAAAAAAAACTATTTCTTACAAATTAAAATGTTACAAGTTATATTTTCTTCACTGGAATTCTATGAGAATTCTATGTCCAATGTTCCAGTGAAAAAAATACAGCTTGTAACATTTTAATTTGTAATAAATGATATTTTTTTAAATAAATAAAAATACATAATTTGAAAAAACTTTTTGGTGATGAGATTGGACCAAAAAACTCACCAAAATAATGTTTTATACCTTTGAAAAAAAATGCAAAATGAAGCTCTCTTTGTGGACTTCTACAACACATAAAAATAAGTATTTTTAAAATTACTTTAGACAATAGCTATAAGTCTACTAAAAAACCATCCTCTCCAAATTTTAGATCAAAATTTGTTTTTTTGGAGGTTAATGGTGCTAAAAATCCCTAAATTAAGTATTGTGAGAAATTTTTGGGTCTATTTTAAAATAATAATAATATTTTTTTAAAACTCTAAAATTCATTATAAATACATAATAGCCATGAGTATCTTTCCTATAAATTTTGAGTCATTTGGAGCTATAACACAAAACTTATGGCTAAGAAGAAAATATAAATATAAAGTGTGACGAAACGCAACAAATAGTATAAGTGTTTCTTGCAATCACCCATTAGAAGATATTAGCATTCAAAGTTGGAAAAAAAAATTTTGAATGTTGGGCTACAATTTCAATGACTTTGACCGTTATTCATGGAAATTTTTTGCACTATAGACTTTGTTTTTTATGTTATATTATACTAAAAAAATTGATTTAAAAGTCTAAGGAAAAAAATTCCAAAAAAATAAATTTGTTTTCAACCTCTAATTCCTAAAAGCCCAAGGAGTTAGGACAAAATACAAATGTGATAAAATACAAGTTCTATAACTTTTTTGAAATTAGCATCAAAGAAGATTATGTAAAATACGAAAAATAGAGAGTATCTATATAGGTAGAGTCTTAAAGTTGTTTTTAGATTATCTTCAAATGAATTTTGAAGATATAACTTCAAGAAAATCACCAAAAAAATAATTTTCATCTTTAGCACTTGAATTTTTTTTGGTTTGGTCAAAATTGTGGTTTCTATTGATTTGTGAAAAAATGAAAAAGATCTAGTAATGAAAGAATCAACACTTTCTCCAAATATTAAGCTTTTCAACACTATGCAATTCTAAACACTTCGTGCTATTTTTCTTATAATTTTTATTTGATCATAGTGATCTTAGTTTTGAATGTAAACGTTGAAAGACAATCCAATTTTTTTTAATTGAAAAAAAAATTATGCCCAAAAATTCTACCCAAAGTCAAGCAACAACCAAAAAAACTCCGCATGAACACTTAGAGGTTTACGAATTATTAAGTAGAAATAGGTCAAACAAAAAAATAAATTATTAATAGCTCTAGGATGGAATTGAAACATATAAATTCTGATTGTGTGATTCTTCTAGGAAGAAAATTTAACCTTGATAAACAATTTTTTAGAAAATTTGTGAAAATTGCATTCAAAATGATATCTAGTACGTTATTTTTTCAAGAAGTTTCTATAATTGCTCAAAAAACAAGATTGTCTATAATTTTTTCATCACTAGTCCAAATAGAATGAATCATAGCTTGATATGTAGACAAGGGGATTCTTGATCCTTTACGTGTTATATTTCAATTTCATTTTTGTAGATTTTCTTACACAATAATTTAAAAATGAAAAAATGAGAATAAATTTTATGCCAAAAATTACAAAATATTTGCACAAGAGAATTTTATGCTAATATAGTAATATCATGTCCTATTACAACACAGTGGGTGGGGGGAACTATTTTCAAGGGCTTCATCAACCATGGTTTATCCATAAGCAAGTTCACCAACTATCCACTTGCCAATTGCTTCTTCAGAGCAATACACCTAACTTCCTCATTAAGCACCTTAATGTTGATGTATCATCAAATACTTCACAATTGTATTTTTCCATATTATTAATTAATTTTCTTCAAGTTGGCAAATTTTCCAATAGAATACAAAATAGATTCCGTTTTATATTTATACTTTGCTTGCATTCTCTCTATACTCCTCTTTAAATGTTGTTACCTGTTCACAAAGAATAATTCTAGAGTCATCTACCAACAATTCTTCAACTTTTTTTTCCTATAGTAGGATATTTGGAAAGAATCTTGTGAGATAAAAAAATTATATTAAGGCACATAACAGTCAACCCACATAGTTCCCTACTGCATCTTCTTTTTTAGGGTTTCTTTCACTCATTCTTAAATGACATTAAAAGTTTTAACTACACAACTAGATTGTTTATTTTCAATGCATAATTACAAGAAAGAGCTTGAAAATCATAATAAAGATTTTTGCACTATATAGAGGGACAATTTGAAGAACAAGGGTAATTTTAGAACACTTGACTTCTTAACCCTAAAGGACCAAGGCCTTTTTTCTACCAAAAAACACTTAAACTTCAATTTCTATAGCAAAGAGAAAAAAATTTGAAATTTTTTATTTTTCCACATCCAACCTTAGAATCTTATACCTAACTAGTATGAAAATTTGTGAAATTTAGAAAAAAAATTGACCGCATAGATTGCAAGATGTACATGTGTGCTTAAACTTTAAAGTTAAATAAATAAATTTTGCAACACATTGTAAGACTTGGTTATTTGACTTTTAACCTTCTTAACTTAAATTCTCTTGCACTACAAAGTTTTGAGCTTTTGATCTTTATGGTGGAGTACTGAGTTGAAAGCCTAAGAAAATATATATTTGAAAAAAATTATTTTTATTCTTCAAAAATTTGTTAAATAGAAGTAGGTTCAAGATAAGAAGGAAAACCTAAATTAATAATATCTCTAAGATGAAATTTAAATGCACTAATTCCAATGGTGTGATTGTTCTAAAAAAAAAATAAACCATGTAGAACTTCTTCTTTTTAATAATTATAAATACTACATTAAGACATGAATCCTATAAATTAGTTTTTCAAATCAATGATTTAATTGCCTGAAAAACAAGATTGTCCATAACTTTCTCATAAAAAATCCAAATGTATTAAACCTTTTCATGTATGCAAAAATATAATCTATGAGAAAAAAATGGAAAATAAAATGAATTTTTTTAAAATTACTTTCAGTTGCTCCTTTCCTTTGTTTTGAACTTATTTGGGCATAACTTTTGATCCAGGGTACTAATTGTGTGTATATATATATTCATTCAAAGTTAATCGGTTTTTCTATCTTCAAAATAAAATTCAAAAATCAAGACAAAAATTGAGACTTTAGGTACCTACATGAAATCCCATTTGTCCCTGAAAGGGACAATGGTTCTTTAGGAGTTAAATACCCTAGAAATCAAGAACTCCTAGAATACATTCTTAAGGAAAATATCAAGGCATTTAGCTCTTGGAACTCAATACAAGAAATGAAGAGGAAGTAAATAGATATTATTTTTTAAGAATTTAGAAAATAACTTATTCTAGGGTCTTTATAGCATGTGATGATATATGAAACCTAGGACCAAAAATAATAATATATAAGTTTCCAAGTGGATAGGAAAAAGAGTAAACAAGTTGAAAAATCTCATTCTAACTGCCAAAAAAATTCCAAAATAAAAGAGAATGTTACAAAGGCAAGGCAATGGCTCTCACCTCCAAGCGCGGTCGCCCTAGACCCACAATCGCCCAAGACCCACAATCGCCCACAAGAAGTCGCCCAAGATCCACAGTATCCCCAAAATTGCAAAAAATGATTTTTTTGGGATCAAGGCAAGGGGATGACTTACATTTCTACCCGCGGTTGCCCTAGACTCACGTTCTCCTATCTTCCGTTGCCCTAGACCCGTGGTTGCCCACAAGAAGTTGCCCAAGACTCGTAGTAACCCCAAACTGCCAAAAATGACTTTTGGGGGACCAAGGCAAGGTCTCACCTCCACTTGCAGTTGCCCTAGACCCGCATTCTCCTATCTTTGATTGCCCTAGCCCCATAGTAGCCCCAAAATTGCCCAAAAATGACTTTTTCTGAACTAAGGCAAGAGAATGGCACCCACCTCCACCTACGGTCACCCACAACAAGTTGCCCTAGACCCGCAATTGCCTACAAGAGGTCACCTAAGACTTGTAGTAACCCCAAAATTGCCAAAAAATGACTTTTGGAGGACCAAGGCAAGGAAATGGCTCCCACCTCCACCTGCGGTCGCTCTAGACTCGCGTTCTCCTACCTTCGGTTGCCCTAGACCCTTAGTCTCCTATAAGAGGTTGTCCTTGACAAGTGGTTGCCAAAGAAACATAGAGTATGGCATTTTCTTTGAAAAATGGAGGGAAAGAATAATCTAACTCATTATGATGACTTACACTTGCTTCAATTTCTAAACATATTAATGTACCTTCTATGTTTAGTAACCTAAAACAATGTTTATGTTTGAAATTAGGCTTCAATGCCTAGATGTCTAATCTCCTTTGCTAAATATCAAAGCTCTTCTCAAAATTTGTTTATTTTGAATCGTCTACAGTGAGGCTTTAATTTTTGTATATCTATTTTAACCTATAAATTCTTTCTATTTGAAAATTGGGGTGATGAGGTCACAACTTTCATTGACCATTCAAATTCTGTAGAGAGGAAAATTTATTATTGTATGGATGTTTGCGTAAATGGAATTGTAATTTTTTTTTATATTGATAAATCAATTGGGGAACAATTTACATAGATCTCTATTTATTATTTTGTATTTTGAAATTCAATTCATGAATAATACACTATTATTATGACTTATTGACATTTATATAAATTAAAAGTAGAAGTTATCATTTAAATCTCTTCCTTCTTATTCTAAAATCTTAAATTGAGGTACTAAATAAAACTTGAGTAGAATGATGCTTCAAGGATGGAAATTTTTTAATGGATATGTTCTTATACAAATCTCAATTCATTATTTTGTATTCTAGAATTTATCTGATAAATGTTTTTTTGTTAGGACAACTCTTTAACATTTTTGTAAGTGAAAAAGCAAATATTTTCATTTAAATATCTTTCCACTAATTTTTAGGATTGAGATGACCTAATAAGATATGAGTATGGTGACACTTTGAAAATAGAGAACTCAAATGGGCAAATTGTTATTGAAATCTCTATTCACTATTTTGAGTTCTAACATCCACTTGATAAATAATTTATCAAAAAGATGAGCCTTCAAATAAAAGTTGCATAAATCTAAAAGAAAAGTTTCAGTTTTTAATCTCTTCCCTCTAATTTTAAAGATGAAATTAAGGTTGTGTTTAAATAGAACATGAGTATCATGATGCTTGAAAAATGAAGAAATTCAAATAGGCAAATTGTTATTGAAGTCTCTATCTACTATTTTGAGTTCTAAAATCCATTTGATAAAATAATTCACCATGAGGATGAGCTTTCAAAATAAATTTGTATAAATCAAGAAGAGAAGTTTTGCTTATATCTCTTCCCTCTAATTTTTATAATGAAATCAAGGTGGTGCCTAAATAAGACATGATTATAATGATGGTTTGAAAATAGGAAAAATTGAAATAGGCAAGTTGTTATTAAAGTCTCCATCCTCTATTTTGACTTTTGAGTTCTAAAATTTGCTTGATAAATAATTTGCCATTAGGATGAGTCTTCAAATAACATTTGTATAAATAAATAAAAGTTTTATTAAAAGCTCTTCTTTTTTGTTTTTAATTTATTGTTGAAGGTGAAAATTGGTAAATAGTATGCAAATATAATGATGCTTGGAAAATAGAGAATTTTAAATGGAGAAGATCTTTCACAAATATTCATGCATTATTTTTTAATCTAAAATTCAATTAATGAATATTACACCATTAGGATGACTTTAAGATTTGTTTAGATGAAAAGGGGAAGTTTTTATGTGAATCTCTTTCCTTTAGTTTTTAGATTTTTGATGAAGGTAATGAAAAATTCATAATAATGTTGATGCTTGGAAAATAGAGAAATTCAAACGGAAAAGTTCTTAGTTATACAAAATTCTAATCATTATTTTGTATCCTAGAATCCACTTCATAAATCTTGGGGGGTGCACTATGTAATATGTTAGGACTTAAGACATCACGTGCATTCCAGTCCCTATAAGATGGCTATGTAGGTACATTTGGTGAATTAAAATAGGGCTATCTTTACCTAAATTTCTAAAGTTAGGTCATTTCAATCACCCTATTTTTATTTTGAATTTTTTTTGGGTGCTAATTAATTACATCCTATGTTCATCATACATAAAAAAAGACCTACATTTTTTTGCAAACACAAAAAGAAGAGAGTTTGTCATTAAAACTTTGACTAAACATGTGATACATTTAGAAGCTAGAGACTAGATAAGCAATACTTCTATTCAATAATTGCATTCAAATACATTCAAAGTGTGAATACTCATAAGAGCACAACCATTAGTTGTCATCCATTAGTTGTTACTATTAGTTGTCACCATTAGTTGTCACTCTCATTTATGTGTAGAGCTCATGCTCTTATAATATTTAGTCCATAGGGTTCCTAATTTCAAACTTAATATACTTCATAAAAGTTCAAATTTCTATAGATCCTTTTTGGCTACCCTTATTTAGAAATTTTTTTTTGGTAAAGTTGTGTATTATTTTCTACCCTTCATTATAATGATAATAACTCATTTTAGTGATGCTAATTTATTTCTATAAATTGTCTAAAATTTAGGCTAAGGGAATTAAAACCACTCTTCATTTGATTGCATACTATAATTAAATAGATTGGGTGTGTCTCCCCCCCCCCCCCCCCAAGTTATAAATGTTCCACGATTAGAATGACTATGAGATTTATATAAAAAGAAAAGAAAAGTTCTAAGTTAAAATAATTTCTTCCCTCTAGTTTAAATTTTTTGGTAAAGGTGGTAAATAATACATGAATATAATGATGCTTGAAAAATAGAAAAATAAAGTAATGAAGTTCTTATACAAATATCCATTCATTATTTTGTCTTTTGAAATCTAATTATTTAATAATACAGCACTAGAATGATTCATTGACTTTTGTATAAATCACAAGGAGAAGTTTTAATTCAAATCTATTTCTTCTAATTTTTAAATTTAGGTGAAGATGCTAACTTGCTAAGAAATATAAAAATATGATGATGCTTAGAAATTAGAAAAAATCAAATGGGGATGATTTAAAAAAAATCACAATCTATAATTTTATATTTCAAAATCTTCTTGATTTTGGACAAGTTTCTATAAGATATAATTTTTATGGAACTTTTTGAAACATTATTATAAGATAGAAAATCTTATTGGCTTTTTAGAAATGTAGTTTTATTTGATTAGTGCCTAAAAGCAAGAGTCATATCACAATAAACCTAGATCTAAATTCTGTAGGTAAAAACAAATTCACAAAAATTAATTTTTTTTTCTTATTGATTGTAATTTTGTCTACTTAGAACTTTGATTCATTTTATTTAGATTGATGATGCAAAGATTATGAAGCATTTTGTTTTGCAGGCAATAATAAAAAGATTTTGAAATTGTTTGAGATAGGATTCATTTTTGGCTTCAATTTAAAAATAAAAATAAAATAGTTTTGTAGTATTAACTTTGATTATTAGAACAATCTCACCATTGAAATTAGCATTTCTAATTCCACCTAAGAGATATTAATGATTTATTTTTTTCCTCTATGATGTACCTTCTACTTAACAATTTAAAATAAAATGATAACCACATTATTTTTCTAACTTTTATTTTTCCTACATTCTCAACTTAATTTTGAATGATATATATTTTTAACCCTTGAAGGACAGACTAGTGGCCATGGAAACCATGTATTTTGATACCGTGTGACATCACCTACTTTGAAAAAGCCAAATATATGCATTGGAAAGTCAAGGTACTGTAGAAGATCTTCCCTTTCCATCCCCAACACCGAGGATGAAAAGTTGCATTTGAGTCCTAGAAGGAAAGATTCTTTGTCATTCAACAGACACCAAACATCCGCGGCGTCGTTCAAGGATTAAGTCAAGATCTAAAGTGAAAACTTTTTAAGTTAAAAAATCAAATCTCTTAAGCTAAAGTGGACCATCCCATTTCCATTTGCAACTCCATTCCACCAACTAGACTAGTCTATTTCCATCACTCTAGTTTTGGCCCCATTTCTATCTACCCCCCACCCCACCCCCAATTCCCATCATTCTATGACAAAATCAAAGATTTTAGGACAAATTGGAGTAATGTGTCACTACTCAAAATAGAAAATATCTAGTTGTTGATTAGATGATTATACAATGTTTATACGTTGTTTATGACCCTAGCCTAGAGGGAGTAGAGGCGGTTTTGTAATTTAGGATTTTTCCACTTCAAAAATTCACAAAAATTCCAATTTTGATTGAAAAATTATAATTCCATTTGGATTTGATTCAAGAAACATGTGCACACTTCAAATAAATATATGCCCTTCATAGGATTGGCTCCAATATAGCTAGATTGCAAATAGGCATGTCTACCTTAGTTTGTCATTGTCCCCCTAAAATATAATTTCTTCACTTTGAATGCAATTATCTTGCAATCTAAGTGGTGAAAATTTTGAATTTTTTTTCACATATTTTTATACTATAAAAATTGCAAGATCCTACCATTACATATGCAAAAAAATGCCATTTCTAAATTATTTTGCCCTTTGTAGTAGAAACGGCAGTTTTGAGTGTTTTTTTGACAATTGCAACAAAGAGGTCGCCCACCCGAGGTCGCCTCCAAACTAGAGGTCGTCCACCTAAGGTCGCCATAGTCCACCAAAACATGATTTCTGCACTTTGAATGCAATTATCTTGCAATTTGTATAGTGAAAATTTCTGAATTTTTTTTCACATATTTTCATACTATAATATTACAAGATCCTACCATTACATATGCAAAAAATACCATTTCTAATTTTTTTTGCTCTTTGTACTAAAAATGGCAATTTTAAGTGTTTTTTTGACAATTGTGACAAAGACGTCGCCCACCCGCGGTCGCCCATTGATGAGAAGTTGCCCCTAGACTAGAGATCGCCCCCCAAACCAAAGGTTGCCTATCCGAGGTCACCCCTCAATAAGCAGGCGCCCTCTAATTTGAATGCGCGGTTGCCCTATCTTAAAGCGCGATCGCCCCACCCAAAGTCACCCATCCAAACACTAGAAGAAATTTGTGTTTGGTTGAACACAATCTACTTGACTACTTTGTTGAAGCAAACACAAAAACTACGTTGAAAAACACAGAAAAACGCAGTTTTTGTGTTTGTGTCAACAAAGTAGTCAAGTAGATTGTGTTCAACCAAACACAAATTTCTTCTAGTGAAAGTTCCACGTCACTAGGAATAATTTGCCACATAGGCCAAATTTATTTACATGACAATAAAAGAATTTACCCTTGTGTGACAGGACGGGATGGGACGAGGTAGCGACATGTTGTCTAATACGACACGCGATGTCAGACGTCCTGCACAACGCCAAAATCCAAAAATTTGTCTAACAAGAAAACCCTACAACGAGCTATTGATATGCGATTGGAGCAAATGAAGAGACATTCCTTACTCTCATAGACATTCCTAAAAACCCTAGCCTAACAAATTCATTAAAAAGTGCAAGTTTCAAAAGTTAAATTTTTAACTTTTTAATAGGAGTAATTGTAATTTCAATTTGTGCTCACAAATGGCCTAGGAGTGAGGGTTAAGGGTTTTGATAGATTAATTGGAGTCTTCTGAAGACAACAACACAAATGGATTTTTGTTTTGAGTTGTTCCCTAAAAGATAGAGAGGGTCAGCTTTTAGTTTGACTTTTTAATCGTTAATTGCAGTTAATTAAAAGTGAATTTGAAAATATCTTTTGGAAAATCAAAGATTGAATTTGGTCAAGATCTCTTTCTTGGGTTAAAATCCCTCTTTGGACTAAAGAAAGACAATTTTCAAGATAACTTTTGGTTAATTTTCAAAATACCTTGGGTTAAGATCTTGAATTTGATTTGGTCAAGATTTTATTAGCTAAATGGAGAGAGTTTTAGATTTGTCCACCATTAAACAAGTATTATTTTGAAATTACATTTAGGATAGATTAGGAAAAAAGTAATAAAGTGCTTTTACTAGCAACTTATCGGGGAGGGCCCGAAAATAGGTATACAAGGGCCCCCTTCAAAGTTGCCAGTGCCCTCATTTCTTGCATACCAACACTTTGTTCTTTCTCTTTTATTTTGTGCTATCGACAACTCGACGTGGTTGGAGCACTGCGTGGACCAAAGATCTTAGCCAAGTTTATTTTGTTTTCTTGTTGAACTTTGAAGACTTAGGGCTCCTACAATTGATTCTTATTTTTTAGTTTTGTATTAGAGGCTAAAGCCTCAATTATCTTTGTTTTGATAGAGTTTGAAAGGAATAAACCTCTAAAACTCTAATTGCTTAAAATTGTTTAAAACTATCATTTTGTGGTACTTACAACAACATTTAGTGTTAATACATTTAAAGTGGCGAGGCCTGATCTTGCCAAAAGTGTGTTAGACTAATTATCTAACTCAAATTTTGTTGTATAATAGAATTTGAGTTGTAAATACCAAAGTTTGGTTTAAACACTGTCATGTGTACCTCTTTTGGTGTTCAAAACTTCAAATGACAACAACCTTGATATTTTAAGGAATTCAGTATTGAAATTTGGTTTAAATATTGTCATGTGTACTTCCTTCAACATTTAAGAACCTTAAAATATTAATTTTGTCTTTTGACATAGTTAGTGCCTGAGGTCGCTCCCGCATGGTGGAGCTATAGCTTTCTAATTCTCCAAATTTTTCCAAAATCATTGTGTAAACTTGGGGTTGCCCCCACATGGCAAAGCTTTGACTTTGAACATAAATTTTAGGAAAATTATACTAAAATATGGTTTAGAATTCCCTCCACATGGTGGAACTTTGACCTTCATTACAAATTTTCAAAATTAAGGACTAAGTGATAAAACCTTAATTGGTCAATATTAAATTCAAAGCCAATTTATAAAAAAATTAACCAAGTTTTCATTCAATCACTTGACTCATGAGTGACATCAGAGTAGGTAGAGATTTGACCTATTTAAGGTTCTTAAGTCATGGTACTTGGTCATCATTCTCTTTATTTCTCTTCAAATTAGTCACCTTTATTTTACATCTTTATTTGTTTAATTAGATTAGGTAAAATTTGCTTTTAATTAGAATCTACTTTAGAGAAAAATTGCTCTAAATTCAAACATTAAAATTTAGGAGTTGTGAGTCTAAGAAAAATTCTCCAAATCCAAAAATATTATTAACATTATTAACCCCTAGCTAATTTGGTTGAATTAGTGGCAATTATTATTAGATTTTAGTGTTGGAGGAATTGATAATTAAACCAATTTCATTAGTTAGAAGATCAACAATATATTAATTTACCAAAATCTAGCTAAAATCAAAGGAAGGTTTCATCGATTAAATAATTTGTATGTCCAAAGAACAGTAAGTGTCAAATTTGGGGAGCCAAGGTCTCAAAGCTAATACTAAGGTCTCAAGGCTAAAGTTGAGGTCCCAAGACCATTTGAATGAAGTTACAAGACTGAATCGGAAATCTACATACAATTCATTCCTCTTAGGGGGTTTGGATGGACTCCTTGGTAAGTGCCTAGTGTGTCAGAATTTAGATTAAACTCGCCATTAAATTAGATAAAACAACCTTTTAACTAAAGATTTGAAAAAAAGACTCAAAGGATATTCCGTTAAGGGATCTTTTAGAAAATCTATATAAGATTCAAAAATGATTTTCTACTCGAAAATCATTCATTTTTTGAGTGAGATATTGGTTGATGAAACTAGAACTCATTTGGATGAATTTTTTCAAAAAATAGCCCAAAATCGACCATAAAATTAAACCTAAACTTACAGTTCATGAAGAATTTAGGGATAAAAATTGGAGTAAAACCAATCTAATATGCTATTTTTAAACAATGGATGAAACTCTAAAGGCTTTTCAAGGGTTGTTTTTCATCCTTTCATAACTTTTGAAGGGAATCTTCAAATTTCATTTATTTTGTCATTTTAGGAACCTTAAAACAAGATATGATTAGATAAAACTTTGATTAGAATCTATAAATTTTGACATTTGATTAGCTAATCATTAACCCATAAACTGAACTAATTTTTATACTTTTTAGTTATTTTTTAGACTTTTGTAGGAACAAATCACATCAATTGAGTGTCCATTATTTGGAAGGCGCTTACTTTGATCACCTTAGAATCTACTACTTAAATTGTCATTAAAACCCATGTGTTATGTTCTAGCTTAAGGGTGAAGTTAGAATCGCCTACAACTGGCTAAACCAATAGAGTTTATTTTAGGTCTAGAAAGCCCACAAGAGTCTAAATCGAATTTCTATGTGAATTGAATTTAAAAGTAAAAATCATTATAAGTAACTTTGAGGGTTGGGACAATGAAGATGGTGGAGTTGACAATTGAAGACTATAGAGAGGTGTTCTAAAGATAGAAGCATGTTAGGAGCTAAGAAGAATTAATCAATTGTTTAAGATTCTTAGGCATCGAAAATTAAATTGTTCAATTGGGCAAAGTAATTCCAAATTACTACTCTCAACTTGGCGGCATGTTGATTGGCGTATCAGGTGCAAATGGTGTCCGATTGGAGCAAATGAGAAGACATTCCTTATTCTCATAGACATTCCTAACAATCCTGACGTGACAGATTCACCAAAACGCGCAAACTCCAAACGTTAAATTTTTAACTTTTAATTAGAGTTACCGTGATTTCAATTTGTGCTCACAAATGGCCTAAGAGTGAAGGGTGAAGGGTTTGTTGGGCTAATTGGGGATTTGGGGTATTTTAAGAACAATGGTGCAGATGTATTTTCGTTTTGAAATTTTTCCTAAAAGATAAAGAGAGTCAGCTCTTAGTTTGACTTTTTAATCGTTAATTGCGGTTAATTAAAAGTGAATTTAGAAATATCTTTTGGAAATTCAAAGATTGGATTTGGTCTAAATCTCCTTCTTGCTTAAAAAGCCATCTTTAGACTAAAGATATACAATTTTCAAAACATCCAGGTAGATTAAGGTTAATTTCAAAATATCTTAGATTAAGAATCTTCGATTTGATTTGGCCAAAATTTCTTGGCTAAAAGGTGAGAGTTCTACAATTTTCTATCATTAAACAAGTATTATTTTGAAATTACATTTATAGTAGATTAAGAAAAAAATAACAAAGTGTTTTTACTGGCAACTTACTGGGGAAGGCCCGAAAACAAGTATATAAGGGCCCCCCTCAAGGTTGTCAGTACCCTTATTTCCTGCACACCAACACTTTGTTCTTTTTCTTTTGTATCGTGTTACCAACGTAGTCGAAGCATTGTTTGGACCAAAGATGTTCGCCAAGTTTATTTTATTTTGTATTTGGTGTTAAACTTTAGAGGCTTAGGGTCTCTTCAATTGATTCTTATTCCTATTTTGTATTAGAGGTTAAGTCTCAAATTCTTCTATGGCTACTATTTAGTGAAAACTTTAATATTTTAGTACCAAAGTTTGGTTAAACACTGTACCTCCTTTGGTTTTTAAATTTTGAAGTACTAAATTTTTGTAAAATTTTTGGAAATCTAATATTCTAGTGCCAAAGTTTGGTTAAAGATTGTTATGTATACCTCCTTTGGTTTTTAGACCTTGAAATACTAGTTTTTATGGACATTTTAAGATATTTTTTAGTGGAAGTTTGGTTACAGACTGTCATATGTACCTCTTTTTGTGCCTAAATACTTAAAATACTAAATTAATATTGTTAATGCATAGGGTCGCACCCACACGGTGGAGCTATAGCCCTTTTCATCCTTAAAATTTGTCTTAACTACAGAATGGTAAAGCTTTAAAAACCCACAAAAGCCTAAAGTTAAAAGTTTGAGTAACAATTTGAATTATCGTTTGCACTCAAGCCAAAAAGTCAAAGAAGTCAAAGTCATTTGTACTCATTATTCTACTACAAGAGTTCTTAGGTAGACAAGGGTTTAAGAGGTTTCAAGCCTCCAATTCAAAAGACAAGTTATCATTGTCTTGTCTTTCACCAAACCAAGTAGCCATTCTTTCCTTCTATTTGCTTAAAACTCTCTTTTGATTAGATAGATTTGTTAAATTAGGACCTTAGTTTTATTTTGAGTTCATCATGATTTAGTCATAATACTCATCCTATGGTAGTTAGATTAGTATGTTAGAATAGAACCAAAAAACCAATAAGCAAAAAATGTAATCCATTGTCGGCCAAAGGGCCAGACTGAACCAGACTCGATCTGTAATCGGAAAGACCAAATAAGGCAGACTGAGAGGGGCGGATTGAGAAGGATGAATGGAGAGGCCCAATTGGCAATGAATTGCACTGCGCCACATGGCTAGGGTGACGGGACTAGAAGCGTTGGGTCCGGCGAGTTACACGTAGACACTTGTTCATCGGGGAAAAAAGAGGCTTTAGTGGCTGAGCCAGTTTAGTAGGGTGGCATGGAGCTAGTTTGGTAGGGGATCATTGAGTTAGTTCAGCGGTAGGCACTAGGTCAGTTTGGCAGACACTGAGCTAATACAACTTATATCAAAACTTTCAAGTAAGTGATCATTTAAGCTCTCTAAATTGGATACTTCAAAAATTGATTTTATCATAAATCAAATTGGTTTGGCAGTGGTAGCTATTTTTGAATTTTTGACAAAATCTCCTTATGAAGCATCAAAATTTCTTCATAATTTTGTCAAGTGCCTCTCAAACTCCATAGCCACACCTCTTTACAAAACTTGCAACAACAAACTACAAAATGAGTGAGAGAAAGAGAAGTGAGGAGAGTAAAGCTTGAGAAGAAAAATAAGTGAAGGAATTCTTGATTAAAAAAACAATTTTCCAGAAATCTTACTATTGACAACTAATTTTTTATTCTTTGGCCTTGACCTTTGACATTTTAAATTAATATCCGTAGAATCTTACTATTGATAATTGTTTTGATTCCTTGATTTGTTTTTCAATCTTTAGTAGTTAATTATTAATTAGATTCTGAGAAGGTTTGGATTTTGTTGATTTTGTTTTATTAGGTCAAATAAGCCGAAATGAAAAAAACAAAATCTACAAGCAATTTCTTTAGGAAATTAAGGAAAATTTAAAAACTAATTAAATTTTAAAAGATTTGATTAGATTTTTAGATTTTTAGATTCTAACTAATTAATTGTCATTTGAATCAAATAGGGAAAAAGAAAAAAAAAGAAAAAGAAATACAACTAATTATTTAAAATCAACAATTCATTTACAAACTTATTGGCTTAGGATTTTATTTGGTAGATTTAATTAATTTTGTGGTATTTATAAAATACCAAAGGTTAGGAATTCATTAAAAATACACAAAATAGTTAAAATCTCATAACCATTAGTGAAGTGAGAATAGGAACATTTATCCTTTACCAATAAAGTAGAATTTATCATGGATTAATTCAATGGACAAATAAAAAGAGTTTAATGGTGAAACCACTGGCGAGTATGTATATATGATGGTGTTTGACAACGGGACGACGGAGATTTATGTTGAGGAGGTGAATCGCCCCTATTTGATTTTCATTCTCCTACTGTTGTTGTTTAGCTTCATCTTGTCCAGTTCTTAGAATTAAAAGTAGTTTAGATTTTCATTTAGAATAATCGAAAAAAATCTAGAATTAGGTAGAACAGAATAGTTAAAGTGTTAGATCAAAATTTAGCTTAGGATATTCATTAAAACCCTTAACTACTAATTTATTAAAGATTTAGGATTTAGAAGACATTATTAAAGAGTTCATTGCTTAGAAGTCACTCTTTGAGCACCCAAAAGGATTAGTACTTGATTAGAAATAGAACTCATTTATTAGATTCTTGCTCAAGGGTGCAGTTAGAATCCCCAACAATAGATGATATTTTGGGATTTATGCAGGCTTACTTTACCTAAATTTCTAAAGAGTGTTTATTTCATATGCCCTATCTTTTAGTTGAAATTTTTTTGGATGCCAATATTTTGTACCCTATGTTTATTATAAATACACTATAGTAGAAAGTCATACAAACAATTATAATATACTTTCAAGAAAATATGAAATCTCTCAAGCAAATATGAACACAAATTTGAAATCTCTCAAGAAAATTCCCAAAACCACCACCGTAAACAAAAATCCTAATGTTCAAAAAAATTCATTGAATCCCAATCACCTACTCACTCCACCACTCAGTCATTGACTAAATTGGCATAAGTGCTTAGCCAGTGCAAATATCATTCATTCACGGGTTCATTCATCCAAATTAAAATTTGCACGTACTCTAAGCAATAAGCACATGGGATTCTTGTCAAACCTTAGGAAACCATAAATTTTTACACCTTTGTGAATTCAATGTACAACTCATGGATTTATACTATAATAAGTATAATATGGAAAGTTCAAATTTTTAGAAGGGAATTTTGGCAGGGCTATTTTAAATTTTTTTGATAAAATTATGTATTTTTGTATATACTTCATTATTTTTAAAGTCTAAAAGCCCATTGTATAGATGCTAGTTTACTTTGAATAATTGTATAAAATTTAGGTTCAACCCAACTAAAATTACCCTTCATTAGTTCACACGTCAACATTAAAGAAACAGGGAGTGTACCCTACGAAAAGGTGGTACAACTTGGCTTCCTACTTCATTCTTCTTCTTGCCCTTGTCTTTGCCCTTGTCTTCCTTTTCCTTCTCCACCTTCTTGGCTGCTCACTTGGCCTCTATTTTTTCCTTATTTTTTAGTTGAGCTTAGGCTTGAGCTTTTGTTTTTGTCATTTGCATCCCTCCTTATAATGACCTTCTTTTTTATATTGTCATGAAGGCTAGCAAACTCATCGACCCCTGAGTCTATGACCACTTTTATGTTCAAAGATCTCTTCAATTCAACTTCTAATAGATGATTAAATTCAAGGGTACAATCCAAGTACCATCCTCTACTAGTAAGATGAATTGTGGTGTAGGTATAGAGTTGGTGTGCGTTGAATATATAGGTCAGTGAAGGTGATCAAGATATGATGATAGGAAGGGGGGAATATCTAAGTGTGCATTGTGCAATGGCCCCTTTGGCTTTGAGCTCAAATTTGAAGTACTTGAAATATAGTTATAATCATTCATTAGAGAGAATGTTTGTTATGAAAATGAAAATGTAAGAATATACTACTATGTAAAATTTTTGATGGCTATTTGACAACTCTTCATAAGAATAAAAGCAATAATAATTTCAAAAAAGAGAAGGAATTCTATACAAGAAGTACAATACAATTGATCTCTAAAGCCCACAAAAATTAGAAATTGTATTTGAAGTCAATAACTCCAAAACCTCACTTATATTGAATTGAGGTTTGAAAGGTGTTTCTATGCCCATTTTATCTTCCTCAATTTATGTCACATTTAGAAGTGATTAGTTTAATGTATCATAATTTGTAAATTGAAATTATAACTCATCAGAGAGATACTATTGGATAGAGGCCTAAATTTCATAGAAACAAGTTGATGGTACATACCAAAAGATAACTCTATGCACTACAACAACTAAATCTTTGTAGGCCATGAAGGAGTTCCCCTTCTTGACATAATTTTGTCCCTTGAAGTAATTTATGAAGCCATAATCCTATATCTTGCACCTCCATCCTTCAATGTACTTTGTTAAGTACTTTCACTGCTTTGGACTTTGTAATTGATGGTGATGTAACTTGTGTCACCACTAAATCAAAGTACTCTACAAACTCTACATCTTTGATCTAAAATCATACAAATTCAAATGAAAATCTACAATTTGTGATTTGAAATGGTTCATTTTGAAGTTGTGAATGCAATTTTCAATACAAACCATCAAATCTAGAATTATATGAATATAAAAAATTATTCACTTACCTTTGCATACTAAACACACACTAGAAGAAAACTGTGTTGAATTCCATAAAAACGCATCAGGTAGTTTTTGTTGAGTTCCTTGTTCAAAACGTAGTGGAAAAGCAAAAAAACACATTTTTTTGCATTTTCTTGCGTTTTCTATGTTTCCACTACATTTTGAATAGGGAACTCAACAAGAACTACCTGATGCGTTTTTATGGAATTCAACGCAATTTTCTTCTAGTGACATTTGGCAAGAAATTGTAAAAGGAGGTTTTTAAAAACGGTCTTCTTTGCTTCTTGAGATGGAACAAAGAAGTTCCATCACTTTAGACAAGATCTTAATCTTGTGTGTAACAGTCGTGGTGCATGTGGCCACCAATTATAGCTTTTCCAATGTCATTTCGGAAACCTCATTCATGCTCCAATGCCTTTCCACCTACACCAACAATACATCCATTCTTTTGTTAAATTTAAAATGAAAAATAAGCAAAAGGAAAACTTTTCATGATTGTAATATCTTGAAATTGAACTCACCTCTTTTAGGAAGTCAAGTCCATTAGAAGGATGAGCCATTTCTAGCAGTTTGTCCATTTTCACCATCAAGGTTTTATTTCTCTCCTTCACTCCAATCCTCATGGCACGAGCAGACTCTTCTAACTTCTTGTTGCTTTCTTGTTTGGTATTAGTATACATTCTCACGTACTACAACATCTGCAACTTGAGAAATGTCTTGCTGTACAATCACCCCATTTTTTCACTTAGTCATCACAAAAATTTCAATAGCATGCCAAGCAAAAGGATTTGAATTTCTTATAAAATAATGTATCTTACCTTGAAAATAAATGATGTATAATCCTCCATGGGTATATTGTACCATTTCTTGAAAACCTTGTCTTTAAAACACCTTTTCTTCTCCGTAGGCTTGATCAGATTAGTGAATTGCTTAATCAAAGATTCAAAGTATCTCTAAGCACCCCATGAAGGTCATTTGGATCCAACAAACTCTTTTCAGGAGCTTGGAGATACCCTTGTTTTAGGTACTCTATAACCTTGCTAAATTTCAAACTATCTTTTTTAGTCATGATTTCAAAAATTTTGAAAAAAACAACTTTGAAAAATCAATGGTATCAAAATTAGAAGAGTCTCTAAGCACCCTATAAAGGTTAGTTGGATCCAACAAACCTTTTGGGATGCTTGGAGCTACCCCTCTTTTAGGTATCCTACTAAATTTCAAAACTATCTTTTTAGTCATAGTTTCAAAAATTTAGGAAAAAACTCTTTTGAAAAAGTCAAGGGACCAAGATTAGACGTACTTTGAAGCACCTCCCAGAGGTCCATTGGATCCAAAGGACCTTTTTGGGGTACTTCAAAGTATTCCTAATTTAGGTGCTCTACTAAGTTCAAAATCAAGTTTTTGGTCATGGTTTTAAATTTTTAAATTTTTATTTTTGAGTTATTGTGTAAAACCTTTTTGGGATACCTTTTACTGTTATAAAAGGTCTTTTCTGGGGCCAGGTGGGATCTGAGTCAGGTCTGGGGCTAGGGGCTAGAGGGTCATTGCAAGAAACACCGACCACTTTTGTAGCACTTTGTAAAAGTTGTTCTTGTCCAATGCTATAACTTTTGATTGATGAATTCAATGCCCAAACTAAAAAAACTGTTTCTAGAATTCTTGATTACAATCATATTATATATTTTTCAAAAAATTTAAAAAATCATTTTATATTTAAAATTTATTTTTGTTAATTTGTCACACTTTCAAGATTAGGGTTTTTTTATACTATTGATTGGTTCAAATTGATGATTTTTGGTTGAAATTTTTGTGGTATGTTTTTATAGTGGGTAGACATGTCCCTACCAAAATTCATCTAAAAAAACATTATTTAATAACCTCTACATTAGTGCAAACAGGCCTCCCTTGCGTACACACTTCAAAACATTAAAAATGGTTTTGAACTCATTTTTTTAGTCAAACCTCATCACCAAAAAGTCCTCTCAAATGGCCAATTTTTAGTTGCCCTTTGGTAGGGACATGTCTACCTATTGTAAAAACATACCACAAAAATTTCAACCAAAAATCATTAATTTAAAACAATCAATAGTATAAAAAAACCCTAATCTTGAAAGTGTGACAAATTAACAAAAATAACTTTTAAATATAAAATGATTTTTAAATTTTTTTGAAAAATATAGAATATGATTGTAATCAAGAATTCTAGAAATATATATTTTTTGTTTTGGGCATTGGATTCATCAATCAAAAGTTATAGCATTGGACAAGAACAAATTTTACAAAGCGCTACAAAAGTGATCAATGTTTCTTGCAATGACCCTAGAATTTGGGGGTGGGTCTAGGGGTTGGAAGGTGGAGAAAGAAAAAAAAAAGACACAACACATTTCAAAAAATTTAAAACCATGACCAAAAACTTAATTTTGAATTTAGTAGGGTATTTAAATTAGAGGTACTTTGAAGCACCCCAAAAAGGTCTGTCAAATCCAACGAACCTCTTGGAGGTGCTTCAAAATACTCCTAGTTTTAGTCCCTTGACTTTTTCAAAAGAGTTTCTTTCTAAATTTTTGAAACCATGACTAAAAAGATAGTTTTGAAATTCAACATGTTATCTAAAAGAGGAGTATCTTCAATCACTTTAAGAAGGTTTGTTGGATCCAATTAACCATTTGGGGTGCTTAGACATATTTATAGTTTTGATACCATTGACTTTTTCAGAGGTATTAATTTCAAATTTTTGAAACCATGACTAAAAGGATAGTTTTGAAATTCAATAGGGTAACCAAAAAGAGGGGTAGCTCCAAGCACTTTAAAAAGGTTTGTTGGATCCAATTAACCTTTTGGGGTGCTTAGACATATTTATAGTTTTGATACCATTGACTTTTTCAAAGGTATTTTTTTCAAAAATTTGAAACCATGACTAAAAAAATAGTTTTGAAATTCAACAAGGTCACAAGGTATTTAAAAGAGGGATAGCTCCATGCAGTCATGCACCCCAAATTTTTTTGTTGGATCCAACTAACGTTTATGGGGTGATTAGAGACTATTCTAATTTTGATACCATTGATTTTTTTACAGATGTTTTTTTCAAAAATTTTAAAACCATGACTAAAAACTTGATTTTGAATACAATAAGGTACCTAAAAGAGGAGTACCACAATCAAGCACCCCCAAAAGGTCCATTAGATCTGACAAAACTTTAAAAGGTGCTTGGAACTACCCTATTGTGTATAATTTAACATGTCTTTTCTTTCAAATCTTATGAATCTACAATTGAAAGAAGGTAGTCATTCAACTTTCTTTAACTACTCAAGCCGTTTGATTGACAACCTTCCATTGTTATAGCTAATAGTAGCTTGTGAAACTTGTAAGATTCCAAATTAATGAAGGAAGAATTATTATAGATCATAAAGAGAAACACAAGGGTGCCCAAATTTGAGTTACTGTGAGATCTCAAAAAGATTATCGGATCTGATAGGCTTTTTTGGGTCACTACTACTACCTTCAAAAAAAGAACCTTCATCAAATTTTGAAAAAAAAAATACTATGCCAAAGATGCTAAATGAAAGAAAACAAAAGACTATGATCATTCTTTAATGTGCTTTTTAGATTCATTTGAGTCAATTGATTTTAATTTATTTTTTAAATGAAAGATAGAACTCTAGGCTTGCCAAAAGATGTACCAAAAGTCTAAGGATTTTGAGCTTCCATCCAAACTTAAATAAAATTTAAAAAAAACAAAGATGAAGCACATTCAAAAACCGAATTTGATGCATGAATGGGAAATTGGGGTAGCTCAAGGTAGTCAAGGAAATACTATTAGATCCAACGATGTTTCCTAAGGTACCTTGGTCTATCCCAATTTCTCACTCATGCATCAAAAAATTTAAATATTTTTGTCGCAAAACCAATATTCCGAATTACATTTGCCATTTGAGGTCCTCAATGTTTTGACATCCAGTCTTTCAAGGTGAGCTCAATGGTTTTGATTTATTTTTAAAATCAAGGTTAGAACTCCAAGACATCCAAAGTTTTTTCATAAGTCTAGGATTTTGAACTTTCATCTAAACTTAAATAAATAAAAATGGAACAACACCCATGAAGTGAATTCAACAACAAAATTTGATGCATGAGTGGAAAATTGGGGTAGCGTGAGGTACCCTGGGAAACATTGTCAGATCCAACGGTATTTCTCTAGCTACCTTGGGTGTAGGCGCTTTATTCCCACCCTTGGAATAAAGTGTACACAACCAGATTTTACTACTTTTGCAACGATCTCTAGTGGGTGTCTAACCTACGTGTAATCCAATTACGCCTTCCCAGCAATGGATCTTTCTAATTCCTACTCCTAATTGGTTTGCTTATAGGTATTGGGTTAAAATAGTCTTGCACTTTAAGATTTCCTCTGTTTCTAACTTTCTTGCTTGTTGGTCAAATTTCAAGTATTTGCAGGGTTTGTTCGTTCTAAGATATCTTTAGAGGATTCTATCCTTACTTGTTCTTTGGTTATCTCTAATCTAATTTGTTTTATCTATTCTTTTACTACTTTGACTAGATAGTCAATTGGAATTTTACTTCAATAGGAATAATTTTATCCTTTTAAAGTAAGATCTCAATCTTGACTGTGGATAATTGTGAATTTCTGTGGTAAATTTGGACCGTTGACCGGTTAATCCAAATTTTACCTTGTTAAACTCTTTTTTATCCAAATGGTTAAATTCTTTCTGGTTTATCCTTTTACCTTCCTCAATTTATCAAAGTCGATTTCCACTATGTATTCTTGGAATAAAATTAATCATAAGTAAATTTTGACCGTTGTTCGGTTCATCAAAATTTAGCGATCAGTTACTTCCCTTTCGAATTGATTGTGGCTTTTAGTTTTCTACTTCTACTTCAAGTCTAAAATTTGAAAATCTAAATTCTTTATGGTTCTATTTTGTTTGATTTTTGTGACGTTGGGCTTTGGAGTAATTCTAAATTTGTAGTACTTCTAAACTAATAACTAATAACTAAATTTTATGGTTAAAGGAAATTATGGAAAAAAATGGAAACAAAAGAAATTTTCAAAGGCTGACCTCTATCATGGTGGCTTCAAGGTCTTGATGTGACTCCATAAATCCTCCGTGTTGTGCTAGCTCCACTTCCATCTTGACGTTCTTGTGATTGATTGTGGTGGTTAGTACACTCATAAACACTTGAATGGGGTACTTTCCTTGAAAGCCCTATTTTTTCTTTCAACTCTTTTTTGTAGTTTTCTTTATCTTTTGGACTCCTTCTTTTTCCTTCCAATGGCCTCCAAGGTCAACCTATAAAATATCCTAATATGATCTAATTTTTGAAATTAATCACTAATGGTTTCAAAAGTCAATCCCACTACAACTAAGGTTTTTCAACTTTTCTCTAATTTGGCAATCCTCTAAACTACTCAAAGTCAATTTATTCTTTTATTTGTTTTTTCTATTTGTCTTTTTTTTCTAGCCTAGATGTGATACAAAAGTCAATGATTTCCTACTTGGGCCTAACTTCCTCTCTCTAACTTCAATACTTGCATATCATTTTAACTTCCACACTTGCTAAGGACTTGTAATTTGAAAGTTGAGAGATGTGAGCTTGAATGAGATTGTACTGGATTGTTGGAGATGAGCGTGTTGGAGTTGGAGTTTGAATCTGTTGGTGGTGACTGGTGAGGGCAAGTTCTTTCTCAACTGGCTGAGTTTGTGGGCTACTGGGCTGATCTGCTCTCAATGGGCTGAGTTTTCTTTAAATTGAACCCAACCTTGCTCATCTGGTTCTCTCGATGGCTGATTTGATCAGTCAAACTGGGTTGACTTTTCTTGAAATTCAGATTTTTGTAAAACCCACTCTGTGGCTGGTCTGGCTCTTTCAAGTCTCAACACTCTGGAGTTTTTCCTTCACTGAATTCAGCCTTGGGCTGGTCTAGACTTGGAAATCTGGATTTTGGGAGTCCTATGATCTCTCCAACAAACTATCCTTCTTCTCAAAACTCTCTCTGTAGTTTGATTTAATTCTTTCTCAACGAAAATTATCACTAAATAGTTTTTCCCTTTCTTCTCTCTCAACTAGTTGACACCTGGGTTCAAAAAAACCCTGAAAAAACAAAAAAGGGGCCTTCAGGCATCATCCCCAATAAGTGATGGTATGATGTGAAAAAATTGGTTTCATGGTCTGGCTTGATTAGCCTTGATAACCGAGCTCTGATTGCTGCCTTGTTGGCTACTTGCCGAACGGGCTGCTTGGGCTGGATTGGCTGCTTTGTTACCAAATTCTGGCTGTTGCTCGCCAAACTTTGAGTCTCCAATTGGAGACCCTTTAACAAAAACAAACACGGAATTATACTTAGGAAGTCAAAGCTTTGCCGTTGGGCAAATAATTGATAAAAAATGATTAGAATCCTTAAAAATTTGGTGATAGCTTCACCGTCTAAGGAATTTCACCCTTGATTTCTGGAAAATTTGGCAAGGGGTTGCCTTCCAAAGAGTACTAAGGAGGTTAGAGTTTCCACTAAACCCCGAAGAGACTAATCACGAAGGATTATGATTTCAATCCCACAAGAATCACAAAGATGACTAGTACAAAAGACCCAAGGAGTTAGGAGAACCCCCAAGAGGACACAAGGACTTCCAATAAAACCACAACAAATGCTTCAATAATTGAAGACAACTTGTAATAGTAAAGGAAGTTTAGAAAATACCAACAAGGTTGGAGTAGAGTGAAGGTAGCAACACACGTCCTTGGACTTGCAATATAGCAATCAATGACACTAAAGAAGGTTTGAAATGACAATAGAAGATGGTAGTGGTTGATGTATGAAATGAGATTAAAAATGATAAGAGGTGTGATAATGAAAAATAGAGGTACGGAATGAGGGGAGGGGGAGGCCTTTTAAACATTTCCAAGGCCTCCTCCCCCCTCAAGTTACGAACTAAACTACCAAAGAAAATCCAAATTAACGATTTAAAAAATCTACCCTACTGCTGAAGCTATCCTAACTTTTGGAGAAATGGTCCGATTGCCAAACGAACAGCGCCCTTAGCTCCAGAAGACCCAAATTAGTCTAGAAGAACCCCAACCCCTTACTCTCAGAGCCTAAACGTGCTTAAAAGCTAACATTTACGAACTGGTAAAAAGGGTGGAAAATCTATCTTTTGGAATTGATTTTTCCCAAAGGTTTTGACTAGCCAGGGTTGTCAGGAAGGTCCAATAATGTTGGAAAAGAGTCTAAGTTGACTCAAATCAGACTTCGTATGCTCCCCGTGCGCCGGTCAACTCGCAAGAGTTTTGGTAAAACCATCAAATGTTGTTTCTACTGCCGGTTCTAGTATTTGTCGTTGTCAGAATGTCTTGAAATTTGGCAGGATGCTTATTTATGCTAAAACATACTATCCTAATTTTTAGTGGGATTTTACCATCACCGTGGAATTTTCTATGAATTTCCAATTGCTAGTAAAAGCGGTTGACTTCCCATGGAGTCATTCCCGTAATCCAGAAAATTACGAAACTTTTAGGGGATCTCCTAGGAATCTCCCTAATGACAAGTGCAAAGTCTCGCTAAAAACCCACACTGTCTAAATAAAGTAAAAATTGCACTATAGCGGAATCAATTCCTCCGGGGAGGAATCATTCCCTTACCAGGGAATCTCCATGAGTAGCTTCGCCGTGACGCTCGTAGGAGACTAACGGACTCCTATGGTTGCCAATCGGAGCTCAATCTCCCGAGACCCTTGTCAAGTATTCCGTTAAGGCCCGCCTTAGTGCTAAGTCATATCTTGAATATTCGTTAGTGCAATCTCCTGGTAATTGTGTAATATCATGTCTAATCTCTTGATAAGATGTAGAAATTGGCTCTAAGGAGTCCTTTAACCCCTAAAGGACTAACACGATTTAGACAATGAAGGTTTTCAATCAATTCTACCACTTTGATATTTTTTTGCACGTAGATGTAATTAAATTTTTTAATTTTAATCGTACAAAAGTAAAGATTACTATATCTAGTATGCATAGAATTACTTGTAGAAATTTTTAACCGTTAGATCTTTAGATTATAACAATTTTTAATGATCAACTTTATAGGCAAAAAATGTAGTTTTTGGAGAAAAAAATTTATAAAAAGATGAATAAAGATTTTTTACCCCCTTAGAAAAATTTATTTGGAGTCCAAAGCAAATGCAGTATTTTTATATTAAAAAATTTGAAAAATAAAAAACTCCCTCAAATTTGTAAACATTTTCAAACATAAAGACTAGAAAGTCAAATCTAAGCAAATTGGATCCTACAAAATTCTTTAAAATTTATATATGGATAAATTTTTGAAATTAAATAACTATTGTGATTATCATATTGCATAGAACATCTCAAAAAAGTTTGGAATCATTTTAATTATTTTGTATTGTTAATTATACTAGATTGAACCTTTTATTTTTTAAATTGTTAAAAACAAAAAGTTGAATTTTTTTTTCAAATGTTTTTTGTTTTTGTGTATTATAGAATAGAAATGTGTAAGAAAATGGGTTTTTTTCCATCTCTACTACTCCTTTCATGAAACAACATTATTTTTGCTCCCTTTTCCTAGTAGACTACAATCTCGACTACATTTCCTAAATGAATTTTTAACTACTTCTCACATTCAAAATGAGAAAATCGAAAAATGCAAAAAGCATGTAAACTTCTTTTTCTACAAGATCATAGCTTACAAAATATTGAGATTTGTTTCACCCTTCCGAGAAATTGCCATTGAAAACTTTGAAGAGGACACATTGTGTCCTCTTAGTCCTTTAGGGGTTAAGGTACTCTAGAATAATTATAACCAATTCTCCATCATTAGCGGGAATTGCATCAATCCTACTTTGAGCACCCTTTTTAGTTGATTTTTAACCATAATAACCCTAAATATGAGCAATAAGCGAAAAAAAGAAAAATCCGAGGCCTGAGTGACAATGACGGGACTCACATTGGGCTAGTATCCTAATTTCCTACGTATACATCAAAAATTTTAAAAATTTCTATCGCAAAAGCTAGATTGCCAACTCAATTTTCCATCTAAGGTCTTGAATAGCTCAACATCTAATCTTTCAAGGTGAGATTAGTGATTTCTTCAAATTACGAGAGAAAAATTAGATCCTTTAATGCAACGGATATAAATTTTCATAGGTGAGTTAGTTCAAAAAAACAACCAACCTTGATGTGTCTTCAATCATCCACGACAACACTAGATACACATTGTCAAGTGGATACCTACAATTTTTTTTGTTACAAGTATTTCTTTTTGAGGTAGCAGAAGGCACTTGGGAAATATCTATCGGATCCAATGGTATTTGCAAAGTGCCTTCTGCTACCCCAAGTCCCCAAGAATTGGTACTTGTAAGAATCCAACAACAAAAAATAGGAAAGAAAACCTTGCTTGTCCATGTTGGCAAAAGAAAAAGTATCCAACACTTCAAGAATTGAAAAAATCCCAAAACATGTCAAGCAAAAAATCATAAAATCTGTAAATTGAAGGTTGTACCATAAGGCCCACTCAAAGATGCATGTGCACGTACACGCTACACTCACAATAAGCACATGGTGTAGGAATCTTTGAAGGAGTATGTGTAGTATACATGTGGCGTATACATTTGGGTGTGAGCCAATGCTTCATGCATTGCAGACTTATATCTGACTTCATTCATCATATGCCACAATGATCTCAAAGTATCTTGAAGTTGTATCTAAGCAAGCTTGATTTTTGCCTTGACACATTCAGTTTACGAAATCCCTAGCAGATGTTCCAAAATGAAAATAAGACGTCATTTCAAGGGTACCTAGCAATGATAACTATTGGTTGCCTAGTGAGGATAAATGTCATTTATTGAATATAATTTACATTGAATAATCTTAACTAGTTGAATGACTTGTACTATTGAAAAGCACTTATTTAAATGGAAGGATAGTTCAAATCTTGTTCAAGATTACACGTAGTAAAGTACACTCTAAATATGAATGACTACACTAGGGGGGAGATCATTAAACTTGTTTCTATGTTCATTATTGAATTGTAGATTTTACTTTAGGCATCCACTAAGCTAGAGACTAACTCATCAATCTTCCTTCTTGGTTGCTAGAGTAATAACCATTTTAGAACAGAGGTTTATTACCACTAATTTCCTCTCAACAATCTTACTTTTGTATTTTACAATGACTACAATCTCATTGGCATTTTATTCTTACTGAAAACCATTTGATCTTTTGCAATCAACTGTTGCAAGTACAACCAAATAACACAAATGTCATTAAAATAGACAAGAATAAAAATAGACTCACATTTGGCAAGTCTTGAGATCTTCTAACTTTGTCTTTTTGTTGAGTCACTAGAGGTTTTCAAAGTAAGGGCTTTGAGTCCTTGCTTCCACCACCTATTAAATAGCCTCCAACTCCACCATCAATTTGAAGAGATCTCCTCAAGTTAGCACTCCCTCCTTCACTTGTCTTAGACACAGTTTTCTTGGCATGAGTCATCCTAACTCTCTACAAGGCTCTCCTTCAAGAATAAAAAAAGAACTACATTTTCCTTTCCTCCTTTGCTTTGGAATAAAAAAGAGTGTCTTCAAGTCTTCTATAAACATGAGCTTATTGAAATAGTAACAAACCTAACATTGACTTTGAACTAAAAATACATTCCAAAGAAGATACTCATGTGAATCCACACTAGAAGAAAACTGCACTATTCATGCCAAAAACTGTGTTAAACTTGTCAAATCTGCATTTTACTTAACAAAGACTGCGTTGTGGCTGCGTTGCATTCAACAGAATGTGTAGAGTGCATTGTGTTAAGTTCTCCCTTCATAATGCAAAATTCTGTGTTTCAAAGTTTCAACACAAAATTGAACAAGTAAAACGCAAAATTCAACAAGTAAAATACAAAATTTTGTGTTACAATGAAAAATTCCGCTTAACAAAGGGAGACTTCAACACAATCCACTCCACACGTTTTTGTTGACTACAATATAGTTTATGTCAAATACAACATAGTTTTTTTCTAGTGCCACCTTCCTCATGAGCCATATATGGGTCGTTGCAAGAAACACTTACTAGTTTTGTCTCAAAATGGCCTTTTTCCATGAGTCATGTGACTTTTGGAATAATTTTTTTTAAATAATATAAAATACGAATAATTTGAAAAGCTATGAGAATATTATGTTTCTTAAAATTCAGACCTAAGAAAATTTACCTCTAAAAGTTATGTACAAAAAAAGGACAATGGAAAATAGACATTATTTTTTTTATATAGTAAAAAAATTCAAAAAAATAAAATTCAAAAGTATATTTTTCCTAGCTTAAATATTCTTTTTCTCCAATAAATTTCATCTTCAAAAAAAATATTTTGTATTCTGTACAAGTATACCTTGGTAGTGCACTTTGAGCACATGTGGAAGGTGGACAGTTTACCATTAAATTTTTTTTAAGACTTGTGTGACTATACTACAGGTCCATTCATGCCAATTTTTAGCTCAAAATTTGCTTTTTTAGGTCAAAAATAGGACTAAAACCCCCCAAAATGGCCAAAGTAGACACCAAATCGGGGGCAATTTTAAAATAGTAAAATAATTCTGAAAAAATTGAAAAAATTACATAGCATGTAAAACTTTTGTGTGCACCTTCTTTCCAAATTTCAAGTCAAACAAACTAAAGATGCAAAAGTTATGAGCAAAAAAATACTTGATAAAGGTCAAGGGGACAAAAAAAAAAGACAAGTGTTTCTTGCAATCATCCATATATAGTTCCTTGTAGTCAAGTTCAAATCAATGAACACATGCCAACTAACTACACGGCACTGCCATTTACAATTTCATTGTTTATTGAACAAAGAGACTACACTACTTAAAGCTCTAAGGCAATGTCAATGTCAAAAGCCGCCAAAATAAATATGTATAGTTGAATCTATTGAAATTGTTTCAAGGAGCTACCTATGTATGACATTGTAGGACTGTGAAGATCTATTGTTAGAAAAGCTTAAGCAAATAAGTTCAGCCGTTACATGCTAATTTCAAAACCTTAATCCTAATCTTGAGATGAAATAAAGTCGTCAACTAGTACTGTTTCAATGCGCTATAATGTTGAAGGTATTGATCAATGGTACCTACATTGTACTAATACATATAAAAATGACAATAATTCTAAACTATCTGCACAATATAACAATAGTATTTTGTCATCAATTCTTTTAAATGTTGAAATTATATAGAAAGTAAACTCTTGCCACACCCACCTCTAAATTATAATAATAAAAGAAGACTATAAAACAAGTGCAAATGTTTTTCCTAAAGTCTAATGAGATATTCTTTCTAGAGTCACTATCTAATTTTCTATAGTACGTGACATGGCTAGCATTCTTGTAGATGGCCATGAGGTTCTTCTAATATTTCCATTAGATGAATCAAGGCAGACTACTATACTAAGACATTTGATTCATGTTTGATTAAAATTTGTAAAATCATCTATCTACGTTGAAGAAGAGAAATACTTTCAGTCTTGTGAATTATATCAATCCATTCTCATTGTGAAGTTTGTCTCAAATGAAGGCCCATGCTAGTATTTAGGTTTAGAAAATTTCAAAGCTTACAGTCTTTCATTACCTATGCTATCCTCGTCCACTGAGATAGGAAGTTGGTAGTCAACTAATTCAATAGTGAACACACCTTTTATATCTAAAATTGGTACTCCAAGTCTCTTTTTAGATGTCTATCCAAGATTTTGTCGAAGTGAAGCTCCTATGGTGGTGAAGCTAGAGAAACTAAATATTATTGTAGAATTGTCTAGTAAATGAGAAGGCAAGTCCCCAACCTTGACCCTTTACAGTTTAAAGAGTTTCAAATGAAAAAGTAATTAAATAGTGTATATAGAACACCCCACCTAGTAGGTATGCACAGTTTAGCTATCTTGAATTTACACTTCATCTAAGTCCCATAAATCAAACAAGTATAATAGAATGCTTGAGGAGACTTTCCAGTCTTCATTGTTTAAGGAATGAGGTGGTTGTAAGTCTGGACATGGACGTTGTGGTCACCACCAAGTGAAATATCTTCCACTTACTTACAACGGAGATGCCATCTTCAAATTACCTCCATGCCGGTCTTCTTCTTCTTCTTTAGCAACCAAGAACTTGGTGGGAATGGACAAGAGTTACAATAGACATCTTTGGTGCAAGCTCATGAAAACAAACATAAACAATTCCAATAATCTAAAGTTTCATAAGTCATTCTAAACTAGTCATCTTGTTTGTGAGAACCCTAGCTATGAGTACTTGATAAGGGCTTCCAAGAAGAACAAAACATAGTGGAGTGGTTCTACAATACTTTCTTTTGTTGTAGGAGTTGTTCCTTCAAAAGATTGCAAACTAGTTTGCAAGGTCTACAAAACAATACCTAAATGCGTTACCACCTGCAATGCTAGAATTTACTTTTGCTACAATGACAATGAAAATATGACTAGGGTTGCTATTCACTTAGGAAATAATAGTCACCTAATAGAAAAAAGCATGTATAAGAATTCTGCAAGAGAAATTACTGAATTTATTACATAGCAAGTTTTAAAAATCTCTACACCACCAACTCCGCCATTGTATTGTCTACTAGAAAAGACTTTTTTATAAACCACCTATTGCACTATGGAGAAAAAGAGAAACAAATCTTGAAGGGGAGGAAATGGAAGAGGTCATGGATCACTTTTAATTTCTAAGTAGTCTTAGGGTCATTGCAAGAAACACCTGTTGATTTTGTTGCGTTTTGCAACAATATTCATGACTTTTTCAAGAGTACTATAAAACTTAAACCCAATTTTTAAATTAAAAAAAAATATATGAGTAATATATACACCTCTAAAATGAAGGTTTTCAATGAAGGCAATTGATAGAAAAATTCTCTAAGTAGGAGAACTTGAAAAGTGCCAAATCTCAAGAAAATAGGTATTTTGATTCAAAAATTAGGAAAAAATAGTAAAAATAAGTATTTTCAAAAAATAAAAAGTGAAAATTTGCAAAAACTTTATGGAAATGGTCATTCACCAAAACCCCACCAAAAGCATATTTTATATGTTTTAAAATACAAGCAAAAAGAAACTCACTTTGTAGACCTTCACACCACATAAAATTAACTATTCTTGAAAACCTTTCTCTCGAAAGCTAGAAGTCTACTAGAAGACCATCTCATCCAAATTTCATCTTAAAATCATATAAAAAAGGTATTCCATAGTACTAAAAAACCCTAAACTATAAAGTGTGACATTCAATTGTGGTCTATTTCTGGATAGTAAAATATTTTTGAAAATTACAAAAAAATAAAGGAATGTGTATAATAGTTATGAGTACCTTCCCTACAAATCTTGAGTCATTTGGAGCCAAAATACAAAAGTTATAGCCAAAACACAGATCAGCATGCAACGTGTGACACAAAATAGTACAAGTGTTTCTTGCAATGACCCCTTAGTATATGGAATATCATCTCCTCTTTTTGCTCAAACAACCAAGGAGGTTTCATTGATAACATTATGACCAGAAAGAGGGAATCAAAGTTTGAGTTCATACATGATAGTGTTTTCTTAAGCCAAGGCAAAGAGAAGGTGGACATCTTCAAGATGCTCATTGAAGGATCTAAAAGTGAAGTGAACCTGATAAGGCACATGGAAACTGAAAGTGATCTATAGAATGCATGGATGATGTTTAACTACGTGCAACACATGAAAGATTAGACCACCATGGCTTGCCAATTGTATAAAAAACAACCAAAACAAGAAGGTAATGACCACTACCATGTGTGACATGCAATCCAAAGATACCGAGGTACAAGTGCAATTTTGGAGGTTCTTCAATGCTATAATGTCACAACATGGAGTGAATGAGTCAAACTTTAGAATTTTTATGACAGATAGCACTATCGCCAATTGGAATGCTATATGCATTGTCTATGATAGTGGTTCTATAGATGAGGTTAGAAAGAATCATAAAAGGGTCCAAGCACCCTAATAGGAGCGACATGTAGATGTTACCAAGGTGCTTATAGAGGTTCATTCCATTCTCAAATTGTTGCTTATACATATAAAATAGTTCTTAAATCATTCATAATGGATTTATATTGGAATACACTACCAAACATTGTTGCTAATTCATCCAAAATAGTCTTTAAATCATCTATGATGGGTTGCTTACTCATCCTATTAAGCAGTGGTGACAACTACAATAGAGTCCTTTTAATACTTAGAAATTTAAAATATCTATTTTTTATCTGTATTATGTTGACTAGCTATAACTTAAAAACAATTCACTACAATTTTTTTTCAAATCTCAAATTACATTCAAGAATAATGATAAAGATTTTCCAAGAAAAAGAGTAGTGACGGCCAAGTTGGCTCCTATTAGAATGCTTTTATCCAAAAGGACATATTTACTGAATTGGAGTAATTCTCTTCATAATTAAATACACACAAAGGCACATCAAACAAACATTCCAACAACAACACATTGCCCTATGTAAGTAGTACAAAGAATCAAAAACATTGGATGAAGCTAAGACATGCTATCTTGTAATTTGATCATGATAGTTGTTATTTGGAGCTACAAGTGAAGGCTCACTTCATCACTTGGACCATTGGCTAGCATTTTGGCATATTTAGTATTTACAATGGGGAGACTTTAATATGACAATGGTAAGTGAGTTTTTTTGGTATTGAAAAAATTATGCCGATGGTTCCTTTAAAAAAGAGAGGATTAGAAAGTTGAATTTAAATTAGAAGCAAGTTTGTTTTTTATAATTAGACTTGCTCAAGTATATTATTTTAGCACTATAAGTCATTGAAATTTGTTTCTATAATTTTTAGGAAAAATTTGAAAGGTACCAAAAATGGGAGTACAAGAAGGCCTAGTTGAAGGTAAGATCCTTCTTTATTTTTATCCCAATCTAAAGAATTTTTATACTTAGCATTTGTAGAATTTTATTTATTTATATGAAATAAATTTTTATAAGATATGAAATCTTTCAATTCAACACTTGCAATTACACACAGCAATTCCAAATACAATTGGCCATAGGATATTTCATTTATTTTTTAGTCATGCCTTACTATGGCTAGATTTGTAGAGTCTTAGTTTAGAAGAGATGGTAGACATGCCTTTTTGTAATTTGTTTGAAATGGTTCATAACAAGTGGCTTCAAATGTTAGAAAAAAGAAGAATCAATTTATTTGATACCACTTGTGATGATAGTTTTTGTAATTGAATGCAAATAACAAACTATCAGGCATATTTGAGAAGCCAAGCATTTAGATGAGGCCAATCATAGGGAGAATTGAAGTTGAAAGCTGCAAGATGTAGCGGATGCCTACAAAAGTTTGCAAAAGCATTGAACACATTACTAGAAGCACTGAACACATTGCAAGAAGCATATGGTATTCAAACTTGAGTACCACATTTGTAAGAAAAAAAAATTTGGGAGCACAAAGAAGAGGCTCAATATATCTATTGGTAATGCCAACAATTTAGATAGACTAGACAAAGTCAACTTCTCTCAACCCCATACTCGAACAAGATCTATAAAGGTATCAGAAGAATCATTGAAGGGCAATGGGGACCAAAGCTCGGATAATCCCTAGCAATATGTGATGGTAGCATTTTAAAGCGATTGCAATATTTCAAAGTGACACATTGCCAGAATCAACTACAAATCAAATGCTAGATGTTTAGTTCAACAATTGAGATCAAAAATCAAGTATACCTCAAAGATCTCAAAGGGAAAAAAGGAACCCTAACTCATTATTGTGGTAAAGAGGAAGAAGGTGATTGCAAGAAACACTTGTTGATTTTGTTGCGTTTTACAACAATATTTATAAAAAAAAATTTGAATTTTTTTCTCTTATAGATTATATTTTTGTCTACATGAAAATCTTTGATTCATTTCAATTGGATTTGTTATGAGAAAGTTATGGACACTCTTGTTTTTTGGGCAGTTAAAGCATCTTTTTGAAAAAAATAACTTGTAGGATTAATTTTTTAATACAATTTTTCAAATTTTTCAAATTTATTTCTTGCATTGTTTAGTTCATTTGCTAGAAAAATATCACCTTTAGGATTAGTACATTAAAATTCCATCTAAAAGATATTAATATTCTAGATTTTCCTTCTATTGTGTATCTACTTTTACTTAACAATTTTTTAAGAATGAAAATTAAGTTTTTGTAGATTTCTTTTTTTCCTCTAGATTCTCAATTCTATTCTTTGCTAAAAATATTTAAAGCTCAAAACTCTGTAGTGCAAAAAATTTTAATTAAAAAAAGTTCAAAGTCAAAAAATCCAACCCCACAATGTGCTGAAAAACTTGTTTTTTCTACTTTAAACGCAAATATCTTGCAATTTCTGAGGTCCAAAATTCTGAATTTTTTTTCACACTTTTTATGGTAGTGATTTATAAGATCATACTATTCGATGTGGAAAAAAATTAATTAAATTTTTTTTTTACTCTTTGCTCTAGAAATGGTAGTTTTCACTGTTTTTTTGCAAAGAAAAGGCCTCGATCTTAGGGGTTACAGTTTGTAGACAAATTTTATGTACACTAAATAGTGAAATTAGGTTGTCCCTCATTATTTTCTTGACATTACACACCATATTAATTTTTTTGGTTATTGTACAAGAATGCACACTACTTTAAAACTAGTTATTGGTGTAAATGAAACTCGTGAACTTCCATATATTTGTTCATTGTTATTGAAATAGTTATCGTTATAGATGGAACTCATGGAAGTATTCAGAGAAACATTTGCTGACTTTGATGGCTTATAAAGTAATTTTCTTGGGATAAGGCAACCTAATTGTAAAGGCAATCTAATTTCACTATCTAAAAAGGATACCATATGAATATTGAAGAAACAACTAGTTCCTTCTCCAAAATGAAAAAAAATCACTACATTGAAATTTTTTGTATGAGTAGAAGAATGTTTCTCAAAGGAGGAAAAATTAAGAGCTTTAATGGAAATGGTCTATATTTTTTTTTAAATAAAACAAAATTTGAAATTTTTGGCTCTAAACCTCAATTCATTACCTTGGCCTAAGCTAACAATGAAAAATTATGATTTACCATAATTGGATGAGGAAATTTACAAAATTTTGAATTCATATTTGGAATTAGACACTCAAAATTAGATTTTAGGAAAGGTGACAAAAGATGTTTGGGTAGTGTGAGCGCTTCTAACTCCACCCTTGAGCTAAAAGTTTATGACATGGGTCCTGTGTCTAATTGAGTTTTCTCTCTAATTGGGTGTTCAAAGAGAGCCTTCCAAGCAATGAACTCTTTTGGTCATCTCTTTTAAGTGTCAATTTTACTACCCGGTTCGTTGTTAATTCAAGCCTTCGTGGTAGATATTCCTATTTCTATTTTGGAGTTTAACTAATCTTTCCTATTCTAATCTACTTGTCAATTGAAATCGTACCTAATCCTAGTTCCAAGCATTTGGTAAAAAGAAACTTAATAATAAAACAATGAGAATAAAAATCAAATGAGATCGATTTACCTCCTCTACGTAAATCTCCATGGTCCCGTCGTCAAACATCAGCATGTGAAGGTATTCTCCCACAACCTTGCCATCAAAATCATCCCGGCTTCCCATCTAATCCATGATAATTCTCCCATCGTGGGTAATAAATTTTATCCTAGCTAAATAAATAAAACTAATGGTAATTTAGTTCTAAATTAATTGCGTATTTTTCTTTTATTCCTAATTTCCCAGTAATGGAAAGTACCACAAATTAATCTAGCCTATCTAATGGGTTAGTGAACGAATTCAATGGGAATTTAATAGTTAGTTTATTGTTAGTTTTGTTCTTTTTGATTAATATTTGAATTTCAAGATGAAATTAATTATTTTGGCTAAGAAATTATCATCAAATCTTTTCAAATCTAATTAATTTTGAATTCTTGTTCATTCTTAAAAATTAGTTGTCAGTTTGTTTTTTTCCTTTTGTTCTATTAAAATATTTTAAATCAAAAAACTATCATCAAATCTTTTCAAATCTAATTAATTTTTGAATTTGTGTTAATTCTAAAGAAATTGGTTGTCAATTTGTTTGTTTCTTTTTGGCTTATTAGGCCTAATAAAACAAAACCAACAAAATCCAAACCTTCTAGGAATCTAATTAATAACTAACCACCAAAGAATATAAAACATTCCTAAAGAACAAGAATAAAACTCAATAGTAGGATTCCTTTTAAATAGTTATTTAATACCAAAGGTCAATTCCTATGGAATAAAGAACCTTATTCAATAGTAATATTCTTTGGATATCAATTTTATAATGTTAATACCTGACGTTTTGCAATCCCCGAGCCTTAACCCCTAAATGCCTGAACTGCGTTTTTTGAGATTATAGATTTTTTGGGTAGGCCAGTATTTGGTGTGAAATAGGTGTTTGGTCATGAAACTTTCTACAGAGGAGTGTCCGAGGAGTAGCTTCGAGGAGCTAAAAAAAATTTGCATTTTGAATTGTAAAAAAAAACTTATTCAGTGATAAGTTGATTCGTTTGAAGTGAGGGCAGGACGGGCATCTGAATTTACACTGGAAGCAAAATTTCGTTCTCTTGCTGAATAGTGCAAGGGCAGGGGATAGGGAAGGCTTCTAAGATAATTGCACACTGGGTTTTCATTCCCCTTCTGCTGACACCCAAGATGTGTTGGCATTGAAAAGTGAGTGGGCTCTATCAACTGACAATGGCACAGTTTGAAGCTCCTTCCTTTTGCGAAGTGGCCAACTCACAGGAACAGCATAGCGACGAGCAGAATTGAAGATCATCCCATAACATAGATGATCATCAGTGATCTCAGAACATATTCAAGGTTTTTAGCCAAATGTTCATTTTTGGAAGATTTTTAAAAATTTGTACAAAGGGCATGAAAAAATTAAGTAGCAAATGAGCATAATTTAGCCAGTTTTGGAATCACTAATGATCATCCCATAGCAAGACGGGCAATTCAGTCTTGACACCTTCAACGTGAACAGTACAAACTCTGAAATTTGTAGCTTTCATACTATATCATGACAAATTCCGCCTCCATTTCCTCCTTGGCTTCTACAGAATTGAATGCAATACTGGTGCATGCACCAATTGCAGCATACGTTGGTTGGCAAGAATTTGAGCAAGCATGACATCTATGTTTAGACTCAAGCTTTGTGGTAGAACGTGAATTAGCAATAACACTTGCAAACGTGGATAACTATTAAAACTGAATTCCATCATTTTCGTACGTTTTATCACCGCAAGAGTAGTAATGAACCGTCAAAAATGAAGAAGTCCTGACACCATACAACACTTTTGTGCACCAACTCGGAAAACAATAAAGACAGAATATGAATATGGCCTCTACTTTGGCGGCTTCGATCATGAGCAGAAGATTGCCATCCACACACAATTCAGTCTTGCAAGCAATCCCCCATCCGAAAGCCTCAGCACTTGTGCACGATGTCTGCAAGTAGTTACAATCCAAGCAAACTAGGAGGGAAAATCGACCTCAAGCTGATCGTCAGTGGTAGTACAGACGCTCAGGAGCTGCCCAGTCGGAGCGTGCATTGTGAAGGCAAGGACAGATAGGTTGTGAAGGTCGGCGACTCACAAGGATCACCGCACTTTCCGAACAGCACGGAAGACAAAGACCAGACAAGCTCGGAGGGACGGGGCTGTAACTTGGAGGGACGAGGCTGTAGCTCGGAGGGACGGGGTTGTCTCGACGTTGATATCGACTCCGGGCAACTCCAGTTCTCGGCGGGCGACGGAGGTCCATTCTTGTTGGCGGAGCGCCAGCAGGAACAGCACCTGAAGGCCTCCGACACTTCAACTTCTAAACTGGAGCAAGTACGCAGTAAGCAGGTTCGGTGATGCTGAACTATCAGAACTCATGCATGTTGAATGCATTCTTGCACACTTCGACTTCAGTTGAAGTTCTGTAAATTCAAGCTCAAATAGTTAGCCACTTCCATGAATTGCTGCAAAATTCTTGTCATAAGATAAAAGGGAGAAAACAAACGAATACATAGACACTAGCATAGCGTTCTTCCTGCCTTAGAAGTACTGACTGCAAATCTTCATTTCTTTCTAACGGTGACAATATCGATAAGCATGTCCTCATCGATACTAACTAGAGAAAATGTCCGATGGACTATTTTTTTTTCTGTACAAAACTAACATCTCTAACATAAACAAGGTTGTATTTCATGCATTGACCATTCGATTTTCAATAGTAATAGACAGAAATCCTCACGACTGAATACACTCTCACGGAATGACACATAACAACATTCACTCATGCCTGTCCGAATTAAAGAACCAAAGCTTTGAACTTGAGATGCAACAGGATAATGTCCTTCGTTCACATACTTTAACCATTTTCATTGCACCTGACCTTGTGTAGGGGCCACAGCTTCCAGCACAGAAGTTGAAGACAACAGACGACATGCCAAACGCTACATCCGATATAGAACTTGCACGCACAACTTTCGTTGCTAACAAACTGTTTCAACTTCTGACGAAGCACGAAGGAGCATCTTCTTAGCAAGCTGCGAGAGTGTTAGCCCTACTCAACGTTTCTCACTTGCGTTCATTGCCGGTCCCTAAAGGTACATCAAAGTGGCCAAAGCATCCAGGACCAAGCAATTTTCGTCACCACTTTTACAGACAAGCTGCACATTGCTTGGGTTGGTGTCAGCGATGACAGTTTTATCCACAAATTCCTTTGCTTATAAAGGAACAGGTCTAGCCTGATCTTACAACGGACTCTTCATTACATACTTTGAAACGACATGCCTCGGATCCCTTTCTTCCAGAAGGGAAAATGGGTAAGGAACTCCGAAAAACTCTCATACCACTCTTCTTTGAAATCTTCAATGAAGCAAGGAAAAAAAAAGTGAGAACACTCTCCAATATTTACCTCAATTTGTGTCATTGCTTAGCTTGCCAAGGAACATCTTCTACCACGACGTAGTGAACGCCTCGGTCGTGGGCACCAGGAGATCCAAAACGCAAGCGACAATGATGGACCTCCTGATCTCCCTCAGATCGGCAGCAGTTCCTCCGATGATAACGACCCTACGTTGTTTGAAGAAGAAGAAAACATCAATTGCGACATGCCTATAGGAGATGCTGATGAAAACTTGCTAGAAAGCCAAGGAGTACTGCAAGTTGAAGTAGCCGCTGCAAGGGATTCATCGATCAATGGATACTCAACTGACTCAGAAGACGAAGAAGAGCGATGGGACATAGAAGATGAAGGTTGGCCACCTGAGCTTTGCCATTCTCAGACTCATTTTGATTTCAGATACAGACGCAAGAAGTCGCCTAGAGAATTGGAAAACCAAGGAAGTGCCATACATCCTGCAGGAGAGGCAGCCGATGGAGCTTTGAACTTAGGAATCCGATGCTCCCCGCAACGGCTGTCTGCATGGGGCAACGACGATGACGGTCCATCGATGAAGGATAGGAGGCCACATCCTACCATTCCGCCTGATGGGCGCACGACTGACTGGCTAGAACAGTACACCACCCATTTTGGGGAGCATCGGATTCCAATAGCGCGACCGAATCGGCGGGAGCCCATTTTGAAGAAGGCGGGCCTTGCACATGCGAACAGTAGGTGGGTGGCTTCCCATGACCTCGCAAATTCAACAGACTGAGGACAATTATGCTCAGTATATAGCATAAATTTTGTAGGTACACTATATTATTGTAAAAAACACTATATCTACTTATCTAGAAGTAACACGTAATTGGTAGAACTGAAAACCCCAAAAAATGTAACCCTTTTGTGACTATCTATATAATAAATATCATATATTGTGTACTATATTCTCTTTATGGTCGATTGAGAGAATGGCATCTCTAGGGCATGAGTTTCTTTCAGTATATGAAAATGAAATGTGGTAGTAAAATTTCCAACTCCAAGTACAACTGAAAACAATTTTAGGATTTTATTTTTTATATTTCAAGAATAACTAAATTTTTAAAAATTACTTATAAATTTATTTACTAAAAAGAATTTCAAAAAAGTAATGTGTACACTAATTTTTATTTACATTTAGAAAATACTTATAAAATAAAACTTATAAAATCATGAAATATTTATTTTTTAAATTAATAATTTTATTAAAATGAAATCTATTAGGAAAAAATACTTGTAAAATAATTCCCAAAAAAAAATCCTAAGTAATTTCAATAATAAATTTCTAGACTATTTTCTTACAAACATTCACAAATCTGCACAGAACTGCTTACATACTAGGAATAAAAGAGAATTGAAGTTGTAGTACTAGTATTGAGTGCAATATAACACAAACTCCACGGATGTCATTCATAGTGGTAATTCATATTCGATAGCATTCACACCAAGGTTTTAGGGTTCATTTTTGAAGAAGTGTCATAGTGGCAATATAAAAAATTATTGTCATGCTTCAAATTCAAAAATTTATACACTTTATAAATGTATATTATGGTTTTTATCCACAATCAGGCAATTTCATCTAATATTTTTTAAAATTTCAGAGTTGTCTGACAATTTCATCCAAATTTGTTGGCATTTTTAATAGTAGTATTTAGCCATATTATTTTTCCTAGAGCAATTTGGCTCTAGTAAGGAAACAAAAAGCCTTCATATACACTAGTCCTTTATTGAAATATGATAGACTTAGGTTCACTTCATTACTTCCATGCTCAAAGAGTCATGTGCTGTGTACATCATTTACAGTATTTCTAAAGATTCCCTTCCTGCCTTTCTAGTTGTGGGGGATTAGATGCATTACTTTGTGACCCTTTTTTCCTCTAAGATAGGAAAAATACATGTATGGTCATTATTTGAAGTCACTTCTTTTTTCTTGCTTTCTCGATGGAAAGGAATCATTGATCTGATGTTCTTATGCTCTATTTCCACTATGCAAAATTTTTATGACAATTACATCTCAATGCTTGGTATGCAGGGACACTTCTGAACTTCATACAAGTTTTCTTGAGGAGCATGTGAGAAATGAGGAGTTCTTTTATATCAATGAAGGTGAACCTTCAAATGCATCAATACAATATGAAGGAAATGATATGCATGACACTGAGGTATATGGAAATATTTTGAGGCCATCACAGAGGGCAAGGGTGCATAGGGGGAGAGCAAATGCCAACCCTCCGCAATTGAGTGATTCTTCAGAAAATGAGGTGGCATCAGAGGGGGATGGAATTAGTGATGGCTCTGGAGACCCCGACAATCCTATAAGTGTCAAACATAGATTTCGAGACTCCAAGTGGTCACAATCAAATTTCACATTCTTTCCTAAACCAAAAGAATTTGAAGGTGTAAGAGGGCCGACGACTAACTTCCATAGAGTGCCCACATTCATGCAATTATTCTCATTATTTTGACCTTATACTTTATTGCGGAGAATTGTTGTGGAAAGTAATCGGTATGCCACAGCCATGGATGCAAATAGGAAAACTAAAGGGGGTCATGATTGGTTGCCTATGACGGTTGCCACATTGAAGGCTTATTTAGCTGCGCGGATGTTTATGGGGCTAAAAAAACAACCTAACACAAGGACGTATTGGAGCAAGAAAGGATCATTTTTCCATTGTCCTAGGATTTCAAAAATTTTATCAAGAGATCGTTTTGAAGCTATAACAAGATGTTTGCATATTACGAATCCTGCAACTTATGTAACAGAGAGAGGTACAATTGGTTATGATAAAATGGGGCAAATACGGTGGCTTGCTGATGAAATTAGGAATAATTTCAAGCGTGAATGGTCTCTTGGAAAATACCTTACCATAGATGAAATGATGATCAGGTATAAAGGCTCATATTGCCCAGCTCGACAGTACATGCCAAAAAACCCACAAAAATGGGGCATAAAGGTTTGGTGTTTAATAGACTCCATATCAAAATATGTATATAATTTTGAAATTTATTGTGGTGCTGAGCAGAATATATTAATACAAGACATACCAGCAGTGGTTCGTGGAGATGTAAATGTAGCGTACAAAGTAGTTGTGAGATTGTTGGATGGCTTACAAGGAAAGGGACATGTTGTTACAGATAACTATTTCTCCAGCATTGCATTGTTTACAGAGTTGGGGGCATTAGATATTTATGCCACAGGCACAATGCGGTCCAATAGGGTCGGTTTACCTAGAGAACTGAAAGCAGTGCAAAATTGGGCTAATGCACCACAAGGAGCATTAGCATGGAGAATGCATGAATCACGGGGTATAGCTTGCATACTATGGAAGGATAAACGTCCAGTTCTTGTCCTTTCTACAAATGCACAACCAATAGGCTTTCCTTGTGTACCGATACCAATAGTTCCACGTAGAAATGGGGCAACTAGAGACCAAATCCAGACCTCTCCTATGCATCTAGAATATACCACCTACATGAGAGGGGTGGATGTGGCTGATCAAATAAGAGCCTCTTATTCTAGTCAGACTCGATCACACAAATGGTGGTATAGAGTTTTCTACTTTCTCTTGGACACAACAGTGGTGAATATGTATATTGTCTACCTCACAATATTACAAGATCGTCAACATCCAAAGCAACCAATGTCACACCTCCAATTCAAGGCGGAGTTCTGTGATGCTCTTACACAAAATTGGCATGGCCGTGGAACGCATGTGGATGAAGAAGGTGAGGAACCGCGTCCACAACTTCCAACAGCAAGTCGAATGAGGCGTGCATGTATTTTGTGTGATAACAACAATTGCAACCATTACTGTCGAAATTGCAATCGAATTTTTCTTTGTCTAAATTGGGGATGCTTTGAAGAGTATCACTATGGGCCTCGAAACATTGTTCATGCCAACTATGCTCGCACGGAATGAGGTAAATCACTTCTTTCATTAGATCGTAAGTTTTTTGACTAGGAAGCGATGCATATGTTTTATATGTGTACTCTGATTTTTTCTTCAAAGTTTGCTATGATCTTATGGCTTAGCCACTATGAAGTATTTGTGCACATTCTCAAGGTTCATTTATTCCATCTCCATTTTCAAAAGTGGCCTCTCAATTTCAATGCTATTCCATATTTAGTAATTTTAGTCCCCCCCTTCGTTCATTGGTACTACCATCTTATAAATTTTCCGGGTTCACAACCTTCATGTTTGTTTGTAGCATCTTGTGAGTCCCTGATTTGTCACCAGGGACTCACAGGTTCTTTTTTCGAATTCCTACATAAACTAAGGCATAATTAGGCTTATAAAACACACAAAAGGGCATTAAACCGGTATTGGCATTACACATACCAATGTGCCATTTGGTCATTAGGTGGGATTTAGGATAGTTTACATCCAAAACGCCCCTTGTCTTAGCTAAATAGACGTCAAATTGATAGAGATGTGTAGGATTACGGTAAGAAGCCTAAAAAGGCCCTGTCTAGGCTAAGAAGTCCTCATAGGGGGATCTAGGAGGAATCCCCCACTCTCCATAGCATCGAAGAAAATATGGGCAGAATACTAACCTTGAAATGCAGGTACCGGACGATTTCCTAATTCTAGGAGCACGCAGTGGGGATGCAGATTTGCATCCAAGTGGGGGGATCCTATGGGTGGTTCCCTCTAAAGTTTGGGAATTTTCCGACATTGTTTGGATATTTTCCCAGACGGTCAACCGCGGTGGACTTTGGGTGGGAATTTGAAAGAATATCCCAAAGTGCGATAAAATCCCACTAAAAATCCGGCGAGGCGGTCTCATAGCAACGGAGCGCTTCCCCAAGTTTCAAGACAAATCGATAGTTGGAAGATCCCGAATCGGCGACATTCCTCTCCAACTGACAATTTAAATGACAGAAGTTGCAGTTGATCGGCATACTGGGGCCATACGACATCGGAACGAAGCCTATATTGGGTCTACTCCTACCCCCTTCCATCTATTTAGAAGATCGGTGAAGGTTTGGGGTCCAAAATTGCCAAACTCCAAAAGTTGGGAATTTATCCCAACTTTGACCTCAGCTTACACT